>PCDL01000021.1:2961666-4442500 GCA_002778095.1 Fragosphaeria purpurea | reverse complement strand
TGTGCTTTTTGGTGCGGGTTGTAGGCGATGACGGGTTTCGGAAGAAGAGAAGAAGAGGATGCCAAGAGCATGCAGCTCTATGCACACACACACACCAGTAGGGGCGGGTCGGTCCCGTCACAAAAAGTCTAGCTGCAGGCGTGGGCGGAATGGAAAAGATGACAAGGTATCGTCGCCGTTGAGGTAAATACCGTAGATCTAGGCGAAATCAATGAGATGTCGTTGATGGCGGGACGTGTGGTGGGGAAGGGGGGGGAGACAGGCAAAGACAAAGAGGGAAGGAGCGGAAGAAGGAAACGACCGCCCGGAAACTTCCGCTTTTGGCGTCCCTTGAGATCGATATATGGGGACCAGCAAGATGCGAAAAAGAAAAGCCGATATCAAAAGAAAAGGTGGATGACGGATGCTTGAGAATGGTGGGAAAAAACGAGTGTGTTGTGCCAAAGTGAAACGCGAAAGGTGAAAGGTGAAAGGCGAAAAGCGATTAGGCGACAAGGCGACAAGGCGGTGGAAAGAAACCCAGCAAAAAGTGACCAACCGGGCAAAGACCGGCAAAAGGGACAAGGAGACCAAAGAACAGGGTGAAGGAACAATGAAGAGAGACAGACAGCAGATCCAGTCGCAAAAAAAAAGGCCCGGCGGGCACAAGGAGCAGGGAAAAGAGGCCAAGAAAATAGGGTGTCAGGGCCGGCAAGCAACAACCGAAACCCAGTCCCACAGAGACCGAAAAAGGGGCCAAAAAAGACAAGAAACAAAGAAAAGAAGAGCGTCTGCGCTTGATGCAATGCCGGGCGGGCCTGGCAAAGACAGGAAGCGATGGTTGGTGGTGGTGTTGGTGGTGGTGGTCATAAGCAAAAACGAAACGAGGGAGAAAAGCAGAATTTCTGCTGAAGCGCTTTTTTTTTTTCTGTCGCATTTTCCGTTTTATTAAACCCTTGCCTCCCCCCGTCGGTGGGGAAAAGGGAATGTGGAGGGGTGCCCCTTTTTTCTTAGCTTTTTTGGCAAGCACGAGCAGCACTAGCGCGCGTCCTGTTCGTCTCGTCTTCGTCGCGCCTGCTCCTCTCGGCAGGAGCGAAACGAAAGGGCAGGCGCGTCTTCGCCGGCGAAAAAGAGGGCCCGCTTTAGCGGGGCCCGCCTCTCAAGCGTGTCGGACATCACAGAAGCGGGCGGACTTCTCTCTGCAGAGCACAGCACGAACACATGAATTTTGTAATTTTCACTTTTTAATAAACATTCGTACTTGAACTTTCTTTCCCCTCCCCTTTTTCCCTTTTCCTTTTCCCATTTTTTCCCATTCCCTTTTTCCCTTCCTTCCTCACGAACTGTACGTCGTCCCATACTCGGATATGCCCGCCACCACGTCCAAAAAGGCCTCTGCAATGACGCTGTCGGTCTTCGTCGACGGGTGCAGCTCATCGAAGAACATGTAGCTGTCGATCGACCCGGGCGCGTCGGTGCACTGCGTGGTGTTGACCGGGTCGCAGTGGTGGAAGTAGCCCGTCGCGTTGGCCGGCGCCGCGAGGTAGGATGCCGGGTCCGCGTACACGTCCGTCAGCAGCCGGTGCACATCAAAGAGGGCCACGGCGGCGCCGAGCCAGCGCCGGCGCACCAGCAGCTGGAACGGCGCGCCGTACGCCACGATGGTGTTGACGCTCGTCGTGTACTCGAGCATCTTGTACGCGTACTCCGTCTCGTTGTACTGCGTCTTGTTCGCCCAGTACTGGTTGTCGCCGGCGCCGCCCGCGGCCTGCGGCCGGTACATGGGCGCCAGGTGCAGCGGCGCCTGGTTGAAGAGCACGAAGCGGCGCGCGCCGGCCGCGTAGAGCGCGTCCAGCACCGCCCAGGTGCACTCGACAAAGGTGGTGATGTTGGTGCCCGGCGCCTGCGAGTCGCTGAGGAACCCGCTGAAGCTCAGGTCGTTGGTGCCGATCCACAGCGTGTACACCGTGTTGTCGGCCGTGCGGTTCGCGTAGAGCGTGTGCGCGCCGGCGACGTCGGCCTGGAATGAGGGGATCTCGTCGTCGAGCACGGCCGGGAACGGCCCGTGGATGGGCGGCAGCTCGCGCGCCACGATGCGGTTGGAGCACGTGGCGCCGCTGACGGCGTAGTCGAAGAAGCCCAGGCCCGGCACGCGCTGCTGCACGTACTGGCCCCACGTGAGGCCGCCGCTGGCCGTCACGTTGGTCACGGTCTGGTACGCGCCGGCGGGCGGCGCGCTGCCGTTGTTGCTGATGTAGTAGGCCAGGCGGCCGTCGTCCGAGTAGCTGTCGCCGAACGCGACGAGGTTCTCAAAGGGGCCGTAGGTGTTGGTGGCAGCCACCAGAGCCGCGCCGGCCACCACAGCAAGGAAGCCCAGCATGGTGTGTAAGAAGGTTCCTTCCTTGGTGTGAACGTGAAGCCGTGACAATATATATCTGTGAGAAGGACTACGAAGTACAACTCGATAGAACACGGAAAACCAAAGCGGGCGGATTGATCTGTTGTCTTTCTTTTTTTGCCTACACCCCCATACTTTATATACACATCTGTATACCGTTACATCTATACACAAGCGCATATACCACACGCCGGCTTGTTTACGACGTACGGCTCGTCGGTATTTTGGTTTGCCAATTTCGCAAATGGTGCAAATGGGGGGAGGGGACCAACATTGCCCAGCGCTTTGCCAGAACCGGTGCATTCACCCGGAGTCACGGACCGCCCGCAATTCCCCCAGCCCGGGCGCCGCGTGGTGAGTGGAGAACGACAATGGAAAAGAAGAAGAAAAGAAGAAAAGAAGAAATAAAAAGGGCTAAGAGCAACAAGATAGAAGCAGGTTTTTTCTTCTTTGTTCTATCCCTCTTCGTATGGGGTCAAAGACAAGCGGCACAACAGGCCATGCCGTAAGGAGGAGGAGGCTGTTGGGAAAATGGCCCAAAAGAAGCAATTAAGCGAGACAAACGCCCGGTCCATGCGTCTTGCTCCGGTTGGAACGCGGAGACGACGACGACATGTCGAAAAAGGTCCGTCCGTTCGCTTTTGTCGGCGTCCAACATACAAGCAAGGCAGCAACTCGCACTAACATGAGGTCTTATGACACGACGTCGAGACGAAAAAAAAAAAAAAAACAAAAAAAAAACTGGGAGGCTGGGGACCAACGAACGACATCGGTCTAAAGGAAGACCCTGTATGGAGATACATGTGGTAGAGCAAGCAGAAACAACAACAATATCCGCATCTCCGGACATGCTGCTTGTTCAACGACCACGAACACGGTGGACCACCACGTGCATGCGGCCGCGCGCTACGGACGACGGCACGGCAAGCCGACGTCACGGTGAGGGGGAGAGAGACACACACCAATACAAATCCGGAGGGCGAAGAAACGCAAGAGGAGGTAAAAAAGACAGTATGCATGTGTCGTCCATGTGTGGGGAAACACCCCCATATCCCCGAACCCACCTTCGTCTTCTTTTGAAAGACGAGCTTGATCCATGGTGGCCAGCAGCCGGGATTTGGATAAGCATGCCTGGCGACTTGCTTCTCATGCCAAAAAAAAAAAAAAGAAAAAAAGAAAAAAAGAAAAAGAAAAAGGGCGGTCCTACGTCGCTGACGGGTGCAAAACAAAGGACGGCTCAACAAGAAGGAGGGAAAAAACCCCATTGATAATTTTCTTTGTCTTCAGCTGTCATGTTGAAACGAGCACGTGGCTGAGTGCCGTATACATTGCTCCGTAGAGCCGGTCTTGAAACCGTTGTTTCTCGCTTCTTTAGGTTGGTTTTTCATAACTAACCCAATATATGGCATGCTTTGTCTAGGAAAACGGCAGCCTCTTCGGTGAAGCAGAGAAGAAAACCATCAGATTGTATCACGTGACACTCATATTTGGGAAGCAACAACGCAAAATACCGACCTTGATGCTAAAGCAGAGCCGACGACAAATTATGATTGGTGATGTCTGTTCCAGAGGCAGCAGTTCTAGATGTGTTCAATCTACGTTTCCCAAACTTCTGAGAAGTCGTCCTGCCAACAGGCCGGGAGTCGGTGGCAGCAACACCGACAGTACTTACAAAGCCTACAACTACAGTACAGGGAGCCGAGTATGATAACGCGACGATAAAGTCCGCTATCGGCGGCAAGCGCTTAGCCCACTAACAATTGGACCTCCCGCAAAAGACAGAAGGCCGAGTTTTTTTCTGTGACTCAATGACCAGCCAACGGGGAAGGCGCAGAGCTTGTTCCGACGTTGAACGGGTCACGCTTTCAACTTGCCAAAAAGTGACGCTGTAAATTGGCATCACAGCAACGAAAACCAATCTTTCAAGCGAGAAAACACCAACAACGTCTCCCTGGTTTTTCTCACACCCACCCCACCTACCCAGCCATGTCGCCAGCGTTCAACCTGCAGACATGCGCGCGGCCGAACATCCTGGCTCTCGAGCCGTACCGCTGCGCACGCGAGTGAGTTTTGTCTGTCGGATGGCGGTTATTTTCTACAGGATCGTTTCTGTTTGTTGCGTTTCTTGCTTCTAACCCCCCGGTGCCAGTGACTACAAGGACGACGGCACCCACGTGCTGCTCGACGCCAACGAGAACGCCTACGGGCCGCCCTTTGCGGCCGCCGCGAACGACGCAAAGACAGCAACAGAAACAACAGCAACGACAGCAACAACAACAACAACAACACCGTCATCGTCGTCATCGTCTGCCCTCGCTGCCGCCGCTGACGCGGCCGGCTTCGACCTGCTCGGCCTCCACCGCTACCCTGACCCCCACCAGGTCGACCTCAAGCAGCAGCTCTGCGCGCTGCGCACCAGCCGCGCCCACGCCGCCCGCCCCGTCCTCACGCCCGACCACCTGTTTGTCGGCGTCGGCAGCGACGAGGCCATCGACGCCCTCCTGCGCTGCTTCTGCGTGCCCGGCCGCGACCGCATCCTCGTCTGCCCGCCCACGTACGGCATGTACAGCGTCGCCGCCCAGGTCAACGACGTCGGCCTCGTGCGCGTGCCGCTGACGCCCGCGCCCGCCTTTGGCGTCGACGTCCCCGCCGTCCACGCGGCCCTGACCGCGGCCGTCGCCGCCCCCGACTACGACGTCAAGCTCGTGTACCTGTGCTCGCCGGGCAACCCGACGGGCCAGCTGCTGGCGCGAGACGACATTGCCGCCGTGCTGCGCCACCCGACGTGGAACGGCGTCGTCGTCGTGGACGAGGCGTACGTGGATTTCGCGGGTGACAGTGACAGTGACGGCAACAACAGGGACGCGTCCTTGGCCGAGTGGGTGGCCGACTGGCCCAACCTCGTGGTGCTGCAGACACTGTCCAAGGCGTTTGGCCTCGCCGGCATCCGCCTGGGCGCTGCCTTCTGCGCCCCGGCCGTGGCCAACCTGCTCAACCGCCTCAAGGCGCCGTACAACATTGCGAGCCCCACGAGCGCGCTGGCGCGGCGCGCGCTCGCGCCGGCGGGGCTGGCGGCCATGCGGGCGAGCCGGGCGCGGCTGCTGGCGCAGCGCGCGCGGCTGTGCGCGGCGCTGCCGGCGATCCCGGGGGTGGGCCGGCTGCGGGGCGGGCTGGACAGCAACTTCTTGCTGTACGAGATGCTGAACGCGGACCACGCGCCGGACAACGCGACGGCGCTGGCCGTGTACACGCGGCTGGCGGAGCAGCAGGGCGTGGTGGTGCGGTTCCGCGGCAAAGAGCACGGCTGCCTGGGGTGCCTGCGCATCACGGTGGGCACGGAGGACGAAAATACGCGCTTCCTGGCCGCGCTGGCGGCAACGCTGGCCGAGGTGCGGGGCACGGGCACGGGCACGGCCAAGACCGGCGGCGACGCAGCCGCCGCAGACGCGGCAAGCAGGGTCGTAGACTAGATCAAAGCGAGACCGGTCGGGTCTCCTGTGACGTTTAATGAAGTCGGCGTAAGAAAAAAATAGTGAATAGAGGGCATTATTACAAGTTTTCTCACTTGGGGTGTGCGGTTATACCCGCAAAAAAGCAGTATCATAAGATTTTCTACACCTTCCTAGTTCTCATTCACTAGGTTTACTTCAGACTTTTTCACTTCTTGATGTTTTCAGTAGATCTGAAAGTGCTGCCATTTTCGAACCGGAGATTATACGTCCTGTATAATCATCGTAGATCCTTGGTGCCATGCCATGCCATGCCGTTGTATATGTCTATATCCCGTTTGGCCCACCCAAAAAAGCAAACTCCTTGCTGTGCACGTATGCAAAAAAAAAAGACAAAACAAAACGAAAAAAAACACCGCAATAACATAGCAGTCCTCGATCGATCACGCCATTCCCCAGACAAAAATGCTAGAGAAAACGCCGAGTACGACCCAACAAAGGTCAGTCACTCGCATGCTCCGTGACGCGCCGGATTTTTTGGAGTGCGACGGCGCTGGGGCGGCGCTTGTTGTCGACGCAGGCGTCGGCGCGATCCGGTTGTTGCCGTTGGGGTCCAAGACGTCGTCGTGAAGCACCAGCAGGCCCTGGATCGTCTCGAGGGCGCTCATTTCTTGGCCCAGGCCGACGCTACCGTCGAATCCGCCGACGTACCACTTCTGGCCGCACGTGGAGCCGTTGGCGGTCGGGGCGCCGTCGAGGGCCGGGCCCGCGCAGGCGGCGCCCGCGGCGGCCGCCGAGGCGCGCATGTACGTGGTGACGTTGGGCGCCAGCGACGGCAACAGGAGCGACGAGGAGACCATGAAGCGGGACAGGTAGCCCTTGAAGGACTTCATGTCGGTGTCGCACGTGCCCACGCCCTCGCAGGCGTGCTCCCACATGATGTTGGTGGCGTTGGCAAAGGGCGAGAAGAACGCCTGGGCGGCCGTGAACAGTTTGGTGGCGTGGTTGGCCCACGACGCCAGGCCCGTGTGGTTGGCCATGACGGCGGCGCCGTACAGGTAGATGCCGTTGGCGTAGCTGAAGCTGAGCGTGTTGATGTCGGTGCAGTCGGTGGTGGAGTCGGTGCCGTCGTAGACGTTGTAGGCGCCGTCGATGAGACCGACGTTGACGGTCCAGTCCCACAC
Source organism: Fragosphaeria purpurea (assembly GCA_002778095.1). Lineage (NCBI taxonomy): Eukaryota > Fungi > Ascomycota > Sordariomycetes > Ophiostomatales > Ophiostomataceae > Fragosphaeria > Fragosphaeria purpurea. Next base: position 4,435,490 of record PCDL01000021.1, on the reverse strand, counting down.
CTTCACGGCCCAGTCGACGTAGGTGTCGTTGCCGGTGAGGCGGGCGAGGCGGGCCGACAGCTGGAAGAAGCCGCCGTTGCTGACCGAGTTCTTGTAGTTGATGCCGTTGTAGTTGCTGGCGTAGATCTGCCAGGTGAGGCCGCCGTCGCACTTGGAGGTGTTCCAGCGGCCGGCCATGTTGTTCCAGAGGTTGATGCCGAGCTGCAGCCAGCTGGGCATGCCGGGCGGCGTCAGGTGCGCCGGTTGGGGAAAATCGCGCTCGGCGGCCGTCAGCAGCGTGAAGCCCCAAAAGGCTTGGTCGTCGTTGCCCTCCTGCTCCTTTTCCGAGGGCACGATAAAGTCGTAGTTGGGGCCGGCTTGCGCTAGCAGAGCCGTGGCGATGGTCTCGTCGTACACGGTGTCATTGGTGTAGTGCGAATAGTCCAGCATGGCGCCAAACAGTGCGCCGCACTCCCACCAGTAGTACGGCGACGGCAGGTCGACATAGGTCTAGAAGAGGTCAGTAAAAAAGGACAGCATGCTGTACTGTCATTTTGTGCGGTGAAACCAACCTTGGCATCGCCACGGTAGTACGACATGGCGCCTTCTGCCAGGGTTTTGGCAACACCTTTGATGGACGCTGATCAAGTTAGAGCGAGTGGAGCGAGAGGAAAATAGAAAAAGACTAGATCAGTCAGGCTAAAACATACTGTGGTTGTCAACTTGAAGATCTTTGGGGTCGGCGAGAGACACAGCTGCGGCCGCAGCTGAAGCCCAAAGGGACACTCTAAACAGGACCATTTTGCTGTTTTTGCAGGACCAAAGTATCCTGATGGTTGAAGAGATAGAAAAAAAAATCACGAATTCGCCCAGCGATTGACAAAATGGCTTTCTCTGAACGCGAGAGAAGAAAGAAGAGAAAAAAAAGTGAAGAGAAGCAAAAGTGCCAGCTTGCGCGCGCGAAGCTAAAAGGGAAAGGTGAGAGAGAGCTTGCCTGGTTGACGGGGAGAAAGGGAATACGAGAAAATGTGTTCCAGGGGCAGGCTGGCCTGACAAAGAAAAAGGAAGGAACGAGAGCGCACCGCAACCTCGCAGAGGAAAAAACGGAACGAACCAAGAAACGAATACGAAGCTGAAGACGGAAGGAACAAAAAAGAAGGGAAGAAAAAAAGAGGCAAGCAAGGAATTTTGAGGCTTAAATGTGGAAGGCACGAATGAGTGGAACGAGGCTGGACCGGTCAGTCAACCAGGAACGAGCAACAGGAAGGAACGGCTGGGGACAAACCAGCGCCTGCTAGGTGGACTCTGTGACAAAGTCTTGCGGCTGACTCTCCAGGCCCGACCAAAGGAGGAAGCTGCCGTCTTTTATGGAATTGTCTCGATGCGCGGGATTTGCCCTTTTCAAAAGGATCTCCACAGTTTGCCCATTATCGTTGCAAGAATACGACGTATAAAAAAACCAACAGCAAGAACAACGGCCACAACGAACCCTTTTTGCCCAATCAAGCCATTGGCGCAAGGAACCAAGGCCAAAAAAAAAGAAAAAAAAAGAAACGGCTGTTGGCCGAATTGCCGGATTTTTTTTTTAGTTTTTTTGTTTCTTCTTGTTCTTTCGTTTGTTTCAACTGTTTTCCGTTTTTGTTTTTCTTTTTTTGTTTCGTTTCAGGTTCTACTTTGGGCCTGACCTTTTACAAGGCCGCACAACCAATCGCTTCCCTCTCCTTTTTCCCGCGTGCAGGCCGTTGGCGGGCAGCAAATGGTTCAGCGAACCAGGCCCCCCGGTCGCTTCGTACGGGTACCTGACCAACAGCTGTCACATCACCCAAACGCTCTTTCAGGGCGGAATCACTGAAAATTTGGGCATTTTTTTGCCTGCCAGGCACGACGTGGCGCTAGCATAGTAGGGGTCCACTCCAGCCTCACCCAAGAAGACCGGTTCCATTCGGTTTTTTTCTTTTCTTTTTTTCTTTTTTTCTTTTTTTCATATCGGCCTTTTTTTCGACGGCGTCTCGCTCATGAAGTTTGCCTCTCTCTCATACGGGCGCAGTGTCTTCTATTTGAAACTACAACCGCCCGTCGTATGTCCTTCGTTTTGGCACGGCCGACTTTCCGCGGCCAAATCAGAGAGAGCTCATCCCCAATGGTTGTCTTCTTCGCTTCTTCGCTTCTCCCAGGCTCAGCAGCTCATGACGGGTTGGGCTCAAGTTGTCCCTGTTTTACGGGGCTCGTGCCAAAATATTGAAGTTCCTTCTGTCACTTCGGTTCAACCACGTTTTCCGTGGCACGTCGTATCCGCTATGGCCGTTCTTCCGTATCATTTCGTATTCGTTCGCTTATTTCTCGTATTGCTCTTATCCCTGAGCTAGGCTGTCTGTGCGGTTTTTCCTTTGCACGCCGCATTTGATCTGCCCATGTTTCAGAGGTTGAAGCCCATGGTTCGACCACCAGGCCTCACCGTTTTGATCTTGACAACCGGCGCCAACAGCCGGCCGCTTAGTAATACGCGAAAGAATGGCTCCAGCGTATCAAGACAAGGAAGAATGACACAAATACAAACAAATGCTAGACCAGAGAGGGCCGACAAGGGATTTGTGCCTCTTGCTGATCACGGAGATCTCATCTTTATGTGAGTCAAATCCGCGTAAAAATGTAAACGCACCGTAAATCCGGGAACGGATCTTCAGTGCCGTGGTTTTTTTTAAGGGTTTTGAATATTTAATATACGTTGTATGAAGAATAAACCCAAGAGAACAAGAATAACGTGAGAGATGTGAGAAAGCTCCAGAATGATTCGGCGGACGAAAAGATGCATCTATAATAAGGGACATCTAGTATTAAGGACGCAGTAAAAAGGGACGTCGACAAGTTTTGCCTATAAAGATGCAGCAAGAAAAAGAACAGTCAGCAAAAAAAGAAAAATAAACACAAAAAAATCAGCATAGCTCCGATACGGGGAATCGAACCCCGAGCTCGACGGTGAGAGCGTCGGATGTTAGCCATTACACCATATCGGATTGAACTTTCTGTTGTGACAATTTCCGGCACTAATGCGCCTCTTGGAGGAACCAGTGCGTTTTCGCATGCTGACAAAGTCATAGTGTGTCTCTTGAACTAATGCACTTTGCCCGCAAGGCTCCTAACATATGCATCATGTTCTCTCTTTTGTCCATTCTTTTTATCTGCGCGTAGAAACACTCACACAACGTAAATATCTTCTTATTATAACTTCGTACAATCTTCAAGGTGTTGCTTTCCCGTGTCATTTGGGTGCATGTCGTGATAAACCAAGAAGCATGGATGGTGAACCAACTTGGAAAGAAGAGACAAAAGAGACAAAAAGTAAAACCGTTCCTCTCTTCACTCTTCGGCGTCGTGAAAGGTTTCCTTCATCCCATCCCCCTCCACCTCCACCTCCTCCTCTCCCTCCTCGACCGTAACCGCCTCCTCCTCGTCCTCCTCCACCGCCCAGTCCCGCCATCCGTCGCCCCGCGCCCAGCTCAGCCCCTTGCGCCACGCCGGCTCCCGGACCGCCCGCGCCTCCCGCTCGTACACGACGCCCGCCACCGCCAGCGCCGCCACAAATCCCAGCACGTCCCCGCCCCGCGCCGCCGGCCGCCACCACCCGCGCTTCGCGCCCACGCGCCACAGGCTCTCCAGGCTCGCCCGCGTCGAGTACAGGAACAGCGCGCGCCCGTGCCGCCGTTCCACCCACGCCCAGAACCCGGCCGCGAAGCCGCCCAGGAAGAAGCGCTGCGTCGCCAGCACGCGCCGCGGCAGCCACGCCTGGAAGAAGCAGAGGGACGCCCACGCCGTCGACAGCGAGCCCGTGACGAACACGGCCGCGCGCAGCGCACGCGCCACGAGGCGCCGCAGGACGCGGAGGGGTAGCAGCTGTGTGGCGATCGGACCGCCGGCGCGCCCCTTACCACCACCACCACCACCACCACCCAGGAACACCAGCCGCGGCAGCTGCAGCGCCGTGTACAACAGAACGAAAAACCGCGCGTACGCCGGGAACGAGCGCAGCCAAAAGGCCAGGTACGTGCGGCCGCACGAAGGGTCCGCCGGGTGCAGCGTGGCGCAGCTCAGCGACTGGATCAGCGGGTGCGCGCGGCTGGTCAGCGGACGCACGGCGGACACGGCGGCGGCCGCTGCTGCTGCTGCTGCCGCGGACGCGGATGCGGCAGCGCCGCCCCCGCCGGTGGAAACTGCGGGCAGTTGCAGCAGCTGGTCGGCGTCCTTGTTGGGGAACAGGATCGGCGACGAGAAGGGCGGCCAGTTTGCGCGGGCCAGGGCGGCCAGGGCGTCGACCACGACGTAAGGGCCCGGCCAGGTGAGCCGCACGACGGCGGGGGCGTCGGCCGGTGGCGGGTGCAGGTACGTGTCCGTGGACACGGTGCGGCCGAAGATGAAGTCGCCGTAGGGCAGCGGGAAGCAGTCGCGGTCAAACACGGCCGCGTGCAGCAGCTGGCCAAACGCAAACGGCTGCAGCATCCACGAGCCCCACCACCAGGGCCGCGGCCGTGGGCGGGGCCGGTACGCGACGGCCCCGTTGTGGTTCGTAGAGGTAGACGGGCTGAGGGCACCCGCGACCGACCCGGCCAGGGACCCGGCGACCGACCGCACGGCCACGGGCACCAAATCGACGCCCCAGATGGCGCCCGCGTCCTCGGCGGCGTTCCAGGCGAACTCGAGGGCGCGGCAGAGCGCCAGCACGGCCAGCGTCAGGCGGAACCGCGCGGGGGCGACGCCGAGCGCCAGGCCGGCCAGCGAGGCGCCCGCAGCGGGCGCGTACGACGACGTCAGCGCCGCGGCGGTGCGCGGGTTGCGCACGCGAAAGGGCAGGGCGGCGGGGTCGAGCAGGTGCGTGCGCAGGCGGGTGAAGAAGCGGAAGAGCAGGCGGTACAGGAGGAGGATGGCGGAGAGCGAGAGCGAGAGGCGCACAGTGGGGGATTTGTGGATGGGTTTTTTCTTGGGTCTAGAGAGGTGAAAAGACACGGTTAGCAAGGGGGGCGGCAGGGCGAAAAGAAGAAAAAAAAAACCACCAAAAAAAGTTACGCACGGCTTCTTCCCAAATAGTCGCTGTTGGAGCGCCGCGTACAGGCGCATGCCGGCGTTGGTGACCAAAAACACGCGCAGCGCGTGGCGCACGGCGCTCGCATTGTAGTCAGCGTCGGCGGCGTCGGCGGCGGCGGACGGCGTAGACGGATCAGATTTGGCGACGGCCTCGGCAGAAGCAGAAGAACAAACGGCGCCCGCGGGTGTCGTCGCCGTGGACGATCCGCGCAAAATGCGGTTGACCTGGGCGACGGAGGGCGCGCGGCGCCGCAGCAGGCGGGCGCGCCCGAGCACGTACTTGTGCAGAGCGGCGTACTCGCGGGGGGAGATGGTGTAGCGGAGGGCGTTGCGGAGGATGGCCTGGTTGGGTGAGGGCGGATGCGGTCGCGACGGCGATGGAGAGGAGGGCGAGGAGGAGGACGACGACAAGGGCACTGGCGGCGGCGGCGGCGGTGGCCGCGTGGGGACCGGCGCCGTTGCCGCCGCGGCAGCTGACGACGCCATGCTGGCGGGTGGACGTGGAGAAGGCAAAAAGTTCTTGTTTCGAATGCGAAGAAAATGGATGATCACCACAAACTTGTCCACGTCACAACGGCCGGGGGGGCTGTTGTCGAAACTTCGATGTTGGAGGATGTCGAGGTGACGTACAGCTAAGAAAACAAAGAAAAAAAAGAACAATGCAATTGTTCGACAAAAAGGCACACACGCGTCCAACAGGCGACATAAAATTCCAGTGCTGTGGGATGGTAGGTTGGAAGGGAGAGGCCGACGAGAACAAAGGGCGACACAAGACCAAAGGGGGAAAGCTGACGCGCTTTCTGCCCACTGTACAAGTAATGAGGGAGCAAAATTAGCACGTGCTTGGCGTTATCTGGGGAAAAGAGGGCTGGGGTCCGCGCTGAGAGAGGTGTCTGTTGAAAAAACCTCGGCTGCCGCTACTTTTTGCTTTGGCCCGCGACGCCGCCCGCGCCTGCCGTTCCCAGGATTTTGGGTGCGTGGGGAGTCGACTCCTTTTTACGTTAATAAACTTACATTAATACGCTATACGTACAACCCGTCGCGTAAACCGCTGGAATCCATGAATTGGGAAGGAGCCGACTTATAAAGTAGTAAGGCTAGTAGTACAGCGTCAAACGTCGTTATATCACGATAAGAAAGATCACGATGAATTTTGCTGCTTAATCTGCATTGACGTCCCCCATCACCAACAGATTTTGGGTTGACCAATACATTGTGACTGGCGTCGGCTACCTTCTACGCCGTGTCTTTTGATCGCTGGACGAAAAAAAAGTAAAATAAAACAAAATAATTGAGACGTCCGGGACGCAGTCGTATTTTGCGGGACCAAACTTTTACGCGTCACGACTTTTACGAACGGACATTCCCTTGCTTCGTATGGAAAAAACAACGCTCTTCATTAGTTGTTGTCTCGCTGCTCGCTATCTACTCGCTTTTCCGGCGTCTCTGTATGCCGTAACATGAAATGGCGGAGCCCACCTGTCCTCCTCGTGGGTATCATTGTATGGACAATGGAGAAAGAAGAAAAGGATGAAAAGAAAAAACGGAAAGGGAAAAAAATCAAGCTGCCACAGTCCAGCCCATCCATTAGGGTTTCTTTTTTTGTGTGAATGTGTTCCCGTTCCTTTCGTTCCTTTCTCCTGCAAACCGCCCCCGTTCATTTTGTGTGGTCCCTCTGTCTTCTCCTTCATCCCCATATTGTTTCCTCCTTTATCCCTCGTCTTCTGTTTTTTTTCTTTCGTCATCTCTCACTCTTTGCCTCTCGTGTGAAACATGTCGCGGCTCGCCGGCCCCCCAAAAAAAACACAAAAAAAACAAAACCCCTTTTTCTTTTTCCGCTTTTTTTCCCCCCTTCCGATGAGCCAACCCCGTAAAACGGACCGGATGTAAGAAGCAGATTAAAAAAATAGGACAGAAAAAAAGAACCAAAACGCCAAAAGGCAATGCTAGGTAGCAATGATGTAAAAAAAAAAAAAAAACACACACAAAAAGGAAAAAGCCAGTGACAAAAAGAAGCACTGACAAAAGATGGAACAAAAAATAGAAACGTTCAAGAATAAGCGGCCAGGCCGAGCCCAACGAGGAGACGGCGACAAAAGTATTGAATATTAGGAAAAAAAAATGCGGGCACTTGTCGCGACGCCAAATGCAATCACACGCTAAGAAAATCCAACCAAAAACATCCTTTCTTTCAAGTTGTGCGTCGAAGCCACAACTTGAGCTTCGTGAGTAGTTCGCAACGCGGACATGGAGCGCGGGCACCGTGACTCGATGTCCCCTACGGCGTCTGTCCCGGCGGCGCCCAGAAGCGCACGATCTCGCCGTAGTCGCCGTGACACAGCTCCTTCCAGGCCAGGACGTCCCAGCCATCCACCGGGTAATCTCGGTGCACCGGCGGTGTGGGGCTGTGCACCCGGGCCAGGATGGCGTCCCGCTCGCCGGGTAAGATCTTGCCGGCTCGCAGGTCATCCAGCACCTTCTGCCGGCGGCTTTCACGCTCGGAAATCACATCGCACGCAAGGGCGGTCCGCTGCTGGGCCGAGAAAGCACCGGCGGTGTTGTCGGTAGTGTTGTTGTTCTTGTTGTGGGTGTGATGAGTGCCATTGTTGCTGGCATGGGCGTGCGTCCCGGACGCACAGCCCAGACCCGGGTGCTCGAGAATGTACTTGACGTAGCCAAAGGGCAGGTTCGGCAGCACGCGCGACAGCACAGCGGTGGCGCTGTCGGCTTCAGCAAACTGCGGGCCGTCTGGCTTTTCTGACTCGCGGACGGACTCGACTGGGGTCGCCGTCTGACTGCTGCGGGCAGGTGCGAAATCGCCGAACACAATCTCGGTTGAGCGTGACGGCTGTTTCGTGTGTACGTTTGTCGCGGTTGCTGCGCTAGCGTCGGCGGCCCGAGTGGGCAGGCTGACGGAAGAAGAACGAATGGAGGACGCTGCATCGCTGCTGCCGTTCTTCTGTTGGTGAATACGGGGTGCCCCAACTGTGCTGTCCGTGGCAGCGGTGGGTTCCGCGGGGAAGCGGGACAACGGCGCAGAATTACCAGCAGCAAAACCAGCCGTTGGGGCGGCGGCGTGCGGGTCGAAAGCAAAGTCGACTGGGAAGTGCTGGACGAGAAAATCGATTGTCTTGTGTAGCAGCAGGCGGATGCCTGCCCCGGTCGGGCGCGCATAGCGGAATTGCGCGTGGGGATACGGGAGGCCATACATGTCGGCGTGCGCATCGGCGGTGTTGGGGAAAACCGCACCGTTCAGGCAGAACGCCAAAATCTTCTCCACGGAGTCCCAGGCGATCGCCCGCAGCGCTTGCTCAACGCCCGCCGTCTCCACGCGATCCAGCATGAACAAAAAGCCAGCCGTGAGGTTGGCGAGTGCCTTGTCCACGGCCTGGCCGGGTGGCGTGCCGGCCGTCACATCGTCCAACGGAAAGCCGTACAGGCTGCGAAGCGCCTGCATGGCCGCCTCCACCGTAATGTACGGATCGGTCAGGCGCATGTGAAACGCAAACACGGGCTGGTTAAACGGCCCGTTGTGCATGCTGCCAGCCACATCGCTGCGCATAAGTTGAGCAAGCGTATAGCTCTGCGTCAGCACGGTGCGGTGTCCCGTAAACACGGCACTCGACGGTGACGGAGGCGCGCCGGCTTGCCAAGATGGGCTCGGAGCGAAATGAAAGAATAGGTGGCAATCCGCCGTCTCCGGGCGAGCAAAGCTGTGTTGTAGCTGCTGCTGCAGATGATGGACTAATTGGACGTCGATGCCGAGCACGCCGTCTCTGCCGTGCACGTCGCCGTTACCGTAGCCCACCGACAGGGCAGCGCCGCCGGGGAAACCGTGCGGAGGGAGAAAAGGCGGCGACAGCATGGCCGACAACGACTCGCTGCGCTGCGCCATGATCAGACTGCTGTTCTGACCGGGAAGGGGAAACGGGCCACCGTTGGGTTCGCCGTATGGGCCGCCACCAGGCGCCACGTTGTCCGGTGACCGTGAACTGTGGAAGCTTCTAGGGGTGGAGGGGTTGAAAACGGGCGCCGAAGGTGTGTATCCATTTCCGTCAGCAACTTGGGGGGTGCCGGAAGGCGGCCCCTGCCATTCACTCACGCCCATGTTCGGAGCACTGTACCCTATGTACTGTGAGGTAGTAAAAAGGGCCGGCGGCGGCGGCGGCGGTGGTGGTGGTGGAGGAGGAGGAGGGGCCATCTGGACATTGGGCGCCGGCGAGGTGTTGTTGGAGTCGTGGAATGCTCCGAAGGTAATGCTGCTGTTGCTGGGGTTGTTGAAATGAGCCGGATGGACGGGAAAGTGCGGTGGGTTGAAGATGGGCCGCGGCGGCGGGTGGCTGCCATGCTGCCGGGTAGCAGAACCGTTCCGAGTGTTTCGCTGCGGAGGGAAGACAAAATCCGGAGCCCCGTGGCCATGACCGTCACCGTGCCCGTTTGTTGGCTGGCCCGTAGATGGAGAGCCCGAAGGAACGCCGTCTGCCGCCGGTCTGCTCGAAACAAGGTGGCTTGGGCCAGGTGGGTTTGTTTCAGCAGGTTTGGTAGTAGTCGGGGTAGCAGCTGTGGGCGGATTCGCGGCGGTGGTCGCTGTCGTGGACGGAGGCGGGTTCATCGAGACGGGCGACGAAGCCGACGTTTCTGTGTCGTTCTGCACGGTCTGGGGCGTACGGAACAGCGGCGGGGAGGAAGGCAGGTCGGATGGCGTGGCAGGCACGGCCGAAATGGTGTCTGGTTTGGCAGCCGTTCCGGACGAAGGCGGCGTCTGTTCTTGGGCTTGCCCCGGCTCAGCCACCACCTCTTCGTTGTGTTCCTGCTTCTGCTCCTGTTGTTGTTTCTTTTGCTGCTCCAGCTCTTTCACCACTTCCTCTTGCTGCTTCTGCAGCTGCTCCTGCTCCTTAAGTTGCTGTTGTTGCTGCTGCTGCTGCTGTTTCTTCTCCTGCTCCCGTTGTTGCTTCTGCTGTCTCTGTTGCTGCTGTCTCTGGAGGAGCGGCAAGGGAATGACGGGCACGACGGCAGGCCGGACGTTCTTAGGGCGGCCGGCCGTTTGCGAGGGCTGTGTCTTATTGGCACCTGGCGCCATCTTGGCAAAGGAAGGAAGGTTTGTTTTCTTCTGCTATTCAGATTCGCGTTGCCGGCGTGTTGACTGCAATAAAAAACAGCTTGAAATAAAAAGGAGAGAAGAGATGCCGCTTGACTGCGTTTTTTGCAACGTCAAGATAAGAAGAAGGAAGGATAAGGTCTTGTTGGGGTTAGCAAAAAGCTGAAGCACAAACGCGGCGGCAGGCAAACGCGGCAGGCAAACAATGGCAAACGGCACCGCGAGGGAAGTGAATGGGCAGTGAAGCACAAGATTGTGCCTAGATCTCAGCGTGCCGTCAAACGGAGACCAACATAGACAGACTCTGCCGATCTTCGGCCTGGAGAAGGAGGAGAACTGCTGGGTCCGAGACAACAACAGAGAGCCCAAAAGTGAACGGGGAACTCTCGTGTGTCCTGAGGAGTGCAAACGATTGAGGTGACAGGAGAGGTAGGGCTGGTGGGAAGCGATGTCGGGTGTTCGGGGAGAAAAAAGAAAGAAAGAAAGTTTGACAATGGAAAAACTCACCGACGAAGAAATAGTTGGCGATCCGGTTCAGAGAAGGAAGAAGAATAAAAATAAAGAAACAAGACCAGTGAATCACAAACAACATCAAACACGCTGCTCTGGCTTTGCCTCCTCCCAGGCGGGCGCGCGATTTGTGGGATAGGAGGAGGGAGAGAGGTGGGAAGAAAAAAAAGCAAAACGTGAAGAGAAGTGGAGGTCGAAAAAGAACCGAACCAGACAAATGGGAAGCCAAAGCTCCTCTAGCCTGGATTGGTATGCGGGAAGGCACTCGTCGCTGATTTTATCAGCATCCCCCCGCAAAGGACGAAAAGAAAAGAGAAGCACGAAGAATCAGAAAAAAAGTGGAACTTTCAAAGGCAGTCACGTGCTATTGTCTAAGCATATACCAAGTCCAACGACGAGCCCCTGAAAAGAGAAAACAAACAAAAAATAGACCTCTTCGTCAACGGGAAGTTAGAAAGGAAATACAAGAACAGCAAGACAATGAGTATTCTTTTCGAGTTATCTACTGAATATAAATGCAAATGGAATTGGTATGCGTTGTACGACTGCTGTGTTCGATACGACGGCGGACTGGCTTGATTCTCGGCGTCAGTAGATAACTTTGCTTGTAAAGGAGCAATCAACATTATCTTTCTACGAAAGGCGTATAAGCCTATCCGGTTAGATTTCGATTGGTTGAGCTCTCTGAATTTTCTATCGCAAGTGGCCTTGGACTGTTTATATTAGCAGTACATACATACTGGCAGCAAAACCGATAAGCAGCTAAATCTATGATTTCTACGTCGGGCCTGATTGTTCTAGAATGAGCTTCGCTATGAAGATATCTTAAAGTACAAAATTCTTCTGTAACTAGTCTGTCTTCTATGATGGAGGTCTTTATTCAAAAATGAAAATGAAAAACATCTGCCGCTAAAACATGTAATTCATCTTGATAAAGTAACGGCTTGGACGGAGCTGCTCAGTTTATTCGCCGAGTCATTCAGACATCTCTTTTTTTAAGCGTTTGACTTGTTGATGTTCTGCTTCCTGTTTGTCTAGATTCCGGAAAGGTTTTTTTCACGTTGCAAAATTCCATATTCTGCTGAAACTAATCATCCGCTTCTTATTTACAATTCTTTAGACGAACAAATTGACGGAGACCAGAACCAGAGAAGCCTAGAGTTTAGAACTAAAATACTCAGAAAAGCAAGAAATATAGCGATAAAAGAAATTTAGGCAAGAATCATAGCTGATGCATCTCGTTATTTCTGTATGTAGTGTTTCCCCCCAATTGGCACGCTTTCTATTTTTTTTCTCTTCTGGATCTTGAACCAATTTCGTCAAAGCCCGATTATTTCGGTGGGTTTTCCTCTCCTTTTATTCCAAGTGAGCAGCTGGGTGTCGTAAGGTCCCTTAATTACTTGAGGGTGACATCAGAAAGGCAATATTTTTCCGTACAGAAAAAAGAACGGAAAAAAAATAAAGGGTAAAGGGGGAGTCAAACTACACCTATTTACACCTATTCTTTGTACAGTACAGCCAAACCAAAACTGTGCCCGCCGACTGTTCCCTGATTGAGCCGCCTACGTGAAAATATCAGAAAAGGTGAGAATCCGGCATTGATTTAGAGAAAACATACGCAGCCAAGTACATTACGGTGTACCAACACGCACCAGCTTCCGCTACGATATTTATTCCACTGCATTGTTCAATAGTTCTAGTTTGACTGCATTATTTTCTATTTCTATAAGCTTGCTTCTATCAAGTGGTCCAGCGCTGTTTGCGCTATTCCTCAACCATAAGCCCTCTCGCTAGCTTTGAGCCAAACCTACTGGAGCCCGCCAACAGCGTACCTTGGAATTTTGTTTCGTGCCTTCCAACCCATGCCTACCAAGACCACTCGTCGTCTGCGTGCGGCAAATAATCCTTATAACGATCAACAAATTCCCCTATTGTACACTTTGTGTTCAGTTCCAAGTGGACGGGCTTGACGCGACAAACGCACTCCAGGTCGATAAAGACAATTCTGCCGTCGACCAGCAGTATGTTGGACAACCTAATATCGTCGTAACCAAGTCCGAATTTGGCAATGTCCTCGACCGCCGGCCTTATCCGTTGTTCGAATTCCTCGACCGTCAGGCGGGGTGGACTTTGCTGTCGCAACGTCCCTTCGGCAATGTAGGATAGGACCAACGTGCGCTTGCCATCGCACCGCCCTTCGCCGTAGAGAGTGGGAATGCGTATTCCTTGTAGACACTGTAGTTCTTGGTACATGGCTTTCTCATTCTCAAACTCCCGCTTCTTCGACACCAGGTCTTTACGATCCACAAAGGGGTCTCTCAGTTTTTTCAGTACAACGCAGGGAGGCAGTGCGTAACGCGGCCACACCTTTCGGACGGCTTGCTGTATAAAAGATGGGAAAGACGGAAGCATCGAACGAATGAAACGATGCCAACCGCTTTCAATAATGGTTGCGCGGAAGACGTGTGGGTACATCTTGTCGATAGGTTCCGCCAACGCTTTTATATAGCTTAGGCCAAGCCGAAACTGGAGTATGAGTAAGGATCAACGCTAACATCAAGTCCCAGTGGCTTGTGAAAGTTTGACATACTTGGATTTGACGGGGGAATTTATACTCAAAGTCCTCCATTTTTTTTTCTGGCCCTTGTCTATAGGTGTATAAGAGTTGCTATCCGCGAAGAGATCGATTGAAAAGGGAAAAAGAGAATGTTCCTCGAGGACGGGGGCGGGAGTATGAAGGTTGTATGTTAATTATGGCGGCCGCCTAATAAAGGGGTCTCGTTCAAGCTGATTTGAAGTTGCGGGGATTGCAACTCGCGCTACCCACGTGTCGGCAGGGGAAAAGGATTAGCGCCGCTTTTTACCGCCTTCCTTTTTGAAATCGCCTGCCTCGAGTGGTAACTCGTCGTCTAAACATATGTTTCTCCTTTTTCGTAGCACCCGCCTTGATCCACATGCCGTTAGTTATAATGTGCATTTTTTCGCGATGTTTTTTATTTCTCGCGGGAAACGATTCAGAACCATTGAGTCGCGTAAAATCAGAAAAGGACCCTCATTTACTTTATATTTCTTGAGCAACCTCCTTGTACGGAGTACGTGATGTATGTATATATACATGTACCGACATGGACCTAGACGGAAGTGTGGCCGAATCGAGAAGCAGCTTTAGGCACCCAGCCACCAGGCAGCCATCAGGCTGCAACCCGGCTGTCCATGCAGACATCTTCTTCGGCGAACCCATCAACAACGTTCAACGTATAAGTTGAGAGCCTGCGCCCATCATCACTGATGGCGGTTCTTTTTCATACTTCATCCTCTGAATCTGCTAGCTTTTTAGAAAAAAATATCTCCATAAATTACGATAAATTGACTTTGAATTTTTTTTCTCGAAAAGAGAAAGCTGCTCTTCGGTGTCAATTCTTCTGGGTTTCTTCATCATGGCGACGCCTGTCAGTGAACTTATGTTTGTGCACTCCACCAATTTGGTTGACAAGACCGACATGCTTTCCAATAGCAGTAAAGAATGGACGAACGAATATCCCTCTATCTCCAGACTAAATGTGTACACTCATTGCATGGACAACGGTTCGGTGCTTGCGGAGTTTGACGCTACATTTTACGCCGAGACGGACGACGACTCGGTACGGCTTGCGGAGCCAGCCTTCCCGCCAAACGCCCGACAGCACCGGCTGTATTCGGAAGAAGACGGCGCCGTCTGGTTTCATACCGAGATTTCCAACGTCGTCCTCGGCGCATTTTCTAGCTGGCCGCGCATCGTGCAGACATCGCATGACCCGCCAAAGCCCAAAGACACCAAATCCAAAATCTTGGTGGATGTGGCCTACACGACACAGTATGGCGACAAAAAGGTTCACCTGCTGCTGGGAGAGTTCAAACGAAACCTTATCCAACCCCTCGTGTGGCAGAGCGGCAGCTTAACCAACGACTCGCAGTTGCGTCTTTCACGGGAGCTTAGAGGGTAGTCACATATTGCCCACGAACAATGTTGTGCGCTGTAGGCTATGGAGAGGGGAAACTGGGCGCCTGGCCACTGACTAACACATCATAGATACGCCCACGCATACGAGTGTCCGTTCGTGTTCTGCTTTGACCACAGGACTCTGCTGCTGCTCCAATTCCGCGCCGCGTCCGCGTCCGACCTCAAACGTGATTGTGAGGTGGACTGTTGGGTCATCCCTCGAAAAAACCCGGATGGGATATCCTTCCGTTATGCACTCTACCGCATCCTCGTCCAGGGTTTCCGCCGCTTTCAAGGCCTATTTCGACTCCCCCCGGCCTTACCCGGCGCGATACCGGACGGGCAGGTGTTTTTCAATGGCCTGCCGCTGTGGCGTGTGAACGGCAGCCGTACGGCCAGCCCGTACGGTTATTCACGGAAAGTTGATCCTACTAATGGTGCTCTTTACTGGGTCGACGAGAGTGGAACAACGGTACTCGATGCGAACGGAAATGCCATCTACGACACGATGGGATTCTGGGGTTAGCTGTATGAAGTGGAGGTACAAATGAGCTCTGGGGCGAGGGACAGTGTGGAGGCAATTCTCGCAGACAGAGAGAACAGTCAACTTGTCTAAATTGCCATATTGTGTTCTCTCGTTCATCGTGGTGATTATTCGTCTATCCCCTAACTCTGCCCGGTCAGCAATTATCTGGCTGCCTAGAAACCTTTCCGGTACTCCTTACTTTGGAAGGTATCACACCGGACACAGGCTTCGGCAGCCGAGTGCAGCATGCCGGCATCAACACCCTCTATGGTGTGTGAGCGGAGTGTAATGTATTTGCACTGCATCGAGGTTGCTGTGTCTCTCTGTCTCACTAACCTTCGAACTAGCATTATTACCTTTACAAGGCTGTCTCGAGCAGTCCCCCAAGGTTGTCTCGTCTATCTTCTACAATTAATAACAAAGGGAAAACTCACGACGCGCCAAAATGGAGGATTTCGAGTACCGATTTCCCCGTCAGGTCCAAGTAACGTCATATGTTCTTCTTAATCATCCCCCATAGACTCGGCCTTCATTTATTTTATCCGTTATAAACCGTAGTACTCACATAAATAGTTTCGACTGGGCCTGAGCTACATCAAGGCGCTGGCGGAACCCATCGACGAGGTGTTTCCGCACGTCTTCCGGGCCACCCTTATCGAGACCGCCTGGCATCGCTTTGTCCGCGCGGTGCTGCCCTCCTTTCCGTCCTTAGTGCAGCGCGTGGTGCGAACACTCTGGCCGCGCTATGCGCTGCCTGCCTGTGTCGTCCTAAAGAAGCTGCGCGACCCGTTTGCCGGGCGGAAACAGATCGTGTGTCTCAAGGACGAGTTCGCCAACGAGAAGGCCATGTACCAAAGGCTGGCGTCCTTACAAGGCAAAAGGATTCCCGTGCTGTACGGCGAAACGCGGTGCGACGGCAAGCGGACCCTGGCTCTGTCCTACATTCCGGGTGTGACGCCGGTTGCGCAAACACCGCCGCGTCTAACGGCCGAGGCGTTTGAAGAACAAATGCGCGCCGCCGTTGGAGACTTTTCAGAACGCGGACTGGAGCTGGACGACGTCAGCCTGCTGAACGTCCTGCTGATAGACGACCGGATCATGTTTGTCGATCTGGAGCTTGTCTTCGAAGCGGATCCTGCCACCCTCCAATCGATTACCAAGAGCACTATCGCGGAGTTCACGAACCGCTACAAAAGTTATCTGCGGACGGCAGACAAGGAGTGGTCTTAGATGGCGGCACGTGTCCGAGTTTGAACACATGCAATGGAGCCGTTGCGGTCAGGAGATCAACAGAAAGAAAGGACGAAAACCTAAATAAAGCACTCTCAAGAAGTGAACTAATAAGTATAAGATGGTGAAGTAGTACATTCTTAGCCCACTGTGACAATGTGATGGCTCTTTATACGGATATGGTGGTCTCGAATGGATGTTTTTTTTGTCGGTTCAGCGGCCGACACGACCGTCTCACAAGAACATATTCACCGAAATGATAATCTGTAAAGAGAAAGCAACTTCGATTCGCAGCGTGACGGGCGTGGTCGTTTGCGGATTGCCCTTCGGCTTCGGTTATTCCTGCTGCCTGACGCGACAGTTAAAATCTTTCCCGAATTTGTTCATAACCAGGCATGAACACAAAAGCAAGATTTCGACATAGATTGGCTCCATAGAAATACCATATGTTGAGGCTCTTCGGAGGCGAGATAGGTTGCCACCAACTGTCCTCCTAGGAGACTTGACCGTGAATAACTACAACGGACGATCCGCGTTCTCATTTTGATAGCTTTGTCGCGCATAAAGACAAAGAAAAAAAATACGGCTGAGAGTCTATTCCGTTCCTGGTTTGTACAACCCTTTGCCGGATTGGGGCGGGTCGAGGCATTGCGCTGTCGTGCATTTATCCATAGTGAGCTCTTTTTTTTTCGGGAGCGGGCCAGGACCATCGATGCCTTTTTTTGCACGCCCCTTTTGTGTGCAAGCTCAAGCAATATATCATTTCATGGCCCGCTCACAGATAGTTCACCCCCGTAACGTTTACGATCATGGTCGTGGACGCGAAGCATCCGGGCCTATCAGAGAAAGTCAATTCTTCTTTACGAACCGGACGGGACGAGAGTATTGGGGAATTAATATAATTTTTTTCGAGCAAGATCAGTAAAAAAAAAAAAAAAGAACAGGTACAGTGAAATAAGACTAGGTCAACGGGTAGACGATGATGGCATACAAATAGCCATAAAGAGCTGGACAAAGCTCTAGGGTGAGCTTTGTTTTCTTCGCACCTTTTTCTCTTTGATATAAACCATCGCCGTCTCTTTCAGTTTTAGTCCGGTTTTTTATTTCCAAGTCTTTGTTCTGACATAGCCTTCCTGTCGATTTCGAGAGTCAGAAATAAAGAAGAGAATCATGCTGTTTTCAAGACGATCTGCGGCTGCTGCTGCTGCAGCTCTGGCCATCTGTAGGTCAACGGCTGTTGAGACTTTGTGCCCCCAAAACGACGAGAAGGCTAATGCGATGTAGGCACAAAGACGGTGCTCGCCCAAGATGCCCCCATGACGGGGTCCTACTATGTCGACGCGCCGACGGGCATCAACTTCTCTGCCTGGTCCACGCCGGGTGGATCGGACGGCAACGGTGCCTTTGCGTTCGGCTACGTCCTGCCCGACACCGCCCTGCAAAACGATACAAATGAATACATTGGGCTGCTGGTAGGTTTCGGGTTTTCTCTAATTTTTTCAATATTTTTACTACTGGACGCCCATTGCACACGCGTACATCTTTGCTCACCATGATCCCCCGACAGCAATGCCAAACCATCAACACCACGCTGACGGGCTGGTGCGGCATCGCCCACGGCGGCCACATGCCCTCCGACCTGCTGCTCATGGCCTGGCCGTACCAGGGCCACGTCTACACGTCCTTCCGCTTCGTCACCGACTACTTCATGCCGCTCCAATTCGGCGGGCCCAACGGCACCAACGGCACCTCCGCCGCGTTCCCGGCGCCCCGCCTGACCGTCATCCGCAGCGCGGCAAACGCCACGGGGTATGAGATCGTCTACCGGTGCCAGAACTGCTTTTCGTGGCAGCAGGGCACGTACAACGAGACCGTGCACACGGCCACGGGCGACCCGGACAACGTGCTGGTGCTGGGCTTCGCGCAGGCCGCCAAGGGCCCGCTCAACCCGGCCTGCCCCGGCAACGACCTCACGTTTGGCTTCCACGACAACGGCTACGGCCAGTGGGGCGCCCCCGTGCAGAACGCGACGCGGGCGTCCTACGCGGCGTGGGCGAAGCTGGCCACGCAGGCGCCCAACGCGGGGGCCAACCTGACGGCGGCGAACTGCGCGGTGCCGGCGCCGCCCAAGACGACGGCGACAGCGGCACTCTCGTCGGTACCCACTGCCGCACGACGAGCAGTCATATCGCTGGCGTAATAGAACACGTGTGGAGGGTTATCGATGATTAAGGGGGGGGATGGGGGGACGGATTCGCAGATTCTAACGGTCAAATGTGCGTTAGCCCTGAACAAACGTGTAAACAGCTGAACTCAAAATGGAATAGAAAAGAATAAAACGGATAGATATTTTGTTGAACAACTCCTTGACAAAGCTGTACGGCGGATTCAGGTTCGTTGTCCTGGTTAATCAAAGCCGTCGATGCAAGAGATTGAAAGATCGTATAGGGCACACCAGAGACACCAAAAACAGATACAATCGGCATCGTAAATTCGATCTTCGACTAAGCACATGATCTCGTTATAAACGGCACTGTGCTTTTTGGCTTCTCGAAGAAAGTATTCTTTTTGTTATTCCTTATGGTAGGTACCGACGATGTTCGCAAGCAGAGCTGGAACCTCGTGATAGATCGTGTGAATAGGGTTCTCTCGTCCTCGTAGGACGCACGTCGACGTTGTTGATGAAAGGAAAACGATGGCGAGGACAAGGACGTATAGTAGAGCCTGTGCTTCTGTTATCCGGTAAAGGTGAGGCCATTATTACGGCATCGCTCTGGACGGACTGCCTTTGTTAGCACGGTGACAGGCATTCGGTACGCTCCTTTCTTCCCTCATGACCGGCCATTCACTTGCTGGCTTGCCCCAACAAAATGAACACCCATCGGTCCCCCTTTTTATTGTGAAAGATTTTTTCTTGCTTTGGACCGCGTCCGCTTTGTTTACGCGTCCTTCACCGGTAGATACTTGCCCTATACCGCCCACAATTCGGACCTTTTTTATTCAATTTTTTTTTTCTTTCAAGAGAGAGTTTTATTCTCTTTTGTGTTCTCTTTCTCTGATTTCTGTTTCCTTTATTTATAGTCTTCAACTTCGTTTTCTCTTCTTCATCTTTTCTTCCCTCTTCATCCCTTCTTCCTTTTTCACCTCCTCTTCCTTCTTCATCTTTTCATCATTTTCCTTCGATCAAGCTTTTCGTCGAAGCACAGCATCAACGTTTGCTTCCTTTGAAATACAACAGAACCAGAAAAGAAGACGAGGTACGTTCAGATCGTGACATGTTCTCTTCTCGTCGACACTGACGCTGACTTTGTTGGGAAAGCAGAGCGAGAGAAATTTGGTCTGACTCGTTGAAGAACAACGATCCTGCGATACAACAACAAGAACAATCGAAACCACACCATGACGACGGTGTTGCCCACTCTCCGCGAGACGGCGGCATCTGGGCCGTCCGTCGACCGATGGACCTATGCCTTTCTCGTTCTCTTTGGCTGGCGCTACATCCGGCAGATTGTGCACTTGGTGTCGTTTTGGGCGCTGTACAAACCGGCCGAGCCGGCCGCGGAGCCTACGTTCACGAGCGCCGACGCCACGGTGATCGTGCCGACCGTCGACCCGGGCAACGCCATGTTTGGCGCCTGCCTCATGACGGCCTGTCGCAACCGGCCGAGCCGGGTCCTCGTCGTCACGGCCGGCGAAACGCTGCGGCGCCTGACGGAGGCCGCCGTGGACGAGCTTCGTCCGAGCCTGCCGGCCTAGTGCGCCGACACGCCGATCGAGGTCCTCGTCAGCACGACCGCCAACAAGCGCGCCCAGGTCGTCCGGGCCGTGCAGGCCACGACGAGCCGCATCGTGGTCCTGATGGACGACCACGTGCTCTGGCCGGACACCTTCCTGCGGTACGCCCTGGCCGCCTTTGACGCCGACAGCCGCGTCGGGCTCGTCGGCACGAACAAGCGCGTCATCCGCCGCCCGACCGTGGGCGCGTCCCTCTGGGAGCGCCACCTGAATCTGATCCAGTGCCTGTACCTCGAGCGCCACAACTTTGAGATCCGCGCGAGCAACGCCGTCGACGGCGGCGTCTTTGTGGTGTCGGGCCGCACCTCGCTCCTCCGGACCGAGATCGTCGCCGACCCGGCGTTTTGCGCGGGCTACCTAAACGACCACTTTTTCTTCGGCCGCGTGGGCCCGCTCTCCGTCGACGACGACAACTTTGTGACGCGCTGGTGCGTCGCCCACGGCTGGAAGATCAAGATCCAGTACCGGCTCGAGACGCTCATCACGACCGACCTGGGCAGCCTCAGCAAGTTCACGGGCGGCCTGATCCGCTGGGTGCGCACGACGTGGCGCTCCAACGCGACGAGCCTCGTGCACTGGCACGTCTGGCGCGCCCAGCCCTGGAGCGTGTACGCGGTGTACCTGACGCTGTTCACCAACTTTGCCCTCTTTTACGACCCCCTCTTGCTCTACGCGTTCTACCGGTCGGGCTTCGTGCAGCCGGGAGCCCTCCTCCCGGGCCCGCAGCAGGGGACCGTGGCTCCGCAGCAGGTGCTCGGCTAGGATTCGCAGCACCCTGACGGCAGCACGACCCCGGCTGTGGCCGCCACAGCGGCGCCCCATCTTCTCGCGTTTGTCCCGCTCGTGCTCTGGATGCTGGCGTTCAAGATGGTGAAGCCGTTTGCCTACTTCTACCGCCACCCGCAGGACCTCGTGCTCGTGCCCGGCTACTTTCTGTTCACCTGGTTTCACTCGTTGATCAAGCTGTGCGGTCTTCTGACCGTCCACAACGGCAAATGGGAAGGGCGCGACCTGGACGCCATCAACAAAGCCATTAAAATGCAGGCCAAAGAGGAGGAGGAGGACGACGAATAAGTCGTTGACATACCCTTGGGCCACGAACGTCTTCTGCTTCGAAATCGCACAAGGTGAACAGACAGGGTGAACGGACAAGACGCACAGGAAGCAACGTGCTCGTACAGTTTTTTGGTAGTGGGAAGATTTCGTCGAGTGCACCCCCAATAAAAGGGAGGTGGAAACAAAAGAAAAACAAAGAAAAAAACCAAAAAAGGCGGCGATCTGTAAGGATTCTCTACTCAATGGACAACAACGGATAGGAATGGCAAAAAAGGGCTGTGTGTAAAGGAAGCGTGTATGGACAAGGACAACCACTGGGACGAAGTTCTGCAACGAAGAAAATATGTAGCCAAAAAAACAAAAAAACAATAAATTGAGATGTTTGGACAAAAGCTTCACCTTTTTTTTTAACTTTACCATGTAAGGAACATAATTGATTTCCAAGACCATCATGAACGACATGGCCAGAATAGCCAGACTCTTGGCTTTGTATCGTGGCCAGCCATTTTTTAAAGTGATACTCACGTAGGACAACAAGCGGTCTGGCCACTAGCATCGCGAAATGCTCAACAAAAACTTGTAGTCCAGAATAGTCGGAATGAAGTCCATCTTCCATTGTCTCTTTGCGAATTGCCTGACCCTGTCTCTCTTCTATAGCATGGGAAGACGAGTCTGAATGCTGGATGGATTGGAAACTCCACGAAACGGGCAACATCTGACCTCGCGGTGAAAAAGCCCAACACAACGGTCTTTCTCCTAGCCTCGTTCATACAAGCAACAGCCTGCTTTCTCGAGTGTCCTTTGTAGCACTTTGCGTTTCTTTGTTCGTGAATAGGGTCAATGGAGCTGACTGAATTTGAGACTTTGTGTACAGGCGAAACGTCCAAAAAATTGCAAGATGCTGGGCAGTATGTTCTTTGCCAGCAAAGCACGACCGGTTTGGAATGCAAAAGAGACGGAAAAAGAAAAAAAAGAAAGAAACAAAAGACAAAGGAGGTTATGGGAGGCAATTCCATGCTTTCAGCGAGGCCGGGGCGTGGTGTTTCACGGAGCAGACTACGCTAAAAGTCGATTTTGAACCGCTATAATTCCCCCATTTCAACGTTTTCCATCACATTCTCGGCCCCAACAGACCCAACTCGATCGAAGCATCGCATAAACCGCAACCGTCGATTCTTCCGCTTGATCCATGCTACGGAATCAAACACACGGTATAACGCTGCCTCGCCCTTCATACACTGCTACGGCTAGACGATGCTAATTGATTCTCTATAACAGACTTGCTTCGACTGACTAAATCTTCCTCTTCTCCTCCCTATCTCGTCCCCACGGAGCAATTCAGACATCGAAACCACCAAAGAAAACGCGTTTGAACAGCATCAATGGAACGAGAAACGTGGAGACGAGTGGATTGCAGGGTGGACGGCGTCTTGTTTCAGTGGACTCGTTGCTAAAGAGCGTTAGCGATGGCCGCTATATCTAGGGCTGCAGCTGGACCGTCGATCCGGGGCACGTTTAAAGCTCGAAGATTTGTTGCAACTCTTGACGGGGGTGGTTGACAGCACACCATGTCTGTGATGACCCTGTCCCACGTCTCTCCGATGCTGTGTCTGTAGAAAGGGCGGCGTTCCCCCGACCAACAGAACAATCAACGAATCGAGAACTCAAAAAAAGGAAGCAAGGTCAAACGATCATGTCTCGGCAGCTTGCGTCGGGCCGCCTCGTACCTACGTGTGTCTGCCGGTAGCCGTGTGGAAGGGACGCAAGATCGCCTGCCCGAGCGGGATGCTACCCTTGCCGATATCAATATGTACGGGTCGAATGCCTTCCATTCTGTGCTTTTAGTTTTCTTTGTCTCAAACGATAACTTTGTCCTGCTGACGCTATTCTCTTTTTTTTCTTCTCACAGTGCACAGTCCGATCGCGACAGTCAAAGCACGTAGGGCCAACCATTTTCTGAAGTCGGGAGGCCCGGCATGCGGATCATGCAGTACAGTATGCAGCCGCTGTCATGCAGCCATCCGCGTGGGGGCATGCTTCGGACCGACAGCAGCAGCGACAAGCCTCACGAACGAGCACGGAGCATCTACATGCGTCGGGACCGATGACCACCGCGGCAGGGGCTCCCCCAACTTGCTGCTGCTGCCCCCATGCGTGCCTTGTCTGTCGAGCCTGTTCGTGCTCGCGGTCGTTTTTGTCGGCCATGAATACCACAGGCGGAGCCAAATGCACACGGGCGAGATTGCTGGTCTCCTGCCATTACTTTGGCAGTACTCTGGCCAGGAAATAAACAGACCGAAATTTCTGATCAAACACAACCATGATAATTATCTTTGAGGGTTTCCCCGAAAGAATTGGGCAGTTGCTTCAACAAGACGAGGACCGCGCCGGCGACACCGCGCCAGAAACCCGCATGGTCGTACCCGTACGATTCACGGCAATGCATGATGCTGTCTGCACAAAGTGGAGATGACGACGAAAACGGGCCAGCTGTTTTGGACGTAGGCCGGATGTCCCATTCTTTTGTAGCTCGCCGTTTATGTATGTGCCTTTGCCATCTCAATGTTGATAGGGGCATCTTCCACAACTAAGACGGAATATGACACGCAATCAACCTTTCACAATCTAATCCATTGTTGAGAGCCAAGATATCCCGAGACACAAGTTTTCTCTTTTTTTATCCTGTGTCAAGAATCCAAATCTTAACGTTTAAATTAAATTAATGATAATAACATACAAAATAAAAAATATAGTATGGCTAATTGTTTGATCACGACCAGACAAGGAAGATGAAAGAAAGTGAGAAGAAATTATTACAAAGCCCGTGGACGCCTAATTCAGGACAACACAATCTTTCTCTGGCAGGAAGTTGAGACCAACCTACCAGTTACCTTCCTTGTTAAACACCCGTGCTTCCAGAAAGAAGAAGGGACGCGGCTGAGGCTGAAGCCTTGAGGGTTGTTATGACAGAATGCCAGTTCCCTAACAATAGGGGTCGTTGTTTCCCATGAACCGTGCTCAGTAAACAAAAACATTGAATATCGCGAGATTGGGTCTCCCGTTGATTTTTGTTGGCGGCCACACCTTTTTTTGCCCACTCCCGCGGCGTCAGTCTTACTATCAACATTTGATTACTTACGCAACAGGATCCAGCACCGCTGTTGCATCCATTCGTTTTGTTTTTGTTCTTGTTGTCTTTTATTTTTTTTGGAAAAGAATTGGTCGCTTTAAAATCCACCATCCCTTTCAATCCTTTTTTAAGATGCGGTCTCAGGCTTTGCTTACGATCCTCCTCGCCGCTGCGTCGCCGGCCGTCGTCGATGCCTATCCCGGCTTCCACAAAGCGTGGGCCGCCATCCGGCAGCGCGGCAGTGCCAGCACGGCGCGCTCGACAACCCTCCTCGGCGACTTGGCCCGGCACGGCGCCACGTCGCCCGCCGGTGCGGCCATCCAGGCCATCCTCCAGGGCGACGCGCCCGCCCAGGTCGACGACAGCGAGACCTACACACCGCCGGCCGGCGGCGTCCACGCCCTCGCCTGCCGCCGCGACACCTGCTGCGTCTGGAGCCACCTCGTGCCCCGCATGGTGACCGCCTTCACCGACGCCGACGGCCACCGCTGCTCGTCGCTGGCCCGCGAGGCCATCCGCATCGGGTTCCACGACGCGGGCGCCTAGAACACGTCCATGCCCGTGCTGGCCTCGGCCCTCGAACGCAACGTCGGCTGCGGCGGCGCCGACGGTTCGATTCTGTTGACGCCCGGCGAGTTTGAGCGCTCCGAGAACCGCGGCATGCAGGATGTCGGTCAGCTGCTGCTCACCTGGTACCACGACGTGAACCACGCAGCGAACGTGGCGGCGGCCGCTGCTGCTGCCGCCGCTCCGGCTGCCCGTGCCGAGCCTGCTAGTCCTGGCGGCAACGACACAGAAACCAGCACAGACAACGACGCCGACGAGACCCTACCCGCCGCGACCATCTCCATGGCCGACCTCATCCAGGTGGCCGCCTTGGTCGCCACGGTGACGTGCCCCGGCGGACCGCGCATCCGTGCCTTTGTCGGCCGCCACGACGTCGATGCCAGCATTCCGCCGCCGGTCCGTGGCCTGCTGCCGCCACCCACATCGGATGCCGCGCACCTCTTCGACGTGTTCGACGCCAAGACCCTCTCGGCCGCCGACCTGGTGGCGCTCGTGGGCGCGCACACGGTGTCGCGCCAGTTCTTCACCGACGCGCCGCACGCGGGCGAGCCGCAGGACACGACGGACGGGGTCTTTGACACGCGCTTCTACGCCGAGACGGCGGCGGCCGACGCGCCGTCACAGGTGTTCCGGTTTCACTCGGACGTGTCCCTGGCAACGGACGCAGCGACAAAGCCACTCTGGGACACGTTTGCCGAGGACAATGCACACCGAACATGGTTGGAGGTAACCATTTCGTTTTGTCTTTCTAAGGTGTTCTATCTACCCCTTTTTTTCTCGTGACATGGCGAAACTAACCAATCCAGGCCTACGCGCCGGCATACTTTCGGCTGGGTTTGCTCGGCGTACAGAACCTCAACGAATTAACCGACTGCAGCGGCATCCTTCCGTCGACAAAGGCGATTTGACGAAGATGGGAAAGACGGGTTACGCTGGTAAAAGGAAAAAGCCG
The DNA here is from genome assembly GCA_002778095.1 of Fragosphaeria purpurea. Classification (NCBI taxonomy): domain Eukaryota; kingdom Fungi; phylum Ascomycota; class Sordariomycetes; order Ophiostomatales; family Ophiostomataceae; genus Fragosphaeria; species Fragosphaeria purpurea. The sequence goes on along the minus strand of PCDL01000021.1, from coordinate 4,409,592 downwards.
CCCTTCTCACGGAGATTGGTAGAAAGAGACGCCGACCGAGTATGACAACAGATGTAGTCCTGGCAATTATCAGCAAACAGACAACTATCATAGCATCCATAACCAGAAGCAAACATTATTATTATAATAAAAATCGGTCCCAAGAGAAAACAAAGCAAATCCGCCCATGCATTGACAGAGATCGTTAAGACATGACGTGGCGGCATCGCTTGCAAAGATGCCTTTGTTTCTTTTCTGAATAAATTTCATATAAACGCCAAGACTGTAAACCATAAGAAAACAAGAAAGAAAAAAAAAAAGAAAATAATAATAATGCGCACGTGAAAAGATCCCTTCCAGGTTTTCCTACATCAGGCCAGACGAGGGCGGTTATGGCCTGATCGGGAACGACCGCAGAATCGCCAGTCGCGTCAGGCAAGGCTGTTCCCAAACGACTGCACAACAACCTCACACCACTTTTTGGTAGAAGCGGGAAACATAAAATGCGCATTCTTTGTAGAATCCCTGGACGTAGCAATAGGAGTGCCATATGTTTGATGTCGTCATTCTATCTTTTGTGAATTTTTTTTTCTTGTAATCGCTTTTATCTTCGTGACAATTCGCCGTTTCTTCAGATTCCCATCGACTCTATTATTGTTTCCTTGTCTCTTCAAACAACCAAGCATCTGGAACTCGGGACAGGAAACTTGTCCCTTTTCTTTTAAACCGTTTCCAAAGGTTCTTTCATAGCCTCCGCGCAACACACATCGTCACCATGCAGGCCCGCAAAGTCGAGATGCAGCACATCGACCGCAAGGCCCTCTACACGGACCTGGAGGCGCGCATCCACTATTTGCACAGCTTCCTTGATTTCGGCAGCGGTAGGTTCGAGAGGGAAGGAGGAGGAGGAGAAGAAGAAGAAGAAGAAGAAGAAGAAGAAGAAGAAGAAGAAGAAGAAGAAGAAGAAGACGACGACGAGGTGACATCGCTAACAGTACGGGGATCCCCCGTTTAGCCGACATTGAACACCTCGCCGCCGGCGCCAAGTACATCAAGGTCCTCATCCCCGCCGTCACCAACATTGTCTACCGCAAGCTGCTCCAGTACGACATCACCGCGCGGGCGTTCTACACGCGCTCCACCGCCCTCGAGGGCGACGGCACCCACGGCGCGGGCGCCCTGCCGCCGCTCGACGAGGACGCGCCCCAGATCCGCCACCGCAAGCGCTTTCTCCGCGCCTACCTCGCCGCCCTCTGCACCGACCCGGCCCAGATGTCCTTCTGGGCCTACCTCGACAAGGTCGGCATGATGCACGTCGGCCTCGGCCGCGCCCACCCGCTGCACGTCGAGTACGTCCACGTGGGCATGACGCTCGCGCTCATCCAGGACGTGCTGACCGAGGCCCTGCTGGGCCACCCGCGCCTGTCCATGGCGCGCAAGGTCGGCCTGATCAAGGCGCTCGGCAAGGTGCTGTGGATCCAAAACGACCTGTTTGCCAAGTGGTACGTGCGCGACGGCGAGGAGTACACGGACGGCGTGGACTACGCGCCGGCGCTGGCCGACAAGGAAGGGTACCTGCACGGGAAAAAGGTGCTGCACGACGAGGACCTGGACGGCGGCGGGGACGACGACGACGCCGCCACGGTCAAAGGGGGGGAGGACGACGGCGAGAAGACGGAGGCCCAGGAGGGGGCGGCGGCGGCGGCAACAAGGAAACCGGGCGCCGTGCCGGCGGGCGTGTGTCCCTTTGCCGGCATGTCCGAAGCCATGAGCGGCCTATCGGTATCGCCGGCGGCCGCCGTTGGCGAACACAAGTGAGAAAAGGGTGAGGTTCTCTGCTTTGTTGAAGATTGTATTTTTTTTTTAGGGTCGTCGCATTTTTTTGGTTGCTTTCGCATGGTGATTTGGTTTGCATGGCGTATTACACACCTTCTTTTTTTGCTCTATGAAAGTAAGCTTTTGTCGTCTATTGTCCCAATGCACACTCCATTCGTATGTCACATTTTCTCCCTTTTTTTTATAGCTGCTCTTTTGAGAAAGTAGTTTCTCCAACGTTCATTGTCTTCACGCCCGTCCGTCACGCCGTCACGCCGTCTTGCCCAACTCCGTGGCCCGCGTCGTGGCCGCCTCCACCGCCTTGCCCACAATCTCGGCGAACCCGTCCTTCTCCAGGCTGACGAGCGCCGCGTGCGTCGTGCCGTTGGGGCTCGTCACGTTCTTGCGTAGCTGGCCCGCGTCGTCGCTCGACTCCACCAGCATCTTGCCGGCGCCCAGGCACGTCTGCTTGGCCAGCCGGCTCGCCTGCTCGCGCGGCAGGCCTAGCGCCGTCGCGCGGTCAATGAGGTGCTCAACCATGGCGAAAAAGTACGCCGGGCCAGAGCCTGGGTTGTTAGTAAGACAAAAGAGAGAAAAAAAAGCTTCTGCTTAGGGAAGTTTCCCCGTACCTGACAACCCCGTCACGACGTCCAGGAGCTCCTCCTTGTCCACCCACTCGGCCGCCTTGCTCACGCTCTGCAGCAGCGCCGTCGCCAGCTGCCGCTCCGTCGTCGTGATGGCGCCGTCCCCGGCGGGCGCGTACAGCCCGGCCGCGCCCTCGCCCACGAGCGCCGGCGTGTTCGGCATCACGCGCACCACGTGCGGCACCCGCCCGTCGGCCGTCGTCGTCCACGCGCGCAGGCTCTGCAGCGTGATGCCCGCCGCGATCGAGACAACCAGGGGCAAGGCGGACGTCGTCGCGCCGGCGGGCCCCCACGCCGCCACGAGGTCCCCGCACGCCGTCTGCGCCACCTGCGGCTTGACGGCGAGCACCACGAGGTCGGCCCCGCGGGCGGCGGCGCCGTTGTCCGTGGTCGTGTGCACGCCCCGCTCGGCCAGCTTCGTGCGGTTGGGCTCGTACGGCTCGGCCACGGTGATGTGGGTGGGCGGGATGCCGCGGGCGAGCAGGCCGCCGATGATGGCGCCGGCCATGTTGCCGCCGCCGATGAAGGCGAGCTTGGCCGTGTCGATGGACGCCATTTTTTCCCTTTCTTTCTTTCTTTCTGTCTATTTTCTTTGTATCGAGTTCTTCTTTGTTATACAAAATTGACCGTATGTTGCAATTGGCCTACGTACGTTGAGAATCTTCAGGATTTCTGACGTGGAATTGGGCAGACGATAAGTCTCTCTCCCCCCCCCCAAATATCGTCCATTTAGCTCATTTCCACTTTCGGGCATGATGTTGAAATTATTACATAATACAACCCAAACGGGCCCTCGATCTCGGCCACGACGCCTTGTGCGGATGCTTCTTCCAAGCAATATGCACTCGCAGTTGCAACGTCTACGATTGGGTCTTTTTTTTTCTACGTCAGGGAGAACGGCTTCACCGATTCTGGACGTCGGTTAACGATACATGAACGACTGGAGTTGCCGTTCGTGTTGCCCTCGTAAACACACCTTTCGTGGTGAACGGCGAGGTGGAAATATGTCCTTGAAACGGAATTATAGAGGCGGAACAAGGGCAAGATCATAAAGTCAATCACACGTGCCAAGAAATAAGACCGAATTGGCCGGACAATAACAATGCTTTCGCTGTCCTCTTTCTGTTTTCGTTTTCGCCAAATACAACACGAGTCTCACGCGCACATGCCAAAAACACAAGTCGTCCGCCGTCCTTACACCTTCATCTCGGTCAGGCCGTCCTTCCAGAAGACGAAATACGGGGTCTCACCGTCCTCGCGGTAGTTGAGCAGGGCGACCCTGGAAAGAGTTAGCACGGCGTGCCTCCGAGAGCAGAAAGCCAAGGGCAACGGGGCAAGAAGAAAAAAAAAAGAACAAAAACACGTACATGCCGTCCGGGTTCATCGACTCGCCGGTGTAAAACTCAAAGTCCTTGAAGTTGGGCAGGAGCTTCTCCTTGACGTAGGTCTGGGCGCCCGTCTCGAACTCCTTGATCTCCTCCGCGCTCTTGCCGGCCTGCTGCATCTTCTCCTTGACGGCCTTGAGGTAGCCCTTGAGGTACGCCAGGTACGACTTCTTGTCGAAGGAGGTGGACTGCAGGCGGAAGGCGTGCACGACGTTGTTGGCGCGCACGGCCTGGTCGTCGACGTCCTCCTCGGCCTCCTCCGCGGAGGCGTTGGCGCCGGTGTCTGGCGCAGGTTAGGGCACTGCACTACGAACGACAAGAGAACAGGCGAGACTATGCAAACGAGCTGGACATACCAACGTTGACGGCGCCGATGGTGATCATGGCGCAGTTGACCTCGTAGACAATAGGCTTCTTGTCGTCGCCTTTGGCGAGGTTTGTCACGTCGAACGAGTCCGAGAAGAGCTCGTCGTCGGTGATGATGTCCTGCAGACGAACGCACGTTAGCTACATGTGCAAAATTGTAGAGCATTCGCAGGCCGTACAATTAAACAAAACAAAGACAGGCTTCCTGATCGGGTCCGCAAGTCGCAACCAAAAACACAGGCAACACATTCAACGGCCATGTCTGTATGCGTACCTTGTAGATAATCATATTGACGGTGTTTCTGGAGGTGGAACAGGAAAAAAAATATGCTGCAAACCGCACAAGAAAAAAAGGAAAGGAAAGGACGAAGAAAAGGAAGTATGCAAAGCGCCTCTTTGCGTGGAGATTTAGAGAGAAAAAAACAGAAAAAAGGCAATCCGAAATTCTATCCTCCCATCGACCGCGAAAAAAATAGAGGGGCAAAAGCGATGAAAAAATAAAAACCAAAAAAAAAGACAGACAGAGAAAAAAGTGGGCATAGGATTGGCCCAGCCATTATTTGGCGGGGTAGGTACCATCTCGCGTAGATCTGCATAGATAATGTACTTTCTCCATGCTGCCCAGGACGGCCTTGTGCAGAGGCAACCAAGTTCAGCCAATCATGATGTTAACTCGCCTCAGGCGCCCCTTTGGCCCTTCTGCCTTAGGCATGACTCGATAAAGGCATATTATGTCAGCGCGGACTGCTTATGTCCGAAACTGAAGCGATATTGACTGGTGGTGGCGACAAGAGACATCTCCATCCTGGCTGCTTCTGACCCCCCAATATCACGTCGTACTCTGTAGGAGTGTTTCCCGGAGAAATAGGATGTGCTTAGCAAGATAAATGCCTCCTAACTGCTGTTTCCTCAGCAGACAGCTGTGGAAGGGCTGTAAGCGAGGGAGCACAATGGTTCGACGTGGCGTGGCGACCCTGTTCACGGAAAAGAGGGAGTAAAAGTTGTAATTAACGTCAAAAAACGGTCGTCCCAAGTGTAAGTGGTCCCCGGCCCTGCCAACAAGGAGATACGCGGAGACACGCGGAGACAAAAGGCCCTGTCGGACAGTTCGGCTGGTCCGCTGCTAGGAAAAAATACGTGGGAGCAGCACCTTTTGCCTTGCCCCACTTAAAATGCGGCCACTAAATTGCCTGTCGTCTCGCCTTCTCGTCTCTTTTTGTCTTCCCATTTTTCAGGCTGATCCTTTTTCCTTTTTCATTCTCTTTTTGGCTTCTTGATCATTCAAGACACACCGTTCACTCCTTTTTTTTTGTTTATTCTTGCTCACCTCTGCAGACCAGTTTTGCCAATTCCTGTTGCCTTCTCCTTTTTCTTCTCCCGTCACCTACACCGATAAACAGGGGCGTCGCCCGACCAGACTCGACGCAACGGCCGACCGATCGCGCTAACCCAATCACCACCAAAAACGCCCCCCAAAAACGCGCCTCGTCTGCTGTCGTCCCTTTTTTCCATCTCGTTTTTCCTCTCCTGATTTTTTGCTGTCGGCTTTCTTACTTCCCGACTTACCATCCCCTTTATTACTTCTTTTTGTCCTTCTTTTTCTTTTTCTTTGCTCCTCTCTTCATTTGCTTCTCTTCATTTGTTTCGTTTTTTCACTTTTGACACGTCTCGCGGTATTTATTGTCTTCTTTGTCCACTCCTTATTTCTGTCGATACGGCTCTCATCCTCTGACGACATCGATCCTACGTGCCACGTCCTCTTTCTCGAAACGCGCAGCCTTTTTTTGTCCACCGAGCTCCTTCCTATCCGCATGGTAGCCGCCATGGCCAACGCCACTGTCGCCGGCGACATGCCGCCGCTGCCGGCCTACACGCTGCAGCCCATGCCGGACCTGCTGCCCTTCATTTCCGATTTCTGGCTCACCCTCGTCCTGCCCCACATCTTCTACTGGATCGTCTCCTTTGTGTTCCATCTGATCGATGCCTACGACCTCTTCCCGAACTACCGCCTGCACACCCCGGAGGAGATCACCGCGCGCAACCACGCCTCGCGCACCGAGGTCGCCCGCGACGTCCTTGTCGAGCAGGTCATCCAGATCGTCTCCTCGGCGCTGCTGACGCTGACCGAGCCCGTGCCCATGGTCGGCCGCGCCGACTACGACGTCGCCGTCTGGGCCCAGCGCATTCGCCGCGCCCAGCGCGCCCTGCCTACGCTGCTGGGCCTGCTGGGCCTCAACGCCGCCGCGCTCGCCAAGAGCGTCGCCCCGTCGCACCCGCTGCTGGCCGGCGCGCTGGCCGGCGGCCACTACCCCTTCTTGACGACCACGGTCACGACGGCGGCCCTCGACGCCGCCGCTGCTGCCAGCGGCAGCGGCAGCGGCCCCGCAGGGGCGGCCGCGGCCGCGGCGTCGTTGACCCACGTGCCCGCGTTTGCCGCCTGGGAGCTGTTGCTGGCCAAGGCCCTCTACTGGGTGGTCCTGCCGACGGCGCAGTTCTGGTTCGCCGTTGGCTTCATGGACGCGTGGCAGTACTTTTGGCACCGTCTGATGCACGTCAACAAGTGGATGTATGGTAGGTCGTCTCTCTCTCCCGCTCCTCCTCCTCCCCCTTTTTAATTTTCTGGTCTAATGCCACCCTAGTGCACTGGCACTCCCGCCACCACCGCCTGTACGTGCCGTACGCGTACGGCGCGCTCTACAACCACCCCGTCGAGGGCTTCGTGCTCGACACCGCCGGCGCCGGCCTGGCGTACAAAGTCGCGTGCTTGTCGCCGCGCATGGGCATGTTCTTTTTCGTCTTCAGCACGGTCAAGACGGTCGACGACCACTGCGGCTACGCGCTGCCGTGGGACCCGCTGCAGCGCATCACGAGCAACAACGCCGCCTACCACGACATCCACCACCAGAGCTGGGGCATCAAGACGAACTTTTCGCAGCCCTTTTTCACCTTTTGGGACCGCCTGTTGGGCACCATGTGGCAGGGCGACACACAGCTGCGGTACGCCCGCGACCGGGACAATGCCGCCAAAAAGGTGGCCGGCAGCGCTGCGAATGCGGCGAATGCGGCGAATACGGCAAGTGCAGGCGAAAAGGTGGCGCCAGTGTTGTCCACACCGGCAGGCGCTGCCGCAAAGCCGGCCCGATCGCCGCGGGCAGCAAAGTCCCGGAAGGCGTAAAGAGGGATACTATGCTCTCTTTTTTTCTCGAAGAAAAGGCCTTCTTTTTTTTTTTGCTTCCGCCTTTTCGGTGCAACTTTTATGTACTTTTTTTTGTCCCTATTTTCTTTTTTTCCATCTGACCTCCTTTTTCAGGATTAATAATGTACGCAAAACTTATGGGCTAGTGGTCTTCTTTTAATGTTCGGCATTGGGCAGGCGTTTCTTTTTTTTCTTTTCTTCTTTTCTTCTTTTTCTTTTTAATAATTGGTTTTTTCCTCCCCTTTTTTTGGTGGATATCATATACTACTTTTAATGTGGTTTTGGGGATTCTGGAACCCGTTTTTTTGTTTTTCTTCTCTTCTGGCTTGCTTGATGCAGCCACTTTGCCCATGAGACGAAAGGATTTTTTGGTCGACACGAGCGCATGTTTTCAAGGCTCGTGGGCTCAACGAAAAAAAAGACAATTGAAACTAAACATAGAAAAAGAGAAGCAACGCAGCTCAGTTTCACGATGATATGTTTGAGGAATCCGATGATGCTATTGGGATGGTGGTATGATTGATGCTTGTTCCCCTATCCCCAATGAAATCCTTCCGTACGACGCCTGTCGGTCTTCTCCTCGTTCTCCCTTGACAATGCCGGGTTCTCGTCGCACAAAACGGACGGCTTGCTGCAGTGATTAAAATTCAACGGACCGGCAAAACGACGGGGCCGTTCGATGACGTGTAAAAGGACAGACGTGTACGGAGGATGCATGCCGTTGCTTGTCCTACAGGAGAAAAACGGGTGGGGAGCACACGCTGGCTTTGGTTCCTTTCCGATCGCACGATGTGGCACAAAGGGGTCATCGACGACAACGGCGGTTCCTATCAAGACTCTCGGCCGGCAGTGCGCCAACGGCTGTGCAGCCTTACCGTGACGGTGAACTACGACTGCATCTACCATAGCCGCAGTTACGAGTACGATATGTACTTCGTACTTCGTACAATTGAAGAAGACAGAGTTCAGTGGAAAGCTAAGCACTAAAAAAATAAGCCGACTTCGTTCAGGGGAACCGCTCCACTTTCCCATTTCGCAATCCGGGTAGTTGTATTTTGTCCGATGGAGGAGACGGACTCACGTTTTCCAATTTTTCTTCCTTTATTTCTTTTCTCTTTTTCTCCTTTTCTTTTCTCCCCTTCATGTCGTGTTCTGCTCTTGTTCCCACGACAGGTGATAATCACGAAGATACCGGCCCGTTCTCTGAAACTGAGCAACAAGGGGCGAAACGTAGGAGGGCCGCTGGCATGGACGAATCACTGTTGGTTTCCAGGCGACGGCGTGTCACCGAAATTCCTGGCCACGTAGGGCAGCCTACTAATGATGTCTTACTTCAGACTCCGTACAGCGATCCAGAATACCACACCACGTGAAGACACGCAGCAAAGACTGGCTAAAACACGTACCCGCTCGGCCGACCCGGGTTTTGGACAGAAACAAGGGAAGACAACCAAAAGAACCAGTGGAGTCGGGCAACTCGGGGGTGTTCCTTGCATGCCAGCAAAGTCGGGTTGTTGACGAACTTTTGATTTGAACGGATCCGGCTTCTTGAGGATTTTAAACGAGTTCGACGCCTTGGTACTTCTTTTATGTACGAAGTACGTGGTACGTTGTATTACACCTGCTGTTTTATATATTATCGTTCGTTCCGATGTATCACTCTCGTAACCAGCTTGCGTTTCTTTTTCCTTTCCTCTTGCTGGGCACAATCCACAACAATACTCGTTTGTACTTGCCATACACCCCCTACTTCGTACTTCGTACCTCAGCCGTTCGCTTGGTCATTTCTCGAAGCCAAGGCACCCCCCTGCTTTTTCTTCAGCCCTTTCTGCTGCAATGCACGCCGTAGCCCAGGACGGCGCATGTCCTCGTGCAGGAACCAATCAGCCCGCATACGACGGACACCAGGGGCCTGACGGCGCCGTAGGCAACCCCCAATCATTTTACAATGCATGCCGATTGGCTCCCAGTCTGGAAAACAAGCGGAGCTTTTATTTTTGGACAGGGGGGACATTTCAAGCGTGGACGTGCCGTATGGTTCCGGGGCGAGCTGCTGGCATTTGGCTTTGGCCGAATCAAGTATGGTGCTGCAGAAAGAAGCAAAGAAGAGAAAATACCTCCAGCTTGGTTGTTACGAAGTTCAGAGTAAAAAAAACAAACAAAGCCGGCTTCAGCTTGATGATCTTCAACAAGGAGAGCTGGTTGGCAAGCAAAAAAAAAGAAAAAAAAAACAAAGAAAAAGAAGAACGGCCCGGAAAACGAAAGACGAAATCCGCAAACTTTGTTGACCGGGGGGGCCGTACAAAAAAAGACAAGACTTTGTGCTGCATTCTTGTTGGCATTGCGTCATGGGGGCTATTTTCTTTCTTTCTTTTGCAACTCGTCCCAATCCTCCTTGTGTGGCTCACACTGCAGCCCTTTTGGCTCGACGAGCTCGCTCGAAAATCAAATGCGTGCTGTGTAAACAGAGTGAACTTCTTGATGCAAGAATCAATGTAATCAAAAATGTATTTCGTACCCCCTACGAAGTGACGATGCCCTAGTCATACAACTACTGGGCGGGCCTCCATTTAACGACTCCGTTGACGAAACGCCATAATAGTCGTCTCTTTTGTCCTAGTTTGGCACGCCCCCCCTGATTGTCTCAACTAGACGATCGTCCAGCTGTTCTCGGCCGGATATTCTCCTTCGACTCTTCTTCTGTTTTTCTTTTGTAGTCTTTCTTTCAAAACGGTCTTCTTCAATGTAAAAGACCATTTCTTCTCGTTTAGCAAACCTGAATTCTGCTGTCCATTCAAAAATGCGAATCCTCCCCTGCTCGGTGTAAGCGCCCGTCTCCCACGACCCCCTTTAATCCTCAACTTGTTGGTGCACTCTCGGACTCGTTTGGCGCTTCGGGTGCGTCTACTGGAGTAGCAGCAGTCTGTGGATTTCCTAGCGAGGCGTACGGATTTCGAACGAAGACTGTTGATTTATTTTGATTGGCTTCTACGACACCGGTTTACCTTTTCCCCCTTCTTTTCTTCATCTACTTTTTACGGAGCAAGCTTCGTGCTTGTTCCGATCGACGGGGACGGCGACGAACCGCAACCACGACGAAACCCTGTGGCGCTCTGGCACGCTGAGGGAGAGACGATGAAACGAACCACGGTCGCGGGAACCGCTTGCAACCCGGCCGTCGCGAGGAACAACCAGACAATCGTGGTCTTGTTCGTGTGTGGTTCTTCCTGGTTTTCTGGAAGCATCGAGGACGTCTACGAGGGAAAAAGGTAGAAAGAGGAAGAGTTAATCTGATCAGAGAAAGGACTGCGTCGCATCGCTTCGTCCTCCTTCTCTCGGCGCTTCCACCCTTTCCTTCTCTTTCTTTTTTTCCCGCTTTTCTTATTCCTTGACCTCGTCTCGCCTGCTCGCCTGCTCGTCTACGGTTGCCGCCCGCCCGGCGTAGCGTTTGCCGCCGACCCTGGGAGGTCTCCATGGACGAAGTCGGCTGTGTATCTCGGCTCGTCTAGACGCACATTCCCCCCAAAAGGAATACGCCTTATTCCCCTTTCATGTCCTTTTCTTGCTGTTTGTACCACCAAAATCGCCGTTGTTTTCCATTGTTGGCGGGCGGGACAGACGCTGCGTCCTCCTTGCGTGGTGGCCCTCGGACCCTCGAACCATCGACCACGCAAGTATGGCAACACACGCAGGCGCCGCGAGGCCCCATATATACGCCATGGATCCCACGACGACGCTGTTTACGTTCATGCTGTAAGTGTCTCTCCCTCTATTTTTTTCGTTCTCTGGTTTCCGTTCTTCGTCTGGTCGTTGTCTGTTGTCTGTTGTCTGTTTTTTCTTCTTTCCCTTCTTCTTTCGTTTTTCGTTTTTGCTGTCTTCTGTTCGCTTCTTCTTCCAGTTCGTTTTCACGTTTTCTTCCACTCCTTTTTTATCCTGTCCTTCGTTTTGTCTTCTTTTTTTGCTGGTCTTCTCGGTCCCTGCCTTTCTTTTTGCCTTTTTACTTTTTTTCTCTCGTTATTTTTTTTCTTCTTAATGCAATTCTCTACGCCTGGGTGCTGAGGGCATTCTTTTCTTTACTTTGCTCTCTTTCATTCTTCCTCCTGTTCAGCAACTGCTCGCTTCCGTTCTTTGCCCATTTTCAGTTCTTTTTGCAAAGGAACTCAAATCAAATCGAGCTTTCGGTCCTTCGTTTCTTGTCTTGGTGCTGGCACCTTGTTGCTTCATAATTTTGTCGATTCTCACTTGTATGTCGTCTAACCACTCTCATTCGTCCACGTCTGTCCTCCCCCTTTCCCCTTTTTATACACACCTTAATCATTCCAAAACCACAACACATCAAACGTCTCTCACCCCCGGTTCCGCAATGCTGCTTAGTTGGATCACTACCAAGCGAAGCAAACCAAAACAAACAAAAAAGTCGCTTTGTTTGGCTCTCGTTCCTTCGCTTCGAACGGATCGTCTAGTGTCGATGCTGCCGAGCCTGACGTGTCCCCCCCAACTCTCGTTTCGGCCTGTCCGTCATCTTTTCTTACCACGCCCCGGCCTTTGCGCATCTTATTTCCATACCCTGGTTCCAGGCCTGTGATAGGCCAGTTCCCCGAAATGCAGTCATCTCATTACTTTAGAGCACACCTCTTTGTTGTTTCAATCGGGCAGTTGTCCGCTTATAGTACGAGCTGGCCTCGCCAGAGGGGGAATGGCCAGGCTCAAAGCTGAGCTCAGCACAAGTTGTGTTGTTTTCCTTTTCCTTTTTTGGCTTTGAGGCTTACAGGATGATATACGACTATTTGCCTTTTTTTTTTCTTCTTTTTCTGCTGCCTTCATTTGCCAGTCCGTGCCTTATAGTTCCATATCGGCTTGCCGTTCGTTGTTCTCATTTCCCTCATATATCAGGAAATCCTTTCGTTGCTGACTTTCTTTTTTTTTCCTGTTCTCTTTTGCATTCAGAAAAACTCATCCGTCTGTTCGGACTGTTCACCTGCTCGGTTCCTGGGACAACTTTGCCGTGACCTACGCCATGGAACGTGACAGCCGCCGTGATCGTGGCCAATGGCGCGGTTGCCATACCTGCAAAGACATCATTTGCGACGGCCAAGAAGCCTCCCATCTCAACCAGACGCCCCGGAATGGCGGCCTCAAAATGGGGCACACCTACTACTACTATGTAGGTGCATGAACAACGTAAAAGGACTCACACACTCGTTTCGAAGATCTGTTCTAACCCGCTTTCAAAAAGTACGAGCTCGACGGGCAAACGGAGGTCCACGACCCGGCTGTGCCGTCCACCACGGCATGCCCCTACCTGCCCGGGCAGCGTGTCAACACCCTCTGGGTCCCTGTGGAAAAGTCCGCGCGGCAGCGCAGCGCCTCTGTCAACTCATTGCGGCACGACGATTTTCGGACCATGAACCCGGCCGACCGTTATGTGACGCCCCGGCCACCGCCGGCCACCCCGTCGGCTGTTCCGGCTGTGGGTTCCACAGCACATGTACTACGCAAAAAACCAACCAGCTTGGCGGCAGCAGCGGCATCGGCGGGGACGGCGGCCGCCGGGTCGACGCCCAACCCTTTGCCCTCGCCTCGTCTCTTGCGCCGCCACCGTGCAGGTGCCCGCTCCTTGTCGCCGGCCTCGTCTTGGCCGACCTGGTCGCCGCGGCGTTTGTTTGTTCGGCGGCCCAGTCCGAGCGGCAGGCGGGACGTCTTGACTGCTGCTGCTGCTGATGGCGGTGACGATGACGCGGAGGAGACGGCGGCGGCGGAACGGAACGCAACGAACGAGAGTGGCTCGTGGGAAGATGAACAGATGCGGCAAACAATCGACGACGAGGACCGGCCACGAGACGATCCACAGCAACAGGAGCTGCGTCCGCCGCTGCCGCCACGATCGTCGTCGACCGCTTCGCTTTCGTCGTTGCTGTCTCGCTTCGGCCGTCAGTCGTCTACCTCCACCAACGCTACCAATCATGCCGCCGCTCCGGCGACGGCGGCGGCGTTGTCGTCGGCTCCACCGTCGTCGTCGCCAGCTGCATCACAGGGCAGCCGTTCGCGGGACATTTCCCCGGAGTCGTTGCGGCGACTTCTCGTGGACGACGGGCCCTTGGAGAGCGCCGCGGACAGTAGACCGGAGAGCCGCCTGGCGGCAACGCCCGCTGCGACGATTCCGTGCATTTTGGAGGGCATCGACGAAAACGACGACGCCTGGTCCAACCACGATCTGGACGACGTGGATGACGACGAGCACAACTTTGCCGTGTCTGCTGTGTCCGCCGTGTCCGAGAACGCACCATTTACCGTGTTGTCGCCGCCGCCGCCACAAACGACGGTAGCTGCGATGCCAGTTGCGACGCCGCCGTCTCTCCCCCAAAAGCCGCAGGAGCAACAACAACAACAACAACAGCAGCAGCAGCAAACTAACGAAGACGGGGTACATCTGTCCGCGCCTGAGGCACCTGTGGACGAACTGGTGGCCGTCGTCCTGCCGGCACCGCCGACCCGAGCACCGCCCATGGTGCCTACGTTGACACTGTCCACCGTGTCTGCGATGGCGTCGGCCGAGGACGACCGCATCGACGATCACAACGATGACCTCGACAACACAAACACCAACGCCAACAACCACCACCAGAGCACGTTTTCGCCGTCTGTGCTGGCACCGACATCGCCGTCTCCAGCCTCGTCGCCGTTGTCGTCGTTGCCGTCGCTGTCCTCGCTGTCGTTTGCCTTTGCGGAGTCGCACGGCTTGTCGTCACCGTCGGAGACCACCACCGACGACGAAGACGACGACGTGGACGATGAGCCGGACGTCTTTGCCCGTACCGATGATAGTGGCCGCACCACGGTGCACGACCCGTGGGCGCTCTCGTGGCCGTTGCCGACCGACTACTTGTCGTGTCGTGATGCCCACACTCGTGGCGACCACGACGCCGACGACCACGACCACGACAATGGCAGCAGTAGCAGCAGCAACAACAACGGGGACAAGGCGGACGTCCACGACCGCCAGCACCAGCAACACCACCACTTGGTGGCGGCGGCCCTGTCCGGCAGCACGGCCACGCTGGTGCCGAACAACAGCCTCCACGCCGGTGCCGGCGGCGGCGCCAACGGCGGCAGCGGCCTGCACGACCTCGTGGATGAGCTAGGGTGGATGGCCACGGCGATCCAGGGATGAGTGTCCGCTGTGGCTTTTTTCTTTCCCTTTCCATTTTATTTATTCATTTTGTAGATTTCTTACATTAAACGGCTAGATTGGCTTCTGTGCTATAAACGGAGTACATTTTTGCAGGCGTATATATATAGAGATACAACTTAAGCAGGGTTATACGGCTTTGGTCGGGGAATAGAAAAAGGCAGGACAGATGGGTCCCGGCTTAATGGTCTCTGGGATTTACCAGAAACGCACACTCTAGATCTTTACAGGAGAACAGGCGTTTGATTTTAGGATGACCATATGAAGAATTAATATTCTGACAAGTCTCGCCATGGACCTATTTTGTCTTTTGTTTACTGATGTGTTAAACTGTCTAAGACGGTCAGCAAATGGCAACAAACAAAACATGACAAAATACGTCATGCCAAGACCTCTACAACAACTGTTGCTTGAGGTGAGACTTTCTGACAACTAATTATGACATTTTAATGCGTTGTTGTGGATGTGTTTGTGGGAGGCCTTCGTGGTTGACGGTGGCGTCGCTCCCACGGATGCCAGCCAAGGAGAAAAAAGGAGAGAAGAAAAACAATGAAAAAAAGCGATATCATGTCGAGAGCTAAGAGGAAGAAAAGAGTTGGAATAGGAGTAAAACAGAAGAGAGAAACCTCGACACGTTCAGTGTTGGCTGGTGGTGTTATTGGTCGAATATGCAGTTACAGGAAATAGTCGAATGTTGTTTAGTTGCATATATAGCCTAGATGTGGTGTTGGCCGAAGACTGGCGGGCCGTTGGTGAGGTTTTGGCGGCTGGCAGCGGTTCACTTTAGTTTCTGCTGGCGTCTATTTCGACGTCTTCTGGAGACTTGTCCCACGCCGTTCAACGTTTTGGCCACCACCAACACGAGAAGAAAAGCGGATGGGCGCCAAGCTGCCTCGGTGCTCTTCATAAAAACGTCGAAAATCTTTTTCTGCGTCGTCTTTGCTGTTCCATACGGCACCATCTCGCGAGGATCGTCTCTGCCGCTCGCGGCCAGGGAGACGGCCAAAAGAGTGAGGGCACCGGAACGAGAGCAGAAAAGGGTGCCACGGACGGGACCGACGACGAGGCGGTGACAACAAAAGGCAGCACGCGACCATGGCCGACCCGTTTGAGGTGCGCGTCCGCTTCAGCGCGCAGCTGCAGAACCTCAACGCCTCCGTCACGTCCGCCCAAAAGGCCGCCGCCTATGCGCTCAAGTACAAGGACATGGACGAGGACCTGCACTCGTGCATCATCGAGCAGCTGGAAAAGGTGAGTGGTTTTCATTCTTTTTTCTGCTTGGCCTTGTTTTCTCTTCCCCCTACTAACACTCCCCCGCGCCAGCCCCAAACCGCCCTCAACACCCGCGCCAACATCATGTACTTTCTCGAGCACTTTCTCGAGCTCGCCCAGCGCGCCGGCCACAATGACTACGTCGGCATGCTTCAGCGCGACATTATCCGTGTCGTCGACGCCGTCGCGCCCGAGAGCGGCCAGGGCGCCGCCAACGTCAAGGTCGTCCGCCGCGTCTTGCAGAGCCTGCAGCACAAGGGCTTCCTCGAGCGCCAGGCCGTGACCGAGATCGAAGAGGTGCTCAAGGAGCGCGAGACCGATCTGCTGTCGTCGCCCAACGGCCGCCACCGGCCAGCTGCTCCCGGCGCGCCGGGGTTTCCCCTCGACGGCAAGGCGGCAGCAGCAGCGGCGGCGGCGGCGGCGGCGGCCGATGCTATGGACATTGACAGCCACCCGCCCTCGCAGACCATTCCCACGGCGCGCGGCGCTGGCCGATCCGCTGCAGCGGGTCGCGCAGATGGCAGCAGCGGCGGCGACGCCGACCACCACGGGCCGCGCCGGCTCGACAAGAAACAGATCGAGGAGCGCATCGAAGAAGACCGGGAGCGCCACAAGCGGCTGCGCGAGAACATTTGGGCCGTGCCGCCCGGTGCGGACGCCGAGATGTGGAAGCTCTGGGAAGAGACGAGCGACCTGGGCGAGGACGACCACCTGCAGGGCGCCGAGGAGCAGGCGGAGCGGGCGGAGACCCTGCGGATGAGCTGCGTGCACCGCGAGGCGGACGAGGCGGCGGCGGCGGTGGCGGCGGCGGTAG
Organism: Fragosphaeria purpurea; assembly: GCA_002778095.1. NCBI lineage: Eukaryota > Fungi > Ascomycota > Sordariomycetes > Ophiostomatales > Ophiostomataceae > Fragosphaeria > Fragosphaeria purpurea. Next base: position 4,392,932 of record PCDL01000021.1, on the reverse strand, counting down.
CAACGCCAGCAACAACGGCGGCGGGAACGGCCGTGACGGCAGCAGCAAACGGACAAGCCGTACATTGACGGACGGCTTTGGCCTGTTGTGTGGTCCCCGTCCTGCTCATCCAGTTTGTCGTCGGTTTCCTCCCGGCTTTTGTTTCTCATGTTTTCTTTTCAAAGCAATGGAAGGTTGGCGATGGCGGTGTTTTCGCATGGTCGGATAGTTGATTTCTGGTGTTTTGGTGCAATGGACACAAAAAAAGTGGCTTGTCAATGGCGGATTGGTCCTTGTTGGACGGAGGCATTTTGCTGCGATTACCCTTTTTTTGATACCAGGTGCTTTGCTTGGGTAGGCGTGGCTGCTTGATTATTTTTGAGGTATTTCAGCAAAGCCGTCGCGTCATGGCGGCACAGAAACGAAATATAATGAAAATGTTATACATTGTTGGTCGCTTTATCTTCCTTGTATACAATTGGGGGAGTGTGTGCGTCCATCTCTCTACCGTCCAGCCTCTGCTGCAACCTGCAGCCGGCAGGCCAACGCCCTTCGAGCCTTTCAACCGTATTTCTCCCGAAAATTGACAGTGATGTGGCCCTGCTTCCTCGCTCAGAAACCGCCCAAAAAGTCACACAGCGCCGTTTACTCAATGGTCACCGTTGCGCCCAGCTCTTTCAGCGTCGCCATCATCTTCTCCGCGTCTTCCTTGGGCACCGACTCCTTCATGACCTTGGGCGCGCTCTCCACAAACTTCTTCGAGTCCACCAAACTCAGGCCCAAGAGGCTCTTGACTTCCTTGATGATCTTGGGCTTGGAGCCCGCCTCAATGCTGACCAGCTTCACGGTAAACAGCGACTTCTCCGCCGCGGCGGCTGGCGCCTCCTCCTCCTCTGCGGCTGCTGCTGCCGCCGCGCCGCCCGGTGCTGCCGGGGCCGCCGCAAAACCGCCAACAGGAAGATCGGGAATGTTCAGTCGGGTCTGTGTTGTCCGTTAGCAAACTGGCACCGTCTTTCCCTCAGTAGCCGCTTTCTCCCGAACGCACCTTTAAGCTCGACACCAGGCTTGCCGTCTCGAGGAGCGTCAATTGGCTGATCTGGTCGACAATGCCGGAAATCTTGGGGTCCACAGCCGCCTCGGTGGAATTGTGCCGCCGTGCGATCCGTGATGGCGTGACTGCCGACAGCGCCGCAACCGACGCGCTGGCCGGACGAAGCCGGCTCGCGGCCCGGACTTGGTGGGCGCAGCGCTGGGCTGCGTAGCGGCAGGACATTGACATAGTGAAGAGGAGAAAAGAAGGTGGAACGTAGTCGAAACAACAAGTGTGGGCTCGAGGGAAGAGAGATTGTGGTCACGATGGCCGGGAAGTCCAAAAACGGGCGTTCGGGTTAAACGTGAGGAGTGAAAAATCCCTTATTTTTCTTTGCGCTGGCCGTTACCGCGCCCCATGATTGGCAGATGAACAAAAAGTGGAGAAATTAGCTATAAGCTCCAGAAAACGGGCTTATCGATAAGACAACGGCAAAAAAAAAGTTTGGAAGCAGCGACCCGCGCCAAAGCGGAAAGAGCCTTCACATGCCGCCCCAAGACTCCAAAAGTGTATGGGAATCAAAAAACCACTTCCCAAAAAATGGTCTAATTTCACAAAAATAAAAAGACGTCTCCCATAGCCTCGCCATATTTTTGTCCATGGCTGGTTACGACGTCGGGCCACAGAGAGAGTCTCTGCTGGCCGACACGGCCACTCTGGGCCTCTTGCCGCCCGAGCTGCTCCGTGTTATACAGGGCCCGTCGACGACAACCTCCTCCAAGACGACGACCACGCCGGCCACGAGGACCCTTTCGCCGTCCACACCTTCACTGCCCTCGCCGGTGAGCTTCTTAGACGCAGTGGCACAGGCCGCTCTGTTACCACGACTGACCGGTCCTCTTTTTGCGCATTTTCAACCCCTCTTCGCCGACATCTGCGCGCGATGGCTACTACACGCCGGCCGCGGCGCACAGGACGACGCCGTCGTGGCCGCCTTTGCCCGGGTGTTACCCCTGGCACCGTATTTGACTGTTCTCTTCGACAAGTATCTTCTTGCCACTGCCCCTGTCGGGGCCATGGCCTCGTCTCGGCTGCAGACGCTCTCCGACCGCAACATCGACACTCCTTCCTCCGCCGCCTCCGCCGCCTCCTCCTCCACCTCCTCCCCCTCCCCACAGTCTGCCGAAACCGCCATTGTTCGCATTCTTCTCGCCCTATGGCGTCTCGTCAGCCTCGATGTCACCGCCTACATGCACCTTGTGCCGACAAACCTGCAAACGTTCTTCTTCCGCCACCCCTCCCATACCATACGCTATCTCGCCATCCGCATCTTCTGTCTCGTGCATGCTGCGGCCGACTACAAATTGGAAACCCTACTTCGGCAGTTTGTTGGGAAAGACGAGAGTCTGTTCTCAGACTTTGACGGCGTCGAGGTCGATTACACATTCCTTACGCTGTACGAGCACACGCGGTGTAAAGCGTGGCACGACCGGGCTGCCGAGATCCAGTCTAAAATGGATGATGCAAAGACGGCGAAACAGGGTTCACCCGCACCTCCTGCCTCCTCTTCTCCGCCGTTTGTGCTACCTTTGACACCACTTGTCTGCGCCTGGGGGCGCAGTGTCGTCCCCCGTCCGGCTGCTATCTCGACAGCGGACAGTTTTGCCGCGGCTTCACAGCCACCCCTCCTCGTCAGGACGGCAACGACGCTCGCGAACTTAGAAGCCTTGGCTCAGTGCCTGCAAAGGTCCGAGCCTGTTCTGGTCCGCGGCCTGCCCGGTTCGGGAAAGACTTCGCTGATTCGGGACGCTGCCCGCGAGCTGGGCACCGAAGCGGGTCTGGTCACACTGCACCTAAACGAGCAGACCGATGCCAAGACCCTCATCGGCCTGTATTCAACAGGCGCCAAGCCTGGCTCGTTTGAATGGCGGGCGGGTATTTTGACGGCAGCCGTCCAGGAGGGTCGTTGGGTGCTGATCGAGGATCTTGACCGGGCACCCACCGAAGTCATGAGCACCATCCTGCCCTTGATCGAGCGGCGCGAATTGTTGATCCCCAGCCGTCGCGAGACCATCAAGGCCGCCCGCAATTTCCGCATCTTCGCCACCGTCCGCACCTCGTTGGGGCTGAGCGGCCAGGAGACGACGCGGTCTCTCCTGGGCGAGCGGCTTTGGCAGCAGCTCTCGGTTCGGCCGCTGCCGCCGTCGGAGCTGCGCCAAGTCATCCACAACACGTTTCCGTCCCTGCGAGCGCTCATCGCCGACATTCTCTCCGTGTTCGATCAGCTGACGTCTTTGTCGCTGAAAAAGAACACGCTTTCTCTTGTTGCCATCGAGCGCCCCATGACGCTTCGTGACCTCATGAAGTGGTGTCGGCGGCTAGCACATGTTCTCTCTCGGCAACAACATAGCATTTCTAGAACGGAGCAAACTCTCGCATCGACGGAGCACCATGCTGCGACCTTGTCGGAGACAGCGCTGATTGGCATCTTCCTTGATGCCGTGGACTGCTTTGCCGGGAGCGTCAAAGACGAACGGGCACGGCGGTTCTTGGGCCAGCACATTGCACAGGCGCTGCGCATTCCGCCCGAAGTCGCCGAGCACGCATTGAGCTCACACGAGCCGCAGTTCCACGATAGCGAGAAGCAGCTGGTCGTGGGGCGCGCCGTCCTGCGCAAACCAAGACGAGCTGTCAACCGCCTTGCGAGCCGCACGAAAAGCCGACCATTTGCGACCACGGCGCATGCACGGCGCCTGCTCGAGCAGATTGCCGTTGCGGTCGACTTGAAAGAGCCGCTCCTGCTGGTCGGCGAGACGGGCATTGGCAAGACGACCGTCGTGCAGCAATTGGCTGCCTCCATGGGCCACAAGCTTGTCGTGGTCAACCTGTCGCAGCAGAGCGAAGTCGGTGATCTGCTCGGCGGCTTCAAGCCCGTCAACGCCCGGAGTTTGGCTATGCCTCTGAAAGAAGAGTTTGAGGATCTTTTTGCGGCCACGGGCATTTCGACGGAGAAAAACGAAAAGTACCTGAAGCGGGTCAGCACCAGTATTGCCCGCGGGAAGTGGACCGACGTGTGCCGGCTATGGCAGCAAGCGCCCAAAATATTTGCCAAGATCGTGGAACAACTCTCCGAGCGGCAATCGTCAGAAACAGCAGCAGCAGCAGCGGCGGCGGCGGCAAATGGTGGAAAGTACGCCGAAGCAACAACCGCCCAAGACCAAGACGGACGGCAGCTGGCCAAGCGCAGGAAAACAGAGTCATCCAAACTACAGGCGCTGCTTGACCTGAAGCCACGTTGGGATGCTTTCTCGGAGAAGCTGGAACAATTTGGTATTCAGATCGCGAGCGGTTCGGGTGCTTTTGCCTTTGCGTTCGTGGAAGGCAAGATTGTTCAGGCCGTTCGAAACGGTGACTGGCTTCTTCTGGACGAAATCAACTTGGCCTCCCCAGACACGCTTGAGAGCATAGCCGACCTTCTCTCCTCTGGTCCCGGTGACACCCCGTCAATTTTGCTGTCGGAGACCGGCGAAATTGATAAAATCGAGGCGCATCCCGAGTTTCGAGTTTTTGGTGCCATGAACCCTGCTACGGACGTGGGCAAGCGCGATTTGCCCATTGGCCTGCGCTCACGCTTCACGGAGTTGTACGTTGCCAGCCCAGACAAAGAAGTGCAAGATTTGGTGCCCATCATCAAGACGTACCTCAAGGGCCACGCCAAAGCCACCGACCGTGTGGTCGAGCGGGTGGCACGCCTCTACCTTGCCATCAAAAATCTGGCGGAAAAGGAGAAAAGACTGGTCGATGGTGCCAATGAAATTCCGCACTACAGTCTCCGTACCTTAACACGCGTTCTCAGCTACGTCGACGATGTGGCTCCGCTCTACGGTCTCGAGCGGGCGCTCTTCGAGGGGTTCTGCATGGGCTTTCTGACTCTTCTCAGCCAGTCGTCGGAAAACCTGGTGATGCCCATCATCTTCGACCACCTCTTCGGCGGTAGCACCAGCAAGCAACGCAGGAACCAGATTCTCTCCCAGCCACCAAAGATTCCTGGTGATGGACGCCAGTACATTCGCTTTTTCAACAAGGACAAGGATCGTCACTACTGGCTCCTTCAGGGCGCAGAACCGCCCCAGGAACGGTCCGACTACATTCGAACCGCCTACGTCGAACGCAACTTGTTGAACTTGGTTCGCGCCACGTCGACACGCCGCTTCCCCATTCTCATCCAGGGTCCCACGTCGGCGGGCAAAACAAGCATGATCGAGTACCTGGCCCACTTCAGCGGCAACAAGTTTGTGCGGATCAACAACCACGAGCACACCGATCTGCAAGAGTACCTCGGCACCTACGTCTCGGGTTCGGACGGCACGCTCCATTTCCAAGAGGGCGTGCTTGTCCAGGCCATGCGCCAGGGCTACTGGATCGTTCTGGACGAGCTCAACTTGGCACCCACCGACGTCCTCGAGGCACTAAACCGTCTTCTGGACGACAACCGCGAACTGCTGATTCCCGAAACACAAGAAATCGTGCGGCCACACGAAAGCTTCATGTTGTTTGCGACGCAAAACCCACCGGGGTTGTACGGCGGCCGCAAGATGCTGTCGCGGGCGTTCCGCAACCGCTTCCTCGAGCTGCATTTCGACGACATTCCGGAAGAGGAGCTGGGCTACATCTTGCAGATGCGCTGCCGCAACACGGCGCCATCGGACTGCGAGCGCATTGTGGCCGTGTACAAGGAGCTGTCGCGCTTGCGGCAGACGAGCCGGGTGTTTGAGCAGAAAAACAGCTTCGCCACGTTGCGGGATTTGTTTCGCTGGGCGTTGCGCGACGCAGACAACCGCGACCAGATTGCGTGCCACGGTTTCATGCTGCTCGCTGAGCGCGTGCGTGACGACGAGGAGCGCATGGCCGTCAAAAGCGTCATCGAGACCATCTTCAAGACCAAGATCGATCTGGAAGCCCTCTACTACGGGCCGGACGCCAGCCCCGAGCTGCGCCGCTTTGTCGCGCAGCAGACCGCTGCAGCCGAGCCGGTTGTTTGGACCAAAGCCATGCGACGTCTTTTTGTCCTTGTATCCCAGGCTTTGAAAAACAACGAGCCCGTTCTCCTCGTAGGCGAGACCGGCTGCGGCAAAACCACGGTCTGTCAGTTGGTGGCCGAAGCGGCTGGCCGAGCCTTACACATCGTCAACGCGCACCAAAACACGGAGACGGGTGATCTGATTGGGTCACAGCGCCCTGTGCGCAACCGTGTCGCCATTTTGGACTCGTTGCGGCGTGCTCTGGTCGAGGCCTGCACCCTGCTGTCGTCCACGCCTGCTATTGGCGCCGACGGATGCCAAGGAACGAACGGGACCGGTGAGGACGAGGGCGAGTACGAGGACGACACGCTGGACGCTCTCCTTGCGAGATACAAGCGTTACAGCCAGGAGGAAACAGCACGCTTGCCCCAGGAGCTTTCCCAACGCATTGCCCGCGATGCGGCCAGAAGCAAAGCACTGTTCGAGTGGTCGGACGGCAGCCTTGTCCATGCGCTGAAGACGGGCAGCTTCTTCCTGCTTGACGAAATTTCGCTGGCCGACGACTCGGTCCTGGAGCGCTTGAATTCGGTCTTGGAGCCGCAACGAACGTTGTTGTTGGCCGAGAAGGGCGTTGGCGACAACGACCCGTCCATCCACATACAAGCGGAAGACGGTTTCCAGTTTCTGGCCACCATGAACCCTGGAGGCGATTTTGGCAAGAAGGAGCTGTCGCCGGCTCTGCGCAACCGCTTTACCGAAATCTGGGTGCCACCGCTGACCGATAGTGACGACGTCCTGGCCATTGTTTCGGCCACATTGAGCGCTGGCGTGCGTCACCTAGCCAAAGCCATCGTTGGCTTCTCATACTGGTTCGGTCGCACGTTCCGGGCGTCGTCGGCAACGCCCTTTTCCATTCGCGACATTCTCGTCTGGGCCCAATTTGTCAACAAGTGCAGCCAGACGTCCGCTCCGGAATTTGCCCTCATTCATGGTGCTGCCACCGTCTTCATCGACACGCTCGGCGCCAATCCGTCGGCCATGGTCTCGGCCGACCCCACGGTTGCGAGCGAGCAACGCGAGTCGTGTCTCCGCAAACTAGGCGAGCTGCTTGGCTTGAAGGGCGCCGAGGTGTCGTCTCTCTACCGGTCGGAGCCCGCCCTCCGTACGACCGACAACGAGCTCTGGGCGGGTGACTTTTGCATCGAGCGCTCTGCTGCTGGTGCTCTGTCCGACGACGGTAGCTTTGAGTTTGAGGCGCCCACCACTCGCATGAACGTCATGCGCGTAGTCCGCGCCCTGCAAATGAACCACAAGCCCGTGCTGCTCGAGGGCAACCCGGGTGTGGGCAAGACCACACTGATCAGCGCCTTGGCGCGTGCCTGCGGCCGGCCGTTGACCCGCATCAACTTGTCCGACCAAACCGACTTGATGGACTTGTTTGGTACGGACGTGCCCGTCGAAGGGGCCGACGCCGGCAACTTCGCGTGGCGGGATGCGCCCTTTTTGCAGGCCATGCAAAAGGGCGAGTGGGTGCTGCTGGACGAGATGAATCTCGCATCGCAGACGGTCCTCGAGGGTCTCAACGCTTGTCTCGACCACCGGGGGGAAGTGTACATCGCCGAGCTCGATCAAACGTTCAAGCGCCACCCAGACTTTTGCCTCTTTGCAGCACAAAACCCCCACCACCAGGGAGGCGGCCGCAAGGGCCTGCCCAGTTCGTTTGTCAACCGTTTCATCGTCGTATACGCCGACGTCTTCACCGAAGCCGACCAGCTGCGCATTGCCCACAAGCGCTACCCCAGCGTCCCGGCGGACACCGTTCGCCATATTACCAACTTTGTGGCGGCACTCGAGCACGAGGTGACGGCGAAGCGCACGTTTGGGCTCCAGGGTGCGCCGTGGGAGTTCAACCTGCGCGACACGCTGCGGTGGCTGGAACTCGCTGCGGCGGCGGCCTCCTCGTCGTCGGCGTGGTCGACGGTCCAGGACTTTTTTGACATGACCATCCGCCAGCGCTTCCGCACAGTGCGTGACCGGCAGGAGGTGACCAGGCTTTTCGCATCCGTCTTTGGCTCCCCCCACGAGCCGCATAGCTTGTACCACGCAGTGGGCGCCGGCACGGCTCAAGTGGGCTTTGCGTTGCTGCGGCGAAACCTAGTCCGGCAGCCGACACCGGAGTTTCCGGGTCTCGTTGCTGCCCCCCGCCTAGCAGAAATCGAGTCGCTCCTTGTGTGCGTGCAGAACAACCTGCCGTGCATTTTGGTCGGGCCCTCTGGCTCGGGCAAGTCGGTATTGCTGCAGCACGTAGCGGCGCTGGCCGGCAAACCGCTCGTTGTTTTCCCTCTCAGCGCAGACGTGGACGCCATGGACCTGGTCGGCGGCTTCGAACAAGCCGACCCCGTTCGGGAAGTGTATACCGGCTTAGTCGATTTGAAGGAGAGTCTCGAGCTGTTTTTGTTAGACCGTGCAACGGCTTCGTCTGATGACGACAAGCACGGAATGGCGGCCGCCGCCCAGGTAGCCGCGGAGGCCCTGCAGCTTATCAACCTTCGACCCCAGAACGTCCACAGCCACGGCGGCACGAATGGCGAGGTGGACTATTTTGGCCGTATAGCCGACTGTCTTGGCCGCCTCGCGCCCTTGGTTGATACCCATTCGTGCCTGGCCGCCGTCTTGTCGAGCACGTACAATCTCCTTCAAAAGCCCCTTACCTTGGACAACCCCCGCTTCGAGTGGTTGGACAGCATCATCGTTCACGCCGCGCAGGCGGGCCACTGGCTTGTTCTCGACAACGCGAATCTGTGCAATGCGTCCGTCTTGGATCGTCTCAACTCGCTTTTGGAGCGGCCGCATGGCTTCCTTAGCATCAACGAGCACAGTGGCCCCGATGGCGAGCCTCGCGTTGTCGAGTTGCATCCCGACTTCCGCGTGTTCCTCACTGTCGACGCGCGGTACGGCGAACTGTCGCGCGCGATGCGGAACCGGTCCGTCGAGATCTACCTGGACTACGACGACGACGACAGCGAGCGGAGCAGGGTGCTTCGTGTGGACCCATACAAGAGCCGCATCGCGCCGGTCGAAGCGAGCATGCGACGGTACCTCGATGTGGTCTACCACGCAGCGGCCGCCCCTGGTGACGAGACTGTGTCGTGGTCCCCCCCCGTTAGCGAAGATGCTGCTGCCCTCTGGCTCGACAATTTGTCTCTCGGCGACTCGACGCTTCTCCGCCGTTTCCTTCAGGTTGCAGTGGCTGATAGTTTTGGCCAAATTGCTGGACACCATGCACTTTCCGGCGATGCGCTGTTGTTGCGTCTACGGGCTTTGCTGGCGTTTGTTGAGTCGTCTGAAGCCCAGCCCGTCCGCGGAGCCGTGTTGCACAATTACAACCAGTATGCGAAGTACCGCTTGGCAGATGCGTCCGATCACGAGCAATCCCTGCTGGTCCACGAGCAGCCCCTGCATCCAATTCAAAACGCATCATTTGTACGAGCCATGTCGAGCGTTACTGGCGCCCACCGCGACGGGGTACTGTTTGGCACCTTTCCCGCTTTCTGGTGGCTCGGCGTGTGCTACGAGCGATACGCCGATGTTTTTGTTGCTCGCGAGCACCTGCACGCCCACACACAACGAGCGTTGATGTACGTGTCCAAGCCATCACAGCTGAACCGACTCCAGCGCTCGTGTCTCGCAGGGCAAGTCGCTCTCGTAGAGCGCGACTCGACGTACCACGCGTTCCACTTTCTATCAGACGTTGCCCAATTGCTTCTGCAATTGTGTCTACAACCGAATCTGTATTCAGCTAGGCTGGGCGTTGCGGCGGGCGAAGAGCAAGCCGAACGGTACTTGTTGAACCTAGTGTGGCACTTTTGGTGGCGCACGCTTGCGCTTACGGCGGAAACCATTTTTGACGAGGCCAAGTTCCAGGCACATTTGGGCCACGGCCGGCGCCTGCTTGACGACGCGAGATTGATGCTGAAGGCCGGTGAGATGCGGAATGCAGACCGAACACACGTCACACCCTTTGCCACCTTTGCTACCAGGGTGGCCAGGCACCTCGAGGACGACTTTGCCGCGGGCTTCCAGCTGACAACCGGCTTGAGCATCGATGTCCTTTGGCCGCTGCTCCGCCCGATGCCCATCCCGAACGCAGCGTCGTTTCAACAGATTACGAGCATGGAACGGCTGGCCGCGCGCTTTGACAATTTGAAATGGCGTGTGCCAGATGCGCCGGTTGCCGTGTTGGGTAAGATTATGACCTCGTTGGCGGAAGCGTACCGCCTACTGCGATCCGACAGCAGAGTCAACTCCACAAGCCTGGCTCAGGCCTTGGAGGACGAAATTGCCAAGTTGGAAGCCCATGTGAGCGAGGACAACACGCCGTTGGCTGCAGCACCGTTGCCCTTGTTCGCCGACATTTTTGAAGCCGTCCGGCAACTGCACGTCCTTTACGGCTACGGGTCGTCCGCCACCAGCGACGAAGACCACGTCAGTACGCTGGTCCTTTCCAACCTGTCGACGTTTGCCCAGCTACGGCTGCAGAGCTCAGTCGGTGTCGCCAACAAGCTGCAAGTCGTCGACTACCTCCTCAGCCAGGACTCGTCCATCCGGCCCTGGAGCGGCACGTTGTCCAGCCAGCTTCTGCGCACGTGTGACGCGGTGTCGTCGTCGACGCCCCTCGCGGCTCTTCGGTCGCTCGAAAGCGAACTGCCCTTCGTCAGCAAGATAGTAGCCCGGTCGTCGGCTTCCGTCGTGTCCGATCCGGTAGCCACGTTGAACAATGTGCTCTGGGACTTGCTCGTGGCTGTTGTCGCGTCGCACGGGGCGTCCATGCAAGCCACTGTGGAGGCTTTGTTCGACCAAGCTCTTCACCATCCCCAGATAGCCAGCGTTGAGGTTGCGGAAACGGGACTTGCGGTTTTCAACACCCGAGTCGACGGCGGCTCTAGTGGATTGATTCCGGCACTGCATGTCATTTGGCCTGGTTTGAGCGAGAATCTCGCGTCTTCGTGGCCCCAGCACCTGGGCCACCATCTTGCAAAGATTTGGAGTGAGCATCTGCTACCTGCCGTTTTGGCCTTGGCCGCATGCAAGCACCACAACGACAGCAGCCATCTCTACCAGCCGCTCGCTTCAATCGCATGGGTGCAGTTTGCCGTCGGCTGTATCAAGTTGTATACGCCAGACAAGGTGTTTGACCCGTTCTTGAAGTGGCAAACAGAGCAGGAGTTTTACGCGACACTTCGCGCCTCCCTGCAGCACAAAGCTTCCATTTTGCGCCAGTTTGATCGTGTTTTCACCGACCAAGAGGCAACTTCAGTGACCAATTTCCGCTTGAAGTTGGTAGACGAAGACGTGGAAGTCGTTGCAGCGCGCGAGAAGGCCGTGGCTGAGAAAAGCAGCGAAGCCCAGACGCCGGTGGACGTCTACCGCCCACCGAACACGGACGGCGCCACCACGGAACTCTCCCGCCTGCAAAAGGACGTATTCAACCCGGTACTCGACGTCACGATCAAGGACAACCTCAGCGCAGCCCACTACCGGCTTGTTTCCATGTTGCTATCGGCGAAGGAATCTTCTGTAGACGCGCACAAAGAGCTGCAGATGGTGCAAGACAACATTGGCCGCCTGATCGAGCGACTATTGTCCAGCTTTACGGCCTACCAAGACCTGGCGGTACCACTGTCCAACCTCCTGCGTTGTCTCCAACTTGGTATTTCTCTCAGCCGGGGTTGCTCCCCACCCGCGTTTTCGGGCAAGTCCGAAGACACCAGCGGCAGCTCGGCGGAAACGTGGTTCAGCGTGACACCCTTTCTCGGCGGCTGTTTTACGCAGCTCGAAGAGGTGCCAGTGTCGCTGACGAGGAGCTGGGAGTTTCTGCTTTATGGTGGCGTGTGTGCAAACATCGAAAGAGGCACCCACGGAAACGACAGCAGAAACAACAGCAGCGCTGTCTTGCCTTTCTCGCCCGACGGTCGTCGCCGTATGTTTGCGTGCTTTCACTTTTTCTACGAGCAGTGGAAGAAGAAGCTAGAAGCAGACAGCAAGGCGGAGGAAGAAAAGACCAACCTCTACCGGTTTCGCGGCAGCCAGGAAGACGAGGAAGAGATGGACGCGGCCGAGTTCAGCGAGCTCTTCCCGACGTACTACGAGGACGACAAGAATGGCGATAAAGATAGTGAATTTCATCAAAAGAAGCAGCAATTTTCTCCCTCCACGACAGGCAACAAGTCGACCTGGGATTTGTCCGCTGACGTGGCCAAGATTCATCGCGACATCCTCTGGCCGTCTCGCCTTGCAACCGACGTAGTCCTGGATTTCTGCAAGACAACCGCTCGCAACCTAGCGAAAGAAAAGAAAGATACAGACGCTCCCTCTTCTCTTCTGCCGACCTCCACGATCAACAGCACGTTGTTGCCTGCGACCATGTTGGTGCTCGATGACAAGTTACACGACTTGCAGACAGCTATGGCGGTGCCGACGACGACGGCAGCAGCGACAAAGGCGAAAGCAAAGGCGCCTATTCGGTACAACTTCTACTCGGATGCAAATCTGCCCGAAGCGCGCAAACTTGTCGCGCTCGTACACAACATCCGGACGGAGTTTCGCGACCTTCAGCGCGTCGACGAGATTGGCCATTTGCAACCGCTGGCCGACGTTGTCCTTGCGACGGAAACAGTGCTGGAACTGGGATTCGCCGAGCCTCTGGCTAAGATTATCCCCAAGGTAGAGAAGCTGCACGAGTTCGTGTACGAGTGGCAGTTTCGGGGCTATGCCAGCCGCCAGTACGCCCGGCCGGCTCTGTACGACCGACTCACGGCGACGCTGGTGAGCTGGCGCAAGCTAGAGCTATCCACCTGGAGCCGACTTTTCGACACCGAAGCAGACAAGTGCCGGGAGGACGCTGGTGCTTGGTGGTTCATTGCCTACCAAGCAGCCGTGGCAGGGCCGCTGACCATTCTACAGGAGTCGCGCCTAGACGACAAACACGCTGGCGGCAGCAGCAGCGGCAGCAACATTCTCGCCTACCACGCCCAACAGCTGTTGAAAGAACTGTCGTCCTACCTCGCCGGGTCCATTGTAGGCCAGTATGCAGCACGCCTGGATCTGTTGCGGCAGATTCAAGACCATCTGGGGCTGCTCGTCTCGGACTATCCAGCGCTGACCGTGATCCACAACGCGGTGCAAAGTTTGATCTCCTTTTACGCGCGCTATGAAATCAAGGCAGTTGAAGCAGTCAAGAAGGGGCGCGACTCTCTGCAAAAGACCATGAACGACGTGCTGTTGCTGGCCAGCTGGCGCGACACCAACATTGACGCCCTCCGTGAGAGCGCCCGCAGGTCGCATCAAAAGCTGTTCCGCCTTGTGCGCAAGTTTCGCGCCGTCCTGGGTCAGCCCATGGGGCCCATAATCCTGCAGGGGTTGCCTGACGACGACGAAGAAAGCCAAATCTTGGGAAGCGGAGACGTGTCACTGCGCCTGACCGACTCGAGGGTGGATGTGGTGCAGCCACAGGCGGCGGCAAAGCTCTGCGAGCAACTCGTCCCGGGCTGGGGTACGGATGCCCATACGCGCCGCCTGTCCAGCGTGGACCGCATTGTTGGTATTATGGCCAAAGCCAGCGCTCTGCCTTCAACCGCATTAGACGTCCCGGACGTGGTCGCTTCTTTTACGACGGATCTGCTGTCGTCAATCGTCGCCTTGCGCAAAGAGACACCCGGGTTGCTTACGGAAGACAATAAGAATACCGTCAAGCACCTGAAGACGCGCAAGATCCGCCTGTTCGATGACACCGTCAAAACGGTGCGCCAGATGGGGTTCAGCAGCAATTTGGGTACCAGCCGTCTCGCCGCGCAACGGTCTCTGGAGATCGTCTTCACCGGGTATACCGCCACACGACTTCCAGACGAGTTTGACCTTGCTGGCCTCGAATACAATTTCCACAAGTTCCTCGACTTTGCTCCCCAGTTCCGCGACGCTTTGCACGAGCACAACGGTGACTTGCAGCGCGTCACTGCACGGCGCAGTGTCGGCTACCTCGAAGGCATGCTCTTTGTGGTGTTGAACCAGCGCGAACTGCTGTCTCGGTCCGCACGAGGCTTGGCTTCGTTGGACGGCCAGATCGCGTACGTCGAGGGTTTGAGTGCAGATTATGCAAAACAAGCCGCCGCAGAGGCGAAACCCGCCATCCAACTCGAAGACCATCCATCGGACCACAACCGGATGCTGCGGTGGCTGGTCACCGTCCTGCGCGGCGCCGTGCATCTCGTTGAAGTTCATGGCCGCCTGGGCGCTGTGGACTGTCAGGCTGTCCAGATGCAACTCCGAATGCAGACAGAAAAGCTGGAGCAGCTGCGCCTCTCCCTAGAAACGAAAACACCTGTACTTCCTCATGGTTTTGTTTCGCACCAGGTCTTGCAACTACGTAACCAGATTGACGAAGAGCTGCAACTTTTCATCACATCTCTGAACCAGCAGATCGAAGATAGGCCAGACTTGGCTTACATTCTGCAGCAAGTGAAGCTGTGGGCCAGCGGCAGTTGTCGCCTTACAGACGACAAGAACGGACACGCAGTGGAAAGCCAGGCCGAAAAGAGTCTCACAAATTTCACAGACGAAGTTTTGGACCTTTCCAAGAAAGTGCTCGATGCTGTGCAAAAGCTGAACAAAACCGTCTCGGATCTGCCCACGACAATCGAGGAAGCAGCGTGGCTTGTCAACTACAATGCCAAGATTTCAGCAGCGGTCAAGTTGCTTCACGCAGACACAGTGATTAGCAGCATTGAACATTGCATCAACCTGTTCCGCTCCGTGTACGGGACCGCAGCAGACAAGACCCAGCTCTCTGCTCCAGCAGCTCTTTTCCGTGTTCTCTTGCCTCTCCTGCAGCAGTATGCTACGACGTACCGCCATACCTTGCTTCACCTGGCCGCACTGCACCGGTCCGTTTGCCAACTGGGCCATCGTCTGAGCCGCGCATTTGTGGAAATCGCAGCGCAGGGGTTCTGCACCCCTCCGGACAAATCAGCCGGCGAGGACCAGTCAAATCAAGAAAACGGCAAGCTGGAAGGAGGCACTGGTTTGGGTGAGGGTGAGGGTGCCGAAGACATCAGCAAAGACATCCAGCCGGACGAGGATCTGTCAGAGCTCGCGCAAACCGCCGACAAGGAAAAGAAAGAGAAGGACGACGAAGATGGAATTGAAGATGAAAAGGACGCCATTGACATGGGCAACGACGAGATGGAGGGCGAACTGGGTAGTGTTGCCGGCGACGAAGACAAGGAGGACGAAGACAAAAACGGGGACGACGACAAAGACAACGGCGAGGACGAGGAAAACGATATGGACGGAGAAGCCGGTGATGTTGACGATCTGGATCCGACGGCCGTCGACGAAAAGATGTGGGATGGCGAAGATGATGCCAAAGACACGGAGAAGGAGCAGCAAGGGAACGAGTCCAAGGGCCAAAAGAATGAGGAGGACGACCAGGCTGCCGCTGCCGACGAAGACGCCAAGAAAAACCAAGCGGCAGAGGACAAACAAGCCGCGGCCGGCGACGAAGGGAAGCCCGAGGAAGAAGCGAACGGAGACGACGATAAAGAGGAGGGAGCAGAAGGGACCGAAGAGGATGATGCCGTTGGGTCCGACGACGAACAAGCCGGTCCTCAACAGGAACTCAACCGCCAAGATCAGAACGTGGACCAGAACGACGTCTTGGATTTGCCCGAAGACATGGAACTGGACGGCAATGAGGATGGCAAAGACGATGAGGACGATGACGATTTGGATGACCTCGACGATTTAGAGGGCGAGGAAGAGAACGGGAGTATTGCCGAGAATGCGGAAGATGAGAAACAGTCTAAAGAGGAAATAAAGGACAACGACGACGATATCGGAGAAGAGGGGGATGATAATATGGATGTTCCGGATGTTATCGAGGATGACGAAGGAAGAGATGACAAGGACGAGCAAGACGTCGAGGAAGCGAATGGAGAGGGAGAGCGGGAAGAGGCAGAGGACGAAATGGAGGTAGACGAAGAGGAAGAATTAGAGGAAGAAGCCGCTCCACCGCCCATCAACAACCCCAAGTCCAACGAAAAGCCAGCGCCCAGCGACGTGCAGAGTGGCGTCGGCCAAGAGCAAGACAATACCAACGCCGGCGCCGAAGAGCAAGAACAGGACGACTCTGCGGCCAAGAACAAGGACAACAGCGCCAAGCGAGACCAGGGCGATATGGGCCAGCAGGATGCTGATGACAAGGACATGGCGGCTGGTGCCGACGGCGTTGTGTCGAACCGTGACCGGGACCACAACGACGAAGAGCAGGCTCACGACGACCCCCAAAATTCCAGTGCGGAGCAAGACACACAACGCCAGCCGTTCAAGAAGCTGGGCGACTTACTGGAGCGCTGGCACCGGACGCGTCAGGAGATCAAGCAAGCCGAGGAGGCCCTGGCGGAGCAAGAGACAGAAAACAAAGACAGCGAACACCAAGCTGCGCAGAAAGAGTTCCAGCATCTCCACGACGACAATGCAGCGCCTAGCACACAAGCCATGGGCGCGGCGGACGACGAGGAGGCGCAACCGTTTGACGATTCCATGGCCATTGAGGAGGACGAGCAACAGCAGACAAAGGCGAAGGAGGAGGAGGACGGCGGCGGCGATCGCAACCATCCCGGCAACGACGAGACCAACGAGGACGACTCGGACAACATTGCCGAGGCTGACAAAATGCAGGACGACGATGATGATGCAGCCGACAAGACAGAGCGCGACAACGAAGCTCGCGCCGGCGCATCGATGCGGAAGGGCGCCTACGACCGCGAGGAAGACGAACAGGACGACGACGACGACGAAGTAGGCGTGAACGAAGACAATGCTTCGCAGGTCGACGAAGACGACGAGGAAGACGAAGATGAACTGGTTACCACGCAACTTCTCTCCACCCACCTCGACGACGTCGACGAGTCCTCGCTCATGTCCGCGGACGAGGCGCTCCGCCAGTGGTCCGTCTTCCAGACCGCCACGCACCCGCTGTCGCTCGCGCTCGCGGCCCAGCTGCGCCTGATCCTGACGCCGTCCCAGGCCACCCGTTTGTCCGGTGGCTTCCGCACGGGCAAGCGGCTGAGCATTCGCAAGATCATTCCCTACATTGCGTCCGGGTACAAGCGCGACAAGATTTGGATGCGCCGCAGCGTGCCTACCAAGCGGGCGTACCAGATTCTGCTCTGCGTGGACGACAGCAAAAGCATGGGCGAAGGCGGCTTGCCACCACCACCGTCGTTGTCGTCGTCGTCGTCGTCGTCATCGCTATCTTCGGCGGCGTCGCCCGGTCACCTCGCCATGAGTTCCCTCGTCATGGTCGGCCGCGCCCTCGCCATGCTGGAGGTCGGCCAGGTCGGCGTCCTCGGCTTCGGCGCCCGCGTGTTTACCGCCCACGCCCTAGACGCCGACCCGTCCTTTGGTGCCGCGGCTGCCGGCAGCAGCGGCGCCGCCCAGACGCTGCGCCGTTTTGCGTTCCAGCAGGACCGCACGGACGTCGCCCTACTGCTGCGGTCCATCATCGACCGGTTCCAGCAGGCGCGCGCGATGAACGGCGCCGCGGCAACGGGCGGCGGCGCCAGCGCCGACCTGTGGCAGCTGGCCCTCATCCTGTCGGACGGCCTGACGCCGTCGGCCGCGCACGAGCGCATCCGGCGGCTCTTGCGGGAGGCGGCGGAGGCGCGCATCATGGTGGTGTTTGTGATTTTGGACGGCAGCGGTGGTGGCAGCGGCACCGGCAACGGCACCGGCACCGGCAAAGACGCTGGCGGGGCCAAGCGGGCCCACCACCACGACAGCGTGCTGGACCTCAAGGAGGCCAAGTTTGTGCAGGACCCGGCGACGGGCGCGAGCCGCGTCGTGGTCGAGCGGTACCTGGACACGTTCCCGTTCCCGTACTACCTGCTGGTGCACCGGCTGGAGGAGCTGCCGGCGGCGCTGGCAGGCCTGCTGCGGACGTGGTTTGCCGAGGTGAATGCCTAGAACAAGATGGCACGTCGAAAAGGGCAACAATCTTCTGCAGAAAACAGAGGCGCACACGGAGGGGGTTGGCTGGTAACAAATAGTTACTATAATATACCGGATCTAGAGAGGAAAAAGCATTTGAGTTCATACATCAGCACGGCGTTTTATTCCTTTTTGTATTCTGGTTTTATTTTTATTTTATCTATTTACAGCGTTGCATAGTTCACTAGAGTAGAGAAGCTTTTTCAGATAAAGCCTCCATGGTCGGCGAGACAGAAGCATTCGTCCTTGCCTCACTTTTGCTACGGAGTGTTCAAGAAAAGCCAAAAAGGGGCGACTAGAAAGCGGGCGAACGCCCTTTGTTCTTTTGAAAATCTATAAAATGCTTTCTTTCGGACGGCCTTATCTTGTCGCTTCGGCTTCTCTCCTTCACATATAAAGACACAAATGCTTCGCCCAACAAAAAAGGAAAAAGGGAAAGTTATCCATCCAGCCAGTCCTTCCAGCCATCCTAGCTTCTCCCTCCACCCTCCGGCAAAGAAACAAAAAAACAATAAAATACAAGAAATGTGCAGGTCAAATTGGCAAAAAAAAAACAAAAACGCCCCCAACCACCCCCCCTTGCTTGCTTTCCTCTTCTTCCCCCGCAGCCCAAGGTGACTCTCCATCCTGTCACTCCTTGTCCTGGCTTAACGACGACGCCAGCCCCTGCATCTGCTCAATGTCGGCCAACGTCTTGTTGAACACCTTGCTCAGGTTGTTGATCACGCGCGCCCGGTTCCGCTCGTGCCGCGTTATCCAGATGTAGTCCATGATTTCCCGGCTGATTTGCTCCAGCTGGTCCACCGTGCAGCCCGACGTCCGATCTAGGATCGTGTCGAGGATGGGATCCAGATTCGCGTCCGGAGCGCTAATGGGGAAGCCTTGCGAAGAGAGGCGGCTGCCACCTTGCTGCTGCTGCTGCTGTTGTTGTTGCGTTTGCTGCGCCTGAGACTGGGACAATGGTGGTAGCGGCGGCGGCCCCAGCGGCTGGACGGGCGAATGCTGTTGCGACTGCGAGGGGCGCTGGGGCGGCGAAGACGACGATCCAGCCGCGGCGGCCGCTGCCGCCGATGTGCTGTCGTTTTCGGGACCGCTGCCTGCGAGCCGGCTCCGGTTGTTGCCGTCCAGGTCGCCCTTTGCCAGGGCGTGCATCTGCGAATGGACCCATTCGTTGCTGGACGGAGCCTGGCTCGGCAGCGACCCAAAAATCGACTGCGTGTCGGGGATCTGCGATCCTTCGCCGGCGTCGCCACCGCCACCGCCAGCAGCGCCGGCCACCGTGCTTCCGTGCCCACCACTTCCGTTCGCACCGGAGCCGTGGACACCGTTCGTAGCTTGTGTGCTCCACGGGCCGGACGACCGGTTCAGCGAAGACGGATCCGAGGTCTTGGTGGTCGACGCTTCGTTAAGCACGGCCGACGGCGACATACCCGTGGGCAATTCCGTGAGCGCCGAGACCTGCGACACCTGCGTGTTGCCCGCGGTTGCGCGTGTCGATGAATCCAGCGCGGAGGACCGCGGCCACTGCGGCGGGTGTGTGGCTTTTGGCGGGGTGGCGCCGAAAGGCGAGTCCATCATCACAGCGTCCTCGCCGCCATTGGATACTGGCGCTGACGGCACAGACATGCCGTTGCTCAGGTGCACGTGGTGGTACCCGTTGGAGGGCGACGACGACGATGCTTCCGCAAACGTCGGCTTCAACTGGAAACGCGCCTGCCGCTGCATTTGTTGTTGCGCCGTCAACGGTTCGTCATCATTAGTTGGCCCGCCGTCGTCGTCCCGCACAACGTCCGAGGTCACGAGAGGAGCAAAATCGGCGTCGTCGCCCCCACCCGTTGCAGCACCGAAAATGGCCAACCCGGCCCGTTTCTTGAGCGCCTTCTCCTCGGCTTCTTTGGCCCGTTGGAGCTGCCTCTGGTACAGCTCGTCCCAGTTCACCTGGTTCAAACGAGCCTCCGCTTCCGCAACATCCACCTCGACGTTGGTAACCAGCTCGTTTGCCTTTAACAGACGCTCTTTGTCGCCAATGTTTCTAGCATCCTTTGCCAGGGAAACAACGTCCAAATAAAAGTCCTTTGGTCGTGCATAGTAGCCATTCGACAACCGCTCTTCAATGGTGGACAGGTCGAGATTGTAATAAAACTTGCTTGTTGCCTTCTCTACGAGCCCTGGGACGCCGTTCTTGTCTTTGGAGATCATAAATGGACGCGGCTCTTCGTTTGGAAGGTCAGGTTGCACGTAATTGGGGTCGGCTTCCTGCCAGAGATACTGAATTTGGGATTCGGGGATGACCGGTTGCCGGAATTTCTTGTACTTTTTGATCTGGTCCATGATGGGCTGCAGCTGCACTTTCAAGAGATTCAACAACAAATGGTCCTTGCGCAGTTCTTCGTCAAGCTCCGCCTTCGTTTTGATTCTTGGCGGCGGCGGTGGAGCAACCGGTAGCTCTTCCAAAACTCTCTTCTTGCGGTTGGCTGGGTCGGGAAAATCGTTCGGATTATTTGCTGCGTGCTTCAAGAAATTGTAGAAGTAGTTTCGGCGGCTCTCCTGCAAGTTGTTGTTAGGACGAGACCAATGTAACCATGGAAAAAAAAAATGAGAAAAAAAAATCAGCAGAAACACGCACCCTGCTTGGCCGTTCAAGAGTGAGCCGGTTTTTGTATGAGTAACCAAAAAAATCTCGGAGGACGGCCGGCGGAACATCAGCATTCTCGCATTCGCACGTCCCCAGAACCAGAACTGGGTCGTTTGGCGGGATGGACTTGAGCATGGTCACAAACGTCATGTACGCCGAGCCGGGAAGAGTGTTGTACCAAACGTCGACGTTGGGAATGTAGAGAACAGCTGGCTTGTGCCGCTTGACTTCGATGAAAAAGCCAACAATCACTTGTTCAAGTGGCTACAAAGGTGGCATATATTAGCTTTATCATTTCATCGGGCAGGTCGAGAGCTTGACCCGAGAACAGCAACGACAGTCACTTACCCGTCCGTCACCTAGTAGGCTAGCGAGATCAAAACTTTGGATATGGACGCCTTCGAAGTGGTTCAAAATTGCGGCTGCCAGGTATCCCTGACCCATGCCGCTGACGCCCGTGAGAAGCAGCCGTGGTCGGAAGGTCCGCGAGCGCTCGAATTCCTGAACCATGTTCTCGCGACCAAAGCCGTGGTCGGCATCTTGCAACGGCTCGAACATGGCCTCCTCCAGGGCGGTTGTCTTTTTCCGCCGCGGCATGACGTCGTCCAGCAATTCCTGAATCTTGGTCAGCTGGTCGGAGAGCAGCGGCGCGATCGCCTTGGGCAGCGGCGCCCAGGCCGGCGCTGCCGACCGCTCCGACGAGGGAATCATGCGGTTCATCGAAAGCATAAAATCAGTGGCGTGGATGCTGATCTTCTCGGGATCAACAACCAGCTTCTCCGGCGCTGAATAAATCTGGGGGTACGTCCGCTGTATGGCGTTCAGGGCTGCCTCGGTAGCGAGTGCACGCAAATCGGCGCCACCGTAGCCCTTGCTGTGCTCAGCCAACATGGCCTTGAAGTTGTCTGTGAGGCCCCAATCCTTCGTGTGGATGTCGATGATGGCCCGTCGGCCTTCCAAATCGGGCAATGGAAAGTAAAACTCGCGATCAAACCGGCCGGGCCGTCGAAGCGCCGGATCAATGTTGTCGGGACGGTTGGTTGCGCCGATAACAATGACCTGGCCACGGCCGTCCATGCCATCCATCAAAGCAAGGAGCGTCGACACAATCGACGCGTGGATTTGTTCCTGCTTACTAGACCGGACGGGTGCCAGCCCGTCAATTTCGTCGAAAAAGATGATGCTCGGCTGGGTCCGGCGCGCTTCCTCGAAGAGCAGCCGGAGCTGCTTCTCGGCCTCGCCGACCCACTTGCTCAGGGCGTCGGCGCCCTTTCGCATGTAGAAGGTGATCTTGCGGCCGCCCAGGCCGACGGAGTTGGCCAACGCGCGAGCGAGAAGCGTCTTGCCCGTACCTGGTGGGCCGTGAAACAGCACGCCGCGAGGCGGTGTCACCTTGAAGCGCAGGAAAAGCTCCGGGTACAAGAGGGGCAGCGTAACCATCTCCTTGAGCTGGTTGATGTGGCCCTGCAGACCGCCCACTTTGCTGAAATCAACCGACATGTCCACACCGAGCGGGTCGGCATCGGCGAGCGCCTTCTGGTTTTTGATTTTGCCGACGTTCGCGTTCGCAGACACACCCGTAATGGCCTCGAGGTTGAGCGGCGCGGCAAAACCAGAGGGCGCTGTGCCCGCCGTTGGCGTCATGCCAACGTTTCCGCCAATGGCACCATGGCCGTCTGTGCGGTAGTTCATCTCGTCGTCGCTGCTGTCGGAATCGACGTTGCCAGCGGCTCCCGTGCCCCAAGGGCCGCCGATCAAAGCACCGGCACCGCCGCCGCCGCCAAAGGGTCCAAAGGTGGAGAGAAGATTGCGTTGCCACGTCGATGCATTGCCCCCGCGGGCGTTGCGTCGGCGTGCTGGGGTTTGGGCGGCGTCGGCCTCCTCTTCTTGCTCGATGAGAAACTGATCGAGCGGCTTGATGCTGTAATCGACCACCTTGGTCGTTCGCCGGCGCGACGTTTCCTCGTACACGATCGACGGAGAGCGCCGCCGTCGCCGCCGCCGAGGCCGAGAATGGGAGCTTGCACGCAGCTCTTCGGCTTCCATGGCGACTTCGTCCCGATCGACGTCATCCTCTTCGTCAGACTCGTGGTGGCTCCGTTTGGATCCCACTTTCAGACGTGTTGAACGGCGCCGTCCTCGCGAGTTTTGGCTCGAGTCGTCCTCGGTCGTGTTGGCTCTCTTTTTCTTTTTTGGTGACTCGTCCGAGTCGACAATTTCTGCGTCCCCCGACTCCTCGTCGTCCATGGGCTCAAAGTCGCTGCTAGGTTCCTTGAGCGACTTGGCTTTGCGAAGGCGTGATCCACGGGTAAGACGCCGCCCAACGGTGTCCTGACCCTCTTCGTCGCCCGCGTCAGCTGCAGCCTCTTCGGCAACATCGTTGTCGTCCTTCGCGGCAGCCAACGACGCCGCTTTGGCACGCGTTAGACGCATTCGGCGGTTGATGGGTTTCACGTCATCCTCGTCTTCGTCGTCGTCGTCAACATCGTTATCATCGTCGTTCATGACAACGTCTGCTTCTCCTCCTCCTTCTTCTTCTTCTTCCTCTTCTCCTCCTTCCACGTCTTCTCCCGCAGCGTCTTCTCCCGCAGCGTCTTCGTCGATCTGACCCTCTCCTTCTCCTTCATCATCATTCTCCGCAGCACCAGCGCCGCTGCCGTTGTTGTTACTGTCACCGTTGCCATCACCGCTTTTCGCGTCATGTCCACGTTGACCGTCCTTTAGAAACACAAAATCGTCGTCGTCGTTGTCGTCACCGGCGTCCTCTCCTGCTGCCAAACGTTGCATGCGTCTCTGTATACGAGACGAATCGCGCAGCGTACTTTCCTCAACGCCGTCGCCGCCACCGATGGGGCCGAGTTCGTCAACGTCATCATCCACCAAGGACTCGCGGGCGAGGCTGTCCTCTTGGGTGGCCTCTTCGATGGGCGGGGCTGGCGGCTTTTTGAGACCTTTGGACGCCCGGCGGGGCCGCCCGAGTTCAAGCGTAGTATAGGCCTCCGGGCTTTTGCTGCGAGACGAGGAGGCAAGCTTCGCATGCCGGCCAGAGTTGGTCAACTCCATGAACTCGTCGACCTCCTCGGTCGTGGCCCGGGTGCGTCGCGTCATGGGTGCAGCGGTAGCGGTTGCGATGCGTTCGCGAAGTTTTTTCGGACTCGTTTTCAGAACAACGATGCGGGAGGGACGCGAAGAGCGAGATGGGCGCGACGGGCGCGAGGAACGCGCGGATGCTTGTGCAGCCGACTTTGATTTCCTTCGTGGCCGCAGTTCGTCCTCGTCGTCCACGGACTCCGATTCCTCCTCGGCAGCAACGTTGCCTTCGTCTTCGTCTTCGTTTTCGTCTTCGCTGCTCTCCCGGTAGCTCAGATGCTTGACGGCTGCTTTGCGTACACGGCGGCCGGCAGCACTGGTCAGAGGCGCGTCGTCGTCCTCGTCCTCGTCCTCGTCGTTCTCGTCTTCGGAGTAGGGCGCTCCCAGGCTGTCGTCGGAGACCACTTCGTCGTCCTCGTCAATGTCTGAGCCCTTGTACCGGTTCTGTCGTCTGCGCTTCGTGGGGGTCCCGTGCGATCGATGGGGGCCCTTTTGCTTCTTCTTCGACCGTCGTGGACGCTCGCCGGCTTCGCCAGGCACAAAGTTCTCGTCCGAGGAATCCGACTTGTTCGGGTCAAAATCAAGAATATCCCGCTTCCGCTTACTCGGCATCTTGATTGTGCAAGCAAGCACCGACAGAAGCAGCCAAACTGGGGCAGTCCTACAGATTGCAAACTACCCAGATATGCCAAGCCCGAAACCAGATTGCACGCAGCGAAATAAAGTGTCCCGTCACTCTGGTTGTTGGTGTGCTTTTTCTGCAACGGCCTCGTCTTCGGATGCCGTCTTGTACCCGCGTTTTTTTTGTTGCTCAACCGATTTACCGCACGGGGGCCATCTGAACAAGAAATTCGCCCGTGGCCAGAGGAGAGAAGACGGACAGAAAGAAAAAAGAGAGGTCGGGTCGAGAAACGATGATAGTCGGTCGGAAAGCCTCTGGGTTGATGTTGATCGCGCTCGTCGGCAAGGCCTGGTATGGTGATGATCTAAAAAAGCACCCGGTTTGGTTGGACGCGTCGAGAGATGGAGTCCGCCGTGGGAGGTCTATGCCGATGCACCAAAAAAAAAAAGAAATAAAAATAAGGTGAAGACGTGCGAGAGCGGGTGGTAATGGAAACGCGACGGCAAGGTGAACGGGTGAGGCAGGCCTCGAGTAGGGGAACGCAAGAGGAAACACAAGGCAACAGGGATTCAACGCTGGATGCCACTGGAAGAAGGGAAGAAAAGCGAAGAGAAGAGAAGAAATTAAAAAACTATGAAGATGAGAAAAGAAAAAGGGCACAAAGATGAGAAGAATGCAAAAACCAGGGTCAGTCACCAAAGATGCTCTTTCCTACTACGTTCGTGGCTTCCGCGCGACGCCGCAAAACTTCTTTTTTTCGGGGACAGGCAGAGAAACTTGGAGGGCGACCTGAGAAACCAAAGCAAGAAGGAGAAAGAGAGGGAAGGAGCAAAACCGCGCCAGTGCAAAACAGTGGAGACGGGCAAAGCGTGACAAACCAATGGGGAGGCGTATTGACGGGCTCTGCTTCCCTTTGTTCTATTGCAGGCAGGTCCGTGCACCTACCATTTTCCGCAGCCCTTTTTTTCTGGTCCCACTTTTTTGTGTATTGTGGAAGAAAAGCGTCTTTTGTCGCATCGCGAACGCGCGACAAAAGACAATGGGCCAGACAATCGTTACAGTCCACACAACAGAACGATTGTTCTCGTCGACGCCGAAAAAACAGTAAATAACATTCAATTGAAACAATCGAAACTAAAACATGCGGATCAATAACACATTGGAGGCGTGCCCGGGAGGGCCATCATGGTAGAGAGCGGCGACAGAAAAACGAGTTGGGCGAACGAGGAAGAGAAAGTAAACAAAAATAAAAAAATCCGGGGAAACGACAAAAAGAAAAAGCTTGTGATTGCGAAAAAGAAACGAAAATAGAAATACGGCGAGAAAATAAAGTTTCTTGTTCCCCCTTATGTGGGGCTTTGCGCCGATGCGGCTCAAACTGCCTACGGGCGGAAGAGACAGAAGGGAGAGGGGGGGACCAGGCAAAAGAACCGGCCCCAGGCCGGCCCGTAGAAACTGACTCAGTTTTGGCCGTGGCATTGGTTTTAGAGGTTTAGAGGTGTTTGTAGGGTGGCTGGGGGTCTTGTTTTGTGGTCAGGCAAACGAGGAATCATAACGACGACACGGCCACGCTGGGTGTCGTTATATGGGCATGGCTGACCAAAGCGCCAATCATGGCTCTTGCTCGGCAATTTTTGCAGCTGAAGCAATTTCCAGTGTGTTTCTGTGTTGGTGAAACCTAGGAAAAAGCATGTATGCGTTACAGATTCTATTGTGACGCCCACTTTTAGCGGGAACGGCGGTTTATTTATCACGGGGTACATCGTCAGTCCACGTAGAAAAATGGCATTTTTTCAAAAAAAAAAAAAATAAACAAATAAATAAATGAAATAAAAACGAGATGAAAATAATAGAATAAAAACGAAAAAGAAAAAGAAAAAGAAAAGAAAAGCCGTGCAGCAGTGCGGGCCGCTACTCATTACGAGGCACCCACCAGACGTTGTAATTTCTAAAGAAGGCGACGCCCTTTCCAAGCTCTGAGCATTCAAGACTCGGCCGCATACATACGTCTCTACGCGAGCAGAGGGAGCAGCAGACTTTACAGTTTAATGTGGTAATTTTTGCTCGAACGGAGGTGATGCAGAACTGTCGTGCAAGTCACACGTCCCTACCTATTCTCATCTCTTCCCCGGCCCCAGCCGTTGCCGCCTCGATAGCACCAGACTCGGCGGCATCTCTATCTTGTGCTTCCGCTTCCACTTACCGATCTTGGCCCACTCACAATCGACGCACACAGGTCGCTTCAGTGCCGCATTCCATAACATATTCGGCTCGCGCTCGTCCCCGTGCTCCACGCCGAGCTGCCGCAGCGGGACCCACGCGCTCCACACGGCCATGCCGGCGTCGTCCAAAAGAGGCCCGGCCGGTCAGGTTCGTGTGCAGGTTGTGGTGGCAAAGAGCAAGAAAGGTGCGCAAGTTCTTTCGCACGACGGCCTTCTCCGCTATTTTTGCATTGTTGCTGTTCATTGAGTGCGCGGGCTTCCGCCTCTTTGGCCCGCCTCTCTGTGTCTTTATTGAGTTGGCGCTGCCGTTCAAGCTCTTGCAATTTTTCGATCATCTTCATTATTGTCAAGAAGGCTATGCCACGCAAGACAGCGGCGAGGACCAAGTGATATACACTGGCGGTAAAGCTTCAAGACCACGAAGTATATCACGTGACCGGTAAAGGACTGTGCCCGTTCATTCTGCCGTTTTTGACCGCCTTATGTCTAGCTTAGGCTCCTGGGAGATATACGCCGTTCCTATCGATGCCCTTTTAGTAGCTTGTCCGCCCACTATGGACACGATTCGCATTGGCAGCGGCCGGGCCGTCAGCTTCAGCGAGGCATGCGAGAGCGAGGCCGACATTATCAGCCTGGGGAAGCAGTGGAACGACACCCGGGCGTTCAGAATTACAGTATGGGAGAAGCGGCGAGCGCTGGAGCGGCTGGTGGCGTTTTACGTGGGCGCGGACGCGGCGCGCGTGGCCATCGGACACCCCTACTCTTGGCGGCAGGGCGCGTTCAACGTCGTGGTGCTGATGCTCGTGTTTAGCGACGTTAGCGAAGCGGAGGCGGCGCGGGCAAACGAACTGGCCATGGGGCCTCTGGTCGCGAACGTGCAGCACGTCGTACTCCGCTGCCCCCTGCCGGGCAAGTGCGCCGAGGCACACCACCCCGGGTCGGTCTTGGAGAAGATGCGGTGCGAGGCGGCGGCGTACGTGTGGATGCAGCGGCAGTGCGCAGACGTGCGCATTCCATATCTGTACGGCTTCGGGCTGCCGGACGGCACGCACTTTGTGCACACCGCGCAAGTGCGGTTCGTACGCCGCGCGCTGCGACGCTTGCGCCAGTGGTTGGCGACGCTGCTTGGATGGCCGGTACCGTCAGACTACGTGGCAGTGCAGCCGATGCAGCCGATGCAGCCAGCGACGCATTCTACAGAGCAGTCAAAAGAACCGCTGGCAACGCAGCCCCCGGAGAATCCCATGCCCAGCGGGTATATGGTGTTGGAGCACCTGGGACCGTCATTTGGGCGCGAGCTTCCGTTTGTCGTGCAGAACCAGCAGCTGGACCACGAGCCGGCCAAGATGCGCAACCTGTTCCGCGATGTCTCGCGCATCCTGCTGGCGGTGGCACGCATTCCCCAGCCGCGGATTGGCGCGTTCCGGTTCAATCACGACGGCACCATCTCGCTCGACAATCGGCCGGTCACGCCCGACATGTTCATCCTCGAGAACGAGGGCGCGCCACGGACGATCCCCATCGACAAGACGTATACAAGTACGGAGCAGTTATGTGACGGACCTGGCAACGTTCCACGACGAGCGCTTTCTCGCGGCACCGAACGCGGTCACGTCGGAGGATGACTGTCGATGTCAGATGGCTATCAAGGCGCTGTTCCGCAGCATCATGCACCGCTTCATCAATAAGGATTTGCGTAACGGCCCGTTTGCGCTTTATATGGGCGACAGCAACGCAGCAAACATGTTTGTCGATGAGGATTGGAACGTGACGGCTATCTACGACCTCGAGTGGCTGATCTCAGGGCCCATCGACTTACCTCGCTTCCCGAGTTGGCTAACGTGGGACTCGATCGACCACGTCAGCGATACCGGGTATGCCGCCTACAACAAGATGCGGGCGATGTTTATGGAAACATTCAAGGCGGAGGAGCGTTTGGCCGACACGGCAGCGTTGGAAGCGGCGGCGGGACGGACCCTCAGCAGCATCATGGAGGAGTCCTGGTTGTCGAAACAAATCTGGATCTTTAAGTCGCTGCTGTCGGTTAACGGGCTGTACCATGTCACACAGAACCAGTTTGCGCCCATGTTTTACCCGGACGAGATACCCTACGAGGATCTCTCTTACTTATGGGCGGAGGGAACGAGAGACATCACAGCGAAGAAGGTGGCCG
This sequence comes from Fragosphaeria purpurea, assembly GCA_002778095.1. Classification (NCBI taxonomy): domain Eukaryota; kingdom Fungi; phylum Ascomycota; class Sordariomycetes; order Ophiostomatales; family Ophiostomataceae; genus Fragosphaeria; species Fragosphaeria purpurea. Next base: position 4,364,115 of record PCDL01000021.1, on the reverse strand, counting down.
ACCGCAAGGCTTATGTTGCCGAGCTGGGGGCCTTATTTGGACGCGACCCGCCAGCCGAGGAAATCCAGAAGCCCCGGACTACGGAGGCTGCATTGGACGAAGAAGCGAAATGCCGGGGGTAGAGAGCTGCGAGTTCTCCTGTAGTCTACTTCGTAGAACTTCCCTTCCTCTTCCTGTGATCCTGTGCCGACTCGCCCGTCGACCTTATAATTGTAAGCACACTTTCCTCTATACTACCGTAGCAGCATCCCACACCGAGGCCGTAACCCTTACCTCATTTTGAGATATTTTTAGTGCTAGGAGGGCGCTAACTAGTTCTCGGCCGGGCCCTCCCGATACTTAGCCTGCCGAGTCGCTCGCGGTCTCTGGCCTAAAAAAATTGCCGTGTTGTGATGGTGAATGTTTCTTATTCGCATCTTGAGCTGGTTGTGAAGCTGTAGGAGGAACTTGACTATGGAAGAAGATCTCAATAAAAAAGGCAATAACTGATTTGGCCTACTTTGTTAGCCTTTTTTTCCTTCTTCTGATTTTTCTGTTTTTTAGTGGTTGTTTTTTTTTTTCTAAATAAAATAAAAAAGTATGATAATATTGTGTGACAAGATACTTTGCCATCATCTCGCATGGAAACACGACTCGCATATTGCATCTACGTTGGCTCCCCTGTTAGCGAGGCACAACGCCAGCACTTCAGCCCCAACACGGGGATCGGGAGGTTCCTTGCCAGCGCGTGTAGTTGAGCACCACTCACTTTAATGGTATGTAACAAGGGATAAACTTAACCCACTCTTTGTGTCCGCCTGTCCGTACAGATTGAGGCACACAATTCTACGCTCAACTATGGTTGCTCCCTACCAAGTCGACAGTAAAAGGAGACACTCCTCCTACCACCATGTCTCTGTCGAACACCATTAACCCAGCCACTCTCAACTGGAAAGCGCGCACATATGACCCCGACGCGTCCATGGACAAGGCCATGCGGCAGACAGACTGGCCCGCGCTCTGCCAGCTGGCCACGAACCTACGCGGCGTGTCCTGTGTGCCGCTGGACTACGCCACCAACGGCCTCAACAACATGGCCCGTCTGCTGCAGTTCAAGGACGGTGTGCTGTGGGTGGCCCGTGTGGCTATGCGGCGGTCGGCGGCCGACACGGCCAAGTTGCGCAGCGAGGTGGACACGATGCTTTGGATCCGCCAGCAGTCGAGCCTGCCCGTGCCCGAGATCTTTGCGTACGAGGTCGAGGTCGACGAGCACAACGCCGTGGGCGTCCCGTTTGTGCTCATGTCGTTTGTGCCCGGAAACACCGCGATGGACGTCGGCGGCGGCTACGAGACGCACCACGGCATCATTCCGGCCGCCCATCGGCCGCGCTTCTACCGCGCCGTAGGCGCGTGCCATGTCTGTCTCTCCAAATTTATCTTACGGTATCCCATTCCACACCATCGCTGATAAGACCAACCACAGGTGCAAATGACATCCTTGCGCCTGCCCAAGATTGGCACAATTCGTAGGACGCCCGACGGCGCCTTCGAAGCCGGCCCTATTCCCGGCATCGGTGGCCCGTTCGATACCGCGACAGCCTTTTTTGCGGCATGGGCCGACCACGCCCAGTTTCCACGCCGGCCCGACGAGATCCTCGACATCATGCGCGGCGCCCCCGAGGCGGAGCAGGTTCTGTGCGCTGTCGACAACTTCTTGAGCCGGTTCCGCACTGTGGCGCCACGTCTCGTGCGCCGGAACAAGCAGAGCAACCGCGACCGCGGACCGTTTCCGCTTTGCCACCCCGACTTCTTACACAGCAACATCATTGTCGACGACACTACCTTTGACGTCCTCGGCGTAATCGACTGGGAGGGTGCCTGCACCCTGCCGCTGGAGCTCGTCCGCTTCCCGCGCTTCCTCGACGCCATGCCGCGACGGTTCGGCCGGTCCGACGACTACGGCACCGACGGCCAGCCGCATGACGAGGACGAGCGGCAGCGGTGGCGCGAGCGCCGCGAGTACGTGCAGATGGTCGCGGCGCTGGAAGCGCTGGAGCGAGGCCCCGGTGTCGGTGCCGGCGGGGGGGACCACACGCTCTCGGCGTGCCTGGCGGACGAACACGCGCAGGACCTGTCCTACGCAATGGGAGCCTTTGAGGGCGGCAAGATGGGTTTCTACGACCAGCTGCTGGACGGTCTGGAGGAAGGGCTGCCGTGACGCGGCAAACCGTTGTGAGGACAAGATGGGGGCTACGGGAATCGCACACAGGCTTTTTCGAGGCGTCTCACAAAGGCCTGGACGTGTACTTCAGGCCGGCCGCGTAGGGTTCGCGCAAAGGGAGACGGGCGCTGCAGCAACTGCACATTCTTTCCAGGATCTATGGCCATACGTGAATAATATGCTCCATTGACTGGTTTGCATTGTGGGCTTCGCTTCCCATACTCTGTACGCCCCGACCATACTTTTAGATCTCATTATAATAATAGTAATTCTTTTATTTCGGGATTTTCAGGTACTCGTGAAAGTTCCTGTCCGTTCGTTTTATCATGCTTATGCTAGATTGAAAAAAAAAAAAAATGCGCCCATACCCCATCGTCTTTTGTTAAAATGACACTTGACGCCTCAACGCAAATGTGTCCATGCTCGCGCCTCTTCGAAGTACATCCCCCACAACCCCTCTTCGTCCTTTTCAAATAGCAACACCGCCCCCTCCCCGCGCTGCCTACCGCCGCTTGCGCTGGCGCATGCTGTTGGGAAATCGGAGCGGCAGCACCAGCTTGGCGATGTGGCTGATCTTGTCCTCCGTCTTGACCACCTTGGTCCGCGCGCCGATCTCGGCAAAGTACTGCGACATCTGCCGCGGCTCCAGGCGCAAGTCCGCGCGCAGGTCCAGCATGTCGACACTGAAGTTGTCGATGAGGCAGGCGAAGACGCAGCAGTGCGTCATCAGCAGATCCATGTGAAACTTGCGGAGCGTGCCGTTGTCGGTGAAATGGGCCCGGATGTTCTCGATCACGGCGTCGGGCGCGCCGTCCATTTGCTTCTCCAGCTTCTCCCGCGGCGGCTGCCGCTTGGTGCCGCGTATCTTGCCCGGACGCGCCGCCTGCCAGTACAGGATCACCCAGTACAGGTACCGCAGCAGCCGCAGCTGGTCGAGCGCGTCCTCGCGTGCCGCCACGGTCCCGACTCGCTGCGCCACGAACCGTGAGTACAGGTTGATCGGCTCGTTCGCCTGGGCCGCCTGCTGCCAATCGCGGACGGGGATGCTCGTCAGCACCTCGCCGCCGACGATCTCGTCGGCCACGTACACGTCGTGGACGTCTGCCGCGTCGTAGTGGCCCTTGGGCACGGGCTTCGCCTCGTCCACCATGGCCTGCAGCTCCTCGCGTGTGGCCATGCCCGCCGTGGCCGCCTCCATGGTGTCCATCAGGACCCGGTCGCCGGCACCCATCTGCGCCGGCTGGTAGCTGCCGTCCTCGTTGCGCGTCCGGTTTGAGATGGCGTTTTCCGTTAGCGACAGGATGGCCTTCTTCGCCTTCTTGGTGCCAAACGTCTGGCCCAGCTCGTTTCTCGACTCCAAGACCGTCTATTGTTGAAAGAAAGAAAAAAAGAAAAAAAGTAAGCAAATCGAAGAATGCCGCGCAGCACCCGAACACAAGGTGGGTGGTAACATAGAGGAAAGAAGAGAACGAACCTTCCTGGCTGGAGTCCCTTGAACCTCCTCTTCTGGCGCTTCCCGCGCCCGTACCGTGCCCCGGATCTCCATCTTTTTCGCCTCAATCACCTGCAGCTGGCCAGTGGCTGGGTCGAAGATGCCAATGTAGTGCTGCAAGGACGCATCGGCGCTTTCGGATCGGTTTTCTTTGCCGACAAAGTCCACCGTCCGGTGGGACGACGACTGCAAGATCATCTCGTCCGAGGCACTTGGCGGTCGTGATCGTTTTGAGGCAGGTGTGGGTTTTGTCTGGGAATAGCTATCGAACTGAAACGACTCTGGAATGCTCAATCCTGGTGTCGTGGCTGTGGCCAATGTTAGCAATGCAAGGCAATGTTCAAAAATTCACATCTAATTCAGAAAAAACCCCCCCAAAAAACCCACCAACTACCGGTGCTGCAAACCGAGGCCGCACGACATCCGACACCCGAATCACTTTGGCAGTTTGGTGCTTCGGCCCCAATTGCTGCGGCGGGCCTTCTTGTATTGAAACCTTTTTCTTTTTCGGTTTGCTGCTGTCGACGGAGACGCCGTCTCTCCGCCGTTTCTTGCCCGCGTCGAGTGCCATGGTAGTGGTTTGCAAAAGCAAAGACATGGACTTTTGTCTGCCGATTGAGGTGTAGCTTTTGGGCCGCGAAAAAAAAAGGTCAGCCTTGCTCTTCGATTTCTTGCTCGAAAAGGCTGGGCAGTATCGTTAGATCCAAAAAATTTCGTCCCTCTTCACTGATAACGGCAGAATGCGAACGAGCAAAGAAACAAAAAAGGCGGTGAGTTATTCAGTTCAATCTTCAGCTTCGCGTCAGATGATCAGTCACGTGGATGCGTTTTCTTCGTACAATGCAAAATGACATCAAAAAGCTCTCGAGTCAGTTGTTCCATGCGGGGATTGCAACGGAAAAACCCTCGGCGCGCTCTTAGGGCACACACCAAGTTTTGTGCTCCAAAGCAGCTCTTTCGAATACCCTTTTTAGTCGCCTTCCCCTCCCTTCCCTTTCCTGAACTTCCTCTTTCTTCCAACCCAAGCTCAACACCAAACAATTTTCTCATCCCAGGACCAGTGAGTACTACCCTTCTGCGCCATCGCTTCCAAGCCAGTCTACACAATCTGGCTTAGCAATTGTTGTCGTCGTCGACGCAATTGCTTCCGCCTGCTTTCGTTTCGCCTCGTCGATTGACCGCGTTGTCGCGTGCGTTGGGCGGGCGAGACAGCTGTTGAGATGAGCTCCAAACTAACCTCGATGACCCAGATTCGTTCAAGATGAGAGCCAAGTGGAGGAAGAAGCGCGTTCGACGCCTCAAGCGCAAGCGGAGAAAGATGCGGGCGAGATCGTACGTTACCTTTTTTTTCTTCACGACTGGTTGAGGGGAGAATTTTTACTAACGTTTTGAACAGCAAATAAACGCATTCCTTCTCAGTCACGACTTCTAGTCAGCTCCGCACTTCATTCCTTTGAAGAGGCAGCAAGCGAAACTTCGCTGAGAGCCTTCTCGACAAGCCAACACCGAAAGGGGGTCCCCATTTTTTTGTTTTCCTTGGCCCACGACGCCTTTGGCGAGTCCGACAGCAGTCGAGGCAATGACATTTCAAGCATCACGAGACGACTCGGCTATGCAACGACAAGAAGCAACCACCCAGTGGCCACTTGTGCTAGAATGACAACGTTTCGACATGTGCTTTTGGGCAGCTAGGTGGAGATGGTTTACGGGAGGACAGCTGGATGGGCAGCTTTTTCGAGATGAAGTGGGATCGCAACCGGAGCTGATCCGACAGCAAAATTTTTTTGGGACAACTCGTAGAAGTTGTGAAGGACTTTATGGAGAAAGGACGTGTTTGCAGGGTCGCCGACCTGTAAAAGGAAGCCTGCCGTCGCAGAGATCCTATTTTTAAGAGAAAACTGGCAGACAAACAATAAAACCGAGCAGTATGGCTTCCAAACCAAAGAGTAAACGTAAACGTGTATTAACTTGTGTTTTATTATGCTTGATTCATCTGGGATGGAAGCTCGATATAGCTCCCAAAGTCTGCGTCATTGGGCAGCCAACCCGTGCCAGAACACCTAATCTATTTTTTCTTATGACCCTTATTTCTTATAACGCGTATTCCTTATATATTGATAGAGTCGTTGCCGTCTTGCTCGGTTTTCGGGTTCACACCCAAAACGAAGTAAAGTGCGCCATATTCGATTTTATTATAGTTACCAATCGAAAACGTTAACTCTTCGCGATTCCTTGTAGCATACTAATCCAGCAACTACAATTATCCGACTCCGTTGCATCAACTGCCGAGACATGCATTTACGGCTCTCAGCTGTTCGTCGTCAGGATTAACAACATCATCAGGTCGACGTTTGCTGGGAAAAGAGGTTGTCTCCTGAAGACAATCGAAAAAAAGATATAGATAGGAAGAGAGAATGTACCAATATAGCCTACTTGCCATACAGAACAGACTTGGGTATAAAAGGACTGAGCGGGCAATAGCACGTTGAAGGCAGGAACTACCAGCTTCAGCTACACTACAACCGATTCGCAAGCAATCTTCCTGCTGTATTTTACATCGCGTAGTTCATGCTAACCCGTGCACTGATTTTATAACAGCCCATATGCTCTCTCTTCATACACGTTGACTGAAGAAAAGAAGGGCACACATATCTTGACTGGGTCGCTCTTTCCTGAACTTGCCTTTTGGTTGACAAGCATCGAGAATTCAAGAGGAAAGAACTAGCAAGGCTCCTTCCACATATACGTGAAATTGGAAATGCGCAGTCACGTAGAAATAATGGGCAGCCCACCAATGTGAATTGCACATTGATTCTCCTCATCCCCAAACTCTTCATTTTAGCTTTTCGCTCCGCGTCACCACCGTTGCTTGAGCTCTTGACAGCCACCACGAATTATCGCCAGGTGCGGTGTCTTGTCCGAATGGCTGCAACGAATGCCCTCGGTTGCGCCTCGCCGATAGCCCCGGAGGACGGCAGCAGTTCAAGCGACGTCGAAGAGGTCCCGCGAGGACCGTTGGCTTGGATTGAGGTAGAGAGTCTGACTTTTGGGGAGTTCAAGCAAGGCATGCAAAACACTTGGAGTTGTCTTCTTCGTATATTTCAAACAAATAAAAAGCTAACATTTCGAATCTGTACAACGAAGTGGTCCGCGTACCTTTCTCTAGGAACCAGGTCATCAAGATCGGCAGGGACACAAGGAGAAGGTAATAAGAGAGTCGTGAAGGACTTGGTCAGGCTCAGTGAACGTGCTGAGGTCTGACAAAGTTGCAGCAATCTACGCCTCAAGAATGCAGCCGTCTCTCCGCTCCACTGCGAGATTTACTCCGTGTTGTTCGCCAAGAACGAGCAATGCCCGCCTCTTCTCTACGTGCGCGATTGCCAGTCGACATCCGGGACCTACGTCAACGGCCAGCTTGTCGGGCAAGGACGGTACGTGACAGCGGCCAGGCTACTCGAGAACAACGATACCATTTCTGTCGGGCCCTGCACACTCCGCATCTGCGAGTACCCCGTTCCGGCTACGAACATTACCTTGACTAGCTGCCAGAAGGAAGAGGCCACGGTATGGCGACAATATCTGAACAAGTCCCTTCCCTCCTGCGTTGCTGTCTTAGGCAGAATACTGAACTTTTTCTATGCACCTAGCTCTTTGCGGACGAATATGTGCTCAAGGACACGGTCATCGGATACGGTGCATTCGCCAATGTGTACTTGGCAGTGGAAGCGAAGACGAAACGGCAAGTCGTGTGCAAAGTCCATGATCTCACGAACCTCGTGGACAAAACCGCAATCCGGCGAATAGTGCAAGAAGCCACTGTATGGAGCCAGCTCGATCATGTAGGTTGCCTTCCAGGAACCAAGTTACTACCGGATACTCGTCTAATAGTGTGCAGCCAAACATTATTTCGTTTCGACGCGCGTTCAGGACGAAAAACACGATGTAAGTCATGTGGGAGAGATGGATCTACCATTCCATAAGTTCTAATGCATTTTTTTCATTACCAGGTTTACGTTCGGCGAGCTGGCAACCGGCGGCGACCTATTCTCTCTCCTTGAAAGAGAGAGGTTTATTCCGGAAATAGAGATCAAATGGATTGCTACTCAGTTGCTAGGCGCAGTGGACTATCTCCATTGTAAAGGCGTCGCCCACCGCGACATCAAACCCGAGAACATCTTGTGCACGTCAAGCTTGTACATGCACCACAGAATCGCCTTGGCCGATTTTGGCTGCGCTGGCGTAGCAAGCTTCGGCAGGATGACCTCCTACGTTGGGACAAAACCATATCGAGCCCCGTATGCGCATCTTTTTTTTGTCCCGAAATCGCTCCTCTTTTCCACACTTGATAGAATACTCATTTTTTGTTAGGGAGGTCCAGTCGTCAAACGTGCCGCACAAGTTCTCTGTGGACATATGGGCCGTTGGCATCGTCATGTTGCAGCTTCTTGCTGGGGCCCAAGGCGTCGAGATGTTGGCAGATTCGCAAGGTGCATGCGAACAGCTCATCCGAGTGTTGAATACACAACGAGCCGGTGTGAGAAAGCAGCCGATCTCCCAGGAGGGCGTGGATTTTATCCTCGCTTGTCTGAATCCCAACTCGCACGAAAGGCCAACAGCGGCGGCAGCAGCCAAACATCCATGGCTCAGCGGATCTGAACAGGAGCGAACATTTTTTCGTGAACGCAAAAAACAATTCGCTTGGAAGCCAAGGGACATCGTCATACCCGCTGTAGTGGATCTCCGAAGGGCCACAGTTTGGGAGGCCCAAAAACAAACGCCTATGGACAACGATACCAATGACATCAACAGTACGGCCAACGATGTTTTGAGTGAAGAATCTCAACTTGAGGACAATTCAGGCAACAGCATTAATCCACAGGATGTACCAGCCGACATGAACAATCGAGAGCAGTTTCTTGGCGAAAGAGAAGGCGACGTTCACAGGCATAGAAAACCCGTCCGCCGTTGTGAAACAACTGTCGATGATGAAGATACAGGTTTGGTTGCAGAGCAACGGACTCGCTCTACTCCATAGGTGGTGCTTGTGTATTTCAGAATTTAAGGGAGCTGGCGCAAGATTTGAGAAACGGGCGTTGCTGCTTTGTTTTCGTGGATTTTTCATGAAACGTATAGTTTGATATGTGGTGTATGCTGATGTATTATGGCAAGATGAAGATATGACAAGACGATGAGACAAGGAGATATTTTACAGTGTTAATTTGAAATAAAATACTGAACTAAAAACATGGTGTCTTGCAGTTGCCCGTGTTCTGATTTTACAGCTTCGAGTCACTCACGGCCTTTTCCGCCTGTGGTGCCTTCAGCAAAGCGACGTCTTGGTAGGGAAGGCCCAGGAACTGGTAAACGAAGTGGAATCTATGACCAATCGAAGATGGATCAGCATCCGAGATCTGGCGTGAACTGCATCCTATCGAGGACAAAGTACGCACCTGTCACTGCCAAAGAAGGGCTCTTCCTCGCCAGCGTCGTTTCGGACCCACAGCCAGGGGGCACCGTACGCACCCCGGGCCAGAGCCTCGTCCGTCGCCTGCCGCAGCAGGTCTTTGGCTTCCGGCTCGCCGGCGGCCCGGAGGATGGCGTCGACGTCTTGTGCGGCGAACAAGCAGGCGCCGCCGTCTGCTGAGGCAACTGGCCGGGTTGCGTCGCCGAACCCCACGGGCGCCTCACACAGTGCCGCCCGCAGCACCGCTGAATCCCGCAGGTCGGCATTGGGCGGCGTCCAGAAGATGTAAAAAAGGTAGTGAAAGGCGGCCACGAACGTGGCGGCTGGGTAGTGCTGCTGGATGTGGTGGAGGGCACGCAGAGGCTGGAAAACGGTGAGCGGGCACGGGACGGAAGGGACATAAGCACAGGAGAGCGAATGCAGGGAAACGTTACCAGAACCGTCAAGGCGCGCTTCATAAAGTCCGGGGGCATCCGCGTCGCGGGTACGCCGGCGCGTGCGCACGAGCGGCGGACGTCGTAGACGCCGTGGCGGGCCTTGGCCGGGAGGGACGAGGGCGGCCGGTTGCCGGTGGCCTGGTTGATGGCGCCGAGCAGGACGGGGTGGTAACTGTTTGACCGAGTGAGAACCGGCTCTTGAGAGAAAGAAACGAGTTTCGGGCGAACGAGCCCAGCGGCGCCGCCGTCCGAATCATCACGAAGGACCCATGACAGCTGCATACACTACCTCGACGCCATGGGCCGCATAGATGGGCGCGTCCCGACGCAAGTAGATAAAGCAGAGATAGCTGTATAAAGAAGCTATTTCAACAAATATTGGTTAGCTGGCGACAAATGACAAAGGGTTCCAGCAAAAGTTTCTGTGCTGCAAGTGAACCCACCAATGTCTAAATAGACGTCGATGCGGCCGCCCATGATGATGTCGGCGGCGAGGAAGCCTCCCTTAAGGAACGATGGAAAATGCTAGAGGCAAGAAATGGAAGAAGCGATAAAATTTTGTAATTTATACGATGCACTCAATGGACCGTCTCACGTTTTGTTATTCAGTTGCGAAAGGGCTGGAATGCTACGTCTTAACAGGATGTGGAGAGATGTTGGGAGGCAAATGTGGACCTCGGCTCATCATCTTGTTGCTTGCAAGACGTTGAATAAGGGGTTTAAAACATTTGACGTTGTTACGCGGAAACTGGTCAATAAAGGCCCCAAATTAAATAGGCTAATTTTTGATAACAGAAGCTTTTTATTTTTTTTAAAAAGCCCGTCTTTTTCTCCAATGTAGATGAATCTACTGAATCGCAGCATGGCGCCGTGCCCGCTTAACAGATCCACGTGAAAGAGACGAGCCAGCAAAGCAACTTAGCCTGCTTTGCTGCCGCCCTACCTGTCGACCATGGCCTCGTAGCAAACACACGGCTGGGTCTGGTGTGGTGACCCGAAAGTTCCGCCAACATGGACGCTGCGTGGCGAGCAATAATCGACTTTCCGTCGGTGGGCTACGCCTTGCAGCGGGCCGGTTCATGCCGGCGCGCACGTTTCGGCAGCGCTATAGTAGGCATTGAGGTATAGGTTCATTCTTTTCAAAGAAGCCGGTGAACCCGTTGAAATGCCCGCCATTGCAACGGTATGCCACGTGCGGTGCAGGGCAAACAATGCTCCCATGCCAGTGTTGATTCTGTCCTTTTCTTTGGCGGGAGAGAAAGCGGTGGGCCGGGCATTCTAGTGGTAGAAACATGCTGTCGTGAAATACTGGCTCCTTTTGCTGCGGGTTCCCTGTTGTCGTCCTTGGCGCAATATTGTGAAGGAAAGGCGTACGCCTCTTGACACACTTTGCCTTTTTTTTTTTGCTCACACCTTGCCAGCCAACCGTGCCCGCCGCGCTTCCTCTTCCCGCCGCATCTCCGTGCGCACCAGGAACTGCTGCCGGTCCACAAACGCGCCCTTGGACTTGCCCGCCAGCACCAGCTCGTCCTGGATCCCCTCCCGGTCCACGAACCCGGCCCAGTCCATCCGGCTCTTCTCCACCGTGTTGAGCTTCTTGGCCTGTTCCTTGCGGGCGGCCGCCGCACGCGCGCGCGCCTGTAGCCGCGCCTGCAGGCCCAGGTCCAAGTCGGCGCGGCGGCCTGCACCGCCGGCTGGGAGCAGCGCGGCGGGGTCGGCGAACACCGGCTCAAACGCGGAGCGGAAGGCTTTGCGGGGCAACCTCTTGGGTGGTCCGCTGTCGTCGTCTTCGTCGCCGCCGCCGCCGCCGCCGTCGCGGCCATTGTCGCCGATGTCGGCCAAGTACAGCTTTGCTTCGGCCGAATCGCGCGGCACCAGTTTCTCTTCCGTGTGCACTTTGCCGGCAAAGTTGTACGTGCGCTTGATCTTGATCATGTCGGAGCTCCCTTCAGCGTGCGTGGTCGAGTGGCCTTGCTTTTCGTTATTATCTGTCGTTGTCGTCGCTGCTGTGTCTACTGCGCCGTTTGTTGCTCCGCTGGCCTCACCGGTTTCGTCGCCACCCGCGGCCGCCGCGAAAGCTGCGGTGGCCAGCGAAGCTAGCTCGTTTTGTTTGTCCGGGGGCGGGCCGTTGCCCAGCATTTCTGCCCACAACGCATCCACATCAACGGTCACGGGCCCTTGGACGGCCGCCGCGCGGCGCTCGGCTTTTCTGAAGGAGAAGCTACATTAGCATTTTTTCTAAGACATGAGGCAACCGACCGTAAATGAGAGAGAGAGAAAACATACTCGTGCGCGCGCTGGCTGCGCGTCTTCACAAACCCGCCCACGCCACCGTCGTCTTCCTCGCCGGCGCTTCCGTCCGCGCCGCCCTGGTCCCGCTTGCGCCGCTTCTTGCCCTTGCCTATGATCGCTTCGTCGCCCGAGTTCTCGAACCCGGCATCTTCCGCTTCCGCTTCGCCTAAAGTATCGGGGTCGCGTTTTCGTTTTGCTGGTGTTGCTGACAGCGCTGTACCATCGCCGTCGCCATGGCCATCGACCGCGGCGGCGGTAGCATCATCGCCTTCGTCGTCCGAGCCGGCAGACGACGCATGGTCGGGTACCTCCTCCGGGGCAAAATCCGAGTCTTCGGAGGATGCATAGTCCTCGTCGTTGGCAACGACTGCTTCAGAGGGTTCGATTTCGGCCATGTTTTGGCGTTGGTTGGTTGAGCCGTCGTTCGTTCTGTACAAAACGGTGGCGCGTAATTTGGGGGAGAGAGTTCAGTCCGCGACAAAGCATCTTTTTGGCGCGAATTTAGCGATCAAGCTGACTAGTTGCATATATGCACTTAAGCGTTTCTGAGGCGGGAGGCAAAAATGCTCCGCACGCGATTGGCCGGAAGAAAGCCTTGCACTAAATAAGCATCTCGAGCTTTCTTCATTACCACGAACAGTTGCTTGTTTCACAGCGCGGGTTGGCTTTCATCGATTTGATATGCTGGAGTTTCTTTTCTTTTCTTTTTTTTGAGAATCAAATGTGTGCTTTTTGAAAGCTAGGAAAAAATGTATGATCGCTGAAGACGGAAAAATTTTGATTCTATTTCTAGGATATAAAGTGTGGTCTCTATGTCGACAGGATCGATATCTCATGTTTTGTTTTTTATCTACGCCGAAACCGAAGTCACTGCTGGACTCTGTTTGATGCCTCTATTCTACCCGTCTAATTGCGCACCGTATTCTCGCTATCCGATGGTCTCTACGTGGTTTGAGCCGACCGCCTTGCTTTCGTTCTCCGGCTTTTCGTCTATGGGGTTGCTCGGCTCCTCCTGCTCATGGATGGATCCGTCGGCTTTTCTCGTTGTGGGAAGGATGCTGGGAATGATCTGGTTGGGGTCCTCCAGATCCCACTCGAGGTTGACGTTCTTGGTCGGCATGCAGACAAGCGTGATCACCAAGAATCCAATCAGCTAGAAAGACGTTTTACAGGTCAGCAGAAGAACTTAACAGGCGTATCTGAAACCAGAACGAGAAACAGAAGCAAAGATAAAAAAAAAAAAAAAAAAAAAACATACCACACCCGTCAGGATCAGTTGGATCCGGCCGTAGTCGGGCTTGCCGTTGGCCGTGGGCCACCGCTCGCCCAGCTTGGTCTCGATCGTGGGCGCGACCGACGACACGGCGTTGCCCAGGTTGTACGTGACGCCGCCGAACGCACCGCGGATGCCCGGGTGCGGACACACCATCTGCAGGATGTTGCCCAGCGTGCCAATGGCCGCGCCGTACCCGATCTCCAAAAAGAACGCGCCCACGGCCAGGAGGCGCCAGTCGTTGGGCCGCGTCCAGAGCGGCAGCCAGGGCGCCATGAACAGCGCCGCGATGGTCGGCACCCACTTGGGGCTGTACTTGGAAAAGTAGCCGCCCAGCACGCCGCCGATGATGCCGCCCGACTGCATGATGACGGTGATCCAGGTCTCGTGGCGCACGTCGAGGCCCTTTTGCGTCTGCAGGAACGACGGGTACACGTCCATCTGCCCGTGGCCGAGCGTGTTGAGGCACGACGAGAGCACGGTGCAGTAGACAAAGATGGGCCAGTGCTTGCGGAAGGCGTAGCGGAACTTGGTCAAGAAGGGGATGTTGCCGCCGACCTGGGCGCGGTCGTCGACCACGTCGATGCCCTCGGCCTCGCGGATGGCCTCGCTGGCCACCGAGTACGTGGGCGTGATGAGCCGCAGCACGAAGGCGACCACGGTGAGACCGCCGCCGAGGTAGTAGATGGGACGCCAGCCGTATTTGTCTGCGGGCAGGTCAGGGGGTGTTAAGAAAAAAAAAAGAAGAAAAAAAGGGGTGAAAACATACTCGTGGCTAGGTTGAACCCCGAAGCAAGAATGAACCCGGCACTGAAACCTTGTTGCGTGAAACCGGCCACGGTACCTCGAGACCTCCGGGGCACGGCTTCCAGCAGCGTCGCCATCGTTGTGCCATATAAACCTCCATACGCAACACCTAATAGAACGAAACAATATTCTTAGTCTCGTTTTATACAGGGCGTTTAGTCTTCTCTTTTTTTCTCTTTTCTTTTTCCTCTCTTCTTACCGTAGAGAAGGCGAACGCCGACCAGTTGTCCATAGGTCTTGATGAATCCCGTGCAGAGCGTAAAAATACCCATCAAGGCAATGTTCACCAGCATGGGAATTCTGCGCCCAAACTGGTCCGACACGACACCAAAGATCACAGAACCGAGGGCACGCACAATCATCGTCGTCGTGTTGGCCTGCGCAATCTTGCTTTGCTCCACGTTCAGCTCTTTGGCCAGGGCGGGCATCGTGTACGAGAGGAGGAAGTAGTGCATCGAGCCAATGGTCCAGCAGAACCACGACGTGAAGAAGATGAGGGCCTGGGTCTTGTTCATCCGCAGGTCGTCCCTGACGTCCCGTGGGAAACTGACGACGTATTTCCAGAAGCCCATGTTGAGAAGATGAAATAAAGTGGGCAAAAAATAAAATAAAATAAAAACCTCCCAAGAAAGAAAAAGAAAACTACACGGTTGCAAAGGAAACCCAGAGTAGAGAGAAAAGACAACAAAAGCAGTCAGCGTCCAGACTGAGCTTTTCGTGTGTGCTTGTGTCTTTTTTTCCTACGTGGGTTATAATCGACATGGTAGCATCTTGATTAAACCTTTTATAAAGAATCATGTTCTTCCGCCCAGCCAATGTTACACCGGTGTAGCTCGTTCGGTATCTCTCGTCTTTCTCCGATCTGTTACCGGCGGTGCACCTGTGCGGGAACCAGGGACCGGCACCGGACCAAAAGCCGATCCTGGTTCTTGGATGCCGTCCGGAGTATTACCACCATATACGGAATAGGATACAAAGTTACTTTTGGCTGACCACACACAACCAAAGAAGGCGACGGTAATGCGAACAGGAAAACCTGAATAAATAACACAGACCCACTGAGGGTCACGGTAAGTGCTGCCCCGTAAGCCAGCATGACTCTACCCCGTAATACTACTCCTGGTGTACTCTGCGGAGACCCCGTATTTGAGGGGGAAGGGGCGAGTTCTCGGCTAGGATGCCGGTCTATCGTCCTCCGCATTATATCTGACCTTGCAGAAGAGAAAAAGGATGCAAATCGTCCGTTTTCGGTTTTTTTTGTTGATCAGTTACATTCCGATGCTTTGTATTGGCGATTCTTGCAAGTCCGGCGTTGTATAAAAGTCCCCTGCCAAGCTAATTCTGGGCGATACCAGTAGGAAACGGGGGATTATAATTCATGTATATGTATGTAGAACACAAGACGTATTCATCTGACGCATGGGAAAAGGATAGTCAAACAGGTTTGCGTCTTCACCCGGCACCTACACCTTTTATGACACAACCCTTTTCATCAGCCGAAACAAGCAAACCATGTCTGCCGGCCAGCCCGTTGCCGTCCCTGCCGGGGCCTGGGACACCCACATTCACGTCTTCGACCCGGACACGTTTCCCTACGCCGTCCCTCGGCCCTACACCCCCAAGCCGGCCCAGATTACCGAGTACCCGACGTCCGAGACGGGGTGCCAAAACATTGTCATCGTCCATGCGTCCATGCAGGGCAAGTCGCCGGCGCCGCTGGTCGACACGCTGAACAAGCAAAAGACCGTGTCGGCGCTCGTGCAACGCGGCACCAAGCTCCGGGGCCTGGCCACCATCGACATTGACAACATCACCGACGCGGAGCTCGATGCCCTACACGCGGCCGGCGTCCGCGGTGCCCGCTTCCACGAGATGGCGTGGGGCCACGGCCACCAGACGGGCGCCAGCGAGATCGAGGCCAAGATCCAGGGCCTCGCGGGCCGCCTCGCCCGCCTCGGCTGGATCATCGACGTCTTCTGCCCGCTGCCCGCCTGGGCCGCCATGGCCGACATGATCCGGCACCGCCTGGACCCGCGCATCAAGCTGGTCGCCGACCACTTTGGCAGCACGTTCCCTGGCGACGAGACGACGCCCGCGTTCCAGACGCTGCTGGCGCTCGTGCGCGAGAAGCGGCTCTTTGTCAAGATCTCGGGCTTTGAGCGGCTGTACCATGGCCGCCCGGAGGGCATCGAGGCCGTGGCCCCGGCGGCCAAGGCCCTGATTGCGGCCGGGCCGGACCAAATCGTGTTCGGCTCCGACTGGCCGCACACGGAGCTGGGCGTCAACCGGCAGGGCAAGACGGCGGAGCAGCGCATCAACGAGGTCGAGGGCTTCCGGACGGTCGACGACGCGGGCCACATCCGCAAACTGCGCGAGTGGATCGCAGACGAGGAGACGTGGCACAAATTCTGGGTGACCAACCCGGGGCGGCTGTTTGAGTGAATGCGGCGCGGCGCGGTCCAACAGTTATGTTGTATATAGTTTACAAGCTCACCACCCATAGCCAAAAGAAAAAAGAACTTGCAAGAACAATAAAGATGCATTGACGAACGTGGAAGAAATACTGAAGACGGTCAACTCGATTTCTTTCACGTTTCACTTTATGCTCTTTCTTGTGCCTCAAATTTGTCTATATTTTGTCTGTCTGGTAGCTGCTACGACGGCATTCAATCAACCACGCAAATGAGCTTGCCAGCATTCGCATTGGCTTCCATCTTCTTGTGTGCATCGCTTACGCGGTTCCACGGGAAGACCTCGTCCACCGTGACGCCCATGGTGCCCGCGGCGACGTGTGGCAGGGCTTTGGCCACAAAGACGTCGCGGAGTCGCCCCTGGTAGTCAGCGCTGCGCGTCCGCAGCGTCGTCGCCAGCACCCACAGCCGCTTGTTGAGCAGCGCACGCAGGTCCATGTCCTCGATCACGCTGCCGCTCATGGCCGCCACCAGCACGATCTTGCCCTCCATGGCGGCGGAGGCGGTGTTGCGGTGCCAGTACGCCTGGCCGACGAGGTCGACAATCAGGTCCACGCCCTTGCCGCCGGTCTCGCGCCGCACGACCTCGGCAAAGTCCTCCGGGCCGGTCTTGTAGTTGACGGCGTGGTCCGCGCCCAGACGGCGGCACAGCTGACACTTGGCGTCGGTGCCGGCCGTCGTGAAGACAACCGAGGCGCCGCCCTGGCGAGCCACCTGGATGGCGGCCTGGCCGACGCCCGATGCGCCGGCGTGGATGAGAACCGACTGGCCCGGCTGCAGGTCGCCAACGAGGTGGATGGCCTGGATGGCAGTGAAGTACGTCTATATAGCGGCGAGTGAGCAAATGCCACTTACAAGAGAAACAGAGCCAAAATTAGGCCCAAGGGGTGGGAACTCACTTCTGGAATACCAGCCGCCTGCTCAAAGCTCAAGCTGTCTGGCATATGCATGAGCATCTTCTCAGATACGGCAATTTTCTCCGCATACTTTTCGCTTTATTAGTTTGTGATTTTGTTTTGCTTCCTCTTCACACATCCCCGTTATTTTTTGGATGGTCAACAAGGACCTACAGCGCCGCCGTATGCTAAGCCAAAAACCCGTTGGCCGACTTGGAAATCTCCTTTGCCTTTGCGGGTCAGCTATACGTAGGTAAAAAATCCATTCCAACGTCGTTCCGTTCGTTTTGTCTTACAGTCTGGCCCCAAGGCGGCGACCAATCCGCTAAATTCTACGCCCATGATCTTTCCGGATTCTGGGAGCAACGGGTACGGATACCGGTCTTCTCGTTGCATGATGTCCATCCGGTTCAGGCCAAAGGCCTTGATGCGCACCAACACACGGTCGCCGGCTGCTACAGGATCGGGCACATGGTCTTCGATGTAGAGGTGGTCGGCGTTGCCTTTGCCTCCACGAACGCCCACAGCTCTCATGATGGGCAGGTAACGAAAAAATAAAACAAAAAAATTAAATAAAATAAGAAAATAAGAAAAATAAACAAAGTTAAACCTTACAATGTAGTTGAATGGGCAACAGCAGGAAGCCGGTAGTCTTTCTTACGGAGTAGTACTACTTGTACAGATAGCTTACATGCAACAGGCCGGCACCGGTCCCGAAGGTAAAGCGGCCGTGTTTCGGTTGCTTCTTAGAATTACCTTGTACCTCCAGCAGCTCTCCCCGCCGCGGTTCTGCGTTTCCCCTCATAACTCTCGCATCATTAGCGTGAGTAGATCAGCGTCCTTACTGCGGAGAACACGGAGTCGATGCGGAGAGGGTGACGGCCAAGGGGGGGGGAGAGTGGATGTGGATGTGGACGTTGTAGCGTACGGACTGTCGATCCCCGTAGTGGCATTTCTTCGCCAAGAAACTTTATTCTCGGAGAACCCACGTCGGACGGGCTTTCTGGATCCGTCTGCACTTCTGACAATGGGCAAGCTTTACTGGGGAAATGACCATCTCTCTGGCGTAGAAGATGCAATGGCGGAGTGCGGCAACAAACGGAGGTTCCGCGGGATCGAGTCGGTTGTTGCCAACGGATGACGCCCTCACATCGGGAGACCTCCAACCGCCTGGTGTATGATAAAAAAAGCCAGCTTTCTTGAACAAGAACCAACGCTCGTACGAATGAAGGATAGAATATTTTAAGACATAACATTTGGTCTCTTTTCATACATTTGTGCATCGCTTTGCCAAGACAGAAGCCAAAGGAGAGAATATCCCCCTTTTTTTACTTCCAGGAGAAATCACCTCCACCTACCCGAAGCAAAACAAATCAAACTCGGGTAAATCATGGCACCCGCAGCAACTCTCGTTCCGGAGGTGGACAAGGTGGTGCCGACGAAGGAGGCGCCCAAGGCAGCAGCAGCCGCTCCCGCCGCCACCGGCGGTAGCTCGTTCTACGAAGACGTCCACTTCCTCGGCGACAAGGACGGCAAGGTCGTCATCCGCTCGCCGCCGGTCTTTGCCAACAAGGAGGACGAGCGGACGTACCAGAAGCAGCACCTGGCCGTGGCCTTTCGCGTGTTTGCCAAGCAAGGCTTCGACGAGGGCGTCGCCGGCCACATTTCCCTGCGCGACCCGATCAACCCAGGTTGGTGATGTCGGTCCCCTTTTTGGTGGTAGTCCGCTGGATTCAACTGACTTTTGGTGAAAACAAAGAACACTTCTGGATCAACCCCCTCAGCACCCACTTTTCGCAGATCCGCGTGTCCGACCTCGTGCTCGTCAACGAACGGGGCGAGGTGCTCCCCGGCGGCGCGCAGGCGCCCATCAACGGGCCCGCTTTTGCCATCCACAGCGAGATCCACAAGGCCCGCCCCGACCTCAACGCCGCCTGCCACGCCCACAGCGTCTACGGCAAGGCGTTCTCGTGCTTCGCCCGCCCCATCGAGATGCTGTACCAGGACGCCCTGCGCTTCTACAACGACCTGGCCGTCTACCCGCGCTACGGCGGCACCGTCATCTCCACGGAGGAGGGCGCGCGCATCGCCCGCGCGCTCGGCCCGACGTGCCGCAGCGTCATCCTGCAGAACCACGGCATGATCACGTGCGGCCGGACCGTCGACGAGGCCGCGTTCCTGTTCATCGCGCTGGACCGCTGCTGCCACGCGCAGCTGATGGCGAACGCCGCGGCGGCCTGCCCCGGCTGGGACAAGGTGTTCATCGGGCAGGCCGAAGCCGAGTTCACGCACAAGAAGAGCGGCAATCCGAACAAGATGTGGCTGGCCTTCCAGCCGTACTACGACCAGGTGGTCGCAGAGAGCAAGTCCGTGTTGGAGTAGGAGAGTTTGAGAAGAACGAGGAGGAAAGAGGTGACGGAAAATCCGTGCGCTGGTATTTTCAATTCGTGTCGCGTCATGTGTTTTATCATGTTATGATTCTCCAAAATTGTTCTTTTCTCTTTTTGTACGTTTCGTGTATGTCCTTCTTTGATACAGCCGTGCCAATCTCCAAGCTCTCATCCTCCGGTTTCAGAACTCGGGACACCCCATAAACTCGGAGGGCGAAAAATTGCCTTCCATGAACCCAAAGAGCAAATCGTGCCCCGACAGGCCAAAGTCGGAAAACGACTGCAGTTGGGCCAGCTGGTCAAACACGGGCGAGTCGTTGAACAGCTGCCACGAGAAGTCGTCGTTGTCGAACGCGTTCTGCGTGGTTTGCTCTTGGTTGGTGAGCAGCTGCGCGTCGAGCGAGCTGCCGCCGCCGCCATTGTTGTTGCTGTTATCGTTGTTGTTATTGCTGCTGCCACCGCCACCGACTCCGTTGCTCAGTCCATTGATGCCATGGCCTAGGCCAGGGCCAGCACCCGCACCCGCACCCGCACCAGTACCTGCAACGCCATTACCGCCAGCATGGCCAGCCCCAGGTCCCAGATGCTCGGGTATGCCCTTGGCGGCCATCAGCTTCCGAATGATGCGTGCCGTGTCGGCTGCCCCGGAGTTTGGAATCGCGAGCTCGTCGAGGCATACGAGGCTGGCCCGCAGCAGCAACACCGAGTCCGACTCGGGCGACGGCACCGTCGTTGCGCCACCGCCGCCGCCGCCGTTCCCACTACCGTTGGCAGCGTTGTTGGCAGTGCTGGTAGCTGCGCCGTTGGTGGTAGTGCCGTTGGCAGTGCCGTTGCTGCCTCGGCCGCCACCGAACAGCGCTGCCGCATTGTGCACGTGGATGGTGCACGCCACGTACACCGCGTAGCTCAGCATGTAGTTGGACTGGCGCAGGGGGTAGGTCACCCGGTAGGCCAGGGCGAGGTTCGTAATGTTGCGAGCAGCGGTTGTGCAGCGTTTCCACGCATTAGTGGCCGTCGTGTGCGTACTGTCCAATGCGTCCGCAGTGCCGTGTATATTTCTGTTTCTGTCGTCTTTGCCATGATTCGCGTTGCTCTGGTGCGTATTGTTTCTGCTACTGCCGCTGTTGCAGCCGCTGCCGCTGCTGCTGTGGTTATTGTTGCTGTCGCTACTCCTACGTCGGCGGCGATGATTGACCGCGTGGCTGTTGGGCAGGCTGGACGCCGCGCTTGTGATAAAGGGGCAGTGCAAGAGAATGACGAAGCAATAGTAGGTGGTGTGCAGAATGGTCAGATTGGGTGCGGGCGTGGGCGTGGCCGCCGCGGCCGCCGCGTTGGGGTCCTGGGTCTTCGTCCAGGGCTCGTACACCAGATGCGGTGGGAGGTCGCGGTACCAGCGGAGAAGCGCCTCGTCGATCTGCCGCAGAGCCTTGCGCGCCTTGCGGGCGCTGAGGTCCGCAAAGTAGATCTTGTTGATGATGTTGGTCATGATCTTGGCCAGCAGGCACAGCTGCTGGAACACGCTCACCGAGTAGGTCACGGTGTTGGTCCACTGCCCCGCGGCGGCCGCCCGCATGGCCGCCTCCGTGGGCGGCAGCTGGGGGTCCACGTACGGCACCCACGGCTCGAGCTCCTCGAACGTGTCCATAAAGTCCCGCGACACGTGGGCGTCCCGCAGCTGGATGCCGACGGGCCGCCCGAGGTACACGCTCTGCATCTTCTCGCAGATGAACGCGCCCCAGAACACGCGCCGCCGGATCTCGACCTCCTCGGGCCCCAGCGTGGCCAGCGTGTTGGTGGTGTCCCGCGTGTCCAGGTGCAGGCCCAGGTCAAACACCATGCGCAGCGCGTACCCCGTGTACAGCCAGCCCTTGGATGTGTGCCCGCGGGCGTAGTACGTAGCGCCGAGCATGAGCAAGCCCACAATGGTCGGGATCCGCGACTGGCCCAGGACGGCGTCCCGCGCAATGATCTCCTCGCACTTGCGGAGAAACCGGTGTCCCATGGTCCGCGGATCGGCGGGGTCGGTGCGCAGCTCGATCCGCTCCGAGAACTTGCTGGCGCACGCAAACACGGAGAACACCAGGAAATCCGTGCAGTAGTCGCCGCCGTCCACCAGCTCGCGCATGAGCACCGGGCGGTACGTCAGCAGGTGCGTGTGGTGCTGGCGGTTCCAGTGCAGGTCGAGCAGGTGCATCGCGAGCTCGCCGGGCACGCCGCGGATCGTGGGCAGCGACCGCAGGCGGTTTTCGTGCTGCCGGCTCATCGCGGCGTTGGCAATGAGCTGGTATCGGTAGAGTTGTATTGTGGGCGAGGATGCTTCCGTGGTTGTCGTCGTTGCTGCTGCTGCTGCTGTTGTTGATGTCGTTGTTGTTGTCAAAGATGGCGGAGGCGCCGGCAAGCGGGTAGCCGACGCCGCATATACACCGGGCCGGGCCGGCTTGTCTAGGGACAAATAGTCAAGAGATGTGTCGCCGGCTGCAACGGTATCGTCATCGTCGTTGTCGTCATCGTCGTCACCATCATCGTCGTCGCCATCGTCATCCGACAGCGACATGTCGTCTTCCTCGCCGGCCGTTTCTTTCGTCCTTGACCCAGACGGTGTCGGATAACCATTTCTGGACACGTCTTCGTCGACCATCATCGACGACGGTTGCAATTGCGGGGGCGTTCTTGTTGCTGCCGGCATTGTCGCCGTCGCGGCCGCCGCCGCTGTGGCAGCTTTGGCCCGTTCCCGGACGTGCACCCGGCCGTCGACCACATCGACACAGTCCAATAATGCCTCACGTTCGGCGGGCTCCGCAAGTTTGAGCCGCACCAACACACGCTCGAGCTCGTTCTTCTCCTCCCGTGCCGCGTTGAGCAGCGCCGTCGACGGCCGGGGCTTCGCCGGCCCGTGATGGTAGCTGCACATCCGGTTGCTGACCCGGCACGTCGTACAGCTTGGCTTTAGAGCATCGCACCGAATTTTCCTCTTCCTACAGAATTGGCACGCACGCGCAGTGGACCGCGGCTCCGAGTCCACCGAGCCATTGTTCCGGGTCATGATCGTGGGCGTCTTGGAAAAAAAAAAGTTTCTGGTTTTTTTTTTCTCTTCTTTCCTTTGTCTCGGAAAAAAAGAGAAAATCGAACAGTCTGTCGACAAGAGACCGCACCTAGACAGTCCGTCGATACATACAAAGACCATTCAGTAATACAAACCCCCAAAATAAAAAACAAAAGGTGGTTGAGGGGGCAGGCCCGGAGAGAAGCCGTTCGACACGATGTGTGCCATCTCATCTGTGTAATACAGAGGCCCCTATTGGCATCGCTGGAGGCGATAATGCGGGGGATGCGACTCCAATTTAGCGCATCCCACCCCTACAACCACGGTCACATTATAGATCACGTGTAGTTCTCTCGACAAGGTACAATACATAACTACAGCACCTTTCGACCAAGCGATATCAATGCTCAAATCTCTTCGGAAGATGTTTTCTACTTTAGTCTACGACGTTGGCAAAGTATAAAAAACCCTTGAGCGTCCATAGACCATCCATTTTCTTGATTCACTGTCAGTTGCACGTGACCATTTACATGTAATTTTCAACATCTTCAACTCATCAGCCTCCTCGCAAGCATTTTTCCTACAATACTCCAGGATCAAAGGCAGAAGCATACGTCGGATGCATTCATCCCTAGCGTTCGTCGAAAAGACCGTTATGGCGAGAAGAGTGGAACGATTGGGAGGTCATCGGTCCTATTGCGGTCGATGACAGTCCGCCGCATCAAGCCATTGGGCCCACTTTTGCGGGCGGAAACACTCCGTGTCCACTTACACCACTCCCACATCAACGATCTTCGGCCATGAAGAAAAGGGTTGGAGCAGATGTTTCTTCTTCCTCTTATAGAAAACAACCTACAGAAGACGGACGTGTTGACCAGTTGAATAGCTGCATTGCCACACACACACACACGCACAGCCCAAGACCAACCGCAAGGCACACTTACAACCCAAAGTCAAGACAAGTGCTTAATAATGGCATCTTCAGCACTACCGCCCTCCGAGTGCGATGTCCTCGTGATCGGCACTGGTAATGCAGGCTTCTCGGCGGCCCTCTCTGCCAGTGAACACGGCGCCAAACGTGTGGTGTTGATCGACAAGTGCCCCGAAGAATGGGCCGGCGGCAACACCTACTTTACCGCCGGCGCCTTCCGCGTAGCACACGGCGGCCTGCCCGACCTGCTGCCGCTCGTCAACAACGTCGACGCCGCCACGGCCAAGCTCATTGACCTGGCGCCGTACACGGCGCAGCATTTCCAGGACGATCTCTTGCGTGTCACGGGCGGCCGGTCCGACCCCCAGCTGGGCCGCGCGCTGACCGGCGACTCCTACGCCGCCGCCAAGTGGCTTCGGAGCCTCGGCGTGCGCTTTCAGCTGTCCTTCAACCGCCAGGCGTACAAGGTGAACGGCCGCTACAAGTTCTGGGGCGGGTTGTACCTCAAGACCGAGGGCGGCGGCGAGGGTTTGGTCGAGGACTTCCGCAAAGCCGCGCGCCGTGCCGGTGTGTCGATCTACTACTCCACCATGGCCAAGCGCCTGATCACGGACCCTCAGAATGGGGCTGTGACGGGCGTCGAGGTCGAGTGCGGCAGCGGCGGCGTTGGCGGCCGGCAACTGCACACGATCCGCGCCGCGGCCGTGATCCTGGCCGCCGGCGGGTTCGAGGCCAACCCGCGCATGCGGGCCGAGTACCTCGGTCCCGGCTGGGACCTGGCCCTCGTGCGCGGCACGCCGTACAACACGGGCGACTGCCTGCGCATGGCCATCCGCGACGTCGACGCCAAGCAGGCGGGCCACTGGTCGGGCGCCCACTCGGTCGCCTGGGACGCCAACGCGCCGCCTAACAGCGGCGACCGCGCCGTCTCCAACGAGTTCACCAAGTCGGGCTACCCGCTGGGCGTCATGATCAACACGCAGGGCGAGCGCTTCGTCGACGAAGGCGTGGACCTGCGCAACTACACGTACGCCAAGTTCGGCCGCGCCATCCTGGGCCAGCCCGAGGGGCAGGCCTTCCAGGTCTGGGACGCCCGGGGCACGCCCTGGCTGCGCGACGAGGAGTACCGCGACAGCATTGTGCGCAAGATCCGCGCCGACAGCCTCGAGGAGCTCGCGGCGCAGCTGGCCGCCCACGGCCTGCATAGCCCGGACAAGTTCCTCGAGACCATGCGCGCGTACAACCGGGCCACGCACGCGTTTGCGGCCGAGCACCCGGACGCCAAGTGGGACCCGGCCATCAAGGACGGCGTGTCGACACAGTCGTCGTCGCAGCGGCTGGCGCTGCCCAAGTCCAACTGGGCGCTGCCGATCGACCAGGCGCCGTTTGTGGCCGTGAAGGTGGCGTGCGGCGTGACGTTTACGTTTGGCGGCCTGGCCGTGAATCCCGAGACGGCGGCCGTCGTGTCCGCGGCCGACCGCGAAGTGCCGGGCCTGTACAGCGTGGGCGAGATGCTGGGCGGCCTGTTCTACGGCAACTACCCGGGCGGGTCCGGGCTGACGTCCGGCGCGGTGTTTGGGCGCCGGGCAGGCCGTGCGGCGGCGTTGCGGGCCAAGGCCGCCACGGGCGCGGTCCGGGCGAATCTGTAAAACGGGTGTAGATGGCGGAAAGAAGTTTCCCGTCGTCCTTCCATTTGTGTGACTATTTTGTGTATTTTTTGGAGTGTTTGATGTTTCTCAAAAAGGACTTTGCCGCCGTTAGACCGGGATTGGATTGCATAGCCATTCAAATAGAAATTGTTCAGACGACGACTAGAATGGGGCTCCTCGTTGAAGCTGTTATTTTATCAATTTAGGCGTTGTTGATATCCTGTTCACCACAGCTTTGAAAGTCTCGATGAGCTCACCCCAAAAGCAACCGAAATCCACAACCATTTCAAGCGGCAGAATTGGGTAGAACGTCACAAATAAATTGTACAAAAACCAAAAAGAAACAAAAAATAGGACGTCTGTAAGAACTCTGGAACGCTTATGTCGTGTGTAGGTCCACGTGACAACTTGGACCGGGAACTCGTAACTTCTTCAACTTCGTTCTATTTCCGCTCTTCTCCCCCGCTCTTCACGCAGTCACAAGACCTACGTTAATTTTATATCATGTCTGTTATGGAAGGAGGAAACAAAAGACGATCCATATCGAGATATTTTAGACGTTTTCTGAACATGGCCCCCGAACAACCGGTGCTTACGGACGCGGAAAAAGAGCACTTTCTGGTTCATGGCTGGGTGAAGTAAGGGGGAGACATGATGTGTGGTAAGAACGCTATGCGTGGCACTACGAAAGCTAATCCTTTTGTCTGGACAACCACAGAATCCCAGCCGCTTTCACGCGCGAGCAGGCCGCCGCCGTGACCAAGGACGTGTGGACGCGCCTGGGCATGTCGCCCACCGACAAGGCCACCTGGACGCAGGGCCGCATCCACATGCCGGCGCACGCCACCGTGGACTGCGCGACGTTTGCGCCGCGCGCCTGGGCGGCCATCTGCGAGCTGTGCGGCGGCGCGGACCGCGTCACCGACCACTCGCGCCAGTGGCGCGACTCGCTCATCGTCAACCTGGGCACGCCCGCGGCCGCGGACAAGCCCGTGCGGCCCCAGGACCTCGATGGCTGGCACGTCGACGGCGACTTCTTTGTGCACTACCTCGACAGCCCCGAGCAGGGCCTGCTCGTCATCCCGCTCTTCACCGACATCGTGCCCGGCGGCGGCGGCACCGTCCTCTGCCCCGACGCGCTCCCGCACGTGGCCCGGTGGCTGCGCGACCACCCGGCGGGCGTGTCGCCGCGCATGGTCCCGCGCGGCCAGCCCGATTTCGCCACGGAGCGCAACCTGGACTGGTACAACGCGCTCACGAGCCGCGCCGAGACCTTTGTGGAAGCCACGGGCGCGTGCGGCGACGTCTACCTGCTGCATCCGCTGATGATGCACTCGGCGTCCTCGAACCCCCTCCGGCGGGTGCGGATCATCACGAACCCGCCGGTCAGCCTCAAGGAGCCGTTCTGCTTCGACCGCGACGACAACACCAGCAATGGTGGCGGCTACAGCTTGGTCGAGCGTGCGACGCTCCGGGCGCTTGGCGAGGACCGGCTGCCCGGGTGGCGGATAACGGCCCCCCGGGAAGGCATCGTGCCCGAGCGCGTCCGGGTGCAGGAGCGCATGAAGCAAGAGGAGCTCCGTCGGCTCCAGGAAACACAACGCATTGCAGCGGCAGCATGAGCGAGGCGAGAGGTAGTGGAGCGGGTCTTATTAGAGCCAGACGGTTCAACGGGAGTTATTTTGGCATTGCACACTTTTGATGAATTTTGTACGAGAAATGAACAAGAAATTGGTACGCAGTCGTTCAGAGCCGCTCCCTTACTGAGAGCGTGTACATGGTAGCCCGCCGTTCACTGAACTGCAGCTAATGCTTTAGCGGGCTAGAAGGATTGACACTGCATATGTACCCCGTAGATTGACAAGTTTATCGGCCGGGTCTCTGGTTTCTGGGTTCTATGGGCACCAAGCCAGTGGGGACGACTCAATCTCTGAATCAACTTGATGAATCAACTTGATTTGTTTATTTCCAGAGAAATGAAGAAAGGGTAAGCGTAAATTATCGACCACCTTGCTCTAAGGCACAGCCCTTTACGCACGTATCATTACACGAGA
The DNA here is from genome assembly GCA_002778095.1 of Fragosphaeria purpurea. Classification (NCBI taxonomy): domain Eukaryota; kingdom Fungi; phylum Ascomycota; class Sordariomycetes; order Ophiostomatales; family Ophiostomataceae; genus Fragosphaeria; species Fragosphaeria purpurea. Next base: position 4,336,716 of record PCDL01000021.1, on the reverse strand, counting down.
ATAATATGCACTCCCTGTTTTAGTATTCGTATGCCCATTTTTTCTAAATGTCGTTGATATGTCTTCGTCGCTTTGGTGAAGTCACTCAGGCATCTGCCAGGTGGCGGGCACGTGGCAGAACATTTAAATAAACAAGCCGATGCAATTGGGGGTATTAATAGGTAATTGAGGCGGATCGCTAATTTCTAGGGCGTCTGTACGGAGTATTAATACTGCCCCCCTTCAACGTCGTAACTACTAACTACACCTACGCACGCGCCCAAGGTCATAGAAAAGCCCAAAACGACGAGACGCGTCTGCAGAGCATACCGGAATTTGCTTTGGTATTACGATATGACCCAAACGGTTGCAAGTGATCCCCTGGACCCAGATGCCCTCGTCCACCGCGTGGGCTCCCGGCCGCGACATATCCTGCGGTCGATGATCAGCATTCAACTGCCGGATTCCCCTACAACAACGACAGCAGCATGGCCAGCCCGTGCCTCGTCTCTCGGCGTTCTCGACCAATTACCACCTGAAATCATGATGGCAATTCTCAGCCTGCTCGACTTGCAGTCGACGGCGCGCTTTTCTTCCGTTTGCTTCCTCGGCCACTCGCTCGCTCACGCCTCTCGCGCGTATCGAGATGTGGTCGCGTTTGCTCTTGAGGCGCTCTTTGCCCTGAAAAGGCTGGGCCTGGCTGGCGCACATTCGGTCGCGGATCTCCATGCGGCCCTGTGCGCGGAGCGATGCACGAGCTGCAATGACTACGGCGTATTTCTCTTCCTACCCACGGCCGAACGCTGCTGCTGGGAATGCGTGCGCCACAATCCGCAGCTGCGCCTGCTCTCACTGCGAGACGCAAAGCGGTTTTTTGTTCTCTCGAAGCGCAGCGTCGACGAGCTGCCAAGGATCCACGTGATTCCGGGAGAGTATGGCCTAGCACAGAAACCTGCACCGGCGCAGTGCGTCCCCACTACTGTTGCTGCAGCACGCGCTCTCGGGATTCGAGAGCACGGCTCGTTGGACAAGCTGGCCGGTGCTTTATCAAAGAGGTACACTACAGGCACACGGACTGGGACGAGTCTGCTTTCTTTGGGTCGGTTCCTGCAGAGAGGGCCACGGCCAGTTGCCCAGGGCCAGGATATTTGTCTCCTTCCCACTCTTGCCAACATCCCAAACGACCGGTTTTTTGGAATGGCGTCTCTTCCGTTTCCTTTCCTTTCGCCGCCTGGGCCCGCCGAACTTGGGCTGTGGTGTGAGGGTTGCAGCTACACATTGCGCCAATACAGCGTCTTGCGGTTGCGTGGCGACGTGCTTAAAACCCTCGTTCCCCCCGAATCCAAATGCCATCCTACAACCGTGCTTATGGGCCTAGAGAGACGGGCGTATCCCCGGAAGGCTTTCCTACGCCACATAAAACACTGCTACGGGGCACAGCAGTTGGTTCCCGCATTGAGGGACGGAGGCTAGATTTCAACTAGACGTGGCACACACAACTCATAAGATGGGACACGGTTTGTCGGCGTTCACATCACGCCTGAATTGTCGACCGTCCCGACAGCAAAAGCGTACAAGTGTATCGGCTTGTCGTAGGCCTTCTCTGCTTCTGCTTTGCTCAACACGCCGCTCACAAGCATGATTAAAGAGCCAATGCGTGCACTTTCGGCCCACCCATCCAACAACTTATGTATCTCATTTCGTTGTCAAATGCCCACGCCGTATACACTGTTACATACAGCACACATTTACCCCGGAATTTCGACGGCATACATACGAGGCGCAGCGAGTTCAGGCCTGCTAAGTGTGGAAGGAAAGCCGCATATTCGTCATCCCTATTGATCATCACAATCTGTGCCCAGTAGGCCTTATATCCTCTTTTTTTTTCTTACAGCGCGTAGTATACCGGCGTTTGCCGTAAAGCCTGGGGATAATTAAAAAAAAAGCTTTCAGGGCCGTACGTACTGCGACAAAGAAAAACCGGCTTACAATGCGTTGCTCAAGAAAAAAAAGTGAAAGACTCTCTGCGGTAAATTTCCAGCACCTAAACCCAGCTATGAGGCATGCGAAAATTAACGGCGGTACAGAAGGCAAAAAAATAATCTAGAAATTCATAGATGCATCATGATGGGAGGGAGATAGTGTAGATATTAGGCCTTTGCATTTTCCCACGTTTTCGCTACACTGCTGCTGACTAAGAGAAAGGACTAGCGACTAACTGCGCAATCCCACTAATGCGTATTACCACATTGAAAATAACTGTATGTGGCCAGCCGGTGGGCATTCTACGACTCCATCCAAAAAAGTCCCCAAACTCAGCCATAGCTAAAAGACAACGGATTTTCGGCGGCATGAGCGACAGCGACGAGTACGAAGTTGACGAGCAGGCCCTCGCCGAGGACGATGCGCTGAAAAGCTTTCTGCCTGCGTCATTTGGCAAGAAAACACAGGAAACCGACATCGAAGCACAAATAGAGCGGTCCAGGCGACCAGTATGGAAGCCACAAAAACCCGAGGCCGAAGGGAAGAAGCTGAAGGAGGGCGGCAGCAACAGTAGCGACTCCGACTCCGACTCCGACTCCGATGATGACGACGACGACGACCTCGACCGCTTCCCCCTATCCCACGAGATTGTCTTCAAGACACACGAAAAAGCCGTCACGAGCCTGTCGCTGGACCCGGGTGGCTCGCGGATGGTGACGGGCTCGCGCGACTGCTCGGTCAAGCTGTACGATTTCGCCGCCATGACGCCAACGACGCTGCGGGCCTTCAAAAGCGTCGACCCGTGGCACACCAAGTCGGCGGCCGCCAACGAATCGCATCCCGTCAACAGCGTCGTCTTCAACCCCAACGCGGGCAGCACCTTTTTGTGCATCACGGCGCACCCGCAGGCCAAGATCATGTCGCGCGACGGTGACGTGTTGACCGAGTTCGTCAAGGGCGACATGTACTTGCGGGACATGCACCACACCAAGGGCCACGTGGGCGAGGTGGCCGCGGGCGCCTGGCACCCGGCCGACCGCGATGTCTGCGTGACGGCCGGCGCAGACAGCACGCTGCGCATCTGGGACGTCCACAACAAGCGCAGCCAGCGGGACGTGATCGTGTTCAAGTCGCGGGCGGCCGGGTCGGCGGGCCGCACGCGGATGACGGCGGTGGCGTGGGGCGCACCGGAGGGCGGCGGCAGCGCCAACAACGTGATTGTTGCAGCGGCGCTTGACGGCTCGCTCGTCCTGTACAGCGGCAACGGACCGTACGCGCGGCCGGCGGCGGAGATCCGCGACGCGCACCGGCCCAGCACGTGGACGGGCGGGCTGGACATCAGCACCGACGGGCGCATAGTGGTCACGCGGGGCGGCGACGGCTTCATCAAGCTGTGGGACACGCGCAAGTTCAAGCAGCCGCTCGTGACCGTGGCCCACCCGGCGACGTCGGACCGGTTCCCCAACTCCACCATCCGGTACGGGCCCGCGTCGACGAGCATCCTGACGGGGTCGGCGACGGGCGACCTGTACGTGCTCAACCCGGGCAACCTGCAGCCGGACGTCGTCACGCCCGTCACGCCCGGCGCGGCGCTGATTGCCGTGGAGTGGCACGCCAAGCTCAACCAGGTGGTGACGGGCTCGGCGAACGGCGAGACGCACGTGTTGTTCGACCCGGCGCGGTCCACGCGCGGCGCCGTGGACGTCGTCCGGCGGGCGCCCAAGAAGCGGCACGTGGACGACGACGCGGCCTTCACCATGGACCAGAGCGCGCTGGGCCTCTCGGGCGACAGCATCGTCGTGCCCGGCGCGCAGCCGCGCGTGCGGCGCACGGGCATGTCGGCGTCGGGCAAGGCCTACGACCCGCGGCGCCCGCACATGCCCCAGCCGACGCCCTTTATGCGCAGCCGGCCCGACGAGAAGCACATTGAGCAGAACATCCCGCTGAGCCGCATGCTGCACGAGGACCCGCGCGAGGCGCTGCTCAAGTACGCCGACATTGCCGAGAAGGACCCTATTTTTACGGGGGCGTACAAACACACGGCGCCGGTGACGGAGTACGCCGACATCAGCGACGAGGAGGACAACGCGCCCGACAAGAAAAAGGTCAAGCGGTAGGTGGGAAAGTACGGCGTTCGGACAGAGGATGGCACAAGATACCCCGCTATGTAAATATACAATGCACAAAAGTTATGATCATGTACGAGTATATATGCACATATGCGCGTTCATACTTGACCCACTTTCCTTACATAATTATCCGTTTATCCGGATTCCGAGAGGCGCCGCCACCACCACTTCATGCCTCAGGCAACAACTACGCGCTCTTGCCACCCCAATATTTTTCTTTCTCCCCTTTTTCTGGCTGCCGTTCTGAAAACTACGGCGGACGTGTGCTGTCTTCTGCCCCCATCCCGCGCCAACCATCCACACGAAATCTTTCTCAGTCGTGGTCCTTTCACTTTTCCCACAATCATCAAACGGGCGAGCCAGCGCGCGCGCATCGAAGCAAATCGCCAAACCCCCTCCGCATCCCATCGAGTCCCATCTCGAAAAACGCCGCGGCATCTCGACACGCGCGTTTTTCTCGCGCGTCTGGCCTTTCAGAACGCCGGCGAGCCATTCCCACGCCGTGATCGAAGGTTTTTTCAGTCTTTCTCTTTTCTTCGCTTCGTATTTTCTGCCCTTTTTGGGGCCTTCGGTTTCTCCTTTACCTTCTTCTCCCCCCCGTTTTTTTTCCTTTCTCTTTTTTTTTCTTTTGCCTTTTCCCATCGTCCCACGGTCGCGCAAAGGTCTCACCGTCATCATCATCATCAACAACCCCCCCATCCTTCGCGTTTGGACCTTTCCGACATCACTAAGACAAAGGCCCTTTCGTTTTCTTTGGCCATTTCATCACTTTTCTCCTTTATTTCTCAACGCCGCTTCGCCCTCTTTACTTTCTTTTTCTTCGGGCTAAGCCGCGACCGCGACGCGCCGGAACGGTTGTGAACAACATCCCCGACCATCAACACAGCTATTCGGGTCCTTTCTTTCATCGATCACCGTCGGCGGTGCCTAATTCGCGAACCATTTCCACCCTTTGTTTTCGACGCGCTTTTTGCCCGTTCCATCTTCCCCCCCATTTTCTCCCTTCGGTTCCGTTGACAGTTATGCGCGATTCGTTCTTTGCCAACGCTTAATATATCGCTTTTTATACCCTGGACATATTGTATTGCGACAATCCCATTCAAGAGGGGAAGTCTACATCGACCCATTTTGCCCACCATGGCTTCTGTCCAGTCTCCGACCGCGACCATACCGCTGTCCGGTTCGGTCCCCCCGAATGGCATCACCACACAGCAGGTGCAAGAGGTTTATTTGGTACGTGTCTTTCTTGGTTTCCTTTTTTTGCCCTTTTTTGCCCTGTTCTCGTCCATGCATTGGCTTGTTCTAGCATTCTGACAATTCTGTCCCTCAGCGTTTTCGCCAAATGAAGGAGCAAGGCGTCTCGCAGACCGATCCCGATTTCATCAAGACACATCAATTTTTAATAAATGTCCAACAACAACAAATCTTCAAGCGCCAGATGATGCAGCAGCAGACACAGCAACACGCCGCGCAGCAAGCGGCGGCTGCCGCCGCTAACGGCATCATCATGAACGGTGGTGGTGTTGGTGGTGCTGGTGCTGTTTCCCAACCCGGTAGCCGGCCTCCGCAGGGCTACCCCTCGGCTCCGAACATGGGCCGGCCAATGCCACCAAATGCCGCTGGTGGCGCCGTGACGCCTTCCGGTCCCGTGCCCGGTCCCACTCAAGCCGGTCTCGGTGCTCCCAATGGTCCTGTGGCGGCAGCAGCAGCAACCGGTGGGCCCGGCGCTGCCCCAGGGATACCCTCTGCCGCGGGCCACTTCTCCCCACAACAACTCAGTTTGCTACGCCACCAGATCCAAGCGTTCAAGCATCTCACACGAAACGCGGGCGTGCCGATGCAGACACAGCAAATTATTTTTGGTCAGCGGTCACGCCGGCAGAATGCGTCCATCTCTGATAAGCCGCAACCGAAAGCAGCGTTCCCGTCCGGTACACCGGCCGCTACCGCACCTGCTACGCCAGCGTCAAATAAGGCCATTGCCGCCCCTGGCGGCGACGATGCTGCTGCGGCGAAACCAATGGTGGACGGCGCGCCTGCTGGGCCGCAAGACGCGTCTACGCCGGTTCGCAAAATCAAGTCGTACAAGACGGTGCAGTCACCGTACGAATCTGGTGCAGTGCGCAAAAGCATCAGCTACTTTGACCACGGGCGGCGCATCAACCGCCCTGTCATTCCCGGGATTTTGCCTACGGGTATCGATTTTGACGCCCTGCGGATCGAGCGGGAGAAGATCGTGTTCAACCGGATGAGCGCCCGGTACGCGGAGCTCAAATCGCTTCCTAGCAACATCAGCTACTGGGACACGGCCACCGACACGCTGACGCCGGACGACACCATCAAGCGGAAAGCCTACATCGAGATGAAGTGCTTGAGCCTGTACTCGCTGCAGCGTGCTTTGCGCGACAAGATTGGCCGGCAGATGATGCACTACGACAACCTTGCGATGACCACGAACCGCAGCAACTACCGCCGTATGAAGAAACAGAGCGTGCGCGAGGCGCGCATCACCGAGAAGCTCGAGAAGCAGCAGCGCGATGCGCGCGAGCACCGCGAGAAGAAGCGGCACACCGACTTCCTCGCGGCCGTCAGCAAACACCGCGCCGAGCTGCAGGCCACGGCCGCGAACCAGCGGACCAAGATGCAGAAGCTGGGGCGCATCATGTTTGCGCAGCACTTCAACATCGAGAAGGAAGAGCAGAAGCGGATCGAGCGCAACGCCAAGCAGCGTCTGCAAGCGCTCAAGGCCAACGACGAAGAAGCGTACCTCAAGCTGCTCGACCAGGCCAAGGACACCCGCATTACCCACCTGCTGCGCCAGACCGATGGCTTCTTGCACCAGCTTGCGTCGTCTGTCAAGGCGCAGCAGCGCGAGGCGGCCGAGCGCTACGGCGACCAAGGCTTGCGTGTCGAGGAGGAGGAGAGCGAGTCCGAATCGGAAGACGAAGACCGTGCGCGCAAGATCGATTACTACGCCGTGGCGCATCGCATCAAGGAAGAGGTCACCGAGCAGGCCAACATGTTGGTGGGCGGCCGGCTCAAGGAGTACCAGGTCAAGGGTCTCCAGTGGATGATCTCCCTGTACAACAACAACCTCAACGGCATCCTGGCCGACGAGATGGGTCTCGGCAAGACCATCCAGACCATCAGCTTGATCACGTATCTCATTGAGCGGAAGCACCAGCCCGGCCCGTACCTGGTCATTGTGCCGCTGAGCACGCTGACCAACTGGAACCTGGAGTTTGAAAAGTGGGCGCCGTCGGTCTCGCGCATTGTCTACAAGGGCCCGCCGCCCGTTCGGAAGCAACACCAGGATAAGATCCGCCAGGGTCGCTTCCAGGTCTTGCTGACCACGTACGAGTACGTGATCAAGGACCGCCCGTTGCTGAGCAAGATCAAGTGGTTCCACATGATCGTCGACGAAGGCCACCGCATGAAGAACAGCAACTCAAAGCTCAGCGCCACCATTTCGCAATACTACCACACCCGCTTCCGGATCATCCTCACCGGCACGCCGCTGCAGAACAATCTCGGCGAGCTATGGGCTATGCTCAACTTTGTGCTGCCCAACATTTTCAAATCGGTCAAGACCTTTGACGAGTGGTTCAACACGCCCTTTGCCAACACGGGCAGCCAGGACCGGATGGAGCTGAACGAAGAAGAGCAGATTCTCGTCATCCGCCGCCTGCACAAGGTGCTGCAACCGTTCTTGCTGCGGCGTCTCAAGAAGGACGTCGAGAAGGACTTGCCCGACAAGACCGAAAAGGTCATCAAGTGCAAATTCTCCGCCCTGCAGGCGCGCCTGTACAAGGAGATGCTCACGAACAACAAGCTCATTGTCAGCGACGGGAAGGGCGGCAAGTTGAACGCGCGTGGCCTGAGCAACGTCATCATGCAGCTCCGCAAGCTGTGCAACCACCCGTTTGTGTTTGACGAGATCGAGACGGTCATGAACCCGATGAGCACCAGCAACGATCTGTTGTGGCGCACGGCGGGCAAATTTGAACTCCTGGACCGCATCTTGCCCAAGTACCAAGCCACGGGCCATCGCGTCCTCATGTTCTTCCAGATGACGGCCATCATGGACATTATGGAGGACTATCTGCGGTCGCGCGACTTTACCTACCTTCGCTTGGACGGTACGACCAAATCGGACGAACGGTCAGACTTGCTGCGCGAGTTCAACCGCCCCGACTCGCCGTACTTTATGTTCTTGCTCTCAACCCGCGCCGGTGGTCTCGGTCTCAATCTGCAGACGGCCGACACGGTCATCATCTACGACTCCGACTGGAACCCCCACCAGGATCTGCAGGCGCAGGACCGCGCGCATCGTATCGGTCAAAAGAACGAGGTGCGCATTCTGCGGCTGATTACCTCGACGTCAATCGAAGAAAAAATCTTGGAACGCGCCCGGTTCAAGTTGGACATGGACGGCAAGGTCATCCAGGCCGGTCGTTTCGATAACAAGTCGTCGGAGACGGACCGCGATGCCATGCTCCGCACGTTGCTCGAGTCGGCGGACATGGCGGAAGCCGGCGAGCAGGAGGAGATGGACGACGAGGAGCTCAACATGATCTTGGCCCGCAGCGAAACGGAGCTCGCTACGTTCCAAAAGATGGACGAGGCCCGCACCCATGATCCCATCTACGGCACGGCGCCGGGCTGCAAGGGCGTTCCACGCCTGATGACGGACGAGGAATTGCCCGACATCTACGTAGCCGACCACACCCAAGTCGAGGAGGAGGCCGAAGTCATTCTCGGCCGGGGCGCGCGCGAGCGGACCAAGGTGCGGTACGACGACGGGCTCACCGAGGAGCAGTGGCTCATGGCGGTTGACGACGACGAGGACACCCCCGAAGCGGCGGCCGCACGCAAACAGGCGCGGAAAGACCGGCGCGAAGCCAACCGTCTTCGGCGCCTGGCGGCGGGTGGCGGCGGCGGCGGCGGCGACGACGGCGGGTCTGTATCGGCAGAGAACTCGCCCAATGCGAGCCGTGCCAGCACCGAGGAGCAGGAAACGCCCGTCAAGAAGCGCGGCCGCAAGCCGGGTCCGAAGAGCGACAAACGCAAGGCCGACGACGGCGAAGACGAGCCGCCGCAGCCGCCGCCCGCCAAGAAGCGGCGCGGTCCGCTGGGCCGGCCTAAGGCCGTCCCTGGCCAGGCCAACGGTGCGGGGGCAGGGGCGAGGGCCGCGTCCGCCGGTGCGCACGCCGGTGCCGACGGGCACACCAAGTCGCAACAGCGCACAGTGCTTCAGGAGAGCCTGCGGCGGTTGTTTGACGGCTTGATGAGGCTCGAGGTGGACGACCCGGAGCCGGAGGACAGCGGCGATGACAAGAACGGCGCGGCGGACAAGGACGAAGACGAGGAACCGGCCAAGCGGATCATCATCGGGCCCTTTGTCAAGCTGCCGTCGAAGCGCGACTACGGTGACTACTACGTGATCATTGCCAAGCCCATTTGCATGAACCAAATCAACGTCAAGATCAAGAAGAGCGAGTACCACAAGCTCAGCGACATGCGGGCCGACATCCACCTCCTGTGCCGAAACTGCCGCACCTACAACGACGACGGCAGTTTGCTGTACGCCGACGCCAACACAATTGAAGTGAGTTTTATCTTGGTTTTGTCTTCTTTTTTTTTGCGTCAACCACTTGGTCTATCCTTACTAACTATACTAGGCATTCTTCGACAAAAAATTCGAAGAGGAACTGGCCGCTCACCCCGAGCTGCAACAGTTGGAGCCGTCCTCGGTCAAGGAGTCGTCGGCCGTGCCGACCACGGCCTCCGGTACGCCGGCACCACCGGCCGTGTCGGGCACACCCACGACCAACCCGCTGCCCAAGATCAAGCTCGTGTCTAATGGAGTGAGCCACAATACGAATGGGGACGTTAATGGCACGAGGAGCGAGAACGATTGAGATGCGGGTGGGCAACCGCATACGGGGCATATACTAAAACCTTAAGGCGGGATGTTATTATTCTTTTTCTTTTCTTTTTTATTTTTTAGGGGGGGGAGAGACGAACAACAAAAGGGAAACTTGGGGTAGGGAAGTCGGATGGGTTCTGGGACCCGGGGAAATACCAACAAATCGGCGTCAAACAAATCGCTTTTTGTCTTGATCAGCGGCGCGGCGCATACTATGTGTTATGTTTTTGTGTGTTCTTTGTCAGGTTTTTGAGGGGGATGATGCCTGCGCTTTTTTCCCGTCTCCGGCCTTACCTCTCTACATCGCTTTTTTCGATATTGAGAAAAATCGGTGAGTGTGGCTCTACTTTCAAGCAACTGCGAGAAAAGAAGGAATTCAACAGAACAGGGCAACCCCGTTATATTGCATCTTGCAAAGAAGGGTTGTGCATGAAGGAAAGACGTGGGACGAGGAGGGTGCCCCGGTTTGTCCTGATATTATATGGCGCTTTCTGTACAATTTTTTCTCTTTTGTTTTTCTTTCTACATTGTCCTTCTATTTCTATACTCTTTGACAAAAGACCGAAAGGCGATGGGGAACCAAAGACAAAGCGGGGAGTTTACTTCGCTAAAGAATAAAAACACCTTTTGATATTTCTTCGCGCAATTGAGAAACAAATGATGTTCCATCGTATATCAATGATAGATGGTCGGTGGCGGCAAATGGCGAATAGTTGTTTTTCTGCTTTATATTATAGGCCATAACCACAATGTCGAGGCCTTTTCGTGAATCGTAAGACGAGAGCTCCTTTGTCCCCTTTGCTTTTGCATAACCTCAAACCAACACATTCCACAACCCACTTTGTTTCTGTTTCTTCTTTCTGGGGAGGGTTTTCAAAAATACCAATGTCTGTTCACTGCCGGTGGCTTGTCAAGTGCGGTTGTCGTTGCTTTTCTTTCCATCGGTTGTTGCTTTTCCAGCTTCTGCATTTCTTGCTTCCGCGCTTCCTGCTTTTCCTGCTGCCGCCGCCGCCGCCGCCATTCCGCCTCGCACGCCGCCGCGATCTGCCGCGCCGCGCCGATGGGCCGGCCGTCGCGCTGCGCGAGGTACCAGCGCGCCAGGGAGCCGTCGAGCCCCCGCCAAAAGCGCCACGCCTGGCAGCCCAAACCGTTCGGGTGGCGGCCGACGGCGCGGTGCAGCGCCGCCCACGCCTTCCAGTAGGCCATCGGCGGGTCCGTGGCCGTCTGCCGCAGGGCCCACAGCTCGGCGTACACGCGGTCCCGTCTCTGGACGGACGGGCGGACCGGCACCCGCCGCAGGAAGGCCGTGAACTGCGCCCACGTGGGGCCGTTCTTCTCGCTGTTGTTGTTTTTGATGTCTTTGTCTTTGCTGTCTTTGCTGTCTTTGTTGTCATTGTCTGTTTTGTTACCGCCGTGGAGCCGCAGCCGGACGCATTGCGCACGCCAGATGGCCCGCAGTTCGTCCGTCAGTCTCGTCTGCGCCCAGGCGATCTTTGTGGCGTCGTCGAGCGTGTCGTCCACCTGGGCCAGCCACGCGTCGATGCTCTCCAGGTTGCTGCCGGCGTGCAGCGGGCGCACGGGATACACGGGCAGCGGCTTTTTGCGGATTTTGCTGATGCGGTTGTTCCTGCGTCTGCGGTCGTTTCTCTTCTTGTTCCTGATCTGCCGCCTACGTTGCTCCAACGCCGCCGGGTCGCGGACCGACCGCACGGGCTCGCCCGGCGTCAGCAGCTCCTCGTACAAAGGCGACGACGACGGCCATGCGGGTTCGGGCGTGAGCCCGGTCACGGTTCGAGGCGACGACGGGCACGGCGACGGGCGCGAGGACGTGCCGACAGACGGCGGCCCGGCTACAGCGCCCATGGTGAGTCCCCAAAGGTTTGTGATATTGTTTCGAATCGGCGAATCGTCCTTAGGGACGGGTGTAGGTATAGGCAAAGACCGTTGTAAGAAGTGATGAAGAGAACAGGGCAATTCCACAAAGAGGGCATACGCTCAGAATTCTTCAGGTCCTTCAAAGAAAAACAGTTTTGTAATGAAACAAGGGCATTATATTGTGTGCAATAAATCTATCCAGTTGAACTCTATTTGCTGTTCTCGTCATCGTTGACGTAGCACACCTTCCCCCTGAAAACACGCCTGCGAGTGAACTTTCCAAATAGTGACGACAGGCCGCTGGCTAACACAGGGCTGTGACAACGAAGAATGGCAATTGATGGTAGTTTTTTATTTCTCGTTCTGATATTCTTTTCTTTCTTTTTTTTCTATGTTGTTATCATCGAGTAGCCCAGGCACGGATGATATTGCTAAAATCACAAGCAGACCGTCTTTTCAAGTCTTTGGTTAGACAACCAAAGGTAAGGCTATATTGCAGACACAGTCTATTGTATGAATCGGAAGTTGCTTGTTTATTCTCGAACATCTTCTAGTATTTTTTAGAGGACGCTGTGGTAAGAGAGACAGAAAGCACGTCAGGCTCGTAAAATGGTAGAAGGGATGCGGTATATCCACGATCATTTTCAAACTTTCCCGTCCCTCAGATTATATGATAATGTTCAATAAGTACGAAAACTGCCATTACATGTCGTATGTACACAGATGGATAGCAGGGATATAAAGAAAGATATACTCCAAGAAAGAAAACGATAATATCCTTTACGTACCTTGGAAACATGGTTATAACCTTGGACAGGGCCAGGGAAAGTCGTTGCTTTTCTTTGCTTACTTTAGTGAAGCGCGGAGCCTTCATAGGGCTAGTAGCCGCTGTAAACCCCTAACGTAATAGGCTTGGTGGTCAAGTAGGTACGTTTTGCGAAGGCATCAACGGAAGCACGTGCCCACCGGCCCAAAACCGTTGCGGGGTCCGTCTGTCGGGTTCGCTCAGCAAGTGGGCGGGCCCAGCCCACATCCAGGGGCAGTGCGAAGCTTTTCGTATGTGCGTTGTCGTTTTGTCGTTTTGCTTATTTTCTCACCGAAACTGCCTCCAGCCGCAGTGCGTTTGTTTCTTTTTCCGCCGACGTACTTTTCATCCTCTTATCGTTTTCTTCTTCTCTGTCTCCAGCCGCATTGCTTCCTCTTCCGACAAATCCGGCGAACATCGTCTGTTTTGCTCTTCCGCTCGAGCTCACGATCCAAACTTGCTGGCGTATATTCGTCCCCCTTTTCCTCCCATTCGGAATTGTCCTTGTCTGTCGGACGTTTTCTTTCACCAGCTTCGAGCACGAAATCCCTCTTCTTGCCGCAAATGGCTGGGCGGTTCGTGCGCGCATCCAAATACCGTACGTTGTTGCCCCTGCATTGCGGAAGCGTCTTTTTGCTTTTCGTGGTCGTCTCGATCCGTCTAGCGCAGGGCCGATCACGGACCAGCCGGCTGACACCTACGTCTTCTTCTTCTTCCATCTAGGCCACATCTTTGGCAAGCCGACTCGCAAGGAGTTCTGCTACGACAACCTCCACATCAGCCGCAATGCGTGGGACACAAACTTGGTCAAGGTGCGTTGGTCTTTTTGAGGGAGGGCAAAAAGGAAGGATGCCCGCGGCGGCTGCAGACGTGATCGCATGCTGACTCCGAAACAGGCCAACCCCGAGTACCTCTCCGTCAATTGGGAGGCCAGCGGCGGCGGCGCCTTTGCCGTCATCCCCCTCAACGAGCGCGGCAAGCTGCCGGAACAGATCCCGCTGTTTCGCGGACACACGGCGGCCGTGCTGGACACGGACTGGTGGGTGTTTGACGACGGAATGCTCTATTTTAAAGGCACCACATCCAATGTTTGCTGATTCCCCGTTGGCAGGCACCCCTTCAACGACCACATCGTAGCCTCTGCCTCCGACGACGGCCGCGTCTTCATCTGGCAGGTCCCGAACGACTTTACGCTGCACGTCGATCCCGAAGAGATCCAGGATGTTTCCCCCGCCAGCCGGCTGCAAGGACACTCGCGGTAAGAGAGACCGTTTCCAGCTCGAGAGGGAGGGGGAGAGGGAGAGGGAGAGGGGGAAGGGAGGCCCGAGGTGAACTGACGTTCCGTGTGTCCTTCCTCGCAGAAAGGTCGGCCAGGTTCTCTTCAACCCGGCCGCCGAGAACATCCTGGCGTCCGCGTCCGGCGACCTGAGCATCAAGTTCTGGGACGTCTCGACCGGCCAGGCCGCCGTCACCCTCAAGCAGCCCGACATCATCCAGAGCCTATCGTGGAACGCCAGCGGCTCGCTGCTCGCCACCACGTCGCGCGACAAGCGCCTGCGCGTCTGGGACGTGCGCCAGGAGGCCCCCGTGCACGAGAGCCCCGGCCACATGGGCGCCAAAAACAGCCGCGTCGTCTGGATGGGCGACCACAACCGCTTCGCCACCACGGGCTTCTCGCGCATGAGCGAGCGCCAGCTGGCGCTGTGGGAGCCGGGCCGCAACGAGCCCATTGGCGGCTTCACCACGCTGGACTCCATCTCCGGCGTCCTGATGCCGTTCTGGGGTGCGTGCATACACGGCGATCCGATCTGGTCAAGAGACAGCATGGAAGCTAACGTCCCTCCACAACAACAGATGACGGTTCCAACTGCCTGTACCTGGCTGGCAAAGGGTAAGAACCGGGGGAAGCATCATCATCATCATCACCGCTCTTCGTGTGTATGCCCAGGCTAACCCGGTTCCCAGCGACGGCAACATCCGCTACTATGAATGGGAGAACGACAAGTTCGAGTTTCTCTCCGAATACAAGTCGGCCGACCCGCAAAGAGGCATCGCCTTTTTGCCCAGACGCGGCGTCAACGTACGTGTTGTTCCTACTATATTTTCCCGGAGGTGATTTGTTTTCTCTATTCCATTCTGCACGTGCTAAACCATCGCCGCAGCTGCACGAGAACGAAATCATGCGGGCATACAAGACCGTCAGCGACACGTACATCGAGCCCGTCGCTTTCACGGTGCCCCGCCGTGCCGAGACCTTCCAGTCCGACATCTACCCGCCGGCGGTCGGCCTGAAACCGGGCGTGTCGAGCCAGGAGTGGCTGGCCGGCAAGACGGCCCTGCCGCCCAAGATCGACCTCGAGAGCCTCTACGACGGCACCGCGCCCGTCGAGGTGGCCGCCGACTACAAGCCGCCGGCCGCCACCAAGACCAGCTCGGCAGCGCCCCCGACACCACTGGCCTCGCCTACAAAGACCACACCAGCAGCGGCAGCAGCAGCACCGTCGGCAGCGGCCACGCCACGAAAGGAGCCCGAACCGACTCCAACCATTGCCGGCCGCTTTGCTGGTGGACCGCCGCCGAACATCCGCGACCAGAAACAGTCGATCGCCTCCATGGCCAGCAAGTACAAAGACGCCGACGACGAGGACAGCGGCGAGGACGTCAGCGGCGGCGAGGGCGACGACGGCGACGAGGCCGAGACGTCGAGCTTTGAGGAGGTCGGGCGGCCCCAACCGCGGCAGCATGTAGGAGTCGCCGCGGCGGCAGCGGCAGCACCATCATCACCACGGGCGGCAAGCGCGGCAAAGTCGCCGCAGCTTCCGTCGTCGTCGTCATTTGCCCCCGCCGTGCGGCCCGCTCCCGTCTCGTCGCATGCGGCTTCGACACGCGCGCCAGCCGCCGCCGCGTCATCATCGTCGTCGTCCTCATCCGACATTGCCGGAACGCTCGCGCAGCTGACGCAGCTCGTACAGGCGCAAAACAGCAAGATCGATAGCCTGACCAACGAGGTGGAAAGCCTGAAGAAGCGGGTGCTGGTGTCGACCGACCAGAACGAGCGGATCAGGCAACTGGAGTTGGAGTTGGAGGAGGCGCGCTCGTGAGCCAGCCACGGTCTCGCGACGGCGAGCGAGTTCGAAGGAGAGGTGGAAGGAAGGGGAGGAAGGGGAGACAGGGCTTGGAACGAGGAGGGCGTGTGGCAGTGAACAGTGTTGGTGTCTTTATTCTTTTCTGGTTTAGTATGGCCTCCTTTGTCCTCGTTCGTGTTGTCTGATTCCTGTCCTTTTTTTTTCTGTCTTGTTTTGTTTTCGTTTTTCTTTGGTCCGTCTTGCTTTTCCGTCCTCTTGGTCTGCAAAGCTTCTCACGACATGTATGTTCTTGTTCATGCGTCGTTTATTGGTTCTACTTTTTTTTTTCTTTTTTTTTTTGCGTTTCTTTGTCTTACAGAGAAAACGTGAAAAGTGGCTCTTCACGACTTTTGTTATTTTTGATAAAGGGGCCTTTTCTCCTATAGGAACATTCATTGTATGCCGGCCTTCAAAGTTTTTTTGTCTGCGGAGCGCCCAGCAAGCACTTCAGTGCCTCCACCAAACCTCCTTGGTTTGCAACTCTTGCTTTGTCGTCCCTGGGTTTTTATGTTGAAATGTTTCTTTGTTTTTGTTTGCCGTGCCACTTACATATATCAGAGCCCATTCACTAGGCCTCACTCTGCAAACGACCGCCTTTGCCGACGTTCTTCTTTTATCTTTCGTCCTTTTTTTTTCTTCTTCTTTATTTTTTCTCTTTATTTTTTTTTATGTTTCGACGTCGTGAGTACGGCTTTTTTCATATCAACAAACCCTGGGTGCATCACCATTTGCTTCACAACTTGTCCCAAACCTTCTATTTCAAAAAAGCCGAAGCAAATGAATAGATAGAACCACCGCCGATCTACCATCGACTGTCGTGTTCGAAGCCATGAAGATCAACCGCATCGACATTGAGATCCTGCGGATCAAACTCGCTCGGTTCTTCCCCACCCTAAACAACTTATCCGACGACGACGACGACGACGACCGCGAAGAAGCACCGGCCCCCGGTCCGCGGAAACCCATTCACGAGCAGATAGGGGGCCCCATCTGGCAAGTCGCGCCGGCGCCGCCTGTCACACAGGAAGACAACAACACCGCCCCAAACGATGCACCCGACGGGGCGACCGAGCTGAATCTGCAGCACTCGGTCTGGCCCGCGCTGCTGCCGGTGGCCATCCACGCCGAGAACGGGCCCGTCGACGAGGTGCTGTCCCGGCGCAAGCCAGAGGCGGATACCTACAAGCAGCAGCAGGTGCAGTGGAAGCCGGGGTGGGCCAACAAGAAGAAGACGATGGCGACGACGAGCAGCAGAGGCAAGCCCTTTGTGAGAACAGCGCCCAAGCACCCGCGACGGCAGCCGAAAACCCGCGCCCTCCCCCTCCCACCGCAGCCGCCGCCGCTCCCGCCCTGCCTCCAGTGCGTCCTCCACGGCACCCGCTGCTCCCTCACCACGACGCCGTATGCGCAGGCCTTTGTCAACGACCGCCTGAGCGCCGCAGCCCCGGTGGTGGCGGGCCCAGAAGGGGAACCAGCCCAGACGACGACGACCACAAGGATGACACCCTGGCAGATCGCGCACGCCCGCCTCGTCCGAGACTGCAATGCAACAGCCGCAGCGGCTGCCGCGGACAGCTCGATCTCCGGAGGCGACGAGTCGGCGGACGAAAACACGTCGGCAGACAAGGTGGCGCATGCGGCCCAGCTGGCGCGCCGCACCGCCGCCCTCCAACAGCAGTTTCTCCGCCAAGCCGTCGCCCGCGGCGACATGGACAGCCCCTTTCTCCCATTGCCGCCGGTGCAGTGCGCCCGCTGTGCGCGTCGTGGCGACCGGGCGTGCCTGCAGCAGTCGGTGGACCTCACGGCCGGCTTTGGCAGCGGTATCAACGTCGGCAGCAGCAGACGCAGCAGAAGCAGCAGCAGCAGCAGCAGCAGCAGCAGCAGCAGTAGTAGTAGTAGCAGCAGTAGCAGTAGCAGACGTGGCAGCTGCAAGGAAAAAAACAAAACGCCCCAGGCCTGGTTCGCCACCAGCGGGCCGCCGCCGCTGTCGCTGCTGCCGCAGCATGGTCGGTCGCTCCGGGAGCAAATCCACAGAAAGCGATCGACAGTGCGACGAGATTCCGCCACCGGCGCCCACGCCGTCGTTCTCGAAGCCGTCTTCTGCCGCGACCCGTCGGCGCTGTCCGCCGCGGACGTGGCCGCCCAAGCACAGGCGCTCCTCGCGCGCATCGCCCGGCAGCCAAACAGCAGCGGGCATGTCCCGCGGCCCGCTACGACCTTGGAGATCACAAACATGCTGCCCCGGGGCAGCCCACTCGACGTGCACGCATGCCGCGGCGTAGCCACGGCCGCACAACTGCCGAGCGGGTGCGTGTCCCCCGAGGCACTTGATAGCACGTTGCCCGCCCATGAAGCGTCTGTGCCTCCGACAGAGATACCCAGGTGGCGCCCGAACGGCCCGTGGCGCATGCAAAACAACGACAACGACGAAGACAACAATGACGACACAGACGCGCGACCATCGCCCCCCTACAAGTGGCAAGAATATTTTCTAGACGTGGGCGAGGCGCGGGCCGCCCGGGAAATGCGGCGGGCTAAAGGGTCTCAGAGGGAAGGAGAGGAGGACGCCGCGCCGCCGGTGGTGCCGCCTCCCCCGTCGCCGGGGGCGACGGGGTCTGCAGCCTGGCGTACGCCCGCGTCCGTGTCCCCGCCCGAGTACGACATGCCGACTTTCGATTCCGACTCGGATGCAGGCGTCAGGATCGCGAAAAGACGTGCCCACCTCGACGCGGTCCGCGCGGGTATGGACGGCGAGCATGCCATATATTACACAGACGGTGATCGTGCGGCGGTGGCAGGGGAGACGGACCACATGCGCTTGTCCCAGCAGATACGGGAGAAGCTGCTTGCTGATAGGGGGGAAAAAAAACTCCCACCTCTCTCTTCCCGTCACCGCGGCCCCCGCTCGTGGGACGAGGAGCTACAGATAGACGAGCTGGCGGAGCCGTATGAGGCGCGCTTTGGCTCGAAGCGGGCGGCCCTGCTGGGCTCGGTCATTCTCGACGGCAGAAAACCAGAAAACAAGAGGCCGGTGCTTTCGGTGGAAGAGTTCTGCGCTAGAGGAGCCAAAGTCGGGGTGCCGCTGGAGCGGGTTTTCGAGCAGCGGCCAGACTTGCGGGAACGGATGGAGCGATTGAAAGCAGCCGACGACGAACGACGGTCTAAGCAGTTGTAGTACAAAGGTGGAAAAAAATAAAATAAAATAAAAAGACAAAATTGAGGATTCTATATCGATCTCTTTGTTATCAAACACAACTACTCGTAAAATTCGTCGTCCCGCACCCGCCGTCATTTCCGACCCTCCACCATGATGATGTGGTAGCCAAAGGCCGTCTTGGCCTCGCCGAGCACGGGCGCCGCCGTCGTGCTCGCGGGCAGCGCAAAGGCGACGGCCTCAAAAGCCGGATCAAGGCTGCCGCGGACCTTCCAGCCGAGGGCGCCGCCCTGGCGGGCCTTGTCTTCGGAGTAGGCCCGGGCGACGTCGTCAAATTTGGCGTCGCCGGCCCGCAGCTTGGCCAGGGCCTCTTCCTTCTTGGCGTGCTTCTCGCACTGCGTCTGTCAGCACGTGCGCGGTGAAAGCAACGCAAGAGTAGAGCGCAATTCCATCGTAAGAAACCAACCAGAATGTGGCGGACGTTGATCTGCTGGGCGCCCTTGACGTCCTTGTCGTTGGCAGCCTTGCCCTTGGCGTCGCCCATTTTGTCGCCGGCTTTTTTGTCGGCGCCGCCCTTTTTGACATCCGCTTTGCCTCCCTTAGCCATGATCACGTTCCTAGGCCCGTAGACGTGCTTGAACACGTGTATGGTGGTCTGTCGACGTTGGTGTATTGTGGTTCAGAAAACAGGTCAGGAGGGCGCGGGATCGGTTTCGCGAGAATATGGACTGCCCCGCTTATTTCGGTGACAAGACAGACAGACGGCGGTTCTGTCTCGTAGCTGTCGTCTGCCGTCTCGACGCAGGAACCCATCAAACAATTGTTAAGATATGGTTGGGTCCGTCGTCACTGATGTAGAAGAGAAGGACAGCCCTCTATATACCGAGAAAGATCCGGCCTACACGTTGTCACGCAACACTTCAAGACGCGTCTGAGAACACTCTTTGCTCGAGCAGGACTTGATTTGTTCCGTAGACTGCAAATGCACTGATCAATAGAATCCAGGAAATATAGTCACGACGATGTATACATCGCCAAATTGGAATGTTCTAATTTGCTCCGACCTTTTACAAAGAGTTTGTTGCCGTTGAGGCATCCGCCTGGATAGTTGAGAGACGACCTTCTCGGCCCTTGGAGGACCGCGGGAAAACCACGGCCGTGGCCTCTATATACCGAATCTCTGTATATATCTCTTATTTTTTAAAATACACAAAAAATGAGAGAAAAAAATAAAAATAAAAATAAACGAGCCTCGTTATCAAACATCTCGAAAGGGAAGGAACGACCCTTTACATGCGGGTACGCTAGACCGCTTTCGTCATCCTCTCCCAAGAAATCGGTAACACAGCAAAAAAATACTCGGTGGCATCTAGCCTAGCTCCTCCCCTCCACTAGAAAAGGAAATCAAGGTTCTTTAGGGGGGTTGGGACATAACCCATTTTTCTGCCTTTTCTCGCCTGCCTTATTCAAGCTCTGTCTCTCACTTCTCAACAACCACTTTTTCATTTGAGATCGACGACATTTCATCGAGCTTCTCAAATTTCTTCAGGGAGGAGTGGGTTGTTCAATATCTCCTCCCTATTCGGTCATTTGAACTCTTCTTATTTCTTTCTTCTCGCACTACCTTTTTTTTCCCGCGAGTAGGTAAGTTTCTTCGGAGAAGTGTCTTCATTTCCTGAGACCATTCTGGTTTTTTTCTATCTATCTCACGTTTTCTATCCAATACCAACAACTTTTACCAACAACGTTTCTTTCCCTTCATTTCTTTTTTTCTTCCTTCTCTCGTCTCTTTCTCCATTTTGTTTTCGTCCTTGCCCCAGCCTTTTCATCATCTACCCTCTTCATTTTCCATCGTCAATCATCAAATTTGCTTTCTCAAGTGAATATTTTTCATCTGCTCTTGCTTTCTCATTTGTCATTAACGCCAATTGGAGAGCAGTCAACTTCTATAATGGCAAACCTGACCGGTTTGCCTTCGGGCAACCATCTGCCTGAAGTACGGGCGAGTTCCGAGAAGAAGCTTGGCATTTTGCACTTCACGTCCAATGTCGATTTTGCATGGTCTGGTGAGATTCGAAAGAGGTGCGTATCGTCGAAAGGTTCTTGTCGAAGCGGCTTCTTTCTATACACTCGGCAGGACTGACGTTGCCTGAGCGCAGATATACGGATTTCATCGTGCACGAGGTCCGCAAAGACGGATCGGTCATCTATCTCATGGATGCCAACATGAATGATTCGCCAAAGCGAAATGTACGTACAACATTTGCTTGGTTGTGTTAGGGATGGAGAGAAGGGAGGCTATACGCAATCGAAGAGAACGGAGAAACAAGCTGATGCATCACCGTAGGAACCGGCTGCTTCAAAGCCAGCCACAAACCAAACACAAAAGCCCGCGGTGGCTTCACCAGAGAGCAGCACCAAGCCGGCCGAAGCCGCACAGGTCGACGTTGCAGCTCTCCATGCGTTGGTGGGCCAGGCCGTGGCCGACGAGATGCTGGCTACCTATGCAGCCATGACAAGTGGCGGCCCGGTCGCCAAATGCCAAATTACCATCGCGACGTCCCTTGAACGCTCTCAGCGAGGATTTGTTCACCAAGTACGTCTTTTCACTGCTCGTCTTTTTGGTGCTTCCTTTTTTTGGTTTCAAGTTTGCCGCATTACTCTTGCTCTTGCAGGGCTAACCATTCGCTGCAGGAGATCCGCCGCATCTTTTCGGGCCGCTTTGAAACCCGCGCTGACGGCGACACCGGTGTCATAGTGGCAACGCCGGCAGCAGCAGGCGGCGGCAAGGCGCGCAACCAGGGCCGAAATTCGTCTTCCGCCCACTGGCGTGACAACCGCGACGGCTCCGGCGGCGGTGCCTCACCTAAGAAGCCGCCCAGCAAGTATCTCCATTTCACGCTTTTCAAGGAAAACAAAGACACGATGGAAGCCATCAACCACCTCGCGCGCCTGCTCAAGGTCAAGGCGTCGAACTTTGGGTTCTCGGGAACCAAAGACCGCCGCGCCGCCACCACCCAGCGCATGAGCGTCTTGTTGAACGGCCACCAGGACATTGGCTGGGTGAATGGCCGCATTTCCAACATCCGCGTGGGCGATTTCAGTCGCCATGCCAAGCCGATCCAGCTGGGCCAACACGGCGGCAACGACTTTGTCATTGTTGCCAAGAATGTGCAGCTTGTCCGTGGGACCGGCTGCTCGCTGTACCACCGGTTGCGCATGACCGAGACGTGCGTCCAAGCGTCGCTCGATCACATTCAAAAGTATGGCTTCATCAACTACTTTGGGCTGCAGCGCTTCGGCACGCACGCCATTGGAACGCAGGAGATTGGGCTCAAGATTCTCAGTGGTGACTTTGAAGCTGCGTGCGACTTCATCTTGCACGTCGAGCCGGACCTTCTCGCCAGCCTACACAACCCGGACGTCGAGACCCGTTACCAGCGCGACGAAATCGCGCGTGCGCGTGCCATCGCCATGTTCCGCGAGTCCCCCGGGGAGGCCGAAGCGGCCCTGAGCATCCTGCCCCGGCGCTTCAGCGCGGAGGGCACCATTCTGCAGCACCTCGGGCGCCGGTACGAGTCGAGGCGCGACTTTTGCGGCGCGCTGCTCAAGATCACGCGGGGCCTCCGCAATCTGTACATCCACGCCTACCAGTCCTTTGTGTGGAACTGGGCGGCCAGTCTGCGCTGGTCAAAGTACGGCAACCGGGTTGTGGCCGGCGACCTCGTTCTTGTGCTGTCCGAGTCGAACCCGGCCCGCTTCCCCCAGGGCCCCGAGATGTCCGAGAACGTGTCCCAGAACGAGGAGGTGTTCTACCAGCAAGCGCGCCCGCTGTCGGAACACGAGGTCAACACCGGCGACTACACCATTTTTGATGTCGTCTTGCCCGCACCGGGTTACGATGTTCTGTACCCCGACAACGAGATCGGCGAATTCTACAAGGAGTTCATGGGCCGCGAGGAGAACGGCAGGCTGGACCCCTACCGCATGCGGCGTCCGCAAAAGGAGTTCAGCCTGAGCGGCCATTACCGCAAGATCATGGCACGTTTTACGGCGGTGCCCAAGTTTTTTGTTCGGCCGTACACGGACGACGCCGAGCAGATGCATCCAACGGACTTGGACGATATCCGGGCCATCATGGAGGAGGAGGCGAAGAAGAAGAAGAAGAAAGAGGAGGAGGACGAGAAGGAAGCGCAGGCCGCTGACGCAACTGGGGAGGCGACGACAAGCAGCCGCCGCCGCCAGATTTCGCCCGGCGACAACGCAGCCGAGCCCGGGTCACGCGATAACGACGCGTGGGTCGAAATGGCTGCAGACGGCGGAAGCAAGCGCGTCAAACTCGAGCCTTTCCCGGCCCTGAGCATACGGGACGAGATCAACATCGCCTTCGCCACGCCGTCCGATGTCGCCGCTAACACGCCCTTTGTCGACAGCGCGCCGGCGATCGCAGCACCCGCCGTCCCCTTGCAGACCCCCGAGGAATTGGCGGCCCGGGATCGAGCGACCAGGGACGAGGTGAACCGCCTGTTTGCCGGCGGCGGCATGGAGGACGCGGCCCCGCCCGCGCCGTCCCCGAGCGACAGCAAGTTGGGCCGCGCGGCCCCCTACTACAAGCTCAGCGAGCCGCCCCGGCGCGCGCGGTCCCCCGACGAGATCGAAGCCGCGGCTGCGCTGCCCCCCCTCACGAACCTGTTCCGCGAGGACCTCGACGGGAAGACGGAGACGATGACGACCAAGAAGAGCAACGACACTGGCTGCTTCAACCCCGAAACCGGCACGGCGTACGCCGACGGCCTGCAAAACGACGGCAGCCCGGCCGTCAACGTGACCGACGCATGGCGCCGCAGCGCGCCGCTGTTTGACTACAGCGACCCGGCGAGCCTGAACATTGCCGTGGTCCTCAACTTCCAGTTGAGTTCCAGCAACTACGCGACGATGTGCTTGCGGGAGATGATGAGCAACGCGTACGGCTTTGCGGCCGAGACGGCCCCGGTGACCGATGCTGGCGACGGCAATGCCGGCAAAAAGTAGACAGACCAACATCCAAACGCATTTTTCGGCCCTGATGTCCTCGTTCTAGTCAACGGATGCCGGTAGCCGTTGTCTTCCGCTGTGGGGAGGAAGACAAGTCTTCAGACCTACATTCTTTGGGGAACATGGGCGACATTGACTGCGGACAACAACCGTCACATCAGTCAGATTAATGTCACGACTCGTTGCTTTTTTTTTTGCCCCCCAGCTATACCAGGCTAGTTCCTGTGTCGCTTTTGTTGTTTTTATCATCTGGGTTGCATTTTCTTTCTCGTACGTCGGCATTGGCATCGCGGACCGAGGTTGATACAGGTTGGCAATGGAACCAAAACGTTGATTAGAGGACGTGCAGGATACGTCTGGGCCAAAAAAAAGCTGATGTGGATTGCTTTACAGAGGAGGTTGGACATAGTAATGGAGTGCTCACAGCTCAGCTTGTCTCTTCTATTAAAATGATGCGGAATCTTTCTTTGTCACATCTGGTAGCTATCGCTCTTTCAAGAAGATACCCACGTTCTGTTCGGTGCTAGATAGAGAAGCAGATATATGAATGAATGAACATGTGTTTTATTCTGATCGTGTTGCCCGTTCAGTTGTTCAGAGGTTGGTGTAGGGGAAAAAAAGCGAGATCAAGGCCATTTGTGGTAGGCTCTCAAGGAGAAGAAATATGATTTACGCAGCTGCCTCTGGATTACTTTCACAGTCAGTGAGAATGTTTGCTTGTCGTTTGTCGTTATTTTATTCTTTTCATTCACTTGCTGGCCCTTTTTTTCCTATTTAGCCATTTTCCTGCTCGTCTGATCGTTGAAAAAAATAAGTGTCTAAAATAAGAAAAATTAAGGAAAACAAAGAAAATCAAATATCGAAAATCAAAAGTATAACATAACGAACGACTTGAACGACGAAAAAAAACGCCCCCTTCCATGCCCTCCAGATCCCTAGCCGTGTTGTCTTTTTTTGCTTTGTTGTTAATTTTACACAAGTCTTTGGTCCGTTTTCAAAAACATATTCCTTCTTTGAACGGCCAAAACAGCCCCCCCCCCCGGTGTTCTCCCCACCCTACGTCATCTCCATGCTGTCCTCATCTTCCATCTCCGACTCGGCCATCTGCGACGGGTGGCTGCTGATGCTCTCCTTGCGCCGCGACGCCACGCTGCCGCCGTCGTCGTACCGCCCGCCCTCCAGCAGTCCCGACCCGTACAAGTCCAGCTCGTCGCCGCCGACCACACGGCCCTCGGTGTCGATCTCCTGCGAGAGCTCCACGAGCGCCGCCCGCGGCAGCCGCAGGAACCCCGACGACCGCACAATGCGGCCCCAGTGCGTCAGGCAGAACGCGGCCGCCCGCTGCCGCAGCCACTCCTCGTTGGCCAGGCTCGCGCAGTGCCAGATGATGCATGCGTGCTCGACGTCGAGCTCCTGCGCCAGGCGGTTCACGCACAGCAGCCGCAGGTGCGGGATGTTGTAGATGTTGGCCATGACGAGCAGGCCCGCCACGTCGGCGAGATCGCCCGTCACACTGCCACGGCCGTGTCCACTCTCGCCACCACTACTGAAACCGCCGCCGCCACTGCTCTCTCCTCCTCCTCCTCCTGCACCACTCCTCGTTCGCAAACCACCTTTATTGCTTCGGCTGCTACTGCTGCCGCTGTTGCCGCCGCCGCTGAAGCCGCTCGCATCGCCGCCACCACCGGCGGCCATTGGTATGCCACCGTCGTCCGACGGGGTTTCCGGGTCGATGCGGTCCGTGTACAAGTAGAACAAAAAGGCGCGCACCACACTGTATGGCTCGGGAATGTGCATCTTCTTTGTGTGGAACTCGGCCATTTGCGACGACCACAGCCGCGCAAAATGCGGCCACCGCGCTTGCAGAATCAGCCGGTGGACGTGAATGGGCGGCGATGTGGGTGCGTCCGGCGACAGCCACACATTGTCGCCGTTTTCGTTGGCGTTGCCGTTGCTACCGTTATTATTGTTGTTGTTGACGTTGTTGCTGCTTCTGCTGCCGTTGGACATACCGTCGTCGCCGCCGCCACCGCTCGTAGCCACGAGTGCCGAGCCGAGCGCGTCTTCGTCCTCCCAGTTGCCCGAATGGGCTGTAACGATGAAATCGGTGCCGCTGCCTGTCTCGGGCGGTTGGTCGAACAGCCGGGCCAGATCAGCGCCCAGACCCTTAGAGGGCGGATCGGCGTGCCGCACGCGCGACGACGGGCGGGCCAGCATGCCCGTGGGGCTCTCGGGGGCAAACGTGTGGCCCAGGAAGCCGAAGCGCCGCAGGTCAATCTCCATGATGTCGCTCAGATACTCCTCGAGGCCGTTAGCGCCGAGTTCGACCGAGCCGGGACCCGTGGGGCAGCCCAGCAGCCAGGCCTTGGTGCCGTCCTCGTTCATGGTGCAGTAGTGCCAGCGGTAGCCCGACTTGAAGACCTCGCGGCCCTCGGCCAGCTTCTGCCAGCGCAGGGTGACGAGGTCCAGCGTGGACAGCGAGCACTCGCGCGACGTGATGGTGGGCGCGGGCGTGACAAAGTCGAGGAGCATGCCGGACGAGTAGACGTGGAAGTGGATGCCCGACCCCTGGTTGGGGATGCTGGGGCCCGAGAAGAACTTGAGCGCGGAGATGGCGCCCGGCGCCACGGGCGCGTACGACTTGAGCTGGAACGACGGGGTGTTGACCTGCGCCGTGCGTGAGTTGGCCGCGTACCCCGACGCGCCCACCACCGACGACTGCGCGGCGGCGTAGCCCGGCCGCGGGGAGCCGCCGTGGCGACCGCCGCTGCCACTGCCACTGCCGCCGCCGCCGCCGCCGACGCCGTGGAGGTTGTGCCGGTCCATAAACGACCCGACCTGCGGCGGCGACTGGAAGGCGGGGCTACCCTTCAGGTCGAGCCACCACAGGTCGCTCACTTTGTCCATGTCCTCGCTCAAGCCGCCAAACACCCAAACGCGGTCCCCCCTGTGTGTGCATGCGTGCGTGTCAGCGGTTTGCATACCAAGACGGAGACGTAGAAAGCAAAGAAGGGAAAGCCGGCGCCGCACCAGATATAAGCAGAATGGTCGAACCGGCCGACGAAGCGCCAGGTGCGGGACCAGTTGAACGTCTTCAGGTCGAGGTAGCAGATGTCGTCGAGAACGTAGTTATTCTGGCCCGTGATGCCGCCAATGATAAACAGCTTGTCTTCGTGCAAGACGGCGGCGTGGCGTGCGCGGCCCTTGGGAATGGGGCCCGACACTTGCGGCTGCGTCCAATGGGCCGTCTTGAGGTCGAAAACAATGAGGTCGGAGAGATAGGTGCGGTGCTCGTTCTCGCCGCCAAACACAAGGAGTTTGTCGCCCTGGTAGAGAGTCGCCGTATGGCCTTTGATAGGTCAGCTAGTCAGTATGTAGTGAGAAATGCCATGAGAGAAAGGTAAAACACCCCCCCAAAAAAGAAACCCTTCACGCACCCATGCGGACGCCCGGAATGTCGCCGTAGTTGTCGACCAGGTTCCACTGCTGGCTCACGAGGTCGAGGCGCAGCACGTGGTTGTACACCTCGTCGGTGTACTGGTCAAACCCGCCAAAGGCGTAGATCTGGTTGTTGCCGCAGTACGTCACGGATGCGTTGACGAGACAGGCCGGGCGTTGGCCCAGCGTGCGCGTGACCGTGGGCCGGTAGCCGTCCATGCCGGTGCGGTGCTTCATAGGCGTGTTGGGCATGACGTAGGTGTTGTTGGAGGAGGACGCGGTCGACGCAGGCGTGCCCGTGCCGCTGCCGGTTCCGGATCCGAGTCCGTTGCCGTGAGAAGCGGCCGACGCCTGGAAAGCCGCCAAGGTCGGGATCGGCGTGGAAGCCAGAGCAGGCGCCGCGGGTGTGGTGGCCGTGGCCGGTACGGTACTTCCGCTGCCGCTGCCGCTACCGCTGCTGCTGCTGCTGCTACTGCCGCCGCCACCGAAAATAGACGAAAACCCGTTGGGCGGTGCCGGCGCTGCCGTCGCCGAGGTCGAGGCTGAAATTGCTTGGAAAGGATGATGCTGCGACCCAGGAGTAGAGGGCTGAGCCATGTCGTTTGCCTCTCTCCTCCAAGAGACCTATCTCAGCATGGTTCGGAGCGTGGACGAACAAACTGTGGTGGAGAATTGAGATGCGCAAAATGGAGAACCCCCGTTTGCATACCAATAACGGCTGGGCGGCGGCTGTACAGATCGTCACTCGTGGCAGTTTTGGTGTGTGACTGGGGGGGCGGCGCTCTTTGTCTTAGCCGGGCAGGCGCAGGGAGCGAGGCTTTCCCTTTGTTGCCTGTGAGCGACGGCCTGTGATTGGTCTCCCGCAGCGCACGGCCCTGCACAAAGTTCATGCTTTGGCATTAGCGTCGTGGCATGCATGCCACGTGATATCGACGTGATACAAAGTAGAATTTTCTAAATCACGTGATATGACTCGAGTCACGTTTTCCGCCTTATAAACCAGGCAGGAAGTCGACGATACTAAGAACACCGAAGTTTACGGCGCAATTACTACAGGAACAGCTTGCTGGTGGTTTGATACGACCTTACATAGAGACATCTGGGTAAACATCGCCGCCTTTTCCGACTGCATCGAACGCCGGCTTAAAAGACAAAAGGCTTCACCGTCGTTCCACCTCATTCCATGGTTCGCTGCGAAACAAGTCTTCCCCTTTTTTTTGTGGTGATGGATGGATGGAGGTCATGTCTGGTATGACCCTTCAGTACGTGGCCGTTAGGCGCTGCACAAGGTACTGGCCGCTGTTGATGCCCTCGTACTTCTTCTCGGACTCTGTCGCGTAAGTGCCGGGAATGGCTTCAATGTGGCTCTTGAAGTTGGGGTTGCAGAAGTACCTGGGCGGTCATCGTGTGAGCAGAGATGCAAAATAAAATTAAAAAAGGGGCTGGTCCCCGAGGAACAAGGACAACTGGTTCATGTTAGGAAAGGGGGAAGCCTACGCAATGCTGTAACGCGGCGGGTACGTGTCACCGGTGTTGTGGTTGTCGCCTTGCAGGGGCGGCGGCTCCACAACGCGGTGGATGGTGCTCTTGATCGTGTCGTTGCTCCAGCGCGCCAGCAGGTCGCCGGCGTTGACGACGATGGTGTCCGGGATGGGCGTGGCGTCGACGAAGCGGCCGCTGGGGCTCTTGACCTGCAGGCCACCGCGGTCGTCTTGGAACAGCAGCGTGATGGACCCGTAGTCGGAGTGCTCGCCGGCGCGCACCTGTGCCGGGTTCACGCGGAAGACGTCGCGGGCCACGGCCGGGTAGTGCAGCAGGCGCAGCGTGTTGTCGCCGGCGTCGACAAAGCCGTTAAAAAAGCCCGACGGCAGGCCCATGCCCACGGCGATCGCGTCCATCACGGCGACGTGCACGGCCTGGCACCGCGCGTGGAAGTCCTGCATGGTGGCCCGAAAGCCGGTGAGCGGAGGCGGGGCCGACGACGAGGGTGTTGCGGAGTTGGATTCGGCGACGGCGACCGTCTCGTCGGGCCACGGGTTGGGAAACCCAGGCTCGTCCTCGCGGCCAATCTCAAAGCTCTCCTTGATGTCCGGCACGGCCGCTTTCAGCTTGGCGACGTCGGCCACGTCCTTGAGCTGCGTGACCTTTTCGCGGCCCGGCGCCGAGTACCCGCGGTTGGCCTCGGGCGTGGTCCAACCCACCGCCTCCTTGGTTGCGAGCGGCTGGGCAAAAAACCGCGCCGACGCGTCGAAGATGGCCGCCCGCATGTCGGTTGTGATGGGCGTGTTCTGGAGGTAGACGAAGCCGGCCGTCTGGAAGCCGTGCAGCATGGCCTTGGCCGTCGCGACACGCTGCTCCTCGGGACCGTCGAGGAACTTCGACAGGTCGATGAGCTGGATTTCTTGTCAGAAGGATTGATTGTCTGTGTGAAAACTTCTTGGCTGGTAGAGAAGAAGAAAAAAGGATGGAGAACGTCTTACTGGGATCACCAGCCCATCGTCAGCGACAGCAGCTTTCTCCATGGTTGCAACGCTCTCAAACCGTCTTCAGCGAAGAACTCAACCTGGAGAAGAATAAATGATTTGCGGGTTGAACGTTCCGTCTTGGAAGCAGAAAGAGAAATAAGGCAGGCTAGTCGTGCAGATAGTCGCCAAAGGTCAAATAAAACAAGACGAACAATGAAACATCAGGACAGCTATAAAAACCCGTCTGATAAGCTGGTAAGAAGCGGCCAGATCCGAGGTGGACTGGTCAAGTCTCTGCAGCAGTAGGATGTCTAGGGGCTTCGGTATGGCCACTGGAGCAGCAGCAGCAGCAGCGGACACTATAAGACGCCCCCGACTGGTCCAGGCCCCAACATATACGCTGTACAAACATATATGACAGGCGTTTATGCCGTGGACTGATAAGGGGGGAAGGCAAAGATAAGGAAGCTGCATGCTTATCGCAAAGCGGGGGTGACTGAAGTTCTAGGCGCATTAGCACTGCATTACAGTACCCGCACAGTGGTTGCACGAGAGGGACCGGCGTCGATCACATGGGCCGCCGGAGCTTACACGAGAGAGGGCGGCCAGGACACAAGACATCATGTCGACACTGTCCATCCGCAAGCGTTGCCGTAAATATGTACACATCGGGTTGATCGTGTTTTTGTTGGTGATCTAACAACCCGGTCGAAACAGAAATCAGTGTTCGACACCTAGACAGCCCATCATGGCCGGGCCTCCAAAGACACCCGTCGTGGACATCCACACACACATGTACCCGCCGGAGTACATCAAGCTGCTCGAGTCGCGCTCGTCCATTCCCATGGTGCGCTCGTTCCCGGGGGCCGACGACCCACGGCTTCTCCTGCTGTCGACGGAGATGGACTCGGTGCGGCCGACCGAGACGACGGTGGCGGACAATGACACACGAGGAAGAGCCGAAAAGGACACCCCTGGAGCCGCGGCCCATCTCCCCGGCCGACCGCTGACGCGGCACTACTCCTCGGTCGCCCAGAAGCTGCACTTTATGGACACCCACGGCATCGACGTCTCCGTCGTCTCCCTCGCCAACCCCTGGCTCGACTTCGTCGACAGCGCCCAGGCCGGCCCGTTTGCCGAGACCGTCAACACGGGCTTCGCCGCCCTCTGCGCGCAGCCGCCGGCCGCCGGCCGCCTGTATTTTTTTGCGGCGCTGCCCGTCACCGCGCCCCGGCCCGTGCTGCTGGCCGCCATCGCGCGCGTCCGCACGCTCCCCTACTGCCGCGGCGTCATCCTGGGCACGGGCGGGCTCGACGGAGCGGGCCTCGACGACCCGGCCATGGAGCCCGTGCTGGCCGCGCTCGCCGACGCCGGGCTGCTGGTCTTTGTCCACCCGCACTACGGCCTGCCCGACGCCGTCTGGGGCCCCCGCGGCGGCAGCACGGCCGGCGCGTACGGCCACGTGCTGCCGCTCGCCCTCGGCTTTCCCATGGAGACGACCATTGCCGTGGCGCGCCTGTACCTGGCCGGCGTGTTCGACCGTCTGCCGCACCTGCGCCTGCTGCTCGCGCACAGCGGCGGCACGCTGCCCTTCCTGGCGGGCCGCATCGCGAGCTGCGTGCGCCACGACGCGCAGCTGTGGCGCCAGGCGCAGACCCGCCGCAGCATCTGGGCCGTGCTGCACGAGCAGGTGTACCTGGACGCCGTCGTGTACGCCGACGTGGGCCTGCAGGCGGCGCTGGCCGCTGCGGGGCGGCAGCGACACGAACAGGACGGCGGCGGCAGCAGCAGCGCGAGCGCGGGCACGGGCACGGAGCGCCTCCTGTTTGGCACGGACCACCCGTTCTTTCCGCCCGTCGAGGACGGCGCCAACGACGACGGCGTCTGGGACAGCGTGACGCTCAACACAGAGGCCGTGGCGCAGGTGCTGGGCACCGGCACGGAGGCGGCGGCGGCGGTCATGGGCGGCAACGCCGTGCGGGTGCTGGGCCTGTACGAAGGCGAGGCCGAGAAGGCGGCGCGTGCACACGCACTTGCACAACAGACAGCATAATCATAGCGAGGAGAGAATGCCTGGGAACCCGAAAAACAGCGTTTGATGGTATTGGATGCGCATATTGTTTCGTCAAGAAATCGAAACCTCTATTGTTTTTATTTTCATTCCCATTTCCTGTGCAACACATCCCCCCATGCTTCTGTTCTATTCCAAGGGATTTTCCAATTCCCACTGATTAGACACCCCCAAAATTCATCTTCAGCGCAATCGACGGCTGCCCGTTGCTGCTCGCCACCGCCTTGGCCGCCGCCTCGGCCTGCCGGCCCGCCTGGATGACCTCCTCCATAAAGGCTCGCTGGGTCTCGTTCAACCCGCCCACGACGCTGCGGAACGCCGTCGCGTCCGCCGACGCCAGTTCCAGCAACCGCCCGCTGGTCTCTTTGTAGATCGCCGTAGCGCGGTCGACGTCCGATACGTGGCCGTCGCCGTTCTCTTCGTCGTCGTCTTTCCCGTCGCCGCCGTCGTCGTCGTCGGTGTCGCCGCCCTGCCATACCTTGGCCAGCTCGCCCGAAGCGCGGGACAGCAAGGCAGGCAGGACGAGCGCCATAGCGACCGTGACAGCCGCGCGCGCCTTGTTTTGGCGTTCTTCGGAGGCGCCGGAGGCGGCTGCGGTCGTAGCCGCCGCCGCTTTGACCCCGACAAATGCGCACAACGTCTGCGACACGAGGCCGCGCGCCCGCTCCGGGTCCGGCGGCGCGACGTCGGTCGCAAAGGTCAGCAGGCGCGGCAACAGGTAGCGGCCAATGCTTTGGTCGGCGGCGGTGGAGCGCGTGTTTAGCTGCAGCAGCAGCGATCGACAGCAGTTGGCCGCAATTTTGGCCGTCTATCGACGGCGTTAGTATATACAGTCAGCCAGGAGTGAAACACGGAAAAATAAAAAAATAAAAATAAAAATAAATAAAACGCACCATCCTGTCTGTCAGGCAGTCGAGGAGCTCGTCCAAGAACTTGGCCACCAGCGGGTCGTTGGCCGACAGGTTGTTGTGGCCGGCTGTGAAGAGGATCGTAATGGCCAGGAGGCAATTCTTGACCGAGGCCAGCGACGTCGGCGCCTCGCGCTTCTGCGCGTGCAAGTAGATGGACAGGAACCGCCGCAAACAGCTACGCATCTGCGCGTCTGTCTGCGCGTTGCTCTGCCCCGTCTCGTCGTCGCTCGAAGCCTCCCGCGCCGTCGCAATGAACCGCTTGAGGGTCGGCAGCGACTGGGGCACGACCACCTCCTGGCACGCCGGCGTGGCCAGGATCGTCGCAAAGATGTGCACCAGGCATGCGTGCAAGTCCGTGCGGATGATGGCCGGGAACACCTCGGCGGCGTCGACGAGCGCGCCCAGCGCCGTGTGCACCAGCAGCAGCACGGCCTCTTCGGTCATGTGGTAGCGCGGCGCCGTCGATTGTTGCTGTTGGACGAGTTGTGACGACGGTTGGCTGCTGCTGCCGCTACCACCCGCGGCGGCGTCCGAGGAGAGAGCCGGCAGCAGGCCCGCCAGCACCAACACAATGATCCGCGTCAGCTCAAACAGCTGCTCAATGTCGTCGGACAACTCGCCCG
This sequence comes from Fragosphaeria purpurea, assembly GCA_002778095.1. Lineage (NCBI taxonomy): Eukaryota > Fungi > Ascomycota > Sordariomycetes > Ophiostomatales > Ophiostomataceae > Fragosphaeria > Fragosphaeria purpurea. Next base: position 4,303,195 of record PCDL01000021.1, on the reverse strand, counting down.
TCTCCGGCTGCTCGCGTGTGCGCGCGGCCGGGTGCGCCAAGCACAGCGCGCGCGCAATCTCCACAATGACGCCCTGCACGGCGAGGCCCTCGGTCAGCACCAGGCGGTCGAGCAGGTCCATGGTCTCCGAAAAGATGGCGTCGCGGTAGATGGCCTGGCCCGACACGCTCGGGTGCAAAATCTTCTTGAGCGCCAGCAGAATCTCCAGCGTCTGGCCCGGCGTAGCCAGCGAGTCGGCGTGCCCCTGGCGCGCCGCGAGCGCCTCAAAGGCGATGCCAAACAGCACGAAAAAGAAGGCTACCGGCTCGTCGCGGTAGTTGATGTCGGCATTGCGGTTTTGCCGCGCCTGGGCGGGCGTGCCAACGGCCTTTTCGCTCCTCTTGTCGTTGTTCGCCTCGTTGCGGTTGGGCCCGTCGTTGCTGTTTTCACGGCCCTCGACGAGTTTGCCGTCCAGCGCATCAAAGACGAACTCGCTGTCCTGCTCAATCAGACTAGCAATAGCGTCGACGAGCTTCAGCCACGCGTCCTGGTAAAAGGCGAGCAGCGTCTCGCGGTTGAGCGCTGCGTAGATTGTATCGAGGCTGCCGGACAGAGAAGGGGGTCCCAGCGTCATGGAAATGTCGGGCTCGAAACGCAACCGCGCAAATTCCCGCAGCGACTCCAGCCACAGCGGCGTCAGCTGGCCAATGTGCGGCCGCAGCACGTCGACAAGGTACTGCTGCTCAAGGCTGGCCACCTGGAGCTCGGCCCACGCGGCAAAGACGGCCATCTTGACCATAACCTGTGCGTTGGCGCTGAGCCCCTTGAGCTCACCAATGGAGGCGGCGCGTTCGTGCTGGTCGTCGCTCGTAAAGTTGGCCAGTGCGCCGATCAGCGTCTTGAGGATGCGGCCCATGCGATCGACGTCCGTGACGATGCCCGTCGCGACAAACGCCGCACACACATGGACGGCCTCGGACGCGAGCTCGGGCGACGAGTCGGCCGCGAAGGCGGGTGTGAGCGCCGAGCTGATCTGTGCCTGGTACTGCTCCAGGATCATGGCCTCCTCAAAGTCGTGATCGGGCGTCTTGCCAAACATGCGCAGCAAGGCGCCGATGATCTTCAGACCCCAGATGCGCTGCTCAAGCACCGACGACGTCGACGCCGAAAAGGCCATCCGCACCACGTCGGCGATCTTGTTCTGCAGAGCAGCTTGTGCGGGCGGAACGTCACCGCCCACACTCGCCGTGGCGGCCGCGTCCTTGCCCACGAGGAGGAATACCTCGTTCAGCAAGCTCAGTACAAAGGCGGTGATCTGCCATCGCAGCGGCTCCACTTCAGAGCCAGACGATGCCGAAGACGCGGCCGCGGCGGTCGCGGCGGCAACCGCGCTCGTGGTCGATAAACCACCTGCGGCAGCAGCAGCAGCAGTCGCCGCAGCCGCCGCCACCGCGGTTTCGGATACCCCATTGCCACTGGCAGCTGCACCACCGCCCATGGTAGACCGGCCATCCGCGGGCCCGCCACCCACTGGACCGTCCTCCTCTTTCTCCAGCTTGTCATCGCGGTCGCCTGAACCGAGACCGGCCACCTCCTCGTCTTGCAAATCAATTGCCGCGCCGCCGCCTCCGTGCGTCGTTCGAAAAGCGGCCGCTAGCCTCGTCGTCTCGGGCACCTTGGGCCGCGTCATTTTCAGCACCCGCTGGAACCGCTGCAGCCACGCCGCCGTGTCCTGCAGACAGCCCTGGCGCATCCAGTTGCGCAGAATGTTGCGGATCCCGTCGTGCGCCGGGTGTCGGTCAAGCACGAGCCACAACTGGTCCTCCAGGCCCGGATCGGCCGCTGCCACGACCTCGTCGGCGTTGCGCTTCATGAGGTTGTAGAGACCATCGACCGCGGCATCGCGGAGGGCCTGGTGGTCTGACTGCAGATAACGCTGGAGCAGCTTGACGTAGTCGCGGAAGTCGACGTAGCCCGGTGCGTAGAGCGAGAGGTGCTCCAGGCAACCCAAGCTGGCGCGCTGTACTTGCAGGTCGTCTTCGTCCTCGAACTGGCGCACAAGCGTGAAAATCAGTTCGCGCGACTTGGTCGTTTCCTGCAGGTCGGGACCGAGCACGTTGATCAGAGCATCCACACAACGGGCAATGGCCGCCGTCGTGGAAAGGTCCAGCTCGAGGTTCATGGACACGGCCGAGGCCACCTCGGCGTGGTGATTTTCCGAGCCGTACAGCTGCGCCAGCATGCCGAGCGTGCTAGACACGTAGCTCGAAAAATTGAGGCCGGCGGCATCCGAGGCCCGTGCAAAAGCCTCCAGCGCCCAGAAATGCACGGTCGGGTGCGGGTCGTTGCACAGCGACATGAGGATGCCCAAAATCGTCTTCAAATGGTAGCCGGCCGCCATACCGCCGACCTTGGTCTGGATACAACCGAGAGCCATGGCGCAGCCGGCGCGCGCGCTCGGCTCGCGGTTGATGACGATGGTGTCGACGAGGTACTTGATCTCGTGGTTGGTAAAGGCATTGCCGCACGCGCTGCAGAGACGACCCACAGCCGCGTAGCCGATGCTGCGCACGTATTGGTCCGGATCGATGACAAACCCACGGACCATGTCCTGCAGCAATCTCTCCACGGCCTGGTTGGTCACGTTGCCGGGGCTGGCCTGCGTTTCCCGGACGGCAACCTTGAGCGTGGAGAGCAGCGCCACAGCCACGTTGACGTTGATGGCTGCCTTGCGGCCGGGATCGCGCTGCAATGAGCCGGCGGACATGAATGTTGCCATCTGCTCTAGGATGCTTTCCTGGACCTTGGGTGGCGTGAGCGGGAACACGTAGGCAAAGAGTTGGATAGCCAGATTGATCACTTCGGTCGCCGGCGAGTCGGGCAGCGAGGAGAAGCCGCCGTCCGTGGCGCCGGTGGTGTCGTCGTCCTCGTTCGCCACGCCGTCGTCGCTCCGACCCGCAGTGTTCGCAATGTAGAGAAGCGACGCATCGTGCTCGTAGGCGCCGCACACGGGCGACAGGAGCAGGCTCTCGATTACGCCCTCGGGCCCGGCCGTCTCGTCCAAGGCGGACAGCATGAGCTGCTGCTGCTCCTCTTCGGCGGCGTTTGTCTCGTGCTGGCCCGGCAGGCCCCGCACCTTGAAGCCCGAAACGAGACCCGTCACACCAAACCCGGCGTTGTCGGCCACGTCCCAGATGGTCTCGAACGTGCCGGCAGCCGTAGCGATGGAGGCACTCAGTGAGCCAGCTCCGTAATTGTCCGGGTCGGCGAACAGGGAGATGACCAGCGTCAGCAAGTTGGACTGCAGCAGGGATTCGGTGCTGCCGGCCGGCGCCAGGTTGATGAGGCGCAGGTAGCACTGCAGCACGCGGCGCTGGACCATGATGTCGAGGTCGTGCAGCTGCAAGGCGGGCGTCAGGCGCTGGCTGATGTCGTCGGTGGTCTTCTTGGCGGGGAGCGTTTTGAGGAACGAGGTGGTGTGCTGCAGCATGGCGGCAATGCGCTTCGACACGTCCACGGTCAGCAGGCGGCTGTTGAACTGCAAAAAGGCCAGGATCGAGCCGAGTGCGCAGTCGCGCACGTGTGTCAAAAACGACGTTTCGAGGTAGTTGCGGGACGCCACGTTGTCCTTGGCCAGCGGCTTCGGGAGGGCGTTCTTCCAGAGCAGCAGCATCTGCGACAGGTGGATCTTGACAAAATTGGGGCCCAGGGACATGAGGCCGCCGATCAGGATCCAGGCCACCTGGATCTGGACGCTGGCCACGCGCAGTTCCAGCTTGCCGCTCGTCTTCAGCAGGTTGGTGGCCATGGTCAGGACGCGGCTGTTGATGTCGACGGACCCGTACAAGGGACGCAGCGGGCTCGCGCTCAACGTGGCCGCGAGGCCGTACGCAAACCCGAGGCAACGACGGTGCTGGTACGTGCTCGCGCTGGTGCCGGTGCCCAGTTGGCTTAGCTCGCGGCTGAGACTGTTCATGCAGATCGACAAGCACGGCAGCAGCTGCTGGGGACACGCCAGCACAAACGACTTCAGGCAGGCCGCGGCGTGCACGTGGACGCTGTACGTCGGATGAGGGAGCAGCTGCAGCAGGCCGTCGCGGCAGGCGTCGGCAAAGTTGTTGGCCGCCGAGCCCAGCGCGCCGATCAGCGACGACAACGCACCAAGTGCAGCAACGAGTGTGTGCTTGCTTGGCTCCGGGCGCTCTTTCACCACCTGCGGGTAGTTCTTCAACACGTCGTTCACCAAGGTCTTGGCCGCGGCCACCTGGCCAGCCTCGCTGAGGATGCGGCTGCCGACAATGTCCTGCATAATGGTGTCGACGATGCGGCGGGACACCAGCAGCCGGTAACGGTTGTTGGAAATGGTGGCGTGGCCCAGGAGGTCCACGGTCAGGTTCTCGATGATCCGGAAGTAGTTTTGCTCGACGGCCTTCTCGCCCAGCCGCTGCAGCACGCGGCCGTAACAGATGCCCAATGCAGCACGGGCGCGGTTTGTCGTGGACGAGCGTACGTAGTGCGTCGACAGCATCTTGAGCACGTCGGCCAGGGGCAGCGACAGCCGGTTGTGGCCGTGCTTCGGCGGGGGGCCAGGGCTGCTCGAGCGCGACCCCGGTAGGTCGTCGTCGTCCTGCAAGTTGTTGACACCCGGGTGCACCGACGTGCGCTTTCCCTTGGACCGCGCCGGCCGCCGGGTGGACAGCACCCGACCCAACCCTTCGCCGCCACCGCCCGTACCGCCTGAACCGCTACCACCACCACCACCCACCGCATTACTGCTGCCGCCGCCGCCGTTTGCACCCACTGACTCGGCGTAGCCTTTGACCACGGCCTCCACGAGGCAGTCGGCGGCGGCCCGGCGGACGTGCGGCGAGGGCGCGTCGATCGTCTTGAAAATTGTCTTGCTCAAGCTGTCAAAGTCGCTCGCCGAGTCCACGTAGGTGGTGCACCGCACGAGGGCCGTCAGGCAGCGGCAGGCAGCCACGGCCACGAGCGCGCCCTTGTCGTTGGAGGCGTGGTTGCGCGCCTGCTTCCACAGGTCGCGGGCGATGCCCTCGTCGGTGCTGGTGCCGATGCACGTGATCATCTTGGCAAAGGCGGCGAAGACGGCGGCGCGCAGCCCCGCGTGGTGCTGGGCGGCCTTGAGCAGCCGGAGCAGCGTCGCGCACGTCAGCTGGTGCAGGCTGATGGCACTGTCACCGGCGGCGCCAAAAACGTCGCCCAGGCAGACGACGGCGGCCAGCTTGGTGCGGTGGTCGCCGCTGCTGCCGTCGGTCTTAACCTTGCCGCCGCCGCTGGCGAGGACGGTGTTGAGGTCGTGGATGGTCTCGAAGAGCAGCTTGCGGTCGCCGGTGCTCAAGACGTGGGCGAGGCACCGGCCGAGCGTATTGCGGACAACGCGCGAAGGGTACGGCGTCGTCAGGTTGAGGATCTTGAAGACCTCCTTTTTGAGGTAGAACTGCTGGGCCGTACAATCGTCGGGACCAAGGCCGCGGACGTGGCGGCCGAGCTTGGCGGCAAACTGCAGGAGAGTGAGCTCTTGTTGCTCCGGCGGTAGGTTGGCGAGATGGGTGGTGTCGAGCTCGGGGTTGGGGCTGGTCGAGGCCGGGGCCGCGTTCACGGCGACAGTCGCGGCGGCGGCCGAGGCGGCGGCGGCAGCAACGGCGGCCGCATCGTCGTCGCCCACTCCGTTGTTTCTATTGCTGCTGCTGCTGCTGCTTCCGCGAAAGCCATCGGCGGCCGGCGACACAGCCGTCGACATTGGAGAGGCGCGTAAATCAGTCGATAAAAATGATGGGATACGCCAGAAGTTGTGAGGGAAAAGGGCCGTAAAAAGGCCTTGGGAGAAAATAAAGTAACGGGTTCGTCTCTCTTAATGCGGTAAAGAGTAAAAAGTCAGGCTAGATGGTGACTCGGCGTCCCAAGGTGGCAATGCTCCAAGCTGAGTCCTGCTGAGGCGAAATGATTTTGTTTCGTCGGCCGTTCTCGAGATGTCTGAATTGGGGGCCCCTATTGTTCAGCGATCGACGTATATGGGGGTGTTGTCCGTTTTAAGCCAATCAGCGTGGATCTACGGTCCATTGGGCCCCGCCAGAGCTCCGTTTCGCAACACGTCGCACGGGCGGAAGGAGCAAGCCTACCAGCGGCAGAATTACCGGGCGCAGTTACCCCCCCAAAAAAAAATTGCGCCACAGCGGTCCGTTTCGGGGCATTCTTCAGTGGCTGAAGCCTGTACAGTATAATTCGTGCGTCCGGTGCAACGGTCGACTCGCACAGTCTTTCGGCATACCCCATCCCCATGCCAGCAGCAATAGCAGCAGCGACGACCGTACGCGTGGGTGTGCCTACGGCCTGGCTCCGGCTGGCGTGCGCCCAGTGCCGCCGGAGCCTGTCGGCCAGCCCGGCCGTGGCCAGCGGACACAACCGGTGGTCGAAGATCCGGCACGACAAGGGCGCCGCCGACGCCAAGAAGACGGCCCTGCGCAGCTCGTTTACCAAGGCGCTCACCATGTACTCACAACGTGCGTGAGACCTCAACTGTCTTCTATTGTAGAAATAAGGGAGAAAAAAAGAAAAAAGAGGCTAACCGAACAGTGTACGGCGGTGACGTCGACACAAACCCCCGGCTGGCGGCTACGGTAACGGCGGCCAAGAAGGCGGGCGTGCCCAAGGCCATCATTGAGGGCGCGGTGGCGCGGGGGCAGGGCCGCTCGGCCGATGGCGCGCGCCTCGAGAGCGCCACCTACGAGATCATGATGCCGCCGGGCGTCGCCGTCATCGTGGACCTCGAGACCACGAGCAAGCTGCGCGCGATGCAGGATCTCAACGCGCTGGTGCGGCGCAGAGGCGGCTCGGCCACGCCGACCAAGTTTTTCTTTACGCGGCGCGGGCGGGTCGTCCTGGGCGGCGGCGGCGCCGCCGAGACGGAGGAGGACGAGCGAGGATCTGCAGGGTCTGCGGGGGTGCGCGCGGTCGCCGCCGACGACATATTGGACGACGCCATCGAAGCCGGCGCCGAGGACGTCGAGACCGACGAGGCCAGCGGGCGCATCGTCGTGTGGACGCCGCCGCTGCAGACGGCGGCCGTCGTCGACAGGGTGGCACCCAAGTTCGGCCTCGCGGTGCGCAGCGCCGACACCGTGTGGGCGGCCAACGAGGCGACGCTCGCGCCCGTCGGCCAGGGCGACGACCTGCGCAAGCTCGCGGAGCTGGTCGCGTCGCTGCGCAGCCACCCGGACGTGCGGGCCATCTACGCGAACGCGGTGCAGGGCGATGCACCCGACGAGGCCTGGCAGCAGATTGAGGGAGAGCTCGACTGGTAGAGCGCAACGGAAAGGCGGGAAAAAAGGGATCGGGAGTTTTTGGAGTAAAGTTGTTGACTCTAGTCTGATGAGAAAGTATGATGTATATAGAGCCACCCCCCGGTTCGCCATAGATTTAGAATGTACAAATACTCCCAAGCCGCGAAATGCAACACCTGGCGTTTCCTTCAGCACAGCCTTTTCTTGTTTTTTGTTGTCTTCCCATGTGGTTCCCGTAACCTTGCAACGCCAATTATGAAGCAAAAAATCCACGTACAACCCCCCTAATTCTTCTCGGCGCCGTTGTCTACCGCCGCTGCCGCCGCCTGCTGGGACTGCTGCGCTTCCGCCGCCAACCGCCGGTCGCGCTGGAACAGCCGACGGGCGCGCAGGCGCTGCAGCTCGGCGTGGATCTCGTCACGGTCGTGCGGCAGGCTGTTGGCCTCCTCGGGCTTGGGCCAGAAGTCGGAGACGGCGAAGCGCGAGTCGAGGTTGGTGCCAAAGTAGTACATGGTGCCAATGGGGAAGAGGACATACATGCCAAACTACGGAGTCCAGAAGAGAGCGTTAGAGCAGGGCACAACAAAGCAACAGCGATATTGCGATCGAGAGCGGGCGGGGAGAGACGAAAGACTCGAGCAAGTGGTTGTTATTTACCTTGAACACTTCCAGGTTGAGGCCAGCCATGGTGAGAAAAAGACTTCCTGCTGCAAGCAGGGTTAAAGTTGGTGAAGAGAATAGAAACTCAAAACAATGGTATCTGTCGTTGGAGGCGATTTGCGTGCAAAGTGTCTGGCCCGCCAATGCGTCTCAAAATATGGCGTGGTGTGGTTGTCGTGAAGGTCAAGATTGTGGCCCCGCAGCGAATAAGCAAGTCCAATCATGCGGTTCAAAATTGGTAGTCTTACAGTTAGTAATAAGACTTTTGGGTGTCCGTTATCAGGTACAGTAATCATGTATATTACGCACGGTGCTTTGTTATATACTAAATTAGCACTGTTTCAGGCTTTTGAAAACCCTTGCACTGTGCCGTCCCGGCCTTTGCATCAAAACGCCCTCTAGAAAAGTCTATACAAAAAACCAAAATCCCAACGTTTTATACACAGGACGCGCGCAATCCAGTTTCCCAGTCCCTTTTTCCCCTATCCTCTCCCGCCAAATAAAAAATACCTGCCCAATCCCACCGTATTACCGTGCTGCACGCCGTTGCTTGTCCGGGCAGCTCTTGGTCACGCGCCACGCCGCCAGTCCCCGGCGCCCAATCACCCGCGTGAGCGTGTTCCACACGCCGTCGCCGGCCCAGTCCAGGTCGTCCAGGTTGAGGTGCTGGCGGTACCGCCACACTTCGCGGAAGCGCAGGCCCTCCAGCCCCTTGTTCGGCAGGTAGGGGTCCAGCCACGTCGCCGACAGCGGCGCAATCAGGTACGTGCCGTTGCGCTCCTTGCGGTACTCGCGGTCGTTGCGCCGGTCGGCCGGCGTGTCGCACGTGGCCAGCGCCGCCAGCTGGGTGAGCAGGTCGTCGCCGGGCAGGCCCATGACGTCGCGCGTCTGCAGCACCTCGTTCTTGCCGTTGAGCAGCCAGATCGGCGGGCTGTACGTCTTCCACCAGACGGCCTGCGTGGCGTCGGGCTGGCGGCTGAGGAACAGCTGCGTGGGGATGACGCCGCCCTGGTGGTAGATGCCGACGAGCACGCCAAAGAGCGTGTTGAAGACGATCCAGGCGGCGAGCCAGACGCGCAGGAGGCGGCGGTTGCGCGGCAGCTGGACGGACGACAAGAAGAGCGGGATGGTCGGCAGCAGGAAGCGCGCTTCCTGGTGCTGCACGATGGACAGCACAAAGAGACCCGACACGGCCGAGTAGAGCCGCAGCGAGAGCTGCGGCTGGAGGAAGAGGAGCACGGCGGCCGGCCCGAGGAGCATGGGGAGGTTGACCAGCAGGTGCTGGTACCAGGGATGCAGGCCGTGCTGGGCGAGGTTGGCCGGCGACATGTTGTAGAGCAGGTTGTTCAGCGGCGTAATCACCGGGTGGAAGAGGAGGTCGCCCCAGGAGATCGGATGGGGCGTATAAAAGGCCGTGTCGAACGCGACGGCGACAATCGTTGTCACGAGGGCGGACAGCGCCAAAGCGAGAAAGGAAAAAGGTCTGACGAGAGTTAGACGGGGCGAATACACAACACAAGCAACAAAAAAAAAAGACTAAACATAAGAGTGAACAAAAACCATACCTATGCAAAAAGTAGGGTATCAAACGAAGGCCGGGAATAAGCAAAAAAGCAGGAAAGGTGATGCGGTTGAACACGCCAAACACCACGACGATGCCGAGAACGGCGGGCGCCAAAAGCGAAGAACGCTGCGGCTGCTGCATCAGGACGGTTAGTGCGACGAACGGCGCCCAGGGAAAGGACAAAAGGAAAGGAAAGGAAAGAAAAGCAGTAGTTACGTACCCGGCTCGCAACAATGCGCTCGATCAAGACCAGGCTCCAGGCAACCACCAGCGTCTCGACCGAGTTGGAAAAGGTGTGCGTCTGGTAGGTCCAGGTCACGTAGGAGGAGGCGAGCAGCATCACGGCCGTCTGCCGGTGGCGCGTGGACGGCACCAGCTCGTAGATGGCCCAGTCTTCCAACACAAAGTTCATGATGAACATGAGCAGGCGCAGGACCCAAAAGACGACGGCCGGCGGGATCTCGCCGTCGCCGCCGTTGCCAATCCACAGCCAGCGCAGGAGGAACATGGGCAGGCCGTAGACGGGCCACAGGGGGAAGACGCTTCGAATCGGGTGGTCGCTCGTAAACTCCCACGTCAAGCGGACTGGGTAGCTGAAGACTTCGCCTGTCGCAGAAAAAACCAGTTAGGATAATAGCTGCAAGACGACGCACGCTTAAAGGAAGCGTCAAACAAAAACTTCCTCTGCGCAACGCGCAACGCGCAGAAACCCGCCCCCACACTCGACTTCCCAATAGTATAGCAATCCCAAGGTAATCTCCCTCTTCACGTACCGGCAATGACTTCGGGTCCTTGAAAGTTTTCATCGGGATGGAGGTAGCTCGGCGACATGGCGAACCACAGTCGCACGAGGACGAGGAAGAGGTACGTTCGACGCCACATGGTGCATGAGACGCGCAAGAAGCGTCACAGATGACGTAAAATAGACAGAGAAAAAGCGAAAAAGCTCGTCAAAAGGAAGGACGAGAACGTGAGTATTATGATTATGATTATTTGGTTTTTGGGGGGGGTTCCCAGATCGTCGCGCGCAGGAAAAAGGAAAAAGGCCAGCGTAGAACGGCGCCCGAAACAAAGTCGCAAACTGCTCAGGCGCGGACGGGCTTCGACGAGAGTGTGCGACGAACGTGCGACGCGTGCGACGGATGGAAACAAAGAAAAGCAGTCGAAGAAGGCGAAGACGACGACGACGACGACGTTGTTCGCAGAGATCTCGAAACCGCGCGCTCGTGCTGCGGCTGCACCAGCAAAGGCATCGTTCAGATGGTGTCGACAACCAGGGAGGACGAAGGAGCGGACGAAGGAAGAAGGAAGAAGCAAAAGAAAAAAGAAATGAAAAAGAAAAGAAAAAGAATAGAAAGAATACCAACAACCAAAAAACCGCAAATGGGCAGATCGCCGCGGCCGCTGACTTTGCAGGTAAAACACGCGATAATGCGGTTCCCCCTTCCGGCGCCGTTCCCCTGGTTTGTTGGCCTGATAAGGAAAGAGCCAAGAGAAGGAGCCAGATCAACAGCAGACAGCAAAAAAGAAACAAGCCAAAAATGCGAGACACGTCCTCCGTAAGCAATATGCAAGCAATTCCAATCAAAAAACGGGACTCCGCAAATTGGAGCAATTACCCATGGCGGAGTTAGTGGGCGCAGATCCTCCGTGCCTGCGTGATGGTGCACGTGACATGTCTTAGTACAGTTCAAGCTTTTTAGCGCAGAAGAGCAGAAACCCACACAAACTTCGCCGAAAGCATCACGACATGCAGTTTTGGGAATGCGCTCGGGTCGAGTATACGAAGCAGCCATGCCACGAAGCACGAACCACAATCGTGGATTGTTGTGTTACACACTGATTGACCTCGGCTTCGTATGACCAAAAAAGTAGACCCGTCATCGGTACTGCAGCCGAGATGGCAAAGGTGAGGAAGGCCAATCAATGGTCGTGTCACCATAGATTTCAAGCAAGATCAACGGGTATAACGATATCTGTTTTGTATAAGTGTTTTGTGGGCAAAGATGTACACATGCAATACGACTCCTTTGGTCAACGAGCTACAGCCACCTAATAGACCGCCACCACATCAGGCTGTTTTTCACACGTCCAGCCCATGCAATGACCGAACCCAGGAAAGCGAGATGATGTCATTAGAACGAACTTTCTTAATACTCATATCACTCGTCGTCATAGAATACAAGTAGTGAACTACCCGGCTCCGTGGAGACCGGCCAGCTTTCGTGTCGTTCGATGTTGTGCATCCGGGGGACCAAGCGCCCTGCCGCCCACACACTGTCTCATGTACCGGTAATTCTGTTTTCTTTTGCCTACGTTGCGGGTACTTCCCATATGACATCCATGGTTTGTTGCTCGCGCTTTCTGCGGTGTCTCATGGGTCACTTTGGATCTTTGGCCCTCTTGCTCGGAATCTGCTCAAGAATAAGCGGGTGCTCACAGCAATTCAATTCGACGAGATTACAAACAAAATTCAGGTTCTTTATATTTGCCACTGTCTTCTTGCGAAATGCTCAGGCGTCGAATATCATCGGCCAAAAAAGATAAGTCGTTGCAAACAAAAGCTCTGTTTCCAACAACTCGTCGGACAAAGAACGCTATATTAGCGGACGGGTTTTCCCGTCGCTGAGTGGGGCGGGCAGGCCATCACACAAAACCGAGGCGTACCACTTGTCCTGTCTTCTCAACAACTATGTCTACCATTTCGAAAGCCAGACGTCTTTATGGCCTCAGCCGGCTGTGAGTCTGAGTTAATCTGTTTTAGTCATAGAAAACGCCAAGAGGACAGGTTCGTTGTTTGATGGTATCACGCAACAGACTCGCCAGGTTTTGTAACCGTTTACAAGCAACGGTAGCCTTTTTGCTTGGAGCCATTGAATTGCCTCTTCGCGACTTGCGAGCTCAAATCCGCCTACTAAAAAAAAAAAAATTTTACGACTGAACCTTACGTATAGTTTGTACATGCTCCACAACCTGCGGAATCCTAGCCTCGAATAGGTTGTCAAAAGCAGTCATTCCCGCCAAAATCATTAGACACCATGGGCACGAGCCTACGGTCCGAGGCTGAGTGATGAGCTACATTGTACTTCACGGCATTATTCTAACGTTGTGTGGTCAAGTGTGAAGCAAACAGCACGCTTAACAAACATGTTCATCCACCACGAGTCGCTGTGGTGCCAGCGTGAGACCACGGGCAGGTGGGACGTTCTTCAATTCTGCATACGCCTCTTCACATGACAGTACAGAGACTGCGCACATTTACGACGTGTCTTCCACGTCAAACAAAACTTGTACAATTCTTTTTTACAAGAATCTTGTATTTAGGCAGGAAAAATGCGGGGGACGGGCTGAACACTACCATCGTATCGTCCGTTTGCCGACTCAATTATTTGCTGGAACAAAAAAGGGATACAGTCATCAAAAACATTGAACTATATACTATCTACTAGTTATGACCAACTCCACATAAGATTTCAAGGATGCCTTAGTCGGCACTAGGAAACAACGTTCGAGAGTGAGTCGGATTTACACAGCCAAGTTTGTTCAGAAGAGAAGTATCTGGTATACTCTTGTCGTCTACTGATATTTACTTCGTAAGTATTTTATTATTTTTTTTCTACGTGTCTAATTACTTCTTACTGGCAGAAAACCTGAGGTGAAAGCTTGTCTGGTTTGAGGAGAATTACCAGACGAGTCGTTCCACACCGCACGATATAATAAGCCAATATACCAGACAATATCTCTGCGAATATACATCGTTTCTCACAATATAAATCGAACAAGTTCCCCATCGAAAAGCCAACAGAGTGGTAAGATTTGCCGGCATCGGTTCGTCTTTCATCAGGTGAGCCTATTCAGCCTCTACCGCAAGTCGGCACAGGCTTCAGGAACGCTGCTGATTGAGCCATTCCAATTTTTCCCCCTTCTTTTCTTTTAGCCGAAGATCCGATTGAGCTGATCAATATTTCCCATCGCGCTACTTTCAGATCATGGATGGGTTAGGGAAGGGAGAAAAAAAAACCACGATGCTGCGCCTACGATATGCAATTGATGTACAATAAAATGCTCTGAACCTCTGCCAAGCGGAAGTTAAAACAATCAGTTAGTATTTGAATCAGTATACCACTTTTGAGCCTGTGTTGGAGGAAAAGATATGATGAAGGTCAAAGTATTGTAGTTATGGGTGTCGGTCTCCGCCTCAGAAGCCCCCATGCTATTAAAACAAATTGTTTGCTTCCCGAAAGACAAAAGTCCTGTTAACGGACAATTGTTTCTTGACTTTTCCCGCTCGTACGTTTCTTCTCCGCCTTGTTTAGTGTAGAAGAAGAAGAAGGGCGGGAAACGAGCTCTTTAAAGGGAAGCCATGCCCGACTGTGGAAGAGAAAAAATGGAAGCGGGCTGTAGGCGTTCGTGATTTGAGTGTTGGCAACACCCTCCCTCAACTAGCCCCGAGAACCCGACAGCATTCAAAAAGCATGGGCGACGCTACACGACGACGGCCCCTTTGGCGGTCCATGCTCGCCGCCGCCCTCTTGGCCACGCGCGCGTGCGCCGTCAACTTCCCCTTCGAGGCCGTGCAGCTGAACCAGAGCGACATTGCCAACTTTTCCGCCATACAGTTCGGCAACCCCAGCACGGCCGCCTCCGCGAACCTCGCCGGCCCTGCCTGCCGTGTGTTCCCCGGCGACCGGGCCTGGCCCACTGAGGCCGAGTGGGCGCGCCTGAATGCGACCCTCGGCGGCGCGCTCTTGCAGCCGACGCCCTCGGCGGCCACCTGCTACCGCAACAACAAGGCCGCCTACAACCAGCGGACGTGCCAGTACCTCACGCGGCTCGCCACCTTTACGCACTACTGGCTGGACGACCCGTTGACGGTGCTCACGCAGTGGCCTGAGGGCAACACGTGCCTGCTGGGCGGCACCGGCAACTGCACGCAGGGCGGCTACCCGGTTTACGTGGTCAACGCGACGACGGTCAAGCACATCCAGGCGGCGGTGAACTTTGCGCGGAACAAACACCTGCGGTTGGTGATCAAGTACGTCGTGGTGGCAGGAAGACTCAACTTTTTGCAAGTCACATACAATTACAATAAAACGTAGTTGACCGACACCTCCTTACCCTTTTAGGAACACCGGCCACGACTTTGGTGGGCGTTCGGTGGGTGCCGGCGCGCTCAGCGTCTGGGTGCATAACCTCAAGGCGTTCGAGTTTCTGCCAAAGTACCACATGGGCCGCTACAGCGGCATGGCGGTCCGGTACGGCGCCGGCCTGGAGTCGTGGGAGCTATTCAACCACATGGCGGAGCACAACATCTCGGTGGCGGCGGCCGGCGGCGGCACGGTGGGCGCGCTGGGCGGGTGGTTCGCGCTGGGCGGTCACGGCTCCCTCACATCGTACCTGGGTCTGGGCTCGGACCAAGCGCTGTCCATTGAGGTCGTGACCGCCGACGGGCGGCTGGTGACGGCAGACCCGTTTCAGAACTCGGACTTGTTCTTTGCTCTCCGCGGCGGCGGTCCTAGTACGTCTTCCGTGAGCGGTATCAAATCCGCACTGCCCCCCCTCGTTTTTCTTCTCTTGTACTCACCCAACCAGGCACATACGGCGTGATGACGTCGGTTGTCATGAAAGCCTTCCCGCCTATCAATCTGACGTCGGCGGGAATTAGCCTGACGCTGGTTAATAACGCGAGCGGCAGCGCGGCCTCGCCGTTCGGCGGCGCGTCACCGTTTGGCGGCGGCTTCCCCCCGTTGCCGGCCAACGGGTCCAACCCCTTTGCGTTTCCCAACGGCACCAACCCGTTCTTCCCCGGCAACTTTACGTTTCCCAACATCACCTTCCCCAACGTGACCTTCCCCAACTTCACGTTCCCCTTCCCGCTACCAAACGGAACGGCGTCTGGAAACGGCACGCGCTTCCCACCGCCGGGCGGCGGCGGCTTCGGCGGCTTCGCTTTGCCGGGTATCCTCACGGACCCCGACACGTTCTGGCAGGCCGTCGGCATCTACTACCGCTTCGGCAAATCGATCGTGGACGCCGGCGGCATGTGCTTCGGGTACATCTACCCGACCGGCAACCAAAGCTTCTCGTTTACGAGCAGCCAGTCCCTCCCCAACGTGGCGCCCGCGCGCGCGCAGCAGCTCATGCAACCGCTGTACGACCAGCTCGCGACGCTCGGCATCCACCTCGACAACCCGCTGCCCCGCTTTGCCGCCATTTACGGGTCGGGCCACCGTGGCGGCGGCGGCGACGGCCCCGTGCAGACGCGCTACCGCAGCCGCCTCTTCCCGCGCCGCAACTGGGCCGACGACGCTGTCTTCAACGCGACTATGCTCGCCATCCGACGGTCGCTGGAGAACGTCAGCATGAGTGCCGTAGCGGCCTCCACCGCTCGTGGCCGCTTCGGCGGCGGCGGCGGCGGCGGTGGCTTCGGCGGCAGCGGCAGCAGCAGCTTCTACTTCCACGGCATCATGCACGGGCCCTCGCAGCGGGTGGCCGGCTGGCCCGGCCGCACGAGCGCGGTCAACCCGGCGTGGCGCAACGCCGTGCTGCACGCGAGCCTGATGGAGGCGCAGCCCGAGGGCCTGACGGCAGCGCAAGCGGAGGCCCACGACGCCGTGGCGCGTGCGCAGCTCGACACGTGGCGGGCGGTCACGCCGGGGTCCGGGGCCTACCTCAACGAAGGCGACCCAATGGAGCCGCAGTGGCAGCAGAGCTTCTACGGCGGCGGGCAGCGGTACGCACGGCTGTTGGCGATCAAGCAGCGCTGGGACCCGTGGGGTCTGTTCTGGGCGCCAACGACGGTGGGCAGCGAAGGCTGGGCGGTGCACGCGGTGGACGGCTATCCGGGGTCACAGA
The DNA here is from genome assembly GCA_002778095.1 of Fragosphaeria purpurea. NCBI lineage: Eukaryota > Fungi > Ascomycota > Sordariomycetes > Ophiostomatales > Ophiostomataceae > Fragosphaeria > Fragosphaeria purpurea. Next base: position 4,286,839 of record PCDL01000021.1, on the reverse strand, counting down.
ACGGGCGGCTGTGCCGGGTGGCAGCGCCGAACTACGGCGGCGACGACGACGACGACGGGGATGATGACAATGATGACGACAACGATGGCGACGGCGACGGTGATAACTAAATAATGGAAAAAAAGGAAGAGGCAGAGAAGACCTTGTATCTGAAAAAGTAGAAAGTAAATTGGTTTCTGAGAGAAAACAACTGAATTCAAGATCTTGGTCAAAAACGTGGATTTCCCTTTCCAGTAGCCATCACGTGCTTCTCTTACCACCGTTGTGTTTTTGAAAGCCTTCAAGTACCGGATGTACTCCGTGTGTGACTACGAAGATTTAACGTACATGGTAATTGTTAAATTAACAGTATTTTTATGATTTTGTTCAGTGTTAATAAGAGTCGGAATAAAAAGGCTTCAGGGGTCACATACACAGGCCCTCAAACAAGCCTTCATGACTTACGTGATATTCTAGTCACGTGGCAGGTTCTCTTCTTATTTCACGGTGAGGGCCATGGATTTCAGGGGCTGTGTGTGCCCTTTTCGAGTCGTCGCCTGCAGATTCCAAGACAGACATCCTACCTTGTTCTTCGCACAATGGCGAAGACGCTTCGAATGAATGAGTTCACGGCGATAAGCTACGAGGAAGCGCTTGAAAACGAAGGAGATGTGATCGCTGAGCACCATGTTTTTGAGAAGACGGTACGCTACAGGAACGACATCTTCGAGGATTTGAAATCGGTTGAAGCCTTGGTTGCCTTCCACCTTGGTGTTGGCCAGGAGTACGTCAAAGCCGCGACCAAAAAAGACTGGACTCTCCGGGGTGGTTTCAATGCGGTGATTCCTGTCCGCGTATACACCACCCCCGAGCAGCTGCAGAAGGCTGCAACGGGCGATACCACCCAGCCGGATTCAGACGTCCAGGAGGTGCTGCTCCGCTTTCCCATGCCGTCTATGTGTGCCGAGGAGAAGTACCCGGGCTCGTGCCTAGAGAAGCTGCGGTGCGAGATCGCTTCGTACGTCTACATGCAGCAGAACTGCCCGGACGTGCGCATTCCGCGCCTGTTTGGGTTTGGGTTTCCGAATGGACGACATGTAAGAGCTGCTTTGCCCTTCATTTTTTGTGGAATAGGAACTAACAAGTATCCTTCCCACCGCGCAGTACACGCAAGCGAGCCAGCTGTCGTTCTTCCGCCGAGCGTGCTTATGGGTCCGCCAAACGGTGGCATCCGTCCTTGGCCGACCCAGGCCTTCGTCCTACCTGTTCGTCGGCCCTCCGCCCATGCCCGCCAGCTTGACCTCTGGTTACATGATTATCGAATGCTTTGCGCCGTCTCTTGGCAAGCAGGTCCCCAGGGTGATCCTTGGCGAGGACATGTCATCCGAGCCAGAGAAGCGAAGGAACCTATTCCGCTCTGTCTCGCGCATCATGTTGTCTCTGGCACGGAATCCCCAGCCACGCATTGGGTCGTACCGATTCAACTATGACGGCACCATTGCGCTCGCAAATCGGCCCGTCACGTGCGACATGGTGATTCTGGAAAGACGCGGCGCCCCCCGGATCGTACACGAGGACAAGACGTATACCAGCGTAGACGAATACGTCTCCGACATGCTGACCTTTCACGATCGTCGGTTTCTAGCGGCTCCGAATGCTGCTTTACACGACAAGGACGCCAAGGGACAGATGGCCGCCATGACTTTTGTTCGAGCTGCTGCGCACCACTTCATTCACCCAGAACGGCGTAACGGCCCATTTGTGTTGCGTTTCGCTGACCACAACGCGGGCAATATGATAATTGACGAAAGTTGGAATGTTACGGGCAGATTTGATCTTGAGTTTCTCATCTCTGGACCCGCCGATATGCTGGAAGCTCCTCCCTGGCTTACGTGGGATCCTATTGATAGTATTGCCAGCGAACGTTACGACGTGTATGATAAGCAACGGCTCGCTTTCATGGAAGTTTTCCGAGAAGAAGAACGCCGTCTGAGACAAGAAACTCGGCTTAGCACCTTGATCGAAGACAGCTGGGCAACCAATCGTGTATGGTTTTATCATTCCATTATCTCACTGAATGGTATATTCGGCCTAGTGAGGGAGCGCCTCGGTTCGATCTTCTATAACGATGTGAAGCTTCTTTTCAAGGAACGGTACCAAACATGGAACAAGGACGCAGCTGCCATTGCAGAAAAAAAGGTCGCCGATAGGCAAGCCTATGTCGTTGAATTATCAAAGCTGTTTCAACGAGATCCTCCGACGTCATAAAAGAATAATACGAAAATAAAATAAAGAAGAAGAATTTGAAAAAAAAAACAGGAGCTGACATATTACCAAAAAAAAGCGATTTAAACGAAGCTCGAGAGAAACGAGACCATTAAGTCCTTTCAGTCCTCCCATTTGCGTGCACGATTTTTCTTCAAGCTCTCAGCACTAGAAATCAACATGTTTTTCGTGGCTTCATCAACGCCGTCGAGCAACTGCCCGCCGAGAACCGTTTCTTTTTTTTTCGTGTCCACTAAAGTCGCAGTTGTGACCTGTTTTATGGTCGCTTCGGCGACGGCGTCGGTGTTCCCGCTGTAGACGGACGAGGCAACGTGAGAGGGACCGCTGTCAGTCCCATCCGTGGGATTAGAGCCGAACGTTCCTTCGCTCCAACGGCTCGCAGTTTTATCGGTTGCTTCCGTGGCCGGCGCTGTGGTGGTCGATGCCGGAGCTTGCATGCTGATCGACTGGGCAGCCGGAGGACTGAGTTCAGTTACGGGAACAGAAGAGCGGGCTGAATCTTTCGATGGAAACATGGAGTCTGTCGATGTCGACACGGACACAGCAGAACTTCTGGCAAGCTGGGACTCGGCATCGTTGGAGCTCATTTTGTTTTGGGTATAGGTTTGTCGCTTTTTTTTTTCTTCTTCTTTGTATACGAAGAAGCCAGCCACTTCCACATGAAGCGTTTTGTCTCCTCTTTGAGATAGAGAGACTGCAGGACAGCAACTAAACCGAGGCCAGATCGGCTCAGAATGCAAAGCACCCAAAGCCGTAAACCCCCACCCTCCCCAATATCAGGCCGTTCTATTGTATGCCAAGTTCATTCTTTACACCACTTAAATTTTACTTCAATGGTCGAGCTACAGATATCTGAATCTTTGTGGTCGGCTGCCTCTGATGAACAAAAATGTAACTTTTAAGTAGCGCTTGCAATACCCGCCCTGGAAATAAACGACTGTTCCATGCGGTGGAAATACTAAGACGAGCGAGATAGTTCTCTTTATACTTCGACGAGGTCGCGTTCGAGTTTGAATATCAATAACTCGGGGCCGGTACACCATTATCGTAGGCTGTACCCTGTAGTTCATTGACGTATGGCGGTGGATAACGAGCCCGGTTCTCCGTAGGCCTATTCTAATTTTCCTTGCCCGACGGTTCTTAATCTCGTAAGTCTCGTAGGAACTCATCCCGTTCTCGTTATCGGGGTCGAAAAGCGGCCTTAGAGACACCGACACACGCACTCTACGTGGAATTGTCCAATAAACCCGCACCTGTCCACGGCTTGCTTTCGGGGCGTTGAGCAGCCTCGCCTTGTTGTAGAGCACAAAATGTGCACTCTTTAGTTACCTCATGGAAAAGCCGATTTGGACCTGCGAGAAAGCCACCGTTGAGGCCAACCCAACGAGACCCGTTTTTAGCTGCATCTTTAATTCAATTTCCGCATGTTTATTGGCTGAATGTTCTTGAGGCCAACCGGGATGGGTGGGGCACAACCAAGCCGCTGGGCCAATGGCTTAGGCTGCCTCTTTTGGCAAGCACGGGTGGGGACAATCGGCGGGGGGGCTCAGCCCTGTTGGCCATCCTCGACAGTCGAAGTCGAAGAATGCCTTTCTCAAGTTTATGCCCTGCAGAGTAGTCAACGAAGGTCCAAGAGGGAGGGTCAATAGAAGGGGCAGTGCCGTAAAACTTATAAAAGCGGCCTTTTGGCCTAATTTTCGTGTTTTCAGTCACTCTCACTTTTCCTCCCTTTTCTACAATCCTCATTTTTTTCTTTTTTCCTTACATCTCACTCACTCTTCTTAAGTTTTCTTTTTCAACTCTTCTATTTAGCAACTTGTTCTTGTATGAGACAAAAACTAGGACACAAACCCCAGTTGGCTGTCAATTGCCATGTATCTCCCACCCGAGATCATCGATATCGAGGCGAGCTGTGCTCTCGCCTTGCAGATTTACAGGTCGGCTTGGTCTACCACCGATGACCAGAATGTAAGCGTTCTCTTCCTCGCATTGCGGCTCTGGACCGTCCAATTAAACGTAAAAACCGTCGCGTTCTTCTCCGTGACAACTGTACTGACGGTTTGCTCAGGAAATCATCGGTCTCACGGCGACCAAGAGCCTGTCGGCTGAACTGGACGACGTCCAGAAGAAAGTGAAGGAGCTGCGTGCGCTTCTGGCCGACAATTTGTTGGATGACGACCACGCCGACACCGCCAATGAATACAGGGACGACGACGGCGTCGGTGGCTGGCTTCACATGGCCGATCCGGCCGACGTCCAGCCTGTTGATCTGTCGTGGTCGCCCAGTGGTTGTGCTCTGGCGGACGACCCTCACGACGTCTTCATCTCGCAGCCTGCTATGATGCAGGCTAGCCATTGGCGCCATCGTTACGGCGAGGTTTGCGTGCCTCTGTGGGAGCTGCCTCCCATCATGAACCGGTGCATCGGCACACATGTCTTCCACGAGCACACCACCAGCAACGACGAGACGGACTCGAGTCCGTTTCACAAAAGCACCTCGACCGGCCACATATTGCCAGACCCGCCCGGGTCCCGCATGAACTGCTCGAATCGCGGACACAACCGATGCGGCGCGTCTGACAACCCGATGCGCGGCATCGAGCGGCACGGCGGCACAATTCCGCTGTCGCCTCCGTCTGCTTCCGGAGCCGGTCGATCACGACGACGAAGTCGCGTGTAGAGACGACCACCCGAAGTGTCTCTTTTTCCCTTTTCCTTCTTGTTTGCTTTTTTTTTCACGGGTCTGCTTTCAACGCGTTGTCCCATTGGTACATGGGTTTGATTTTTCTACCTTCCTTTTCTTCCCCCCTTTCCTTCCTCTCTTCATCCTCGTCTCCATGGAGTTGGTTGGCTGGCCTTCCATTTTTCGCTCGCATTTTTAGCCGTCTGGCGTTGGCTGGCTGCTGTTTGTTGGTGTTTCTCCCCCTTTCATGCTGTGCATGTGGTGTGCTGCGGATCGACCTGGACTACGTCGTTAAACTGGTCGTCGGCATCGTGTTCTTTGACCGTGTCGCAATTCATGCTCTCAAAACCACAATTTTGCCAAACATACACTCACACGCACAACCTATCCGCACACACCATTATTCACAGCATCGAAACAGTAACTTCAATCAATCACACCAACAAGCAACGACCAGCCAACTAAATGTGGCCGGAGAAGACACAAGGAACACAAACCAACACCGCAGTGCTTCTCGGCCCCTAAGCGAGCCGTCAGCAATGCGCAGAACAACCATGGAGACCTCTTCTTCTTCTTCTTCTTCTTCTTCGTCGTCTTCTTCCAACTTTTACGACCCGTTCCCACCCCAGCTGCCCTGGTCTCCGGCCGACCAGCAAGATGCGTGGATCTGGGCGTTACAAGACGACGCGGACAACGGGTCGTTTCCTTTTTCCTCCGTCTCCTCCAATTCCTCGTCCCCGGCCGCCGCCAACACGCCAGTATTCCCCGTGTTCAACTTCGTTGCCGGCAATGGTCTTAGCACCGAAATGGTGCTGGGCGGCGTGGAGTGGCCCTGGGCCGACGCGCCTGAGATGTCGGAGCGGCAGCTGCATGAATGGCAGCAGCAGCAGCAGCTGCCGGATCCCCCCTTGTTCCCACCCCACGACCTGTCGGTCTGGATGGCCCGCGCGCCATCGGCGGCATCGTCGGCCGCCACCGGTTCGGGGATCTACGACACAAACAGCACCAGCAGCCTCAGCGCTTCGCCGCTGGGTGCGTTTTCGCAGTCGTCGTTCCCGCCCTCTCCGTCCGGCGTGCCACCCTTTCTGGACGAGAGCGATCTGTGGAATCTCAACGGCCTGCCGCCGGTCCAACCGCCACCGTCTGTTTCTGTTCCGGTTTCTGCAGACCGCGCGACGGGCTTGGCCGGTCCAGCGTTCCCGTGGTTCGTGCCGGCCGGTCTGACCCAAGGAACGCTCGACGCGTTGGCGTCCTTGCCGATGGACGACTTTGCTCTCCAGGCGTTTCCGCCGCTGGCGCCGGGTCCGCCGGTGGTGGCGATGACGAACGCGACGGCAGACGTGGCTGCTGTCGCGTCCGTGCACGCTGCAGCCGTGAACGAGGTGGTGAACGTCACCGTATCGCCGCCACCAGCAGCGCCGTCACCGCCAGCACCAGCACCAGCACCAGCTCCCCAGCCGGCGTCCGACTTGGTATGCCCCGAGTGCCACCGCGCATGCCCAACCATGCAGCGCCTGCGCAAGCACATGCGGACACACACACGGCCCTTTTCCTGCGCCGTGTGCGGCAGGGGCCACGGCGCCAAACGGGATCTGCACCGGCATCTGTGGACGACGCACCCGGAGGAGGCGGCGCGCGCGGGCATCCCGAGCTTCGTGCGGCCGTGTCCCGTGGCTGGGTGCCGCTTCGCGGGCCGGCACGACAACCTGATGCGGCACATACGGACACGGCACCCAGGCCATGTGTGAAGACCGCAATAGCAGCGCGTGTGTGTGCGTGGCGGGCATGCTTGATCTCGGTAGGATCTGACGCCAGTAGGATTTGGACGACCTATATCACCCCCCTCTCTCTCTGCCGTTTTCTTTTTTTTTAGTCTGTCCCATCTTCACTTTTCTTTCTGCCCTTGTACAGTCCGTTCTGCGGCCTTACGAGGAGTCGAAAACTGCTTTTTTGCTTGCGGCGTTTCTTAGTTGCGATAGACTTTTGGTGTTCTGTGTAGCGTCTTCTCTGCCTTTTCTTTGCAACAATAAAATCGTATTAAATATTTAAATTACTGAAGCCACTCATATCTAAGCCAAGAGTCTTCATCATCTCTGGACAAAGCCATCATCTGCCTTTCAGATAGAAGAAGAATGATCCCCTGGAGCTGGCATCACACAGCACGTTAGCATCGGCAGAAATTCATGAGCTAAACACGCATCCGTCGAAAGAACAGTAGGCAAGCGTTTGGCTGTTGTTTTGTCCCATCAATTGGCTACCGTGCCCTGGTCATAAGTCGCCGCAAGCGGCAGTATCATCAAGATGTTGGTCGTGGTGGGGATCACTCAAAGTACCACAGTGTCAATTTTTCATACTGTAGGCAATTAACTGTATTTCCATTTGCCCTGTCATATCTGCCTTGTCAGTCGCAGAACCAACAGACTAACAAATCAAACTCTCCATTCACCCGCTATGAAGACGGAGACGGATTTAAAATAAAAGTGAATATATGTTATTTGTAGTTCGGTTTCGATTTGCCTAACCTGTAATTTTGGATGCTCCATACAGAGTAGAGGCTGGCAGACAATATTCACCTTTTATAGAGCATTTGGTCGCTATTCGGAAGGGCCTGGGGGTAGGTATGAATACTCCATACAGTGTACAGTAATCCGCTATCACGTAATACGAAGTACGAGCACAGGAGCAACAAAGCCCCCTTAATTTTAGGTAAGATCCTGGCGCCCAGGCCGCTCTTTAATAAGGCTAGCGGCGCACCACAAGCCAGCAACGCCACACCTGACTTAGGCTCCACGCGCCCCTCCCCTCCTTCCTGCCTACGTCTTCACTTTTCCGGCTGGCATCATCACTTTTAAAGCCCGTCTGCGACAGTTCTCTGCTTCATTCCATCTTTTGCCATTTCCAACAACCTCCCGTCTGCGCAGCAAAGTCACAACCCGAATAAAGCGCGCAAAAACCAAGCAGCGCCCTTTACGAATTACGAAACGCACGTTTTCTTTTTCTTTCAATGCGAAAAGAGGCAAACCTGCAAAAGCTTGAACTTTAGGTACGTGCTCAGACCTCTTCTTTTTCGTCGTCTGCCCACCAACAGACGTAAAGTTTGAAAAAGGGTTCACGCCCTTTGTTCATTCAGGGCGTCTTTTCTTTTCTGCTGGTTCCTCCCTTGGCTTGTTCGTTGTGGTTCTGTTCATAGATTTGCTCGCATTTGTTGTATGCAGTGCGTCATATAAAAGTCGTGTTTTCCGTTTCTTCTTTTTCTGCTTTTTTTTTTGGCCCTCTTCATTCTGCTCTCAGCTTGTCCATCGCATCTGCCTTCAGTCTCCTACTTTGTCCGTTTTCCATTAACACGCAAAAATCCAGAAGTTGTTTTTTTCCCCGGTCTACTTCTCGCTCAACCCGCCACCATGCCGGAAGAGAAGACCTTTGACAAGATCCCTTTGCAGAGCAACGATGGCACCGTCATCGTGGTCGACTACGAGGTAGCGACGCGCTCAGCGCTGCTGAACACCATGTTGGAGGATTTGAAGGGCATGGGTATAGAGGACGTTGGCCCCGTTCCTCTGCCGAATGTGCGTTTTTCTTCTTTCTCCCGGGCGGGTCGCATCGTATCTTTCGCGCGCTTTTTCTTGCTAACGCTTTGTGCCTAGGTCAACGAAGCTGTTCTTCGCAAGGTGATCGAGTACTGCGAGCACCACCGCAACGACCCTCTGACCGGGCACGAGGAGGAGACCGAAAGCCGCAAGAAGACGACGGACATCGAGGAGTGGGACCAGAAGTTCATGCAGGTGGACCAAGAGATGCTTTTCGAGATCATTCTGGTGCGTTTTCATTCTTCTATTACCTGGAAAAAGGGCATGATTATTCTTATTCTTAGTTCCCCCCCTCCGCTAACACGTGTAGGCGGCCAACTACATGGACATCAAGAGCCTTCTCGACGTCGGCTGCAAGACGGTGGCGAACATGATCAAGGGCAAGTCGCCCGAGGAGATCCGCAAGACGTTCAACATTACAAACGACTTCACACCCGAGGAGGAAGAGCAGATCCGGCGGGAGAACGAGTGGGCGGAGGACCGCTGAGGAGAACAGTTTGATGGGGACAGGGAGACGCACCGTCTTTCTGCGCAGTGTCTGCAAGTGAACGTGTTTGGGTTTTTTTATCGATTCAAGTGGATCATCAGGCTAGGGGCAGTTGCCCAGCCCTCTGTGGCTCTACGTTGTAGTCTAGACGGATTTATATGTTCATTTCTTGGTCTGGTTGCTTCTGCTTTTTCCTTCTTTGTCTGTCCTTATTCTCGGTTCCACGCCCCCCCCGCAAAACTTTGTTCTCAGTATTCCCCATGTACGCAGAGAGGGAATAAGGGAAGGGGGAGGGCGCGAAACGACAAGAGAACGGAAACCGGCGTCTTAGAGCGAATGAATATACTTGGGAATGCACAAGATTACAGAGACAAAATGACAACGGCGTGCCTGATGATGCCTTTTTGGTACATCGAGTCCGGCAACGCATTGCGGCAGTGACGAAACGGAGACGCAAAAAATGGCGGAGCTTTCGCATAACAAAGAAAAGGTTCTACGGACAGCGCCGCGTTGGCCCATCATTCCGTCTTACCACTGGTGAACAGCGTCCGTGGCCGCAAAAGAAAGACGCAGGCTCACAAAGAAATGCTGCTCGCTACGAAACGGCTGCAATGTGATGTGAACGACATGCAGGTAAAAAACCACCATCTGCATCCTGAACAAAGAGAAACGGAGAAATATGTTCAACCTGAATTCCATTTTTGCATCATGTATTCCCAAGTGTGACAGCTTCCTCAGAAGACATCACGACATTCAACGGAAGAGGCATAGTTTTGTCTTGTTGAATCAGTGAAGGTCGCGTGCGCTGCGAAACAAGGCGCCAGTCCGCTCGCTCTCCCAAGAGTGCCCCCCTCGCCGCCACTGTTCACCAATCCCACCCACGATCACCACACGGAAGTTGTTGCGAAAGGCGACGGAGTTCGGGTCAGCTAAACAAAGGTTCGCCGTTTCGACACGGATGGAGCATCTGACGAACACACGACATGCACACAAATTTTTTCCTTGGTGATGAGTAGTTTTTCGTTTCGTGGTGTGTCAGAAAAAAATTGAAGGTTGAATTATGGTTTATGTGTATCGCTTGAGGAACCAAAAGACAGCACTGAAAAACGCCGTGTTGTTTTCCGTGTTTTTTTTGGTCGTCCTGTTTTAATTCCTCCCGTCCATGTCTCTTCCCTGCTCCTTTCCTTTCCTTCCCTTCCTTCTCGGCATCCAAACAACCTGAACACAAAAAAAAAGGGATGTACAGCCGTTTAGATGTTCAGGCGGGTCTTGCGCCAATGTCTCCGCTTCGCGTTATAGCTAGACAAAATGTTAATTTACAAATCGATTCGGACGGCGGCACCCAAATCTCTGGCATCAAATGATGCCTCCCAGCTAGGCAAAAGTGTTCTCGTACCGAATGGTGTTGCCGGTCCGCAGACGGATCCATTGCGGGATCGGGCGGTTCTGCTTCTGCGCCTTGGCGAGCTTCTGCTTCGTGCGGAAAGACTTGTGGCTCTGAAAAGGATAAAAAGCACTCGGCGTCAGCATTCTCCCGTTGTCGTTGTACAGATCTTCCTTTCTTCTTTCACAAGGTCCCGGTCTCGTGTCCAAACCGCATCGACGAGAGGAGGCATCACGACCACCAATGAACAGTGCAAGCGCGTGTTCGGCTGCCTATTTCTATTCAACACTTCCATCATCGTACGTACCGGCATTGTGACTGTCGTTTTTCTTTGCTCTGTTGACTCTCACGAGAACAAAAGACGAAACGGGTTGGGGGTGTTTTGCTCAGAATTGAATGGTTCGGAGGAAGAGGGGGGAGGTCTGATTTCAAGATTTTCCCACTTACGGCCTTTTTTTTCGTGCGCCGCGCCTGTCTGGGCAGGGTGTACCCGCTTTTCCTTTTCTTGGTCTCGGAAGAACATTTATGCAGCTCAGCGTCAAAGGGTTATTCTCACGTGAGCAGCTAAATTTTTACATAAGCAAATTTACATCACGTGTGTCTGACATGGGAAGTTTCTTGTAGAATTTCGCTTCGTCTGCTCCCGATTACAGGAGGGGACTCTAGCGGAAAAGAGCAGTCATTCGACCACTGAACAAAAGTAATACACCACCCGGCAACACCGTCGCCGCCCATCCGTGTTTCGCGAATCGCAGGTCATTTTTCTCTTATGCAGACGGACGACTCTCCCAACGACCTCTTTTTTCTACATTTTTTTTCTGTTTAGTTTAGGGGGAAACGCAAAACAACAACTGCATATCTTTTCCTGTGACAATTCCTACAGTGAAACCGACGACCAAACCATTTCCCACTTTTGTTTTGCCTTTGCTGTCGTTTTCGCTTGTTTTACGCGGAGCATATAATTCAGTCCCTATTTGTCATCGGTTCTGGGGAGGCAAAAAGGCAAAATCTTTGCCTCGATCCGCGGTCGATACCCGAAGCGAAACGAACCACCGAACGAAACGGTCGAACGGCTTCGTAAAGCCCGCTATCTCAACCTGCGGCAAAGACGTGTTGGTTGCGATCGCAGACAAAGACGTTGGGGGAAACAAGCTAAGAAAGAGAAAAGCGCGTCTTGAGAACGCAGGCGGGCTGCGGTGTGAACGTCAAACGGGGAGACTCCTCGTACGCGAGTGTGCGTGCGTTCCCGCGGTGTTGTTTGGTTGCTGCGCACAAGATGGGGCAAAGCATGTCCTGGCTGAGCAGCTTGCTCTGGTCCAAAAAGGAAATCCGCATTTTGATTTTGGGTTTGGTACGTTCTTTAATACGAAGGGGGGGGGGGCCTAAAGAGGGGGAGGAAGCGAGGGAACTAACCGAACAACGCGATAGGACAACGCCGGCAAGACGACGCTGCTCTACCGGCTCAAGATTGGCGAGGTGGTCACCACCATCCCCACGATCGGCTTCAACGTCGAGTCGGTCACCTACAAGAACCTCAACTTCAACGTCTGGGACCTCGGCGGCCAGACGTCCATCCGGCCGTACTGGCGGTGCTACTACGCCAACACGTCGGCGGTCGTGTTCGTGGTCGACTCGACGGACATTGAGCGCCTGCAGACGGCGGCCGAGGAGCTCGCGGCCATGCTCAACGAGGAGGAGCTCAAGGACGCGGCGCTGCTGGTGTTTGCCAACAAGCAGGACCAGCCGGGCGCCCGCGGGGCGGCCGACATTTCGGAGGCGTTGCGGCTGGGCGAGCTGCGCGACCGCAACTGGACGATCATGGCGTGTTCGGCGGTGGACGGCACGGGCGTGTACGAGGGGATGGACTGGTTGGTGGTATGTGTCCAGCGTGACGTGTTGATTTTTGAGGGGAAAAAAAGACCAAAAGTGAATACTAACAAACAAGCGCACGGTAAACCAAGAATAATAGGCAACCCGGCCGAAGCGATGCCTCACGACGACAAAGGGACAACAACAACAACGAGCTACACGGACAGACGAATCCTCCCTTTCTGCAAAGGAATCACCATCTCACGAGAGAAGCATTTCGGGGTGATACCCTAAACGACGCCGCCGCCACATCCGTCCATTGAGATGGCTACTTTTTGACCACTATGTCTCTCAATGTGTACTTGATCCTACTTTTTCGCCTGAGCTTTAACGAAGACCACTAAAATTACGGACGGACGGCAGAGAAAACACACACACACATAATCTACGCAAAAACCATTTTGTCATGGGTACACTGAGGCGCACCGATAATCACGGAGTGTTATTCTGGTTTTGTCTGTGGAACGAGCGATGACGAGAGAATTGCGGGCTCCGTTGATCCCGTTCGGATTTGTTTTAGCAGCGGCTGCTTTTTGTTCTCTCTCGTGGAAATTTTCCTCTCCTGTTTTCGAACGTCTGTCACTGTTTTGGGGGGGGGGGGGGGGGAGGAAGACGGGGAAAGCATAATTTTTTTCCATACCTTGGTTCGGCATATACACTATTTTTAATATCATTTTTTTTCATTGTTCCAGTGCAGAACATAATTCATTTGTCCCTCGTTTTCATATCATATCAAATGCTTGATACACTTACTACCGAGCGTCGTGTACCAACACGACGGTCGATTTCTTCGCCATTTACATCGAATTACTATTATCGTCGCGTCTATTGACATCAAGAAGCAAACAGAGAACGCGGGAAAACAACGAAGCCAACAATCAAGACGTCGTTTTTCATTGAAACTACAATGGTTTGGGTGGGATATCTTTGGTTGCAAGACAAAAAGTTGTTAAGACAAAAAAAACAAAGCCACCGTGTGTAGACGTGCCTATCCAATTCAAAGCAAAAGCCACACACACCCTCTGATCCCTTCTTCTCTCCTAGATGGTATTATTTCGCCGGATTGATTCCCTCCCTTCCGCCATCGTGTCTTTCGCCGGGGTCGTTTGGACGGGCGCGCTTAGCAGCAGCACTTGCAGCACTCGAAGCAGGCGAACGCCGCGCAGAGGCCGCAGCAGATCTCCTCGGCCTCGTCGCCGCCGCGCATGGTGGGCTCAACGGACATGGGCTCAACGCGGCTCTGGCGGTGTGAGTTAATAATGAATTGGAATTGTCTTGGGTGTTTGGGGGGGGGCCAACGGAAATGGCGTGCGGCCGCGGCTATGACGCCTTGCGCTTGACGCTTTCTTCTGGCACAAGCACGCTTACTTCCGTACAACGATTGTTCTGGCAGGGGAAACAAAGGGGGAGGGGAAAAAAAGCAAAAATAACCTACCGGCTGCTCCATCGAGGGCTCGGCGTTCTTGGCAGGCACGGCCTCCATAGCAACAGGCTTGGTCGGGGCGTCCATGGTAATGGTGTTTTGGATTTTGGATGGGATGAGGTGAGTTGACCGTTTTTGTGGATGGATTTTGTTGATGCGAATATTTTGGTTGGCAAAAAGGAAAGAAAAGGGAAAGAGAAGAGAGATTCAAAACAAACACAAAGAGCGGGGAAACCCGAGAATATGTAGCAAAAAAAACACAGCAGGTGAAAAGAGCAGGTGAAAACAGCAAACAAAACACAGTAACGGAAAACGGAAAACGGAACGCCAAAAAGCAGGGCACACAGGGGGGGAAATGGGCTTTCCTTGTAAGGAAGGGGAGGCAGCCAGCCTGTCAGCGAACCTGCCGGCCGTTTCATAAACAAGGGGGAATCTATCCAAGGGGGAGGAGTGGAGAGCAAAGGGAGGGAACGACCCTGTTTTTCAGGGTGGTTTGTTGGTTTGACCTGCGCTTTTTGTGGCTCCGTTTCATGAACGGAAGACATCTCACCGTTTTCATCTATTTTTATCATCCCGTATTACGCTTGCAGTCCCAGCTGGAGAGTACGCTGTGCCTTTCCGATGCAGACGGGCGTACGTACTGTGAACGCGTAGACGACGCGCCATGACGACGAAGTCCTTAGGACGTAATTACTGCCTGTGTGTTTTGGTTTTGTCTTTCAGCCCGCCCGATAAGATGCCTTTGGTTGACGTCGTAACCGCGCTACGGTACTTGAAAAACGGACACAAACACCAAAAAGCGGAGCCAATCCACTTTTTGCAGAACGCCGTAGTCCGCACGCTCAAACGGTAGGGACGGCGAACCAACACAGCCGTAGATACGAGCGCTTGTACCGTTCTCCGTCCCTAGACGGAAGGGCTGACGACCCAGCCAGTACGAAGTAAGCGTTGCTGCAAGGTCCCCCCATGGCGTCTGCACGACGTAAGCTGAAAAGAAAAAAAGGGGGGACCAGCCGAGTTTCGAAATTGTCGGTGAAAATCTGAAAATCGTCCGGAGTAATTACTCTTGTTTTTTTGTTCATTTCTCTCCCCCTTTTTTTGTATTACGATGTGCTCACAGAACGACAGTCTCCATTGCAGTATTCTGGTAAGCCCATCGTCGATGAAAAAGGCAACGGAGAAGTGTAAATGAACACGAGAATGTCTACTCGTAAACTCTCGTCCTGCTTCGTATGTTTATGTCCTCACAAGTCGTGCGCCCCATTGTCCCGTGCGGGCCAATGCACGACGTCAGAGAGATCCAGCGGAAATGACGTCCTTGCCCAGCATTGGTGCCTTTATCGGTGGACCAGGGGCCCTTTCGGCCAATCTGCATGCTGCCAAGGAAAACATGACTAGCAAAGCAAAGTCAGAGACGGGTCGTGTCCAATGAGCGGTCCGCGTTGTGCGGTTCGGCCAAGCAAACCGGCGGCGCGGCACGCCGTCTGTCCTACAGGGCCTTTTGTGCGAATGACCTGCCTCCACCGCGGTCACGTTGGACCCTGGTGCGTTTATTCTGGCGATTTGACGTGTCTTGGCGTGGCCGACGAGTTCTTAAGTTCTTGGGAGCCCATCGGTGGCTCCGTTGCCGGACCATGTGTTGTTGACTGTCGTTGCGCCGGTTTCTGTTGGTCAATTCATCCAGACCCTCTCGGCCGTACAAGTCAGGCAGGTCATTGACAGGCCCGATAGCCTTTTACTTCTACCGAGAACGTCGATACGTATGCACGGTTGTCTGCAGCGGCCAGGCAGCCCGAGCAGGTCACGGAGAAATCCAGACCCGGAGAGACCAAAGAAAGAGGACGATACGTGCAGCCCTGTGCTGCGGGCATGACGACGCCAAGAATGCAGCCAGAGCCGCGTTGAAGAAAGGATAAATCGGCATTGATAAATGCACGTACGGGGGAAGAAACGACGCAAAGACCCCGGTTCCAGTGTAAGGCAGACTGCCCGTCAACCTTGTATGATGGCTCCGTTATGTCCCGTTGGGCCCTTCCTTGGCACCGCAGCCTTTTCCTTCGCCGCGGGAAAGAACCGGGGAATACAGGTAGAGGCCGAGTTGTACGAGTACGGCCCTGCCAGTGGGCAATTCGTGCAGCCACGTGAACAAGGCAACGGACAGGACAGGAAAGCGCACCAAACGGAAGAAGTAGGCTGCTCAGTAGAAAATAATCACAGCCTATACAGAAGGCACGAGCACTTCGGTTAGAATAACAACAAGTAATAGTCTCCCCCATGGCCGGCTGGGACCAATCATCTTACAGGGCATGGCCTCGTCCCAATTCAGCGCTCTCGGCCAGCAATCAGGCAGCAACATTCCCAAGTCTTTCCCCGCGCAGCCCTGCCGATTGTGTTGTGTGGGCTGGCACGTGACGTGTGTCACGTGTTGGCCCACACCGGTTATAGCCCAGCCCACAGGGCTTCTGTTAGAATAGGAAGATAGAGCAATACACACATCTTCGCACTTTCCACAGGTTATACGCCCTTCTTTTCCGCATTTATCATCAACAATAATATTAAAAAAGCGATAATAAACGCGTTTTCCGAATCTTTGGCCTCAGGGCTACCGTCTCCTTACTTTTATTCGAATTTTTTCCATTTTTTCGTTATTTTCTAACGCGAAATGGCTTTTATTTATCTGAAAATCTGAAAATTTTAAAATTATTACGAACTTTTAAAGCCACGAGATCGTACTTCGTAAGCCCTTTTCTTAACTAACATAACTTTAAACGACTATACTATGACGGGCGGCCTGGTCCTTTATCTACCAGAGCTTATACGTACGAACTACCAGTTTTGGTTAAATAACCTATACGTTATCCTCGACGAAAAAGATCTTACGAAGTACGTCGATACCGACGTCCCTTACCCTCCTACCGTTACCGATATAGATGGCTACGAAACTCCGGCTTTAACGGAAGCCCGTAAGACTTAACGATAGTAGAGCCGATCTATCGTTATAATTATTTATAACTCGGCGATAAAATTAGAGTCGTTTTTACTCCCGTACGGTTATAAAGTTACCGAGTTAAACCCTTTCGTATTATTTAGGGCGATTAAGGTAACCCTTAGTATAATTAACGTTATTTCTTTTAAAGACGCTTTTACCGAATTTTATATATTATAGTTAATATAATACACGTCTCTTATCGATTACCTTACTAAATTTTAGTCTCTCGCTAATAAAATTAAAGGTACGGGTTACGATATCCTAGATCTCCTTAAGTATACGTTTCTTCTCCGAGAATTTAAAGCGATTAACCCGGTCCTCGTCCGGTAATTAGATCGTAAATTAGAATACGGTAAAATCGACTTATCGAAGCTACTTAAAGAGCTCTCCGAACGCTTTACTTAAGAGATAATAAACCGCGCTTATACCCTTTTTAATAAGGTAATAAGCTAGAAGGGCCTTAATATTTAAGGTAATAACCGTAATAAATCCGGCCCCGTTAAGAAAAACGAAGGTAACCGTAAGGTTAAGCCGCTCCGTAATAAAGTTAAATTAAAGTAATAATAATACTTCGAATAACGTTTTTTTAATTAACCGGTTTACTCTAAGTGTTTATATAAATACTTAACGAATTAAGAGTTTTACCTTAGTTATAAGCTATATTATAAAGACGGCGAATTAATTTATTTTTAAAAATATCTTTATCTCCGAGAATAGTGGTAAGAGCGCCGACGCGGTATATAAAGCGGTTAAAATAACTATAATAATAATAATAACGAGGGTAACGCCTACTCGAATTAATAAATAGTTTTAGTATAATAACCCGTTAATTTATAAGTCGGCCGTTTCGCTTTTAGTCTCTCCGGTATATCTTTTACTTTAATTAACTCTACCTAGTATATTACGAGGGACTCGGTAATACTAAACTCCGGCGCGTCGTATAATACGTTTAACGACCCGACTTAATTCGTAACTCTAGAAAAGCTAGATAAACCTATCGTAACGAACGCCGTTAACGATCTAGAAATCCGGTTCGAATACGTCGACCGTATATAATTTACGGCTCTCTCGTTAACGGGCTAAACTAATATAATTAACCTAACTATTACCTACTATCTAGTTAACGCCCTTATTAATATAATCTCTACGGGTTATCTACGTACCCGTAACGTTTACGTTAACTCTCTAACTAGTACGTTATTTTCGTAATTAAAAAACACTAAAATCGTTATATTAAATTAATACTCGAATATCCCTTTTTTTAATTAACCTTAGCTAAAACGCCGTTAGTAAAAACTCTCTTTAACTAACGTCGACTTTACCGTTATATATAAACGTTTACTATACGCTTTTCCCGACGTTATTATTAAAGCCTATAAAACCGTTAGCCTAACCGTAACTAAGGAAGTAAAGTACTATCCGACGTACTATATAATAAAGTTAATTAAAATAATTAACCGAGCCCCGGCCGCGGAGGTTACTACTCCGGGCTAGCTTATTCGCGTCGACGTTATTATATACTAACTAGGTTATCTAAGTTTTCACTATATAGTCTACTTTATTAATTAATACTCGGGATACTACTAGGTTAAGTTTATAGTTTTAAAAGCCGACGTTTTTAACGTAATTCTAAAGTTCGTAACTTACTTCGAACGATAGTCTAGCCTCCGCGTATAATCCTTTAAGTTAGATAAAGGTAACGAATTTAATCTATCGACGGTACCGTTTAATACGAGCCGCCTCCGGGACTAGGCTAACCGTAAAAGAGTTAATCTCGTTATTACGACGCCGTATATATTTTATATAAATAGTCGCCCCGAACGGACCGGGCGTATAATCTATACTAAAGCCCGCTTATCGCTTATTAAAGCTAACCTACTACTCGTACTATAGCCTTTTACCGTCGAAACGGTATATACCGTTACGAATCTCTTATTAATAACGGTAAATCCTAATAATTAATCGTTATATAAACGATTATTTCGTACCCTAAACCTACCGGAAGAGGCTATAAGGCCTTATATTAACCACCTTAAGGTATACGGTTACCTTACGTACGTCTATATTAAGTAGGCGTACCGCTAATAGTCTAATAAATTTAGCCTCCGGGCCACCGTTAACCGTTTAATCGGCTACGACGGTTAATATAGCCGTATTTTTTAAGTTTATTTTCCGGATATACGGCGTATTTCTCGCGTCTCCTTAGTTCGTTTTTACGAAGGTTAAGTACCCTTTATTAAAAAAGAGTAAGAAGTTCTAGAGGGCGAAGTTAATTTTTAAAAAGACGTAAACGTACGTTAATTAATAATAGTACGCCGTAAAAAAACCCCGGCCTCCGGTAAAAAAAACACCGGACCGGAGCCGGTAACCCCGGTAATAACCCTAATAGCTCCGGCGGCCGCCCCCCGATTTATTACTCCCGACTATATTAATAGATTATAGCTACTAACCCCGGGACTAACGCTATACGGCGACCCTATAATAAAAGATAACGATTTCGTTTTACCCGACGATAACGAATCCTCCCCGATAACCGAGAGAGGTTTACCGACTAATCCTCCCTCCCTACCGTCTCCGACGATATAGGTTATAAATCCCGATATTTAGTATACTAAAGACCCTACCCACGAGCCGTTAACCTCACCGATTTCTACTTAAAAAGCGGTTATTAACGAAAGCGAATAAGACGAGTAAGTGGATTAAATTATAAGGAATACTAACGAAGACTAAGACGGAGAAGAGGATTCGGATAATAATTAAGGCGTCGTCTCCGGGGTAGATAATAACGAGGATAGTCTATCCCGTTAATTATTATTAGAAGGCGGCCTATATACCGGCCTTCGGTAACGCGAACGTATCGATTATAAAAAGCTAAGTAGCGTACGGCCTAGAAAACCGAATAAAAAGAAAACGTTAATAGGTTTAGCTACGATATTAACTAAGGAATAAAAATATTATCTTTCGAATATAGACTTCGGTACTTTAGTTAAAGAGTTAGAGTAAAAGATCGACGATTAATTACTCTACCTCTTAATTAAGGCCGTTAAAACTATAGTTAACGGCGTTCCGAAAACCTATCGTAAAGTAATAAAATCCTTAAACTTTATTATTAAGTAATAACTAACGATAAAAGTATAAATCGATAACCTTCTAGCTATAAAAGCGTAATAGTTAATTAACCGTCCGGCCGGTACCTAGGTCTTACCCGGCCGCTAGGTCCTTATATAGAAACCTATAAGGCCTAAAGTACGTTAAGTCGTTTACGGAAATCGTAAAAAATAAGACACTTAATCCGCCGAAGATATATTTACGGCCGTCGTTTTATCTACGGCCCTTAAAGTTTTTCTAACTTACGTCGTAATTAATAATCTCGAATTAAAGTAATTCGACTTTACCGTAACCTTCCTTAACGCTTTTCTACTAGACGGCGTCGATATTTATATAGCCTAACCTACTAGATTTTCTAACGGTATAAATAAGGTTTATAAGCTTAATCGGGCCCTATACGGACTAACGCGTAACCCGCGTTAATAGTTTAATATACTAAAGTTAGTTATAGAAGCTCTAGGCTTTACCGTTTTTAACTCCGAGCTATATTTATTTAAAAACGACGAAGGGATCGTTACTTTAATATATATTAACGATATACTACTAGCCGGGCTAGACTTAACGAAAGTACGTTATATTAACGGTCTTCTAGGCGAAAAGTTTACTATAAAACACTTAAGCGCGGTTATATCTTTTCTAGGTTATAATATTTATCGCGATAAATCTAATCGTATAATTTTTTTAGGCTAATAAATATATACGAAAAGCCTTCTAGAAAAGTTAAATTATAACGATCTTAACGGTATAACCACCCCTTAACCTTCGGGATTTTAACTTCCTATAAATTAAGAGCTAGATCTTTTTCGTTAAAAAGAATATTAAGAGCTTACGGGCTCGATTAACTACTTAATAGTCTATATACGCCCTAATATCGCGTATACGTATAATAAACTCTCCGAAGTTAATAAGGGCCTTAATAAAGCGTACTAGACTCTCGTTAAATACTTAATAAGGTATATTAAAGCGACGGAATTATACTACTTAGCCCTAAAAGGTAGTTAGTATATTAAAAATCTATCACTTCTAGTATTTAACGATACCGCGTTTACTAATATACTCCCTTTTCGCCGTTTAATTAACGGCTACGTTATTTTTATAACCGGAGCCTCTATTCTTTAAAAGTCTAAGAAATAGACTTTCGTAACGACTTCTTCTACGGAAGTTAAATTCGTTAACTTTATACCGGTTATTAAAGCCCTATAGTGGGTTAATAATATACTAACGGACTTCGAGTAGTAGTAACCGGCGCCTCTTCTTTTATTTACCGATAATTAAAACGCTAGGACTATTTACCTTAACCCTTATAAAAAAGTACGCGCCCGTTACCTCGATATACGGTATAAATAGATAATTAAGTAAGTGGAGGATAAAGTTTTTACACTATAATATATTCCGGCGGCCGAAATAACGGTAGACGGTCTTACTAAGCCCCTAACGAAGGCGCTATACTAGCGTTTTATTTACCTACTAGGCCTAAAGCGAGTACTATAAAGTAAATAACCTATCCGTTAAAAACTCTTTCGACCACTATATTTATTAACGTCTTTAACTCCTTTTCGTTTATTTTTACCTTTTTTCTTATTTATATATAACGTCCTAGTTAACGTTAACCCTGGGAGCCTGTACCCTAATTTTTTCTCTATTTTTCGTACCGTTTTACACTTATGTATAGTTAATTTTAACCCCTTTTATTTGTTTTTATACCGTGGCCATAGGCTACGGGGCAGTGTTGTGTGGGCTGGCACGTGACGTGTGTCACGTGTTGGCCCACACCGGTTATAGCCCAGCCCACAGGGCTTCTGTTAGAATAGGAAGATAGAGCAATACACACATCTTCGCACTTTCCACAGATTGTCCCCAGGTTCGCCCCTATCTCTCTGCATCCTTTCCCATTTCCTTGATTCGGTCTCAATGCTTCACTTTTCGTTCCGGCTTTCTCCTGCCCCTTATCGCGGCCAACCAAAATAAGGCTCGACCTGAGGGTCATGAGGTTGTCCCGTCGAGCCTAATTCCCATGTATCCAGATGCCCAAGCATGAGCCTAGCAGCCTTTGGCCAGCCTCGTTGCAGTCTAATATAGTTAATTATATGTACTAAGGAGTCAACATGCCCTCGTCTGTGGTCACGCCTCGTCTGGGAATCCACCCGTCGGTGTACACGAGCGAAGACCGGCCGGTTTGTCCCCTTTCATCAACGAAAGTTGGTCTGCCATGCACGCCAACCTACTTGGCAAGCCCTCCATCTCCGCGGAACCAGGAAGCCGCACATTCTGCTCCATTTTTTTTGCCTTTCCGTGACCACATCGCCAAGCCTGTCCTTCCCCCCCAACTCGTTGTCCCTGCCGGGTACAAGAACTACGGCGTACTTGTGCGTACGAGGCATTACACGGCAAAAGCCCAGATGACTCAGGCGTCGGCATGGGATATCCGGTTCGGCTGCGGTGCCCACCTTATCACGCATCGTTTCGTTGATGCCTGCCTGCTGCAGACCAACATTGTTTGTTTGGAGAAAGCTGCCCAGCCTTTCACTCTTCTTGGCTCACGACCAATCCACGACCTCCACAACATCCACAACATCCACATGCCTCCCCTCGCCCACGCTCTCCCCAGCAAATCAGCCCTGGAAAAGTGGACAACAACGGGTGGTCTGTGGCCGAACCCCCGACCCCGGTGGCCCTTTTCTGCGTCTCCGCCAACTTTTTTCTTCTTTTTCTTCTTTTTATTTGCTGTTTTTGTTCCATCGGCCTTCTGGCGTCCTTCTAGTGTCGTTGCCTTGTCATCCCCTCCCCCCTCCCCCCCTTCGTTTACCGTCAAATAGGTTGCTGCCTTGCGCCGGTCGGGTCCTCCGATCTCTCTGTCGGAATGTACTTTCGTACTTCGTACTCCGTATTCCGTATTGTTCCCCCTTTCCCCACGCTCTGCGTCATGAACCTGAAGGGGGATGGGCCTTGGCAAAATAACGGTCCTGCACGTCCTACTCCATCGACCTCCACATAGAGTGCTCTTCTCTTCGTAAGTCAGGCACTGCGTAGGACCAACGCGGCTGTCTTGACCGAGACCGGTTCTTGGAGAGCCCCCCCCCCCGACTTTTGTAATGTCCTCACATGCCTGCCTTTTATGAGTATTTAGCCGCATCCTTCCCACGTCTCTCGCACATATAATGACCTCGTTTTCTCTTCTCTTTCTGAAAAAAAAGAAAAAACGGACTCTGCAACGTTATCATCACGTCCATTCACTGTTCGCACATCCATTGTACCCTGGTGGGCATTCTTTTAAGACATTTGTGTTTTGATACATTCTCGTCTGTCTCTTCCTCAAAGACCAGTCAGGCATACAACTTTCCTTCTTACCATCTCTACCAAACAAATACACGAAGGACAATCCGTCCTCTATTTCAACGGCCCTATCCACATCCTTTCCTGGTTGTTCAACAAACCCACCCTCACGCACCCTCACTCACCATGAACACCTACCACACCACCTCCGGCGCCGCACAGGCCGACGCCGCCGACTCCGCCGACTACGCCGCGTACGTCGCCCGCACGCGTGCCTGTGCTACGTCGGTGCGCAGCTGCAGCCGGGGCCGCAGCAACAGCCACGGCAGCAGCCACAGCAACAGTACCGGCAGCAGCAGCATGATGAAGACCGCCTCCCGCATCTCCACCTCCTCCACCATGTCGAACGCGTCGACGGTGGCCACCGAAAAGGCGCACTACAACTACAACAACAACAACTGCAGCAGCAACAGCAACGACAACAACAACAACAACAACGGCCACGCCGCCGCCGCCGAAGCAGCTGCTGCCGCCAAGAAAAACGTCAACGTGTACACCACCTGCGGCCGCCACAGCAACGAGTGGCTGTTCAGTGGGTGGTCCGTCCCCTTTCGGCGGCGGGAGGAGTGAAGACAAGGAAACGAAACAAATAAAAATCAAGAAAAAAAAATAAGAAAATAATTCGTCCCTGTTTGGTCGTTCGACGATTCCTCTTCCGCTGCTGGCTGGCGCAGGCCCCTTTTCTACTGCTGTCGCTCGTTTCGTTTTTTTCTGTTTTTTTTTTTGGCCGGGATGCCATGGAAGGAGGAGAATAACGCTGGATTATTTTTGTACATTGATGTTTTGCTTGTTTTCTGTTTTCTGTTTTCTGTTTTTTTTTTATTCTTTTTCCTGTTTTTAATCTTGTTCTTGTACTGAGTACTTCTTACGACTTTGACGAGACACGACAGCATAGAGATATCCCGGCAGCAATGATTAGATTGGGGGCTTTTTGGTTTTTTGGGGTTTTTTTTTTGTTCTTCGTTTTGTTTGTTTGCCTTGCATTTCTTCATTCATACCGTTCGTTTTGCTAGAACGAAGGATGCTACATACAAATGTCGCGTTGATTTCGGTCTCACTGTGTCTCTCGGCTTGTGACGGGACCCACATAAGCTTACCAGGAAGCAAATAAAATCAATTCAAAATTAAATAAGAAAATCAAAAGCCCCCCCAAACCAGCATCATCGCAAATCTTTCTCGATAGCAACCCTTGTTTTGTCTCCCTTGACAACACAACACTATTTCCTCCGGAATTTTTCTCCTTTCCTTTTTTTGCCTTCATTTCTTCCCTACTTCCTTGTTCCCATGGCGCCCAAAGCAGCACCCCCGGCGTCCGCCGCCGCCCCGGCCGGCCGGGCCTCCGCCCTCTACCTCACCCTCTACAACTTTGCCTCCGCTCTGCTGTGGACGGCCGTGCTCGGCCGCACTGTCTTCGACGCCAGCGTGGTCGGTTTGGTGGCCGCTTCTAGCGGTGTGGCGCCGCTTGCCTGGGTCTCGCCGACCACGACCACGTTTGTGCGCTGGACCCAGACCCTGGCCTTGCTCGAAGTCGTCCATGCTTTGTTCGGTAGGCCCGGCCCTGTTTTTCTTTTTGTCTTCTGTGATTCTTTTTCTCTTTGGTATGCCACGCTCCTTGCTAATCTAACCCGGGCTCCCCCCCAGGCATCGTTCGCGCTCCCCTATTCACGACCGCGATGCAGGTCGCCAGCCGCCTCCTGCTCGTCTGGCCCGTCCTGTTCCTGCGGCCCGCCGCCACCACCACCAGCCCCTTCTACGCGTCGATGCTGCTCGCCTGGAGCCTGACCGAGGTCATCCGCTACAGCTATTTTGTGGTCAGCCTGGCCCGGGGCGGTGCCGCCGCCCGCCCGCGCCCGCCGCCGGCCTGGTTCACGCGCCTGCGGTACAGCACGTTCCTGGTGCTGTACCCCGTGGGCATCGCCTCGGAGGTGCGGCTTGTGTACCTGGCGGCGCGCACGACGCCCGTGGTGTTCCGCAGCGACGCGGTCTCCGCGTATCTCCCGCCGGCCGCGTACACCACGGCGCTGCACGTGCTGCTGGCGACCTACGTGCCGGGCTCGTACATCCTGTACACGTACATGCTGGCGCAGCGGCGCAAGGTTCTCCGGCGCCTCGACGCGGCGGCAGGCAAGAAAACGGAGTAAGGACGAAGAACGTGGAAAACAGACTGGGGCGTACAAGACGGAAAATAAAATCAATAAAATAAGAGGGCCAAAAAAAAGCATGAAATGAGCTCGGTTGTTTGTTGTTTGGCGTTATCGTCTAGATGGGCGTTATCATTATAGGAAAATTACAACTCTGTACATACAAAAAGGAAAACAAAACAGGATATTCTTGTTTCCAGACAAAAACTCGTTTCCATTTCCACCAAACCCTGCCGCAACGTTTTCTTGTTTTTTTTTTCCATCAACCCGCCTGCGCCACGGCCCCGTCGCTGGCGCTGCCGGCGTACCACGCCGTGCCTTGCGTCCACCGCGCGACCATGCTGCACGCGTCCGCCACCAGCCGGTCGTAGTTGGGGTTCGTGGCCGGCTCAAACATGCGCACGTGCGCCCCCGTCTCGTCCGTTGCCGCGTCGTTCACCGCCGGCCGCCACTCGCCCACCCCGGCCGCCGCGTCGCCGTCGTCCGGTAGGTTGCAAAACGTGCGCACCGACGAGGACGGCTGGAGGGACAACCGTGTTGGTGCTTGTGTAGCGGGGGACCCCGCCCGCCGCTGTGCCGCCCGCCCCAGCTGCGTATACAGGTTGCCGAACCCGACGCCGAGCTGCTGCTCGGCCGCCGCCACACCCGCGAGCCGCGCCCGCAGCGCCGCACCCCGCGCCAGGCAGCCCACAAACTCCAGGTGCGACGTCGCCCAGCTCCAGCCCGCCGACAGCTGGTCGCGCCGCCGGTAGGCCGCCGTGGCGGCGGCGGCGGCGGCACCGCTGGCGAGGGCGCCTGCGCCCGCGTAGAGAGCAATCTTGCCCCAGCCCCAGCCGGACGACGCGGCCGCCGCCGCCGTCGCGGCCGCTGCGGCGGAGGAGGACGACGTCGACGCCTCCGCCTCGGTGCCGTCGCGACGACGACCACTGCCACCACCACCACCATTTCCCGTAGCTGGCGGCAATGCTTTTTGCCTCCCCGGCCCCCGCCCCGCTCCCGCGCCCGCTCCCGCTCCCGCCTCCCTCGTCCCGCCACCGTTTTTCCCCCACAACGCCTCCGTCAGCCCGGTCACCTGTGCCAAGGCGGCCGACGCCGCCGTGTACTGTTCCTCGGCGCCGTGCGCCACCACACCCGGCGC
This sequence comes from Fragosphaeria purpurea, assembly GCA_002778095.1. Lineage (NCBI taxonomy): Eukaryota > Fungi > Ascomycota > Sordariomycetes > Ophiostomatales > Ophiostomataceae > Fragosphaeria > Fragosphaeria purpurea. The sequence goes on along the minus strand of PCDL01000021.1, from coordinate 4,260,432 downwards.
GATGCCCAGGTACGGCGTGTCCAGACCTAGCACGCCCTGCACGTAGGGGAACATGAACGCGTTGAGCGGCGTGTGCTTCGCCTTGTCGTTGCCGTTGTCGGTGTCGTTGTCCTCGGCCCCCTCCGCATCGCGGTCGTTGTTGGGACCCCGGCCCACGCGCGGGTCGCCCGCCAGCGCCAGCAGGGCGTCCGCCGCCACGATGCCGCCCATGGAGTGGCCGATCAGCACACAGCGGACCGACGGGTCGACGGTCGGCGACGGCGTGCGGGCGGCCACCTCGAGGTCGATGACCTGCTCGAGCAGCCAGTCCACGAACCGGGCGACGCAGGCCGCCAGGTCGCCGCGCGTGTCGTACGGCGGATACATGGCGAGGCGCACGTCGACCCGGGGCAGGGCGACGGCGACCCGCTGGCGCAGGTCCAGCGCGAAGCGCGAGCGCACGCCAAACGTGTCGGCGCCGCCCTTGAAGCCGTGCACGAAACAGAGCAAGAGGGTGCGGCGCATAGTTTGGGGGTGTGTGGTTGAAAACCCCAAAAAAAAAGTTGTAGATCGAGGTTGTAAATGGGGTGAGAGGGCGGGATTGCTTGAGGCTCTGGGAGGTCCCGGGGGAGGCGAACCAGAAAAGTGGGGCGCAGCTGTCAAAAGTAAATTATATGATGCAACCACTTACAAGATACGAACGAGCAATTCACGGCACACGCGGTTCTTGGAAGTCATTCAACGTGCGAGTGGGAAATGCTTCCTCGCTTCGAGTATACTGCTTCTCAACTCGTCCTCAAGTGACTCGTTCTGCTGTGGTTACCGGACGCGTCTTTACAATGAATTTTATATGAACTAAATGAAAATAATGACAACATCCAACGTTGGTGTTTTTGTGTTTTTTTCGTTATTCGTCTTCTGTCGATCGTAGAAAGAGTATTATCATGTCCTGTACCAGCTATCATTGGTCTCCAAAGGTCTTTTCATCGTTGTGGCTGGCCTTCATGCTGCCCAGCGCGCTGCTTTACTCGACCGCCGTCACCCCCGAGACCACGAAAGATACAAAAAAGCGCATAGAAAGACCGGGAAATGGGCCGAGAACGACGAGAAAGCTACGACCCTAGCAAAGAACCCCTTAAATTCAAAGCGTCTAGTATTCTATTCAGCGCAAAATAGTTGTACACATACACATACACATGCCAATAATACACCCATCTTTTTTAATACAGAGGAGACCTATCCCCTTTTTACACAACATATAGTTATTCGTTCGCGAGAGGGCGCTCGCGGGAGGGACGGGGAGACACGACCTCCAACCTCTCCTGTCAGTAGTCCTCCACCCAGCCAAACACCTCGCGCACCGCCAGCGTGTTCGCCCGCAGGCCCGGCAGCGCCAGCAGCAGCCCCGCCGCGTCCACCACCAGCAGCACCGCCGCCGCCAGCATGAACCGCGGGTTGAACACCCGGTACAGCATCAGGTGCCGCCGCAGGTGCGCCGCCCACACCATCGTGGCCAGCGCCTCGACGGCAAAGTACGCCGCGAACCGCGCGAGCGCCCGGCTGGTCGCCGACAGCAGGCCCACGCCGCGCTGCCGCGGGCCCGTCTTCCACAGCACCAGCAGCGGCACGGCCGCCGCCGCCAGCAGGTGGCCGGGAAAGGTGTTGGCCAGCACGACGAGCGGGCTCCAGGGGTACCGCAGCGTCACCAGCGGGATGAACGCGCTGTCCCACTGGATGCTGCTCAGCGTCGCCTGGTGGCCCGTCGTGAAGTAGTGAAACGCGCCCAGCATGGCCAGGACGACGGGCGCGGCGACGGCCACCCCTGACGAGGAGGTCGTGGTTGTGGTCGTGGTTGTTGCGGAGGGCCAAACGTCGCCATCGGGTTGGCCCGCTACGCCGGACGCATCCGACGCCGGCGCCGAACCCAGGAGGTCCAGCAGCTCCACGAGCGACAGCACCTGCCACAGCATCAGCGCCAGCGCCCCGCCGCCCATGGGCTTCGACAGCAGCACGCCCGCCACGAGCAGGTTCGCCGGCAGCAGCAGGTACCGCGCGCCGTGCGCATTGGCGTAGCCCAGCACGGCCACCTGCGCCCGTTGGGCACGGGTGGTGCTGTCCCGCGCCGGCACCGCCCGCGCCGAGACTGCCACGCAGGGCCCCGCCCACACAAACGCCACCGTGCCGGCCACGAGCGCGAGACCCAGCGTGATCTGCGCCACGTACACGGACGCCATTTTCACAAGCGTCGTGGTGGGGGTCGTGGTGGGGGTCGTGGTGGCGGTAGCGTCGGCACCACCGCCGGCAACAACGACGGGCGGTTGGTCGCCCCCCACCGCCTCGGTCGTCGTCCACCAGCCGCCGTTGTCGGCGGCGTCGAGCGTCCAGTAGAGCGCGGCCAGCAGCAGCCCGCCGCGCAGCACGCCGCCGATCCACACGGGCGCCAGCCCGGCATACGACCGCGTCGGCTCGTAAAACGCGCGCACGAGCGAGGGCAGCACGAGGGCGACGGCAAACGGGATCACCAGCTGCCAGGGCGCCGATGTCGACGACGTGGCCGAGGCGTAGTAGGTCGACGTGCAGTAGGGCATCTGCTCCTCGCGGCACAGCGTCGACAGCGCGGCGACGCGGGCGACCAGCACAAAGACTACGGCGTGGTACACGCCGAGGGCGCGGTCGGCGGGCCGCGCGAGCCGCAGCGACGAGAGGGCGGCCACGAAGCCAAACGTGGCCAGAAAAAAAAGCAGGATGCGGTCCTCCCAGATCGTGTACGAGTTGGACGCGAACCCGGCCGAGGGCGCCAGAGTCACGACGACGGCGAGCCAGCCCCAGACGCTGCTGGGCAGCAGGCGCCGCAAGCGGCGGCCTGCGATGCCGAAGCCGCCGCCGCCCTGGCTCTTCTTTTGGCGGCTGTGGCCGCCGAGAAGCAGCCGCGTCGTCACGGTGACCGTACTGGCCAGTGCCGCGTAGCCGGCGCCCACGTACCAGGGCACCGACGCCGCGCCACCACGCAAAAAGGATAAAGCCCCTCCGACAGCCAAAATGGGTAGGGCTGTTAGGAAACCGGTCGTGGCAAGCGACCGGTGCAGCTGTTGCAACTTCCGCAGGCCATCGTCGTCGTCGTCGTCGTTGTCGTCCGCATTCTGCGGTTGGGCACTGCCGCTGCTGCTGCCGCCACCCTCTCCATCGACAAGTTCGCCCTGGAGCTCGAGCAGCAGCTCGGCCTGGTCGAGGGCTGCGTCGTCCAGCACGACCACGTCATCGCCGTCTGCTTCGTCCGGCGCACCACTCGAAATGTACAGGAGCAGCGTCACCACGCTCGATGCGACAATGGCAATGCCGAGCACCATGCTGGGCACGTCAAAGCGCGCCCACAGGTCTTTGCACATGCGCAGCGTCTCGGCCTGGTAGGCCGACAGGGCGGTAAAGACGTCCGCGAGGGCCGCCGCCGACGCGCCGGCGCGCTCGGCCGCGGGCGGACGGATGGGCCCGCCCGACGACAGCGCCGGATCCGCACCGCCGCCACCACCACCACGCGCGGCATAGTACGACGTCTGGTAGCGGTGGATGCCGGCCGCGGTGATCGCGGCGACGGCGGCCAGGTTGGCCCAGTCGTCGCCGGCGGGGCCGACAAAGGCCTCCTCGATGGGCCAGCCGAGGTTGTTGTAGGGGATGGGGATGCCCAGGAGCAGGGCGAGGGTGGGCACCAGGTCGATCTGGTTGACGGGCCGCTCCTTGGCGGTGGGCGGGGGCGCGACGCGGTCGGGGGCGGTGCGGCCAAACAGCGGACGGCGCGCGTACATCCAGAGGGCGGCCTCGACCTCGTCGTCGCTCTCGCCGCCGTGGTCGCCCTTGCTGTCCATGCCGTGGTCGCCCATGACGACCAGCAAGGTGTCGTCGTCGAGCGCGGCGACCAGGCGGCGGACAAACGCGTCCATCTGCGCGAGCTTGGCGCGCATGGCTGGGTGGTTGGGCCCGTAGCGGTGGCCGGCATGGTCGACGCCGAGGCAGTGGGCAATCAGAACGTCCCAGTCGTGGTGGTGACCGTTGTTCTGATGATGAGGCTGCTCTGCTTCCCGCTCCACCAACGGAAAGATGTGCTCCAGCACGCCGTTGTCGACGGTGTGCAGGTCCCACACGTTGAAGCTGTCGTAGGCGTGGCTGCTGTTGGCCTCAAAGTAGCCCGGGAACAGCGCGGTCCACGTGTCGTCGCCCAGGTGGACGAGCTTCTTGCCGGCGGTGCGCAGCTGCGCCAGCAGGTTGTCCTCCTCGATGGCCGTGCCCGCAAAGTTGCTGCCCATGTCCATAAACGTCGGCAGCGTGCCCGTCGTCAGGCCCTTGAGCCGCTGCAGGGTCGTGGTGGGCGGGTCGGCGATAAACGGGCGCAGAAAGGCGTGCGTCGGGTGGGCCACAGCGGTCTCGTAGAGGAAGGGAAAAGCATTGTGGTAGATTTCGGCGGCGGTGGCGTTTATGTTTCTGCTGCTGCTGCTGCTGCTGTCGTCGTTGTCTCCACGAGAAACAATCTCGGGCACCGTAAAGTCGTAGCGGAGGGCATCGATGACAACGACAATGGCGCGCTCAAAGGTCTTAGGATGCCAGCAGCCGTCGGCGGCGGTGGCGGCGGCGGCAGCACTGGTGCTGCCTGTCGTCTGCTGCAGCGGATTCGCGTCACAGCTCGACTGCTCGTCGAGGACGAGGCGCGTCAGCAAGAACCCCGAGGTGAAGAAGTAGACGCCGGCGGCATGGACGGCCAGCAGCCAGAGCCAAAAGGCGACGGTCCAGAGCCAGCGGCGCTCGTAGGCGGACTTGCGGGCGGCCTCGCGGACCGCCCGGCGGCGTTCCAGTGCGCTGGTCGTCGAGTGCGTCTGGCCAGCACGTGCCGCTGTTGTCACCGCCGGGCGGAGGTGGTCGTTGGGGGCGTCATCGCCGGGTGTTTGGGCGCGTTGCGCCGCGGCGAACTGGGCGGCAATGGCCTTGTATTCCCTGCTGGACGGCGTCTTTTTTCGGGCGGTGGGTGTGGACGGCATAGTCGCCGGGAAGTACGAGACGAAAAAAGGCCTCTTCAAAAGGGAAACAGAAAAAAAGAAAAGAGAGAGAGCAATAGAAAAAAGCAGATTATTGAACCGAAAAAAAAGGAACGAAGCGAAGAGAAAAAAGAAGAAAAAAAGCGAAGCTTTTAAGATGGATGAAGGTCGATTCAATGCGAGGAAAGAGAAAAAAAAAACAACAAACAAAAAAAAGAGGTTTGCCTTACGAGGCAAAGCAAAATGTTAGCATTGGGCGTCTGGCCAGGCCATGTTTCGTGGTGGCCGAGGCTCCGTGGGTGGGTTGAGGTTGGGGAGGTTGAGGTTCGCGAACGAGAATTGGTGATGGTAGCCCCTAAAAAGGCAAAGAACACGAGTTGATTACTGAAATTTTGATGACATAATGGCAGAACCGAACTAAGTGCCCCCCGAAAGACCCTGGGAAATGCCACTAAATTGGCCAATAGGAGAGCTTAACCGGGGAATATGGTGACTTATAGCGGGTTCGTTATTGCTGGAAGGAACGGAAATGACGGGTTCGGATTAGGGCGGAATAAATTTTACGGCGTAAATTAAATAGAATGAGCATGCCGAGCAACACAGCGAACTCTGCCAAGGTGAATGCACTGGTTCGATGTCAAAAGAGAGTCACGTCGTCTTGAATCTGTGGCACAAGCAAGGCATAAATGGACTAGTAATATACATTATGTACATGAAAGTATACAGTCGAGACGCGCACGTTTCGTCGCCAGCATGCAGGACGAGAAAAAAAGAAAACCCAGACAAGCAGGTAAAAGCTGAGTGGCAAGCTTGTGTTTCTGCTTGTTGACGGTCCGCGATGTGGCGTGTTTTCGCGACGGTGATGCCAAAGACGCACATGGCGACGTCGAGCTGCCCTGTTTCCAGGATCGTGGTGAAAAGGAGCCGGCTGAGCATGGCATTGCTGCGCGTTGATGTCCTCGTCGATCGTCTTCCGGCCTTTCGTTGTTGTTGTCGTTGATGTTGTTGATGTTGTTGACATTGTTGGGTGTGGTCACCCTCGGTTGTTCGTGGTTGAATTTGGTGTTTTTGCCACGTAGATCCCCCTTCCCAACACTGCGCCTTTGTCGCCCCAAGCAAAACGGGAAAAAATTACGGATTTGAGAAAAATAGAAAAGGAAGTCATGCAAAAATGGGTAGAAACGAGCGTAAGAAGAAGAATTGAAAACAAAGTTGAAAGAAGGGTGGGCGCAACAGGGGGAAGATGCATCGGAGACGGTCACCACCTTACTGGTAATTCCGGTAGTCCTTCTCCTTCAGGCCGCCGATCTTGTCGATGTCGATCGAGTAGAACTGGCTTTTGCTCTCCTTCTCGTAGGCGGGCAGCTGCTCCTCCTCGTCCGACAGCGGCTCCATGCCAATGGCGGTCTCACCGACGCGCACGACGACGACGCGGCCGCTCTTACGGCGGCCCATCTCGTCGTGCTCGTCCGGAAAGGTGATGCGGATCTCCGGCACGTTGTCGGGCGAGTACGGCGGCGACTGCGGGTTGGCGAGCATGGGCTGGCCGTCGCGGCTGAAAAGCAGGACGGACTGGCGGCCGTGGCCATGGTGTGTCGTCTGAATGGTGAGGCCGTGGCCCTTGCCGCCGGACGCGCCGGCCGTGTTCCCCGACGCAGCGGCGGCGGCGTACTGCGGCAGCGTGGCCATCCTCTGCAGCTGCTGCTGGCGCTTGGCGCGCCGGAGCATCAGGAGGCTCAGGGCCAGAAGTAGACCGAAGAAGACGATCGCGAGAAGAGCGATCATCACCGTGACAGCATGCGCGTTGGTGTTTTCATCGTCGTCGTCGTTGCTGGTGTTGACGAGGGAGCGGGCAATCAGGTGCCCACGGGCGAGGACGTTTGTGAGTGGCAGCATGGCGGACGGGGTTGCAATGACCGATTGCCGTTCTGTTTTTCCTGAAGACAACAAAGGGGGGGATGCAATGCGGGTATTATAATCGTTCGTGAAAACCGGAGTAGGGCGTATGTATTGGTGTTCGCGGTGAGCCTAGAAGGAGAGAAACAAGTGGTCAGCCAATGCACACGAATGCAACGCGCTTTCTCCATCCTCGGCCGGCCCAGGCGGCCGTCGAGGTCGGGCCTCGACTGGCAAGGCCGCTCGACCTCGGCGAGGACCAATCCAAATGCCAACACGACATATCCATTCCGTCTGACGTACAAGTGGGAGATCCAAAGCAGAAAATATTTCGTTGGTCGGAGAAATTAGAAGTTGCCGAAACAAATCGAGATAAAATTAAAGGCCGAGAAACAAAAACACCCGTATTGACCTTTTCAGATCGTGATGAGACAAATTATATGTATATCGTGGCGACAGCAAGGCACGGCCAACGAGAGAGAGAGAGACTGGACGGGATGGTTCAAACTACAAAAGAGTGACAACTGAACGGTGCCCAAAAGAACAAACAACACAAAGAGCGGCAGTTCCAGAACAACGACAAAAAACAGAGAAAAGAGTGTCAATGCTTTTTTGTTGTCGAAAGGACAAAGGACAGAACGAATGTGGGAAAAAGCAAAAAGCAAAAAAAGGAGTGGAAAGGGCACGAGGAGAATAAGAGAGTTTGAAACTTTCAAAAAAGAAAAGCGAGACAAAAACTCAAAAATCGACGATCCGGGGGACAGACAGGAAACAAAAAAAGAAAAGAAAGAGAAAAAGAAAAGTGTGGTGAGGAAAAAAGGGGGGAAAGGAGACGATCGATAATAAACAGTACATAGGCAGGAACGGCCCCAAAAATGAGAAAATATGCAGGGCCACCGGCCAAGCGCCCTGGCCTAAGCCCCAAAAAGAAAAAGGATGTGACGAGCAGAGGCGGGTGGACGCGAGAAAAGGTACGGAGGAAGTACTCGTTCTATGCATGCGGGCGGTGCAGAGTACAAAAGTAAGATTGCACCATTGCGGCCGCAATGGGCGCTAGCGCAACTGCCTTTTGCAGAAAAGGGCCAGGGGTAAAAGAAAGAAAAAAGGGAAAGAACGTTTCTCTTGCTGTGCGCTTTGGACACTTGCTGGCCAATCACTGCCCCGGCTCTGCCACCAGGGGGGACAAAAAAAGCGGCCTCGTAATTTACAACAGACTGGTCCCTTCGTTCCTCACCCGGCCCCATGCATCCATAATACGGAGCACGGAGTTGGTAATCAACACAAGACACGAGGGATACAGAAGGCGAAGGAACAGGCACGACACACTTTCCTATCAAGGAAGGGGCAACGAGAACGGACGAAGCGGAGTGATACTGATTGTATGTCCTTCGTACTCCATACGATAGTGAGCCGAAATCGCGATTGCTCCCTAATCCCAGTTCCCGGCTTTCCGTTGCGGCGTTTCCTCTGATCGCCGCGGTTGGTTGATCTGTTTCTATGTACTCCGTACCATATTTGCTTATGGAGTTATGTCCCGCATTATTGGCGTCGAAATTGCTGTAAACCGGGGAAATGTCAATTGTGATGTGTCCGGGTTGAAAGCACCAGACAGAAACAAAATCAATGAGGCTTTTCTCCTCGCTGTTTCTTTCTTCCTTCGTATACGTTTTTTTTCTGATTTGCTTGTTTAAGTTTCGTCCGTCATCGTGCTGCTTTTTACTTCCGTTTGGGGCCTACTTTATATCAAACAAGGGGTCACCAGCAGAAATATTTTCAAAAACGCGGCGTTTAAAAGCACTTTATATATATCTTTCTCTCTCTCTTTTTTTTCAATGCTTTTTTTCTTTTTTATGTTTCACTCTTCCGCTTCGTTGTGACTTGCATTCCTTTCCTTGCGGCTAGTTACCGTTTACTGCCTTGCCACTTATACGATCATCCACACCTCACAACCACGGCGGCTAGATACGTTCGCCCCATTCTCTACTTTCTGGTCTTCCGTCAAGATAAGCACAACACCAACGCCAGAGCGGCCCTTTTTAGACGGAGTCTCCCCTTCGTGCCCATCCACGGTTGCGTACGACCGACAAGTGCGTCCGACGCGACCCCCTTGGCGGAACCTGCAGGTCGCCTTCCTGCATCTGGCATACGACGTACGATGGCATCGTTTCCTCTCTCGTTTGCTCGTTTTGTGCGCCCTCGACGTGTTGTGTGGTTTGTCAACCGATCCGCGACGACAGCATGATTTGAAGACAAAATACGTCACCCCCGGCTTCGTCTGCCTCATAGCTCCTTTCCCGTCCATGTCCACAAGCAGAGTGACAGGTTGCAAGAGTTTCTTGGTGGCACCAATTCCGACCAGATGAATCTCAGTGCCCGTATTACAGACGGACAACCAAGACAGGCAGATATCCCCCTAGAACAAGAGCGTCGTGAGAGGCAATGGCTGCGTAACCTGAAAGCACGCAAAGGGGCCAGAGAGCCTCCAACAAACTCACGACATGCGTAGCACAAACGAGTGTGTAACTACTCTGTAACACGCGTTCGCAAGGGCACCATGAGCAACCGCAAAGAAAAAGGCCAAGAGCAACTCTGGCACCTCGGCTTATATGTTCCGACCTAACCAGGTAGCGACTACAACAGTCAAAGAATAGGTAGGGCCCGCGCGGTTGATGTTACCTATGCGAAAGTCGCCATCGCAAATCGGTGCGTGCTTGCTTCTTGCCTTTAAAAAAGGCAAAAAATCTGTGCGTCTTCGCGTCCTGCGACGCATCTTGCCGTGTACTGTCCTACGTTGTGAGCCTGCCAAGGGGAATTCAACCACAGCCTCCCTGTTTGTCAACTCAAGGAGAAGCACTTCTCCCGCAGGAACTCTTTTTTCATCCATCCGTTTTCTCCTTGTTGAGTTCTGCGTGACAGGGTGTTTCCGTTAAAGACAGTAGACGAAAGAGCGATTTCGGTGGTGGGTTTTTGGCTGGAAAAGCTTCATTTCCCCTCGACCCACCACCGACACCTGGATTTGGTGCCTCGTTTGCCTTTTTTTACTTTTCCTTTCCCTCTCACAAGCCATGCCGTTTCGGCTTTCGTATCTGCTCTCCCGTCGGACCAGCGGACAGCCATCGGCCTGCTTCTGGTGTCGCACACGTTGTACGTAGAGAGGCCAGACACGGCGGGGAGGAGACGGCCACTGCAACCGACCGTCGTCCGGTGCGACGCGAGCTGTCACTTGTTTCTGCGCGCAAAGGGTCGTGGTGACGGACACGCAGATGGACACCGATCTGCGGACGACCCTTAGCTGCTGTTCTGTGCAGACATTTGTTTTCTCTCCCGTTCGCTTCTCCCTTGCATCGGTCGTTCTCCAGGGCACGCACGATGAGACACATATTTCGCGCGACCCTTTAGTCGCCGGTTAAGGGTGGCCCTTTCATCATAAAAAAACAATTTCGTTTCTGTTCAAGGGCGTCTCAACTTCCGCCGAAAACCGTTTTTTGTCGCTGCATGTCTTTCTTTCTTTTCTTTTTTCTTGCCTTGTCTCAGGGCGCTCGTTGGAATGGGGTCGATCCGCTTTTTCGTCGAATGTTTCCTGGATCCCATCGAGCTGCCCTTTATGTAACCTGATGGCTGTGTAAAATAAACCAATGAAGAGCGTTTTCTGCCTACCAAAGCAGCCGGTTCGACATGTGCAATGTCCTGCTACCCCGTCTTTTTGTCTCTCGCCGTACAGCACATTTTGTGCACGAATTCGTCAGGTCGCCATTTTTCACATTGCCGAGTTGCTCGCAACGGCCAGCCAATGGCCAAAACGGCCAACGGTCAATGCGTCCCATCTTTTCGTTGTCGGCTTCTTTCGACTCCGTCCTGGTTCACGGGCCCTTTTTTGGCTTCGTGCCGTCTCTGTAAAGCGTCGGTTCTAGAACAGGTCGTAAACACGGGGGTGGCTTCTAGCGAAGGTGCCAGTGTTGTGCTTTCGAGAGTAAGGTTTCATGGACAAGTAAAAAGGAGCTCAAGGAACAAAATTAGAGGAAAAAACCTGTGCACTCATTCCCTCTCCGTCTTCATTACGACTCTGCAAAAGTAATTGACTCGACAGGAAACGGGTCGTGTTGGCCAACGGCTTCCACACAACGGTGGTTTCCTCTTTCGAGGCTGGCTGCTTTTGCTCTTTCTCCACCCTTCTCTCCCATAGCGCCCCTTCCGTAAGCACAATCGTTTTTTTAAGCCTTTTTTTCCCTGGGTGCCTCCTTCCTCGCTCGGCCGTACTAAACGACTTGACCCTGCCCCCCTGATCGTCCCGTCAGCTGTCTTCGGTGTCTGGGCATCCCGTCCACCCCCATCCCAGGTCGCTGGGACGATCAATACATGCGTGCTTGTCGTTGACTCCGTAGTAATAATACGACTTGTTGCACCAACGTGAGAAGGTTTCCCGCCTTGTTTTGTCCCATCTCGTTTTTCCGTGTACCGACGTCGTTTTTTTGATGCAAAGTTTTTCCCGGGTTCGTTCCTGCCCCCCTTTAACGCGGGCCCTTCGTTTGCTCGCGATCGCTCCTTCCTTTCCCACCCACAAAACCTTATCTTCCCCAGGCCCCCAAAAAGCACATCACCACCCTTGAAACGGCGGCAATACAAGCACGCCTCGTCGGTCCAGTTTTGTCTTTTCCGGGAAGTGACGTATTGACGTTGGTCTTTTCCTCTTTTTTTTTTCTTTTTTCGTGTAGACATTCCTCTCACTCACTATTTTCACTATTTTTTCTTTTCTCCTTCCTCCGTACAAATCATCTCATCTGGCCCTGCTACCTCGGCCTTCCTCCTGCATCCCTGCCCGGCGTGTGTGAATCACCGCAATCGACAACAATCGAGTCAAGTCTGAGAAGACAAGCACATTGTAAGACCTTTTTTTCTTTCTTTTTTTTGCGCTCCCTTTCAATTTCCTCGTCTTATCGGCTCTGCGTCTTTTGTCCCTCGCGTCGGTTCTTCCTTCCTTACCGTTACTTCACCTTAGTTTTCGTTGGTTTTCTGTGTCACATTTGCCTTTGTCGCTCTTTCCCTCGTTTGCCCTGCCTTTTTTTGTGCTTTCCTTCTCATAACTGCCTCGTTCATGCTCTCTCTTTTTGACTTGGCTCATTTTTCTCACTCTGTCCTGTCCTTCTTTCCTTCCTAACCCGCAACCCGACCGTGGCGTGCCTTCCCAATCGACGGCCGTTCGTTCAGCCAACTTCAGCCTTACCAGCTTAGCTTTGGTGGTATTCGGAAGCCTCCCCCCTCGCCCCTGCACCACGCTATCTGGCCGCGCTATTCCTCTCCTCCATAAGCGTCCTCGCCCATCTGCCGCAACCACCGCGACCACTGTTCTTCTCCACTGCCCGCCTGTCCCACTTTCTTTTGTCTCCCGCTGTCTCCTTCGCTCCTTCCTGCCCCCCCCTCTCTCCCTCTCCCTCGCTCTTTCTCCAGGCAGCAGAGAGGCCCTCCTTCCTTCCTCCTCATCTTCTGCTCCATGGTGCAACCTCATACTCTGTACAAAAGCGACTCCGTATACCTCGCGTGCAACGCGACCAGCCAACAAAACCCCCCCTAGGGCGGGCCTATGTAGGGACCAACGCTAACCGAAACCAACGTTTCCAGCACGCAGTGTTCTATTCTTATTACGACGTGCCTTCCCTTTTTAAAGCCCCCCCTCTCCCCGTCAGCAGTACATACCCACTTTTCTCGCTGCTCGACTACCGCCCTCTAATCGAAGCGGCCAGGCCAAAAAAAAATTAAGTTCACGGTCTAAATTAAATACATCACAATCTACCATCGCCAACGAAAGGGAGAAGAGACAGAGAGAGAGAGAGAGCCTCGTCTCGCTTCGTTTCCCGACGCCCTTTCGCTGCAGCAAGGTTCTCTTGCTTGCACGCGTCCCAACGGTCTCATTTCTGGCATCATTTTTTTTACGAACTTTTTTATGAACTTTAATTCTTGAACTTCACTTTTTCTGTGGTTTTTTTTCTTCGTTGATTATCTTTATTTTATTGTCTTCGACTTTCTTCGCTTTTTTCTTACTTACTTGCTTCTCTTTTCTGATGCCCCCTTTTGTCACTTTGCTCTCGCACCCATCATCTCTCGCTTTCTTTGATCTCTTTCTGGCTCTCACATTCCGCTCGCTTTCGTTCTTTGCGCCGACGCTTCAGTGACTCGTCCGCTGAGTTCTCGCGATCTCCATCTGGCTTTCGATCGATTTTCGCTTTTCTCGATCGGTTTCTTTTGCTTTTCTCTTCTCGTCACGCCCGGTTCTACCAACGGAATCGTCCTCTTTTTCCCCGAAGTCATGGCTGTGAGTGCTCTTTCTCTCCGATCGGCGGCTTTCGGTTTGGTATCGTCGTCGTCATGTTCGCTTCACTTATCTCTCAACGATGCAAACGATTTGTTGCTGACATGGAACTTCTTTGCACAAAACAAACAGTCAAATCGGTTCCCCTATGCCGGGAGCAGTGCGAAAGATGCACCGTCCCAACCGCTCGCATCCAATACCTTCTCATCATCGAACTGGCAGCCAAATGCCATCTGGGGGAACCCCATCGGGAACCCCATCGCTTCGTCTCTCAACAAACGCGATGCAACAGTCAGTCGACGAGGTAAGTCGGTGGTCAGACCTTTTTCAGAGGGAGGGAGAAGGAGCTCGATAGGTTGGGGAGGAGCCACGGCGCCTTTTTTCTTATTGCAGCAAGACGAGAAAGCTAACCACCTGGTGCGTCTCGATATTGTAGGCCAAGACGAGGTGTTCGCCACCAGCCACCAGAACTCGAATGCCTTCTCTGTGAACTCCTCGGATTCGACAAACGTGTGGGCACAGTCCGCCGCCAGACCATGGGCCAATGCCGACAACAACAGTGCGACGCTGCGAAAGACCTCCGCCAGTCCGTCGCCTGCCCGGGGACGGGACACATCGTCTTCCGCGGGTTTGCATGACTTTGCGCATGGCACTTCCTCTTCGCCTGCGCCCTATTTTGCGGCCATTGGTTCCGCGACAACGGGCGCCTTCGCCAGCGGCCGGACCAGTTTCAGCGGAACTGGTCCGGCCGCCGACACCACGCCGGCCAGCTCTTTCAAGTATCCGGCTTCGCTCCGTGACAGCGTAGCCGACGACGGAAAGGACGCGACCGGCGCAGCAAACGGCGCAAACAGTGCGATGTCGGCTTTTCCGCCGCCGATTGGTTACGACGACGACGCGTTGCCCTCGAGAGCACGGTTTTCGCAGGACACGTCAAATGGATTTACAACCGCGTCCGCCGCCGTATCTGTATCGGGCTCTGCCGCTTCGACCACGGCGCCGACGGTGCCAGCACCCAATGCCGCTGTCGGTGCCGCCGCCGCCGCCAGCAATGCCGCGGGCCTCCCTTCGTTTGGCGCCTTTGGGACGTTGCCGCCCCTGCGCCAGGGCCACCACTCCCACCGGCCTTCGCTCCAAACCTCCACGTCTTTTTCTTCGCCGGCAGCGCCCACCAACGCACTTCTCCATCACCGAAACTCCCAGCCCGAAGACGCCAGCACTCTGGAAATGGCCGATATGCTGCGGCACAAGCTGCATATGGCCGAACAGCCTGCTGAGTCGTCCTTGAATTCGTTTGCAGGCGGATTCGTTGCTTCCAACTATTCAGCCTATCCGCAGGCATCGTCTGCGGTTTCCTTCCAATTCAACCCTGGATCACAAACGTGGGATGCTGGCAATCCTTCCAGGGCGAACAACTTTGACGCATATTCGCAAGCAAGCCAGCACGCCGCGGACACTTTTGCCTTGGCAGCATACGCTGCTACGCGGGGAAGTTTGGGTGCCATCGACCGTGGGACTACCCCCGTCGGTACTTCGTACAGACAGGTCAACACTCCTCGGAGCCTCGGCACGCCCGCCAATGCCACGGGTCCTTGGAGCCGACCGCCGTCTCGTGATCCGCGCGCGGCTTCGGGCTTGTCTGACAACGGTGTTGCTAAGACCAACGGCAACCTTCTGCAACGCCAGCAGTATCAGAGCGTTCTCCATGATCAGCAGCTTGCTCCGCCTTCCCCTGCCGCTGCTGCCGCTGCGTTCAACGGAAATACCAACTTCTTTCCAAACAACATCGCTCCGTACCCCATGTACAACCCGGTGCGGGGACCCGTTCCCGTTCCCCTCTCGCCTTTCGGTGTGCCTCTCGGCGCATCGCTCAACAACGCCCCTTTCATTCCTGCGGCCCATTTTCAAATGCCCCGGGATAGAGACCCGGCGCGTGCATTGCGAAGCGCCCTGCTGGACGAATTTCGATCGTCCAGGACAAATCGGAGATACGAGTTGAAGGACATTTACTGCCACATTGTGGAATTCAGCGGTGACCAGCACGGGTCACGCTTCATCCAGAGCAAGCTCGAGACGGCCAACAGCGACGAAAAGGAGCACGTCTTCCGCGAAATCTCGGCCAACACGCTCGTTCTGATGAAAGACGTGTTTGGCAACTACGTGGTGCAAAAGTTCTTTGAGCACGGCAATCAAGTGCAGAAGAAGTACCTAGCCGAGCAGATGAAGGGCAAAATGGTCGATTTGTCGATGCAGACGTATGCCTGCCGTGTCGTCCAGAAAGCTCTGCAGCACATTCTGGTGGACCAGCAGGTGCTGTTGGCCGGGGAGCTGGAAGCCGACGTCATTCGTGTGGTGAAGGATCAGAACGGCAACCACGTTATCCAGAAAATCATCGAGCTCGTGCCCCGGGAACACATTGGCTTTGTCATGAATGCGTTCCGCGGACGGGTGCGGGAGCTGTCGTCGCACAATTTCGGCTGCCGCGTCATTCAGCGCATGCTCGAATACGGCTCCGACGACGACAAGGCCGCCATCCTGCTGGAGCTGCACGAAAACACCCGGGATTTGATCATGGACCAGTTTGGTAACTACGTCGCTCAGCACGTGATCCAATTTGGTGAACCGGACGACCGTGCCCGCATGATTCGTAAAGTCCTGGACGAACTTGTGCCCATGTCCCGGCACAAGTTCGCCTCCAACGTCGTTGAAAAATGCATTGAACACGGCAGCGCAACAGACCGCCTCCGCATCCGGGAAGAGCTCGACAAGGTTGGCAGCGACGGCGTGCCCGTTTTGCAGCACCTAATCAAGGATCAATACGGAAACTATGTCATTCGTAAGTGGATGTCTAGAAGCGACGGGGTTTTTTCTTTCTTTTTTTCAGAATTAAAAACCTCTTTTGTTGTTTAAGTTCAATAACAACAGATTAAATGCTAACCGAAGTTTGCAATTGCAGAAAAGCTTTTGAAGCAATTAAAGGAGGAAGAGCATCGGCATTTTGTCGAGGCGTTGTCGGTTCAGCTGAACGTTCTGAAGCCATCTAACCCCGGGCGACACAACAGTGCAATTGACCGTCTTGCTGTGGTAGTTGACGATGAGCTCTCCAGAATCAACAACGCGGTCAACAACCAAGGCTCAGCAAGCGCAGGGCCGCACAACGGACATACGGCGCCGGCCTCGCCGCAAGTGCCGGATGACCACGATTCCACGCCGTCCTTGACCAACGCGCCCAACACACCCGAAAGTTCCAATCCACCTAGCGTCAGTGCTGGCCCCGCCGGCGAGCCGTTGGCGGCAGAGATGAAGGAACCTGCGACATCCGCTGCGGCTCTGCTCGACCCCATGCATGCGTGCTGCAAAACCACCGAAAACCCGGCGGTCGCTCTGAATTTATAGTGCAAGCGAGACAAACCATTCTGTACAAAAGAAGGGATTGATGTCCTGTTTACAACGCACCCTGCTGCTTTGGCCACCAACACCAACATTTGTGCTTCCCACAAACGCTTGCTTTTGTCCTTGCCCGGCACTCGATCTACCCGTACGGTTTTTGTTTTTTTGCTTTCCTTTTTTTCTTTAATATTGTTTTCTTATTGCAACTTCATGAACGAGACTTGCGACGCCATGAGACTTTGCTCGGCAAAGTCGAGACGGTCTCGTGGAGCGAGATGGACGTCGATGGATTTACTCGCGTGGAAATAAAGGGAACAGCGGAACAAAAGGGTACAGCGGGATAAAAAGGGGGTTTCTCTTCTACTTTGTAAAAACTGCGGACCGAGATGGGCGAAAACAAACAAGGGGGCGTTTTGGCACGGAGTTCTTATTGACCATGATTTGGTTTTTTTCCCCCTTTGTTTTCTTTTTTTCTTTCTTCTTTCTTCTATTTTCTTTTTTTTTATAATTTCTAGTTTTTCGTTATTCTTTCAGCATTACTACCCTTTGGTCACGATTCCGCTCATCAGAAGAGCGTTAAAAAAAGGCTCGGGACATACATGATCAGACGTCACACGTTATCCAGTGTTATTAGGTTTTTTTCCCCCTTTCCCTCAAAATCTGCTGCGTTGCCTTTCCAATATTATAATACTCTTCTTTTTCATACTATTTAATCTCGTTCAGGTCCTCCACATCAACAGTCCAGTCGTGAAGCGTTCCTTAATAAAAAGCCTCCAATAAAATAAAAAGCCTCCAATAAAAAGGGCTTGAAATACCGATGAAAAATGAATAAATAAACAGAAACAAAACGGTAAGCTTTAACGTGATTAAGCGTAAACTACGGGATTTGCCATCGTTGTCCGTCCATCTCCTTTTTCTTTCTCTATTTAGGAAACGCGGACATCAACAGATACAGTATCAAATCCAGCTTTATTATCAACGCCGCACTGTCCTCGTAACACGTGCCGGCGCGGGCTGACGAGAACAAGGGGGAATGCAATTGTGGATACCTCTTCGTCCTGTGCCGAAAGCAACCACATACCCGAACCCGCCTTACTCGGCTGGGGCCTCTTTTCTCTCTGTGTCTTGTCCCGTTTCGCCGTTTCCCGTTTTTCCCACGCACCCGGCTTTCGTCTCCCAACTCCTGTCCATGATGCCGGGCTCCTAGACGTTCCTTTTTTTTGATAATTTTCTTTTTGTCCTTTTTCCACCTTACGCTCCTTTTTCTTCTATTTCCTATTATTATAAGCCCCCCCGCTGCAATGCCCGGCGCCCGGCCACTGCGCCTGCGGACGCCGGCACCGGCGCAGCAGTTGCAGCTCCTACGCGGCGCGGCATCGACGACGACGGCAGCGGCGACGGCAGCAGCGATGACGATGCCTCTAGCGACGACGGCGACAACGACAACGACTTCTACCCCTTCGCCTCAGGCCACCATGACCACCACCCACCCCGGCGCGAGCAGACGCGCCGGCGGCCCAGGCGACGCCACGACCACCTACAAGTACACGCGCGCGGCGCCATCATCGACGGCCTCGACACGTTCGTGTTGGTGCGCCGTCGCCGCCCGTCGCGGCCACTACTGGACCCCTATTTCTCCGGCCGCCGCGCGGTTGTTGCTGTCCGCGACCACCATGCCCGCGCGTCGCGCCCGGCTGCATTCGCTGCCTCTCGGTGGCGGCGGCGGCGGCGGCGGCAGTGGGCCCTCTGTGGCCGCCACAGCCACCGCCGCGTTTGGGACGGCGACCCTGGCCAAGCAGACCTCGTTTCCACGGCACGGCAAGGCGGTCGCGCCGCAGCAGGACACGCCAGGCCATGCGGCTGCCGAGGCCAGTAAACAGGTGAAGGCGGCGCCTGAAAAACCACCAACATTACCAACCACACCATCGACACAAGCACCAGCCGCGGCGGCGCCCCCCGAGGCGTCCGCCACGGGCGGGCAGCGCCCGGTGAAAACGAACGGCAAGCGCGGCAGGGCCGCTGAGCGACGGGCGGAGAAAACACCGGCGGAGGCGCAGGCGCAGACGACCGGTGCCCCGACGGCGCAGACCGCGTCGACCGTGTCCGCGGCGGCCGCGACACTAGGCCCACCCTCACCGACAGTGGATGCACAAAGGGAGCTGGGCACGCGGGTAGGAGGGTTGCCCCCCGGCGCCAAGGCGATGGACGCGGCGGCGGTTGCGGCGGATGCAGCGGCTGCCGCGGCCGAGGCGGCCAGTGTCGCAAGGGACCTGGAGCCGGCCGTGGAGTTCGGGGCGCCGCCGTCCACGATCGGCACCATTTTGGGACCGGATGTGGACGGGGCTGCGTCCGTCGCAGACGCGGACGCAAATCGGACCGAGGCAGCGACAGCAGACGGAGGAGGCGCGCACGCAGCAGACGAAACCACGACCACGACCACGACCACGACCGCCGCGAACGGCACGGAGGGGCAGCCGGCGCGCCAACCTTTGTCGCAGAAACCGCCGCCGCCGCACCTCACGCCACCGCCGTACGTGCACCACTTTGACAGCTACTCGCTCGTGCGCCAGCTGGCGGCCGACCCGGGCGGCGGGTACACACCGGGGCAGGCGATCACGGCGATGAAGGCGGTGCGCGGCCTGCTGGCGCTGCACCTCGAGTTTGCGCAGGCCAACCTCGTCAGCAAGAGCGACGTCGAGAACGAGGCGTACCTGTTCAAGGCGGCGTGCGCCGAGCTGAGCATCGAGGTGCGCAACAACCGGCGGCGCGCCGACGAGCAGATGCGGCAGCAGCGCACGCTGCTGCAGCACGAGGTGGACATTGCGGCGCAGTCGGTCAGCCAGGAGCTCGTGGCGCTCAACGACGTCGTGCGCGGGCTCTTCAACGACCGCAAGATGGCCGTGCGCGAGGAGCAAAAGGCGCTCGACAGCGCGATCCAGCAGCTCAACTACAAGATCACCATCATGCTCAACAGCGAGATGCGGTCGGACATTGAGAGCGTGCGCTGGGTGCTGATCCGGCGGTCGGTGCTGGGCATCATTTTCCTGGCGATCCTGACGCTGGGCACGCTGCGGTACGCGAGCTACCTGAGCCACGAAAAGGCCAAGAAGGAGGCGGCGGCGATGGCGGCGGCGGCGGAGGAGCGCGAGGCCGGGTTGCGCGGCAGCGGCCACAACCACAACCACAGTGGTGACGCCGGCGGTGGCCGTGGCGGTTCGGGGGCGCCGCCAGCAGATGCGGCGGAATTTCTGGCGACCAGTTGAGAAAGCGGCAGAAGGGATATATTATGACGAATCTGGCGTTGCGGCGGTGCACGGTCACGGCAACGAGATGACATAGAAGCAACAAAAATTAAAATATAAAAAATATAAAAAGATAGAGGGAGATACCCCAGAGAGTATATAGCCAAGGTCACTACGGTAGATCTAAAATTAAAAGAAAGTAAAAAAAATAAATAAAATCAGAAGAAAATGCTGAAGTACTCCAGCCCAAAAAAGACACGCCGTTTGTGAATGCTGCCTATCCGATCTTGGTTTGAGAAGATGCAATTACGGAACCGCTTTATAAACGACCACGTAAGATACAAGCGCCGCTTTGCATCTGGAGATGTAGGATATCATATAAAATGCTCCTTATAGGGGCCGAAACACTCCCATTTCATGGCGTCGGTCGCCTGCTCTCGATTCTAGGCAGCAGCAGCACAGCCTGGTACAGGAGAAAGAGGCGAGTGACGGCCCCTGTTAAAAGAACCAATGGCCGATTCGTTCTGCTGCAGCAAGCTGGTTCGACGAATCCCCCGAGGATACGATTATCCCCTTGTCGCCTATGCTTTCGGGCGGCATACTGACGGCCAATATCGCACACAGCACAGCGCACAGGGGAATCATCATGTCTGACGACTCAGACAGAGAGAGCGACTCGTATGCGTTCTATTCTGTCCCGTTTCGATGCCGCCTTTGCCGCTTTCCGTTCGAAGCGGGCGACGTGGTTGTGGCCGGTGCGTTTCAACGATGTGGTGTCCAAAATCATTCCAGGACGTTGACCTAACTATTCTAATAGATATCGACGGCCAGAAGTCGTTGCCTTATATATACAAATTCATATATATGTACCACGTGGACGAGGCTACAGGTGTGGGCATCAAGAGCTGTTACGACTGCGACGTTTGCGACGAGTACCGCGACGCGGTGGGCTACCACACAGGCTGTCTGGACGTGTGGGAGACACAATTGCTGCCGCCGCCTGCGTTGCATAAAGCAGCGTTCTATTCCTATACGCCGTCGCCGCTCGAGGACGCCCGACGGCGCAATCGGATACGCGCTCTGCTGCTCGGCAAGCTGCCGGCGATGCTGCCCAACGCGGCGCTGCCCCCGGAGCTTTGGTCGATGATCGCGGGCCGTCTCGTGGCGATTTGCGCCACCACCACCTGGGCCGAGCTCTGGGAGGGCCGAGACAGCGACAGCGACGAGTTGGACTGCGCGCGTGGCGTTTGGGCACGCTACGTCTGCATCGAGGGCGCGCGCTACATCGCGCAACTCACACACGGACCACCAGAGGAGACGACCAAGCACGGGGCGCCAGCCGCCGTCTGTCTCCTGACTGCCCAGGCGGCGGCAGCGAAGACGGTTGTGTACGTCTTGGAAGACTATCTCGGGGTCCGGCAGTTGGTCTTCGCCGAGCCAGACCGTGACATGTCCTGGCTGGCCGCCCAGGCGGACCTCCACGGAGCCACCGACGTCCGCAACGTGCTGTACTGGCGGACGCTGCAACTGCCGCCGCGAGGCCGGCTTTCTGCTTTCTCGGATGTAGGTGCATTGCGTGTATAAGACTCTCATAACTACCTATACCATATGAACTACTCTACTTACGACAAAAATTGACGTCGACGCACGATAGGGGCTGAAGATCCGCACGGTCAGGATGCGCGCGGCGGACGAGGAGCCTTATTTCATCCAATCCAAAACCATGGTCTGGTCGGTTCCGATCGCCCCGTCTGCAGCGGCGTCCCTCGCCGTCGTCAACTACACGCCCCTCGACCCGCGCCTCGAAGTGGAAGAATGGGGCGATGCGCGCATGGCGTCGTGTCTGTGCAATGCGCCCGACGTGACGGGCTACTCGGCGTTCTGGAGCCAGAACCTCAGGGCCATCCACGCCCATCGACCCGGCGGCGGCGACGACGACCTGGCAGCCCTGTACCGGCATTTCGATCACACGTTCGACGGCTTCGGCCTGTGGGTGTATTTTGCCTTGGGCCCGGGCGAACGCATCGAACACATTTTTGGCCGGCGAGGGCGGCACGACTGCCACAAGGGCCTCCTCTTGCGGACGAACCGGGGACGGGACATGGTGCTGGGACCGGGCCTGCCGGTGGACGGCGCGCGTGCGGACGACCACGGCGCCAAGCTGCGCTACCAGTACATCGGCAGCCTGCCGCCGCCCGCAGACACGCCCACGCGCATCCACTACAACGCGTCTCCGCACGGCATCCGGAAGCTCGTGTTTGAGCGGGCGGAAACCATACGGCGGCCGCCGCTGCCTCCGGTCCGCCCGGCCACCCTCGTCCGGAATCCCACGTTTGCGCGCTCGGAGGCGTATTTTGTGTCCACGGTCGATCTCGACGGCGTCGCCCGCATCGTGCCTTCGTACAAACAAAACAAGTATTTCGACAGGGTGCTCCTCTGTGGCCTGCTGTTTCACTACGCCGCCGCCGCCGCCGACGGCCGGCGCCCGCCGGCCAGCTTCGGCGAGGTCCGTCTCGACAACGTCGGTGCCGCGCTCGACGTGGCCGCGGCCGGCGCGGACACCCTGTACCTGGGGTATTTTCACGACGGGCGGGTGTCTACCCACTTGCTCGAGGTCTCGCTGCGTCCGCGGGCGAACGACCGCACAATGACGTGGTTCGCGGTGCCGTTGCGGGGGCAAGCAGAGCTGTGGTTTTCCGGTCTGCATTCCATCGTGTACCACGAGACCTTGGACCCCAACTACCGCACGATCAAAAGTAAGGACGGCCGCGCTGGATGAGCGAATCGTGGTACAAGTCTGTCAAGCAAGAGGTGTGATACTACTTGCGGGCAGGACAACGGCAACAGCAAAATCGATGCAACTGCTCCCGGCGCGGGCCATCCTTATTTTCTTTGGCCACGGTCGTGACGATAAGAAGGTGCCGGTCGGGCTTGCCGAAGCCATGAGCCGCGCGCGACGCTACAAAAGGCAAAACTACGCCATCGTTCTCGAGGTCTACGAGCAGCTGGAAAGGGGGGGGGAACACTGGTATAAGGTACCCAGAGGGATACATAGCCCGGTGCTGATATATCGGCTATCCCATGCTCCCTCTACAATGAAATAGAAGCCGCTTGGCCACGCAATCGTGTCCCGCATCTCCCTCTTACCAGATCACCTCGTTTAGATTCCAGATGACCGAGAGCTCCTTGCGCCACGGCGGCAAAATCCTGTCTACTGCGCGGTCCTTCACCCAGCCGCTCTCCCATCTTGGCCGCCGCATCGCCTTGCAGTATTCCCAGTATGCCGGGTAGTAGCCCGCCATCTCCCAGTCCAGCAGCGCCACCACCTGCGTACCCTGCACCAGGACGTTCCGCGGGTCCAGGTCGCCGTGGGTCAGCACGATGTCGTGCCCCTGCATCACATCCTCGAACACGTCGCAGTACAGCTCTACCCAGTCTTGGCCCGGCCGGGCGTTGCGCAGCGCCCGCACCACCCCCTGGTTGAACGCCGCCTCGTCCGCAAACGGACCGTAGCCGTTCTTCTCGTTGTCGAAGAGCGGGTCGTTGCACGGCGTGCGGCCCAGCCCCCCCACAAAGTCGCCGCGGTGCGCACGGAGCTCGGCCAGGTACCCGCGCAGCTGTGCCAGCACGGCGTCCTTGTCTGCTTCTGTGTACGTCGGCCACGCCTCCTCGAGGGTGCGTCCCGGGACAAAGTCCATGGCGATGCATGCGTAGCCGGACGTCTCGTCGGTGTAGGCGTTGTGGACGTCAGGGACGGGGATCGTCGTGTGTTGGCGGACAAACGCCATCGTCTCGGCCTCGGTCAGGGCCACCGACTCGCCCGTCTTGACCACGGTGCGGTCGTCGACCTGGTAGACGGGCGCAAATGTCCCGAAGCGTTTCGCATTTTTCAGCTCCTCTGGGGAGATTATCCGAGGCATGTTTTTGTTTTGTTTGCGTGAGCGGATTTTGACACAAGGCGACGAGAAGCGCGTTACCCGCCTATTGCGGCGCGCTTACCCTTTCTCGTCTTTCGCTCATGTAGTCACGTGAGATCACGTGAAGCCGTTTGCGGTTCCCATTGAAAGTTTTATATAGCACGGTAACTTTGGATCGCGGCAAGGCCGAACCTACGCAGTAGCGCGGAAGTATGACGCAACATGAGAAAACGGGGCGTTTGACGGACCCGTCTCGGGATTGCGTAGAACCGGCGCGCAGGTCCTTTCCTCCCGAAACGGACACGCCTTCCGTTTCTTGTTGTCGACCCTGATTATATAATGAAGACATTTTGCGGTCCATCGTAATTGTGCATCCCGGCCTGCCGTGAGCATGTGACCAGGAGTCAAACAGCTGTGACGTTGGGACTCGAGATGCCTTTTTGGTTTTAGTCGTTACGTCGTATGGGCGGATCGAACGTCCTCGAAAACGCGTACCTGACATGGTCGGCTTGATCGGCGATCGGAGCTTGGACAGAGCCGAAGACCGGCGCCCCGCCGTTCCTTCCGCTTCCAGAAGTACGACTTAGTGTGAAACTAGCACGACACAAGTCGAGGTTCACGTGGACGCAGGCAAAAACGGAGACTCGGAAAGGACGGATAGAAAACAAAAACGGTCGTCCAAAACGGAAACGAAATCCGAACTCGCTGTACAACTGCGACTACTGTGTACTACATGACGCAAGTCTAGTACTCTTACCATAGCCCGTACGTACTACTGGTTCTCGCCTCGTTCCGCTCGTGCCGGCCGCATCTTTTTTCGTCTCCGTTCCTTGAAACGGTGATGATGGGTAAGGGGCGTGGCAGAAACGACAGCCCAAGAGGAAGGAAATGCGCCATTTAATGGTTCTTTCTTTTTGCCGTGTAGGCGAGGGACAAAGTTGGATGGTCGCAACAAGGGATCTCACTCTCTATCGTTCTTCTAAACAGTTGTTGACGTTTTTTCTCCCGAGCGACCGGGACCAGAAAGTGTGGGGAAGAGAAGAAAATGGAATGCGCTCAAGTCTCGCTCGAGTCTCACCCCCTGGCCCCTTTCTGCCATATTCTTCGTCCCGGTTTTCGTCTTTCCGTCTTTTTTCGTCTTTGGCGGCTTTGCTTCTGCGGGAAGGTCGGCTTTGTGCGCGGGATGCATCCTCTTCTTTCGTTTTCGCTGTTCCGGTTTTTCCATCGCCCTCCCTTCTTCCCGGGTCACGGCCATCTGATCACCGGCCATTCAACCTAGAACAAAAGGGGAGCCTCTCGGCCAGGTGGTGGTCCTCGAAGCAGCCAAAGTTACTACTTCGTAGCTTGCATAGTCGCATGGTTCCTCTTTTTGTGCATAAAGTGCTTCCGCATCGGCCTCTTCCGGTGAAGTGAAATTCACAAGACCAGCAGGGGGGTGGATCAACAATGTTTCCCCGCCTCGTTCTCCTTTTCTTTTCATGATGCCATGGTGCCATAAAGAAACATGGGGGGGTATGGGTAGATGGCCACACCGGATTCTGGGACGATGTTTTTTTATCTGGCCTTATGCTTTCTCGTTCGATGGCCGGCTCCCCGCGCGGCCCAAAAAACGCAACGGCCAACTCTTGGCAGGGCAGCCACCGCAAAAGAGAAACGGTTGTATTGCGGCAGATGCCGGTTTGCGATCAGAGCAGCCTTCCTCGTACGAAGTGTTGACTGTTTACTTACATTCAAAATGGTGTGGACGTATGTTCGGGATAACCCCCAAGAAGAAGCCCCGTAATTCGAACAAGCACCACCCCCCCTTCTTTTTTTCATCTCTCCAAAAAGAAACGGACTGGACCTGCGTACATCAATATGGGGAACGACTTTGATAAAACGGAACAAACCCCCGGGTGTCGTTTTGTGCGCGAGGAGGTTGCCAACTGAACGGTTCGTGCACACGGATGCGGCGGGCCAAAAAAGGAGAGAGAATGACCAGCTGGAACAAACACAAGGGCCAGAAGAGAGAGCGACACATGACGTCCATGGCGGTGTTGACGGGATTCGGGCGAGACCGGCGCCGTAGCAGAAAGTAAACACGCAGCACAGAAGGCGTCTGCTCGTATGTGGACAAGATTGTGATTCTCAAAAATCTACTCGTTCGAAGTTACCCGCATCTTCCGTCCGGGAGCACCAAAGGATCTTCCTCTACAGAGGCGGTTCCTGGTTGCTCGGACAAGCATACGGCAAGGACCCGTCGAGGAGGCTCTTCCATATTACGATGCCTCGGCTTCCGAGTTTGTGTTAACTGTGTGTGTATGTGTATGCTTATCCTGG
Source organism: Fragosphaeria purpurea (assembly GCA_002778095.1). Lineage (NCBI taxonomy): Eukaryota > Fungi > Ascomycota > Sordariomycetes > Ophiostomatales > Ophiostomataceae > Fragosphaeria > Fragosphaeria purpurea. Next base: position 4,234,364 of record PCDL01000021.1, on the reverse strand, counting down.
ATACACATCTTGTTCGAACAGCCTGCATATCGAGTGTGCTTGCTAAACATAGTTCCAGGGCCCGTAGGCGGGCGTGACGCACAACCCGTGATCCTCGTATGAGCGAATGTGCACACATAAATGAAGGGCGCTCCTGAAGTCGTCCGTCCGTGCATACGGAGTGATAGTACGTTGTTACGAGCAGAGACCTGAGTATTATTACGCACGACGAAGGCACTTGGCACCTCGCAGCAACGAAAAACGCCGCAACCGCAAAGCGTATACCAAGGTGGTAAAAATAGCAGCAAGCCCGGTCTCGCTAACACGAAAGCCAAAACCCCCCTCCCGTTTACAAACCGGGATGACTTCATTCGTAAATTGCCCATAAATTGTTTACGGCGTGCAAGGGCCCCCTTTGGACAAGTGGTGCACTTTACAATGATTCTACCGAGTGCCAGAAATAAGGCGTTTTCCGGTTGCTGGGTTGTCCCCAAAATGCGTCTGCCTGTTGCCGCCAAGAGGAACGGAGATTGCGAGACGTAATACGTGCTCATAGCTCGTATATTCCGTACTCATTTACTTCATTAACGAGAATCCGAAACGGAACCCAAAACGGCCTGTTCTGCACGAAACGACCCAAAAGACAGGCAGGGAAAGTGCATTTTGGTTATTAATGGCACACGGGCCAGAAACGCATTTGTCAGGCAAGCCGGTGCTTGGAAATCGGTCTCGGGGGACCCTTAACGGCAGAAAATTGAGAAAAGGTTCCTAGGTTGCAAGCGGCCTGGTTTTTTGTTGGTATGATATATTGGTGCTCACGGCAGCCCGCTGAGTAAAACCAAGTGAAAAAGGAAAACCGATTCTTACCACACGAAAAACGGATTTCAAATAAACTCCGTCAAGGCAATGACTCGGGCGTTGGTTCTACCCGCTGATTGGCTGTAGATCATTTTCATGTTTTTGGCGGGGCCCTGTATTACATACGGAGCACAAAGAATACGTGTACAAAGGTACTCCGTACACCCCTCCTAAAACCCCACAAAGGCACCTGGATGATCAGCAACGAAGCCAGTCTTAGACCCGATTCGTCTTTCTTTAGGTCAGCCGAGCAAAGTTGGATCAGGCCGGGTTGCATGATGTCCTGTGCTCGCCCTGATAAAACAGAATGAAGGGTCCCCTTCACCGTGACAAAGGTCATTTGGTTTACAGAAAGACAATAAAAAAGGAAATGACGAGCGAAACGCAATTGCCTCGAAGGATTCTCTCACTTAGGGGGGAGGAGGTGTTCAGTGAGCAGAAAAGAGGGCGTTTTAAGGAGGATGACTCAACACAAAAAAAGGCGACCAGGGGCGGCGAACGGAAACAAATGGAGCAAATCAACAGCCGCGGCTCCGTCTCCACTTTTTTGGCGAAGGGCCTTGTCATCCACCAGAGATGGCGTTCTAGGCCTCAGTTTTCTTTTCTTTTTTTTCGTACGGGTCTCAGTGTGACTCTTTGAAAGCGGGAGAGGAGAAGACAAATGTAAGACACGAAAGGAAAGAAAGATCCTGGAACGAGGAACGAGATACGGGGTCTTTGTAGTCGTATTTTCTTGCGTTTTGTTCCCCATCACGAACCACGCATCAATGGCCGGTAAAATACGGTGAGTCGATACGAACCAAACCAAAACGCAATGGCAATCGACACCTGAAGTTCTTTTGGTTGTTCATGTTGTCACTGGACCCTTGGGCATGAAACGTCGGTGGTCGATGACGCACGTTGCCCAGAATTCGCCATTTGCTGATCCTTCATTTTTTGTGGGAATGACGCGAAACGTGATCTCATGGCATCCCCAAATCTGGACAAAAGGGTTGTTTTTTATTTTCATTTACTTAATTTTTGGGTTTTCTGCTTGTGTTGCCTCTCACATTAGAAGGGCGAACAACCGGATTGACAGAGCTTGCGGAGGGAAGAAGGGCGGTCAAGGAGCTCTGTTTTCTTGCGGGCGTGCATGATGCAACTGCAACTGTGACTGCACGGGCAGACAACATGTATTATGTACGGCAACGTGTCGTAGGCAGACACGAAACGAGCATTGGCAAGAGGAGACACACGAAAAGTCCTACGCGGTTGTTATTACTTCCACCTGTCCTAAACTAGCTTTTTGTTCGTATCGTTTCACATTCAAGGTTTGATTCATATCGTGCACAGTAAAGTAGTTTATAATGATTTTTTCATTATTGTGGTACAATTTCAGTAGGAAAAAGACCACTAGAGAAAAAGAAGAAACACGACGCTCAACCACGTATGGTGGGAGTGCGGTGATCCAGACTAAGAGGAGAGGGCGAGTCGGGGGAGATGTGCTATCCCCCTATATGAAGCCAGTGGTGACACTGTTTATCTAACATGAACAGAGACGACCGAGAAAAGAAAAGAAAAGAAAAGCAAATGCAGAAAACTCCCCGATATCGCTTTTTGTCGTAACAAATCCCATATTCCCATTGTCTTTCATATTTTTGTAAATGCCAGGAACAAATTGCGTAGATGGTATCGCCAAAACCGAAACAAAGAAAACAAAAAGGAGAATTGGTATGACCGTGAATGGGGTAGGAAAAGGTAGAACGCCCGCTATACAACAGAAGAAAGAACGAGAGAGAGGTCGTGATGCAACGTGCATGGTCGTCGTGCACTCTTCTAGTACACAGATATCGCCGAGATCAACCGGGCAGGGTTGCGGGGCGGCAGGAAGTAGTGTGTTGCATCGTCGTCCAACTCATCGACATCGTCGTCTCGATGTTGCGGTGCGGTGGCGTGCTCTGATGAGCCAGTATGTGTTGCTGCTGCTGCGGCGGCGGCTGCTTTTCCATGGACGCCCGCTGCCGTGTAAGGCTGCAGGGCGGCCGGTGGCGGCGGCGAGGGCGGCATCGTTTCGTCCTCGGACGACGGATCGGAGTCGTCCGAGACAACCAGCTCGGGTGGTGAGGACAGAAGGGAGGAAGCCGAGTGTGATGGAGAGCGCGTGAGGGTCAGGTGTGCGTAGTCTTCGTCGTCGTCCTCGTCCTCCTCCTGCTCCTGCTCCTCGGCCTCGTCGTTGTCTGCGTCGACCACAGTCGTGGTGACAGTTGTGAACATCTTGTTGCTCAGGCTGGGCTTGTTGTTGTGCGACGCCACCCGACGCAGCGGCACGGCGTCGGCCATCTCGACGTCGTCGTCGTCATCGGATGAGTCGTCCTCTTCCAAAGACGACGCCGACTCCTCAAAGGTGACCTCGTCCTCGTCCTCGTCGTCCTCCTCGTCAGACGAGTCGCTGTAGTCGCTGCTGGCATCGGAGCTGGCATCCGAGTCGTCGGCGTCGGCGTCCTCGGCTTGCCAGTCGTTCTCGGGCTCCTCCACGACGGTGTCGGCCCACTGCACGTGGCGGTCGGCCTTTTGTTGTGTTGTTGATGTTGATGATGCTGCGGACTGGGCTCCACGCACGGATTGGTTGAACCACGACTCCTGCTCGCGCTCCGCGTCGGCAAGCTCGAGCATCAGCGTGTCGAGCAGGTTGGCGTGGCCCACCAGGAGCCGCAGGTTGTGGTCGGGGCGTCCTGCCTCTGAGGACAGCTTTGCCCGCGCCTTGTGGGCGAGGAAGTAGGTTTGTGTGATGCTCATGGTCTTGCGTTGTGGGAGCGGCGAAAAGGATGAAGCAGAAGAAGGGGGAGAAGGGTACACTGTTGTTGTTGACATTGTGATGGAAAAGAGAAAGAAGAGAAAGAAGAAGAAATGAGAAGAGCAACAAGTTTTTGTATTGTTATTATTGTATAAGCGGGTTTTCTGCTGTGTGACTCAAAGAAAAAGCAAAAATAATAAGAAGGCGACAAAAGGGCAACCGATTGCGGAGCGCGGCTTTGTCAAAGTGGGGCGGAATTGGGAAATCGGACAAGGCAGAACCAATTTGGTGGCTTCAGGTTCTGATTCTTTTTTTTTGCTTTGCTTTGCCCTGTCTGGACTGATTGATACTGGACAACCTCGTTGGTTTTTCTTTTCTCATGTAATTCTTTATATTGGTATGAAAGACCGGTTGGCTCTTTGTTTTGGTGTTCGAAAGGCAAGCTCTCGGAAAAGGAGAAGTGCTGGGAACGTGTAAACACCAATGGACTGGGAAAGGCAAAAGAAGAGTCTGCGGGAAAGAAAGGTCTAATTCTTTCTTTGTGTGTTTTTGCGTTTGGATGAAGAACTGTAAAGAGAATTGAGAAAAAAGGATTTCCAAAAAGAATCAGAATGAAAGAAGTCGGGGGGGCCAAGCGACAGTTATTAACTATTCCGTACGAACGCGCGCTGCGCGACCTCCGTGTCGTCCGTCGTTGCTCGCTCTTTCCTTTTCGCAGTCTTGCGTCGTCCCGAAGGCACCAGCAATAATAAAATGGACGATGAGGAATAAGACACACGCCCCCCCTTCCTTCCTTCCGTTCCCGTTTTTTTCGCTTTCGCTTTTAAATTCACCGTATTTTCGCAAGCTCCGCCGGGGTTTACAAATGCACAAAGTAGCGGGCAAGGGATGCGAGGGGAGGGGTGTGCTTAACGCAAAACGGAGGCTAAAGGGTGGGGTGTACCTTTTTTTTTTTTTTTTTTTTTTGCTCTTCCTTTCTCTTCTCCTCGGAGACGGAGCTTTTCAATTCGTTTTCTTACGCGACGGCCGCACCTGCTTCATCTGTCATCCGGCCTTGCTTACCTAGCAACAAAGACAACGAGGGGTGGCTGTAAGAGTCAGACTGCTTATTCTCATTCCTCTTGCTTTCCTCCTTTGGCTCTGGCCCTCCGTTGTCCGTTGCGTCCGTTGCGTCCGACCGTCCGGCCATAAGGCCATACACCACTCTAAACCCCAGGCCAGCAAAAATTTGCTGACGCCAGACAACCACGACCACATTCGACCACTTTTTCGCGTACGAGTAATGGGCCGTCGTTCTTACATGCGATGATGCGAAAGAAGACAAATGCGACCATCCAAAAGGGTCCAGAACGCCTATTCTCCAGCGTCCCCTAAACAATCCTTTTCCTCCCAATGCCGATGAGTAAGATTGGGAAGAAGCCAAAAAGGGCACCCTGACAAACAGGAAAAAGTCGAGTCCGCGCGGGTGCCGACAAAGGAGCGACGAACAAACCCTTTCTTTTGCAAGGAAAAAAAATCCAGTTTCAGCCCAGCCTGTCTAAAAAAGAAAGTGTCCGGCGCAATCCGCGTTTTCTTCCGTTTTGGCTTCTCTCCGTTTTGCACGTTTTCTCCGTTTCTCATGTTTTCGTCCCTAGGTAATACGGACTATGTACCGTTTTAGAACAGAGACAGGACTGCGATCTCGATCGAACACAACCAAGGCCGTCACATCGATTCATGTCCGTTCGTTTTCCCTCGTCTCATCGTTCGATAATGGGAAGTCCTACTTTTCCGTGATTCCCGTTTACTTCATCATGCAGCGCACGTCGTTTGACTACGTTGGTCAGGGTTGCAAAGTAGAAAAAAAAACCATCCTCCGTGCACAAAGAAAAAGGCCTGTGATGAAGACAAGGGAAATTGCCGTTTTTGGTAATCCCAGCAAAACTTTTGTATGATTTGAAATCTACGGGGTAGATTTGCAATTGGATTGTGAACGGGCCATTTGCGGTACAAGAACAAACATACGACTATTACCTCGTACGTGGGCAACTCTTTCTTCCCCGCCTTCTGGGCACCCGTACGAGGTTCCTTTTGGGTGACAAAAGTATTTTTTTCTCTTTAGGGGTGGCCCTCCTTGCTAAGCCGACGCCCTACGGCAACAAAAACTCGTAGGGCGCGCGGATCCCCCGAGGTACCGGCCGGGTCAAGCTTATCTGACAAAACCGCGTTGCGCGCAAACGAAGTGAGAAAGAGCCTGTCTGCACGATGATTGGTTGCCATCTGGCTTTCTAAGCGAAGATCAGTAATCAGACAGGTAGTGGGGACCGAAAAGGGCTGCTTCGATCGGGGCCCAGCATGTTCGACGGGCTTCGGCTGAGTAGGAGGGAAAAGCGTTTTTACTCGAATATGGGTTAGAAATCCGTCTGCGGGATTACGGAGTAGTCCTTCCATCATGTTCGTGCCGAGACTCCATCTGATGCAGGCTTGCCTGTCAAATTGAATATGGACGAAGAACCCCCAAAATGAAGAATGAAAGTGCATGATTAAGATCATAGAATGATATCGGCATGCGCCGTGTCGCAGGTTGAACATTATTCAGACGATCTATCTCGAACAAAATCTAGATCTCTTCTGGGGACACGGTTTTGCGAACCATGGGCAATTCCTCATACGACGTGTGATGGCACGTTAGCAGAGAGGTCATGCATTTTGTCCACTTCTCCGTTTTCTCCGTTTCCCCCCTTTCCGTTCTTGCCGTTTGCGTATCTCCGTTTCCCGTGCTTACGACGTTATTATTGGCGCTACGCCTTGTTAATAATACAACGACGTTTGAGTCATTCAATCTCGGTGCCTTCTGAGCCCCCCCCTTTCCTCTAATAAACTCTCCGTTAAGCGAGAACGAACACGGTTGGCACAACCCAGTCATTGTCACTAAGCCACCATGAGTCGTACCGTTCATTGTTCGTTCTCCGTATGTATGTCCGTCCATGCAGCCACGAAGCCTCTTTCCCCTTCGGCGTATCTCAATCGCCCGAAGAGACGGCAACGCGGCTCCTTTCTCTCGTTCCTGTCCGCTGTTCTTCTTCCTTCTCCTGGTCCTTTGTCTGCGCCGCATTCGACACGGGAGCCATACACTGTTAAAGTAAGTAAAAAAAAACGAAAGCGAATAAAGAGGCATGCAGGAAAGCAAATCCGACGACCTCACATTTTGGGCGGGTCGACGGACCTTCCATGAGAACGGAGAGGTAGAACGGAGAGGACGCTGAATGATTCCAGAAGAGTTCTTTTACCGAGGCCGGCCCTTTTCTTTTTGCCCTATGCCCGCGCTTGCCTTGACTCGGCCGGCCCTGGTGCTCGCATCTTTCCTCTTCGGCGTCTCGGCCCTCTCTCCTGTAAGGGACCTGACTGCGTTTTCTGTGGGCCTTTTTTGGCCCTTTTTTCTCACCGTGCACAACAATTCACGCAGCCTACTCATCCGATGCACAAACAACAGCAAAGCAGCCTTTGTTTGCTTTCTTTGTGATCTTTTTTTTTTTTGACCTTCCACGCGGCATTATGACGAAACAGATCCCAGCTGGGGCTCGCACCTCGCGGTTTTGGAATCAAGGGCCGTCCGTCCACTCTATTAAGCTTACTCCGTAATACGGCTCCCGTAGAATCCCCGACATGTCTCTTCCGGGGCGTCTATAGTTACCCGGACGATGCATGCTGTTTGTTCCCCTTTCTTTCGTCTCCTTTGACCATGCGGTTCTGATATTGTGAGACTCGGCCAGTTCGCTACACAACATACTCCGATAATGCAGCGTGTGATACCATATTGGTATTGTGCCCCGTGACTCTTGTCCTTGGTTTTTTTTTCCTCATCCGCTTCTATTCTTTTCCTACAGGGCTGGAATATCTCCACCTATTTTCCCCTTTGTTAGATGCACTCCCCCCTTGGCCTTGTAACCCCACAGCAGAGCAGTCTTTGGGGCTATGATGCATTTTACGCAGTGTAGCGTCTTGTTTTTTTCCTTCAATTCTTTACAGGGGTGCCTCGGTTACGAGTACGAGCATACGAGGACGCGTAGTCGCAAGAAACGGGGCAATGTCACTAAATATACTGGGTATTACTTTTAAGAAAAACAAACGGGGATTTGAATAAAAAGGAAGCGTGAAATGGGGAAACATGCGCAATTCAGGAACCGCCGTGCCCAAACCCGGCGGTGGAGCTGCTAACAAATGCGGGAAAATTTGAAACTGCGGCAAGAAAACTCAGCCACCTTGTGTGACTCGTAACATGGCGTACACTCGGTAGGCAGCCTTATTACTCAGGACGGGGCGCAATACGGCCATGACCGTATTTGGCTGGTTTATGCGAACACACACAAAAGCGAATGCGCGGCCACTCTTCGAATCAACAACACGACGATACGGCGAGGGAATACGATACCTCCGTGGACATTACGCGTGTTTGTCTCCGTATTTTGCAAACCGAACAATGAGCCGATGACGCAGCAAAACGCAGTTCGTACTCGTATGAATTGGGACTTTTGTTGTTTTTGCTTTGCTCTGCGCCTGGCCGAAATCGCAGAACAAGGGGACAAAATGCGGTCTCGGCAACGCTATTTTGCTTCACACAACGCCGTACCTGTAAAGTGAAACAAAAAATAAAAAAATAAAAAACTTCTAGACGTCGATCCCGGGGCCGAAACGAGTGCGACGAAAAAGGGTTCAGCTGACCACAAGGCCCCGGCTTTCGACGTAAACTCCGCCCGACTTTTAATACTATGTAAGGCGCATAAAAGAGAATGATACGGGATGCTGGGAGTTTACCTAATCCCCGATGTCCTTAAGTAATCGTTCTCACAAGCGGGAACGGACAAACACAAAAAAAAATGTCGGGATTCGGTTCATAAAAACGGAGGTGGGGACGAACGAGTGCTCCGTATTACTACTCGTCCTTATCGCCGTTATCTTCTCTTTCCGTTCCGGCAAACGTGCATAAAACGATATATGCTTACATTTTGCATACAATAAAACACACACTACTTTGCACAACCCCATGTCCCGCCCTTCCGTTCCGTTTCCGTTATCCCCCGACCACAAAGGACCGTCGATTGTGGACGCAGCGGGATGAATGGCTCTTGGGCGCCTTCTTTTTCGCTTCTTTCCGCCTATTTGTTTTCGTGGCTAACAGGCCATCTGACTTTTTTGCTCTCGTCTCAAGGGAAAGTTTCGGAAGCGTGGTTTCTGTCGAGAGCTCTTTGCGCGGTTTAGCGAGTATCATCGCAACTGCTTTCTCTTGGCCGCCCGTCCCTTTCGTTCCCCTTTTCGGACGACTGCTAACCGCAAAGGCACAAACCGGCAGGCCCGTGAGACCAGAAAAGCAGAAAGGGGGGAGAACACTTTTGACCGGAGCCGTCTTGTCTCAGCAACTGGCGCTGACGTACGCAGTAAGACGGTGGTTTGCCTATTTGGGCGTTGCCTGCCGGGCCGCGTGTAGGGGGTGTTGGTTGGTGGAAAGAGCTTATCTTACGAACTCCTAATACTTCGGAACGGGGCCAATCGGGGGACAGAGTGCACCAAGCAAAGAAAACGGAGAGCAAAACGGATTGCTCGTACAACGTTTTACGACGTACGAGCAATACGAAGGCACGACCTTGTTCCGTCGTCCGTTTTTTTCCTTTGTTTGGCCCCACCCAGAACCAGCCAGCCGGGTCGCGAGGGGTCGCACTTTGCACGTGCAAACTACAGAGTACGAAGAAGGAGAAGAACGTTTCCGAGGAAATCTTGCATCCCCGGGGATCCCGACCAACGCCGCCGAACCATGCACGACTGCGAGGTTCGGCGGACTGGCCTCGTAAAAATGAAAAGGGAAAAAGAGAAAACACGGATTTCCCTTTTTGTCACTGATTGCGTATGATAGGATCGTGCTCGTTGTGTTGTTGTTTGGACCTGGAATGCAACGTGAATTGAGGGCTACATTCGCTCTTCTTATCATGGATTTGGCCGCCATGCATGATGTGCTGGCAGGGCCTGTTTTGCTGCTGCCTCGCTGCCTTACGAAGGACGATACGGTATGCGGAAAAAATTAGTCAGGAAAAAAAAGCTCGCTTAGTGGCGGTCTGAATTGGAGGCGGTAAGGCGGTAAGGAAACCTTGCAGCTGGGATATGGGACACCTACTGCGGACGTCGTATTATGCAGAGGGTAATACGGCGTATGCCGTGGACCAATACGGGAGCACCAGGCGAGACGACGAGATCGTTCTTTCGTATACGTACGTAGTATGCGACGGGGAAAGCAATAGAGAGGACTCGCATGGCATTTCCCACTCAGGCCGGAAATGACCCCGTTGGTCATTGCCAACCAAATCCGGCCTCGTTCGGTAGGCAAGAAACAAGAAAAGAAAAGGAGAGAAAAGGAAAAGGGCCGACACGAATCGTAGAGCCGAACAGACAAGGGTGAACGTACAGACAGCGTCACAGAAGAGCCCGGCCGGTGGGAGAAGCAAATGAAATAAGACGGGCAAAAAAAGGAAAGAAAAAGGAAGCTCGTAATGAGCGCATTGCAGGGAACCATCCCCTTCCCAAACGCCACACACACACACACGGCCTCTTGACGGAATGCAGGTCAGCCGTTGGCGTATTATTGGTTTTTTTTTTCGTGGCTTGTTGCCAAATTAGGCAAAAAGAGTCATTGAAAGAAGCATCCTTCCTCGCTTTAACTCCGGGCATCGCCGTCCCAGGGGTTGTTGAGTTCACCAGGTTCGGATCCAACGTGGCATTGCCTGCCGGTTCCGGAGGACAGGACTGACGATGATCGCAGTTCGCGCAAGAGGAACGATGGTTGGACAGAGAATTGCCTACGGAATAGGTTGGACTGTGAGCACCGTCGCGCGTCAATATTCTGCCGTGTTCGAATGCATGTTCTGCGCCGTCCAGCCGCGGCAGACGAAGACAAACCGGCCTGTTTCATTCTTGGGCGAGGAGAGCATGAGCATTGGAAATTTTTGAAAAAAAGGAATTCAAAGAAGATGATTGTCTACCGCTTGTTGATGCTACTCTATAAAACAGAACATAGTAAAGAACCAAAAACAGGAATGATGTGCTTTTCGTGGAGGCACGAGTGCGTGAAACTACACAAAACAAACACGCTCCCAGGCGGGCTCACACCGCCCGCAGCTTCTGCATCCCCCGCTGCCGCTTGCCCCCGACCGTCCGGTTCTCCTCGATCTCCAGCAGCGCCTCCCGCTTCTTCGCCCCCACCAGGGCGAGCGCCTCCTTGGTCACCCGCGTCTCCAAGTTGACCCCGGGCTCCGACCACGCCGCCAGCTTGCGGCCCACCCGCGCCTCAATGGCCAGCACCAGGTCCACGTCCCGCTGGCCCACCAGCGTCACCGCCGCGCCCGCCCGCCCCGCGCGCGCCGTCCGGCCCACCCGGTGGATGTACGCGTCCGGGTCGCGCGGCACGTCGTAATTGACCACGAGCGCCACCTCGGGAATGTCCAGCCCGCGCGCCGCCACGTCCGTCGCCACCAGCACGCGCGCCGCCGCCGCGCGGAACCGGCCCAGGTTGCCCGTGCGCTCCCGCTGCGGCAGGCCCGCGTACAGCGCCGTGACGCGGTGGTCCAGCAGCCGCAGCAGGTGGTGCAGGTACGCCGCCGTGCTGGCGCGGTTGACAAACACGATCACGGCCGGCAGCGCCGCGTTGTGCGCCGTCGTCAGGAGCACGTGCAGGTAGTGCTCGCGGTGCGTCACGGGCACCAGGATGTGCGTCTGGTGCAGGGTGTCGGGGACGGCGGAGGCGATTCTGGCGGTTGTCTTTGTAATTTTTGCTGTTTCTGTCAAAGCCGTCTCTTCGTCGCCGCCTACGTTGCCTGCCTCGGCCCCCGGCGTCCCGCCGACCTCACACACAAACACGGGCAGGCGGTCGGCGGGACGCGGCCGGGCCTTCAACGCCCGTACCTCGGGGGTCACCGTCGCCGTAAACAGCAGGGTCTGGCGCTGCGTCGGCGGCGGCAGCGCGCCGAGGCACGTCTCGACGTCCGGCAGCATAGAGCCCCGGGCCGGTATGTTTCTCGCGCCGTCGCTGGCGTTGTTGCCGACGGACGACGATGACGATGACGACGACGACGACGATCCCCCGCCCGCCAGCAGCCGGTCCGCCTCGTCCAGCACGACGTAGCGCACGCGGCGCAGCCCGCCCCAGGTGTCCTCACCTGACGTGCGGATGTGGTCGGCTAGGCGGCCGGGGGTGGCGATGACAAGGTGCGGCCGCTGGGCCAGAGCAATGGCCTGCGGGCGCATGTCGGCGCCGCCCGTGACGAGTAGGGCCTTGAGCGGCTGCGGCGCCGCCAGCGCCTGGAACTGCTCGTAGATCTGCAGGGCGAGCTCGCGCGTGGGCGTCAGGACGAGCGCGAAGATGGCGCTGGGGTCGACGGCCCACGCCTGCAGGATGGGGATGGCAAACGCCACAGTCTTGCCGGAGCCCGTGCGGCTGCCGCCGATGCAGTCGTGGCCGCGCAGGATAGCGGGGATGCAGCCGGCCTGGATGGCGGTGGGGCGGCGGATGGCGACGTTGGCGAGCGACTGCACGAGCCAGGGGCACACGTCGAGGGCGGAAAAGGAGGTGGGGAGGGGGTTGGAGGTCGACGTCGACGGCGCCGGAGGCGCGGTGGATTGTTTGCTCGCAGTGGTCTTGGCCGGCTCTGCTGCCTGGCGCGAGGCGGCCACGACGCTGCGGATGCGCGAGGGCGCGCTGAACAGAACGGGAAATGGCTCGTCTTCGAGGCCATCTAGACGACGTGTTCTTGTTCTTGTTTTCTCTCCTTTGCTGTTTTTGGCCGTCTCGTCCTCGTTTCCTTCTTCCTCTTCGTCCGCGTCTTGGCTGCTGCTGTCGTCCGACTCACCGGCGTTGTCCGAGTGGTCTGTGGCCGGTTCTATGCCATCGCTGCCACTGCTGTCTTCTTCTTCTTCTTCGTCTCCACTTTCTTCGTCGCTTTCACCCTCAACTGCCAGTTCCTCCCCGACCCGGCGCTTCTTGCGCGGCTCGCCGCTGTCGAGGTAGTCGGAGTCCTCGGCGCTCGCATCCACGTCGACGTCTTCGCCGCGGTGGCGAGCGCTCTTTGCCGCGCTTCTCTTCGACGTGATAGCCGCAGGCATTTCTCTAAGGCGACCTATATTGATTCAAAAAAAGGAATGCTTGCACCGTCGTGCCTTTGCCTGCATTTCCTCTTTTCTTTCACTGCAAGTCGGTTTTGCTCCGCCTTCGATGATGTTCTCTTTTTTTTTCTGCCGTGAGGATTTGTGGGGCCGAAACTTTTTGGCGGTGAAGAAAAACGGAGGAGTTTGCGTGGACAGGGGGAAAAGTGGAGACGATTAACGGGAGCCCTGCTTCCGTACGCCGAAACGCTGCAAGAGTTCCCACTAACAAAGGGAACCAGCCTCGTCAAGCGCGCGCTTGAATTGCATGGCAGCTAGTGGTAATAGCACACAGAGCACCACTACAAGTGTACAGTTTTGTCTTCTGTCCCCCGACTCCTGCTTCTATCTAACGCCAAGAGAGACTCAGGGTGGACGTGACGCAGGCAACGTCTCTTCGTCTCGTCATGTCAAACGCGGGCCAGCATCCGACGGGATGTCGCAGAGATGAACATGAATGACCAGGAAAGATCCCTAGGTTTTGTTGCTCCCCTTTGGATTCGCTTGCCGACTGGTCAGAACTGGTCAGAACAGAACCAAGCAAAGAAGAAGGGCCTTGTAGCAGCGCTGTGACCGGCGATCCCGGGTCGATCCCGAAGGCGACGATGGCCCCAAGGGTTGGTGGTGAGCGGGTCTTTTCAAGCCCGGAAAAAGCAGTCTTTCCTAGATTATGCGTATCTGAAGTCATACGAAGGAATTGCTTTCGGCGGAAGCAAAAAAACAGTTGTCGGCATTGACCGGCTCTTCTCTCTGGGATGCCCGGCTGCCAACGACGGCTGGGAACCAGAAACCCAGGTCTGGGATATAGGACGAAAAGCGGCAGACAAAGCATGGCATGCGGCTCGTATCTGCTAGACGCACCAAAAGTCTCGTTGTGGTGTACGACACGTATGCGTTTGCCTGGCTGTTGTGGTTGCTCGAAGCAGAACCTGTGTCCGTCAAGCAATGCCCTGGCCGCGCTGATTGGCCGCAGGAAAAGCCTGCGCCGTAAAGGCAGCCAGCCGCAAACGATCTGCCGCTCCCCTGGCCCCCTACAGTAGGTGCTGGTATCAGCAGCCGCCGAGGCCCCCAGAAGGGAAAGGCGGCAGTGTGTGTGTGTGGAAGCAGGGCGAACTCGTTGTTCTGAATTTCTTGGGCGTCGTAGCTTGCATACTGTTCTTTTGGGGTTGTTCACATGGATACTGCATTCAAACGCTCTAGTTTAATAGCATACAAATTGGCACACAAGCAGCCAAGCCGCCTGCAGCCCTGCAGCCCTGGCTTGCCTATCTCGGCTCCGTCATTCTCTCCGTTCCATGTTGACGATTTGTCCATGAGGAAGGCAGACAAGGCCGGCTCGGTAATGAATACAAGCATAAAGCCAACCGTAGGCCTACCAAAACAGGAATCGGCACCACGGCATCGCGTGCCAGAAACTGTCTTCCCGGCATTGACAGTCTGAGCCGTGTGTTCGCTGCAGGCCCTGTACGTGAGCCGACAGCCTGTAGGACCGAGGACCTGAGGAAGACTGCAGCATGGAAATAAAAAGACCTACTGCTGATGCTTACATACGGCGACAACAACCTCCAGAAACGTACCGAAATTGAGCTTGCAGATGCGTGACGAATGCGGTTTCCTGTTCCAGCATCCCCCTATTCCTCGCTTGCTCCTTCCCCCCTCCAATCGAAACCCGCCATCACAGGGCTGGACCACGCCTGCCCCTGTTCCCTCCATTTCCGTACGTACCAACCCCCGCCCGCCTGCGCACTCCCTTGTCTAGCTAAGCCCAGTGATCACCCCTTTCAAGTCCCTGGGCCCAGCCAATCCTCGTCGTCCTTGCCCTTTTCGGTGGTGGTTTATGTGTGCCCTTTGGCTCCAACGGCAGCTACGGCCCCATTGCCAGCGCCAACGGCTTCTCCACAGTACGTTCACTTAGAGCACAAGAACTCGTAAGGGGGGCGCGTTTCCAGACCTTGCCCACCCTTTTTACCCACGCGCGGCGCTCCTTCCTCCTCCTCCTTCTCTTCTTTTAGCGTGCCCGCCCCGCTGCTCTCTCCGCCCGCCGCCCTTGTGATAATATCCGCAACCCAACGTCGTCTCGATCCGGCCTCATCCTTTTCAATCTTTTTCTTACCTCTTGTTTATCGTCTCCTCCGTCCGTCACGCACCTCACACGAGACGAGTTTCAAGAGGCCAGACGCTCGGTTTTTTTCGTCTCTTTCTTTCTTTCTTCTTTCTTTCTTTCCTTCGCTCTTCGTTTGCTGTTTGCCGTTTGACCTCTTCCCTTTCTCTCGTTTTTCCTCATTTTCGTCCGTTTTATTTCGGCGTCGTCTCTCCGCGTCTCTCTGACATTTTCTTAAAAGGGATCTTTTTTGTGCTCCTTGTCTCTTTGGATATATTCGATTTTGACCGGCGATCTCTTTCCTTCTTTTCGACAGCATTCTTGATCCCTTTGTGCGTCTTCGCACGGGGCTGTCTCACTCGTGGGAGCACGGCAGACGACGTTGCAGAAAACCCCGGAAGAAAGGGAGTCTGTCTTTGCTCAGCATCGCCGACCATTCGTCTTAGGCTTCGGCCCTATTCTGCGATTGGCGGCGAGGCAAGACACGCTCAGAGGAAGTGAGCTGTGGCCGAGGACTTATCCTTTTTTTTTGTTTGGCTTGCTCGCTGCATCTTTGCCTTTTTGTCGGCCGACTCTCGTGGCCCTTTTTTTCTCTCCCACTACTTCTCGCCGTGCCTTTTATACGTATATATATGAACACAATGCCGGATCCTCAAAATAACGGCACGGCCGTGGAGGCATTTCCCCATGTACGTTTATATTCTTTTTTTTACTCTCTTCATTCTTGTCCAGTCTACTAACTTTGTAAAAAGCCCACACCAGCAAACCCGTCGCTAGATGCCCCGGCACTGATACCGTCCATTCAACCTCCCTCCTCCTCGCCCGCCCCCATGATGCCCAACAATGTTCCCCTCCTCCGCCCCGCTATACCCGGCGCCCGAGCCAACGGCGGCGCACGGACCCCTCGTCTCGGGCTTGCGATCCCGTCTTCCAACAACGTCAAACCGGTTGGCGCCCCCGTTCCACAACTCCAACCCGTCGGACGACCTCCGCTGCCTGTGCTGCATCTCGCCACCCCCATGGGCAGCCAGGGGATCCCCCACGAACAGCCGTCTGGTCGTATGTCCGGCCAGTCGGCTCTGCAGAGTGCCTCCGGCGGCAGCGAGAGCAGCGCTGCGCACAGCCGTTCCGGCAGCTTCGGCCCCCTGGACGGCCGCGCCAGCAATCCCACGTCGGCCGGATCGCAGTACTCGGCGCTTTCCTTTGCCAGCCAGTACGGCATCGGGTCCAACCGTGCCCACGGCACGCCCGACCCCGTCTCGGCCGTCGGTTCCATGTATTCGGAGCTGAGCGAGGGCGGTGTCGGGATGGAGCGCGAGGGCAGCCTGGCCGGCCTCGAGGCCTTTGACAAGCTCACCCTGGAAAAGGCGCGGACGTCGGACGTGGAGGACCTGGACGACGAGGGCTGGCGCATCGCCAGCATGGAGAAACGGGTGGTAGAACTCGGCAGTCTGGGCGAGGGTGCGGGGGGCGCGGTCACCCGGTGCCGGCTCAAGGGCGGCACGACCGTGTTTGCGCTCAAGGTCATTACAACCAACCCGGATCCCGACGTGAAGAAGCAGATTGTGCGCGAATTGGGCTTCAACAAGGAGTGTGCGTCCGAACACATCTGCCGCTACTACGGCGCCTTTGTCGACCCGTCCACCGCGACCATCTCCATCGCGATGGAGTTCTGCGAGGGCGGTTCGCTGGACAGCATCTACCGCGAGGTCAAGCGCCTCGGCGGGCGCACCGGCGAGAAGGTGCTCGGCAAGATCGCCGAGGGCGTGCTGCACGGGCTGACCTACCTGCACTCCAAAAAGATCATCCACCGCGACATCAAGCCGTCCAACATCCTGCTGTGCCGCAACGGCGAGGTCAAGCTGTGCGACTTTGGCGTGTCGGGCGACTTTGGCACCAAGGGCGAGGCGAACACGTTCATCGGCACCAGCTACTACATGGCGCCCGAGCGCATCACGGGCCAGAGCTACACCATCACGTCCGACGTTTGGTCGACGGGCGTGACGCTGCTCGAGGTGGCCCAGCACCGCTTCCCCTTCCCGGCCGACGGCACGGAGATGCAACCACGGGCCGGCCTCATCGACCTGTTGACCTACATTGTGCGCCAACCGATTCCGAAGCTGAAGGACGAGCCCGACGCGAACATTGTCTGGAGCGAAAATTTCAAGTATTTTATTGAGTGCTGGTGCGTTTTCCTAGATTATATGTCTCTCTCTCTCTCTCTCTCCACACCCACTAACACCCTTCAGCCTTGAAAAGGAACCCAGCCGGCGCGCGACGCCGTGGCGCATGCTGGACCACCCGTGGATGAAGGAGATGCGTACCAAGCGGGTCAACATGGGTCGCTATCTGTCCAAGGTCTGGGGTTGGGATGAAGAGCCGAACCAGGCGGCCGACGGCGGCGCCCTTGCCGGCGGGACTCTTGCTTTATAAACAAGAAGAAGCGGATATTGAAACCCACGCACGGTACTGGTAATCGACCTGGTTTGCCCTCATTCGCGCATAACATGGGTGTCAGTCGATACAATGCTTTGACTCGCTTTGGTCCACGTTGCTGCGCACGCATATGCCGCTAAGAAAGCGGTTTGGAAGGCAGTTTACCTTCTCGTCGTCAACGGACTGCGAAGATTGGTGGGAATGTTTTTTGGAAACAGGCCCAGACGCTTCACAATACATCAACTACAGCGGGTGGGGGTGGCGCACGAAACGGCAGAAGAGAATTTGCACAGTACCTGCAAGGCATATTCGCTTACCCATCGGCTGCTTATTTTCTCACCCGTCGCGGACATACACGCCGCGGAAAAAAATAGCTTGACGTTTTGCTGAAGTGGTGGGGGGGAAAAGAGCACGAGAACGCCGTCATTGGCAAGGCCAGTGCTGGTCTTGCGTCTTTTTACATGGCATCTCCTGAAACAGATTGCTGGAGTCCTTTTCTTGGTTTAATTTCGACGAGACGACTACCTCACTATCTAGGATCATTTATTCGCCTTTTCTAGGTTTCCTTTTCTTTCTTTCTTTCTTTTTTTGGATTATGGCGTCTGTGCGTGTATATATATACATATGACTCTGACAGATATGACAGAACGAATTCAACGGAAGGTTGTCACGATTTTGGCGTTGTTTTGCGGGTACCACTTTGAAGGTGGGTGGTTTCAGTGATGATATCGGACTACACCATTTTCTTTCCGTGTCTGCATGGTTACTAGTGGGCTTGCAGTGTGTCACCAGGGGAAAAGGAAAACGTGACGAGTCAGGCGCGTTCCGTTACGTGCATGTACGTGGCCGAGCATCCTGCGAACCGTTGGCCTATGCTTTCCGTTTGGGGAAGCCACGACGCACCACAGCTCTCCAACCCCTTCTGCCCCTCCCCCCCAAGCTTGCTCCTGCCGCATGATCGCGATCTTGCAGGAAGGCGCCCTTGCATGCACGACATGACAGCCGGGAAGGCACGAAGCAGGAGCCGCTGGGTAGTCGACGTTTCCCTTCTTGGGCTTTTCTTGGTTTGTCTTATTTGATCTTTTCTTTTGCGGTTTATTTGTTCTCTTTGTTTTTTTTTCTTCTTTTCCCTTTTTCATTCCTCTTCACTTCCACAGACCCTTTTTCCTTGCCTTTTTTTTTCTCCCACAAATCTACAACGTTGCAGTTTGCAAACACAGACGACGGTCACACACCGTGCGGTTTGTTTGCCACTGTTTGCCATTATGTCTCGTCTTTTTCTCTTCTGCTCTTTTTGATTGTACGTTCCTTCGGCGAAGATGATCCGCCGTTTCTCTGGCCGAGCAACAGTAAACCGTGTGCGGACGCGCAAGATAGAGTTGGTCAACGAGGATTCTCCGATCATGTATTCACCGTCGCCGTCGCCGTCTTTAGGGCCCATGGATACACTGTATTTTTGATTCTTTATCTCTCTTCCTCTCCTTTCCCTCTCCACGTGAACTGCCACATCACCACAAACATCCAAAGAAAGAAGCCCAACAACAGAACCCCCCAAGAATCGAGAATGGCGAAAGAAAGAACCGCTCGCACCGTGGGCCTTCGACTGGTCAACGGAATCGCATCGGTACGAAATGCTGCCTAGCAGACCGTCGTCACGATGCCTCCCCAACCACCTCATGTTCGGATGAGCAAGTTTTTTTTCTTCACCGCTTCGACCCAGCGAAAATTTCTCGTCAAAAATCTGCATCCCCAACCTCCTTTTTTTCTTGCCCCTTTGCCCTCTGGCCGTACGTCTCTCCACAGTGCCCACCGCGGACCATGGCGTGACGCTGGTGCTTGTCCGCCACTGTGCTCTTCGATCTCGCCCGTGACAAGGTACATCGCCAAAGAGCCAGCGAGCGAGCGAGCGAGCGAGCAAGCGGGCCAAGAAAAACCACGGCGGCCCTTCTTCGTCTCGTGACACAAGCACGAGCTAGGCAACCGAATGGGGGTGAACAATAGGAACAGCTCGCGATGAATAGAGACAGCACGCACAACACGATTTGGGGAGGGCAAAAAATGGGAAAATAAGAATAAAAGTCAAGAAAATCAAAATCAAAAAATCAAAATCAAAAAATCAAAAATCAAAAAAGAAAAAAGAAAAATAGCACAGAGAGACCCGTCTGCGACGATGAGAACAAGGTGAACAAAACGTCACGAGAGGGACACCATCACGACAAAGTGCCGCGCGTGCCAACACACAACTTGTCCCTCGTTCTCTCGCTCGTGCTGCGTGTACTTTTTTTCTCATCTCATCCGACTTCAACGTTCATTCTCGCGCTGGCCGCACATTCGATACTGTGCACAAGGGCCAACTCACTTGTCTTCTCTGCCATCATCTCCCACAACATTCCTTTTCTTCTTTTTGCTTTTTCTCTCGCCCTCTCTCTTTCTGTCTCTCTTTCTCTCACTCCTTTTTTTCTTCACATTTGCTTCTTTCCATTCATTTTCCTGCTTCGCAACTGTCCTTGTCTTCGAAGAACGTCTTCCTTGGTCTCTCTCTTTTTCTTCCTCTTCCATGACACGAACAACACTTGTCTTCACGACGTTCATGAAAATTCAAGCTGCCCTCTCTGCGAGAGAACACACAAAACCCATTCTTGCCCACTACCTTCTCAGCCTCCTCTCACCGTGCACAGCATCGCGGATCTAGATTCCCCCTCCCTCTCCTTCTGCATCACGCCTTCGAAGGTCACACCTGGAGACGCATCTAGACCCTTTCTTTGCACACACGCTTTTTCCTTTTCCCCAGAGTCCCAAGAAAGAGAAGACAGATCCAGACAGGAGACGTTGACCGAAACGGCAAGCATATTGCGAAGCACAAGCACAAAGTTCAATGCTCTTGTTCTATTTCGTTTAATTCTATTTCTACCTCCTTTTTCGCATTCTTTCTATACCCTCTACACTCGCTTGGACGAGTTGTGCCTCTTTCTCTTCTCGACATTCATTGCCTTTGTCACCGTTCAAAGCCTTTCTTTTCTCTTGTTTCCACTTTCCACTCTTTTCTATTATTCAATATTTACCTCTCTTTTCTCGTCAAGTTTCGACCTTGAACTTCTTTTCTGTTTGCTGGCAAAACACTCTTTCTCTTGCCCGTCATTGTCAAAGTGGCTGAAGCAGAGGCATTCACGCTTTCATCGTTCAGTTGACGGGATTACCTGCGCAGCGTCACGTATGTTGTGAGCAACCGAAAGCAGAACAACAAAAAAAAACACATTGCCAAACGAGCAAGCTGCGAAAGGCAAAAAGGACAAAATGATCCACCAACACTACGATCCACTCCAGATCCTATGGTTTCTTCGAAACTACTGGAAGTTTACGCGAGACGGCATGATCCAGGCCTGGCATAATAAATTCCAGGACGGAAATTTTGGCAAGAGTCAGTACCAGTGGCTGAAGTGCCGGTATGGCATGAAGGAGGAATGGGGGTACGCAATTTCCCGTTTCTTTGTTTCGTTTTGTGATAATATGTGATACGTCTTTTTTTTTTTTTTTTTTTTTTTTTTTTTTTTTTTAATTCCCGCATAAACTAATCTTCTTGCTATAAACAGAGCTTCGCTCAACCACCCTCCTTATCCTGGTGCCCGACCTGGTGCTCCTGGCACGGAACATTACGAGCCACCGGAAGTGCCAAGCCAACCGCCCCGGGTGACGTTCCGGAACCAGTCCGACTCACCTGTGCCGAATCTTGTCGCGGCTCCGCCCGCCACTGACACCGGAATGGCTTTTCATGGTAACCATGGCGGTCACGGCGGTCTCGGCCACCACGGCGGAATGCCCTCAAACATCGGTGCCAGTTTTCCCACCATGACGGCCGCGGGCCTGCAGGGACACTTTGCGACGCCCCTAGGGCCGAGCTCCGCTGTCAATCCGACACCTGGCCAGTACAACATTACTTCCAGAAGCCCGCCGGGCGTTGGCGGCAGCGGCGTGTTCTCGTTCTCCGCCATGCCGATGGGTCTTACAAATCCCTTCGTTCCCGCCACGACGGCCACAACTGGTTCTGGCTTGAACACCAACACGTTGTTGGCATCGGCCCAGCCCTTGGACCATTCGGGCGCCTCCACACCCGATCTCGGCGGGTTTGCGGGCATGGGCCAATTTCCCACCACTTTTGGTGTGCCCAGCAACGCCCAACAGCTCGATCCGCAGCAGCTACATCAGCAGCAGCAGTTGCACCAGCAGCAGCAATTGCACCAGCAGCAACAGCTGAACCAGCTGAACCAACAGCAACAGCTCAACCAGCAGCAGCAACTTTTGCCGTTGTATGCGTACGCAGCTACCCCTTCCTTCCAAAACCTCGGTGGCGAGTACGCCTACGGCGGTCAGAACAGCTTTACCAACGATGGTGGATATCCGTCGTCGCTTACGGCTTTTGGCATCAACAACAACCCCAGTCCGTACATGTTCACGGCCGGATTCTCCCCGCCCACTACGGCTCCTGTTGCAACGCTTCCTCCCGTTGCTACATCCATTGGAAGTATTCCGGTAAACAATGCGGCCGGCGTTGTCGGAATGGGTGGCATGGTTCTCGGAAACAACAACGTTGGTGCCCATGCCGCCGGCAGCGTTACAGGCGGGAGTGATGATGGCAAGTCTAGCCACAATGGCGGCGGTAGTAGTGGTAGCAGTGCGAGTGGCAGCGGCAGAAGCAGCAACGGCAGCCTCGTCAACTCCGACAACCAAACCAGCAGAACCATGTTGGAAACCGTTGTCCTTCCGCAAAAGCGCGCGCAACTTCCTAGTACTGCTGGAAAAAGGAAGCGCATGTGCGTGGAGCTGGATCGTTCGCCCCGGAAGCGATCGTCGCTGGATTTGTCGTCGCAAGGTGTCGAAGGCGGGATGATGGCCGCCCAGTTGCCCATTGCCATGCAACACCAAAACAGCACCGGCGGCACCCAAACCCAGAGTCCCGAGAAGAGCGCTACTACTACGACTTCTCCTTCTTCTACCGGAACGACTGCCACCAACGCAGCAGGGTCTTCGACAAAAGAAAGCCACAATTACGATGGCACATACGAGTTCTGTTCCGTGAACGCACCTCAGCAGACCAAAGCCAAAAAGGGCAAGACTTCTTCGCGTCCTAAAGCCCGCGCCGGTCCGTCCGCCACCCGCAACCAGCCAAACAAAATCGCAGTCCAGTCGGGAGCAGGTACCCTTCCTCCTGCCGCGACTCCCAAGGTTCCAGACGCGCTTGTCTCCACCAATCCGGCTCCCAACATGTTGTCACTGGAATCCAGCCTTCAGGGGACCAACAACGCGACGCAGACACAGATGCAAACGGGAAGCGCGCCAACCGTCTCTCCCGGCCAGGCTGAGTTGTTCTCGCCCATTATGTTCCTGCCTAATGTGCCCTTGAATGTGGCTACTACACCCACTGGAACGGATGCCGATGATGCCGTTTCTAGCAGCGGGTCGTCCCCCGCCACAAGCAACGCCGTGGGCAACGACAATGGCAGCCCATTCGAACAGACACTGCCACAGCTGCTTGCCTCTGATCCCACGTTCGCGTTGACCAACGGCGAGAACGAGGCCTCTGCCATGAACACTCAGGGTGCCTCAAGCTTTGCTGCCACTGCGACGCCGTCGTACTCCAGCAGCCCCGCCGAAAGCGATTTTACTGTGACCGGTGCTACGTCTTTGGACAATTCCACCTTCATTGTGGGCGAGGACAACTTCGACAACGGGTTCGACTTTGGCAGCATGGTCATGGACGGCGCTGATCCGTGCTCTGAGTACGACGAAGCGATCGACCAGCTGCTGTTTGGACCCGAAGCCACAAACAATGCTTCGGGGGCCGAGGCCGACAACAGCGATGAAAGCCTTTTCGGCGACGATCTTTTTGCCGACTATCTTTTTGCCGACAACCACAAGGACGCGGACGCGTCCCTGCTGACCTTGTAATGACAAGTAGATCGCAATTTTTTTTTTTTCAATTGAGTGAGAAGGACTAGGTTTTGTTACGTTTCACGATTTTTTTTCTCTACCTGCAAGTATTAATCCGATAAGGGGAGATTTCGGCGGCAAAGTTTACAAAGTTGTAATACTGCTTGCTTTCAAAGGTGTTGTTTCGCTTTTCGTTCCTTTGTGCGTTTTACATTGCCTTTTCTAATTAATTCTCTTCATTCTCTTCATCCTCTTCGTTCTCTTCATTCTCTTGTTCTCTCATCTTTCTTCATGTAACCCATGTAATGGTTTTAATGTTGTTCGTTTGTTTGATTTGTGCATTTGTTATGATTCGGTACAAAAAGGCGTTCATTAGAACCTACCTGCAAAAGGAGAGAGGCGCCGCGGCGGCATGCAACTCAAGAACGGAGCGCTACAGCATATGGCAAAAAATGCGAAAATTAATGACAGTTTGTGACGCGAGGACACGAAGTGAGGACAGGTGTGGCCATAGAATAAATTTACATGCATAACCCTAAGACCACAATTGCACTGGTTTATCCCCCAACAGCCATCGTGAATTTACAGGTTCGCAGGCATAATCGAGAAAACCCATCATCTCACCTTGATCCTGCGGTACTTCCTGTTATTAATTTGTTGTAGTCGTTGTTCGCTTTTCTGATGCCAAACGCGTCAAGATGTTAGCAATCTGAAGCGTCTGACAACTGGGCGTAAATTCTACTGACAACGTGAATATCATCAGCAGCATCAAAAGGGAGACGAAACAAGTGGGCGAAAAAGAAGAAGACGTGAAAATGCGAGCTTGGCCCATCAACCAAGGATAAAAAGCGAAGAAAAGAAACCGCGCTGGTAAAAAGAGAAAAAAAAACGCTTTTTTTAGATGACCTAGATTATCACCATGCAAATGATTAAAAAAAAAAAAAATACAAAATAAACCCGCAGCCGCGCTCCCTTTGTTACCTAAAGTTTTTTGTGAAATGCGAAAAGTCGTGCAGGCCGTGTGGCCAAGACAGTACTAGATAAAAAAAAGGGTGAACAGAAGGAAAGAGAATACTAACGGGGGAAAAGCAGCAAGTGCAGCATTTTTTCGAGAATTAGGAAGACAGTAAGTAAGTAAATAGAATAAAAAATAAAAGAAGATAAAAAAAAAAAACAAAACCATAAAGTACAATGAACGTATAATGACGCGAAACGAAATCAAAAAAGAAAACGACGAATGCCCTCTCTTTTTGCTCGCTTCCCTGCCTTCTGCCTCCTGCCTCCTTCCCTCTAAAGCGCCGCGTCTGTCCGGTAACGCGCCGGCCGTTGCCGCCTGCGTTGGCTGCGGTCGACGTTGCTATCGGCTCCACTATCGCCGTCGCCCGGTTCGTCGCCCGCGCCATCGCCGCCACCATCGTGGCCGCCTTTGGGCGCACCGTCCGCCGGGTGCTCGTCCGCGTTCTGCGCATCGTCGGCCGAAACGTCGCTGCGGGTGCGGCTACCGTTGGTGTTGGCGCTTGCGCTTGCGCTAGCACTGGCACCGGCACTCGTACTGGCATTGGCACTGGCATTGGCATTGGCACTGGCACTTGTGCTGGCGCTGGCTGCGGCTGCAGGTGCAGGTGCAGGTGCGGGTGCGGGTGTGGATGCGGACGGCGGGCCATGGCTACCACGGACACCGTCGCCATTTCTGCTGCGGCCGTACACCTGGGTTGTCGAAGGAACGGATTCTTGGCGGGTTTCTCGGTGCTGCGGTTGTTGCGGTACGTTTTGTTGTTCGGGAAACGTGCGTGGCTGCCGGAAACGCCGCGTCCGGGACGCCAGCGGCGGGTCGGACTCCATGGCCATGTCGCTGTCCACACCCTCGGCGCCGACGCCGGCGCCACCGCCCACACTGCTGCTGGACCGCGTCATACGCAGCCGCTTGCGGCGCGGTTCCCCGTCGGCGCCATCGCGGCGCTGCGGGTCCACACTGCGTTCTTGGCTGCCGGTGCCGCTGCGTTGGCGGAGGCTTCGCTTCTCGACCGGCCCGGACGCGTTGTCATCGTCGACGTCTGCATCGTTGTGGACGTCGTCATGGTGGTCCGGATGGAGTTGCGCTGCGTGACCATGCTCGTGGTCAAGAACAGGAGCGTGCTCTTGCTGGTGTTGATGCCCGTGCCCCTGTTCATGGTTGTGGTTGGGGTGGGCTGGGTGATGCTGGTTGTTGGGTTGGTTCCGCCGCTGCCGCAGTCGCCGGCGTGTGCTCCGCGTGGCCCGGCGAAATTCGCTCTCGTCAAAATCCTGGTCGGACGCGTTGGATGACTCAATGCCCGCTCGTGGCCATGGGACCGGCTCTGTTTGGGGTCTCGAATAGGCCGTTTCCCCGGGTTTGGCACTGCCGCGCTGGTCCTCGCTCTCGTCGTGGTCCGTCGAGCGTCGCTTTCGTTTTCCGGTCTGTTGTCGTGTCCCTTCGCCAGGCTGCGGCGTGGCGTCGTCGAGGTCCATGTCGTCGTCCGCCGATTCGGCGATTTCGGACGGTGCTGGGGGCGCTTCCTTGCGGGCGCCCTTGGCCTTTTCACGGCGAATGTTGCTGCTGTTGCTGCCGCGATCATGTCCATTGTGGCCACTTGGCCCGGCGGCGGCGGATTTGACCGCGTTGGCGCTTTGGCTCTTGCGTGACGTATAAGCGGATGGCCCTGGCTGGCGACGGTGGCTTGCAGTGTTTCGGCCCTTGCTGAAACCGCTGTGGACATCACCACCACCACTGCCGCCGTCGCCATCGCCGTCGTCATCACCATCGCCACCGCCGCCGTCATCGTCGTCGCTGGCCGATGCCTTGTCCTCGAGCAGCTTTTTCGTCAAGTTGGGGAAGTTTTCCCCATAGTTGAAAAACAACTCCTCGCCCGCCTTGATGTCGCGCATGGCCGTGAAGCGTATGCGGAACTCGCCGTTGACGTACAAAATCTTGGGCGTGATGTTGCACCCTCGCTTGTCGCTCTCCGAGGCGTGGTTGATGTAACGCGACAGGTTGCCGTAGATGGCGGCGTCCACCCAGATGCCGTCTTGCTCGAGCAGCGTGAACAGGTACGATGCGTTGTATTCTTGGTTGAAGACGTCGCCGCGGCGGGCTTCGCGGCGCACGCCCTCGTCGTGGGTGATGAGCTCGCCGCTGTACTCGATGACGAACTCGTCGGCCCCAATGTCTTCGGCCGTGAACAGGCCGTAGCCGCAGCCCTCCAGCTGCGACTGGCCCAGCAGTACGGCCTTGGACTTGCCGCGCTGCAGCGACACGTTCTGGCAGCCCGTCGCGTGCAAGGCGTCGTTGTCGCGGTTTCGCGGATCGGCGCGCTCGCGGGCGCCGCATCCGCCGCACAGTACAGGGTCGCACTCGCGGTTCAGCTGGACGCAGATGCAGGGTTTGCCCTCCTTCTGGCGCGCGTAGCACGTCTTGCCCGACGCGTGGCACGCGCAGCCGGTAAACTTGTAGGCGCAGGTTTCGGCAGTGCACCGGCAAAACCGTTCGCACAACAGCTTGGCCTCGACACAGGGGCAACCGCGTGCGGCGGTGCACGGCCCGTCGTGGTTGCAGGGCTCGCGTTGTTCGCGCAGCGCATGGTAGTGAGTGTAGGTGTGGTCCGCCCAGTCTCCGTTAAGAACCTTCCGGTGGCGGTCGTACCATGCGACGGGCTTCACAACAGGCGCGTCCACCACGCCGGCGCTGGCCGGACGCACAGGTTTATGGAGCCCCAGCTCTTTCAGGCGCCGGTACGCTTCCCAGCAGCGGCGACCCAAGATGGCGGCAACAACGCACGTTTCCGACGCAGCGCTGTTGGCAAAGACAAGATGGAAGCTTCGCAGCAGGTTGACCTCGTCCTCTGACCACTCCTTCTGTGCAAACGCAGGGTCGCCGGTGTCGTACCGGCGGTAGCACTGATTATCGCAGGGCGCCGGGGTGCGGGTGGCGGGATTTTGGCCATTACTGCTGTCGTTGGAAGAGCTTCCAGAAACAGAATTCCCTGTCTGGTGCGGGTGCGGATGTGCATGCGCGTGCGCATTCGCGTGCTGCTGCTGACGCGCTTTCGCCTGGATGTTCGTGTTCCGCTCCACGTGCTTCAACAACCGTCCGCCCAAATCGTCGACGGAGAAGCAGCGCCGCACATTTTCGGCGTCGAATTCGCCGTGTTCGCACGAATGTGCGTGGCAAATGATGCAGCCAAGCGAGGTGTAGGTGCCAAGATACTGCTGCACTTGCTCCACGGAACGTTCTATGTCCTGTTCTTTGTTGTTGTTGCTGGACGCGGCGCCGGCGGTACCGGAACTTCTCGTCAGAGCAGCAGCCGCGGCTGCAGCGGCAAACGTGTCCTTGCTGTGTTTCTTCGGGTCCAGGATGCTTTCGACCGCCTCGTCTTGTTTGAGGACGTCGTACAGGGTGACGTGCTTGCTTTCGAAGACGCGGTTGAAGGCGTCGGTGAACATCTTTGACACAACTGCGGCACGCGGCGTGGCGGAGCCCTTTCCGCAAGAGTTGATGAGGCTGTCCTTTTGCCGGGGCGTAATGGTCTGGCCATCTTGCGCTTCGTTTGCCATGTAGCGAATAAGTGACGCCTTGCTGCAATTGTCGATGCCAAGACTGGCGATCCAATGCTCTAGATAGATGGAAAGCAACCGGGCATATTCGGAGGCCCGGGTTGAGGCCCATTTGTCGAAGCGCTTGGACGAGTCAAAGCCCGATTTGAGCTCCATGCTTTCCAACTCCTCGATCCACTGGTCAAACTTCTTCTTGTCCTCGGATCCGTCCTCCAGATCACGTAAATGAGGGATGAACTTGAGAGGCGTATTCGGGGACAAAATGTTTTTCTTGATCTCCACGTGGTGGAAGCGGTATCTCGGCACCCGCACGCCGGGCGTTTTGAGCGTCACCGTCTTGGCGTACAACGGACGCCCATCCGTGCGGCGCTGACTATCGCGGTGCACCTACATTGTGCGTTAGGAACATGTGAAACGTACATGGGTAGATACGAGGTCTGTCTAGGTTCTCTTTCTTACCTTGACACGAATTTTGAAAAACTCGCTTTTGTCGACAACGGCGTCCGCGGCCTGGGTTGGGAAACTAGCAAAGCAATCAAACGAACTAAGATGTCGGCGTTTCGAAGAGCGTTGCATGTCGATGAAATGCTCTGCGTTCCAACCATGGTCGTCGTTGAGAATCTCTACGAATTCCCGAAGAGACGACTCGATCTTGGCAGTGGTCCACTCAATAGACTTTGGAGTCATGACGTTTCGCGGCCGCAGCTTTGGACCGGATGCGTGCTCCTCCTGACCGTCAACAAGGGGCGTGCTTGGGACAACCGCTGGCGGGGAAGGCGGTACGGGTGAATGTGCCGAAGCAGACGAGTGGAAGGGAATACCGTCCGGGCTGGCTCTCGCCTGCGGAAGGGGCTCCT
The DNA here is from genome assembly GCA_002778095.1 of Fragosphaeria purpurea. NCBI lineage: Eukaryota > Fungi > Ascomycota > Sordariomycetes > Ophiostomatales > Ophiostomataceae > Fragosphaeria > Fragosphaeria purpurea. Next base: position 4,205,704 of record PCDL01000021.1, on the reverse strand, counting down.
GAGGCGTCAAAGTACCTTGGTGGAGAGAGAAGGTGGGCGTCGGGGGAGACGACGTGAAAACAGAAGACAGAGATGGAGACGATGATGATGCAGCTGGCGCAGTTGTTGGTGCAGTTGGTGCAGCTGGCGCAGTTGGTGAAGCCGGCGTTGGGACCTTTTGCCCCATAGGACCTGGAGGCGTCTGCGTATGGGCTGTGCTGTGGTTGGAGACGGCGGAGGGAGGCGGCGAGGGAGACGGCAAGGAAGAATTCTGCCCAAACAGCATGAGGCGGGATGAGAAGGTCTTGTACCACGACGGTTGTCGGGGCAGCGGAATAGGCTCAGAAGGTGGTGTTTCGGTGGAGGAAGACGAATTTCTCGGCGGAGACGGCCGAGGAAGCGACTGATGAGGTTGAGGTTGTTGAGGTTGCTGAGGTTGCTGAGTTTGCTGAGTTTGTCCTTGGGGTATTTCTTTGGCTGTGGGCGCCGGCGCTTCAGACACAGCGTCTTCCGGGCGAAATGGTTGTCTTGAAGAAGAAGCCGGCGGCGGAGTTGACGCGCCCTCGGAAGGTGTTGGCCGGCCAGAAGGCTGTGCCTGTGCTTGCGGGGCTTGCGCGGAAGAGAGATCTTGAGCGGGCGAGGCTCTTGGAAGAGGAGACTGCCCGCTCAGCGAAGTCTGTCGGTGCTGAGGCGGGCGCCAGGAGAAGCTGTGCGTGAGAGAAGGATGAGGAATCGGCCGGAAGTGAAAGGGAGGAGGCTGAGACGGTGGTCGCTGGGCTGTTGCGGCCGTAGCGGGTATGGAGTTGTTGGTCGGCTGCCGTGCAGAAGGGGGGGACTGTTGAGGGGATGACCGAGGAGCGGGCAAGCGGCTGTTGCCCGTGGGCAAGGCATCCGATGCAGACCGTGGCGGCGAGGGTTGCTCAGGCGGCTTCTGATGGGCGGACGGCCGTGGGTAAGGCGGTTGCTCCGCAGACCGCTCGGCAAACGATCGTTGCGCAGACGCAAACGACGGTACAGCAAACGCATGGCGGGGCTGTGCGTCTGCGGGCGTCGCAAACGAAGGAGAATGTGCGAGCCATTGCATAAACGGCGCCGGCTGGCGTGACTGCGTCGCTGCCGCTGCCGCTGCGGCCCTTGCCAAAAACTGCTGCTGCTGCTGCTTCTGCTTACTTTGCTGTCGCAGTTGCTCTTGCTGCTGTTGGTGCTGTCGTTGTTGGTGCCGCTGTTGTTCTTCCTGCTGTTGCTGCTGCTGTTTATGTTGCTGCCTCAGCTGCTCTTGCTGCTGCTGCTGCCGCTGTTGCTGTTGCTGCTGCTGCTGCTGCTGCTGTTGATGCTGCTGCTGCAGTTGGTGGTGGTGGTGATGATGGTGATGGTGATGCTGGCTTTGCGGCTGGCGAAGGTGCTGGTTCTGCTGGTTCTGCTGGTTTTGCTGCTGGTTTTGCTGCTGGTTTTGCTGCTGGTTTTGCTGCTGCTGCTGCTCCTGCTGAGACGGTGCCTTGTGAAAATTCATAGGACCTGGTGCTCCCCGTGATGCGGGAGTGGGCGGCGACTGCGCGGCGAACGTCCTTTCCGACACGCGGTCGAGCGAGGACGCGCCGCCAGTCGAGCGGCCTTCACTGTCTCGTCCCATCCGATGGCTGGGCTGAAAGTCAAAGGGCGCATACCGATGCACGTCGGGCGGGCCGTTGCCGTTCAGGGAACCGCGGCCAGCCAACGAACCGAAGGAAGCCGTGGACTCGAACGTCGAGCTGGGCTTCCGGGGGGTCGGCGTGGCCGGCGGCGCGTGTGGCGCGTGTGGTGCGTGTGGTGCGTGTTGAGGCACGTGCTGCTGCGCCTGTGGCGGCCCATTCTGATTCTGATACGGGGTCCGCGCGGCCTGCGGGACCGCATGAAACCGGCCGTCTGTCGCGGATGACGCGGACGCCGCCGCCGCCGCCGCCGCTGGTGCTGCGGCGGGCGCCGACGACATCGGCGGCAACGGCTCGCCTCCGGCGTACAGACCAAACCGTGCATAGAGGCGGTCGTGCGTGTGGGCGCGGAACAGTGGTGGTCGCCGCGGCGAGTGGGCGGCGGTGCGCAGGTTCCCCGTCTCGTCGTCGCTCATGGTGAGGTCGACCACCTCTGCCGCCGGGTGCAGGGAGAACGACGACATGCTGCCGGCGGCCGGGGGCGCGTGCTTCTGCTTCCGCGTCGTCGTCTCCGTCCGGCCGTTGTCCGTCTCATGTCTCCCAAGCCGCTGCTCGCCCTGCCAACAACGTTGCGCACGCGGAACCACGCAGACAAGAGGTCCCGCCGTGCCGCCGCATGAGGGGAAAAAAAGAAGAAAAAATGAGCGAAGAAGGGTTCTCAACAATGGAAACGCGGTAAGAGGACCCCGACAGTTGACCACGAGAAAACAAAAGGGGTTCACGATGCAGCGAAATCAAATGAGAGCAAGATCAAGAAAAGGAAAAGACAGGATAGGATGCGCCTGTTCGTTGCCGCAGCTGAAATTGCACGATGCCAACGATGAAAATGAAGTACAAAAAGAGTGAACCGTGCGCCCTTAACATGAGAATGGCGCCGTGGTGATGGTGGCGGCGGCGGTGGTGGTGCTGCTGGTGATGATGCGCGGCGCGTTTGTCAATGAAGCTTTTTATGGATATTGGCGACCCTTTTTTTTCTGGGTCAAAACGGGGAAACAGCAAAAAGCGCGTTGTGGTTGCAGGCCCCCACTCCTAGTGGGCTTATTGGGCTTATTGGGAGGCGCTGCCAGAAAAAGAATGGCTCCCCTAGGCTAGGCCCCAGCGGGAAGAGGAAGGCGCTATGGACACTGTACCTTGATGGTTGATGTGATTGGCCAGGGCCCGAAACGTACGGCTGACCAAGGGTGAACGAGGAGCGATGCAATTTGTGCACATTCTCATAATTGCATGTTCATTAAATGCATAAAATCAGAATTGCATATATGCATACATGTACAGTGTGGATCCTGTCGACACAGACAGTACGACATCGAGGGACGACGACGTGTGCTGGTGATTGAGACTCACCGAGTCTACAATGTATTCTCTTTGTGACCGAAGCGAACTTGCTTTTTCCTCGAAGCTAGGGAGACAAACAGAGGCGTGTGTAGGCGCAGTCTCTTACTCAGAAGACCCGACGTCTCCCCCAAACGGGCTTCGTTTTCGTCTCGGCTTTTTGTTTGGGTCCCCGTGTTCCGCGCTCTCGCCGATCCCATGCTCCATATGATGATGCAACGACGATCCTTGTGCCAACCGGCCAGAACGAACAAAAGCTGGACTCAGCTCCCAACTCGGCTTTTTTGGCTAGGCTACGGATTCTGGAACTGTACGCATACACTGTGCTCGTTGCTTGGTTAACCCGCAGGATCCACAGTGCGGAAATTTGCCATGACGGCGACTGTCGACTGTGGCGGTGGCCGCCAGCAAAAAGCCGCTAGTGAAGGCGCCTGAGCCCAATTCGGCGCCCAGGATGACGTCGCCATTGTCGCGCGTCCCGTTGTTAAGAAAAACGACCTCATCGTTCCCGTTCTTGCTTTCCCTTCTTCTTCCCTGCCCATCCCCCCCCAACTAAGTCGTTTCTTTTCTTTTTCTTCATCGCAACAAAAACAAAACTACGCATGCGCTGACACAACACCACGGTCATCTCAACGACATAGTCCCCTTTTCTTGCCTATATTTAAAATTTACTCATCGCTTTTAAGGCCTTTTCTGTCTCTTGTTGTCTCTTTTCCTCCTCTTTATTTCTTCCTTCTTTTACACCTTTTTTTTTGGTTGTACAGAACTTCGAGACAATTCAGACGTCCATTGTACATCGCCACGCTTCCAGTTTCACTTGAGAAAGGGCTTTTTCTTTTGCTCTATTTTCTTAATTCGCTCGTGCACCGCCAGCCCGTTTTCTTCTTCTCTTTCCCGCCCAACCCGATCCTCCCGCCGCAATGCATCGTACCTATTCCATGCGCCAGTCGCGGGCGCCCACTGCGTCGCAGATCCAGGTTCGTTGCGCCGATGAGGGCCTGCTCCTCCTTGTTGTCCGCCTCGTCTTCTTCGTTTGAGGCTTGTTTCGATGTCGCTAACGAAATGTGTGGTTTCACATGTACAGAACCCCCCGCCACCGCCTTCGAGTACCAAGTCGCACCGCCTGTTTGGCGGCGGAGGCTTCGGTAAGTGGCACACCCCTTTTGGGCGATGCCCTACACGCGCCGCGTCTTGTGTGATGCATGTGCAGAATCTTGCTTGCTGACGTCGGGTTGCTGCTGTTGGGACGATGCAGGCCATGCCCTTAGGAGGAACGCGGCCGGTGCCTTTGGGCCCGATCTCGCCAAGAAGCTGTCACAGCTCGTGAAGATGGAGAAAAACGTCATGCGCAGCATGGAATTGATGGCCAAGGAGCGCATGGATGTTGCCGTATGTTTCTTCCCTTCCTCCCCCCACCCTGGACCAACCACGCCTGAAGCGTAATAGCAACCGTTTTTTTTTTTTTTGCTAACATGCGCCCAACAGCAACAACTGTCTCTCTGGGGTGAGGCTTGCGACGAGGACGTGTCGGACGTCACGGACAAGCTCGGCGTGCTGCTCTACGAGATTGGCGAGCTCGAGGACCAGTACGTCGACCGCTACGACCAGTACCGCGTGACCATCAAGAGCATCCGCAACATCGAGGCGTCGGTGCAGCCCAGCCGCGACCGCAAGCAGAAGATTGCCGACCAGATCGCGCACCTCAAGTACAAGGACCCGGAGTCGCCCAAGATCGTCGTGCTGGAGCAGGAGCTCGTGCGCGCCGAGGCCGAGTCGCTCGTCGCCGAAGCCCAGCTCTCCAACATTACGCGCGAGAAGATCAAGGCTGCCTACGCGTACCACTTTGACGCCATGCGCGAGCACAGCGAAAAGGTCGCCGTCATCGCCGGCTACGGCAAGCACCTGCTCGAGCTCATCGACGACACCCCCGTCACGCCCGGCGAGACGCGTCCGGCCTACGACGGCTACGAGGCCAGCAAGGCCATCGTCCAGGACTGCGAGGACGCGCTGACCAACTGGGTCAGCCAGAACGCCGCCGTCAAGTCCAACCTGTCGACGCGCGCCCGCACCCTGTCGACGCGCCGCCGCAACCTGATCCGCGCGCGCGCCGCCGAGGGCCCCAACGGCAACGGCCACGACCTGTCGGGCCAGGACACGGCGCTGAACGACCACGACCAGTGGGTCTCGGCCGCCCAGCACCGCGACACCAAGTACGCCAACGACGGCGAAGAGGGTGCCGAGGGCGTGGAGGACGAAGACGACGAGGACGAGGCGAATCTTGCCGGTGGCCGCGGCGTCGGCAACGACGACGAGCTCGACGCGCGCGACCGCCACTCGGTGCTCGACGGCGAGACGAGCCTCAACGGCGACAGCCGCGGACGCACGCAGCAGCCCATTGCTGTGTAACGTTCCCGTATCGGTTGCACTCTCCCAACGTTCATTGTTTGGTTTTTTGTTTGTCAAATCTTGTCCGAGTCAAATGTCTTGTTATTGTCGCCCGTCCATGTGTTTCTTCATTTTCTTGTTCTCTATGTCGTTGGAAGGGACGCGGTTAGGGTGTAAAGATGTGATGGGCCGGTGTTGGGAGAAGGCGAATTGGCAAACAGGAGCCTGTTCTTCGTTCTTTTTTCTTTTGTCTTGGTCTCGCGTTTTTTGTCTGATCTTTTTGGCCTGTTGAAGGACGCAGTAATACCATATACACGTGAATATTGGAAAAGGATGACGGGTGGTTAAGAGACTTTTAAGAATATATAGTAATCTACTATGTGCTTGGCAACAAAACAGTCGTTTCGTGAAACCAACGAGAAAACAACAAAGAACATGGACCACTCTTCAAACCCCTTTATGGCTTCATCTGGCTCGCAAACTCTTCCAGCTCAATCTTGACAATGTGCTGACCCGGCACTACAATCAGCCCCAGGTACCGTGGCGTCATGTTCAACACCACCTTCGTCGCCCCCGTTTCGGCCTGCCGGGCCTCTTGGGCGCGCTTCCGAGCCGACGGCTGCCGGTACTCGGTCGCGTGGGCCAGGACAATGTTGTAGTCCTATTCGGTCAGCGTAACCCAACCAGAAGACCGAAGGGCCATTGCCGCTTGACGAGCATGGGAGAGGGAGAGATAGAGACGTACTGGGTCCGTACACATGAACTCGCCGCGGAACATGCGGCCGTCGGTCGTGTGGATGAGCAGGTATTTGTTGAGCAGCGAGCGCAGATACTCTCTGCCGGCCTCGCTCGCCGTGTCCACGGCCGTCGAAGCCGGGGACGCAGCCGGTGCCTCCGTAGCGGGCACAGCCTCCACACGGCCGACTCCGCTTTCTGGCCGCACCGGAGCTTCCATTCCGTCTTTGGTGTTGTGGATGTCTATTTCGCCGCTGTGTTTTCCCCCTTCATCGAGGTCCCCCCCAGCCAACACGACAAGATATATTTGGAGGCGAGAGACGTCGTCCGGAACGAAAAGCCGCTGGCTAAACCATAATGTTGAAGCAGAGCCTTTCGCTGCAGTTATGTCTTGAAAGAAGGTATGGTCGTGACATAACACTCGTCCTCGTTCTCATCGTGTTGGTGAGCGTTCTCGTCGTTCTCTATGAGATTTTATGCACAGTGTACATTGTCACACAGTTTACGCTCGCACGTTATGGCGCTGCAGCCTAAAGTGGCAGCGTGACTCCGCGCCATTTCCGCGGGGCGCTTTTCTGTGCCAGCGGCGGCGCGTTCGTCAGTGGTGGCGACCACTCGCCTTTCTTTTCCCACATCTCATGTTTCATCATTTACATCGTTTTTTGTTTTTCCCGGCACTCGCGCATCAGCACTGTCGCAATAGAATCCAAACAGCTCGTCTACCGTCATTACTTCTGCCAAGCAGAAGCAAAACACTGTGTGCGCCATGGATACCTGGCAGTTGATGCCACCGTAGCCGAGTTAGCGACCCCGACCGACCAAGAGAAGTTCTTTTTTTTTCCTTTTTTTCATTGTCACCGAACTTTTGATTGCGCCTGATCTCACCATTCTGCCGTCATGGGTGTCAACGGCCTCTGGCAGGTCTTGCAGCCCTGTGCGCGCCCGACGAACCTGGCCACGCTGAACCGCAAACGCCTGGCCGTCGACGCCTCCATCTGGATCTACCAGTTTCTCAAGGCCGTCCGCGACAAGGAGGGCAACGCCCTGCGCAACTCGCACGTCGTCGGCTTCTTCCGCCGCATCTGCAAGCTTCTCTGGTTCGGCATCCGGCCCGTGTTCGTTTTTGACGGCGGCGCCCCCGTGCTCAAGCGCGCGACCCTGCAGGCCCGCCGCCACCGCCGCGAAGGGCGCCGCGACGATGCCGTCCGCACGGCCGGCAAACTGCTGGCCGTGCAGATGCAGCGCCTGGCCGAAGAGGAACAAGAAAGGGAGCGGGAGCGGCGCCGCAAACGCGAGGCGCAAGGCTCTGATGGCGGTGGTGGCGGCGGCGGCGGCGGCGGCCGTGATGCCGGCACCGACGCTGACGCCGATGGCGTGGTGGCCGGGGAGGCCCTGCCCAGCATGGACCAGATGGTATACGCGGAAGAGGCGCACATGGCGCCGCAGGAACGCCTCAAGAACCGCAAATTCACCAAGCAAGACGCCTACCACTTGCCCGACCTGGACGAACACGGCATCGCGGGCGGCAACGGCCGCCCCGAGGACCCGCGCATCATGAGCATCGACGAGCTCGAGGAGTATGCGCGCCAGTTCCACGCCGGCGAGGACATCAACCTGTACGACTTTAGCAAGATCGACTTTGACGGCGACTTTTTCCAGAGCTTGCCCTCGGTCGACCGCTACAACATCCTCAACGCCGCGCGCATCCGCAGCCGCCTGCGCATGGGCCTCAGCAAAGATCAGCTGGACATCATGTTCCCGGACCGCATGGCCTTTTCGCGGTTCCAGATCGAGCGCGTGCGCGAGCGTAACCACCTCACACAGCGCCTCATGGTCGAGGTCGGCATGACGGGGATCGACCTGACCATGAACACCAACGGCGGCAGCGGCGGCGTTGGCGGCGTCAACGCGCGCGTGGCCGGCGAGAAGGACCGCGAATACATTCTCGTGAAGAACGAGGGGGCCGAGGGCGGCTGGGCCCTGGGTGTGGTCAGCCGCGACAAGGACCGCGGCGAGACGATGCAAAAGCCCATCGATGTCGACGCCTTGCAGCAGTTTCGCTATCCGGGCGACCACGACGAAGACGGCGACGCCGACGCAGGGTCCGACGACGTCGAGTTCGAGGACGTGCCCATCGAGGGGCTCAACCGGTTGCCGAAACGTCCGGCGGCAGCGACATCGCACGCGGCGACCGACGAGCTCGGCGACCGCGCAGACGACGTGGACGACGACTCGTTGTTCGTGTCCAGCTATCCCGGCTACGAGCCGGTGGACAACGTACCAGCAGATGGCCACCTCGCAGACGACGCTGGCGGCAACTTATCGGCTGATGAAGATGAAGACCTGCACCGGGCCATTGCCATGTCGCTGCAGACACAGCATGGCATTGACAGCACGGTTGCAACGACGGATGAAAGAGAAGAGGGAGGAGGAGAAGAAGAAGAAGGAGACGCAGTTTTGGATGATGTACCGGCACCGCAGTGGACACAAAGAGCGGCGGAGGCGCCTCGGCCCATCTTCGGTTCGAGCGGCCAGATGGTTGCGCACGTCGTCAACAACCGGTCCAGCGCGGCCGTCGCTGCAACCGCCAAGGCGGCGGCGGCGTCGGCGTCATCGGCGGCAGTGAACGCAACCGGCAGGGGCAAGGAGGAGAGCGACGAAGACAGCAGCGACAGCGAGCTGGACATCCGGGCGGCTATGAACAAAACCGCCAAAAAGAAGAAACCAGTGCCTGTAGGCCCGCCGGTGCAGAAGGCGGCGGGCTTGTCTCATCCGATCCGACCGCAAGCCAAAAATCCTTTTGACGGCCCCTTGCCCTTTGAAAAGCTGGATTGGCGCACGTCCATCTTCGAGAAAAAACCCACAGCGGGCCGCACGGCGCAACAGGCCCGGCGCCACGAAACAACCCGGGCAGTCACCGGTTTTCCATCCTTTGCGCCACCGTCCGCCGAAGCACAGGCGGCGGCCACCGCCGCAGCTATTGCGGCCGCGAACGCAGCTGAAACAGGCGAATTGGAGCCTGATTCCGACGACGAGCTCGCCGGCGGGTTCGAGCGACAACAGGCGCACGAATCTAGCGCCGACGCCGTCGACGAGATTCTCGCAGACGAGGAACTCGATGGCGGGTTCGAGAAGGATCCCGCGCTCGCCGACGAGAGCGCGCCGCGTCCGCTGCCGCCGTGGATGGTCGACAACACCGACATCCGCGCGGCGGTGCGGCAGCAGCAGCAGTACGATGAAGAAATCAACGCCGAAGACAGGGAGATGGCCTTGGAAGAGGCCAAGATATGGCAGCGCCAGCAAAAGGAAGTACCGCGTTTTGTCGAGCTTGACTCGTCCAGCGACGGTGGGAGCGACATTGAGGTGCTGGATGCGCCACCCGCGGCGCCGGAGCCAAGAGAGCACGCGCGACCGATTGACAGCGAGGGGGGAGCAAGCGCTGTATCTAACGTACTACCTACGGCAGCCGTGGAACCAAAACCCGACAACACGCCGTCAGAGGTGGAGGATCAACAACTCGAACGGGCAGCAACCGACGTGCAGCCAAGTGTGGCAGCTCGGTCACGTTCATCGTCGCCAGAGATGGATTTCGAAGACGTGGACATACCCGAACAACCCGTCGTTGCGGAGGAGAAGCCAACCGCAGAGCCCGCGATCAATCTGACTGTAGGCGGCAGCCCTAGGCCCGCCGACAAGCCTGCCGACAAGCTCGATGACGACAACGATGACGGGTTGTTCACGGGTGATGTTGGCGACGCGGGCGGCGCGGCGGACGACGATGCTGCCTTCGACTTCAGCGACCCCGAGGACGAAGAGCTGCTGGCGCAAATGGCCGAGGAGGCCGAGGAGCACGCGCGGTTTGCCAGTACGCTGAACCACCGGACGGCGGAGGAGAACCAGCGCGCCTACGAACAGGAGCTCAAGGCGCTGCGCAGCCAGCAGAAAAAGGACCGCCGCGACGCCGACGAGGTCACGCAGATCATGGTGGCCGAGTGCCAGGCGCTGTTGCGCCTCTTTGGCATCCCCTACGTCACGGCGCCCATGGAGGCCGAAGCGCAGTGCGCCGAGCTGGTGGCGCTCGGGCTCGTCGACGGCATCGTCACCGACGACTCCGACACGTTTCTGTTTGGCGGCACGCGCGTCTACAAGAACGTCTTCAACGGCAACAAGTTTGTCGAGTGCTACCTGGCGGCGGACCTCGAGCGCGAGCTGTCGCTGTCGCGCGAGACGCTCATCGCCGTCGCCCAGCTGCTGGGCTCCGACTACACCGACGGCCTGCCCGGCGTGGGGCCCGTGACCGCCATGGAGATTCTCTCCGAGTTCCCGGGCCCGCACGGCCTCGAGGCGTTCCGCGCCTGGTGGGACGACGTGCAGACGCACAACCGGCCCCGGGAAGCCGACGCCGGCTCGCCCTTTCGGCGCAAGTTCCGCAAGGGGCAGGCAACCAAGCTGTTCCTGCCCCTGACGTTTCCCAACCCGGCCGTCGCCGACGCGTACCTGCACCCCGACGTCGACCGCAGCACGGAGCCGTTCCAGTGGGGCGTGCCGGACCTCGACGGGCTGCGCACCTTTCTCATGGCCACGATCGGCTGGGGGCCCGAGCGCACCGACGAGGTGCTGGTGCCCGTGATCCGCGACATGAACCGGCGCGAGGTCGAGGGCACGCAGAGCAACATTACGCGGTTCTTCACCGGCGGCGTGGGCGCGGGCGTGCGGCTGACCGAGGCGCAGGCCCTGGCGCAGCAGCAGCAGCAGCAGCAGCAGATCGCCGGTATGCCGGACGAGATTGCGCCGCGCCACGCGCCCCGTGCCAAGGCGAACGCCAGCAGCCGGCGCATGGCGGCCGCGGTCAGCCGGCTCAAGGCCACGACCACGGCCGCAGAAGCAGCCGCGTCCGTGATGCGGGCCTCGGGCAGGACCACCACGCCCGCCGCAGGCCGGAAGCGGAAAGGGCGTGCCCATGCGCGGGACGAGGTGATGGACGGCGAAGCAGACCACAACGATGATCTCGTGGACGGCGAGGCGACCGCGACCACCAGCGGCGAAAGCCACGAGGCGGACGACGTATTACCGGCGCGTCGTCGCAACGCGCCCACGAGGCGGTCCGGAAAGAAGAAGACGAAGGCTTTGTGATTTTCACGTTACAATCTGTTGTGCTCTCTACGCTGAAAATGTCTGATCTCGGGATTCGTATGATCTATACTATGTATTCGCATGTTGGAGTTCAATGAAAGCGTTTTCTGCTCTGCGAAATTGTTGTATGCATTCAAGTGTATCTATGCATCTAACGAGGCTTCTTATCATGCATCTCACACTGTGATGTCACATTGCTTAGTAACCATACATCACGTGTGCTCGACGTGCGACCCACTAGTCGCGGAAAAAGAAACAACCAGCCGACAATCCACAAGCACCGGTTGCCGAGGTCCGTCATCCACAGATGCATGCGTCCCCATGGTGCCTCCCCCCCCCGGCACAAGCAAATCCCAGCCCCACCGTTTTGTTTTCCCACCTCCGATTCGCCCCCTCTCCTTCTGTGGCGCTCTCTCTCCTTCGCCTTCATCGAACTGCTCCTTACGCAGGAAAAAACGGCAATTTTTTTCGCTTCGTTTGCTCCTTCCTTCGGTAGAAGAAAAGGAGACTTTCCTTTCGAGTCATTTGAGATTTAATCTAGCAAGTCTGGCGATATCACGAATCTTATCTCGTGCGCGCTTCTTCAACACTTTCTCGGCTACATACCGGTTTGCTTACAGTTGCTGGCCGAGTCACGTTTCTCCATTGAGAGTTATTTTTTGCGCCTTATTTCTCTTTCTTCTTTTCCCCACACAACTGGCGCTCGGCCTTTACAAAGCTGCCTTTTCAAGCCAAAGTCGTTTTTTGAGATTTATTTCCTTTTTTTTTCTCAACTTTCTCGTTTATCGCCTCCCATCCACTTACGACGACACCGATTCTGTTCGGCGTCGTTATTGTCCTCTTTTGTCCTTTTTTGGGAACCTCGTGGTTTTTTGGTGTTTTGGCCTCCGTGTACGATAGCAGGAGGGTTCGAACGCCGTCGCCGCTTGTCGTTTTTTTCTCGCGACGACAAAACAACGATTTCACCCTTCGCTTTCTCGAGCGTTCGGGAATTTATAGCAGTGGCCCCACGACGCCGACAGACGAAGCCTTACAGTTTGTAGGATTGACGGCACTCAGAGGCACCCACGCGCCTGCGCCTCTTGACGAGACCTCGTGACGCGGAAAAGGAGCTGCGCCGCTCTCACGCTCCTCGGCGGCCTCAACATTTTTAGCACAAGAAGACCTCTGCACGCAACGCGCTAGGCGTGCTGCTGATGGCATCACCGCCCAAACCTTGGGAGAGAAACCGTGCGGCCGGGACCGCAACCACATGTGAGTGTCATTTGAACAAGGCGATTCGTGGGGTGGCTTCATTCTAACTTCTGCAGCACCCTCTCTCGCTACGATGGCAGCATCCGATTCGCCAACATCAGGGGCGACGGCGACGGCCGGCTCGTCTTCTTCCTCCACTGCCGCGCCCGCGATTCCACCGATTCCCGCCACGCTCACCGCGTCCGTCAACCAAAATGCGGCCGCCTACAGCCGTCTGGGCGCCACGACGGCGGGCGTCGGTTCACCGTATGGTGGTGCATACGGTACGGGCTATTCGCCCTACCGGTACGGTGGGTACGGCGCCGGTGGCGGCATGTATGGCACCGGCGCGGGCATGTACGGCGGCGGCTACGGCGGCTACGGAGGTGGCATGTATGGCGGCGGCATGTACGGCGCCGGTGGCGGGATGGGCATGGGCATGCAGCGCGACCCGAACGACCCCAACAGCCTCACCAACCGCTTCAACACGAGCACGATGGCGACGTTTCAGATGCTGGAGGGCGTGGTCGGCGCCTTTGGCGGCTTTGCGCAAATGCTGGAAAGCACGTACATGGCCACGCATTCGAGTTTCTTCGGTATGTTTTCTTTTTTTGGTTTGGGGTTCTCACCATTAATGCATAACAAACTACAAACCACCGTTATCTAACCCCCCATTTCCAGCCATGGTCTCTGTTGCAGAGCAATTCGGCAACCTGCGCGACACGCTCGGCTCTATCCTCGGCATCTTCACGTTGATGCGGTGGATCCGCACGCTGCTGGCCAAGCTGACCGGCCGGCCGCTGCCGGCCGACGCGACCGCTCTCACGCCGGCGGCGTTTGCGCGGTTCGAAGGCCGCGCGGCGCCATCGCCCGACGGCAGCATGGCCGGTGCCCACGGCGGGCCGCCGCGGCCCAGCCGCAAGCCGCTCTTCTTCTTTGTACTGGCCGCGTTTGGTCTGCCGTACCTCATGAGCAAGGCGATCAAGACGCTGGCGGCGTCGCACGAGGAAGAGGAGCGCCGGCAGATGGCGCTCCTGCAGCAGCAGCAGCAGCAGGCGCAGCTCGACCCGTCCAAGCTCGAGTTTTGCCGCGTGCTCTACGACTACACGCCGGACCCGGCGCTGGTTGCGCAACAGCAGCAACAACAACAGCAACAGCAACAACAACAACAACAACAACCCCTCAACGCACAGCCCGGCCTGGACTTGGCCGTCAAGCGCGACGACTTCGTGGCCGTGCTCGCCAAAACCGACCCGCTCGGCAACCCGTCGGACTGGTGGCAATGCCGGACGCGCGACGGGCGCGTGGGCTACCTGCCGTCGACGTTTTTGCGCTCGATTGCCACGCCGACTGCGTCCGCCCAGGCGCAGTTGCCGGCGCCACCGGCCGCACCCAGCGTCGCCGGAAGCAGCAACAGCAGCAGCAGCAGCAGCAACCGCATCAGCACAGTGCCGACCACGCCGTCTACGCCTGCCCCAACAGCAGCGGCGGCCACGGCCGCCGCCACCGACCCGGTGCTGGCCGAAAAGGCTGCTGCGCAAAAACGAGCCGCCGCCGCGGCGAACAACGGCGCCGACACGTTTATGAAGTCTGCGTTTTATCAATCATGACAATCGTAGCTGCTAGCGATGTTGTTCTTTTTTGTGTGTGTTGGCGGTTTTTTTTCATCTTTCATTACAATGCATTCATCTGCCGACAATTTCTCTACAAAACGGCGTCTACGAAACAACGGCACGGAAAAAAAGTTGCAGTCGTTTTCTACTACCATATATGGTCCAGTTACGGAGGAGGTTTCCGTCTTCTAATAGTTTCTCTCGTGTTATTTTTAGCAGTCTCATAATAACAGGAATACTGTTGTGTGTCTCCGGCTTTTCCCCCTGTCATAAGAAAATGGGACCGAATATGCTTATTTTTGACGTAATCTTGATGATCACATAAAGGCAGGATGCCATGGAGTCGGTAAAAGAAGGGTACCAAAATGTAACCACGCTTTTGGAAATTGACTGGTTCAACGCTGTTTTAAATAAGAATGTCTATCTCTTTTGAAACGAAAAGGAGCAATATTGGAGTAGATGACGCAGAACGAAAACAACTAGAACAAAACTGGCAACATGGAAAACATGAAAACATAAAAAGACGCAAAACGTCTTTTATCTCTTGAAATAGTGCTTCTCAATCGTCCGCAGCACCATGTAGGAAATGGCCGAGAACGAGAAACCGAGCTCAAAACCTATGTCCCCGCCGAATTCCCCGCCGCACAGCTTGCCGATGACGCCAATGTACCAGGTCTGCGACATGCCCAGCACGACGCCCATGATGCCAAAAGCAAACGCGGTGAGGGCCGCGAACCCGGGCGGCAGCTTGCTCGCGTCCTGGTAGTGCTCCGGGCGGTAGCCGCCAAAGCCGCGGCGGAAGAAGAAGTGCTCCGTCAGCGAGATGCCCTGGTAGATGGACAGCCAGTAGGCGATGATGTCCATGAAGTTCTCGAGCCAGGTGGCAAAGTGGTTGTAGCCGGGGATGGCAATGGCAATGTACACGCCGGTGCCGATCAGCACCCAGATCCAGCGCGGCACGCGCTGGGTCTCCCTGGCCATGACCTGCAGCGACAGCGACACGGAGTAGATGTTGGGGCAGTTGTTGGCGATGATGGACAGGGCGAGGACGACCAGGCAGAAGTCGCCGAAGCGGCCCAGGGGCGGCTGCAGGACCATGGCCAGCAGGCCGCCGATGCCGCCGCTCATGTAGGCTTGTTCGTAGTCGGGGTCGTTGGTGGCGGCGGTCATGACGGCGGCGCCGAGCAGCTCGGTGAAGACGAGCGGGAGGAACAGCCCGCCAAACGTCCAGAAAAACACGGACCGGCGCGACCGGTCGACCGGCTGGTACACGGTGTAGTCCGCCGAATAAGAGGTCCACCCGGTGCCGAAGCCGTACACGGACGCCGCAAAGGACAGAACCGCACCCGCCTCAGTCTTGCCCGTTTTGAGCGGAAGCAGGTTGTTGAACTTGCCCGAGTGGCCGAACTCGCCGATGACGATGAGGAAGATGATGAGGCACGGTATCCACGACCAGCGCTCGTACTCGTGGACGATCCGGTAGCCGAAGAAGCAGATGACCAGGGTGGAGAAGGCAATGACCAGGATGCCGGCCCAGCCGGGCATGTTGTGGTTGACGGCGTTGAACAGCTGGGCGCCAACGATGACGTTGGCGGCCGACCAGCCCACGCAAGCGAGAATGTTGAAGAAGGCAACTGTCTTTGTAAGACAAAGAACACAAAAAATAACAAAATTATATGAAAAATAACCTACTCAGTTTGACAGCATGGTAACCAAAGAAGAAGCGAGACAGGACCATTTGACGCAGACCAAACCGCGGACCGAACGTGGAAAAGAAGCAGACGGGCAGAATGGCCAAGGAGTTTACGAGGATGATGGTCAGAGCCGTATCGACGAAACCGAGCTCGAAAATGGGTTCCGCCAGCGCGCCAATGGCAAAGGACGACACCACCATGTTCGCAGACAACCACTGCGCGTTGTTAGTGACGACGAAGCCAATGTTTGACAGCAGCATAACAATCCGATGAAGAACACGAAACCCACCATTGTGCCAACTTTCGTCATGGTCTTGTCGGTCCGCTCGTCGCTGGGCACGCGCTCGATGCCGCGCTGCTCGACGCCCAGCTTGCCGGCCATGCGCTGGGCCCGGGCGTACCAGCTGTCGCCGGCGATCAGTTCATCCTTGTGGACGGCACCCTCGTCGCCGGTGTAACCGACGGCCACGTCCGTCTCGCCGATGTATTTCTCGGCGTTGGACGAGTCGTCCATTTTTTGGATCATGGCGAAGAGTGGGAGATCGGAGAGAATACGGATAAAAGAGAAATTTAGGTAAAAGGGGGCAAGAGGACAAGGCAGGGCAGACAAACGCAAAGATAGTGCGACTGGTTGGTCAAGCAGGAGAGAGAGCCTGGAAACAAAACAGGGGATAGGAACAGAAATCGTCGAAAATATGACGATCCGAGACAGGCTTTATATATAAAACATCGCCAACGAAGAGACGACGCAGAGGAGAGGAGAAAGAAAAGTACAAAAGCAATACAACACGAGGCAGGAGGCGAGTCAAGACGGAGAGCTTATTGGTGTCCAAGAGGAGGAAGGTTGTGGTATCTTGATACCCGTTGGAGCCAATGCAACCGAATCTCTTTCACACAGAGCTGAACAGGGTGGTAGGTGTGGTAGGGGGGGGGAGGGAGGCGGGCGGAGGAGGTGAGCGCGTCGGAAGACCCCAGAGAGCGGGAGACGCCGATTGCAGATGAGTTTGTGGTAGGGGAGCGTGTAGAAGACGGATGGGGGAAGGACGAAGACAATAGGCGAGAAGGAGAACAAGCAAATCAGAACAGAGATGCTTGAGGCAAATATTGAACCACAAGGACGAGAGGGAGAGGAAGCGTCCCAGCCAAGGAGGGTAGACGGGAAAAGAGAAACCGGAAGACGACCAGAGCGGGAATTTGTTCGTTTTTATCGTTCTGGACGGTCCATGGTTGTTAGCGCAGACAAACCCAGAGATAACGATGGTTTTTCTTTTGGGGTGTTTGGGGTTTTTTGCTTCAATGACCAACAAAAATCATTGATAGACGAGAAATAAAAGAGGATCCATAAACGGGCGCACTGAGAGGAACACACGAAAATACAGTGCCGTAAAAAAGGGAAAAAAGAGAGACGCAAAAAAAAAGAAAAAACTAGGGTTGGGCCCGTAGTGGCGACAAAAAGTTGTAAGCTTCGGAGTTTTGTTGGTTTTGGGAAACCGGGCCACGAAAGGGATCAGCACGGCGGTCGCACGGGTTGGTCGTGGTGGTGGTGGTGGTGGTAATATGGACGAATCCGGGTGGATGATGCCTTGGAAGAGAAAAAAATGAAGCAGAAAAAAGTTGGCGATGTCGTCGTTTTCTGGATGCGCATTCTTTGTTCGACAGACGTTGCCGGCCCGTGGAGGAAAGAACGAAACGAAACGACACTGCCCGTTGCGCCTGCCGCGCGCGGTAGTTTAGACAACGACAAGAGATCGCCAAGGCGGAGACTATGTAGATTCGAAAAAAGGCAGGAACGACGACGCAAAACGGTGTGACCATGCAATCACTCTACGCGGTAGGACTGGTCTTACAAAGGGCTCGATGCGGGCAACCGCGAACGAGTTGTGTTTTTCCGAATTGGGAAAACGTTCGTGATCGTAAGCCGAGGCTACAGAGAAAAAACAAACGCAGGCAAAAGGGACGGCAACAACACGATATATTCAGAAAACAGCATACACACGAACATACGTCGGTTTTTTTTTTTTCTGTCTTCACCCCACACAACGGCACCTCTCTTGGCCGTGTTTGGCTTAGCTCGACTACTTCATTCGGCAGGTCGTTAAGGGCGGCAAGGCGGCTTCCTAGTGCTGAGGCGGCCGTCCTTGGCGAGCTTGTTTGCAGGTCTGCAGTAATACTCAGTATTGTTGTGTACGAAGGACGAGTACATGCATACGTCGTACCTCCGGGAACGCCGGCCGCGACCGCGGACGCTCGGCGACGGTCGTCGGCCAGGTCCACGAGCACCGCGCTCACGGGACGCGACTGCTCACCATTCCAGCGCTGTCTCGATCGTGCGCGTCTTTGGTCCTTGATGAACGAGACGGAGCAGATTGGCTGCCAAGTGCAAAAGCGGCAGGGTTGACGGAGGATGGACGGCATGACGAGCGGAGAATGCAGGCCACGACGGACAACCGACGTACAGCCTCGTCCCAAAGACAAGTACGAAGCCGCAGACCAGGCTCACAAAAGCAACAGGCTTTGTGTAAGCTGACCGATTGACCGGCAATGCGTCGACATTCTCGATACAGGGCCGCCATTCTCAGCGGTATGCGTGACTCGTGCGCGACAACAAGACGGGAAGCCATCCATGTTGGCCAGAAAGGCGAGGTCAGCACATACGCCGTGTAGCGGTTGGCTGCCGTACGGCATATCGAAAGAAGGGAATAATTACGCCTGCATCTCGCCCGTCCTTTAGCAGTTGTCCGTCGCGGAATCGGATCTCGTTGCTTTGCTCTCCTTCTGCACCGTGAAACAACTCTTATCACTGCGCGTTCATTGGACAGCATCGTTTTTGCGCGTGGGTGTGGGCCCCAACAAGGGAAAAAGGGTGGGTGGGTCAGTCGCAGGGTGATTGACAAGGACAAAAGCCGGGTTGTGTGGAGGCTGGTCCTTTAACAACACAACTGATAAGACACAGCGCCAGGCCTGCTGTTGATTTGACACAGAATACGATGTAATATCGGGTTTATCCCTTTCGGGCTATCTGGAGCGAGCCTGGGAGTTGTACGTTCGGCGCCGCCGGTGATTCTCTCATCAGTCTCCTGCCCTTCCTTTGACAGTTGCTTTATTTTGCTTGTGATGCTGATAAGGTAAGAGAAGGATGTTGTTGAGAATGGCTTTCCCGTGGTCCATCATGTCATGCTTTGTATAAGCATACAGCTCAACGTCGAGCGGGCCACGACAACTCGAAGGCGGAAGCAGAAGCAGACGCAGAAGCAAAGGATCTTGGCCATATCTCCCCATAGCGTCTGCTTTGACGAGATTGCTTCATTCTCGCCAATGGGAATGTCTCGACAGCTGAGGGCTGCAAACTATTGATTAGAGCCTTTCTTCCCCACGGGCGTTTCAGGGACAACACTCATGGGCCTCTTTGCGCCCCGTTCGAATGGAGGACGTGCACCCTGTACCTGGGCCGTGGATTCTGCCGGCCTGGCCCAGCGGCGTTCGCCTGTTTGCGATCCCTACCAACATATGTGTACTCGCCCTCGTCGTTGGGGTCGACGGATCCCAGACGGCCTGTGGTAGCCGGATACGGACTACGGCGTCACGAACTACATGGCTGGCACCCTGTTCGTCTCGCGCGTGTGCGCCCTCCCATGGTACCGGGTGCTTTGGACGAGGAATGTAGTTGTATGCAGTGTGGGAGTCCCCTTACATTCTCCTTGTCTCCCACGAAATTCTGCACCAAACACTTTGTCCGCGCTGTCCTTGCCTCGGTAGTAACGTTCGTTCTCGCGTTCCCCTTTGTGAGCATGCGTTCCTGGATAGATTCCGAGTCATGGGCCCCTTCCCGGGCTGGAGGAGATACAGATACGCTCCGTACGAGAAGGGCAACGCTGGTTTCTAGGTTATTTCGCTACAGCTGGTGGAGTGTCCCGTGCTTTCCGAAAAGGGAGCTCTTACACTTTTAGCTTGGGGAGTCGGCCTCGAGACAGGGACGGAAACGGCCGCCCACCGGAACGAGTCTTCGTAAGAGACGCCGGCGTGGGCACCGTCATGCACGCCATGGCAGGGTAGGGGGTTATGGCAATGCGATCCCCTCGGAGATTTGGCGTGCAGATGGCAGCAGCCGGCGGACAAACCAAACCTTACCAAGAAGCCAACAAATTGACGGCCGTAACCGGCCAGCCGGGGGGACGTATACATAGCCGTGGAGGCTCGAGGCGGCTACCGACACGCACTCGAACGGTCAAGGCTAGACTTGAACGGGCAAGTTTGGTTCTGTAACAACTTTGAAGCAAATATGCAGATAATGACGGACGGGAGAACGTTTCTACAACTGTACTCAGTACTTGAGATCAAAAGGCAAAAGAAAGATAAGGGAGAAGCAAAGGCTACACTCAAAGAAACAGCCATTCCCAGGATATCCTTTTGCACCGCTCGAAGCAGCTGCTTGGTTGCACCACAAACTTGCTCGCCACATTCTTTTTTTATTTTACGTAGACGTGCTTTCTTCAAGTAGCTGGGTACATGACCACTTGGACATGGCGACCATAGGATAGCAGTTGTGTTTTATCAAAATCTAATGAAGGGGCGTGTGAAGACCTGCCTTCGGACAATCGTGGTTGTGTCGAACCTTTCGCTCCTCAGTGCGAATGCTCAGGTGGTAAAAAATCTCAAGATCGGTTTGAACCAATTTGTATCCCTATCTTTGCATGTACGGCTTCTGGTACCGTAAACAATCCGGGGGTTGACGACCGAGAAGGGACGAAAAAACAACAGAGAATAAAGAAAAGAGACAAAATACTTCTCTTTTGACTGGGTCTCGACGGACGTGGAAAAATCATGCGGATTGCGAACTCTTTTGGATTTTATTCTCTTTTCTTCTTTTCAATAATCGATACAAACGGGCCGGTCTGGACAAATAAAATAGTAATGAGGAACAGGCGGACACACAAATAGACGTACACAAACTGGTCGGTCTGGGTGGAAAAGGTTAGCATTCTCTCCCACGACAATACCCCCTACGTCCACCTTTTGGTCAGAAGAGGTATGATGGGGGTCTGAAGGGGGAGAACACGAGGGAGGGAGGAGCAGGAGAATGAAAAAGAAACGCGAGCACAAGGAAATCGAAGCAAAGTCTGTTCACGGAACAACGCCGTTGATTTTCTTTCTGCCCCCTAACTACTTAAGGACTCGTTGATGTAGTTGAGCAGCAGCGGTCCGATCCGCGATGCGAGGATCTTGTCGCCCGCAATGTTCGGGTGCACGCCATCGCGCAGGTCGCTCGTCGGAAACCCCGTGTTGCAGTCCGCAATGACAATGGGCGAGTCGGTGCTGTTGAGCTTGGCGGCCCAGTCGGGGATGGCCTGGTTGATGGCCACGATGCCGGCGCTCGACAGCGGCAGGGGAATCACCAAGTCGACCTGCCGGCGGTGGTAAGAAGGGTGGACAAAAAGAACAAAAATAACCAAAAAAAAAACACAAAAAGAACCAAAAAACAAAAAAAACCCACAATGATCTTCATCTTCGGATTGGCCGCCCGCATGATGCCGACCATCTTCGTGTAGGCCGCCATGATGTCGGCGGTCGTGTGGCCGCGCACGACGTCGTTGGTGCCCAGCATGAACATGACAATGTCGGCGGGCGTGCTGGCCAGCCACTTGGTCAGGTAGTTGTTGGCAATGTCGATGGCGAGCCAGCCGGAGTGGCCCTCGTGGTGCTGGTCCCAGTTGGCCGTGTCCGGCTTGCAGTTCTGCGGGTTGCTCTTCTGCGAGCCCACGTACTCGACCTTGTCGGCGTAGCCGCCCGTGGCGATCATGTCCCAGACAAACGCGCGCCAGCAGGTGATCTCCGTGATGCTGTCGCCGAGGGGCACTTTGTCAAGTGTTAGTTTTATCTATGTTAGAGAGCGCGCGCGCATCGCAGAAGGGCCAACCCACTGATGCGCAGCTTGCCGGCCGCCGGGGCCGGCTCTGTCTGCGCGGCCGCCGCGGCCAGCGCCGTGCCCGGGGCTGCAACCACGGCGCCGGCAAAGGCCGCCGCCACGACCAGGAGTCGACCAAGAGCGTGCATCGTTGGAAAGGGTGGGTACGACAGAAGACAGAGGAACACGGCCACGCCAATTCTGTGCTATCGTGTCTCGGAAAATATTCTGCTCTGCGAGTTGACCAACAACGAAACGACGTTTTCTTTCTTTATTTTTTATTTTTATTTTTACTTTGACGCCCTAGGGGCGTCATGGCCTCGTTTTAAACCCATTTATTGCTTTTTCACTTGGTCGACTCGACCGTGTCGTTCGTGTTGTCTGGAGATTGGACATTCCGCTATAGCCGCGATGCAATTTAGAGGCTGAATGGAGAACGACACTTTCTACCGGCGGCGACGTATCTCAGTAGTTCAGGAACGGGCCAAAAAAAGTGAAGACAATTAAAAAACAGAATAAAAAGCTGTTTGCATAGCTGTCCGTGGAGGTCCTTAACTTCTTCCGTTTTCCTGGCCCCGCAGCGCATCGTCCGCCTAATTAGAATAACAAAGAAAGTGAAGGCCGAGCCAGATGCAACCTGTTCTCGGTGACGGCCTTCCGTCTTCCGAAAATCACGAACAGGGTGGGTTGTTCGCTGAGCCGCAATCTATGTCTGAAACGAACATGATTAACAGAAATCGTGGGAGGCCGTATTGCGTCAAGGCGAATCTCCCACGACCATCGAGAGAAGAATAGGCCCAAAAGGGAACCTTCAAGTGAATCTTGCGATTCATGTGTGGATCTGTAAAGAGTAAAGGGCTTCCGTCAAACACTACCATCATCGTTCGGAGAAGCGGAAACACAACACGTCCATATAAAGCCGGAATACAATTGCCGCTGCAAATAAACATGCCTT
Source organism: Fragosphaeria purpurea (assembly GCA_002778095.1). Taxonomy (NCBI): domain Eukaryota; kingdom Fungi; phylum Ascomycota; class Sordariomycetes; order Ophiostomatales; family Ophiostomataceae; genus Fragosphaeria; species Fragosphaeria purpurea. The sequence continues at coordinate 4,183,055 of PCDL01000021.1, read as the reverse complement.
TGGCATCTGGGGTGGGCGGTGCAGGACTCAAGCTTGCGGAACTGGTTCCGGCTTCCAGAAGCCAAGAATAATAAACGAGGATCCTATGGCTCTCTCGATTGACTTATGAGAGCGTGTCATTCTCAGGGCAACTTTTCATATGCTGGTCAGTTAAGCCTGCTCCAACTGAATGGAACAAGGCCAAGGACGAAAGGAGCACAGCGTTATAAAACGGAGGGAGAAACGGAGACAGAGAAATTAAAGATGTATATTACGACATAATGTATAGCAAAAATCTGCCCCTGCTTGGCTTTAATATATATTACCAAGGGGCGTTCGTCCGGACTTTGTTTGCACTTTATATGATAGGGAGGGATGCATCTTCACAACAACACAAAACGATGAGAATCAAAAGACATAAAATGACGACATCTCAGACGTGGATTTCATCTACACAGCGTGGTCGTGGTCCCTGGCAAAGCGGGATGAGGCACCGCGAACCTGGGGATATCCCTGTGCGGCCCAAAGGAAGCAGCTACAGAGAACTGGAGCATCCGAGCGCCCATATATCAGCGACCGAGACAATATGCGATGGCCGACATGTTTGCGGCCCTGTCGTGTTGAGAGGACCATCCCAAGTCGGTCCCCCCCCCTCGCCCCGCCTCTTCGATCCTTCAAGAGGCAAAAGATGATGGGGAGTTCGGCACGGGATACTGGGGCAGGAACGGAGACGAAGTACGTTGTGGGATGACAAGATGGACAGCTTGTAACAAACACCAGCACCCACTTCATTTATCTCGGAACAACGTCCGAGTTTGTTGTTTTGATAGAGGGGGTGGGCCTGGGGGGGGCCACTGCTCCAACAGAAAAAAACCGACACTGAGCAGACGAACTACTGTGCCCACCTCCATGTTCATGGCCTCTGCATCGTGGCCCGTCACAGCAGAGGTCCCGTCCGTTGTCCGACGTTGGTGGCCGTGTGGGTCTTTTCCACGGAGGTAGGTGGGTACTCAGCGCCAGGCGGGCCCGGCCGGCTTGCCTCCTCTTGGGTGGCTGCACCGGGGAAACGTGTGTTGGACGTGGCGGTGCAACCTCGCCTGTCGAGGAGTTTTATCATGGGAAGCAAGTTTGTCTCCTCGGTTCAACGAGCCGTTGGCCCCAAGCTCAGCATGTACGTGCTGTTTTGATTTAGACACGTCATGTTCCGTGTCCGATTTTCTCTGGTCGTGCTTTCGATGCCGTTACCGAGATTGTCGTTTTTGTTTTCTTCTTGACTTCACTCGCAAGATCGAAAGCACGTGAGCTTCTACGCTGGTATGCACGCATTGTACGTACACGCCGTACGATGGTCAGGAAAGGGAGGCATGACGACTAAAACAAAGGAGCGCTGGCTGGCAGACCGTCCCATGACGTCGTGAAGCAAGGGACGAACAATGAAAGTACAGAAGAGGAGCAAAAAAAATGAAGCTTACATTCCTCGGTGTTTGTGTCTCAAGAAAAATAAAAGAACCAAAAAAAGAGAAGAAAGGAGGCGTATGCCGAACGTAATATCCCCAGGGATAGTGAGTCAGTGGGCACGCACTGTACGGCCCGGAGAATTCTCACGATCTCATGGTCCTGGTAAGTGTACAAGGCATACGTTGGGGTGACGCTGTACTTCGCAAAGGCTCGCCAATTGGTATGCCGAAGACAAGTCAGTCACTTTACCTTTCCGGCGAAGCTTTGCCGAATCCGTCGCAGTATATTCCTCTTTTGTAGTAGCTCAATGTTCGGATGAAAGAACACGAACAAAAAGCAAAAAAAGAAGAAAGAAAGGAAAAAACGAAAACAGGCCTTCAGTGACGTCAGGCACAGAAAAAGAAAAAGAAAAAAAAAACACAACCGAGGAAGAGACACGAAAACCGGGGGTTGTGTCGACCCCTGCAGCTGAACAATGGCGCGAGAAAAGTCAGAAAAGGAATGAAAGGGGGTCTCACGAGAGAAGGAAAACAAAATACGTAAATAAAAAAAAAAGAAATTCACCTGAAGGATCCGCTGCCAAGCCAGCTAAGCGCAAAAAAAGGTGAGAAGTTAAAAAGAGCAAAGGAAAAGCGGCACGGTAAGCAAGGAAAAGGGGGCATGAGAAAAAAGGGGGCCACCCAAGAATTCTCTTTTTTTTGTTTGGCTTTTTTTCATGGTGTCTTCTTTTGTCTCGTTGTACCCAACAAACTGCAGCCAGCGGCTGTCCGCGTGTCAGACTTTTGGAGTGCATGGCTCACCGGGTTTGGTCGTCGATGCATTGTTGATAGTTTTCCTTTTCCTTGCCGTAATGCTGTCGGAGTAGGATTGAGGAACGTACCTCAGATGGCTACGGAGCAATACCAAGAAATAAGAACGTGTGCCGAGTAAGGCTGAAATGAACGATGCCCTCGTCCATACTTGCTTCCTGGGGTTCCGTCCACGCTGGCCTCAATACGACGTCGATACGAACTCAGAGCCCCGTTGCTGGCGGGCGCGCGCAGCTTACCCCTTTTAAACGACGTTCGCATGGATGATCCCCGTCGGCGCATGGGGATCGCTGAACGAGAAAGAAAAAGAGAACAGACGACAAAACGCGGTCTCGTATTGTCGTATAAAAAGGGCGTCCGTACCGCGACGAGAGCCCAACGCCAAGGCGCCTGTGTTTGCCAACACCGGACTTGTCTTGCAGCTGGCTCGCCGTCCAGGAGCAATGAATACTTAGTCTTTCGTACTTTCGTATTCAGGCGCACGTATTCTGGGGGGCATATTCATCCTGCCGTGGTTTTCGGTGTATGCGCCACCGCCACGAAAAAGCCAAAAAAGCATAAGCCGGCGTGGATTGAGCCCCGGTTCGCATGACTCTTCAGGCGAGTTCTGTTTTATTTTTGCAAGCTCTGTTTTCGTTTCTCCGTTATCCGCCCGAAGAACATCTCGAGATTCAACAACGGAGCAGTCCCATCAGCAAGTGACCGCCCGATGGGTCTCCGTACGGTCACCGCAAAGGCCGTTGATAAAGGCCCGTGTGAATATATATGACGGAATGCTCTCTGTCCTTTTGTTTGCGCTCGAATCCGCCCGTTGCTCATGCGGGTCGCGGTGCAGATACGAAACATTCCTAGCGTGGCCACCCCCTGGCATGCCGTGTCGACCGACAGCAAGCCTTTCAGTCTGTTTTCCATCATGGTGGCATTCTGTCGGCGTCGTATATGTACGAAGTACGATACTAGTAAGCCACGGTCACATCGAACTTCTCGTATCTGATCATACCCAAAACACTTCTTCGTGGGTTGGCAGGTCTACGCCGGTGAAGATACTCGTGTTGTACAGGTATTTTTCTTTTGGTTTTTCGAATGTGGGTTGTCCGTATTTGTACTCCGTATTTCATATCCCTTTTTTACGCCGGACAGCGCCGTCTTTTCGAAGACCCCATTCCATCGGCGTGTAGAGGCTCCACTCGTATGTCTGTCACTTCCTTGTTTTTTGCTTCTCCGCTGTCACGGTCCAGCGAAGACGTGAGGCATGCAACAATACGAGGGCGGTTTGTACCCATACGAAGAATGGGCCGCAAAACCCGGGCAACCAAGCACACCCACACACCCATTCTGCGGTAGCTTTGGCCTTGTCCAAACCGAAAGGAGCTAAAACAAAGAACAGAAAGCCAAAAAAAAAAGAAAAACCCCGGCACCACTTTACCCGTAGCTCGGATTCCCGCAGGAACACGAGCAATGCCATCCTGTGTCTCACCTCGAGGCTGACTTTTTGGTTGCGGGACCTGGCTCCCTCTGCCTGCCAGCCACATTCTCTCCCTCCCTGTCTTTCTACCCGAACATGAGGGCAGCTGTTTCCCCGGTTTTGGGGTTCAAAAGCTTCATGAAAGGACTAAGTACGGGTACGAGGTACCACTGCAGGGGTAAAAAAACCTGACGTGTGGTCTGCTTTGGCCCCAAACGCGCGTGGGAGCAAAAGCAAAAGCAAATACACAAGAAAATAAGCATATATCTTTGTGGCCGCCCCCAGTTTTTCTGCCTTTTCTGATCGGGGGACACAATCCTGTCGTGTTTTTCTTTGGTTACGAAGTACGAGAGTACGGAGTACATTCTTTTTGTGATAAATATTAAAGCGACTGACTTGCCAGTCAAGTCTCGCGGTCTTTCGGTTTTCTTTTTTTCCCTTTTTATCCCTTCTTTTCTTGGGTTTTTGGCCTGGTCGTCAACTTTTCTTTGTTGCCTTCACAATGCTGGCCTTATACTCCCGTTTTGCTCTCGCAGCCATGATCTTGTCATTGGTCGGCCTCGTGCAGGCAACACCGGTGCCATGTCCCGACGTACGTTGTTCTGCCTGCTCTTGTTTCTGCTTTCCTCTTGAGTCCTCTCCATACTCACATCTGGCAGTCCAAAATTGACCTCATCTTGAACGGCAAGCTCAGTCCAGAGGTCTGCTGCAGCTACGGCATCTGCAAGGGCGATGTCGTGATCAAGAACAAGTGAAGCCAAACAGCATCTGGAAACCCTATATATGATGGACTGCACACCACAGACGCTCCCGACGACCACGCGGTTTTTGTTACGACTATTTTCTTTCCCGGTTTATCTTTGATTTCACGTCGGTTGCAGCGAGCGTTCTGTTTTTTTTTAGTCCTCTTGTCCTCTTGTCCGCATGCAAGGCACCGCATACGGCGTGGATGCCACCAGCAACAACCACACCACGGCACGGACCTTGCTCACCAGCCATGGACGACACCCGCGACGTGTGCGGCCCACCAAAGCTGTTCGTCTGTTGAGGGATATGCGGCCGAACCGCGTATACCAATTTGCATTTTAATCCGCGGAAGACGACGGAACAGCACAAGAGAGAGCAAGAGAGAGACCGCAGAGCGTATCAACACGAAACATGGTGGAGCGCAGTCTCCTGCTCTTTGTCACGGTCCCTGTCTTTGATTGTCTTGGGAGATCGGCCGAGGCGAAAAACAAACACGACGCCGAAACGAGGGAGTGGAACGTTGCACCGCCCACGAAACGGACGGCAACAAGCACGTACCCGACGACGGGATCTTGGGGGATTCGTTAGGACGCTGGTGGTTCCCTCTTTTCTTTGTGTTTCTTTGCGCGAACATCTGTCTCCTATAAACTCCCTTTTCACTGCTAAATCAGTCTCTCGAGGGCAACGGTTGAAGAGAAAACAAGGCAACTCTTAAATTAACCGACTCGGAGGCTAGCAACAAAATAAGGAAGAAAAGACATACTTGTCCTAGTTATTGACCATGTTGGGAGTGACAGCGTACTTTTTGTCCAGGAAAAAAATTCACTGTAGACACGGTAGGCAGCAAGCCGTGAGACGACGAGACAACCATTTTTTTGTTCCTGGCCATTCTTTCCCACCATTCTCTGCCCTGTAGATCCAGCACTCGTCTCGTCACTCCGTCCTCGCCGTATACGCTCGCACGCCGTCCACAAAGGTGCCGCTGTCGATCACGAAACCGTAGCTGTTCTTCTGGTTGTTAGCAGAGAGGAAAGGAAAACATAAGAGAAGAAGAAGCAGAAGAAGAAGCAGAAGAAGAAGCAGAAGAAGAAGCAGAACGAAAAAAAAAACCCACCGCCACATTCCACAGCGTCGTCGCCTGCCCATGCGGCGTCGTCGTCGCGCAGCAGTCGGCCACCGCCACGCAGTCCCAGCCGCCGTTGTACGCGTCCGCCAGCGTGCCCAGCACGCACTGGTCCGTGTTGACGCCGGCGAAGAGGAGCGTCTGCAGGTGCGGGCGCGCGCGCAGGGCGTGCCGCAGCGACCGGGGGCCGTCGGCGACGAGGCCGGAGATGCGGTTTTTGCGGCAGAGCAGATCGGCGTCGTCATCGGCGTCGTCGGCCGATCTCCTCACCGCCCCGGACAACGCACCCTCGTACACCGCGCTGTTCCATTCGCCCGCCACCAGTGTGCGCCCGCGGCCGTCGCCCAGGTCGACGCCGAGCCCGGCGGGCACGGGTGGGTCGCCGGCGCCGCCCGCCGGTCCGTCCGCCAGGCGCTGCAGCATCGTCCGGGCGAAGCCGCGCACCACGGCGGCGGGCAGCGCGGCCAGGTCGGCGTCGGTCAGGCCCCAGTTGAGCCAGATGATCTGTCTGTTAGTTCTCTCTCTCTCTCTCTCTCTCTCTCTCTTTTTTTTTTCTCTCTTTTCTCTGTACTTTTCCCTTTTCCTCCTGAAACGTCCTCTTTCATCCTCGCCCACCCACCTGAATCCCCGCGGCCCGGCAGTTGGCCACCACCTGCAGCAGCGGCGCCACGGCCGCCCGGCCCGTGGGGTGGTCGCGGCAGCGCGGGTGTAGGAAGAAGTTTTGCATGTCGACAATGACGAGGGCAGTGCGGCCGGGGGCGAGGGCGATGCGGGTGTCCGGCGGGCCCGCGGTGGTGCGGATGGTCAGGGCGGCCTCGATGTCGGGATTGGTTTTCCTACCACCGTCGTTGTCATCGCTGGCAGTGCTGCTGCTGCTGCGTGTCAGGTCGTAGAGACGCTCGTGCGGGTAGAAGTGCCACTGGTTGCCCGCCGGGCCCATACTGACGCGATCATGATTAGTATTGGCTGTCATGGTTTTTTTTTCTTTTTTTTGGTCTTCTACCGACGATTTTTTTCTTCTGAACTCACTGGGTTTCTTATCTTTCTCCTATCCCGCGGGAAGATGCACCCAGAAGTCAGACGGCCGATAGCCGACCTGACGTCGGATTGGGCCGTCCCGTTGCCGCGTTCGTGCTGCTGCCAATTGGAAAATCTCCGCCGTCGATCTGCATCGAGTCGAACGAGCCCCAGTCTGCGGCTACTGCTGCTCGTCATCATCTTCATCATTAACGAGGTGTATTTCGCTTCCTTCTGGTGTAGAGCCTCTCATTCAGGCCACGCATCGCGTTCCGCTTTCGAGGTCTTGTTGGGAAAAATTCGGTTTGAGCGTGTCTGTATCTTCTCGGCTTTCTATCAACAAAATGTCCACTTTTCAGCTTTCACACTCGGGTTTGTTTTCTCCGATTCAACGAACCAAATCAGAGAAGTAATAAATACTATCATCGGGTCAGATGTTGTGCGGTGACCGTAGGCACTGCTGGTGGCCAGCTGTTGAGGATAAAAAAGGATAAAAAAAGAAGAAGAAAAAAAAAATAATAATAATAACGTGCTGCAGTAATTTTGACAAGCTGGGACTGATGTTGGACCCGTCCAAGGCGGTCTGCTCTTTATCTTGCGAAGGCAACCAGCCCACCATACTGCCAACAGTGGTCAAAGATGTTCGTGGAAGTCAATCCGCAAGCAGACAATTTTTGATTTTCTGACCGACGGCCTTTGTCTGGGGCTCTTTGACAGCAGCAGCTTGCCTCGGCTCTTCGCGTTGCTGGATTCGTTCCTTTGTTGTCACCCTCGCCTCACCACCGCGACATTTCGTGCTGGTCCGCGCGCTGTGTAGTGTCTATTATTGGCCGCCTTTTGAGAATCATCTACAGTTCCTCACGGTGTACGGCTTCATTTTCTTTATTATCACGGCCCTGTATCCAACAATAAAACTATAACTATTGTTCCAAGCCAATAACCACTGGCCTTGTATTTTAAATTGTATTTTGATCATCAAAGCTATCCGTAACAGTGCCGCTCTGTCCAAGTGCTCATCGTGTTCCCCGTAGCTGGCACATCTGACGTTCCCTCTGGTGTGCCTCAATTTCTTTGTAGACGCAGCCCAACATCACCACCAACAACACCACCTCCCCCCCCCTTTCTTCCATCATGATGAAAACACGAACATGAAGCCATCAACAGCAGCAATAAAAGGGCAACAAGAGATGCAAGCTTGTTGTTCGGCACGGTCTCGATGCTGTTGTGCTTCTGTGGCCGCTCGTCCCGCCTTTGCTTTCTCGTTTCACCCTTCCCTCTTCCCACCTCCCCCCCAATCTCTTTCCTTTGCTTGCTCTGCTGTGCTCTGCTGTGGTATGTCAGAAGACAAACAGACGCATCTGACCAGATGTGAAAAGAAATTTTTTCCTTCCCAGATTGTATGACTGTCCTCCTGTTGGTATATAATACCCTCTCCTCTCCTCATCCCTCCCTCAAATCTTTTCCTCTTCTCTTCCCTTTTTTTTTCCTTCCTCTTCTTCCTACTTTTTTTCTTCCCGTTATTCCTCACTTGATTTCTCCATCATCAACTCTCAAGTGCATCGTCATCGTCGACTTTCAGACTTTGCTTCGCCTCCCAAGACCTTCGTTCTAAACGTGCATGCTGCCGTCGTCGCCCTTGATGTATGAACGTTTCTTCTTTTTATAAAAGAAGATATATTATATCTTAAACTCGACGCCTGTTGGCGTCCGAGGATATACGCCACCCGAACTCAAGGTGAGCTCTTCAACAAGCATGTCCTCAACACGCTCGTCTTCCTTTTTTGTCTTCTTCCTTCTCTCCCCCCCCCCTCTCCTCTCCTCTCTCTCCTCTCCTTTCTCTCCTCTCCTCTCCTCGCGTGCTTCTTTTATGATGTGCTGACCCAACGGAACAGAGCTCCGTATATCGTCCTCGTCCCTGAGTCTGTCCAAGCACTTGGTGCTTGGACTCGTGGCCAGCTCCTCGGTGAGCTTTTCCCCGGAAAAGAAACGATCTGCTGGCGGATTTTCCAGAACTTCTGGGGGGTTTCCATCTGTAAAGGTGTGTCAAGTCCTTCATTTCTCACGTTTTATTTGTCTCGCCGTGTCAGAGTATTCTCATTATACAAACACGTCCTCTCACTATGCTCGTCCTTGTCTTGCCCTGCTGACTTCCTTTTCTCGTCTCCTTCTTCTAGGATCGGATATACTAAGCTTCGTGCTTAGATAGAGCCGCGCGTCCACGAAAAAAAACCAAAGAGACACAAGATGTGCGTGGGGGAAGCCATCTCCTACTCCGCCGTGCGGTCCCTGCCTTGCCTCGTGCTCATTATATGAAGCCGAGATAAGGAAAACACACCGCGAGCACTTGCGTCTCCCCGGCACCCTATGCGGTTGCCGGCCCCCCCGTTGTTCGCCTTCCTGCTCCGCTATACGATTGCTCCCCCGGTTCGCCTTCCCCAGCTCTGCTTTGCCAGCGACCTTCACAATCGATGTTTTTTTTTTTCAACAAAAAATATATATATTCCGGAGCTTAAACAAGCAGCCACCGGTGGCTGCTTGGTTCCTACATACTTGCCCCTGCCCTCATTGTTCATTTGTCTTGTCCTCCTTCGTTCTTCCACCTTCGGTTTATGCTTGTCTTTGCCTCACCTACCGCGAGGTCAATATCGGCTGTACGTCGCCCACGAGTGCTGCCATGCTTGCACTGCCGTTCCTCGTTCTACGTTCTCGGCCTCGATCCTCGTTTACACCCGTCGGGAAGCCACATTTCCTCCTCCTCCTTCGTATGGGGGTTATATAGACGGATCTTATACGATGTGAGTTTGTTTTGATTTTTCTTCTCCAGCATTGGCATGTCAAAGCCATTTTTTTACTTTTTTCTCACTTTCATTCACTTTCACTTTCACTTCTCATTTCTCTTTCTTTTTTCTTCCTTCTTTCGTCTTCCTTCTTTCATCTTCCTTCTTCCTTCTTCCTCCTTCCATCTCCATCTTCCTTCTTCCTTCTCCCATCTTCCTTCTTCCATCTTCCATCTTCATCTTTCATCTTTCATCTTCCTTCTTCCTTCTTCCTTCTTCCTTCTTCCGTCTTCCGTCTTCCGTCTGCCGTCTTCCGTCTGCCGTCTTCTTCTTCCGTCTTCCCTCGCTCTCCTTCACCCTTCACACTATACCTTGTCTACATTGTTTCCAGCATTCACCGTGTCAAACATTTCTTTTGTTTGCATATCCTTTCCCACTTCCGCTGTTACCTAGCCTCGTTCTTATTTCGGTTGTTTGATCTTCCCCAGCCTTCTTAAATCTTCTTTCATTAATTCAAAGACTAACGTCGTTGTTCTCTTCTGCCAAGCAGGATTCGTGAACAAGCCCTACCGAAGAGGTGGATGTCAACGGGGCGTCCTGGTAGTGTCTGCCTCTAGGCAGATCGAGCTTTCCGGGTCCGAGTCGATCGGGGTGGCACAGACAGAGCCACCTGAGTAGCCGGGTGCTCCGTGCCACCCGAGTAGCCGGATTCTCCCGTGCCACCCCAAAAGCCGGATGCTCCGTGCCACCCGAGTAGCCGGATGCTCCGCGCGACCCGGGTGGCCAGATGGCCCGTACAATCCGGGTGGCCAGATGGCGTTGTACAGCCTGCCCCCATATTATCCGGCCGTGGCCGCCTGTGGGCATGTTGCAAAGCCGTTCAACCAACGCCGGTCCGTTTTTATCCTGACTGGTGTTTGCAACACGTCAGATTTGCTGTCGGATTGTCCGCTGCCGGTGGCGTCTGATGGGCACCCGTACAACCCGGCTCGGTTATCCGGGTGTTTCGGGACGTCCGTCTTTTGCCTTCCAGCACCGAAGAGATAGGCCTCATATTTGAGGCCGGTCCTCCGGGGCCAAGGGCTGGCCGCGGAAACGCCCAATTCTCGGGGAGCACGACGTGCGAGACACGAAATACAACGTCAGGACACGACCTAGATCGTACGCCCCAACCCAACTATTGGACAGCCATTCTAGTCAGCAGTGGGCTCGACCCAAGTTGTGGCAACGTCCCGGCAAGCAAACCCGGCATTCAGCGACCACCGATCGCGGAAATGTCGAGACGCTCCAGCTTCAGACACTCCAAGGCTTCCACCACCCGATGGTCCGGCCGGTCCGAACGCCGCCATCCACCGCAATCCGGTTTGACCGAATATGGGCGGCGGATCCGACTGTGTGTTCCGCAAACGAAATTTTTCTTCACAGAAACGTTCTCTCCCCCATCTCATTCCATCGCCCGAGTTTTCCGTGTCATTTTTGCAACGAAAGCGAAGCTGCGAGAAGCGACAGACCGCTTTCTGGACGCCGCGTCGACGAACAGCGCGGATATTGCACAACTGGGACGGTATTCGGCCGTGCGGCCCGAGATGGCAGTCGTCCGCCGCATCCATCCCGAACAAGGTTGACCAGATGGCTGAATGCATCTAGTCACTCGCTAGCCGACTGGTCGGCCGGTCCGAATACTGCATCCAACGCCAACAGCAGAAAGCGGATGCCGGCCGGCCGGCCAGTCGGAGCAATGCATCTAGACACTCGCTAGTCGGCTGGCCGGCCGGTTCAAGAGCGACAGCAGCAGCTCCGAGGTGGTGCCGGTCGAACACACCCAGCCATGCAGCGCTATTCGGCCAGCCAGCAGAAGCAATGCATCTAGACACTCGCTAGACGGCTGGCCGGCCGGTCGGTTCGAAGACTGCATTCACCAGAACGATGAGTTCAACCAGCCGGGTCGAAGAGCAGACGTGTGCTGTCCAGGCCAACCAGCCGGTCCGCAATGCATCTAGCCACTCGCTAGTCGGCAGCCCCGTCGACTCGAACCATGGCACCGATGGGGGCCGATGAAGAGAACGTGCACCACGGTGTTGCCGCCGCCGATGCGGCCGCGTCCTCGCGTGACGCGGAGCCCGACGTTGCCATCGATCCCCACGAGCACGCGTGCGAAGTGTGCATCTCTGGGCGATCAGCCGCTGCCGTGGCGCGGCTCCCAGTTGGAGGCTGCGCTGCGAGCCGGGGCCTGCGTCCCGCTGTGCGGTCTACGTCTCCGCCAAACGCTGTTGTGAGGTGCAGCCGGCCGGCTCTCATTGCCGAGAACGCACGGGTGGTCTTACGGACGGTCGCTCGCTGTATGGAACTCGAGCAGACTCTGGGGCGCGACGAGGGCGCGCCGCCTTCGTTTTTGCTCTTGGGGGGAGAACTGGCCAATGCCACACAGAAGTTGTGTCGGCCGCACAAGGCGCTCTATGGCCTAAAGGGGGCCCGCCGGTGCGGCGGCCACGCCCAATACGACGCGCTTGTGCAAGAAGTGCGGGCGAGTCGGGAGCGGCGGCTCCAAGCGTCTGGCCGGGTCGACATCGACCGTTTCTGATTTCTTTGTTGTCCGGGCATGTTTAGAAGTCGATTTAGATTTGAGTTTCCACAAAATACTTGGAGTTTTTACTTTGTCTAAAACAGAACAATCATTTATATATTTATTTACCTGTTTTTGACTCTGCTCCGTGAATTGTAGTCTTTTTCCCCTTTTCAGGTGTTGACTATGTAAATTCTCAGTTCGATATTAAACAAGTTTCGTTACTTCCTCCGACAGAAACTCACTTTGGTATTGCCTTTTTTTTCTACTTCATTACTCTCATTATCTCAACATAATATTTGTTGACCATTGATGTAGAGACATGGCATGTCCTGGCGTGGCTGGCTTTTTCGTTTTCGCTTACATAGGGGCTGCCTATTCCCACGGACTTTTTGCTTTCAGATTCGACTTGTCGTTCGTTGAGGAGCTTACGTCTGTTTATGTTTTTATTTCCGTTTATAGTTGGTGATCCTTCCTAGGCCAGCCTTTTTGCAAGATGTCCTTTTTGATCAGTCGAAGAACCACCTATCGGAATCTCCGCGATCCATGTCCTTCAATCTTCTCTATTTCTGGCTGCTTTGAACGTTTATATTATCGAACTTCCTACAGGTTCCCATTGTGGAATATTACTAGCCACAGAGAGTATGAGGTTTTGGCTGGCCGTTCTGCTGTCTGGAACTTGGTTTTCTACTCCGAGGTGTTTTTTCTTTTTTTTTTTCTCTCACCGTCCCGTCTAGAAAGAAAAGACTTTCCTAAACAACGTCCATATTTTAGATTATTTTCTTACACCGGCAGCTAAGTTCTTTAACTGTGGTTTTTTTTTTCTCAATCTTTATTCAGATAACATATTACATGTAAAAGGCAACAGGCAAACATAAAATCACTTGCTTTGAATTCGAATGGCTAGATGGCCCAAACCGTATAATACCACAGCCGTACATTGTCTCATGACTTCCGTCAGTACACAGCGCACCTAACCTACGAGGGGCGGTGTATATTGTTTCGGAAAAACGGATCGATGGACGGGCTGTTGACTAAATGGGTGGAAGACGTCGTCCACAAGCTGAGGGAAGTGGCGATCGACATCGTATTGTGATGATTGACGGGTGGTTCTGAGCAGGACGGGCTCTATTTGTGCTTCTTTGTTGAATGGGCGCAATGGGCCTAACCCAGCGAAGTCCTAATGATGTAGAATGCTATGCTTCTTTTCGTGGGTGGATATTGCGTAGTATTATTAGGCCTTGACGCATTGTTGATTTCCCCCTATTCGCAGACAAAAGAGGCCTAACAAGGAATGCTCGTATCAAAACACACACTAGGCAAGACTCGTCGGCTGGGTTGGCCTGTGGGATACCTTGGATAAGTATATGGGATCGCGTGCTGAGATGAACGTGAACGAAGCAGCGGGATGTTTCGCGAGCGCGGGCGATTGCCTCCTCATCAAACTGAAGTCCGAGCTATTGTACGAACAGTCGCGGTATCAATTAACATCCCATAATTCCCCTTTTTTTCCCGCTGCGGCTTCCTAGAAATGAAGGTCACCCCGTAGCACCGACAAGCGTACAAATACATACAAAACACGCAGCACAACCGTAACGCTACCGACTCATGAAAATTGCGTTTGCGCCAGACACCCCAGCCAGACACGGAAACAAAATAGAGCAAAGAAACAACATAACAAAGCTACTGGCCCAAAACATGGGCCTACGTATCCGTCGTGGCCGTTTCTTCTGGGACTGCGGAGGCCGCTGCCACCGCCGCCGCCGACATCTTGTCGTTGCCGCTGCCGTCCCCTACGCCTTCGGTGTTCGGCTCGTCCACGACCATGGCCGTGGCCGTTTGTGCTGGCGACACGGTCTTCGCGGGCACGCCGTCTTTCGCGGTGGCAGCGGTGTTGCTGGCCTCGTCGGCGGTTGCTGCCAGCTCGGTATGCGTCCCGGTGCTCGGACCGTGGTCTTCCTTCCGCCTCTTCGCTGGCAGCGCCGCCGCGGGCTCCTCCTCGGCGTCTCGCTTGGGCGTGCCAGACCGGGCCGGCGACGGTGTCGGCGCCGCCGCCGACGCTGCCGCCGACACTGCTGCTGCTGTTTCTGCTGCTGCATGGTCCAACGCAGTCAACGCTTCCATGCCGTCGCCGTCTCCGGCCGTCGTTGTTGCCGCCCCGCCGTCACCGTCGACGTCGTCGACGTCGTCCGCCATGTCCATTTCCCGCGACGGCACCACGGCCGCCGCCACCGTGCCCACCGGCAGGGCCGCCGCCTTACGGCCGACCGCGGCCTCCATGTCCAGCTCGTGCACGTCCACGCGGTGCGCATCGTCGATGCTGCCGATCCGCAGTAGACTCGGCGCCGAGCCCGAACCGGTGCCCGTCCCCGTTGCGCTGTTGGCGGGTTGGGGCCCCATGTCGGCGGCGCCGATCTCCTCCGGTCCGCGGGCGTGCGGGCGTTCCTCTTCTTCCTCGTCGTCGTCTTTGCCTGCCTCGGCCTGGCCCTCGTCGGGTACGTCTTCGCCGGGGCCGTCGGCCATGCCGCTGTTGTTGTCTACGACGTCGGCACCGGACATGGCCGCATCGGAACGTTGCTCGTCTGGTTCCGTTTGCCGGTCCTCGTCGTCGAGCTCGTCGCCGCCCTCGTCCTCCTCGGCTTCGTCATCCGCCTCGTTGCCGGTCGCACTGGTCCGGTAGCGGTTCCCGAAGCTGCTGCTGCTGCTGCCGCCGACGGCCGCCGCCGCCGCCGCGCGCGCGAGCTGGCTGACCGGCACGACACCGGCCTTTTGCTCCTGCCGCAGCAGCTCGCCCTGCGTCACCCCCCGCTGCTGCTGCAGCTGCAGGGCCGCCGCCATGGCGCCGTGGCTCGGTACGCCGTTGATGGAGACGCTCACGGTCTCGATGCTGCCCATGCCGTTGGGCCCCTCGATGGTCTCGGTGGTTTCGGTGCGCACCTCCATGCGGTGTTGCTGCGGCTGTGGCTGTTGCTGCTGTTGCTGCTGTGCCTGGAGTTGCCGTTGATGTTCTTGCTGTTCTTGCCGGTCTCGTTGCTCCCGTGGTTCCGGTTGCTGTTCTTCTTGTTGTTGCGATTGTTCTTGTCCTTGCTGCTCTGCGAGTTGTAGTTGTTGTTGCTGCAGCTGCAGCTGCTGGTCTGGCTGCTGCTGTTGTTGCAACGCAGACGAGGGCGAGGCGGCGCCGGCTGGCCGGTGCAAAACCCCGCCGCTGGCGCTGCTGGCCGCGCTAAATGCCAGGTCCCCGCTGTCGGAGGAGCTTGGGGGGCTGGACCCGTCGTCGGTGTTGTTGTCGTCGTCGCCCGAGCTGGTCGGCCGCCGGCGCAGCCAGGGAATCGGCGTCAGCAGGGCGCCGCCGAGCGCCTCGTCGCTGCCGACGGACGCGAGGGGTGTGTTGTTGCTGCCATTGTCGTGGCCGTTGCCGCCACCGCTGCTGCCCGTGCCGTTGACGTTGACGTTGACGTTGTCCGTACCGTTGCCCATGGCGTCGCCGTTTGCGAGGGCCGACGGCGAGACGCCGTTGGCCAGCAGCGACATGGCCGACATGTCCGGCACGGCGGGCGGCAGCGGGTAGATGTTGCTGCAGCTGGTCACGCTGATGACGCGGTCGACGGCGTGCAGGTAGGAGGCCAGGCTGCGGTAGTGCTGGCGCGGGGCGAGCACCAGCTCGGCCAGGCGCTGGATGGTGTAGGGGGGGTACTGGGCGAACGTGGTGGTCAGGGTGGTGATGATGAGGTTAAGCAGGTCGGCGATCTGCGGGGGCAAGAAGCTGTCGGTATCCGGCAGCGAGGAAGGTGCCGGCGAGGAGGAGGGTAAGGAAGGGGGGGATGGGTGGGAGGAGGAGCCGGGCCGTGCGCCCGTGTTGTTGGTATCGTCGCCGGCGCCAGCACGGGGGTGGTGGTGGTGCTGATGGCTGTGGTTTGGTACAGGTCCGTCTGCTGTTGTCGTTGTCGTTGGCGGGGCGGATGTGGACGATGACGACGACGCCGCCGGATTGGTGTTTTCTTTGTTGGTGTCTTCCTGCGACGACGGGTTGCTGTCCGATGAGGCTCCGGCGCCGGCGCCGGCGCCGGCCGCCGTGCCGTTCGAACCGGCCGCGTGCGCGCCCGAGAGTGGACCCAGCGAGAACCGCGGTACTGGTGGTGCCGGCCGCGGAGGCGGGAGAACTGGGATGGGGAAGTCGTTGTGGGCGATCTGGAGAACAGAGTCGACTGGTCAGCCACGAAGCAGAGCAACTTGGGGGGGGGGTGGGGGGGATGCAGCTCACCGTCTCAATCCGGGAGACAATCGTGCAGAGAAGCTGCGGCCACGCAGCACTAACAATCAGATTAGCATAGAGAACAACCAGCTGAATTGGCGCATCATCGTCCATATCGCCATCGTCGCCAACGTCGTCGTCATCATCGTCAACGTACTAATCCATGGCGCCGCCCGCGGCTAGCCTCTGCAGGAGATCGTCGTCGTCCGTCTCCATGTCCATTGCTGTGACGGGGCAATCAACGAGCGATCCAAGATGAAAATGAAACAATGCGAGAGAGAAATCGGTGCAATGACGGGTGGAGATGCGCGAGATGTCGTCGGTCGGCGACGCGATGCTTTTGCGCCAAAACGCTAAAACTAAAACCTCTTGCCGGGTTCTAATTTTTTGTCGGATTTAGCAAGCGCGGGCCAGCGACGCGCCTACCGTACAGGGGGCCATCAGCGATAGCGGCGATAAGGACAGTGCTTGTACACGATGTTAATTATATACACTGTGTCTGCTCTCGGACTCGACGTGAAACCAGAAAACACAAAAACGCGGGCGGCCGACAAGGTGACGCTATGGTTTGGCGTGGATGCAAGAGCCTGAACGCACGGATTGAAGCGATGTGCAAGGCTTGCAGACGATGCGCCCAAACGGCCAGAGAGAATACGGGCAAGGTTACATGTACAGTGCTATACAGTTCCTATACTGTAAAAATACTGTATTGCACTCACGATCCGCTGAGACCCGCTAGCAGTAGGCGATCGCCCGGTGCATCCAACCACAGGAAAGACCGAACAGCAAACTGAGAAACCATTAAAATAGCGGCCCGCCAACAGAAATAAGAGAGGCGTTCCTGGGCCGGCCGTGGCTTGCCATTTTTAGCAGGCCTCCTATTTTCTTAGCGGGGACGCTGTTCGTCGCTAGTTTTAGGGGGGGTAGAAGGGGGGCGCCTGACCGTTGTGTAAGACACACCGTCCCTTCCGAGGCCGTTCTTCAGGAAGGCGCAGCACAAGCCGGTCTTGCCAATACGGGGCTGGGTTTGGATGGAAAAGTCTGACTTCGGTGGACGGAGCCCCTTCTCGTTTTGGCGATGCAATGGTTTTCTGTTTGAGAAGGTGCTGGTTCTCTTTGTTCTTCGTTGTTTCCTTTTTCAATTTTTTCATCCCGCATTTGACACAAGGCCGCCTCCTGCCCCTGTTTCCCTCTTCGACACACCCTTCCTCTGGACTCGCGTTTCATCTTCCCAGGGATAGGCGAGAACCAAAGGTTGGCGGGCGTAATACTCCGTGTTGTACGGAGTAATACCTACTTCGTACATATAGATTATCCAAATGTATTGCACCGTACGACTGCGCTCGTTGAACAAATCGTCCGCGGACGACTAAGCCCTGCGCATCACCCAAAAAGAAAGAACGAAGGGCCGGCCTCGCTCGCCCCTTCCCTGGTTCTTGGCCTCCAAAAGCGTGTTTGATTTGCACAGGCTGTACCTGCACCACGCGCTCTTTGCGTGGTTCGCAAGACATCGATGTACTCCGTAGCCGTATTCGTCTGGGCCAGCAACCGCTCGTCCATTTCCTCCCTTCGTGAGATATAGAATCCAATCCAGAGCAACGAACTCCCGCCTTCCTCATTTGGGCAGCTGGTTTAACAAAGGGCGGCACGTGTTGCACCAAGCTCTGTTGACGATATCCCGGATTCCGTCTCCGATGATTCCGTCTTTGATGCTTCCGTCTTTGATGATTTCCTTGAGATGCTTTCGACATGCTTCGTAGACCTGACATGAAATGAACTTCGAAATGAGTCCAGTAAGGGTCGCTGTTACGCTGCCATCGCCGTTTATCCGTCTTGTTCCTCGTGTCCCCCTTTGTCTTTTTCTCAATGATTGGATTCTCCTTCATGTGCACGACGACGTATAAATACCAACTCATTGCTCCCGTCGTCTTTCCCTCCAATGGTAGCTTTGACAAGGCCGCACCATGAGCAAGCAGCAGGACCCATCAGAGGCCTTCCGGACCGGTTAACGTTGGCTCGGATCCCGTGGGCACACTGCAGCCGAGGAGCCAAGTGCCATTGACGAGGTGTGAAGCTTTGGAATGCGTATCTTACGTTTCCCTTTCTCCTTTCCCCTTGTGTTTTTTTATTTCCCCCGCCCCTTCTCCCTGCGAGAGAAGATGTCTTCCTGATAAAGAGTCGTATCTTGTTCGGACATGTTTCTGTACGGAAAACGCATCTTGGTGAACAGCTCCGGGAGCAACCTCACGAGCGAAACCGATATCGTCATCCAAGTAAGACAAATATGGCTGCGCGATCCAGGACGGCTCGATACGAAGTACGCTCGTGACTGAGTTTTCTTGTCATTTTTATTTTATTTTTTTGTCACTTTGGCCATCTTCCGCAGAAACAAAGAAACCTCAGGATTCCCCTATCTGGAGAACTACGGAGGGTTTTTACGATTGCAAAAAACTCAAAAAAATCAAATAATAAAAAAAACAAAAAATGACTGGCTCGGATTTCATTGAGAATTCATCACCTTCAAACGTCTTGAATTCGTCCCCTTTTCTTACCCTCCACCGCCGCTGTGTGTTGGTTCCCGATCTTGTCCGTGTTCGTTTCAGGCTGCGGTCCCGCTTTTTTGCCAACAAAAGTCCCTCCCGCACAACCCCTGGCTCCTGCCCTGTACAAAGTCCTCCCTATGAGGCCCCGTCTTGTGCCTTCCCTCGTCCTTTTCGAGTCGTCCTTTTTTCGTATTTTTCCATCTTACCCACACTCGTGATTTTTACTTTTCCTTTCTTACCGTTTCCACCGCCTGTCCCTGTCTTTACTCACCTTTGTTCTCGTTCGACGGCCTCTTCCTTTCTCGAAAATCCCTCCTTTCGCCATCGCCTCACAAATCGACCCATCGTCACGCTTCCTTCTTTCGATCATTTGCGACCGCGGCCTTTTTGCGGTACGCCTCGTTGCCGTCCTCGCCGTCCTCGCCATCATCGCCGTTCCAGCATCACGACGTCAACAAACCGGACGAACAACAACGCCGAGATTCAGTCACGCCCGTCTCGGAGAAGACGGGGGCCTCGATTAACCCCCATCACACCCTTTCGTCCTGTCTAGCTGCCCAGCTCCTACACCCCGTGCACCTTTGCCCGCCCTGGCGCCTCGACAGGAATCCCGGCGGTCGCTTCTGACTCCGGACTCGTCTTTTGCCCAGCAGCCGCCCTTCAACTACCAGCGACAACCGAGCTTTGCGCACTCCGACCCGACCCTCAAGCGCCGCACCATGTTTGACTTTATCGCGACAAAATGGGCCAAGGCCTTCTTTTTGACCACGGCCGTGCAGGCCATCATCTGCCTCGCCTTTGAAGCGTAGGTTTTTTTTGTTCTTTGTTCTCTCTTCTCTCTTCTTTCTTCTCCCTTCTTACGTTGGTTCTCTGCTACCGGTCCTAACACGCCTAGCTATGTTTTCGCCGAGTTTGAATCCAATGTCAGCCAGACGAAGGACAACAGCGAAAACAGCTCCTTCTACCGCTCCATCCCGACGTTTCTCACCCTCTTCATCTTCGCCTTTTTGTACGAGCTCGTCCTCGTGTGGGACGCCCTCCGCATGAAGAACACCATCCAGGTCATTGGCATCTGCATCGCCAACCTGGCCTTTCTCATCTACACGGCCATCCAGACCGACCAGATCAAGCTGGCCATCGACTCGCTCTCCGTCATCGGCGCCGTCAACCCGGCCATCGGCAACATCACGCTCTGGGAGCGCTGCCGGCCCTTCCTCGTGGCCATCCCGTGCGTCATCGGCCTGGGCACCATCTTCATGGGCTTCATTGCCTACAAGCTGTACCAAGAGTTTGCCTGGGACATTCTCAAGCAGATTGGTGCCGACCTGCGCATGAAGAGGCGGTATCTCCACTACCAGGTAGGTCGTTGCTGGACCATCTTCGATCCCTTAAAATAGCGTAAGCCCGACTAATTTTTTCCCCCAGATCTACATCGCCCTGCTCAAGTTCGACTTTTTCTTCTTCCTCGGGTTCACCGTCCAGTTCCTGGTCATCGTCACCGGCAAGACCAACGTCGAGTTTGCGCTGACCGCGGCCGCCATCCCCATCACGATCGCCATCCTGCTCATGGCTGCCTTTTTCACGCGGCACGAGATCAAGATCGGCATGGCGCTGAGCATCGTGCTGTACCTCTGCGGCCTGGCCTGGTTCTTCTTCAAGCTCGTCCGCATCTACCAGCCGGGCTACAAGCAGAACTACACGGCCGTGCGGAAGTCGCTCACGGCGTTTGCTGTGCTGACCATACTCCTCATCATCCTGACCATCACCAACGCCTTCATCTGCATGCAAAACTTTGGCAACGGCCTGAAAGCCTACATCTTGCGGCGCGACAACGCCGAGAAGAGCAACCAGTACGACGTCAACTCCATTGGCCTGAGCGACGTCAAGCCGCCTCTGCCGAGCCGAATGACCATTGACTAAGAGTGCTCCGCTGCTCGCCAACCAAACAATCGCATTTACTGGTCTCTTCTTTTCTTTTACTTTTTTTATCAATCAACAACCATCGTGGATTGCGGAACCGTGGATCAACCACTCAAAACACGCAGAAGTGAGATGAATGTTTCCCGGTTCCAAACTCCCTTGTCCGTTCATCAAGCGCTTCTCAGGATATTTTTTTTCTCTTGGTTTTATTACGATTTTACGAGAGGCTGTCTGTCCATTTTTTCAGGATTCTTTTATTTACATCGGCTCCAATCTGATCTCATTGTTGTTTCGTTTCTTTTTTTTTTCCTGTATGTTGTTTTCACTCGGCGTTGTAAAGGGCACCGGAAAGCGCGGATTGTGATACCTTCTTGGGCTTTTGCGTTGATCTTCTTTCCGGGAAGGGGATTTCCCACGGGAGAACGCTGGAAGCAAGAGATATGAAACCACGGAAAAAAAATCCTTCCCAGAAGAAAACCTCTTATCTGTTTTTATTTTGTCACACCCCAATGCCAAAACGACATACAACCCCTTATACTGGTTTCGAAGAAGCATGGAATGTAAGAAGGTTCAAGGAAACTGTTGTCATATTTTTCTAATTTGCTGTGCATTTGTTTCGTATTGTACATCCTAGAGACGGAGCTACTGCGAACGACCAAAAAAAAATCATGAATTTATAACTCAAATTTGCCTAATGTAAAGGTAGACGAACATGTTCTTGTCTGCGTACCTATTTCCGATACTTAGATAGCGATGCCGTAACACCTGCCTGGTCCAGTCCGTTCTTTTCTTTGCGCCTTTTGCCCATGAAGACCGGCGCCCTTTCTAAACAGACGCATATAAGATACCGAGCATAAGAGGAATAAACCTTGTGCACAATAGCCAAATGGGGGCAATCATGACAAAGACAAACGCTCCGAGCAGAGACCCCAAAAGCTGACAACACCAGCCTACCGGTGACGCAGCTGTGCCTCATCTGTCCGGCCGTGCCCCCCCATCTTCCCAACTGAAATCCAACCCATTCCCTGGTCGTTGTGCTCGCGACAGGAGGGGCAAAAAAATAGTCGAGGCTGTACAGCATGCCAGCCCTCTTCCAGCCTCTTCTTCGACTAAAATGAAGAGAGACGATTACGTGCAAAACCCTCTTGTTGTTGCATACCCGGCCACTCCGTTCACCGCAACGGTTGGTCCTCAGGGGTTTCCGCAAGGGCGCCGGGGCCGACGCTGTCCGTAACGAGTTGCCAGGTTTCGTCTATTGCTTTATATGCCTTGTAGGGGACGACGCTTTCTAGGCGGCGCTGCCCAGGCCCAATGATGCGTGCTAGGCAGCTGGTGTGGCCCCGTACAAAGGGCGGGCACAACTTGGCGAGGGTGGCAATTTGTTTTGCTTCATGGTGCCGGGGGAAAGGGGAGAGGTTTGCGGGAACTCCCGAGGCGGGGACGCGGCCGTCTTCTCGCGAAGCGGCGGACGCCCTTCCCCCAATGGACAGAACGGGGCGGCCGTAGTTTTCTGTCCGGTTGCGGAACCGTTCGCCTCGGTGTGTTTCGGGCGTCCGACCCCGGTTTCGCGTTGCATGTTTCGATATACGGCAAACTTTTCGAATTTTTGCGACCCTCTAGCGAGCTCCGCCCATTTGGACGGCAAACTGCCGCTGGGAAGCAACATGCAGCGTGTTGCGAAAAAGAAGAAAAAAAAAACCGAAAAGGCGCTGCGCTGGAAGGGACCGTCCCGGTTGCTCCGTGTTTTCCAGGCGCACCTCGAAGCACCATCCACCCCCCGCACACTACAAAATAATCTGCCGCGTGTCCTTGAGTTGGGCCTCGTCCGGGCAGTACGGGCACTTGTACTTGGTGCCCTTGGCCATGTTCTGCAGCGAGTCGTACGCCAGCACGTGCCCGCACCGCAGTCGCATGGGCGGGTTGCGGTCCGTCGTCTGCTCCTTCGACACGGGGCAGACAAAGATGGAGTGGTAGAGCAGCGACGCCGGCAGCGGCGTCTCAAAGGCCAGCTCGCTGGCCGTCGTCCACTCGGTGCGCTTGCTGCGCGTGGCGCCGATGAACTTGAGCAGGCGCGGCAGCGCGATGACGCCGGCCGTGGCGGCGAGGTACAGCGGCGACTCGGCGGCGAGGCCGAGCAGGGCGCAGAACTCGCGCGTGAACGCCGAGGCCACGTCGGCAAAGGCGGCGGGGCCCGTGGCGAACACGGCCGCGTAGGGCGACTCGGCGAGGTTGGACGCGAAGACGAGGGCGGCCGCCAGCCGCTGGATCTCGTGCATGTGGCGGTCGCAGAAACGGTCAAAGTGCGCGCGGGCGTACTGGAAGGCGGCGCCGAAGTCGCCGCCCGCCGCGGCGGCGGGGGAGACCGGGCCGTCCGCCGCCGCCGCCGCCGCCGTCGCCGCCGCCGTGGGCGTCGTCTTGGCCAGCCAGATGAACTGCAGCTTGCAGAGCTCAAACTCAAGGTTGGACCCCCGCGCCTCTAGCGCGGCGGCATTGGCGCGGGCCCACGCGATGGCCGACGCGAGGTCGTAGGCCTGGATGTCCTTGAGGACGGCGTACATCAACTCGAATTTCTCTTGTAGGTGGAGGGACTCGATGCGGGTGAAGTTGGAGATGATGCTGCTGTTGCCGCTGCTGTTCTCTGCACCATGGGTCTGCCCGTTTGTCATGGCCGTATCATCCCCGTCCCCGTCGCCGTCGTCTCCGCTTTCATCATCGTCGTTCTCGTCCTCGCCATCATCTGCACCATTGGTGTGGCTGCCGTTCTCTCGTGCCTCGGCTGGATGTGGTCCCGTCCCTGCAACGGCCATATCTCGGGCCTCGTCCATGAATGTCCGGGCCACGCCAAAATGGCCCTCACGAAGAAGGTGCATGGCAATCGCTCGGTTAATAAGAGCCGGGTGCTCCTCCATGACGTCGTGGTCCGTGGGCAGGGCCGTGACGGGGAAGGACTGACCACTGGTTAGCATGCTATCGAGAAAACTAATCAATAAGGAAACAAGAATTCTTCAACGCACTCGGTCGAGAGCTTTCCCAAACTCTTTTTGTGTCTTGGAGACGGCCTTGAGGTCGTCGTTGATCTTCTCGAACCCCTCCTTTATGGGGTTCTGTAGCCTTGTCAGAACAAGGCTGGCGGCGTGAGGATCTTGCTCTGCAACCCGTTAGAAATACAAAGAGACGCAAACGAAGAGGAACCAGAAAAACAAAATAAATAAAAGAACGTTCGTACCCAAAGCAACCTTTTCCCGCGCTTCCAAGAGGCGGGCAATGACGCTGTCGACATCCTCCACGGCCGAGGTAAGCCGAGCTCGCTGGGATATCTTAGCGAGCTCGGCGTGTAAACCGGGCATGTTATCCGCCATCTTGGGTTCTAGATCAGAGAAAATAGAGAGGATAGTCGCTTAGAAGTAGTCGATTGCCGTCAAACGAGGAGGATAGGTCAGAAAGCGGTCGTGAAGCTGGACGTGACCAAGTTCGACGAGCCGGGACGAACCCAACGGAAATGCTGTGTAGTTGACTGTGCCGTCGTTTTTCTCGTTGGTGAGGCCCTTGAAGCAAAGTCGGAACGATACACGGATCGTCAAGAATGCGTACGGGGAGGGTGGGGGTGCGAAGGACCAAGAAATGAAGCTGGTGATAGTGGAAGGGTAGACAGAAGAGAAGCCGCCATTTGGGTGCCACACGATCGAGTTAGTAACGGATTGCTGTAGGAGGAGAGAGACAGACGGAGGTCACAAGAGGTTTTAGGTGGGCCCAGAGCTGTTATTGCCGCCTGGGGTGTCGGCCATTCAGCAGGCGGTGTGGCAATGTTAGGTAATCCACGGCAACGTTCTGGCGGGGTTAGGCGGTGTGTTAACCACTAATTATGCCCTTTTCACCCCGTCATGGCCTCGCCAATCACAGGCGGCAACATATTACAGCTGTGCCGTGGCAGGCGCGACCCGTGCAATGACGCAGTCTCCATTTTGCCAAGTCACAGCCAAGTCACATGCTGCGCCGGCTCGACTGCAGCAGCAGCGGCGACGCGAAAACGGCATCCTCTGGCACACGCAACGCACGACAACGACGAACCATCCGGTTTTCACTTTTCCTCTCCTCGCCGACAAGACGCCCTCTCTATCGCTACACCTACCATGAGCACGGCCTGGCTAATACGACCGCCGCCTGTGCCGCCTTTCATACCCGCTTCTGCCGCCGGCGGCCTCCTTTGATATCTCGAATTTTTTGATTCTTGATTTTTCCAGCCTTGGATTTTTTGTGTCTTTCTCGCTTTCGGATTTCCCGACATTGACGGCCACCTGCTCTCGGCCGGGCGTTCGTTCATGTCGCTGCTATGTCGTTCCGCTTCGGCATTCCTAGCGTACAGACCGACGCGCGCGCTCACCGCGACGAGCTGACAGCTGCTCGGCCGGCTGCCTTCCAACAACGACAACAGCAGCAGCAGCAGCAGCAGCAGCAAAGCAGCAACTATGCACAGTCACCGGCATTATATGCTCCCAATCCTCAGACGGCTCTGAAGCCCATTCTCCCAGCACGCACAAGACCAGACAATACGACAACAACAACCGGTGTGTCTTCTCCCGAGGCCGGGCCTGCGGCCCCCAAGCGCCGGCATGTAGTCACGCCCGACCCGGTGGCCTTTAGGTAGGGAAAGACTTACCCTTTTGTGTATTCTCTTGCGTCGATTTCCCCTTCTCACCCGTTCCTGCAGATACCTCGAGGAAGACCCTTCTGTGACCGTGGTCGAGCGCCGTGCACTCCTGCAAGGCTACGAGCTGTACCTGGTCGAGCAATGGGCGTGCTCGCGGCAGTCGCCCACGCTCGTCATCACGACCTACACGGGCGATGCGAGCCACACGGTCGTGGTCGGCGTGCTCGCCATCCCCGCCGACGAGAACGCGTGGTCGCCGCGGCTGCGGACCTTTTTCAAGGCGATGCAGCAGTACCACGCGCGGCCCAAGGAGTCGCCCTTTGGCGAAGTCATGGCGACCAATCTCAGCAGCTTCCCGTCGGCGCTGACCGTCATTGCCGTGCCCGACGGCGACGTGCGGCAGCACCGCCAAGAGTTCATCGTCAACGAAGACCTCAAGCGGCTCGGCTGCTCGGGCCGCTCGGGGCTCACGCTGGCGAGCCCGACGCGGGCCACGCAGGAAAAGTTCCTGTCGCTGTACAAGACGAGCGAGAAGATCCCCTTTGCCGAGTCCGTGCTGGAGCTGATCAAGCAGTGCCAGGCGGCGCTGTTCATCTTCGGCATGCTGGAGGCGCAGTACATTGACGGCCTGCTCTGCGACGTCACCGAAAAGGCCATCAACGACTGGTGGACGGCCGTGGGCGCCGAGTACTACAACGCCGAGCCGTCCGACGGCATCCTGGGCCCGACCACCGTGGCCGCGCTCCTGGGCATGCTGCTCGGCGCGCGCAACCGGCTGGCCTGGTACGGCGCGCCCGTGGCCAAGGACGTGTTCGACGTCGACAGCATGAAGAAGGGCATCGGGTCGTTCCAAAAGACGTACAAGATGGAGCGCACGCGCCGGCTCGACCACCAGACGCTGCGGCGGCTGCACAGCGTCACCACCAAGGCCGCCGCCGGCGAAGGCGGGTGGGGCGTGCAAAAGGCCATCAAGTCCACGGTCGAGGGGTTCGGCGGCAAGCGCGGCGAGATTGTCATTGGCATGGTCGGCGGCAAAGACCGCGGCAACATTGGCGACATTGAAACGCTGGACATTGACAAGTTCATTGGCCTCGTGTACGGCGAGCGGCCCAAGTGGCTGTGGTACGGCAAGCCGCGCCGCTCGTCGGCGGGCCTGCCGCCGGCGACGGATTCCTTTCACGAGCGCCCGGCCGTTCCGGACGTCGTGGGCAGCGGTGGTCTGTTGTTTGGCCGAGAGGACGCGTCGGCCACGGCCAGCAGCCAGCCGCCGGGCCGCCGTGCGCAGTCTGTTCCTCTCGAGGTCGACGAGCCGTTGACGGCCACGCGATCCGACGGCACGCCGCAGAAAAAGGACGACCACCGCCTCACACACGCAGTCACGGCCACTGCCGACGTGCCCGTCTACTCGACGCCGCCTCCGGGCTCCGCCCTTAGTGTAGCGGACGGCCCGAGTGACCGGGACCGAGACCGCGACCGGGACCGCGACCGCGACCCAAGGCGACGGGCGGTGTTCAAAAGCGTGGCAGGCAAGGTCAGCGATGCACGTTCGGGCTTGGGGCGCATCCGCGACGCCGTTGGGGGCGGTTTGCGGAGCCACGGCAGCCGCCCGTCGCGCGACATCGTCGATGCACTGCCGCCGGGCGCCAACGGGTACTCGGCGGGCGGAAGCGGGGGTGGGAGCGGCGGCAGCGGCAGCGGCAGCGTCGTCAGCCCCAGTCTGTCTATCTTGGCCCAGGCATCTCTAAATAGCCCCGTCATGGTTGGACGTGCGTTTACGTGGAAGAACAAGCCGGAGGAGTATGCGCGTGGGTTCCGACGCGGCAGCCAAGACGGGACTGGCGGGCTTGACGGTCGGGGTTTTTCACAGGCGGGAACGGTCGTTGGATCAGGAGGAGCAGCAGCCGGCGCCGACAAGCCGCCTCAGCTGCCATTATCGTCCAGGGATGTGGCTGTGGACACGGATGCAGAAGCAGTAACGGTGGCGGCGGCGCTCGAAGCCGGCATGGAGACGGGCGGCCCGGGCTGGGTTAAACGGGCCACAACCACGACCGCGAATGGCACGACAGGTCCTCAACAGGCACGGCGGGACATCCTGTCGACTGCCGCTGCGTCTGTGGCCGGTTCGGTGGCGGGCGAGGCAGATCTCGAAGGCCCCTTTCTGGAGGCTGAGCGCATGCTGGGCCCGCAGGTTGTGGGCCTCTTGCGGCGCCACAGCCTCGAGGGCGACAGCCGCATGACCCCCCTGCCACCGCCGCCGTTGACGGTCATCTGGCAGCGGCGGATGTCGTTTAGCGCTGCCGAGGAGGCCGTGCTGCGATGGGACGAGCTCGTGGACGCGGGCTTTCTTCTGGACGAGGAGTGCACGGTCGTCGGCAGCGGTAGCGGCAGCGGCAGCGGTAGCGGCAGTGGTAGTGGTAGTGGCGGCGACGAGGAAGAGGCGGAGAACAAGCGTCACGACAAGGGGCAAAGCGCGCACCCGGCGCCACTGGCACAGTACATTGGTGCCCTGACGGTGGAGCGCGGGCTGTACCGAAACTTGGCGGCGCTGCGGGATGGCGTGGGCCCCGTGGTGCTCGACCGCGTGGCGGCGCTCGAGGCGCTGGACGCCGTGTACGCGCAGCAACGCGAGGGCGCGCAGGCCGTCTTTGCGGACCTGTCGGATGCGTACGAGCGCGTGCAGGCGAGCAGCCAGGAACTGGTGGGCCAGGAGCGGGCGCAGGCGGCCGAGGCCGTGCGCGAGATCGAGGTGCTGGTGGCGCGCGTCGAGTACGAGATGGAGACGCTGACGTCCAAGGTGCTCGACGTCGAGGAGGGCGCGCGGCAGTTTGCGCAGCAGGTGGCGTTCGTCGAGGGCCGCGCGGCGGAGCTGCAGGCGCACCTGGAGACGGAGAGCTGGCTGCACTGGTTTGTGCGCAGCGTGACGGGCATCGGCACGGGGCCGAACATTATCCGGGGACCGCCGCGGCGATGATTTTTTTTCTTTTCTTCTTCCTTTCGGCCCCTCTTTTTTTTCTCTCTCGATATCTACGACCCCATGTTGCATCATAGCGATGGCGTTCCATACTTTCAGCAGTAGCCTTTTCTTTTTCTTCCTCGTCTAGTTGTCGTTATCCTGGTACACAACAGTCGGCC
This sequence comes from Fragosphaeria purpurea, assembly GCA_002778095.1. Classification (NCBI taxonomy): domain Eukaryota; kingdom Fungi; phylum Ascomycota; class Sordariomycetes; order Ophiostomatales; family Ophiostomataceae; genus Fragosphaeria; species Fragosphaeria purpurea. Next base: position 4,154,622 of record PCDL01000021.1, on the reverse strand, counting down.
TCTCTTCCGACTTGTCTATCCCTCCAATGCATGAACCCACAGACGATTTTGCTGTACCCAAGAGATGTGCTCCCACCCAACCCGTGAACCCAAAGTCAGAGAAGAGAATGCGCAATAGTATACAAATAGAACCTGTTTATTTTGCCGTCGTCGTCATAACGTCACGGTTTCTTCGCGAGGGCTTCCCGCCGGTCGCTTCAGCCCGTCAGGCCGTCGGCCCGTCAGCCTGCCTCGCCGTCTCACGCCCCGAATCCGAACCCACCGCCGCCGCCACCGCCACCGCCCGCCTGCTTCTGTGCTTCCTGTTGCATCTGCTCCGAGACGCTCTGGTGTACGGAGAAGAACTTGGCCGCGCAGCGGTCGAGGCACACGCTCTCGCCCTTGTTGAGCTCGCTCTCGCGGTAGTCTTTGGGGATGCACTTGGCCGTGCAGTTTTTGATGAGGCTGCCACGAGGTCAGTGTGTGCGTCCCAACATCCATCACCACCTTGCACCCGAGACAGGCTCCACAAACCGGTTGTGCATGTCGGCCATCATCTTCATCTCGGCCTCGACGGCGGCGATCTTCTCGGCCGACGTGGGCTGCGGCCGGCCCATACCAAAGAACGACATGGTTGGTGGATGTTTGTCTTTCTCGAAAATAAAGAATACTGGAGGGCAGCGAGTCGATAGAGTCTTTTCCTGCGCGAAAAAATGCGGTCGTCGTCGTGAAGAGGCAGAGAGGAGGTCCCTTCTCTGAAGCCAAAACCTTGCGGTGACGTTTTTTTTTACTTGGCACATTTAGGTCGATGGGGTAAGTCCGCGATTGTGATTGGTCATGCTGGGGTTGTGGGTCTTGTGCTGTTTTGGGCCTATTTCGAGTTTTTTTCTGGATAGCTTCAAACCGACCGCTTTCTCATGGTGCTACCACACCACCAGGCACGAGAGAAGCCAATTCAACCGGTATGTACGTTGTTCTGACTGTTTTTTTTTGCCTTTTTATCCGTCCTGTCTTATCATGATGAATCTTGCATAAACATTAGAACCGTTGCGACTGACTGCGGCTTGCCGTGGCATGATCACAATTGCCAATATTCTGAATTTTCTTTTTTTTGTCCCATATCCCCGTTGCTCTCAGTACCGTAGAAAGAGCATTAGCTGACGCAAAAGCTGTTAGATGGAGGCGGCATAACAGCCTGGAACAGGTGCCACCATGAACGCGTCCTCCACCGTGCCGGGCCTCCTCTTCCTCCGGCCCTATGCGGCCCGGCGTCTTTCTGTTGCGGTGCCGACGCCGCGCAGCCGGGTGGCCTACCTGCGCTTCTACCAGTCTGCCTGCCATCTGCGGAGCCAGCACGGACTGGACCATGTCTTGGTACCGACCTTGAAGCAGGCAAGGACGCGGTGTCGCTCCTACGCCGCGTCCGCGGCCCGTCATCGTGCGGGCAGCACAGCTCGTGACCCTCATTCCACCGGCGGCGAGGCGGCAGAGCCGGAATCGGACCGCTCCGCTCTCGTTTTGCTGCGCATCAAGGAGCTCGCCGACGCCGATGCTCTGCGCTACCCGCGCTACGAGCCGCGGGCACGCCGGATGGCCGTCCCGCAGTTTCTCGCGGCCTTTGCGGATCTGCCGTCCGCAGACGGCCATGGCACGAGCCGTGACGAGGGCACCGATTTTACTGCTGAGACTCGGGCCCCGACACCCCTGCCACGCGTCGAGTTGTCTGGCCGCGTCTTGTCCGTGCAGCGCCTCGGCGCTAAGCTTGTCTTCCTCAAGCTGCTCGACGAGGGCCGGCAGGTCCAGGTCATGTGCAATCTGCGGCAGTTGAGGACTGACGAAAGCGGCGGCGGTGACAGTGAACCTGTGTCGCCCGCCGCGTTCAAAGAGGCCGCCCGCCTCTGGCGCCGCGGCGACCACCTCGCCGTGACCGGCCGCGCCACCCGCACCGCCACGGGCGCGCTGACCCTGGCCGCCGACGCCCTTCCGCGCATCACCGCGCCCGCCCTCGCGCCCTTGCCGGCCCGCCTGCGCGACGCCGATACGCGCGCGTTGCGCCGGCACGTCGACCTGCTCGTGCACCCGCACGCCGCGGCGACGCTGCGCTTGCGTGCCGTGCTGCTGCGGGCGTTGCGCGGGTGGTTCGAGGCCGCGCGCTTTGTCGAGGTGCAGACGCCCATCCTCGCCGACACCGCCAGCGGCGCCGTGGCGCGGCCGTTTGTCACGGGATTTGACGCGGCGGGGGGCCCAGGCGACGAATGGGACCACCACCCACAGGTGGGGGTGGCAGGAGGGGGGCAGCCGCGGCAGCCGCGGCGGCGGCCCCTCCACCTGCGCATCGCGCCGGAGCTGTGGCTGAAACGCCTCGTCGTCGGCGGGCTCGACCGTGTGTATGAGATTGGACCCGCCTTTCGCAACGAGGGCGTCGACGCCACGCACAACCCGGAGTTCACCATGTGCGAGTTCTACGCAGCGTACTGGACGCTGCCGCGGCTGATGGCTGAGACGGAGAACATGCTCGCGCAGCTGGCTCGCGCCGCCGCTGCGTGTCAGACGGGCCCGGCGGGCGGGACCGTTGCCGGATTTGACGCCGAGCGTGGCGATGGCGGCAGCCACGACAACCACAACCATAGTAGCAATGCAACCACGACCGCGGCCGCCCGCCGCTGCGCGACGGGGCAGCCGTTTGCCCAGCTCGAGTTTGTGCCCGCGCTCGAGGCCGCGCTCGGGTTTGCGCTGCCGGATCTGGCCGCCCCGGACGCCTACGCGCGCCTGCGCGGGCAGCTGGCCGCACACGGCCAGCACCACCACGACGACCCGGATGGACAGGTTGACAACGGCAGCAGCAGCAGCAGCAGCAGCGAAGATGACGATAGCATGGCCACCGGGGGCCCGCTCGTCAAACTCCTGGACCGCCTGGCCGGCGTGCACCTGGAGCCGCGGTCGGCCATGGACGCGGACGGCCCGCTGTTTCTGACGCACCACCCGGCGTGCATGTCGCCGTTGGCCAAGAGCTTTATGTGCCCGCGGACGGGCCAGCGCGTGGCGGCGCGGGCGGAGCTGTTTGTGGACGGGCGCGAGCTGGCCAACATGTACGAAGAAGAAAACGACCCGGCGGCGCAGCGGCAAAAGATGATGCAGCAGCAGCAGCAACAACAACAACAACAACAACAGAGAGGGCCCGCTGCCGTAGACGAGAACTACATTGCCGCGCTCGAGTCGGGCTTGCCGCCGACGGGCGGCTTCGGCTGCGGGATCGAGCGGCTGGTGATGCTGTTTTCGGGGGCGCCGCGGATTGCCGACTGCCTGAGCTTCGGCACGCTGCGGCACGTCATGGCCATGTCCAAGAAATGAGGTTTTCCTTGTCACTACCTGCATTGTTGTACTTCCGTACCGCATATGGTATCTCTTGTATATTGCACAAACAGTGACGAGACCGACACATACATGTTATGTAGATAGAAAACACGCTGAAACGCCCCTGTTATGCCAAAATGTCCGACCTTCAAAAGGAAGAAGAAAAAAACAAGGGAACCCCCCAGTCTCTATCCCTCTATCAACCGCGTGATGCTCTCCCGCTTGATCACGCTGTTCTGCTTGTCGTCGCGCGTCACCCGGTAGAACGTGTCGCAAAAGTCGGAGCACTGCATGTGCCGCAGAAACTCCTCGTCGTGCGTAATCACAATCAGCTGGAAGTTGGCCTGCGCCTGCCGCGCCTGGATGATGGCGTGCAGGGCCACGGCCAGCGAGCGGATGTTGTCGCTGTCGAGGTTCGTCGTCGGCTCGTCTAGCGCGATCAGGCCGCAGCTCACGCCAAAGGACTCGGCCAGCGCGAGCCGGATGATGATGCTGGCCAGCACCTTTTGGCCCGCCGAGCAGCGGCCGCGCATGTCCATCTCCGTGTCCTGCTTCACCATGCAGACGCGGTAGTTGTAGCTGCGGCGGCCCGTGGCCGATTCGTTGTCGGACCGGATCAGGATCGTGTCGATGTCGGTCCCCTGGTACGTCGCGCGCCACAGCTCGCCCGCGATGCGGTTGACCTCCTCCATCTTGAGGCCGTGGTACTCCATGATGGCCTTGTCGAGGGCGGCGGCGTAGCGCGCGAGGTCGTCGATGGCGGCGCGCGTCGTCTCGACGCGGATGTGCGCCTCGCGGTAGCGGTACTCGGCGTCCTTGTACTCCTGCTCGTACTCGGCCAGCAGCCGCAGCAGCTCCTCGTCCTTGGTCTTCATGCTGCCCCACAGCGCGCTGCGCTCCGCCAGCAGCTTGCTGTGCTGCACCTCGAACCGCTTCGCCTCGCCCACGAGTCGGTCGTAGTCGTCCTCGGCGTGCCGCGCCGCCAGCGCCGCAATGTCGCTCCGCAGCTCGTCCAGCAGCCGCGCGTTGCGCCGGTAGCCCAGGTTGTCGGCAATGTTCTTCTTTTCGCGGTCGCTGTTGTCGATCTCGGCCGTCATCGCGTTCACCTCGGCCGCCCGCGCCTCGGCGTCCCGCTCCGTCGCCGCCAGCGCCTGCTCCAGGGCCGCCACCGCCCGCGCGTTCGCCGCCAGCTGCGCGGGCCCGCCGCGGTCGAGGTAGTCTTGGATGTCCGCGTCGACCATGCGCAGCTCGCTCACCGTGGCCGCGACGGCGTCGCGGTCCGCGGCGCCCTGCCGCTCCTTCTCCTGCCCCCGCTGCAGCGTGTCCTGGCGGATGGCGCGGGCCTTGGCGATCTCGGGCTCGAGGGCCTCGAGGGCCGCGTCTGCCTGCTGCGTGAGCGTGCGCTGCTGCGCGCTCTCGTCCTTGAGCGCCTGCACCTGGCCCACGAGGTCGGCCTTGCGCTCGACCTGGCGGGCCGCCTCGGCGATCTTGTTCTTGAGCTCGCTCTTCTCGAGCTCCAGCGCGCTGACGACGTCGCGCATGCGCTGCCGGTCGTCCGACAGCGTGGCGAGCCGCACCTTGGCCGCGCGCAGCTGCTCGGCGCAGGACGCCAGCAGCTGCTGGATCTCGTCGGCGCCCCGGGGCGCCGAGGACGCCAGCAGCGCGGCCTGCGGCTGCTGCGCCGCCAGCTTCTCGATCTGCGCCTCCGAGTCGGCAATGTCCCGCACGGCCTGCGCGACGCTGGCGACCGTCTTGCCCAGTGACTCGACGTCGAGGCGCTTCTCTTCGGCGTCCTTGAACACGGCGTCCTGGTCTTCGAGGCGGCGCACCAACGCGTCCCGCTGCGCCTCGGCGGCGCGCAGCTCCTCCCGCAGCCCGGGTTGCTCGGCCTCGAGGCGCCGGTACGTGTCGTACTGGGCGCGCACGGCGCGCAGCTGGCCCAGGTTCTGCTCGAGCACGTCCTTGTCTTGTTCCAGCTCCCTCTTCTGCTTGTCGTCGAGATTTTTGGCAATCTTTTCGAGCAATTTCGACCGCTCGCGCGGCTGCTCCGCAAACGAACGGTCGCACAACGAGCACTTGTTGAAGCGGTTGAGCACTTTTTGCGACTTGGAATAGTAGTCTTTCAGGTGGTCAAACAGGCTGATGTCCTTTTCGGCTGTGAGAATCTCGGACTCGAGGTTGTCCATCTCCTCTTGGTAGTCGTCAATCGACACCGCCTCGGACGAGGAGCCACCACCACCGCCGCCGCCGCCACCGCCTTCCTCCCCGCCTCCTGCCGCCCTGGTGGCTTTGAGCACATCGAGCACGGCCGTTTGGCAGCGGTCCGCCTCCGCGGTCGTCTTCTTTTGCCGCTCGCGGATCGTCGACAGCTTGTACTCGACCTGCTTCAGCTCCTGCTGGCTGAAGTCGACGTCCTTGCGCGCGGCCGCGGCCGCGGCCCCGTGCGTCTCGACGGCTGCCTGGAACTCGGCTTCCACGGTGTCGGCGTGCCAGTCCGCGCCCACGACCGCGGCAAGCTTCTTCTCCCACGTGTGCGTCAGCGTGTCCAGACGACGGCGGCGCTCGGCCAGCTCCTTCTTGCGCAGGTCCAGCTGCGCGCGGTCGGACGCGCGGCGTGTGCAGTCCACCAGCTCGCGGTTCAGCTTGTCGTTTTCGCTCTCCAGCTGCCCCACGCGGTTGTTCTCGTGCTCGATCTGGCTGTCGATGGCGGCGGTTTGGATGTCGTCGGCGGCCCGGCGCAGGCGCGCCTCGAGATCGGCGTAGCTCGCCTCCAGCAGCGCCTGGGCGCCCTCGTCGACGTCGAGCTTTTGGATGTCGCGCTGCAGCAGGGCCGTGCGCTTGTCGATGGCGGCGATGCGCTGGCGGGCCGAGACGCGGTCCTGGGTGCGGGCGGCCTTGCGCGTCTCGAGTTCGGAGATGGCGGCCGTGTCCCGCTCGAGGTCCCGCGCGTTGTCGCGCTGCAGCCGTTCGAGGTCGCGGCGCTTGTCCTGCAAGGTCTTTTGGATGCGCTCGCGGAAGGCCTTGATGTGGCTCTCGCGCAGGTCCTCGCCCTCGTAGCCGCGGATCTCGTGGCGGGCGGCGGCCTCGCGGACCATCTGGACGCGCGTCTGCAGCTGGCGCTCGTACTTGTCCTTGTCGGACTGGTGCTTCCCCTGCTCGGCCTGCTTCGCGCCCAGCGCGGCGCGCGACGCGCTCAGGTCGGCCTGCAGTTGGCGGCACGCGGCCGCCTTGGCCGCCTTGGCCTCCTGCAGCTGGGCCAGCGTGGCCTCGTACTGGCGCAGGTGGTCGTCGAGCCACTCGTCGGACTCGGTGCGCATCTTGACGATGCTGTGTTTCAGCTCGGTGGCGGCCTCGTTGCGCACGTCGTACTGGTCCTGCTTGCTCTTGAGCTCCTGGACGATCCCAAAGAAGGACGTGGCCTGCTCGCGCCGCTCCCTGGCGCAGTTTTGCACGTCGTCCATCTGGCGCGTCAGGTCCTCGCCCTGCTCGCGCAGATCCTCGATCTGGGTCTGCAGCGAGGCCAGGTGCTTCTCGACGCGCTGGCCCTTTTCCTTGGCCTCCTTGCTCGTGGCCTCGAGGATCTTCAGCTTCTGCAGCTCTTCGCCCTGTTTTTTGCGCACGACCTTGAGGTTGTCAATGGCCTTGGTGTACTTCATGGCCTCGAAGATCTCGTCGAAGCGTTTCTTGAGGGCGGACGGCTCGCTCATGGGCCAGAGCGACTCGTCCTGGTGGCAGAAGATGACGGCGTCGAGGATGGCGGGCGAGACGCCGAGGTAGCTGGGGACGAGGTCGTCGAGCTCGCCGACTTTGGTGGACAGGCCCGTGCGCTCGCCGTTGCTGTAGATGACGAGCGAGCCGTCGAGCGTCTTCATCGAGCGTTGGGTTTTCTTCATGGTGAGCTGCAGGCTCCGGGTGACGACCAGCTTCTGGCCGACGGTGGACCGGAAGGAGAGTTTGACCTGGGCCAGGACCTCCTTTTCGCCGCATAGCTGGAGAACAAGGGTGTGTCAGAGAAAGTGTCAAAAAAAAAGTTGCCCCGATTCTGATTCTGTCCCGCGGCCTGGATCCGTTCGCGTCCCTAGGACCAGCACGCATTACCTTTGGATCGTGGATGAATGCACCGCCCTTGCTGTTGGGCGGCTGCTCGCCGGTGGTGGCATATTTGAGGGTCTCAATGATGGTCTGCACCATGAAGTGATTAGAAAAAAAAAGAAAAAAATGATGCACGAATCACATCCACCCACGCCGCTGGCCGGCATCACGCACCGTCTTTCCCGAACCGTTGTATCCCACGATCAGAGTCAGTGGCGTGTAAAACTGCATCGACTCCTGGACCGCCGGGCTGAAGGAGCGAATGCTAGAGAAAGAAAAAAACCTATTAGCTCGGTCGTTCGTAGCAATTAGAGAATTCCTGTGAAAGACTCGGAGAAGCAAACCGCACCCCCGGATGCCGAGCTTGTCGATCTTCGCTGTCCACGCCGACGTCGTCGTTAGAATGCATATTTGACGGAGTCGGAAGGGTACAGAAGCAAAAAGTACGCACACCTAAAAGCGTTAAATCGATGAGCGACTGTGCCGTAAAAAAAGGAAAAAAGAAATTAAGCAAAATATAAAAACCACTTACATTTTGATTTCTGGCTCACTCCCTGGGCAAAGGACAAACCACCTGCATCCAAAGAATCGGCGGGAGGAAAAGAAGGGACAACGAATACGCAAGCAAACCAAACAAGGTCAGCAAGGACGCAAGGTGACCGGCCGCTCGGACGCCGATCGCAAAAAGTCGTGGCGAGGGTTGAAGAGAAAACACGCGATCGCGGTTTTGCTGGCGCGTCTGCCTGGGAAGGAAACTGCGCGGGCTCACGGGAACAGAGCCTTGCGGGGGTGGTTCCTGCCTTGTGTTCCGTGCGAGTACAGTATGCGCACTGTCCTTACGTCGATATAGCGAACAGGTATGGTGGCTGCACAAACGGGTTCTTGGTTTTGCGTCTCTTGTTTTGAGATTGATGAACATTGTGATTTTTTTTCATGCAGAGTATACCGACGGGAGCCATGATACATTGGCTCTCCTCTAGCCGAACACCCCTTGCCGCCGGAGAAGATCAACAGATCTTCCGTCTCCAGCCTTGGCCTTGGAAAGTAAAGATGACAACAGCTTACAGGCAGCCAAGCGAAGCACCCGAGTCACAAGCCTCAGACATTTCTGAGCACACTGCCTACCGTCCCGTCCAAGAAAAAAGCGTGTTTCTCTCTAGTGGGTTGTCTCGAGCCGGCCCTCTGTCGAGACGCAGACGCCTTTCGGCCACAGCAGCTCCGGCTGTTTCGGACTAGGTCGTTTCTTGTCTTGTTCCTGGCTTCCCATGCCGTTTCCGTACCTTCCGGAAGTTGTTTTCTGCCGGAACGACCCGCGTAAACATGTCTTGTCGTCGTGCAGCCCTCCTTCACCGTCTTTCGTGCTGGTGAGATGTTCGCCAATTCGACAGTAACGATGGCAGACTCGTCCATTGATCTACTACCTAAATTTGTAAATATTCCGCACGATCAGCCGAAACGCCAACTCGCGAGCAATTGCTCACCGGAGCATGGCAAAGGTGGGCTTTCGCATGCGCCGCAGAAGCGCAATCACGGGGAATCGCATTAAGAGGGCATTGGATATGCTTACGGAGTTATCCGGAGCACCCCTTGCCGGATGCACCTTCCCAAGGAACGGGCGGCAAACGAACAACCCCACCAGGGCCACCCACCACCCACACACGCGCCACGCCTGGCAGCCTTTTCCCTCTATTTACTCCACCACCGCTCGCACCAATAGCGGGGAAGCACGACCGACGCATTGCCGTCCCAAGAAAGCAAGGCCCTGCATGACCGAGTTGGCGGCTTCTCCAGAACGTTCGAGCATCTCCTGATATCATTTTTTCGCTTCTTTTTTTCTTCCTATTTCTACACCTCGAGCAACCCTCGAACGACATCTTTGAACAACCGTTTCCAGGCACTTCACGACACTACACATCCCATTGCAGCATCACCACGGCCAGCGACTCCCAGCACATTCCTTTTTTTCCCTTTTTTTTCCTTTTTTTTCCCTCCCTCTTCCCTTCACTTCTCTTCTTTTCCCTTCCCTTTCCATTCCTTTTCTTCTTTCTTCCCTTCCATTCTTTTCCTCCGGCCGCCCTCTCGCTCCGGCGCTCTACCTAGCATGTGCCGATCCGACCCGGCGCCGTGCACAATCCCACTCCTTGGCCACGGCGCGAAATTATGACCCTGCCCGTGCTGATTTTGCGGCTGTGTTGATTTTTTTTTCTTTTTCTTTTTGCGTGCATTCTTTTTCTTGTCTTGAGCTTGGCGGGCACGGCGAAACAGGCAACCGTGGCTTTTATTTCTTTTCTTTTTCCCTCTTTGCTTGTGTTTTCTGGTTCCTGTTTTTTTCCTTTTTTTTCCTTATTTTCCAGCAACACTCTCGATATCCCGATCCCATGGACCAACCCCCACCATTTCCCGACGACACTCCGCTACTTTTTCTCGACGATCCGGCCGCCTACCTCGGCCACGATTTCGACGGCCTGCCCAACGCTTTTGATCCCGGCGGCAGCGGCGGCGACGGCGCCCCTCGCGCACCAACAACCGAGGCCGTCTTTGCGTCGACTTCGCTTCCCGACAACGGCGCCCCCACCGACAGCATCGACCAACCCGAGGCCCCCACCGTTGTCGCTGCTGCTGCTGCTGCCGCCGTCGTCACCACCGGGCCACCATATGGAGCGTCGACGGCGGGCAGCAACAATAGCACGGCCGCCGGCGGGACGCTGACCGACTTCACGCGGCGCAAAAACTGGCCGGCCAAGGTCGTCGAGGAGCTGCGCGACGTGCAGCTGATCGTAGCCCCACCGCCCGACCTCGGCCGCATCCGTTTCGCCTCGCCCAGCGTTACTGCCGTCCTGGGGTACCCGCCCGCGACCGCCGAAGGCCAGGCGCTGGTCGACTTGGTGCACGCAGACGACCGGGCCGTGTTCGAGGCCGCGCTGCGTGCCGCGTGCACCGCGCAGGATCAACCACAGCAGGAGCAACAGCAGGAGCAGCTGCAGGGGCAGCTGCAGGAGCCACAGCAGCATGCACACGGAACACACAAGCAGCCGCTGCTGCGGTTGTATGTGCGGCTGCGCCGGCAGGACGGCGGCTACGCCGTGGTGGAGATCGTGGGGCACGCCCACTTCGGGCGTGCGAGCGCAGCCACTGGCGGTCGTAACAACAACAACAGCAACAGCAACAACAATGACAGCAGCAACAGAAGCAATGACAACAACGACAACAACAACAGCACGGCACACAGCTGCCTCGCCATGTTTCTCGTGGTGCGGCCGTACCCGACGAAGAACGCGCGCTTGCTGGATTCGTTTCTGGAGCACAAGATGGAGAACGAGCGGTTGCGGCGGCGCATCGCGGACCTGCGGCGCAAGGAGGCGGCGGAGGAGGAAAACAGCCGCGGGGAGGACGAGATGATGCACGACCGGCAGCAACGGCAGCACCCCACGGCCATGGGCCTGAGCCAGGTGTGGCACGCGCCGTCGTCTGACCGCATGTCCACCGGCAGTACCATCGCGGGGGTGGGTGGTGGTGGTCATGGTGGAGGTGTACAGGTACACGGCAGCGAACCACATGCGGCAGCCACCCCGGTCGCCGCGTTCGTCCGGGACGGCATGGCGATGCCGCCGCCGCCGCGGACGCCGCTGATGGGCGGCGGCGAGGCTCGCGTGGGCCAGACCAACGCCGCCCTCACGCGCGAAAACCTCGAGGGCATCGCCGCGCGGCGGCCCGACTCGTTGCGCGACAAGATGGCGCGGTACGAGGGGGCCACCTCGACGACCACAACGACCACGACGACGACCACGACCGCGACGGGTCCTGCCGCCCTGACAGCCGCCGGGCCTACCGCCGCCATCACCACCACTCACGCCGCCGATACGATCGAGATGCTGACGGGCTTGCGTTACCTCGAGGGCGAGCGCAGCCGTGGCCTGTCCACGGGCAACCGCAGCCCGCGGCTCGTGCAGGGTGATGCCGGCATTGCGTACGTACCGCCCGGCAGCCACAGCCACAGTCACCGGCGCAGCGGAAGCAATAGCAATGGGTACCATCATCACGGCCCCGGCTACGGTGGTTATGGCGACTATGGTGATCTTGGCGGCCATGGTGGCCATGGGGGTCATGGCGGCCACGGCGGCCGCGGCCACCGGGACGGGCGCGGCGCCGGCGACAAGAAGAAGCTGCGGTTGGCGGAGGAGTACGTGTGCACGGACTGCGGTACGCTGGAGTCGCCCGAGTGGCGCAAGGGGCCCAGCGGACCCAAGACGCTGTGCAACGCGTGCGGATTACGGTGGGCGAAGCGCGAGAAGCGCGAGAAGAAGCGGGGGCTGGAGGTCGCGGCAGCGGCGACAGCGGCGACAGCGGCGACAGCGGCGACGACGGCGACGACAACGACAACAACGACAACAACGGTGACGGCAGCGGGGGTGTCGTCGCCGTCGCAAAACTGAACTTCGTCTGTATGTCGTCTGAAAATCCTCCTCCGCTTTCGCCGTCTGCGTTTTTCTCGTATACGTCGACGTACGATCTTCTTCGGCCTTCTCCTTCCTTCGTTTTCACTTATTTTTCTTCCATTTCTGATTTTTTACATCTTCTGGGCGGGTTTCTGTTACAATTATACACATTTTTGTCTTTGATTTGCGTCTGTTGCGTTCCTTGCATACACGAGAAAGGATACGGCGCGGAGTTCTGGTTTTCAATATTATTTTCCTTTCTTTTCTTTTTATTATCTTTCTATACGATACACTTATACAAGCATACACGGTTGGTCTGGTGTTTTTTTTTTTCAGTCTGGCGAGGATACATGAATTGGGGTTGGGAACGGGCACGAAACGAGACGTTTCTTTGTAGCTTATTTTCATACGATCTATAGTGTACATATACGATGATTTTGGTTGATATCCCATCCGGTCTCGTGCTTTGTTTTGTTTCCTGTGAAAATGTGAAAATGCGCCGTGGTCGTCTCACAGGAGGCCTACAAACGAATACCACGGAGCACAGGTCGTTGTGTGGCTTCGCTCTGATTCAGTCTCCACAATTTGCCTTGTAGCAGTGTTTCAGCTTTCAGCTCAGCTCTTTGTGGTCGCACTGCTCCATCATAGCGCCCGGTCGGGGTCTTGGCGCAGGATCGCAGATGGTGGGCGTGCAGGTAAGGGGGGGGGGCGAAAGGGGGGGTGTAGTGGGCAGCCGCGGGCAGGAAGGATGGGAAGCAACCCCGCGGACGTCATCTTCGCGCGCTGACCTGATTTTTGGGTAGGGTATTAATATCTCGTCTCGTCGCAAGCCCACAGTCTGTCCTCTTGCACTTCATTCTCCGTAATTTCCTGTTTTCCCATTATCATCAATTTCCGTCGCATTTTCGTCCTTGATACGTATCTCATCATGTCCTACGACGGCTACAACAACGGCGGAGAGCGCCGTGCGTATACATCCCCCCCTTTTTGGTCCCAGCCGTCATCGCCTGATTTTGTCAGTATCGAACAGCAGCTAACACGGGGGATTTGTCTCTAGAATACGGCGGCGGCGGCGGCCAGCAGTATGGCGGCCAGGAGTACGGCGGCGGCCAGCAGCAATATGGTGGTGGTGGTGGCCAGCAATATGGTGGCGGTGGCCAAGAGTACGGCGGTGGTCGCCAGGAATACGGCGGAGGCGGTGGCGGCCAGCAGCAGTACGGGGGCCAACAGCAGTACGGTGGCGGCCAGCAGCATTACGGCGGCCAGCAGCACCAATATGGCGGCGGCGGCGGCCCGGCCGGCGGCAATGGTGCGTTTGAAACAAGTGACAAGGACACCCGCCACGTTGAAACAACTTTTGCCGCCAGCGGCTAACTCACTCTCTCTCTTGCTAGTCACCCACGGCGGCGGCTACCCGGCTGGCGGCGGCTACGGCAACAACAACGACGACGACTTGACCGGGGCCGCGGACACCGCTGCGTCGAGCCACGGCGGCAGCGAAGACCGGGGCTTCTTCGCCGACATCCTCGACAAGATCGGCGGCAACAAGAACAACCTGGCCAACCAGGAGTTGGACGAAGGAGGTGAGTTTTTTCCGCCTTCACCCGTTCTTCTCTTCATTTTATCTTCTTTTCTAACACAACAACCCCCCAGCCGCCGTGCAGCACCATCAAAAGTACTTTGGCGGCCAGAACGACGGCAGCGCCGCCACGGAATCCGGCATGGGCAGCGCGGCTGCGATGCAGGCGCTCAAGATGTTTACGTCGGGCGGCGGCGGCGGCGGTGGCGGCGGTGCTGGCGGCCAGAGCAAGAACGCGCTGATCGGCATGGCCATGAGCGAGGCCAGCAAGCTGTTTGACAGCCAGAGTTCGCAGGGCAACCTGCAGGCGGGCGCGAGCAAGCAGTCGGCCGTGCAAAAGGCGGGCGAGATGGCACTGCAGATGTATCTCAAAAGCCAGGGTGGCGGCAGCGGCGGCAGCAGCAGTGGTGGCCTGGGCAGCCTGCTGGGCATGGCGAGCAAGTTTATGTGAGGGCGTGGTTGAGGGTCGTCATCTTCTGTTGGTTTACGAATTCAATAAGGAAGGTAAAGAAAGAAGGTAAAGAAGGGAAAAAGGAGGAAAGAAAAAAGGAAAAACAGAAAAAACTTGAAACAAAGACGGCGCGGTATTCGTAGCAAGGAATGCGTATGCATCACACTCCGTTCAACCTACGATGCGACAAAACCACGCAAAAGGCTGAGCAGCATAAAAAAGATTGCTGAGCGACAAGACAGACGTAAAGAGTGCAAGGCTGCTCTGCTATGCACTCCCATGCTCGCTTTCTAGTGGGAATCGACTGCCAAGTTGCGGAGCTCGTCCCGGTAGGGAGAAACGGACCTCGGCACGTACGCTAGCGTCTCGCGGGGAAGCTCTACGATTACTTATAAAGTTATAAACGACAGGAGCTAGGTATGTATTGTATTCACAATGTAGCCTTCTGTACGCATGTTCAAAAATTTATTGGAAAAAAAAAACAATCAACATCAAAAAGTCTACAAAAAAAAAAAACATGGACCTGCCCGCATCCTACGCCACCTACGCCCTGCCGGACATCCGCTTCGCCCACCATCCGGCGTCGGCTGCGGCCGTCACGCCCGTCGTCGTCGTCCTGCTCGACCGGCCCGCGGCCCACAACGCCTTCAGCCCGGCCATGGCCCAGTCGCTGATCACGGCGTTCGGCCTGCTGTCCCGCGACCCGCGCGTGCGCTGCGTCGTCCTGGCCGGCGGCGACCCCCGGAACCGCGTCTTCTGCGCCGGCGCCGACCTCCACCTGGGCTTCCCCACGGGCACCGACACGCACACGAACCACCGCGACGCCGGCGGGGCCGTCAGCCTCGCCATCTACCGCTGCCACAAGCCCGTCGTCGCCGCCCTCAACGGCAGCGCCGTCGGCGTCGGCCTCACCATGACGCTGCCCGCGGACATCCGCGTGGCCGCTGTCGGCGGCGACGGCGGCACCGGTGCGGCGGCGGGTGCGGCGGCGGGTGCCAAATACGGCTTCGTCTTTGCGCGCCGCGGGCTCGTCATGGAGGCCTGCTCGTCGTACTTCCTGCCCCGCCTCGTCGGCACGGCCGCCGCGGTCTACCTGACGACGACGGGCGCGGCGCTGCCGGCCACCCACAAGATGCTGGCGCCGCTCTTTGCCGAGACCGTGGCGCCGGCGCAGGTGCTGCCGACGGCGCTCGGCATCGCGGCGGACATTGCGGCGCACACGAGCCCCGTGAGCACGCGGCTGATGAAGGACCTGCTGTACCGGGGCCACCCGGCGACGCCCGAGGAGGCGCACCTGCGCGAGAGCAGCCTGCTGTTCCAGCGGTTCCACAGCCGCGACCTGGCGGAGGGCGTGGCGAGCTTCAAGGCGCGGCGGCCGCCGCAGTTCACGGACACGATGGCGGACGGCGGGCCCGTGGACTGGCCGTGGTGGGACACGGAGATCCTCGCGCGAGCGGACGCAGCCGAAAAAGCCAAGTTATAGGGATGGTGGAGAGGTTTTTTCAGGCACTTGTACTATAACGCGCAGCGACAACTTCGACAGGCAACTATGGTGAAAGACGGAGAATGGTCCTACTTGAAGAAGTACGGCACTCACATTCCCCGGTCAGTCTTTTTTGCCGGCGATATTCACATCTGGCATGTTCATCAACTCGAAGAGGCAGCCAGCCGCAGACTTGCAGCCCTCTTTCTCATCGTTCCCTATAGCCCGGATTCACCGTTCTCCCTCTCGGCATTCTCCGTCGATTTTGTGTGCATCGTATTCAACTCTTTACAAAACGCACACGAGCTTGCTGTTTTGACTTTGCTCGGTGCTTTGTTCGAGTTGGTTCAACTCAATGTATGTTCGCTGTGATACTCGTCCGAAGTACAGAGTAATACAGTATGGCCCGGCGTATATATTCATTTTGCCGTACCTGACCGCTATCGTCCCGGCCGCAGTGCCTGAACACAGTGCTAGTGTTACCGGCCTGCCAGAATTTTGTACGCCAGAGGGGGCCTGCACATATGACTGGCCAATCGGGCCATAAAAATATCGGCGTACCTTTTTTTGCTTGCGGGGACTAACCCCCCCTTTTTTCCCTTATCAAGCGATAAAGGGGCCCGCCACATCACGCTGACGATTCCGCCGAGGCGTTGGTTGACCGTCTTTTTGCTTCGGTTTCGACAGCTTTATCTCTTCCTCTTCTGGTATGCGAGTTCGTCCCCAACGGCATTATTCGCACGGATAGACCTCAACAGGCCCAGCCCTATGCTTGCCTGGAACCAAGGCACGAGATCCGTTTTCGTCCTTTCGAGAGCCGCCGCATCGGCTTGTCTGCGCCGCCCGTTTGCCCACTCGTTCGGACGACGCATCGTTGCTAGCACGCGCCACACGTTCCGGCAGCGACCCGCTGCACACGTCTACCGTCCCTTGTTTGGTACAGCAGCCATGTCGACAACGACAACGACGACCACCACCACAACGGCCACGCCTGGCCACCAGGCCATCACGGCCGACAATGTCCTGCGGCTGTTCCCCGACATCGACACGAGCGGCGAGGCGCTCGAGGGCCACGACGAGGAGCAGATCCGGCTGATGGACGAGGCCTGCATCGTGCTCGACGAGAATGACGTGCCCATCGGCAAGGCGAGCAAGAAAGTTTGTACGTGGGAGGGAGGGGGGGAACGAACAAAAGAACAAAAACACACGAAAGAAGAACCTAACCAAGATCGTAGGCCACTTGATGACCAACATCGACCGCGGCCTGCTGCACCGGGCCTTTTCCGTCTTCTTGTTCGACGAGCAGAACCGCCTGCTGCTGCAGCAGCGCGCCGCCGAGAAGATCACGTTCCCCAACATGTGGACCAACACGTGCTGCTCGCATCCGCTGGCCGTGGCCGGCGAGACGGGCGTGGCGCTGGCCGAGGCCGTCGAGGGCGCCAAGCGCGCCGCGCAGCGCAAGCTCGACCACGAGCTCGGCATCCCGGCGGCGCAGGTCCCGCTCGACCGGTTCCGCTTCCTCGCCCGCATACACTACAAGGCCCCGAGCGACGGCAAATGGGGGGAGCACGAGAGTGGGTGTCCAAAAAAGCCTTCTCCTTTTTTTTGAGAAAAAAAAAAAAAAAAAACTAACGACGCAGTCGACTACATTCTGTTCATCAAGGCCAAGGTCGACCTCCACGTCAACCCCAACGAGGTGCAGGCCGCCCAGTACGTGACGCCGGCGGAACTCAAGGCGCAGTTCGCCGACCCGTCCCTCACGTTCACGCCGTGGTTCAAGCTGATCTGCAATTCGATGCTGTTCGAGTGGTGGGAGCACCTGGACGCGGGCCTGGACAAGTATCTGAACGAGCAGGAGATCCGGCGGATGTAACGGAGGTGTCATGACTGGATTTTTGATGGGAGTGATGAGAGAGACATTTGGAAAGAAAAAAGAAAAATCGAAGAAAAAAAGCATAAGCCTGATATGCGTTTTGTGGTTTTTGTGTTGTTGTCGTCCGCCTATCTTTCGCTATAACCATATGTGCTTGTTGCTATACTAATACAAGGGTTAGTTGCACGTTTTCTACCGTCGGTCGTCGTACGAGGAGACTTTGTCCCAACACTGGCTCGTTGGGGTTTCGCTCTCGGAATGCATGCATTTACGGGCACTTTTTTTTCTACGTCATTAACCTGTTTTTTGTGGTCCCATTTCTTTCATACATATACCAGAATTACAATACGCCAGCTGACCACTACGGCAGCAACGGAAATGCACGTTCGGTAACCACTGGACCCTTTGCATTTCACCAATGTGGCACCGAGTGAGGCGCAAAGAGTCCTCACAAATTAAAAACGAACCAAAGAAGTTTGAAAGACCCCTAAAACGCCGCAAAAAACAAAAAAAGAAAAGGAACAGAAGAACATGTCTCCAAAACACACAACCCACAATGCTCTTCTTACGCCATCAACGCGAACGTCTCCTCGTCCACCGTGTTGTAGATGGCGCCTTTTTCCGTCAGTTCTTGGATGGCCCCCATGGTCGGGCCGTACCCCATCCGCAGCTCGTTGACAATCACGTTGACATTGACGCCCTCGTTGCCTGTCGGCGCGTTGGCCAGGTAGTTGAACACCTTCTGGGCCTCGGGCCCAAAGGACTTGCCTGCGCCGACGACGCCGTAGCCGGCACCGTCCTGCTCCACAAACATGCCGGCCTCGCCGCCACCCGCACCCGCACCGGCTTTCCCCGCACCGGCGGCCGCGCCCGGTGCGCCGCGGGTCAGGCACAGGTGCACGTAGGTGCACTCGAGCAGGTGGTAGCTCACTTCGTTGTAGTCGTCGACGGCGCGCAGCAGGTGGGCGGCGACGTAGCGCTTCTGGTTGAACAGCTTGAGGCGGCCAAAGACGCGCACGTACTGGTCGAGGGCGAAGCGGGTCTCGGCGTCGTCGTTCTTGTCGGCGTCGATCCACTTCTTCACGTCGACGGTGCCGGTGCCGTCGTCGATGCGGTAGGTCACGTTGGTCTGCTGCGGGTTGATGGCGCGCACCTGGCCGACCAGGGTGAGCTGCGTGGCCGGCACGCCGTCAATGGTGAACTCGGCGGCGCCCGGGTAGGCCTCGTCGGTCTCGAGCAGCTGCTTGACGGTGACGGGCCGCAGGGAGTCGTCGCTGTAGTTTTGCTGGGGGGAGGCCAAAACGTTAGGTTAAAGACTCCGGAGATGGGGTGAAAACCGAGAAAAAAAAAAAAAAAAAAAAAACATACTCGTCCACCTTGTCCGCCTTGGCTGCCCGACTGCGAGCCGGCCAAAAAGCCGCCGCCATCGCCGCCAGCATCTGCGCCGTACGATGTTTTTGTGTATGTTCCGTACGAAGCTGGATTGTCGTGTTGCCACCGCAGTCTGTCAGTACACAAGCGTGCCGACTTTGCAACAATAACAACAACAACGTACCCATATTGAAGGTTGGCAAATCCACTGCTTGACAGGTAAGAGAAAAAGGAAAAAAAAGGGACCTCGCCGCTTCGTGGAAATAGGTTTTGTGGGTGTTGAAAGCGAGGCGGGCAAAGAGTGGTGATCAATAGGAGGGGAAAGAAAATACCAGGCGACGCGCAAAACGAAAGACGCGACGCGCCCTTTTCCATTAAACAGTTTGAACGTGGGGTTGTAAAAGTGGGTCGTGGTTCGGAGGAGCCGCCACAGCAAAGCCACGACCATATTTTGACATCACCGCGTTCAGCTCACAAATCTCGACCTCTTCCCATAGGTTGTTTTCTTTTTTTGTACTTCGGAGTGTAATTTCGCCTCGTTCACGCTTCAACCTGGAACTTTTTATATGCATCAGCTTGACGGACACTGCCGGCGGAGCCACTGCCCTTCATTCCAGCCATGGCCTCGGCCAGGCTGGTCGTCCAGGTTTTATCTTGTAGACTATGTCAAAAACAACGAGTATTGTCTCGTCCAGTCTGTATTTATATACAAGGCAGAAACATCGCCCCCGTGCTAACAGGAGCCTACAAGATGCGGTCCAAAATAAGACAAAACGCTCAATATACAAAAATGACAGACAACGCCGCGTACACACGCACGTCTGACTCTTTCCACACATCGCAAGCTTGCGGTCTTTAAATAGCCTTCTGTTTTGTTTTTCTCTTCGTTCTCTCTCGGGCCATTTTGACTTTTCATGTGTCTTGTAGCACGTTGTTATGTGTGGCGGCCCTGGGTTTGACAAGCAACCAACGTCCTCTACCATTTCTTACACTGAGAACACGACGAAAATAACAAAAGAATCGAACAACTCGGACCAGACAAGCCATGTTGCGGAGACAACAGAAAGATAATAATATAATAAACCAGGCGCAAACAACCAAAACAATAGAAACACCTTTTTCTCCACCTCCTTTCCTTGTCAAAAAGCCCCCGGGCCCCCTTTTGTGTGTTCCTTGTTTTTTTCGCCTTTTGTCCCCCCCTACCCATCAACAGAACCGACTCCCGCCGAGAGATATTGGCCCGCCAATGCAATGCATGCTTTTGTATGCTGTTTCGAAGGAAAAGAGAAAACAAAACAAAAACAGGCGCATAGATCTTACATGAACAGGAGACGAATAAATAAGAACCAGTCAGAGAAAAGAAGAAGAAGAAGAAGAAGAAGAAGGAAAAAGCAACCATATATCATACACACACAATCATGGTTAGAGCAGCTTATTGTAGTTATAATAGGGAAAAGAACGGGAGAAAATAATAAAAATAAACATATGAGCAGAAGAGGCTGCATCAGGAATGAGGTCGAAAGAAACTCATAAAAAGGGGAAGAACGAAATAAATAAATAGAGTTGAAAAAAACCAAGACCAGAGAAGGGGAGAAAAATGGCGAAAATAAATGAACTCATTAGTCATAACCTTGCTTTTCTTCGGTGTACCTGATGACAATACAGCCAACTTGGAGACGACGCGCTCGAGAGCGTTGCTCGACGCAAAACGTATGCCAATCGATTTCATCTTTCCCACGAGCTGCCGAACATGTGTGCAATTCCTCGTGCCACAAATACTAATCAGCAGGCAAAGTCTTCACGGCGAATTGGGTTCCTGGTGGAAAGAGAAACGAAACAATCCTATTTTCTTTTTGGGGCCCAAAAGAACACAGCACAAGCCCGGCTCACGCCTCCAGTTCTCTTCGATTGAAAAGGGACAAGGCTGCCAGAGCGAATGCGTGTGTTCTCACATGTTTCTGCCTTTTTTTCGAGCCCGTCTCTTGGTGAAGCAGGAGATCGTGGTGCGAATGGCCGTAGTCATCAGATTGGCGAGTCAAACCCAAAAAGGGCTTTTGTTTTGGCGGCACGCATGATTCCATCAGCCACAACTGCCTTTGTTGGCATCAAGGCATTCGAGGAGGCGGGTCGGGTTTGTCTATCAAACCACCGATGTCGACACGAGACTTGTCGTCCCTCGACGTGGCTGAAGCGTCGGCATGCCCAAAATCTTGCCGGCTCCGTATTGGCGGTAGATGGAAGCCACTCCCTCCCACCTGCTGCTGCTGCTGCTGCTGCTGTTGCTGCTGTTGTTGTTGTTGTTGCTGTTGCTGTTGCTGTTGCTGGCGATGTGGAAGCGATCCAGGTGCCAGTTCACTTCGGGGGGTCTGGTAGGAAGGCGGGCCAGCAGAATAGTCGGATCGGCCGGGCGACGGGCCGTACGCAGATGAGGTACTGGGGCTTAAGCCGGGCACTAACGGCGACGGTCCGCCCCCAGGCGGCGTCGGGCGATGTGGCATGAGGCCCGCATCGCTGGCCATCCGCGGACGGCCAACATCAAAGGTGGCCGAGACCGGTGTTGGCTGGGCGTATATCAGGTGGTGTGGTGGCGGGTTTTGCAACGGCTGGTACGCGAACGGCTGGTCGCGCGAATGCGGTGACGGTGTCGGGTGGCCCAGCGGCCGAAACGCGACGTGCAGCAACAAGACGATGTAATAGATGGAGTCTTGCTTGGCGAGCCCCACGCGGACGGGAAACGTTCTTTGTTGACCATCCGCGGCAACGAAAGTCAGGAGTTCCTGCCAGTCCAGCGCATACCGGGCCAGGTCTTCGGGTGCAAAGCTCAACGCTTGAATCACTCTTTCCTCGTCTCGCTTCGCAAAAATGGGGGGCAGGTATTGAGGGTCTTTTCGTCTTCGTTCGTCTTGCATTTGCCGCTGCAACGACAGAACCTTTTCGCTCTCCATGGACGAAACGACGTCCAGCAGATTCAGGCCCGTCACGGTTAACCGGCCAACGGCATCCGTAAACGTTTCGGACGCCTTTGCGATTTCCAGGTCTGTGGTCAGGAAGGCAGCCGGCTCGGAAACGCGCGTGGAAATCGATAACGAGGGAGGAGGGTAGATGTTGGCCTCGCTGGCGTAACCACGCTCAATGAACCTTGGAACCACGGTATCAGCAGGTTTGGACTTTGAGACCCTGTAGGAAGCAGACTGAATTCGACGAGTCGAAACATCGTACCCTGAATTGATGGACCCGGGCGGCTGTCCGTATAATGTTGGTGCCGTTCTGTGCGTCGACGCCTCAGCTGGATGGCCCGCAAAACCGCCGCCGCTCCCCGACAATTCGTACCTCAGGTCCCTTTCTTCTCGTAGCCGTGGACGGCCCCTTTTCTTGTGTTGCACATCGACACAGGCGTCTTCTTTTCCATTGCTGAGGCACCTGGAGCATGGCCTTTGGGCTAATCAAAACGGTCAGCACTACATAATTTGAGAGTTCAATGATCTTCAAACAGGTTCTGAGAGAAAAAAAACAAAGGAGAACGAAAAGCTAAGGTTCTTTCCCTGTTTTCGTCACTCGACGTCGCTCCTCTTTTCCCACTTGGTTCATGACATCCTCATTGGTGTATTGTAAATATGGTCGAAAGACTGAGCCATTGTCAATTCAAACTCGCCGAGAGCCTAGTTAAGGTGAAACCCAGTCAAAGAAAACAGACGTAAAAGGCAATTACGGCAAAGTACTACTCTGCCACTTCTTTGTGATAGTAAACGACGTATCCGCATTTTCATTAGTGCGCGCTGAATCGTAAAAATCGGTTGGAGTTGCCATGGTGTCCGTATTTGCCAACCGTGATTGAGCGACAAACAGTGAGCGCCGCGAACAGACTGGAATTCCAACGAGACGAGACCAGACTATAGGATAAATGACAGCACTCGCTTGACACTTCGCCGTCGACAAACGGGCCCCGAAAATAGTAAAAATTTTCAGAAGCATGCAGCAGTTTTGTCGGTCGTCGTACAAACAGGCAGGACAATGGGAAAGAGAACTGTTGTCGGTAAAAGTAGAGGTGCAAGAAACATGATGGTAAAAGACTAACAACGCAAGATGTTCCGACGAAGTCCGCCCCTGAAAAAAATAAAATAAAAATCATGATAGGTTCCGTGTGTTTTCCCGTGTCTAGGGCAATACACGGCATAGGCACAGAGCACCGAACGATCCTAGCTCTTGATGTTCGTATTTCAGTGTGCCCCATGCACCTGAAATCGGTAGGGAAAAGGCAAACCGTAAAAGTCAATAATAAAAGAGATGATGAGATGATCTTGGCGGGACAAAAAGAAATCAAAAATCAAACAAAAAAAATTGAAAGCAGGGTTTTCAAATTATTGGATGTTTGGTATAACGCGGCGGCCCGCAACCAGCAAAACATCGTTGAAACAGAAATCGGACATGGAAAAGACAGCAAGAATAAGCCGGTCGGCACGTACCGTCGCATCTATGAAAAAGAATAGAATGTTAGATTATCGAAAGAAAAAAGGAACGCAATAAGAAACCATCAAGTCCCAGGTAAGGTAGAAAAGCTTAGCTCTTAAAGAGCAGCATCCTAAAGAGCAAACAAGACCAGTTTGAAGGAATTAAACCAAGACGAAGGCCAGGTACAAAACACCAAAACCTGGACTGTACTTACCGTAAATGAGCTCTTTTACAAGGCACGCATGCGGAAGCCACGTGCCCCTTTGTTTTTCTTTGCGCTTTCGGGGAATCATATGGAGGACCAGCGTCCGCGTCTCCCGATGGCCCGGAGAATGGAGACGGTGCTCGACCCGGTGGGGGTTGTTGAGAAGCCACCGAGTAGCTTTGTTGGTGTTGGTGTTGTTGCTGCTGCTGCTGTTGTTGCATAGGCGCAGTGCCTGGCAGTGGTGGCAAGTATGGTGAGTAGCCCGACATTGCTGGTCCAGGAAGTTGATGGGGCGGTTTGTGGGCGGACAACGATGACCGCTGTGGGAAAACAGATTCACCAGAGTGACTGTAAGAAGGAAACGGTAGCCGGTTTTGTGAAGGTTCTGCGGCGTACGATCGCGAAACAGCCGCGTGCGTTGAGTGGGACAGAGAAAGCGACGGTTGCGAAGGGGGCGGCGGCAGCGACGGTGGTGGCGGTGGTGGTTCACGATAAGGTTGTGGGTGTGGATGTATCCCTACTGATTCCAAGGACAGCGGCGGGCCGCTGTTGCTGTGAGGAGAGTTGGCCGTCGTAGTCGCACAATAGGCATCGTGGTTCGTGGGCGGATGGCTGCTTCGCCGACGTCGTTCACCAGCCTCTTGAGTTGGTTTCGGTGAAAGCGGAGGAGACCCTGACATGGGCGGAGAAGGGTAGGCCTTCGTTCGAGCAGCAGCACGTTCTGACTCTGCTCGGGCCCAGGTCAGGTCGAGGGACAAACGCGCCAAGTCTGGGAAGCCTCTGCGCTTGCCAAGTGAGCGTGGTGGCTTGTCGAGACGGCAATGGGAACCGAGGGTAAGGATTTGCATGGATATGGTGGTCTTGTCGCCCTGCTAAGCGATGCGATACCGCGGCGAAACCAGACTGCGACCGTTTGCGAGCACAAGATGGCGTTTTGTTTGGCGTCGACGATCGGCAAAGGGCAAGAGCCCCCGGGGATGCGAAGGCTGGCGCCCAAACCAAACAACAACACGAACGACACCTTGAGTTGTTTCCGTAAACATGCCCTTGCTCAGACCGATGTTCGACTTTTGAAAAAGAAGACGACTAGATGAGGAGGTAGAAAAAGCTTAGAATAAAGTCCCAAGGGGGGCTAAAAAAAAGCAAGATCGACGAATTGTGCAGGACCGTAGGCGAAATAAAAGAGTAAAAGCCAACAGGTCGGAGCAAAAATACGAAAAAAGGCAAGGGCCTATGTAGAAAAGAACAGCGATTGGTGCAGCGAGTTTGAAGAAATTATAGTAATGGTTTTATGCGGCGTGACCAAAATAAACTTGTTGAGCGCTATCCGGAACAGGTTGTTCGAAGGGACGACAACACAACCCGGAAGCCGGCGCGTATAAAGGCAGAATATCCGAGCAAGGGTTGCCGAAGGAAGCGGAGAGAGCAAAGACCAGTAGCTTCTCTATGAGAGAAGAAGGATCCGGGCCGCCTTGTCGCTGCACACAATATTCAAGCTCGCAATATGTTGAAGAGAGTGACTGAGCAACGTCGTCCGCGTCTGGTGAAAGTCTCGTCCCAGGTAGTGTCGTTCCCTAATCAAGCATTGTTTTGTTTTTGTGACGCCAAGGTTCACAAAGCTCGCAAGGCAAAGGCAGAAGAGGATAAAAAACAGAAAGAAACGGGAATATTAAGATGCTGAACTTGAACAAAACGTTCACCGCATTAGAAACGACTTGGCCGCAGAGGTAGCATTCGGTCAGGAATTCGCTGGGCAAAGTTCGTACAGGACGTAGAGGCAGAAGGACGGTCATTCAGCAAGGCAACCAGAGCGAGAGCCAACAAAAAAACCGGTTTGTAATGGGACACGCCGAATCAAGCCTTGGTGATGGAATGTTAGGGCGCCGGAGTGGTCGTATGATGTAAACTCGCAACGGCCTTAAAAACAACAACAAAAAAAAGATAACAGCGTAACGAAAGGCAACAATATAAAAAAAAAATCAAAGAAAAGAGGGCCGGAAGCGGACGAACATTTGATATTACTTCGAAAGACAGGCAGCCTGACATACGGCATGCCGTCGTGCTCATGAATGTTGGAAAAAAGAAGGGCGGGGAGCTGTAGGGAGGCCAGAGGACTTATAGAACTTACAAGAGCTCGCGTGGGTTGGGTATAAGAGGAGTCAAAGCGGGAAAAAGAAGAGGGTTCAACGCAGGATATGTAGGAAGTAAAATAAAATAAAAGAAAATTAGTAAAGAAAGTTAGAAAATAAATAAAACAAAAATAAGAGAAAGAAAAAAAATGAGGTGCCCGGGGGAGCTTCGCCTGAAGTTGGAGAAGTGTGAGTGGGACTTGATCCTTGGCTCCGTAGCTTGTTTGCTGGCACCGGGCCAAGGTATCGTTGCTGCTCTGCTCCTGAAGAACAGACGAAATCGGGAAAATGTCGTACATCAAGGTCAGGAATGTCTGTTGGGTGAGACTCGCAGTCCTAGGGGGGGGTGTCTGTCGGTTCGGTGACGGAGGTTGTGTGACTTTAAACGTCGACAAAGCAACTAAGATATGGGGGTTGCAAACGACGCAAAAGCAAGGATCAAGGTGCTTGGGCTCGCTGCAGGGTTGATGTTAAAGAGGGGAGAGGAGGAGGAGGAGGCCAGCGAAGGTCTGGGAACAAGCGGGTCTATCCTCTTCGGAAGCACACCCCCCCCCCTTCCCCTTACCCCTTCCCTCCCCCTCTCTCTAAGCTGGTCTCGACATTGGCGAGGGCAATATGCCGCGCCTGCAAGAGTCCCTCGACGTCCTTCTATTTGCCTCTGGTCATATTTCTCTAGCTTCCGTTCTGGGTGTTTTTTTCTATGGTGTTTGCTATTTTTTTTATAACAAATGCTGTTTAACTCAAACAGTCAAAAGGGGAGAAGCAGAAAAGAAGGCAAGCAGAGGCTCAACTTACCCTCCACACACCAGACGACAAGCACCAACCATAATTACCCCTGTCTTCTCTTCTCGTGTTGGTGCGCAAGTGGAAGGCCGGTCTAGACAAAGAAAGATTTGACGGCAAAAGTCCACGACACTGGGGTCTTTAAAGGGGTTGCCTGTTTGGTTTGCATTGGCCGGTACTTGGGATGGCACATACGGGACCATGGTCTCGAGCTGGCATGTTGAAAGATCACGCAAATCCACTGTTGGGTTTCAGGGCACAGAATTGGATTTGAGTAGATGCACTCGATATCATAAACGAAGCCACGAGGCAAGCTGAGTGCTGCTTCATAGGGGCGACCATTGCTGGCCCCAAAATGCCCATAGAGCGTTGTCTTCATGCGGGTGTCGTTCCTTGTGTTATTGCCTTAGATGGTAAAGTCTCGCTAGTTGTCGAGTAGCTCGGTTTTGCCACAACACCGCGTGTGCTGCTTCTTCGGTTGGACGACTTGTGTCTCTCAATCTCTCTGGGCATTGTACTTCATACGAAAGCTGCACTCGGGCCTCTGGTGTTCTGGACAATCCTTAAGATACGTGTGAATGCGTGATGTACGTGATGCGCGCGATGTGCGTGATGTGCAAAGGCGTGCGCGATGAGTCTCCTGTCTGGGGCTGAGTTGCTTCAGAAGCTCTCGTGGCGAGCCATTCACATCACGTTCAGTCCACGAGGATCGGGTAGATATATTGGAAACAGACAAAGATGTGCTTGAAATGTCGCCTTTGCCTTTGGTTGGTCTTTTTTTTTTCTTGGTCTTGGTTCGACTAGCCGTCTCCCGCTTTGCTTGTCTTTGCCTCTCTGTCAATTCTGTTGCAAATCGAGTTTGCAAATCCCCTAGACGTTGAATGTCTTTTTTTGGTTCGCGTTCCAAACGATGCCGCTGCTGTCGTTACTAGTGCAAATCATCGAAGCTTTGGAGGTTATAGAAATGGTTGGGCTCGGTGCAGAGCAACTGAGCCACTGTGAACATAAGAAAAACCAAACAACACAGGCGTCGAATACGAGAGAGACTGGGACTGCAGAAACTATGCTGCTGCAGGGCAACTTGGACGGAGTATTGGCACAGGAAGAACGAATACTTCGTACACCCCCTACTCTGTACTACCCCGTAGATGACGGAAAGGTGATGCCACCCCCTTCACGCATATCTCCCTTTCCGCGTTGAGGAGGGGTTAGAAAAAGAGATTGAAAGGGACGGCGATCTGGAGAGCAACAAAGGGACAAGAAGAAGGAAATAAAGTGGACAAAAACGGTTTGGAGCGAGGGAAGGGCGGTTGAGGGACCACCAGGCCGGACCCATCGCTGGTAGGGCCGGAGGGTCTGCTTCATGCATGGGCCGAGAAAAGAGGATGGCACAGATCTCGACTCACAAAGTGGCACTTTTGAATTGTTGGTTGGTTCCTTTAGTTGCAGAGGTGGTGTGGAACAGCAATAAAGGAGGGTGAAAATAAAATAAAAACGAAAAAGAAAACAAAAGGGGGGGGGTGTAAAAGAAGAGACTTGGTACAGTAGTACTCACTCTGTATTACCTTTTGTAAAGGCAAGGAAAGCATCCGTGCCCTCTCTTCTTATTTTGTCCTCCGGTCAAAGTACTTCGTACCAACCTCTAGCTTGCGGAGTCGATCGTGGCAAGGGTGGGAAGAGATGCACTCCATATCCGTAATTCGTACAGACCTTGTCGACATGGCGGTATTAAAGGCCCCAAAAAAAATCTAAGGAAAAAAAGCCAAGACAGCGGACCGTTCTTTGGGCGCCTTTTTTTATCTTTTGGTGTGCCCTCTGTGGTAGACTGGTGCGGGTGACGAAGCCGGAAAATAGAGAGGCCAAGGAAAATGATTGGGATGCGAGGTGAATCAAACACGTCGCGATGCGTATTATCGTAGATGTTGAAATGACAGGAGGGTGGCCGGTGCGTTTTCGAAAATTGTGGAGGAAGAAAGAAAAGGAGAAATTAAAATAGAAGAAAAAAAAAAAAGAAGAGATAAAAAGGCAAGACGAGAGAGAGAGCTTTGTCATACGGAGGACGGAAACCAAAGGAAATCACTCAGGAGGAAACTACGATGTATGACAACGCACAGAGACTTTATTTGCACGCAGTAACGTACAACAAACAAACAAATCCATTGGCAAGAACAGAAGGCGAGATGGGCCGGAAGGAAGGAGCGAACGCCCAGAATGAGGCCAAGAACACGTCCTTCGTCACCGAGTGAGGAAGGCGCGACGCGCCAGTCGGCAAGAATACGTTGTGTGTCGTCGTACGCACGCCGAGAAAGGGCAGCTGCAATTGACGTGGTTGCCGAAATCGAGATAGAGAAACATCCACTTTGCAACAAAAAAAAAGAGAGCGGGAGTGGGCCAACTAGTGTTGCATCCCAGGAAAGGCACGAGGTAACGAAGTATTACGGAGTATGGAGTACGGAGTATGGAGTACGGAGCACTTAGTCCCAAGTAGTAATACTCCTTCGTACAGCGTAAACGCTCGACAACGTCGTATTTCCTTTACTCCGTGCACGGAAAGGGTTCGTTCCTTCCCTCCCGGTAAGGGCCCAAAAACGCGACCAGTTTGGTTACGTTGGGCCCGTGTGAACATTCAGGGCAGTTGCTACTTGTCTTCTCCTTCGTCGCCTGCCTCGCTCCTCCCCTTTTGTGTTTTCCCCGACGAGGCCTCGCTCCTTCCTTGTTCCAGAGCCCGCTTGTGAATCCCTCTATCTCGGGTTTGCTGGACGTTCTTTCCGTTCCCCCCAAACCACCGCAACTGCGGCTCTCGCGCGCGACAACTCATTTACATAATACTCCGTACCCTGACCAGTCGTTCATGCGAGCGCACGGTCCCCCCTGTGCTGGTTCCCAGACGTTTGTTTTCTGCCACGCGTATGTACATTTGTACACAGTGCGTGGGCATGCAGGTTCTTCTACGTTGGACGGACCATCTTTTTGGCTGTCGAGTTGCATGTCGCTCCCACGTTGACTCGTTGTGGACGCCCCTTCTTTCTCCGTAGAAAGATTTTTGCGTACGGCGGCGGCGGCCAGGCCCGTGGCCGGGCCGCATCACGTGGCCTTTTTTGATTTTTGATTTTTTGATTTTTTTGTTTGCTTTTTTGCTTCACAATTTCATCCATTGAAAATGATCAAGCTATTTTTGTTTGATTTTTTTTTGGTCCGCCTCATTCGAGACCCCGTCGTAATCGAACACGGAGCATGCGCTATGCAAAAAAACAACGCAGCAGATAGCCAGCCTGAGACGGGTTGTGGGCGATCGTCGGCGTCGTTTCCGCTCTTTGTGCCCTCTTTATTATGGGCCTGTTCGAACCGACGAAGCAACGTCCGGTAAAAAACTATCAGACGAAGCAGGGTGCCAAAACACATCATCACTATATCAGAAAAATAAGACAAACCAGTTGTCAAAGCGTTTCTTGATGCAGTCGATCTTTCCTGTCCCTTTGATGCCGCCCCTTGTGTGGACACCTGCCGGTTCCAAACGTTTCCTTTTTGTTGCTACGTTGTTGTTGTTGTTGTTTTCTTTTGTATCTACAGAGGACCCTTGTGCGTCCCGTCTATCGTGCGGATCGCATGGCTGTCCGTGTGTGTGATCTGAACCGAGGCGCGCCTTCGTGCCGTCTGTGGATGCAATTACAACAAGAGAACACGGCCTGGGCCCAGAACGCTTGCTCGCGATCAGCTGCGCGCACTTGTCTGACAGTCCTGCTCGCAAGATCGACCGCAGTGCCAAAAAAGAGACCATCAACTTTCTATTTTGGGTGGCCTCTGTGCGCCTCCGTACGTCTGAGTGTAGATGCCCTTGCCGACCTTGATTTTGTTTTTTTTTGGTTCGAACTGCCCTTATGCTTCGTGTTGAGATGCGTGAAAAAAAAATAAAAACAAAAAAACACATGTGCAAAACGTGTAGCAACGGAGCTCCAGGCTCTTCGGCTAGGCGGTTAAGTGAGCCCTGCTGTATTGGTCTCAAACGCCAAGCCTTTCAGCATGTTGCAGCTGCATTTCGTACCATACGACGTACGTATAAAAGACCAGAGCCGGGAATGCAAGACCGATTAGAAACCGTGTTATTTTTTGTTTTTTATCTTTTTTTTTTTTTTTCTGCTTGTTTGGGTTGGTTGCTGGTGCGGGCCCGGAGGCGGAAAAAAAGGATTGTCAACCGCGTACATCTTAAGAGCAATCACTCCTTTCGTGTGTCCATTGTCCCACACTAGACAGTGAGCTACATGTAAGACATTGTTGTTGACCTGCCGTACGTGTATTGTATTCCTCGGCTCTCTCTTTTTTTTTTTTTGTTCTATGTTGTCATTATGATACGATGAATCATCAAACTCAAACGAGTTTTCATATCAGCTTGGCCCGTTCTTTTATCGTTTTTATCGTTCTTTTTCTTTTTCTTCTTCTTCTTCTTTCATTACATGCCGTGTTCCCACGTTGTCCTTGATATCCCGGCAATGTGTCGAAACGCCAATGCATAAAGATTGCCCAATGCAATAAGTTCCCGCAAAGAAAGGGGGGGAGACCGAGACGGGTCCGACGTGCGTTGAATAACAAAGTACGAAGTATTACGGAGTACGCCAACTCTGGCGACACACATGAACGACATAGGATGAACAACTGCCAACTGCCCGGTAAATTGCACACATTCTTTTATGCAAAGGAGAATTGCAGGGGAAAGTGGAAAAATGGATAGGCAAATCTGTTTTTGTTCTCCCATTTTAGTTTTAAGGGGCTTGTTTACAAGTGTAACGAGAAAAATATATCAATGTTCGTTTTCTTTGCACATCTTGTCAGTAATAATTACGTCGTGTATTTTACGTGCTGAAATCATCGCTGGAACCACCGCACTCTCTCCTCAGAAAAAGGGCAGCATTTGCCGGGCCCTGCTGAGTGAGGACTGTGCACGCGCATCTGGCGCAGATGTGGCAAAAAGGTTACATCCGTCGGGACAAGCCTTGTCAATAATAACACAGCCGTATTAAGAACAAGGGGGGGACAAGGAAGGATGGGGGAGAGGGGGGAGAGAGGGCAGACGATCGTCGCGTGCATTGTGCACTCCGTAGCGTCTTATGCCGATTGTGTGCATCTTTTTTTCTCTTCCCATGTTCTCCACACAACTGCAGGTCCGCCAACGCAAGGGGAGCAATGGGCTGTCCCACATGAGACAGTGACCGCCGCGTGGTGTGTGCTGGTCACGATCGCTACCTTTGTTAGGACCGCCGCTCCTTTACTCGTAGCGACCAGCTCCGGTTTATTTTTTATTTTATTTTTTTCTGCCGCACCGTTGCGTCACAGACGAGTGACGGGCCTCCTCGGGATAAATAGTGGTGTCGTGTTCATTTATGAGGACGGGGCGCCGTCTCGTCGACAAATCCCGGATTTTTTTTATCTCCCTTTTTTTTTTGCGTGGACATTTTTCGTCTTAGCTTTTCTCTATGCTTTTCCTCCCCCAACAAAGCCTCTTGTGATTTTTGGGTTTTATCTTCATTTTTCTATTTTATTGTTTGTCCCCTTGTTTCTGTCATTCATGCGTCGGGCTGCTGCCACGTTTTATTCCCATCCCGCGTGTTCATGCCATCGGTATTTTGACTCCACGTCCCCTCCCATATCCATTTCCACCCCTACCCCCCCTCCCATGTTTTTGTTTTATTTACCGAGTAATATGTACGGCTGCCGCGGACAGCTTTCTCTTCATTTTGTTGTTGCCGGCTATTCTTGCACTTTTTCCACCTTGGCCCGTCTATTTTTGCCATTTTCCCGATCGATTGGGTCGCCGTCTCCCTTCTCATGACTGGCGATCCCCCCTTTTTTTCCTTTTTTTCCTTTTCTTTTTTTTGCCCGTCCTGTATCTCTTGATTCCAACGTGCCCTTCGTTTTTTCCTTCCTCATCCGAGATTATAGGCCTCTTGAATAGGGTACCCGCAGATACTTCGCTGAAACCCTGCGTTGCGTTTCTCTCTCTCTGCATTTTGCTTCTCTCTTTCACATTCGTTCGTGTTACCTCTCTGACCGCTTTACAGGAATACTTTGTACCGAGTATGACAAGCTAGGGCAGAGTAATACGGATCATGACCGTAATTTACACTGCCAAGGTGAACAGACCATGCTTGGACTCGACAGGGCAGGCCAACCGCTGAACCCTGCCAATGTCCATAGC
This sequence comes from Fragosphaeria purpurea, assembly GCA_002778095.1. Lineage (NCBI taxonomy): Eukaryota > Fungi > Ascomycota > Sordariomycetes > Ophiostomatales > Ophiostomataceae > Fragosphaeria > Fragosphaeria purpurea. The sequence goes on along the minus strand of PCDL01000021.1, from coordinate 4,122,248 downwards.
CCGTGAGCTGCAAGCGGTTCCGTACTTCTGGCCTGTCTTGTTCAACATCCTCCATGCGTCGTACGGCTATTTCACAATACATAACACAAAATATAGGAAAGGATCGCTATCTGAATTCCGCCTGTGTGACTTCTACGTAGCAATATGCCGTTCTCCGTGTAGTTCTCCGTGTACGGAGGCTCGTCGAATTCTTGTTCTCATCGGTACAGGCTCGCCCTACTTGGTACTCGTGTACACCTCGTGTTACCGCGTACGGCATAATTATTCTGTACGTCGAGTGGGTGTACAAATATACAACAGCCTTGTCAGCTGTAAGTCAACCTGCAACGCCGTACAACCAGTACGCAGTATTACGACCTACCGCCAGTGGCGCGACGCCCAATTGCAAGCATGCTAATAAGAATCAATTTTCTGCCCTGCATTGGTGCTGCAGCAGCCTCCGTTCCCCAGTCCACCCCTTGCATACGCATAATTGCTTGTTGCTGAGAAGGAGGCCGTTAGTTTCTTCACCTGCTTCGGTGTGAACCGACCATGTGGCCAAAAACGCCGAACAACTAACCTACTAAAACGGTTTGGTATGACGAACAATATAGAAGTATTCCAAGACGGGGAGCAAAGGGATAAAGATAAAAATGCCGAATATCCTCGTAAACGTTAGACGAAGCCCGCCACCGAGCCAGCAAGCAGGGCTGCTCGTTCGTCCCAACGAGCTCCTCCGATCGATCCTCCGCACCTCGGCCTTGTGTTTGCATTGTACTCATACTCCGTACGTTTTGTGTGTACATACTTCGTACGAAGCAGCACGGGAGTACGGTCTGCTAACGATGGCCCGCACGGAAATTAAATCTCGGCTTCCCACGTAGGCCGTTCGTTGATTTTTTGAAAAAATCTACATCCATGGCGAAACAGTTCCACTCGCCTCAGGCCGTAGGCCACGGCGACGCCAGCGACTGGACACGCTCGTACTTCGTATTGCTCCGCATATGCGGTACTTTGCTGTACGTTCGGAGTACCTACGGAAAGGAGCACTAGCAAAAAAAACCCGAAACACTGGATCCAAACCGTCGGGTAAAGTATTTCCACCATTCTCGCCTTTTTTTTGTGAAGTGATGCAGTGCCATCGCTTCGAATCTCGCTTCTTCAATGTGCTTTAGTTGGTTTTTTTTCTCTCGAAGGATGGGCCTTTCTTTCAGTTGCCGAAGACAGAAGTTATACGTACTTCCACTTTCATTTTTACACGTCGTTACGGTAGTTTTAATTTTGAAATACACATCGTTACACATCGTACAAAACCAGAGGAACCAGGGCGTGGTCAAACGGACGAAATGACGGTGCCACATCACACTGCGTCGTCTCAAAACGCACAAACTTGTACACAAGGGCTGCTGCTTTTGTTGTACATACGACGTACGCCGCCCTCACGGCCAGTGTCACAGCGTTTTAAGCCCTCTCGGAGACAAATAATGTATTATACTGAATATTACTATACTTTTATATGTAGCGGTCAAACGCTCATTTTCTAAAATGAAAAAAAAAATCAAATAAAGACAACTACGACGGAGCCTACATTTCCAAGAAGCTCGGTCCAAATACGTAAAACCAGAGACGGTTCAGGATCAACTTGTTACTCGTACTCCGTACATTGTTCTGCGTAGCGTCTTACAAGTTTGATGTTAACTTCGTGTACAGAGTACAATGTAGGTAAAAGCCTTTCCCCTGGCAAGTTATCATCTCGTCACCTTCACCCCCTTCCCCCCTCCCCGGGGTCCTCACCGGTTGAAATTGCTCTTTCGTTCCTGCTTTTGTCCAAGTGCAGTATCACGTCGTACGCTAGTCAGTTGGTGGGCGAACTCGTCGTAAAGCTTCCGAAGACCAGACCCCAGGCGAACAGGGGGAGAAAAAGTAAGATGAAGGGGACAGTGGTGGGGAGGGGGAAGGAAAGGGAGAAAGCCAGCCAGCCGGCCGGGGAAAATCCAAGTGCAGGGCCGGATCAGCAAGCGCAGACCAATTTCGTATCGAAACGGCGGCTTTCCCTCCATAGCGGAATGTTCACAAGAAAATACAACTAAAAAAATACGTTCGTAGCATATCTGCAGTTGTAATACCGACTGGCAACAATGTTCCCGTCATAATCTCCCTTGGATGTACAGTAGAAAATCCTCCCATAGTTGCTCCACAGCGCTTTGTGGAGTAGCACTACTGCAGAGCTTGCCATAAGCCACCTTGTCCTTTTTTTTTTTTTACGGCGTACAAACTCAATCTCATTTCGCATCGTTCCAAGGGGGCGCGTGTGACGTGGTTACGACGTCCTGTCAACTACGACTACTCCTCCGTAATACTCTCTTTGTGTTCCTCCATAAACCGTTTTGTACGGCTATGGCCGCTTCAACCGTGGATTTTCTGCTGCATATTTCTGTGTGACGGACTCTGCGAGGCAACCGAAGAACAACATGAATTTTTTACTCCTTATCAGACAAGGCCCGTCCCAAAAAAAAAAAAAAAAAAAAAAAAAAAAAACATGTGCCCAGGTTGCAAGACAAGGGGGCCTGGTCTGGTCACCAAGCTCCAGCGCCGGATGCATATTGTGCACGTTCCTTTGCCGGGTGTTAGTTAGTTTTGACGAGGGAGCAGGGGGTAAAGTGGCTGTAGTTGTACCCACTACTCGTCCTGCGTAGGATGGGGCGAGCTTGTATTATGCTGGGAAGGTTTGATTTTTTGTGAGTGCCAGCTAGAAAAGCACCAAATCAAAGTGGTGTATTCCCCTTCTTTTACTCCAAGTCCTGGTTGGCAAAACATCTACGACCAAGAGGAGAAAACCTTCCGATGGACTTTCTCCGCACGTCGTGGGCTGCCTCCCCTTTTTCAAACTGGTCAACTACGACGTACGAAATACTAAGTAGTCACAAAGCTCTCGTGTCAATACGAACGAAGTACGTACTACGAACGACGAGTATGGGTTGGTCTGGCATTATGTGCTGCGTAGACATGGTGGCGTTGAGCAAGGGTAAGAGGAATACTAAGTACATGTTGCACATGAACCTGCTGAGACTAAATTTTGGCTTTTTCCAGCTTGTTGCAGCTGCAGCTACTGCATGGCTTCTGCCTGATTCGCAGCGGTGCGTGCACATAACTCTCGTACGGAGTCATTACCTTCGACGAAGTCGTATCCGGGCAAAATAAAAAAATTACGGAAAGGCAACTCTTCCCACGGCCTTGGGATTAATGTCAAAGCGTCTTGCTATTTCATCTAGTTGCTGCGCGAGCAAGTGCCAAAAAAATTTTTTTTTCGGAGAACGTGCGTTGTGATAATGCCTTCCCCCCCTAGTTAGCTGCCGTTCCGAGCCTCGTGCAGCGTTGCAATTTTGCTACAGGGTTTGCTACAGGGTGTTTGTGAGAAGAGGATCGCTCACGTGTGGTTTCCAAGTCTACCTTGTAACGCCCTGTAAATCTTCTGCGCATTTCTGGCCGTTGGTCACCCATGCAAGGGCCCCAGGGAGATTAAAGAGCATGGGGACGTTGGTTTTTTGGTATTGGCGTGGCCGTAAAACGTATTACTTCGAATCAGGGAAACCGAAATTTCTGGAGCTAATATGGATTCTCCCAAGTAAGGAGCATCATATTGAATACGGCGTGCATGGGCAGAGTTTGGCGTGGCCGTTCAAATGCCTTACCGCTTCGCTTTCTCGACAGCAACTATGAAAACGAATCCGTCCGTGCAAAAAATGCAAAATCACAAAAGGACGGGAACCGAAAACTGGGAGGGGTGTCTGAAAAAAAAGGGAAAAAAAAGGAAAAGATGTGAGAGATCTGTAGGATCTTCCTTAACCGTGTTAACGACGTCTGATAAAAGCTGCAAGAAGACCCGATGGCAGTCAAAAAGGAACGGGAACGACGGGACGGGACAAGATCGGATGAATATGACACAAAAAGCCAGGCAACGGACGGAAGAAAACGTGGGATGTGCATTGACCGAACCGGTGTTGACCCAAGCTTGGAACCACATGCGGGCGGATGTGAGAGATGTGATAGAGATGTGTGAGATGTGGAGGACACGCACGATGCGAACGATGTGTAGTAGGATCTTGTATGATCCAGCATGGTCAGGTCTTTTGGTGGCCGCGGGCCGGAAACCCAAGGCGATCGATATGAAGAGACACCGCACGCGTCTTGTCAGGTACAAGCGGTCAGTGTCTAAGCGTCCTTTGCATGGAAAGGCTTCTTGAGCCGTCATTTCAACTGCATCGAATGAACTGGCGCAATAAGGTTGCGAAATAGAGGAAATAGAGGAAATAAAAAATAAAAATAAAGGCGAACTCGGTATGGAAACGTTCCAAGCCGCGTCAAGGACTACGAGGCTGCTTCCACGGGCCATTGCAGCTTAGGGGATATGTACGTGTTCCGTCCTGTTTCTCCGTGCCGCTACACACGGCTCAGTGTGTCGTCAATGTAATGTCAATACACAATGTCCCGTTGAACAAAGAGTATTACGCATCGTGACAGACCAACGGGTATCGCCGTGCTTTGGCTCCAAGCATGGTATCAAATCAAAGAACAAGAAGGAGGACCAAGCAAAATCAAGCAAGCAAGCGCTTGATCCGATTGACCTACAAAAACCTGTGTAAAACAGAGAACTGATACCACTGCAAAAGTTTCACAAGTCGTATGGCCATTTTCGTCTTTGTTTTTATTTCTTTATTTATTTTTGGGGGGGTTCCCTTCGCGGGCCTTATCCTTGTCTCTTACCGGGCCTCCTTTTCGGTCTCCGTTTCGGCCGTCCTTTTGCCTGTTTTTTGGAGTGGTTACAAAGAAGTCCGGCGGCTGAATAACAAAAAAAAACAGGGGGGAATTATAAAATAGAACATAGCAAAGATGGCGACATAGTGAACAACCGCCAGTTGTAACAGGTCCTACCCTCTGCTCGGCTATGTGGGCGCCTTGTGGAAGCTGGAGTATTGTTGTTGGTTATTGATATGATGTAAAAAACGGAGCGGCAGGGCCTCGAGAGAAGAGGCGGAAAGGTTTGCAAATGGAAGTTGGTGAACCGGAGTCGATCCGGACCAAACGAAAGCAACATGCATGGCAATGCAGTCAGAACAATTTGCTGCCGCGTCTTCGAGAAAACCTCGCTGAGAACCAGCTGAAGAAAGTGGAAAAAAAAGAGAAGAAGAAAGGAAAGAAGAACAAGACGGCAAAGACACGGGAAAAGAAAATGAAAAGAAGCCCAACCGAAGCGTCTAAATGAGGCTGATTACCTTGGCTTCGGACGTGCCCTGCACCGTCAATATACTCGACGTGTGCTGTATATGTGCTGTATGAAGGATGGGACGTCGTTAGGAGTGGATGGGCCAACGAAAGGCAGTCCAGAGACAAGTTTGCAACCCCGGCTACGGAACAACCGAAGGCGACAGATAAATTGCACCGGAGATGACATGTGTGGAAGCCCGTTGGCCCCGAGAAACCTTCTTTTCTACCTTGCGTTCTCCATGTATCCCGTAAAGGGGTCGATGTCGTTAAGCAAATGTGCTCTATGATAATTGTGATAATAGCAACACGTAAAATCGAGAAGAACGAATCCCGGAGGACGAGCAGGTAAACAAACATATTGGTTTTGAGCTATTACATAGCGAGCTGAACGGAAATTTGGCCGATTCGCCTTCATTTTCCTGCTTATTGAACCGTGGAAATTTGTAAAAATATTGCACACAATGAATATATCAATAAAAGAACCTGACACAAAAGACAAAAATCAGAGAGGGATCAAAAGAGATCATGAATCAGGGTGATGGCTGAAGATTTTGAGATTTGTCACGACCCACAAACACACAAACGAAATCTGCAGTTTCTCGCACACGTGTGGGCTCAACAGGTTCTGTCACCCTGTCAGTACCTAGTGTACTTTGTTTCATTATATCTCATCGTAATGAAAACTGTTTTGCTGCGGCGTCTTATATCAAGGAGAGTAGCCTCGAAAAGCAAGTGAGATGACCTTTGTTACTACGCCCTACGCCATAGCACGAATGCGCTATAGGAAGCGAGAGCCGAGAATATATCAATATAGACGGCCCATTCACATATCGTCAGACGTGCATATATCGATCAAAACGACGTGGGGTCTGCAATGGAGAAAAAAAGAAGGGATTGGCTTTGGTTTCTCGGATTTTGCCCCATCTCGTGGAACAATCTCCGGTGATAGTCGGCTGTAGCAAAGGCTGGGAGATGCTGTTATGTACATCCAAAGTGGTCTTCGTAGACGAAGGACAATACCGACAGAAGCAAGAAAGAAGACGGGTTCGAGATTGTTCTTTTTTTCGAATAAATGCAAACGGACAAGGGAACGACGAGGAACATGCTAAGCGAGGCTACACTCGAAAGTAAACGTTGAAAGCGAACCCCCAGGAATCGATGGAATAGGTGGAAAAATCCGAGCGGGCAAAAAAAAAAAAATAAGGGGGTGGAAAAAGGAACAACAAATGGAAGAGGCCCGCCGGACTTCCCCCGTTGACCTGTCCGTGGCAAATCACGGAAAAACTTGCCTTCAGAAAACAATAACTGCCCGTACCTGTGTTTACTTTACGTCCCAAAAGGGGAGACGAAACGGATATTGACATAAAAATAGCACGAACTGGAGCCAGCAAACAACTGATTGCTAACAAAAAAAGAAAAGAAAGGAAAAGAAAAAAAGAAAAGAGAAGATGGATTGTCAGGCTGCAACAGAACGTGCTGTTTTGGCTGGCTTGCATCCATGATTCCACCATGCCACCAGGAACCTTGCTGTGGTAATACCACACGGACGGCAGTTCACGCACTGCCTGCGGTCACTTGGCAGACGCCACCTGCTGGGAACGGAGAGAAACCATTGGTGTGCCTCGCTTGTGCCGCAAGGCATTACCGAGATGCACAAGAAAAGCTGACGACGGGCCCGCCTGATGGGCTCTGTTAACAGACACCAGACACCAAGTGAAAGGCGGCGACGATGAAGGTGCAAAAAAAAAAGTAGCTCGCGTAGATAAAATCAAAAATCCTGTGTTGTATGTGACGCATGATGGTAAAGTACATGTATTATTTCCGTTGCTTTTTAGTACCTACAGTCTAGAGGCGCCTGCTTTTCCTTTGACCCCCTGTATGCGCTTTCTCTTTGGGCTCGATGCTCTTTGAAATGAAAAGATAGTCAGCCGCTACAGACGACTCTCGACGGTTGGAATGTGCGTCGTGCCTGGGAATTGCACGTCGGGCCAGATATGGTGAAGGGCTTCCCAAACGTGGCTAGAGAAACGAGCGAATTAGACAAGGTCAACGAAGTAAAAAAGAGTAAAGAGAAAAGTAAAAAGAAAAAGAACACCAAAGGCACGTACCTGACGTGAATGATGTCCAGCCCGTCCTTGACCTCCTGCGGCAGGTCCTTGACGTCCCGGCGGTTTTGGACTGGCAGCAAGACCGTCTTGACGCCCGCCCGCAGCGCGCCGATCAGCTTCTCTTTGATCCCGCCGACGGCCGTGACCCGGCCGCGGAGCGTAAGCTCACCCTAGAGGGAACGTTAGAGATTGAAAAAAAAATCGAGAAATTATAAAAAAAGGAAGCATACCGTCATGGCTAGGCTCGGCCGCACGGCGCGGCCCGAGAACAGCGAGACCAGCGCCACGGCCTGCGCCAGCCCGCTGCTCGGCCCGTCCTTGGGCACCGCGCCCGACGGGCAGTGCACGTGGATGGTGCGCCGCCGCACAATGTCCTCGGTGGGGTCCGGCGTCAGGCCCAGCGCGAACGCGTGCGCCTTGACCCACGACAGCGCCACCTCGACGCTCTCCTTGAGCACGTCGCCCAGCTTGCCCGTCAGCTGCAAGTTGCCGCGCCCCGGCATGGCGGCCACCTCGATGAACAGAATGCTGCCCTGGCCGCTGCCGCCGCTGTAGGCGACGAGGCCCGTCACGACGCCCGGGCGGCCGCGGCCACGGCCGCGGCCACCGTGGCCGTGACCGTCGGGGGCATCTGTTCCGTCGTCGTCCGCCGCGGCGAGCACCTCCTCCTCGAACTTGGCGGCCCCCAGAATCCGCTCGAGGTCGTCGACGGTCAGCTGCGGCCGGTACGCGGCGAGCGTGCCGCCGTCCTGGGCCTCGGCGTACTCGACGGCCTTGGCGCGGCACAGGGCGCCGAGCTCGCGCTCGAGGTTGCGCACGCCGGCCTCGCGCGTGTACGCCTCGATGACCTGGGCGACGACGGCCTCGTCGAGGCCGACCTGCGCGGCGGCCAGGCCGTTGGCGCGGACCTGCTTCGGCACGAGGTACTGCAGCGCAATGTGCTTCTTCTCGAGCGTCGTGTAGCCCGGCAGCGCGAGCGTCTCAAGGCGGTCGAGCAGCGGCGGCGGGATGGTGTCGAGGCTGTTGGCGGTCGCCAGGAACAGCACGCGGCTGAGATCAAAGGGCACGCCCACGTAGTGGTCGACAAACGTGTGGTTCTGTTCCGGGTCGAGCACCTCGAGCATGGCCGCAGACGGGTCGCCGTGGAAGTTGGCCGTGCCCAGCTTGTCGAGCTCGTCGAGCAGGATGACCGGGTTGGCCACGCCGACCTTGCGCAGCCCCTGCATGATCAGACCCGGCATGGCGGCGACGTACGTGCGGCGGTGGCCGCGGATCTCGGCCTCGTCGCGGACGCCGCCGAGCGAGATGCGGTGAAAGGCACGGCCGAGCGACGCGGCCACCGACCGCGCCAAGCTCGTCTTGCCCACACCCGGCGGGCCCACTAGCAGAAGAATGGGCGACTTGTCCGTCATGCGTTGGCGCCGGAGGCTCTGTAGCTGCGCAGTCGCCGCACGCACGCGTTCGTGGACGTCGGTTACGGTGGTGGCTGTCGTCGCCGCCACGGTCTTGGTATCCGACTCCGCGGGCGTCGTGGTGGCGGGCGACTGCCCGGTCGCGGAGGCGCTGGCGGCCACAGCCGCCCGGGCCCGCTCCAGCTCCTTCTCCGTCTCCCGGACGCGTGCGTCGACCTGCTCGTTGACGGATTGCTTCAGGCGCAGCACGGCCAGGTACTCCAGCAAGCGCTTCTTGACCGGTTCGAGGCCGTAGTGGTCGCCGTCCAGCTGCGCACGAGCCTTGGCTAGGGTGTCCGGGCCTAGGCGGTCGTTCGTGGTCTTCGACCACGGGATGTCGGCGAGCGTCTCGAGATAGCCCCGCACGACGCTGTACTCGGCCTGGGCGGGCACCATCTTGCGGAGGCGCTTGAGCTCGCGCGTGGCCACCTTGGCCGCCTCGGGGCTGAGCTGGGCCGCCTCGAGTTTCTTAGCTAGGTCGTCCACTTCGTCGGCCTCCTCCTGGTCCTGTGATGGTGGTTGCCGGAACCCACCGCCGCCGCCACCGCCAGGACCGCCGGGCCCAAACAATCCCCCGATCCCGTTCCCCATGCCGCCGCCGCCGCCAAATCCGGTACCCGGCGGCAGGATAAAGTTTTGGGGAGGGATCAGGATGCTAAAGGGCCCGTGTTGGTTGCTGCTGCCCCTGCCTCGGGGCGGCAGACCGCCACCCGGTTCGCCATCGTCGCTGCTGCCGTCGAGGGCGACCGTAGTCACCTTGATGCTGTTGCGGATTGCGTCCGTCTGCCGCGTGAGCAGCTCCACGACGCGGGCGACACGCTTCTTGACGTCGAACAGCGCCAGAACCTGCAGCTTCTCGTCGTAGGACGCCGCCACGATGTTGGTCATAAAGTCGGCGAGCAGGCCGGCCTCGGCAATGGTCTTGTTGAGGATGAACGCGTCGAGTCGCCGGGCCAGCAGCGGCGTAAACCGTGCGTGCGGCCGGTCGGGTGTGAGGGCGGCAGCCACCCGGAGGACCTGAGCCAGGTCCCGCGAGGCGGCCTTGAGTCGTTGGAACGCTTGGTAGAGAGCCGGGTCGGTTGCGTTGACTACGTTGGCGCCAAAAAGCGCCCAAAAGTCAGCACGGCACAAAAAACATACACAAAAACTGCAATCACATGGTCAGGACACACTTTCGTCGCGGTGCAGAGTCACATTCCCCTCGAAGCACGGCCGCTCCTGGTAGATGTCGTCGATCCAGACCCGCGACCGGCCTTCGACGTGCAGGGTGAACTCGCCGGCGTCGCGGCCTTCGATCTTGACGATCTTCGCGACCACGCCGCAGCTAAACAGGTCGGCCTTGGTCGACTTGCCGGCTATGAACACAGGCGGGGAGCGTCCGGGCGGTACCAGCGCGCTGTCATTGTCATTGTGGTCGCCGTGGTCGCCGTGGTCGCCGACGTCGTCGCCGCCGCCGCGTTTGCCGTGGGGGCCCCGGCCGAGCAGGAGCTGGCCCCGGGGTCCGACGTAGGGCGAAGCCATGGGCACGCAGACGATGGGCACATCGTTGATGGCCAGCGATGCAGCAGGGCCATCGTTGGCGTCGACCGCGCTAACAGAGGAGCCGGCGGCGGCGGCGCGGGCGTAGATGCTGGCCAGGAGGGCCGCCACGTCCGGCCGGTCGGCCGTCGCCGGAATGCGTTGAAGAAGGCCCGGAAAAAGGACGACGCCTTTGGGCAGAGGCAGAATGGGCAGTGGTGAGCTGTGGGGGCGTGCCATCAGAGCGTACGTAGTCGTGGGAGGGTTGTCAGAAAGAAAAGAATAACGACAAAAGAAGAAGAACGAACGTTGGGAGGAAGAATGCTTTGAGCGTGGGTGGCTCACAGATTAATTACATGTCACGATGCTTCTATCCGCTTCGATGGATTTAGCGGGAAAAGCGGAGAACCCGAGCATGCGAGTACCGAATTGTCACATGTGACTAGCCTTCAATTGGCGCCACGTTCGTCTCTGGGCCGGCAAATAGCGTGCGACCTACCCCGCTATAACGATTTCTTGACCACTTACAAGCTGTGTAAGCCGCAGTTCACCCGAGGTAATTGGCGATACGCTGAAGCTGCTGGAGAAGCTGCTGCCGAACAGTTTAGAGGCAAAAAGCCACGAAACAGGGCACCGGTTCAAGCGTACACTTACTTCATGGCACTGAGAATCACCTTGTGCTCGAACTAATTATGTAGATAAGAGAAGATATATGATACATGCCTTTGCTGTGATTATAACTGGTTTGCTGTCAACGGGACAGAAAATTAGATGGATGACCAGAAAGAAAAGAAAAGCCGAAGGCGGTTTGATCTCCTTGGGCTGAGCCCGCGTCTTTGTCACACATTACCCTCTTATTTTTTCAGCCCGAACAGGTTCCGTTTCTTCTTGTCCTTGTCCAATTTGTGCAGCTTCCCGTCGCCTCCACCGCCTCCACCGCCGCCGCCGCCGTTGACCCTGCTGCTTGTAGACGATGGTACCTCGTACGTGCCGATACCGCCGCCGTCGCCGCCGCCTCCACCACCACTGCCACTACCACCGTAGCTGGCACTGCCAGACCCGCCGCTCCGCCCGCCGCCGCCGCTGCTGAGCGTCATCTGGCCCAGCATTTTCGTCGGCGGCCGCGGCCCGCTCGGAATGCCACCGACGCCTGCGCCGGGGCCGCCCATAGGCCGTGGTGGCGCTGGCGGTCTCTGACCGGGGCCAACCGCGGGCCCACCACTCGGGCCTATTCGGGGCCCTCCGCCGAATGGGGCTGGCTGTTGTAATGGCGGTTGTTGTCGTTGTTGTTGCTGTCGTTGTGGTTGTAGCGTTGGCTGTGACTGTGACTGTGAGAGAGGTTGGGTTGGTGCGTCCTGCTGCGCAAAGAGGTCCGCGGGTGCCCGGCGCGGGGGCCGCGCCAGCGGGATGTCCAGCTGGCGGTGGTCGGTCGACAGATCACCGATCTGGCGTAGAAACAGCTGCGGCGTCAGCATGTGGCTGGTGGCGAGCACGACGTCGCGGTTGTACGTGGCGGAGGCCTCGTAGCAGGCGCGGGCCTCCGAAAACGTGGCGCCGCCGGCCATGAAGACGAAGACGCGCTGGCGGTTGTCGGGCACGCGGCGGTTCGCACCAGCCCAGCTGGGCTTGGCGGCGCGCAGCGAGCCCTGGGCCATGAGGCTGCTGTCCTCGTAGGGGTCGAGCGGCGGGTGGATGTAGGGAAACACGAGCGGGTCCAGGTGGCCCCGGAACAGGGCATCGAGCATGCGGCGCAGGGCGGGCTGGAAACGCGACAGCGCGTACTCCTCGTCGTCGTTGGCGCCGCTACCGCCGCCTCCACCACCGCCGCCACCGCCACCGCCGCCACCGCCAGCGTTGGCGTTGTTCTGGTTGCCCTTGGGGTCGAGGGGGAACAGCGGGGTGGGGGCCTGGCGCGCCTCCTTGAGGCCGTGCACGGGCCGGCCGCCCAGCAGCTCCAGGTTGACGACGGTGTCGAAGCGGTTCGCGGGCAGGCCGGCGTGCGCGAGCAGGCGGCGGATGTCCTCGGGCACGACGCCGCCGCGGTAGAGCACGTACAGCATGATGAGGCGCAGGCGGTCGTCGGGCGTGATGGCGTCGTCGTCGAGCAGCCGCACGATCTGGTCGAGGGCGTTGCGCGGCTTGCGGCGGTCCTCGTCCAGCCCCGTGGCCAGCGTCTGCTCGGCCGAGGCCACGTCGGGCAGCCGGTGGTGCTGGAACTTGTTCATGCACTCCTGCGCCATGGTCAGGTGCAGGGAGTAGGCCTCCTTCATCTCTTGGAACTGGGGCAGGCCCGCCATCATGTCCTTGATGGCGTTAAGGCTGGTGGCGTTGCCGCTGTCGTTGGTAAAGTGCGGGTTCTGGTCGAGGAACCGCTGGAAATCGCCCATGAGCTTGTCGATGGTGTCCTTCATGTGGCGGTGGCGGTTGTCGACCCAGATGGTGTCCCGCTCCTGCAGCTCCATGTCGCGCTCTTCGGCGTTGTCCTCGCCCTCGTTGATGGTCATGTGGAAGGTCGTCTTGTCGCCCTCCTTGATGGGCAGCAGGTCGTGGGCCATGGCCTGGTAGGTGAATTCGTGGACGAGCGGCGCCATGAGGTCCATCGAGCGGTCGGTGATGATCAGCACGCTCGCCGGGCGCGACGTCGCCGGCGGGAAGTCGCGGTTCCGGCGGGCGTAAGCGTCCAGCCGGTCCTGGACAAAGCGCGCCAGGTGGGAGCACAGCACACTGGCCTCGTGCAGCGGGTTGCGCGGTCGGTAGTAGCGCACCTTGGGGTACTCGCCCATCGCTATGCTCACGCTGGCGATCTAAACGAAGGGTGGGGAGTCGTTTTGTCAGCACACAACTTTCCGCATAAACAACGCGCGCCGTTTGCTCAGTCTTCCTGTCGCGTCCAAATCTGCACATCTCCCACAGGTTTTTTCTTCTTTTCTTCCTCCACACGTCCCCACCACTTGCCTTTTCTGCCAAGATTTCCATGTGCCGCCGCACCAGATTGTTGCAGCCAGGGTGGTAGAGAATGGGAAAGCTCCACGGATCGCGGAAGGTGACGAGATGCGACTCGCGCGGGTAGAACTCGATCGGTAGGGTCTCCAGGTCGGCGATCAGCTGCCGCGCGCCGGGCGCCGCGTCGATGCGTTGCTGCAGCGCCGGGTCCGGCACGGCCGTCCACACGATAAAGGACCGTCGGTAGCGCCGGCGTTCGAGGTCGGCGACGAGGCAGTCGACAATGTGCGGTTGGGGCGAGAGGAAGTAGATGGCGTCCATGGTCGGGTTCATCTCCCGGCTCTCCTCGATGCGCTCAATGTCTGTTTTGGGGGGGCGGTGTGTCAGCTGGTGAGCTCGTCTCTTCCTTTCTTTCCGCGCATACCTCGTCCACCCCGTTCAAAACATACTGGCGATGTTCTGGTTGAGGATCTCATCTTCGGTGACCACATTGTCGACGATCTTTTTGGTGGTCTCGTCGAGCACAAGGACCTTCCACTGCACGGCACTCGTCAGTACCACATAGCACACGAACTGGTTTCCTGCAACATCCAGCACACCACCCGGCTTGTTGATTCTCTCTTACGTCGCCTCGTGTAATGTTCTTGATCGTGTCTATTATGACTGTCACGCGGGAGCGGTCTGTCAGTTTCACATGCTGGCAAAAAAGGGGAAAGAAGAAAAAAAGAGAAACTGGCTCGTACCATGGTGCTGCTCGTAAATGACGGAGAGACCCATGTTGGGCACCGTCTGAAGAGCACAGAGGAAGATGCAGTGCCAATGTACAAGTATGCGCGAAGAATTGAAGAAAATATGAGAAGAAGGTAGAAAGAAACCAGCAGGAAAAAAACCTAGGAAATTTCCGCGGCTGCAGGACGGGCCGGAAAGACGGGATGGAACAGCCAGGGAAAGGGGGTTGTCAGGACTGCGGCTGATATATCAGGGAGACGTATAGAAGCAAGGCTGTCTGGCGGAGAGGTGTGTTTCAAGACGGCATTGAGGGCGTTTGTTATGTTGCGAGGCGACGTTGTTTGAAGTGAGGAGAATACGAGGCGGCGAACGCGGAATGGAGGGGAAAGCGAAGCAAAGCGTTTCTGGTTTTAAGGTTCTAGCGGGGCAGAGCTTCAGTGGGGAACAGGGAAGGAGCCTCGCGGCTGGCGCTGGCGGCCGTCTGGTGGAGTCCGTAAAACGGTGTGCAGATAAAGCACATAGTATGCAGGTATCCGGATATCAGATTGCATATATGAGAAGGGCCCAGCCAGGAGTGACCAAGCGACTACAACAACGAATATAAAGACGACACAAGACGGCTCTACGTAGATAGTGGACTTTTATATGCCATGAATTGAACCCAATGCAATGTTGTCTTTGACCAACAGAAAAAAAACGCCCAACATGCCCCTATTAATGCTGTTTCTTCTATCCCGTAGGCTCACCCCGATGCGTTGCGCCGTTCGGCTTCGGACACGGCGAGGTTCCAGTCGTATTGGTAGAGATAAGCAAATTCGGCCAAGCTCACCCTGCAGCGAGTCAGTAGCGGAACGAACAAAAGCCCAGGAAGGTAATCAGTCAGGAAGGAAAAGGGGTGGATCAGAGCAACGCACAATATCAGGCCCACCGTCACGCCACACCAGAGACCCGACAGCTGCCAATTCAGCCCAAAGGCCGTGCCAAACGAGATGGGCAGGGCCACGATGTAGTACGCCGCCAGGTTCGCGTAGCTGCCAATCTCTTGGCGGCCGACGCCGCGCAGGAGCCCGCTGGCTACGGCCGCCGAGCCGTCAAAGACCTGCATAAAGGCGCAGACGGGGATCGTACGAGCGACGATCTCCACCACTTCCGCGTCGTTGGTAAAGAGGAGAGGAATCTGGTAACGGAGGGGCCCGACAAGACAAAGATTGAACCCGCCGATCAAGAAGCCGGCGACGGTGGCCTACAGAAATGCTTAGTTTCCTGTGCAGGTATTGAAGCGAGTGAAGTACGTGGAAGGAAAAAAACAAACGAAAAAGAAAAAAAACCAACCACTCTGGCACACGTCTTGGCGGCCTCAGGAAGCCGCGCGCCGATGAGGTTGGCTACGCGCGTCGACGCTGCGATGGACATGGGGAACGGGATCTGGTAGGTGGTGGAGGTCAGCGTGACGAGGATGCTCTGGGCGGCCAGCTCGGTGGTGCCGAACCGGCCGGCAGCCAGCGTCAAGATTTCAAAGGCGAAGAATTCGGCTTCGATCATGATCATGCCCGGCAGAGCGAGCTTCACAATGGGGCCTAGGGGTTGCCGGGTTAGCGCTGGAAAACTTGGGGCTCAGCCAACGTCATGTGTAAAAATTTTTTTTTTTCGCTCACCCCAGTTGGAAAAGATGCGCCTGGAAAAGCCGCCCCAGCACTGCGATCCGTCGACAAAGTAGACGTACGCGAGCAGCATCAGCGGCATGGTCCACTGCGTGACGACGGCGCTGATGGGCGCGCCGACAAAGCCCAGCCGGAAGTGCCAGACCAGCAGCCAGTTGAGCAGGATGTTCAGCGGCGCCGCCACCAGCAGCACGTACGTGTTGGCCGTGAACAGGCCCTGCGCCTGCATGTACCGCTTGGAGCACTCGAACACGGCGTTGGCCGGCATGCCGATGACCAGCACGCGCAGGTACTGCCCGGCCAGCTCGGCCGTGGCCTGCTCGGGCACCAGGCGCGCGAGGATCGCCTCGGACGACAGCCAGATGGCCGCGAGCGGCACGCAGAGCAGCAGCAGGAAGCAGCACATGCGCTGCAGCTGCAGGCCCACGAGCGTCTTGTGGCCGGAGCCGTAGGCCTGGGCGCACAGCGTGTCGAGGCACGTGGCGAGGCCCTGGCACGGTGCGTAGAACGTAATGCTGGCCGTCATGGCCGCCACTGTTCTGGTTAATAAGGGAACAACTATTAGAGAGAGAGAGAGAGACATATATCAAACAAAGAAAAGCAAACCACGTACAACTGACGGCACCCAGCTCGGCCTTGCCAATGTGGCTCACGGCAAACACGCCGGTGATGTTGATCGAGTATTGCAGCAGGAACGTAATGATGAGCGACCGCGAATACACGGCGATCGTCTTGGCTTCGCGCTGCCAGGTGGTGTGAATCTGGCCCGCGGCCACGGCGGCCTCCCACTGCTCGCTGAGGTGGCGGCCCGACGGCACGCCCAGTGCGTCTGGGGTTGTCGGCATGGGTGCCGACTCCGGTATCAGCGCTGGTGGTCCGAGGAGAGCAGTCTGTTCCGTCGGTCCCTGTGGCGGCCCATCTCCGGTGGCCGCTGACGGCACCGGCAACCATCGTTCTTCGTCGGCTTCGCGCCGCGGCAGCTTCGTGCTAAACACTCGCTTGTAGATGCGGCCAAAGAAGCCGCGGTCCTCGGAACGGCTTTGCCGGCCATCATCGGTGGTGTCGGTGACCGGGACGCCTGATGCCGTTGCTCTTCCTCCTTCTCTCCCCTCTCGTGCGGCTGCTGCTGCGGCACGCTTGGGCGGCAACAGGTGGTTGTCCCGCAGGAGGCTGCGTTCGGCCTCCCGCGCCTGCTTCTTCTCGAGGCGGCTCAACGGTGGACTGTCCTTGGGCGCCACACCCAGAACGGGCCGCGAATTGCCATAGGCAATGGCACTGGGCCGGCGGTACATGAGCGGTGCACCGGGCCCAACGGTGTCCGAGTCTGAATCCGAGTCGGATTCCGAGTCGGTTCTGTCGTTGTGCCGGTTGCTGTCAAAGGCGGCCGCGACGGCTTGCTCGTCGGCTTCCGATTCAGACGGAGGCAGCTCGGCCAGGTCCCGTGCCACCACTTCGTGCGCCAGCGGCGACGGATCGACCAGGGACGCCACAAAGGACGACGCCAGGTCCGCAACAGACCCGCGGCGCGCCCCGGCCGACGGCGAGGCGGCCGGAATGGGCCTGCTCGGCGCCATTGAAGAAGTGGATCAAGAAGTAGGAAAACGAAAATACACTGTAGACGAGAGAGTGTGTTCGAGGAGTAAAAGATATAAAAAAGAAAGTCCCAGCGATCTCCTCTCCAACGGCTATATAAAACTGAGAGCTCGACAAAAAGATAATAAATACGAACCAAAATTATTACACAAAATCCCTAGAAAACAAGAAACAACTCGTACAAAATCGAGTTGCGAGCACCGAAGAGAGGGGAACAGGGAAACGGGAGAGAAAAGGTGATGGCAGACGCCGGGATTTTTTGCCTGCCGTGCTTAAAAGGCAATGCCCGGCGGTCAGAAGCTCTATGCTGCAGCTTTTTATGTATCTATCCGATACGTCAAAAAGGCTGCAAAGAGCCGGCCGAAGAGTCATAACTGCGGCCGGCTCGGTCATCGCCTTCCTTTTGGGTTAAAAAGTCCGCAAGCGAGCGGAGTTGCGCCTATGCCTCGGGGTTTGTGGGGCGGTCGTCGTAGCTGTGTTCAGTCATACATACAGTCACACAAAGCGGAGAGCTTTCGTCGTCTTTGCCACGGTAGACGCTTGCACCTACCCTTTTAGCAAGTGTCCGGGCTAGCCTCGCGCCGTTCAAACCGTTCCTTCCTCAACCAGGTATTCTGCACTACAGTTCACTATTACTACATACTTAGTCCGCCCACAGCCTTCTATTAGCACGACATCTCTTTAGCCGTCAGCTCGTCCTTACGGCTTCGTGCAATTATTGGCTGGCGGGTCCTGCAAAGCACAAGCCTGGCCTGTTTCCGCACGCCAGTGCCCCTCTTTTCTTTTCTCCTCTGCTACCCCATGCCGTCATCGCGTGCCCTATGAGCTTTGTTGCTCCTTTGGGCGAAGGATCTTCCTCTGCGCGTCCGAGGACGTGTCGTTCAGCGCGCACAACCCACACGATTGAAACAGAAAGCTGAGAGTGTTAACACGCACGCCTGCTCCAGCATCACCAGAACATGGTGCTAGAGATGCCCCGGCTACGGCCCCGGTACCCGGGCGTCGGCGGCAACGCCAACAATGCCTTGCCGGCGGCCGCCCGGACTGACGAGGAGGAGGGTGTCCGACGAGTGCGTGACGACGACGCTGTCGGTGACGGCACCCTCGACGATGTCAATGACGGCGACGACGACGACGGCGACGACGAGACCACCTGCGGCGACCTCTGCTGTGCGCCGCTCACGGCATGGAGCCGGCCGGTCGAAGTCGGCGGCGTCGGGGCGTACGGCTATGCCGGCGAGGCCGCGTTCTGGGTCTGGCCCTTGTTTGGGCCGCTGCTGTTTGAGAACACGAGCAGCGATGTGAGTCTTTGTGTCTTGGGAGGCGAGCAGGACCTTGTGGGAAAGCAACCCGACGGTGACTGACACGACACCCAGGTCCGCGACGGACTCGCCAACGAGCGAAGTGTGTTTTGTTTTGGTCTACGTCTCCTCTACTTCATAGCGCCGAACGCAGCACTAACCATCAGCCTTTCTTTCCTACCTTCGGCTGTCCGTGACCATGGCCGTCGTGGCGGTGGCGATCGTGCTGTCCTTCCACCTCAAGAGCACGCCGACGCAGGTCGAGCTGCGCATGGCGCGGCCGCTGGGCATCCTCTTCTGGCTGCTGGCGGTGCTGACGCTGGTGGTGGGCGTGGCCAACTACATCAGTGCGTTTCCAGGATGGTTTTTCTTTGGAGGGGGGGGTTTTCACTTTATACATTGATTTCATGCACTCACTCTCGGCAGAAACCGTGAATAAGTACAGCCGGCGGGCAGCCATTGTCCAGACGGGATGGAAGACGCAATCGGTACGGACAAGTCCCTTTTCTTTCTGGCCGCAACCACAACGTGCTGCTAATTGCTGCGTTGATACGACAGATTATGGCCAGCGTGGCGTTTGCCATCTTCGGCTCGTGCGTCGCGCTCCTGGTGATCAACAAGATCGGGGAGAACAAAAGGACGACGCGTGTCGGTTGATCCGGGGACTTGGTTCTTGTTGCCGAGAACTCTAGCGTTTGGCTGTGTTGAGGCGCACTGCTTTTTCTTATAACGTCGGCGTCTATAAATGCAATGATTGCCTAGAAAGGCCAACCACCTCTTGTCCACAATCTCCGTATATTGGCATTCGTTCCTCTCTCGGACAGAGGAGGTGTAGATAGAATAGCAAACGAAAACACACCGAGAAACAGTACGTGCAACTAAGAATATACGCTTAAGTAAATCGAGAAGAGCCACTACTATGACTACTGTTCCTGCGAAAGACCTCGTGTTTCGACAACGAAAAACCATATCGCAACTCGTTCCTCCACTAGCTCTACATAGTCTAGTCGTCCTCGTTGCAAAACAGCGTCTCCGGCCGCAGTGCGCTCAGCATGCCCTCGGTGCACCCGCCGACCGTGCGCCGGAAGCGGTTGGCGTACGCCGCCGCCTGCTCGTCGATCTCCGCCAGCGTCGCAGGCTGCCCGTCCCACGCCAGCAGCGGCAGGTCCGAAAAAGGCGCCAGGCCGCTGCTACTACCACTGCTGCTACTAGGACGACCGGACAGCAGCGTGTCCAGCAGGGCACGCGACCCCAGCCGCACTTCATCGCCGTGGGCACGCACCGCGTCGCCCTCCTCCCCAACGCCCGCCACGTCGTCGTCGGCCGCGTACTCCTCGGGCGGCTGGTACAGCTCGTTGTGGACGGTCGCGAGCGCGCCCGCCACCGGTGCGCTGGGGTACACCAGCCACAGACCGCGCGCCCGGCAGAGACGCAGAGCATGCTCGAGCCAGGCGGGGAACCGCTTGCTGACACGCTTTTCGGTGAGAAGCAAGTCCGTCTGTTGCTGCTGCTGTTGTTCTGGTTGCTGTTTCTCGGCCTGCTGGGTCTCCAGCAGCTGCGCGACGAACCGGTGCAGCTCCACCCAGCGCTCGCCGAGGAACAAGACGGCGTTGCTGTTCGGGGCCTGCCAAAGAAACGAGGTCGGCCCACCGCCGTCGCCCTTGCCCTCGCCCTCGCCGTCCGCACCTGCGGCCACGGGCGGAGTGCTCCGCTTTGCACCGGCCGCGGGCTGCTTTTTCAAAGCAAACGGCGGCGTGAATGTTGTCGTCCCGTCAAGAGCCGTCGACGGCAGCGCTAAACTCAGCCCAAAAAGCCTCTTGTCCCACTCTTGCAAAAGCGCCGCATTGGAGTACCGGTACTCAAGAAGAGCGTATTTGACGTCTGACCGTCTTGTTAGTTGAGGGGGGAAAAAAAGAAAGAAAGAAAGAGAAAAAAACATTTATCTTACAGCTGAAGAAATCCGGCGCCAGCTCGGTCTGCGGCGACAGCACAAGCACGTGCGAATACTGCGGATTGGCCGGCCAGAACGACTCGAGAAACCGGACGGAGCTCTCCTCCTCGCGGACGCCGTGCTTGGGAATGCGGTGCCGCAGCGTGGGATGCCGCGTAGTGGGTGTCCCTGCTGCGTCAGCCGCGTCCCCGGGCGGCCACTGAAACGTCTTGAGGAACTCGTCCGTGGGCGGGTCGACCGTTTGCGGCAGCTCGATGGTGAGGTGCGGCACGGGGCCGGCGCCAAAGTCGGCGCTGCTGAGGGACCGCAGCAGCCGGATCAAACTGCCAGACGCGCCCGGGTACGCATGGATCAAGATGTCGACGCTGATTTTGTTCCAGCCTGATGAGGACGTCAGCACGAGAGACACACGAAATACGAAACCGTCTTTCACAGGGGCTCACAATCGTACTAGACAAGGATGCGCTGTCCAGGGTCGTGAGCCACCCGAGGCGCTTGGCGGCGTTTGTGGGCAGCTCAATCAACGCGGCCTGGCTGCCTTTGTTATACGACCGTATGCCCTTGAGGAGGTATGCCTCCTCCGTGTTCGATCCGTCCACAATGACGGCCTGTGGGTGCATGTAGAGCTCAACGTGGGCTACGCAGAAGACGACGTCGTCAGCAAAAAATAAAATAAAATAAAAGAAAAAGAAAAAATTCAATGGCAACCACGGGAGCTCGGAATTGAACAAAGGACCTACACATGGCCATCTCAACACTCTTCTCCATTCGCTTGTCAATCGAGATGGACGCAAAGTCCGGTCGCGCGTCTGTCGAACATGCCGTCAGCAAAGCACCATTACCAGACTGTTGTCGTCGTGCCCTTTCAACCAACAAACCTGCGTACCGTGAAAAAAGATGTTGCACGACGCGTCGATGCCGTTGATATCCTGCAGCTCATCCAGGCTTATGCCGCTCCGGCTCATGACGGCGAAATGCACATAGCTTCGCAGCTGGGAGCCCATCTGGCAGGCCAAGGGCAGCAGCGCCGCGATGCTCTGCACGCTCCCGGCGGCGAACAGCACGTTCTTGTTGTGCTGATACCCGCCGTGCGTGCGCGTGATCGCCCGGAGCGATGTGCCCAACGCCAGGAACCGTAGCGGGCCGTTGTAGGTATAAACCACCGGACCGGATGCCGGTTCCGGTATGCCTGCCCCGGGTGGTTCGCCGCCTTTGCCGGCCTTTGTACTTCCACCGCGCGGCGAGGAAGGCGGTGGGCTCTGCCCTTGGTTTCCGTATGGCTGCTGCTGCTGGCCTTGCGTATACGGCGCCGGGCTTCCGCCTCCCACCTGGCCGTCGCCAGGGAGCTGGTGTTGGTACACGGGACGGCGGCGGTCGCGAATGGGCAGATCGGAGGGCAGATGTCGGATGAAGAGGTACACGGCGGCGGCGACGAGAAAGACGAAGAGAAACCGCCGGAGGAGCTTGCGGGGTTGTACGCGCAGAAAAGCCAAGGTAGGTGTGCGTCCACCGCCGGAGAGACCGCTGACACCGACGCCGCCGACGATGCCACCGACGATGCCGCCGCCGCCGCCGCCGCCACTGCCGCCGCTGCTTCGGGGCCGGTTGTGGTCGTCGTCCTTCTTGCCCAGCTCCACGTCGCTGAGAAAGAGCCCCTGCATTGTGTCTGCGGGCGGGCCTGGTACAGGCCAACTAGGTGCGTGCAATGGACCTAAAAACAAGATAGAACCGCTTCTCGGCCGTGTCCCAATGTTGCTCTTCTCGTCACGCTCGGCATCCCATCTTGCGCTGCCGTTGTTGTTCCCTCTGGCCACGATCGTCGCCTTCCACCCACGCGACGGGCCTGTGAAAAGGCTGTTTCTTGTTCCCGTTTCGCTTCAAAAGCCAATTACTTTGTTTCCTCTTGCAAATGCGTTGCGCGAATTCTGCTTGCTCGTATCGTGACGTTGTTGTCGACAGATGCGTTGTTTTTGGGGGGGGAAGCTGCTTCGTTGGCGCTGTACGTTGTATTTACCCCAGGCGCCAGGGCAGGGGTCGCCGTTATTACGCGATAGCTGGCCCGAGCTTTCGGCGGGTTGGCCGCAAGGCTGATCTTGCGGTGCATTTATGCTTATCCACGCATAGACCCATTGGCTAATCAGTCTTCTACCGTTTAGGTAAATATCGAATCTGCCGAAGATGTGACGGCTTTCTCGCCTGAAATGATATATAACTTTTAAGGCTGGGATCGGGACTTGAAGCGTAGAATAGCTCAAGAACATGACACAAATTTAAAAGCTTTCGGGTGGTGCCTCCTGAATTAGACGGAATTCAGAGCGGTTGCAAAAAGAAGTGCAGGGATGCATGCAACTTATATGCATTTATCCGAGCTCGATACATGGAAAAATCAGTTTTCATGCAACCTAAATTTTCACCACACGAGAAGATCCAGGCGGCGTCGAAGATCTCAACGTTTTTCGACTATTCTTATGTTGCACATTTATACAGAACGAGTGTCTTCATAACTACAGCGTATTCACACGTACTGCAACGCCGGGGAGTTTGAAATTCAGCGGCGTTGTTCCTTGCCTTCGCCTTTTTGGACAGCCGGGGGCCGTATCATCAAACCATGGGAAAGTCACGGCGGAGCCGGTCCAGCGCCGCGCGTCGGGCAGACCCGGTGGGCAACCGGCCGCGGCCGGTCAAGGCGCTCGCCGACCCCGAGCTAGCCGCCATACGCACCGACAAGATTCTGCCCGTCGTGCAGGACCTGCGGAGCGCGGACCCCAAAGTACGCACAACGGCGGCCGGCGCCATTGCCAACATCGTGGAGGACGCCAAGTGCCGGAAACTGCTGCTTAGGGAGCAGATCGTGCACACGGTGCTCGGCGAGACGCTGGCCGACGCGCACATTGAGAGCCGGGCCGCCGGCTGGGAGGTCCTCAACGTGTTGGCCCAGCACGAAGAAAGCGACTTTTGCGTGCATCTCTACCGCAGCGACGTCCTGACGCCCGCAGCGCATGCTCTCGCACAGGTACGTTCCGTTTGTGGGGCAAACGCCTTAAAAAAAGGGGGGGAGAGTTCCCGGAAAGATGTTCTTTTTTTGTCGTAGGGCTGCGCCTGGCTGACCAATGGCACCAGATCGTTGAGACGCTCAACGCCACCGATACGCCCTTCTCCAAGCTCACCAAAGCGCAGCAGGAGTTTGTTTGGCGGCTCACCTCGTCCGTGCTGGACCTCGTGGGCCAGCTGGCCGACGCTCGGGACGAGATTCTGGAGGCCGTCGTCGGCAACGTCACGGTCACGCGGGCGCTGTTCGCGCTGGTGTCCAGCACGGTCGCGCCCTTGGACATCCAGTGGGGCGCGCTGACGTGCCTGGCCCGCCTGTGTGAGGACCAGCGGGTGCTCGCCGAGGCGGTCGTCGACGACCAAGTGAGCGGCTGCTGTTACGCCGCACTGCTTAAGCTGAAAGAAGGCGGCGGCCCGTTGGCTGTGGCCGCGTGCGCGCTCTTGCACGCCGTGTTTGCCGCGCTGGAATGGTTCGACCACAGCCCCGGGCGGGACAACGCGTCCGACGCCGTCCTCGTCCCGGCCTTGGCGGCGTGGATCGACCAGCAGCTACAGACGGACGGACCCGGCGAAGAGGGCCCGGACCGCGCCGTGGACGCGTTGGGCCTGGCCCTCCAGACGCTGGCCATGATCGGCACGACATTGAAGGCGTCGTTGGAAAAGGGCAACAAGGACGAAGAAGTGTGGAACGGCATTCAAGACGACAATGGCGCTGATGGTGCCAGTGGTGACCTTGGCGACGACGACGACGATGACGGTGACGACGACGAGATGCTGGACGGCGAAGCCGCCGGAACGAAACCGGCCAAGGCAAACGGCACAAACGCAGGCGAGCAGGACGAATCCATGGACGTGGACGGTGACGAGCATCACGACGAACACGGCAGCGAAGATGACGACGATGACGACGACGTTGATCTGGACCGGGATATGGAGGCCGTGGCGGGCTTTGACGACAAGGACGTCGTGGACGCCCCCAGCTTGGCGGCCGATTTGCCCACGCTGCGGGCGCTGATCAACGACGCCATCCCGCCGATGATCCGCCTCGTCGCGGCCCGTCTCCAAGACGCCGATGCCGACGCGGTGGCGGTGCTCCGCGAGGCGCTCGCGGCGCTGAACAACATGGCGTGGACGGTCGCGTGCATCGACCTCGACGACGAAGGCAACAGCGGCATTGTGCAGGCCTGGACGCCCGTGGCGCTCCGGGTCTGGCGCAAGGTGGTCCGGCCCCTGGTCACGCAAGATCTGGTGGACCGCGCGGTCGCTGCACAGGTGGCGGGCCTGGCCTGGGCCCTGGCCCGCGTGCTCCGGGGCGCCACGCCGACGGACGCCGGCGAGCTCGACAAGTTTATGGCCCTTCGAGACCGGGCGGCCGGTTTTGACGGAGCCGGCGGCGGCGCCGACGGCGCCGACGCTGGGGCCGTCAGCGAGGACGACGACGACGACGATCCGCTGCAGAGTCTGGCGGTCAAGTGCGTGGGTGTGCTGGGCCAACTGGCCCAGGGCGCGGCCCCCCTCGACGTCAACCGTAAGGTGGGCCACTACCTCGTGGGCCTCGTCGACGCCCTCCCGGCGACGCCGGCGGCCGAGGCCGTGGAAGCCTTCAACCAGCTCTTTGACCTATACGGCGACGAGACGGCAGCGTGCGACAAGGCGGTGTTCTGGGCGGACCAGCTCCTCGAGAAATTGGACGCGGCGCTGCCCAAGGCCAAGGCCATGGCAAAGACGGTCGACAAGCGGGCCAGGACGGAGCTGCGGACGCGCGCGGACGAGGCGGTGCTGAACCTCCGCCGGTTTATCCAGTACAAGAAGAAGCACGCGCCCCGGTGAGGAAGCATGGAAGCAGCAGTCGAACCAAGCAGGTGGCACGTCATGTAGTGAGCATTTACGATTGGAGTTTGGAGGTTAGAAAAAAAAACAATGATTTCGCGGTTAGATAAAAACGCCAGTGCAGTTAGCAAAATTACATCTAAAAAACCCTTTTGGTCGTATAAACCATCCCAACGCCGGAACGCTGTAAACCCAAAAATGGACGTCAAAAAGCTTTCCTACCCTTCGTTCTAAGAAGGAAAAAAACAAAAAAAAAGGCAAGACAAAAAAAGGCATTCTATCTCACACACCCCCCCGTTCGCCCACTTTCTCTTACCCGATGGGCTTGAGCTTCTTTTTCTTCGTGCCCCCTACGCCGTTGGCGCCGCTGCTCTTGCCCGCCGTTGTTGTCTTAGTTGTTGTTGATGATGACGCGGCCGCCGGTGCGGCGCCGGATTTGCCCTTTTGGAACGACCGCCAGCTGTTGATGCGCTGGTCGCGCGTGGCCTCCCAGTCCTGCTCGTGCTGGCGCTTGCGCTTGCGCGCCGCCAGCTCCTCGTCCTCGCGGCGCTGCTCGCGGCCCTCCTCCTGCATCTGGGCGCGCAGCTGGCGGCGGCGGCGCTGCTCGTTGTCGATGAGCACGTACTTGGCCTTGTCGGCCCACTGCTTCTTGAACGCGGGCGTCTTGAGCTCGGGGCTGTCGACCGTCCACTTGTTCTCGCGCATGAGCAGCATGCGGGCGTCGGCGATGGCCTCGTCGAGGCGCGCGCGGTGCTTCTCGTCCATGAGCTCGGTCTGGGCCTTCTTGAGGCGGTCAAAGGCCTCGGGCGCGCGCGGGTTGCGCGTCTTGTCGGGGTGGATGAGCAGCGAGACCTTGCGGTAGGCGACCTTGATGTCGTTCTCGGTCACGCCGGGCTGGAGGCCGAGGACGGCGTATCTGCGGGAGACGAAGCGCCCCGTTAGTTATAGATACTCCAAGATACGATGACGATACTCTGACAACCACACGTACGCATCGAGTCGAAAGGCGCTGAGGATGCGCTCAATCTCTTCGTCTTTGTCGGCCTCTTTCTTTTCCGACTCGAGGATGTCGATGGCGTCGCGCCCGTCGTCGTCCGCGCTGGCCATGGCTGTTGATCTATAAGGATGCGGTGCAAAAAAATCTAGCGAAGAAACAAAAACAGAAAGACGACGGGCGAGGGGGCGACAGGCGCAATGCGAATGGACGGTTGAGCGGCCTCGGTTGAAGATGGTTCGAACGGCTCAATAGCGAATTACGAGGGCAGAGGGGCATTCGCCAAAGCGAGCGATAAAAGATCGCCTAGATGCATATCGATAAGAAACTTTAAAAAGCTCTGATAAGGATAAGCTTTTTTTAGGAGGAAAAGAGAGAAAAGCAGCGTCAACGTAATTTTTCTATCGACGGCAGTGGTCTGGTTTTCCTCCACGCTTCACCCTTCGCACACACAAAAAACCCGCAGCCATGCCTGAACGATTATCGTCTCCGGCACTGTCGGAGAATGAGATCGACATTCTGGGCTCACTGATCACGGACGATTTCCATGGCTTCGGGAGCGACGACGACTCGGACGGCCCGAAGAAAAACCGGAAACGGAAGAAGACGACGGCGGTAGCCACGGGCGCGAACGATCTCGACTTGGGGGCGATCCTGGAGGACGAGGAGGAGCGCGACGAGGCGTACATTGCTCTGCAGCAAGCCGCGGCGTTCCGCAAGTCGAGCAACCTCAAGGGCAACACCGTCAAAAAGGGCGGCGGCTTCCAGGCATTGGGTGCGTTCTTTTTTTTTTTTTTTTAATATTATTATTGATTTTCTTTTGCCTTTAACTACTTTGTCACCCTCTCTAACCTCTCCAGGCATCAATGCGACCTTGTTGCGCGCCATCACGCGCAAGGGCTTCTCGGTGCCCACGCCCATCCAGCGCAAGACCATCCCGCTCATCCTGGCCCGCCGCGACGTCGTCGGCATGGCGCGCACGGGGTCCGGCAAGACCGCCGCCTTTGTGATTCCCATGATCGAGCGTCTGCGCGCCCACAGCGTGCGCGTCGGCGCGCGCGCGCTGGTCTTGTCGCCGTCGCGCGAGCTGGCGCTGCAGACGCTCAAGGTGGTGAAGGAGCTGGGCAAGGGCACCGACCTCAAGACGGTCCTGCTCGTCGGCGGCGACAGCCTCGAGGAGCAGTTCGGCCTCGTGGCCGCCAACCCGGACATTGTCATTGCCACGCCGGGCCGCTTTCTGCATCTCAAGGTCGAAATGGGGCTCGACCTGTCGTCGGTGCGGTACGTCGTCTTTGACGAGGCCGACCGGCTGTTCGAGATGGGCTTCGCCGCCCAGCTGACCGAGATCCTGCACGCGCTGCCGCCGTCGCGACAGACGCTGCTGTTTTCCGCGACGCTGCCGTCGTCGCTCGTCGAGTTTGCCCGCGCCGGCCTGCAGGACCCGAGCCTGGTGCGCCTCGACATCGAGACCAAGATCTCGCCCGACCTGCAGAGCGCCTTTTTCAGCGTCAAGGGCAGCGAAAAGGACGGCGCCCTCCTGCACATTCTGCACGACGTCATCAAGATGCCCCTGGGCCGTCCGGAGGGCGCGCCCGAGGAGCGCCGTCCCGACTACGAAGAAGAAGAAAAAGAAAACGCGGCGGCAGCCGCAGCGCGGTCGAAGAAGCGGAAACGCGGCGGCGCGGCGGTCGGGGCGGCCAAGGAAAAACCGACCGAGCACTCGACGCTCGTTTTTGCGGCGACCAAGCACCACGTCGAGTACCTGGCGGCTGTGCTGCGCGAGGCCGGGTTCGCCGTGTCGTACGTGTACGGCTCGCTCGATCAGACGGCGCGCAAGATCCACGTGGACAACTTCCGGCGGGGGCTCAGCAACATCCTGGTGGTGACGGACCTCGCAGCCCGCGGCATCGACATCCCCGTTCTGGCCAACGTCATCAACTACGACTTTCCGCCCCAGCCCAAGGTGTTTGTGCACCGCGTCGGCCGCACCGCGCGCGCGGGCCAGCGCGGCTGGAGCTACAGCCTCGTGCAGGACACGGACGTGCCGTACCTGGTGGATCTGCAGCTGTTCCTCGGCCGCAAGCTGATTGTTGGACGCGATGGCCGCGACGGCCGCGAGAACGGCAGCCACCACCCGCCGGCCAACTTTGCGCAGGACGTCGTGGTCGGCGCGCTGCCGCGCAGCGCGGTGGAGCCGCACGTCGAGTGGGTCAGCACGCTGCTGCACGACGTATCCGACGTGGAGCTGCTGCGTACGGTGGCGGCCAAGGCGCAGAAACAGTACTTCCGCACCCGGCTGTCGGCGTCGAGCCAGAGCGCGCGGCGGGCGCGCGAGATTGTGGCCGGCCGCGCGTGGTCGCAGCTGCACCTGCTGTTCGACGAAGCGCCAGACGCCGCGGGCGCCGCGTCGACGGCGCCGGAGCGCGAAGACATGCTGGCCAAGATTACGGGCTACAAGCCGTACGAGTCGATCTTCGAGGTGACTATGCAGGGGAAAAAAAGGGCAATGAAGAGCGAGGCAGCCGAGGTGATGCGGACCATGCGGAAGCGAGCCGGGCCCCGGCGGATCACTGCGCCGAGCACGACGGCAGCAGCGATGCTGATGGGCGAGGGCGGCGACGATGACGACAACACTGTCGACAAGTCTGCCGCCGCCAACGCCGCAGAGTTCGACGATGGCGATCATGACGAAGAGGATGGCGCTGGACCAAAAGCAAACACGTACGACAGCGACAACGACGACGATGACGAAGACGGAGACGAAGAAGAGGTGACGGTGCTGGACGCGGGCGCCGCGTCGGCCGTGAGCGGCAAGACGGGCCCGGCGTGGCTCGATGCCTCGGTGTACATGTCGTACACGCCGCGGACGGGTGGGGGGGGCGCAGGCAGCCGCGCGGCCGAGGAGCGGGGCTACGGCGTGCACGGCACAGCGTCGGGGGCGGACGGCGCTGTGAGCTTTGCGGCAGCGGCGCGCGACGCCACCATGGACCTGACCAACGACGAGACGGCCAAGGCCTTTGGCGTGCCGACGCGGGCCAAGATGCGCTGGGACAAGAAGCAGGGCAAGTACGTGGCGCGGGCCAACGACGAGGACGGCAGCCGGGCTAAGAACAACGGCCACGGCGCTGCCGGCGCCGGCGCCGGGGGCCGACGCATGATCCGCGGCGAGAGCGGCGTCAAGATTGCGGCGTCGTTCCAGAGCGGCCGGTTCGACAAGTGGCGGCGGGCGCACCGGCTCGGGGCGCTGCCGCACGTGGGCGACACCGAGCGCGCGGGCCTGGCGCGGCAGGTCAGCAGTGGCGTCGGTTCGGGCGGTCCCGACGGTCCCGGTGGCAGCAGCCACGGTCCGCGCGCGGGCGGCCGGTTCTGGCACAAAAAGGAGCAGGCGCCCAAGGAGGCGGACAAGTACCGGGACGACTACGCGGTGCGCAAGCAGCGGGTGGCGGAGGCCAAGGAGAAGCGCATCGGGCGGTTCAAGGACGGCGAGGGCAGCTACCGGGAGCTCAAGGGGGCGGACGACATCCGCAAGGCGCGCAAGGTGGACGAGCAGAAGAAGCTCAAGAACGCACGGCCGTCGCGGGGCGACAGCGGCGGCAGTCGTGGTGGTAGTCGGGGTGGTAGTCGGGGTGGTAGCCGGGGTGGTGGTGGTGGTGCTAACCGTGGTAACGGTGGTCGTGGCGGCGGCGGCGGCGGCGGCCGGGGAGGACGAGGAGGACGGGGAGGACGAGGCCGGCGTTGATCAGCAGGGCTCGTTCCGGCATGTACGGCATTTACGGCGTTTCACCGTTTGTTTCTTCTATAGCTTTTTTGTTCCCTGTCAAGCGGATAGACCTCATTGCGTTGGATGCTTCAGAAGGATTTATGCACAGGCTGAAAGGCGGATCGACGAGCTGCAATGTGACGCTGTAGACAGCCCACACGTGGGAAGTTAGCGGCCCGCGTTCGACTGCTACCGTTACAGGGGTCCTTTTGCCGCGTGCATGTAGCACTGTATCATACTGTTAGAACACTGTACGCCTAGAAGCCGCCCCCCTTCCCCAAGGTTGGTTTTTGCGACGCGCAAATCGAACGGCACGCAACGACGGCCAAATGAGGGATAAAGCTTTTCGTTCTTCTTTTTTTGCTTTTTTTTTTCTGTTGCTTTTTACTAGAGCTGTCTTGGCTCTTTTACGTTTCTATATAGAACGACGTGCAGGCGATTGCTGACTGTTTCTCCCTCCCGGAAATCCGCTGATTTAATCTATAAATATCACACAAATCACCTCTCGAACAATCCCCAAAGGAAACGACATCAATCAGTAATATGCCATCTCAGATTGGCTTGTCCGCCGTCGTTCCTCTTTTCGCACTTCAGCCGTCGTCTCATCGTCGTCTTCGATCCCGTGCCTTTCCCGCTGGCTGGAACCCGCCATTGCAGCATCTCGTGATCCGTAACGACGACCGTTGACGCCTCACGGCCTCTTTTCCGTTCCTTGCTGCTCTTGCTCCACGTCCTCCCTTCTCTTTCTCTTCCGTCTTTGTTTTCTTTGTCCTTTCTTCCGCGTTCGTTTCTCCCCCCCCGTCATGCCCACCTACCTCTGCCACGGCTTCCGCTGGCACCGCCCCAGCATCCGCGTCTTTGTCATTGTCCAGAACCTCGACGATGCTTCGCCCGACTGGATCGTCCGCCCGGCTACGGTTCAGAGCCTGATCGGCTCGTTCTACAACCTGTTTGACTTTTTGCCCCCGCCGCGGCAGGACGGTCGGGACGGCGCGGGCGCCCGGGGCGCCCGCAACACAAGCAGCCAACCGCCACCACCAACACGGGTCACGGACAAGAAGCGGGCGCGCTCCAAGAGCAAATCCCGGCGCGACAAGGACCGGTCCGGGCTCCCCGGGATTGGAGGAGAGAAGGGCGATGACGATGTGCCGCCTCCCGGCGTTGTGCGAGGTGGCGCGTTTTGTTCCGGCACCGACGTCTATGCCGCTACGGGCGCCGACACCGACACCGACGCCGTCCTTGGCCGGCAGGCAGGGCTCCCCGTCCTGCTGCTCGAGGAGTACGACCCGCGGCAGCTCGACGAGGTGTCGCGGCCGCACGCCTACGTGGCCGACTACGTCGCGCGCGTCGACCTGTCGGTCTCCGTGGTGGACGAGATGGCGCGGTACGAGCGGCTGCTGCGGCAGCAGCAGCAGCAGAAGCACCGGTTGAAGAAACGTGGGGCCGACGACCTGCCCGCAATGACGGGGTCCGCCGCGGACGAGGGCTCCGCGGAGGGTCACAGTACGGCCGCGGCCGGCGGAGACGGGGCCATCCCGCCGTTCAAGAAAAAAAGCGGCGGCGGCGGCGGCGGTGGCGGTGGCGGCTGGTTGGAGCGCCTGCGGGACCAGCTGCAGCGGGGCGAGCCCATTCGGTGGTATCTGGTGGTGAACAACGACGAAGAGCGGGCGTGGGCGGAGGAGGAGGCATCGGATGAAGAGCAGGCAGCACCACTACAACAACAACCACAGCCACAACCGCGGCGGACCCCAGCATTTGTTGTCCGCGACGTTGAGGATTCTTCGGCCGCCAACAACAGCGACGAAGGTGCCTTTTACGACGCCGAGGAGGGCAACGGCCACGGCCACGACACTGCCGCCGCAGACGAAGCCGCCCGCGAGCGGGACCGCCGGCGCCTGCGGTACGAGCTGACGGGCGACGCCAACATTTTGCGCGACGATTTCGCAGCAGCAGCAGCACCATCATCATCATCATCAACAACAATGCGCACGCCGGATGACCAGCAAATGGTGGACACCCGGGTGGGCGAGCGCAGCAGCACGACGGCGGACCGGCGAAGCCGGTTGCAGCAGCCGCAGCCGCCGCCGGTGCCCCAACGATTCGAGGCACAACCGCAACCACAACCACCGCGGTTCCGGCCGCCGCCCGGGCCGCACGTATTTACGCCACCGCCGACGCTGCGGCCCAAGACGCCCTCAGGCCGGTCAGGCGGCAACCCGCCGCCTCCACCGCCCGCACCGCCGCCAAAAACACCCACGGGCCGGTCGGGCGGCGGCGGGTTGCGGCGGCTGTTTGGGCGCTCCAAAGCAGAGGCAACATGAATGCGAGGGCACATGGCGACAATTGTATGTATATATTGTACCAAAAAAAGAGAATAAAAGTGCTACGTCAAGAAAGACATCAAAGAATGAAACGAGCGTTCTGATTACAGCATGTGGCTAGCTAAGGATCGTCTTTTGGTTTGAAACATGCGCTTTTCGCCCCGAAAGGTAAAATGGTATATTCGTAAAATAGATCAGAACAACAGCTGTATGCTTAGTCCAGGTTGGCCGCGCCGGTGCCCGTACGAGCTCCCGCCGCCCCTGCCGATCCTGCCGCTCCTGCGTTGGACGACGACGACGCCACGCTCGTGGGCCGTCCCGGCCGCTTGCCCGCAATCTTTTCCTCCCACCACGACGCGTCACCCAAGAACGTTGCCTTGAGCGGCGACAGCGGCCCCGTCGTGGTGCCGGCCGTTGCGGTCACCGAAACACCGCTAGCGTTGATGTCGCTGTCTCCCTTGTGTTGCGGCGGCTTTGGTGCGGTTGGGCGCTGTGCTCCTGCTGCTGCTGCGGCCGCGGCCGCGACATCGACGTCGACGTCGACATCGCTTTCGTCCGCCGAGTCGGCCCAGTCGCGCTCGCTCCACGACGCGCTGTCTTTGGCCTCGGGCACAGCCCTGGTCCGCACGGGGGTGCTCGCGTTATCAGCGCCCGTGCTCCTGGGTGTCTCCTCGCCCGCTTGCACGGTCTCGGGGGTCGAGCGCGCGCTCGTTGCCTGCGTGTGTGGTTCGGGTTGTGGCGCAGCAGCAGCAGCAGCAGAAGCAGCAGCTGCAGCAGCCGCTGCCTCGTCGTCGCGCTGCGCCGTGTGTCTTTGCGCGTCGTCGGCCGGCTTCGGCATCCCGCCAACCCCGTCGGCACCGTGGTCTTTGCCGTCCGCATCGTCCCCCGGGGGCGTCTGCTGGTGGTGGTGGTCCCTCCGCTTCTGCTGCGACTGCATGGTGGTGGTTTCCGTGCCGTGCTCATCGGGACCCTCGTGCAAGGGCTTCGCCCGCTCCTGGCTGCCCTCGTCGTCGTCGCGCATCCGGGCCGCCGCCGAGTCGCTGAAGTGCGCGTCCACCATGTGCTTCACGACGGGCCACCCAAACGCGTTGGCAAACATGCGCCGCACCACCAAGTTGTTGTGCGCGTCCGGCTCCAGCTTGACCAGCACCTTGCGCCACGACAGCCCGCGGTGGTAGGCGCGCGCAATTTTTTCCTCGACCTTCATGCTCGCGCTGTCAACCACTTCATCGGGTTCCCGGTCCGGGTTTGTGGTCGCCGGGTCGTCGTATTCTTGCGCATACAGCTCCGAGTCCTGGTGTTTGTTGTTGTTATCGCGCGAGGCGCCGCCGCCGCCGCCGTACGGCGAAGACGCCCGCGTCGGGACGCTCGTCGACGACTTAGACCGCTGCTGGAACGTCTTGCGCCGCAAGGCGAGTGTACCCGTCGGCCGGCGCTTAAGCGGCGGAGGGGGAATGTCGGACGGGTGGTAGACGCGGTCGTGGAAGATGGTGCGAGGCCGTTTTGCGGGGTCAATCAAAAACTCGACCGACGGCAACTTCGGGTTGATTATGTCTGTCGCCGATTCAAAAAAAGATGTCCTTGGCGGCGCCGACACCCCGTCGCTCATCATGTCGCTCGCTCCCGTTCCTCCTGCTGAAGCTGCCGGCGACGCATCGCCGGGCGCCCCTCGTCCGGAGGCTGCACCACGCGCGTTCTGATTGCTTCCCGGTTGGACGGAGCTGGTCTTGGACCCAGGCGATGAAGCAAACGCTTCGGGCCGCAAGGTTTGGCTTCGCTGGTAAATCTTGTTCTGCTTGTGCTGGTGGTGGTGGTGGTTGTTGTTGTTGTTTCCAAAGGACGTCGATGTGTGAGCAGGTGGACGTGGAGGTTGCGCGTCCGACGGGGGTGACGATGCGGGCGCGGGCGCATGTGGCGGCGGCGGCGGTGACGGCGCGGATGGGGCTTCGCTGCTCTTGAACAGGTTGCTGAAAAAGGAACTAAAGGGGTTGGTGTTGTTCGTGGTGCCGGTTGCCAACGGGCCGGCCGCGTCGTGGGCCGACGAAGGCGGGGGGGATGCGTGGTGGCCCGTGTTTGAGCGGTAGGGGTGCGAGGCCGTGACCGACCGCAAGCTCACCCGGTCGTCCTCTTGCGTTGCGTTGGCGGATGGCTGGGGGACTTCGTGCTCGTCGTGGTGACTGGCCGACACGCTCGCCGTTTCCGCGCCGTCGTCCACGGGAAGCGGCGACAACGAAGCGTCTGCTTCCTCCCCCCCTGGCTGGCCCGGCGTCTGGCCCTCTTTGTCGCCGCCGTCCTCGTCTTCGAGATCCCACTGGTCCGGCCGCGGCGTGGTCACGTTTGTGCCGATGAGCTCGGCCCAGCCGAACCCTACGACGGTTTCGACCAGGCCCGCCTCGCGCCGCGCCTTTTCGACCCGCCCCAGTCCCTGCCAATCGAGGAAGAGCAGACAGCTAGTCCGCAGCGGCACGATGCCGTCGTTGACCACGTTGGAGTAGACCGTGCGGTTGCGAAATTTTTTCAGGGCCGTGTGCGCGGGCCCCGTGGGCAGAATGCGCAGCAGCGGCTTGGACTCGGGCTGGGGCTCGCCGAGCACCCGTTTGTGCGCGTTCTCGCTCAGGTTGCTCACCAGGGCGCCCCAGCCGCTGCGCGCAATAGTGGGCGCCCGCCAGGTCAGGCCCAGGTCCTGGCCCGTGCGGCCGACCAGGCCGAAGTCGAGGGCGAACTTGACGTACAGCGGGTTCTCGTGGTTGAGGCCGAGAAAGGGCGAGGCCATGCTGATGAAGTTGACGGGCTGGATGAGGTCGAAGAACTGCGGCGAGTGCTTCTGGATGTAGGCGACGGCGTACGTCTGCACGAGGCCGCCGAGCGAGTGGGCGACGAAGCTGATTTTGGTGAACGTGTAGGGCCGGTGGTTCTCGGTGGGCGACTTTTGGATGGTGCTGTGCTTGTGCGAGGGACGGCTGCCGGGCGCGGTGACGGCCTTGTCGCCGTGCGGCACCAGCGCGGCCCGTTCCGCCGTCGCCGCTTTCGAGGACGGGAGAAAGGGCTGGTCTGGGTAGGTCATGGACAGCACGTAGCGCGCAAGGCGCTTACCTAGATACTTAATCCCCTTTTCGGTCTTTGTCGCGTTTCCAGGATAGCCCCGGACCATGACCTCTTCC
Organism: Fragosphaeria purpurea; assembly: GCA_002778095.1. Taxonomy (NCBI): domain Eukaryota; kingdom Fungi; phylum Ascomycota; class Sordariomycetes; order Ophiostomatales; family Ophiostomataceae; genus Fragosphaeria; species Fragosphaeria purpurea. The sequence continues at coordinate 4,086,635 of PCDL01000021.1, read as the reverse complement.
TCGCCGTCGTCGTCGTCGTCGTCGTTGTCGTCTTTGTTATCGTTCTCGTTGCCATTTTCGCTCTTGTTTTCGGCACTCGCGGCCGCTTCTCGTTCTCTGGCTTTGCGCGCCTTGCGGTCGACTTTTGCTTGCTGAACGGCAGCGTCGATGCTCTCCTTCATGTACAGCATGTCGTTGCTGAGATTGCTGTGCAGCCCGTGGGTCAAGATGACGAGGTGGACTTTGATGGGCTGCCTTTTGCCGCCTTCCGCACGCGCCGCATCCGGTCGTGGATTTGTCTTCGTCTGTTGTTGCAGCTGTGACGTGTCCCTGACCGCCGTCGTCTCCGGTTCCAGCGCCGCAGCCTTGTCGACCAGCTTCGCGCGGACGTTGGCGTGTTTGTCCAAACCGGGCAGCAACGGCTTGTTCCACAGAGTGGCCGTGTCTTCGACGCGCAGGCGAATGGCGCGCGAGAACACGCCCCGCGGCTGTTCCGGGTGAAACCCGTCGCGCCCGCGCTGGTAGTCGCTGACGCGGCCCGGCTGCAGAACCTGGGCCTGGCCGCTGTTGTTGCCGTTGTGCCCGCCGCCTCCGCTGCCGCCGCCGCCGCCGCCGCCACTGCCGCTGCCACCCAAAAGGACGGGCATGCCGGACGTGATGCCGCCGCCGGTGTCGAGCGATTTAGGGTCACGTGCCAGTAGGACCTCGTAGTGGACCGCCGCCGACGTGGAAAAGATGACCTGGCTGCTGACGTTGATGATCCAGCTGGCGCTCAGGGGGGACGTTGTGCTCGGCCGCGCGCCCAACTCGCCGCTGTTGTGGGTTCCACCGCTGTCATCGCCCCTGCCACTGCCGCCGCCGCTGCCGCTATGACCGTCCCCCCCGCCATTGCCGGCGTCGTGGCGGATGTGTTCGGGCACGATTAGCCGGCAGGTCCAGGTGCCGCCGGCCTTGAGCATGGGCTCGAACTCGGGCACGCCATACTGGCGCGGATGCTCAAACTTTTCGTTCGGGTCGAAGTGGGCGGGGTAGGCGTCGACGTAGAGGGTGTAGGGCCCGTGGACAAAGGCGGCGCGCAGGGCGCTGTTGGAGGTGTTGCGGATCCGGAGGTAGAGGTACTCGGGGCCCGGAAGGATGCGGTCGTGCGCGGGCGTGTAGGTCACGGTGTAGCGGACGATCTCGCCGATTTTGACGCTGCCGATCTGGTGCAAGAGCAGCATAACGGCGGGTCGAGAAAGGAGGAGAAGGGGAGGAGGAGAAGGGGAGGAGGAGAAGAAGAGGGAAGGCGTGTCGGTTCGCTACGGAAACGGAAGCGGAGGCGGTTTGAGGGCTCTCTACTTCTTCGTCCAGAGATAGGTATCTCGTGCCGGGCGTTCAACAACCACACATGTTGGTCTCGGGGGAGAGAGCTGGACTGTTTTAGGAGGAGTGAGGGGGGGTGCTGGCTCGGCAAAGTGTCGCTTTCACGGAGCTGTTGAAAGGGGGACGGAGGATAAGCTGTCAGAGGTCGGAGAAGGGCCAGTCTGGAGGGAATAGGGAAAGTTAAGAAAGAAAGAGAGGCCAAAAAAGGTCAGAAAAGTCAGAAAAGGGAAAGACAAAAAACAAGTGCCAGAGAGGTCTCCAAAAAAGGGAAAAGAAGTTGGCCGTTCAAAATGTTGGGCCTGGCCCGCTTTCGCCTGACGTCGTATTCGGCGGAGAGGCGGAGAGGCGGAGACGCCACAGGTCTCTGTACTTCCTCCGTAGAGAGAAAAGCCGACGCGGCTGGTTCAGACCATGGCGCAGACTGTTCCGGATTGGATGAGAACGCAAACTCGTTTCTTATAGTAAAGAAAACGAAAAGAAGACAAATGAGGCTATTTCGAAGCAACGTTAGTTTTTTCTTCTTTTGCTGTCGAAAACGAGCAGGTGCCTTCTTACAAGTCACGGGGTCTTGCCTTCCACCAACGGGACCTTGAGGGCTGCTAGCCTAGCTGGCCAGCCCGCCGTGTGCACGGAAGCTACGGATAAGCCCACGAAATGACGTCGAGGATCTGTACGTTCCCATCAAAAGAGGAAAGAGCGATTGAGTTCACAACCAAAACGAGCTCAAACCCCAAAAGAGATACTGAGCTCGGAAAGACGGGCTGACAAAGAAAACAGGCCAAAAACAGCCTCCGCATTGATACCGCATAAAGATCTGGTTCAGCCGCTTTAGAACCCCCCTAAGACCGCAAACCGCGCTCCAGACCTACATCGCGAGCATCACAGCCTTTGCTTCACTGGCTGCAGTCAAATAAAGGAATTAAAAAGAAACTTCGTGTCGCAAAAATCTGGGAAGGCAAAACACAACGTTACTCCTCCTTCTTTGTCCCGTACCCTTTTTCCCCTGTCTAGGTCGGCCTGTTTTATTGCGATCGCACCCCATCATACAATGCGCCAGAGAAGCCAAAAGCGAAAGAGAATAAGAGAAAGAAAAGAAAACAGAGAGAGAGAGAGAGAGAGAGATAGAACGCCGCCTATCAAGACAGGACCCAAAAAACAATGAAAAACAAACACAAACCACCACACAGCATATGCTATGATGACCACCCATTTTTTAAACCCTTTTCATTGCCGAGTTGATGGCACAAACCGGCCAAAATTATGACAAACACCTGAAAACTCCTTTGCTTCCATATACGCCTCCCTCCCGCTCTACCAAGACGTCAAAAACTCCCTTTTGAGAACGATGCCGAAACATTTTGAGTATGTACCCGTTTCAGAACCAACGTCGGAAACCAAGGACGAGGGCTGTAGTCTTGCTCGATCGATAATATCAGAAGCCAGCTTTACTTCTCTGCTCAAACCTTTCCGTTGCCGAAATACCCAAAATTCGTTTTCTTCCTCTCCGCCGGGTCGACGTTGTCCGAAAACTGCGCAAAGGGCGAGTATGCACTCGAGGGCAACGAAAGCGAATTTTGCTGGTGTTTGTCCGCGGTGTCAGTCGGCGTCGGACTGTGTTCAAGGCCGTGGCTATCAGACACGGACGCGGACGCGGATGCGGATGCAGGCGCGGACGCAGACCCAGACGCAAACGGGTGTGGAGGCGACGCTGACCCGATCGTCCGTTGTTGGCCAGAATGCGTCAGCGATGTGCCCACGTTGCTGTCCTTGTGGCCACCGCCGGACGCACCGGCGGGCGCCAACGGCACGATGGGACCCGAGGACCGAAACGAGGCGGTGGCCGCCTCGGCCGCAGAGCCTGCATTCAGCATCTTACGCCTCGTGCTGTTAGCACGCAGCTTGACCATTTCCGGTAGGTCCTCGGGGTCGTCCACCTGGTACTGCGCCATCATCTTTTGGAGCTTCGTTGGCCGCGGCTTGCGGGTGCTCTTTGACTCTTCGATCAACGGCGGCGGATCCGGGGCAATGGGGAACCGCTTGTGCAGAACCTGGCGCAGAAAGTTGGTTTCGCGCGTCAAGAGGATTTCGGCGCCCTCAATCTTCCGAAGGTAGAACCGCTGCTTAAGCGCATCACTTTCCGAAGTCAAGTCAGGATCCAAATAGACCGCAATCTTATTGCGGAAATCCATGGCGCCCTGGATGATTTCGCCAAGAATCTGCTCTTCCTCTGGCTGGAACGGCAAACTGGGAATCTCGTTGAAAAGGCTGATCAGAGACTCCAAATCCGGCCGCGCCGCATCGCGAGGGATCTTGATGCGCCAGTCACAGATGGGACACGTGTACAGATCGTCTTCCTTGACTTTCCCGCGGGCAATCTTCAGACACTTTCCGTGGTACCTGCCAAATGGTTAGAAGTCAAACCACAGGTGAAGAAAAGACGGGCAAAAACAAAAGAAAAGAGAGCAGAATACAACAACGCAAAACGCAAAAGCCTACCATTCGTGACACACTTCGCATTCGATCATCATGCCCGCCTCAATGCGGCGGCAAATGCAAAACACCTCGCGGAGCTTAGGATGCTTCCACAGAGGCGAGGTTGCATCGGGACTTGGCTCCCGTGACGCCGGTTCCGCGGGGGTCCGCGGTTTGTCGTAAACCGTGTCGAAGCAGTCGTTGTTTCGATCGAGCACGTATTCCAAATGGCTTTTCAAAATGTACAGAGGCGCATTGGTTTTGCCAAAAACACGCTTGCCCTTGCGGATCCAGTCCTCGCTGCGTTTTTGCTCTCGTTCCAGGTCGAGTGTCCCAATCGGTTTGCACTGAAGCTCTTCGACTTTCGCCATCACCGCCACCACCTCGGAATACCGTGGTCGGTTCCTGTATTCCGGGTCGTGGGAGCGCGTGTTCAGATCGATAATCTGTCGATGTGCATCGCGGTGCTTGTGCAGCATTTGGTCAATTGCCGCGAGCGTGTCCGGAGACACAGGTAAAAGCCCGTCCGCCGTTTGGGCAGCGAGATTCTCCAGCTGGGAATAGTGTATTGACTCGGCCCCAAGAAACTCTTTCGCCCTTGCTTCCCACTCCAGGCCCGCATAGGACAGTTTCTCAAAGTGCGTCAAGAGGTCGTTATACGGAGGAATGTCCAAGCGCTGGCCTTCCTCAAGAAGCTTGGAGACTTCGTCCAGTGTGAGGCTGACGCCACGGTTCGCTTCAGCCTTTTGAGTCCACTTTAGCTGATCGTGGAACTTGATCAACCGTTCCAGTTCGGGTACGTCCACGTTGAAGCTGTGGCCCTCATCCAAGAGCTTTTCAATGGTCTCGATGGTTTGCGTCGACACATGCGCCAATGCCCGTTGGGCGTCTTCTTGGAAAATGCGAATGGCGTCGGCGCGCTGCTGGAGAAGCTGGATTTCCGGGCAGTCGAAACCGGTCTGGGCTGCCTCGTCGAGCAGGCGGTCAATGTTGGAAATGTTGCGCGTTTCGCGTTCCTTGTCATAAGGTTCACCGCCGCCGACGGATTTGCGGGCGGCGCCTTGCCATCCTCTGTCGTTTTTGCGGCGATTTTGCTGCTTTCGCACAATGTACGTCGTGGCCTCCTCGACCCACCGATTGCAGCGGTCAACAAACTCGCGCAGTATTGGCAGAGACGGCAGGTCGTAAGGGATACGCTCGCCTTCGTTCAAAAGCGCCCGCAGCGTTCTTAACGCCGGGGTAGCGTCTTCCTCCAAAGCCTTTTCGTATTTCTCTTCCCATACCTCGGGCTGTTGCGCTTTCTCCAACACTTTCTTATACATCGCGTCGATTTGTTCTGACGTCTTTTGGTACGTCAAAACATGGGACTCGCCGAGCAGACGCGTGGCTTCGCGCGCCGGGCAACAGGGGTGGGAACCAGCATGCTGCAGACACAGGACTTTGCCAGTATTGACGCACTTGAACCGCGAAAGATACGTAAAGGCTTTGCAGTACGAGCACTGGTACTCCTCTTCGGCGACGGCCGTGTCGTCCACAACCACCTCCAGAGGGCAGCTGTGCATGACGCCTTCGATTCCGCGGCGGCTAGCGTCCTTGTCAGCGAGGGAACAGCGATGTGGAATATCGGTATGCCGTGTCACGAAAATGGCTCGGTACGATGCCTCCCTGTCGCGAATCCTCTCAAAGGCAGGTGCCAACCATTTCGCGGTTTGGATTGTCAAGGATCCCGTGACGGCACTCGTAACATCTTCGGCTGCGGTCCAGAGCAACTCGTCGTGAGAAAAGCACGGCTGCCGGCGAAATTGTTGGAGCCGTTCGACGCCAGCCAGCCCAAACGGCTCCCAATCGCACGGGGCAAAGTTGACAGCTTCGTTGCAATTGAAGCCGTGGTTGAACCCTGCGTGGTAGGCTTGGGGAAAGGTGATGACAAATTGGCCGGCGCGCTGGTCGACGGCATAGACGCGAACGCCAGCCTCCTTGAGCTTTTCGGGAGGAAGCAACGTGACCAGCTGGAAGAGCAGATCGGGTTGGGTCTCAAACAGATCGGGAACAGCCTTTTTCATGGCGGCTTCGAACTTTTCGGCGTCCTCGCCGGGGATGCCGTACCAGGTTTTGGTCGCGCCAAAATGCTGATAATTGGCCGAGTAGGCATAGTGGTCTTCATTGTGCCAACAAAAGGTCGAGAAAATCATGCCCACGTAGACCCACGGAACGGTCATGCCAGAGATGTCGGATTTGATGTACCGAAAGAGGCTTTCCGGATGCAGAGGAAGAATGTTTAAATTCCACGGGTCTGTCGAATACGGATCATCGGGGTTCTTTTCGATGGTAGGAAAGCCAGAACCGTGCGTAGTACAGTGGATATCCGCGCCATACTCGACTTCGACCGTCTCGTCAATGCTAGAAACGAGACGCCAAAATTCCCGCTCGACGTCGTCTTCGGTGACTGGCCGGTGGCAATTGTGAACCGGGTCGAAAGGCATCTTTTTCTCAAAGTACGTTTGCTTGAAGTCGGATGCTTTTTCTTGGAATTGCCTCAGCGAATAAAGCCCGCCGTCTTCGAAGCCGAACTGGCCGTCGCCCACAAGACACCGTGGGCAATTCCACTCGGATGCGGGCTTGGACGATAGTGGTGGATCTAAGCACTTGCCGTGATAGGCGTGATCGCAAGATTCACAAACGATCAAAAATCCGGCATCTTCGCCCTTGGCACATTGTTCGCAACTCTGAAACAGGAAGAAAAAAAGGTCAGCTGTCGGCGCTTTCTCTGTTGTCTACCTCATGGACCAAACAAAAAAAAAAAAAAAAAAACTCACTTCTCGTGGATCGCTTCGATCGTCTCTAGGTACACGAGGTTGTGGGGGACGCAGTAACGACATGTGGGAACCAGCAACCCTAGGAACAGCTTCTATAAGTATGAATTAGCATCCTGGTTTATGGGCTCAATACGCCAAATTCGAATAAATTCAAACCTACCCTTTTTGAGCCTTTTACTGCGTCTGCTACCGCCTTCGTCGTCGTCGTCGCCGTCTGCAATCTCTTCCTTTATTGATGCGTCGAGCGTGTCGCTACTCAGCTGGCGCTTGAGCGGATGTGCTGGGTTCAACCGGCTTTCGGATGACCGTTTTGTCGCCGTGAGCGGACTGCCGTTGCGACTGGCGGCAGACCCAGGGTTGACGGCTGTGAACCCGGCCGAGGACGTGGGAGGAGGCGTGTTGCTGGCAGGGGCGGGTGTTGCGCGGCCGCTTCCAGGGCCTGCATGGCCACCCATAGAAGCTTGGAGCGCATCACTAGCGTGGCGGGCGGGCGAGTCGCCCCGTAAGCTGGACGGCGTGTTGGCGTCGGCACGCTTCATGGGACTCGTGTCGGGGCTGGGTGTGAACGGGCCGCCATTCTCCAACTCGAGCTGCTGATGCACGCCGGGCTTGGCGACACGAAGATACTCCTCGTAAGGAATAAGCCATTTTTGGTAAGAATTTTTCAGTGACGTTGAAAGAGACGACATGATCTTTCCGCTGTAGCCCAGGTCCCGGCCAATCTCGGCCCACTTCTTCAGCTTGCAAACCATATCAAAGCCACCACGGGAGTCCACGGCCTTTTTCAGCTGGTAGAGATCAAGCGGCTTTTTGTCGACGTAGGGCAATCGCGTAAGGTTGTTGCCCATATTTTTGTGGTACTTGAAAAGGCCTTCAAGATAGCTGAGATTCACGCGAGTACCTGGGTAATAAGACGGTCAACAAGAGCTGAAAACGGGTTGAAAAGTAAACCGGTAAGCTTAAAAAGACTTACTGCCTTCCACGGAATTTAATTCTTGTTTGCGTGTTTGAAAATGAAACCTCTGAGCGCACGAAATATTAGTATAATCGTCCAGATAACCAACGGCTGCGCAGTATGCCCAAAAAAAAAGGTAAAAAGGGAGAATCGCCACACAAGAGAGCCTCACCTGTGTATCAATGGCAAATGGCGGGTTCCAGGAATCCGGCGGGATGATCTTGCAGATGCCGTATTTGCGCGCTTCGGGGGTAATCTTGCGCATGTACTCCATAGGTTCTTTCCATTCCTCCTCTGTTGGGCAGTAGGTTGGCGCTTCTTCGAGGTCGTGTGGGCGGTTATTGCGCTTCTTTGTCTCTCGGCTTGCTGTGGGCTGGCCGCGTCGCTCGACCGAGTTCAGGTCCAAGGGCGCGCTTAGCATGGAGCTCAGGGGCGTCGTGGGCCCGTTCTGGCTCGCAGGTGTGCTGCCGCTGCCGCTGCCGCTACCGCTGCCGCTACCACTGCCGCCACCACTGCTGCCTCCTCCACCACCGGCACCGTGGCAAACGTTGGTATTGGCCTGGGCCGTCTTTGCTTTGCTGGAGGAGGCGGAGGAGTTGTTTCCGTGCTGATTGCCCAGGGTGCCGCCAGCGGGCGAAGCCCGGGCGCTGCTGCTGATGCTCGGCGCATTCGAACCGCCTGCTGCCCTAGACGAACTTTTTCCAGCGCTTTTCCCGCCACCCGGCTTCCCGCTCCCACCTGCTACAGCTGTCGCCGTCGTCGCACGGCCCCTGTCTATACTCGCGTCAGCCGTATCGCTGGTTGTTTTGTGACCGCCGTTATTTCGTGCGCTGTAGCCGCTGCTACCGCTGCTGTTGTTGCTGTTGTTGCTGCCACCTCCGCTGGCGGCAGCCCCCGCAAGCGGAGGAATAATGGCCATCATATTCGTCAACTCTGTCGACAATCACGGTCTCGGTGGCCCCCCAACCTGTCGAAAGTAGATGATTTCGCAACAAGCGGACGATCGATGGGTGCTGGTGCTGCTCCTAGTTCGTGGCCATCCAAGGCGTCAAATGGGGTTTGTAACGTCTCGCAGAGGCATCTGACAGCGCACGGCGAACTTCCCACGAGAGGGAAAAGGCTGCGCAACGGCGCGTAGGCAAAGGCTGAAAAAATAAAAACTCTTGTCGTCGAGTCTCGTGTCAAGGAAGCGAGGACCAAGTCGAGAAGAAGTCGACGCTGAAGGAACACGATCGATGCACCAAAACCTCGACCACGGCAACAGAGGAAAATCGCAACGTCAGAAAGATCTGGAAGAACGAAAGGGTTGGTCGAATTGAGCCGGTCGGGCAGGCTGGGTGGCTAGCTGGTTTGGCTGGTGTTGTCCGCTATGTCGTCAAAAAGAGCGAGAACACGAGAATCCAAAGAACGAAAAAGAGAGGCTGGCGAAAAGGCAGGTCTCGGCCGGTTTGGATAATGCGTACGCCAACGTTTTTCGAAGATTGTCGTGTACGGAGCAAGACTGCAAGGCGCGAATCGAAGGGGGAAAAAATAAAGGAACGGATTGCCTGTCGAGACGAACAAGGCCCTATGCGTGGTTGTTAGAGAAGACGTTTGCCGGAGGTGAAGCCGTAGTTGCACGGATCGAGGCGAATTCGTTGGATGCACAGCATGGGGGTGAGAGAAAATGTAGGCAGGCACAAGAAGACGCCCGGGCACACAAAACCTACATACGCAGAAGGGATACCGAGGAAGGAACGAGGCGAGGACAAAGAGGAAAAAAGGGAAGGAGACAAAAGTGAACGACAGGGGTGTGTTGTGTCTTTGTGCAGGACAAAGTGAGGACAGAGTGGGCTTGGGCGTGGGCGAGAGAGGGTGAGAAACAAAACAAGGGAAGGTACGACGGAAACTACGTGGTCGTGTTGGGGGGGAGGAGGAGGTCAAAAAAGGAAAGAGGTTGAAAGAAAAGAACAAGAAGTGGTGGTGGTGGTGCTGGGAGGGAAGGGAAGGGAAAGGGAAAAAGATGCCGGGATTGGCAAGGGCAGAAAGGCAGGCCTGGGACGTTGTATTACTATGTACTCTTGTGGTGCGTGGACGGAGCGGATGCGGAAAGTGCGGTTTTGCGGTTTTGCGGCCAATGGCACGGGATCTTGTGGGCGAGGCCAGAAGGAGAGGAGGCTGTCGTTCACAGTGCGTTTATATGGGGTCGTTCCTTCTTTTTTTTGGCGGTGCTTAATATCTTACGGTTCGTAGAAAAAGGGAAAGGACGAGTCCCCAGCGCCGACGACAACGGGGAAGGAACCATGGAGGAATTGAACTAGCAAAAATGTCAAAAGACAAGGTACATAAGTGATACATTGCTCACTACGCAGAATTGCACGAGTCGTAGGTACCGCCCGGGGTTTCGTCGAAGTGGGTCGCTCCTAGTTTTCTCCGTCTGCTTCAAGCAAACAACCACCAGTCCAAACTCTGCGAGACCGGGTGGTTCTTTCTGTTCTTGCAAGTTTGTACGGTCTGGACACCTCGCGGCTGCTTTCGGTTACTGCCTCGTACGAGGACTTCGTATCGTTTGTTCACGTTGTATTATTACAGCCGTATCGCCCATATTATGCGTGCATGACATATTACATGAGAAGGCAGGGAGGAGAGAGACACAATGCCTCAGTAGCTCCTGCCTCTTGCAAGAAACCCAACACAGGCAGGAGTAACCCACGTACTTCGTACCCGCTGTTTTTCCCAGAGGCAGGCACGAACCAGTGCAGCATCCATGAAAACAAAAAAAGGGCAGGTGGCCAGGTGGCCAGGCGGGCAGGCGCATGGGGGATTTCTTTGTTCGCCAGAACCATCGCGTCTGGGAAAGAGCCACTTCTCGTCCGAACTGTTAGCGGCAACATAGTACTACGACAGCAATTCGCTCGGCATAAGAAGTCAAGCGGTTTAAAGTCGTTCTCCCAGAAGGGCCGACGAAACACAAAAAGGCGAAGGCGTATCTCTGAGCGTCCCCCGTAACGAAAATGGCACTAGTTGCGTCTAGTGGTGATAGCGCATGTGGTTTGAAAAGTGGGTCCACTCTACGAAAATACGGCGTATTAGTACGAGTGATACGTCGCAATCGTTCCTCGGAACTTTAACTGTTGTACCTAGGTACTTTCATGACTAATCATTTGATACGCCAACAAAGAAGGGGGAAAAGAACGCAGCAAAAAGGGATCGGCAATTGCCATTTACGCAATCCTTCATAAGGGCAAAAATAAAAGTCAGTTAAAACTGCCTGGGATATTTTGGTAAGATTGATGAGACATCCTACAAAAAATGCAGAGGCTTACATGGCAATGTTTGTTGGGAAGGCTCACGCCAAAATATGCCGCAAGAAAGTATCACCACTTTTTGTGGCTGCTGAACAGAACTAAAAGCTTTTCTGTGATGAAGAAATAGAGCAGACAGAAAAGCAGATGAGGAAAAGCCAACGGCAGAAGATATTGCTGCAGATAGCAGAGCACCTCGTGTCTTTTCTTTAGTATGTGGCTGAAAGACCGGGTACGTCCATACTTCTCCAAAGACCATGGGAATGATCGAGCGAAGACGAGTCTTAGACGTACCCGTGTCCCCTACCATCACAGGTATACGATATGACGGCGATATAAAGACCTCATATTCTTTGACACGAGAAGAATGAGGACGCTTATACAAAAGCGTCATGACGTAAGACAAAGACAGACGTAGGCCAAACCACACACAGTAAGCCGCCTCCTTCGTTTCGCCTCTTCTTTCTTTCCCCTTCTTATACGCCCGCCCCGCTGCCATACAGAGAGGCAGCACGAAAACGAGCGTGGTCGTCGTCGGCGCCGTCCGCCGCCGTGTCTACCGGATGCGCCGGACGCCGGTTGCGGAAACCCCACTGCATCTGCCAGATCCAGAGGCTCCACGGCACGCCGATCAGCAGCACCGACACGGCGACGAGCAGGACGACCACAGCCACGGAAAAGCCCCAGAAGACTCGGGCCATGGCCTCTAGCCCGGCCGGGGGCGGCGCCCATCGGCTCGCCGCGGGGACAGAGAGGGCCACCTGCATAGACGACAAGGCCACCGACAGGCTGGCAAACACAAACACCAGCGGTAGCGTCATCTTCTCCACGAGGACCACGGTGGACCAAAAGGGCATCTTGTAGAAGAGCCGCGAGCGGGCGTGCCGCGGCTGGAAGAGGCGTACGGCCCAGTCCAGGCGCGAGAGGCGCAGCTGGCCGTAGTGGTAGCGGCGGGCCACGTGCTCGTCGCCGACCCCATGGAAATGGCGGATAAAGTGCGCCCAGCGGCACCAGTTGTTGACCGCATCGGGCAGAAGGTGTGCCTCCCGTGCGAGGGCAAAGTCGAGGGGCGACGCGACGAGCAGGGCGTAGGACCGGAGGAAGCCCACGGCGGTGGCGCGATCCATAGCGGCGGCGGCGGCGGTGGCAGCGGCGGCGGCGCGGTCGGCAGCATCGTGAGCGACGTCTTTCTCTTCGTCGTCGTCGTCCTGCACGCCCGGCGACAAAAACAAAGCCCAGAACTCGTGATTGAGCAGGTACACCGGCACCGGCTTGATGTAGACGGCATCGCGCTTCCACGTCAAGTGGAGGTTGGGGTCTTCGGTGGGGATGATGGCGCGCTCCTTGACACGCTGCATGTTCAGGGGGTTGATGTTGCGGCTCGAGCGCTGGGCGACGCACCACAGCCGGTCGTACAGCTCGTCGAGCAGCGGCGTAGCGAACTCGCGGGCGATGTGGGCGTGGACTGCATCCGAACAGAGGCTGACGTCCGGGTTGCCTGGTAAATACGTGCGGGGGGCAGTCGCGGGATTATCCGGCGCTTGCCCGTCTGCGGGGGGACGGAGGCGATCGGTGTTGAGTGCGCACGATGCCGGGAACGGAACGGTCGCAGCGCCGTTGGCGGCCATTATACGAGTTGAAGATGGTCCTTGTTTTTTTGTCAGGCTAGATATTGACCAGAAACGATACGCCGTCCGCAGCAGGCTGTCAGCCTGACCAGGATGTTTTGGTTATCAATGTTGTTTCCGCTGCCCTCCGCTCCCCTCCCGTCTCGTTTTTTTCTCCTTGTCCTATTGGTTAGCAGCCGGCAACCTCTTCGCTTGCAACATCTCTCGAGATGGTTTTCTTTGAGTGGATGCTTCTATGCGCTTTTACTGTCGCAAGTCTGTTTTTACTCAAATTTCTCAAAAATTTCCTGTCGAAGCTGCTTTCCGATACTTCATAAAGAAAAAAAGAAAGAAAGGGTCAGTCGTATTACATGAATGAAGTATACAAAATTAGACGTGAACTGAATTTTTTCAGCGGTTATAATCCCCTCCAGCGTTGGTACATTATGTATGTCATCTCGCTTCTATCCCAGTATAATAATCTCTGGAGAGCTGTCTCGCTCTGGCGAAGCCGAAACCGCAGCCGCCTTTGCCGCTGCTTTTTTGGCTGCGGTGCTTGTTGCTTTCGTGACTCGTGCAGTTTTGGTGATTTTGGTTGCTTTGGCCTTTGGCGACCTAGTCGTTTTGGTTGTTTTCGCGGTCTTGGCAGCCTTCGTAGTCTTCGTAGTCTTCGTTGCGTTCGTGGTCGTCGTTACAGCCGCCGCTGTCGACGACGCAACCGTCTGGCTTGCAGGAGCCACCTCGCACACAGCCGCACCAGGGTTTTCGCCGGCCCCTCGTTCCGCGGCGGTGTCTGCCTTTTCCTGCCGCCGCTTGGCCTTGACCAGCTTTTCCACTTCCTTTGGCGCCCGCAGCCGGAGCGTCAGCTCCTTCATCATGTCGGCCCACACGACGGGCCCGCCGCACGAGGGGCACGTGCCCTTTTTGGGCACGAGCACAGCACCGTCCAACGCCGCCACACCGTTTGCTTCGCTCGCCAGCACGTGCTGCCCCCAGCAGCGGAGGTGGCCCACCGCCTCGCACGCCGTGTTCGGGCAGACGGCGTACAGGCCCTTCTCCGGGCCTGGCCGCAGGGCCTCGCGGCACACGACGCAGGCGTCTGCGCGCTCAAATGTGAACACGTCCTGCACTTTATCGACGTAATCCCGCAGTGGTGTGTAGTCGAGCGGCAGCGCGTGGATGCCCCAGGGCGGCGCATCGGCGCCTGGTGCGGTATCAGCGCCGGCGTCCTTGACCGCCCGCGGTCCAAAGTCGGTCACTACCTCGAGCGTGTCTGCCGCCGGAGCACCCGCCGGCGGACCTGTTGCACCCTCTGCTGCGGTCGCGCACCACGCCTGCCACGCGGCGTGCACCTCGGGTGCAAACACGTGCAGTCGCAGCGGCCAGCGGGCAAAGCTAGGTACACGCAGCAGCAGGTGCAGGTTGGCCACGACCGACTGCAGGCTCAGCGGCGGCCGGCGCGGGTGGCCGTTCTTCTTCGTCTGCCGCGACACCGTGAGCCGCGACGCCGACGGGATGTGCAGGGAGAGGTGCGGATTGGTCAAGGCCCATCTGGGGGGAAGGGGTGGCGGGCGGTCAGTCGTCGCAACTTCAGATACGATGCAGTGCCAAACCCGCTAGGAGGACAGACAGACGCACTCAAACTTCAAAGCCGCCACGGCGCCCGGGAAGCCGGACACGAGCGCGACCATCTCCCAGGGCCGCAGGCTGGCACGCGCTGTCCGCGCGGCGCCGCCCCGGATCGTGCCATTGTGCTGCTTAAGCCGGCGCGGCGGATCGGTGGTGGAGCCAATGTACAGCGAGGCGTGGCGCATGGTTGAGCGCAAGACATAGACCGTATAGAGGGCCGGAATCGGCCGCGACGACACGGACATGACGGTCGGGAGAGCATCCGGCCGGCCGGCCGGCACGGTGGAGGTTTGATTCGGTTCGGATCAGGTTTGCCCCTTATTTTGCCTCCTTGTCTTCAATCATCTCACTAGTGCTGTGACGGGGCAAAAACCCAAGAAATAGATTATGCTGTATCTACCGCCATCCGGACGGAGACGCGCGCTCCTCCGATGTAAGAAAAGAGGTGATGCTGAAAGAGAACCAATATATTTTGTTTACGAGGGGTTTGTGTCGCGTCTATTGCTGGAGTGACCAGTTCTTTTGGTGGGGCCCAATGAATTTGGTGGCACGTGCACGATCCACTAAAGCTCGAGTTCAAATTACGTAATTATTGATTACGTAAATCGAACTTCTCCAGCTGTTACACAAAAAGCGGACCTGGACCCTGGCGGGCGATTGCCCACTGTGCGACGGCATTGCGCCATCCTGCCGGCCCGCACGCTTGGGAGCAGTTTGCGCCTGGGACCCCACCACCGTTTCCCGACCGAAAGCCGTCGCTGTTTGCGAATTTTGCTTTGTCATTTTCATCCCCAAGTACAACCACCATCTTTCATTGCACCATACATTGTCTCAGTCTCACTTCGTCTCACCTTTTGAGTATTTATTCATATCTAGGTTTTTGGCGTGCATTACTTTCTTTTTCCCTAAAATTGGGAGGTTGCTTGAAAAGCGTTCTGTTTTTTCACTTCTTCTCATCCTTCCCTTTTTTTTTTCTTTTTCCTTCTTCTCTCGTCCTTCTCTCTCGCTCCCTTCTGAAATGCTTCGGACCGGCTTCCGCCGGCAGCTTGCCTCGTTGCCGGCACAGGCCGCCGTCCTGCGTGCTACCCCTGCACACGCTCTCCGTCCCGCCGCCCCGACCTGCTGCGGGTACGCCACGGCCCCGTCAAAACCCGGCCCCTCCCCACCACGCCCGCTGCCGGTGGCCGCGCCCCCGTCGCCGCACACCATTGCCGTCGCCCAAGCCCAGGGCGTCGTCCCGGGCTTCGTCGGCGCCATCGGCAACACCCCGCTCCTCCGCCTGCGCCACCTCTCCGAAGCCACGGGCTGCGAGGTCCTCGGCAAGGCCGAGTTCGCGAACCCGGGCGGCTCCGTCAAGGACCGCGCCGCCCTCTACGTCGTCCGCGACGCCGAGTCCCGGGGCCTCCTGCGGCCCGGCGGCACCGTCGTCGAGGGCACCGCCGGCAACACGGGCATCGGCCTCGCCCACGTCTGCGCCGCGCGCGGGTACCGCCTCGTCGTCTACCTGCCGGACACGCAGTCCCAGGGCAAGATCGACCTGCTGCGGCTGCTCGGCGCCGACGTGCGGCCCGTGCCCGCCGTGCCCTACGACGACCCGCGCAACTACAACCACCAGGCGGCGCGGTACGCCGCCTCGCTCGACAACGCCGTGTGGACGGACCAGTTCGACAACCCGGCGAACCGGCAGGCGCACATCGAGACCACCGGGCCCGAGATCTGGCACCAGACGGGTGGGCGCGTCGACGCGTTCACGTGCGCGACGGGCACGGGCGGCACGCTGGCGGGCACAACGCGGTTTCTCAAGGACGTGTCCGGCGGCCGCGTGCGCTGCTACCTGGCCGACCCGCCCGGTAGCGTGCTGCACGCGTACATCCAGAGCAAGGGGAAACTGGCGGAGCGGTCTGGGTCGTCGATCACCGAAGGCATCGGCCAGGGCCGCGTGACGGCGAACCTGCAGCCCGACCTGGACCTGCTGGACGGGTCGTTGCACATTGCGGACGCCAAGAGCATCGCCATGGTGTACCAGTGCCTGGCCGAGGAAGGGCTGTACCTGGGCGCGAGTTCGGCGCTCAATGTGGTGGCGGCCAAGGAGGTGGCGGAGCAGCTCGGGCCCGGGCACACGGTCGTGACCATCCTGGCCGATGGCGCCTACCGCTACGCGGACCGCCTGTTCTCGCGGAAGTGGCTCACGGAGAAAAAGCTCCTCGATGCCATACCCGAGAACCTGCATCGTCATATTGTGTTGCCGTAGAGTAATAGTTACGCTAAAAACAGAGATTTTGACAGTCGTAGCAAAAGGAGCAAAAAGGACAAAATGCACAAAAAAATCCCAAAAAGAAATAAAGACAATGTCGTACAACTACAGATATGTATAAAGTACACGCGCGATTTTTTTGGTCCTCGTGCTAATCCTTGCTTCACGATTCGCCAAAAAACTTCTTGTAGATGGCGGCACCCCGCCGGTCCGGCGCCGCGGTCAGGGCCGCCTCCACTTCGGCGCCTAGCGCATTGCGCCGCGACTGCAGCTCGATTGCCAGTGCGGCAGGGTCGGGTGCGCCGTCGCTGCCGCTGCTTTTGCCCAATACGCGGATCGTCGTGTCCAGACCGTGCAGCAACGGCGCCGCCACACCCAAAAACTTGTTGTCCTCGTTCAGGTAGTGCATCTCCCCGCGCCGGTCCGTGTACGTCGCTGCTGGGTGCAGGGCGCGCAGGCCCGTGTCCGACGGCCACAGCGGCAGCAGGTCTGCGGCGTACCGCGCCACTTTCCTGTCGGTGGCATCGTCGCGCCCGCCCTCGTTGAACTTGTCGGCCACCACCGCTGCGAGGTGCAGCCTAGCCGCCAGTACCTGTGGGTCACGGGCCAGTGGGAAAGCCGGGGCAGGCGGCGGCGGCGGCGGAGCCGCCGCAGATGAAGACGAGGCTACTGCCGTCGTTGCCTCCGTCCCCGTGGGGGGGTCGGTGACATCGGAGGCGGCGGTGGCGGTGGAGGCGTTGGAGGCGGCGGTGCTGTGCGCCAGCCGCGGCTGGCTCGGCGGCCGCCGGCTATGGCTCTCGTCCTCGAGCAGGTCGATGACCAGCTCTGCCCAGACGAGCGCCTGGCGCGATTCGGCCTCGTCCCAGCCGCTGTCAACGGCCTTGAGCTGGACGTGCGTCAGGATCTCGGCCACGGTCTCGGAGTTGTCCAACCGGAACCCCGTGCGTCGGACGGTGCGGGCGCTCTCAATGACGGTGAAAATGCAGCCGCGCTCGCCGGCGCGGCGGGCAATGCGCGCGTAGTCGGCGGGGCGCAGGCTGCGGTTTGCGCGGTGCAGGCCCTCGAGCAGGCGGGGCAGATTCTCAAAGTCGGCGCGCGTGGTCATGCGGCCGACGGCGTCGCGGGTCGCGGCGCGCGCGCGGGGGATGTCGTGGGCCCGGTCCATGTGGGTGAAGCGCAGGACAACGCCGTCGATCTCGAGCGTGAGCGGGTTGGCGCGGAGCTTCTGTTCGTAGCGAGGGCTGAACAGCTGTTTGCGCTGCTCGGCACGGAGGTAGGAAGGCAAGAAGATCTTGTTGCGGATGCTCTCGAGAGTGGCGTCCAGCTCGGGCGACGACGAAGGCGTGAAGTTGATAGCATGGGCTGGCGACACGAAAAGAGACCAAGAAAGAAAGAAGCAAGACGACGAGGTTAGTTTATATAGACAAATAACAAAAAAAAACGTTCTCTCCAAGGCCCCTGTTTGTTCGTTTATCTTTCTTAATTGTCCGCCTTCGTTCACCGTCCGTCCTCGCTGCATCCCTGTGCTTTTTTTCTCTCGAGCTTTGTTCCCAGTCTGTTTTTCCCCGACGAAAATCATAGTAATAAGACGGGAGTAATAAGAACAACAGGGGTTCTCATGCAACAAGCAAAGGGGGACACCAAGAGAAGGGAAAGACCAAAAAAAAGCGCGCAAAAAGACAACGAAAAGGGGGGGGATGTACACACCAAACCGTGGTGCTGTCGTCGACAGCAAGCGGATGTTCCTTGGACACGAGGCTGGAAGCAGTGGTCGTGCCAACACGAGTAACGGTGCTCTTGATGCGGCCGCCGCTGATGTTGTCCTGGCCATCCTCGACGTCCTCGCTACCCTTGCTGCCGCTGCTGCTCCTTCTGGCCCGCCTGTCCCTGCCGCCGTTGCTGTCGATGCAGCCGATCGTCGCTGGATCGTGGCTGACGCAGTGGAAGGGTGTGGCCGTAGACAGACAAGGGCGGGCGTCGAAGAGGCCGTAGTAGCCGCGTCGCCGCCGAGGGCATTGCTCGTCGTCCTGAGGACATTGCGGATCGACAAACGCGACATTGCGTTCAAGGAAGACCTAGACAACCAAGGCTCTCGGGCAATTCAAAGAAAAGCGGCTCGAACAAAGTCTAAAAAATCAACTGGGAAATAATAAAAAGACCCAATCCCAAGTGTTGCGCAAGTGTGGTTGGAGGCGGCCACGTTTTTTCTTTTTTTTCCCTTTTCCTTGTCTCCTTTTATTTTCCTTGAATTATCCGCATAAGATCTCTTATGCGATGCCCCCGAAGCAAACCAAGGAACAAAAGACAAGGGAAACGAAGAAAGAGGTGGGCTTCGTGTGGCTGTGAACCCCACTGGTCGGGAGGATATACTGCTGGTGTGTGTGTTGCGGTCGTCGATGAACGAGAACAAATTTCGGAAAATTAGAATTAAAAAAAGAATCCTCGTTTGATATGCACGAAAATCGTTCCTGGCAACCAAGCAAAAAAAACGAGAAGGCGCTTGCCTTACTCCTTCCACTTTTCCCAGGACCGAGCTTTGTGCGGGATAATGCCGGGCGGTGAGCCATCCTAACCAATGAGAGCACGCAATTGCTGAGAGCGTAAGAAAGCGGGCAGGGGGAGTTGCCAGACGGGTTCGCCCAGCCCCAAAAACCACCCCAAGGAAAAAAAAAAGCTCCGATCCTCCTACATGACAAAACCAGAACAAAAGCATCTCGCGGTCGTCCCGACTTTGACGTTTGCGTGAACAAGATTAATTTCCGGTGTCGATCATTGGCGTTCCCAAAAACCGTGAGAACCACGAAAAAAATCGACGAGGAAAGAGGATCAACGACATGCGAGCCGCTGCTGCGCCTCGGGCCTTTCGGCCGCTGACGTGCTGTCTCCAGACGACCACGCGACGCGCATGCGTGCGCCGGTGGGCGTCCTCGACGGCCGCCACGACAGAGGCAGGCGCTGGTGCTGGTGCGAGTGTGAGAGGGGGCGGCGCCGTGGCCCTGCCACCCATACGTTTCCGTAGGTGTTGACTTTGTGGTGGCCTCGCCCAACCCGGCTCCCTCGATTTTTTCCAATCACCTTTGATTTCTTTTTAGGCTGATCAGTGTCCTTGTTTTTTCTCCCGTGCAGAGGCCATCCCGACCAAAGAAGGCCGCATCCGGACCGCCTTTGCTGTCTATGCGCCGTCACCTCCTCCACCAGCAGCCCAGCCGGCCGCTTCGTCTACATCCTCCTCAGAACCATCCACGACTGCCACCACCACCACCGCCACAACCTCCACCTCTACCTCCACACCACCGACGAAAACTGCCAAAGTCGACGTCCTCCGCGCTTACCACGCGCAGCAGATCGCCCGCATGGACCCCACGGGCGCCCGCACGCACCTGTTCTCGCGCAACAACCCCGACAGCGCGAAGCCCGGCGACGTGCTCCTAGTGACGCCGCGCCGCACGGGCGTCGAGCCCTTTGCTGGCGTGTGCCTGGGGTTGCGCCGCTCGGGCATCGAGACGGCGATCCTCCTGCGCGGCCAGCTCGCCAAGACGGGCGTGGAGCGGTGGTTCAAGATCTATTCGCGCGCGGTGGCGGCCATCGACATTGTGCAGCGGCGACCGAAGCGGGCGCGCCGGGCGAAACTGACGTACATGCGGCAGCCGAAGCACGATATGGGCTCGGTGGAGGACCTGGTCAAGGCATGGCGGCGGAGCCGCAACGTGCTGCGCACGCGCGGCGGCGACCAGTCGTCGTCGGCGGCAGGTGGTGGGAAGAAGGCGGCGAAGAAGTAAAGGAATCTGTCCTCGGCTGTTTCTGAGGTTGTATATTAGTTTTGGGCGATTTTTGAAATTCACCGTGGTATTGCCGTTATTTACCTACGACAAAGGGTACAGGTGACGACGGATGTTCACCATAAGTGAAGAACATAAAAGAGCATCAGCCAAAAAAAGGATAAACGTTTATTAAAAAGAATATATGCCGCCTGTTCATGATAGAACATGCACCCTTGCCAAAAGCGAACAGCAACGCCCCGGGTTATACCCAAAATGTACCAGATGCGCCAAAAAAGAAGTACAACCCCCCCTCTAAATACATAAGAAACCTTTTTCCAAGACATGCCGCTTCGCCATTTCTGTGGGGTATAGTTCCTTTTCTTTGTAAACGCAAAAAAAGAAACAAAAGAAAAAAATGAGAGAGAAGGGTAAGGGAAGGAGAAAAAAGAACGAGAGCCAAAAACCAAAAAAATCACTGCATCCGTTGGGCCTGGTCCGTGATGTCAACGCCGGTTGCGCGTGCTGTGCTGCCGTCCGAAAACGGATCCGAAAACGATGCGCGCGGCACGGGGGGGTTGTGCGGTTTGTGCGGCACAGACGGGCCAGGGTGGAGAAACTGCGTGAGGATGTTCGTGTTGACGCGGTCCATGCTGCGGCTGCGCCGGCGTTCCCGGTTGGTACTTGACGCCCGCAGAGCGGGCGCCTGCGTATCCAACGACACGGAAGAGGGCCGTCGCGCTGCAGACGTCATCGCGGCAGCCGCACCGGATGCTTCCGCCGCCCGGGCGGCTTCCTTCTCCAAGAGCGACTCGTTGGGCAAAAGAATAGCCCGGTCGAGGCCGTACGGCAAGCCACGGTGGCGGCCGCGGATCATCATGGCTATGATGACGAGCTTGCCCACAACACTGAATCGGGAGCACAACGAGGCGTTGCCGCCAGGAAACCCCAAGCTCATGCCGACCGTGCCGTAGGCACTGACGACCTCGAACAGGACGGCAAACATGGAGAAGTCGTTGGCCTGCAACCGCGAGCCCTCGGAGATGGTCAAGATGAAGAAGCCGATGAAGAGATACCACAAATCGAAGGACAGCTGACGCCGCAAGTGGGCGCCGACGTACTCAAGCCCGGTACCGTCAACTGGATCGTCCATGCCGCCCTTGTTGTACACGCCAAGCGAGTTCTCCTCGTAGACATTGGTGCGACGCACGGAAATGGCAATGGGAAACACCGAAATGTACATCATGATCAGGTACGAAGCTTGCACGGCCGGGTGCAGAACGGATAGGTTGACGCACGAAAAGCCAGCCGTCCGCGTTGAGAATGCCTGGAACAGGCCGTCAAGAACGCGGATCCCAGCCGGCAGCGCAAAAATCGGGCCGTTTCCGAGCTACAATGGATGCAGCTGTGTTAGCGACTGTCTCGGAAGCGGAACGAGGAAAAAAAAAAAAAAGAAAAAAAAAGAACCGGCCACCTACGTCGAGAATACAAAAGAACAGCAAGTCAAGGCCGTTCATAATAACCAGCAGCCAGAATAGCCACCACGTGGCGTCCGACGGAAAGAGAAGGGTAAAACAGCGGCGCGGATGATCAAGCAAGAATTTTAACTCTTCGTACAGGCCACTGTAGCGTGGCACCACCAACGACGCAACCCAGATGACGAAGCGCAGCATGACCGGAAACCCCGTGTTGCCAATGACAATGAGAAAGCTCATCAGCAGCAGTGGAAAGACGGCCGTGTTGAACGAGTTCATGCTGTCAGGCGTCAAGGTGAGGCCGAGGTCCATAAACGCCGAATGCGGCGTGAAGAATCCCCACCACACACGGCTCTGACTCGCCGCATCGACAACGGCGCCGTAGGTCGCGCTCCGCATGATCCAGGGCAACAAGCAGACAACACCGAGAAGCCAAAAGCCCCAAAAGTACACGAGAAGGACCAACGCCAGCGTTTTTAAGGATCGGTACTCGATGCCGCCTAGCTCCTCGCGTTGCTCTTCGGTAAGACCAAGAAACGCCGAGTTGCGGCCCAGCGTTGGCTCCCAACTCAGGTACGGGGCCGGCTTGTTGTCCTCTTTGTCGCGGGTGAACGCCGTCTTCAAATTTTGCAGAGTCTGTCGCCGCCGCGAACGACCCGTTAGCGTCTGGCGTAATGGGTAGTCGTCTTTGTCCTCGCCGTCGCCGTCGCCGTCGCCGTCGCCATCACCGCGACCACCGCGAACACCACTGTCTCTGTGGTCCTTTTTTCTGCTGTCAAAGATGTGTGGCCGTCGCGTTCGAAACGAGGCAAACGTATCCACCAACGCACGGGCGTCGATTTCAAGCTCCTCCCGCTCGGACGGCTTTGGTAGCCCATCCATTTGCGACGGCTTCGGAGGTTCCTGAATCGTGATGCCTTGCCTCGACCGTGGCCTGCCTCTTTCTTCCACGTTCTCAACGCCATCGTCGTTTCGGCCGTCGTCGTTGCGCTTGATGCTCTCTTGACGCTCTTCACGCTCGTCACGCTCTTCACGCTCTTCACTGCCTTCTCCTTCTTCGCGCCCATCCGAAGGAAGCACGGCTTTGGTGGGTTGCGTCAACTGCAACGAATCCACCGAAGCATTGCTGGGTGTGCGACCGCCCGCGGACCCAGTCGACCGGGGCGACAAAGGCGGAGAGGGCCTCCGTGTTTCAAGCTCGTCGGTTGGTTTGCGCCGGACAACTCTGCTTGGGAGTATGCCGCGTTCAACGTCCCGCGGACCGGGAATGCGAAGCACATCGTCGTCGGTTTGGTTCCGTTGCCGCTGCAGAATGGCAATGTGTTCTTCGTCCGTCAAACGTGGAGGCAGCTTAACGACATCCTCACCCAGGCCGTCGCTTCGCTTCACTGTGGGCGCAAACGTGATCTCCTGTCTTCGGGAATCAAAAACCTCAGCGGGTGTAATGTTCCGGTCGGCTGCTGGGCCGTCGCGCCCAGTCGCCGCACCGTTTTCGTCGGACGACGGCAGCGTCACTCCGTTGGCGGCTCCATTCGCGGTTCGACCGGCTGCCCCAATGGCTGTTCCGTTGCCCTGTCCTCGGGCATCTCCGTTGGCTGCTCCATTGGCTGCTCTATTGGCTGCCCCGTCGGTTGCCACGTCGGTTGCTGCCTTTGTCAAGGGGCCCAGGTAACTGCCGTCGTTGGCAACCCTGGCGGGTGCACCGTTATGGATGACGGTGATATGCCGTCCGTTGACGCCGTGCTCAAGCCGCGACGGGTCACCCGTGTGCTTAGACTTGGACTTGGACAGCGTGGCCCGGCGCAAGCGAGCTTCCTGGACAATGTGCTGAAAACGCTTTTCAAACCAGTAGAGCCGAAGCATGACGACAAACGAATTGATGGCCATGGGGTTCGCCACGCCGGCGATGACAAAGACAACGCATTGCTGATAGGTGGTAATCAGGTTGACATCGACTGTATTCAGGCCGGCTTGCGTAGCGCCGCCGGCTGCAAAGAAGAGAGAGTCAATGTATCGAAGATTGCCTTTTCCGGGGCCAAATATCAAGACAGAGCCGACAAAAGTAAGAACAAGAACGAAGAAGTCTGGCATACCGTATTAGCGACGAGGACGCGACAAGCAAAAGAGAGAAAACAAAACAAAAGGGGGGGGGAAACACTTACAATGGAAGGTGATGAAATTGAAATGCGGTTTCTTGGTCAGGAGAGAAGGTTGCAGCGCTTTGATCTGCGACCAAAGGATGTCCTTGATGCTCTCCATGACAACAACCTGTTCGGAAGAATTCGAATGACAGAAAAAAAAAGTCCGTAAGCCAGCCCGTGATGTCGCTTTGTTTCACAAAAATCTGCAGACTCCACGCCGACTTATGGGCCGAAGATGGGGATACCCGGATCCGGACGTAGTAAGTTGAAAGCCGTCCAGAATCAACTTTTTTTTTAAAAAAATGTAAACCTCCAAACGTTCGAAAGGAAACAAGATCAAAGGAATGGATCAAAGGCGAGAATCAAAAATCAAAAGGGACCAAAAACTCCAAACCGAGGAGCGACTGTCACACGTCGTCGGCGGGCAGCAGCGGAACAGTGCCACCAACGTGATCGAAGCAATCGCGAAAGCCGAACTGATGTGCGCAGCGTGTTACCCACGATATACAAGGGCGTGTTCTCGGCGTCTCTTCAACGAATGGCGTAATCCACGTCGCCGAGAACGCTGTGTGCCCTGCTAGGATGGATGCCGCCCGTCTGACTTTCCCAAGCCCAAGCGCCAAGAACCAAGAAAACCGGTGTTGATATCAGACAATCGGCCAAGAGAACCAGTCCAGTTCTCCGACTTCTTGAACGACTGAATTGTCGAAGGAACCGCAAGCCAAAAGAAGACCAGAAAAAGGAGGAGTAGGGGCCGTGTTGTTGCGGTGTCCAGACATCCAGGCGGGATGCGTTCCTTGGTGAAAGCCACTGTCCGGCGCTGGGACGCGGTCGAGAAAAGTATCGTCGAAAATGCCCGGCCGGCCTGGTAGCAAACCGGCAGCCAAGTTCGATCTTGAGGAGAGACGAAAAGCAAATCTGAGAGAGTCGTAGACGGCGAAGAGAGAGAAAAGTTCGTGATTCAAGTCGCACGCGGAGCCGTGCGGCGGCGCTGGGTATCGCTAAACGACGGTCATGGTGATCGCCAAGAGAAGAGACGAAGGAGGAATGGAAGACAAACGTCAGGGAAGCGATGCAAAGAGAAGTCCCAACGTCTTCGACGCCTTTTTCTCTTCTTTTTGGGAAATTTTGCTGCCGGCGAGACTCGGCAGAGCCTGTCGGCCAAAAAAAGTCAAAAGGAGTATGCAGAGCACCAATTGAGTGTGTCTGTGAGAATTGGTTTACTGTTCAGAACCACGGTGGAAGAAAAGAAAAGGCGAAAGCGGAACCGGATAGGGGAGAGAAAGAGAGAAACGAGATGGAGGTTGTCGAGATGACGATAATTGCGATTACGACGTAGTTGCGGGCTAGCTCGTGATTTATTACACCCTCCACAGTGGAAAGTGGGTATTGCGCTGCGTTCTTCGTACCTTCCTTGACTCTGGCCAGGGTCGAGACTTCGCGTTGGGCAAGGGACGCAACCAGGGAGAGCCGTGGTGGCGAGGACGGTGTTCGTGGGCTGACCGTCCGTCGGCTTTCAGATTTTAGAGTCAATTCGGGCGCGGGCGCATCGCGCATCTCGTTTCCAACGGTAGTCCACGTGATTGCAAAAGCCGCTAGGCGACAACTGGCAAGGAAGAGTTGCGAAGATGGTTGTGCCGGGAAGGAACGACCTGAAGTTCTGATATAAGTACTCCGGAAGGAAGCCGCGATCATGCCGTCTACCAAATGATCAGTTCAAATGGCGAAAGAGGCAACACCTTCGCAGGGCAATGAACCCAAATGACCCAATGGTACCCTGGACAATAATAAGCGGTTGGTGGCCTCTTATTTCGAACCAGGGGGCCAAATACCGTTTGCCAAGCTTTTCCCACCAGTATTAGGTCCCACAGCGCTGGATTTGTATGCTTACACTAAGTAATACAGTATTACGGAGTACCTTCGTACTTTGTAACACTTGCTGGCGACGGCGTTGCCGTAAAACCCCGATAGCAACCTATTGGTGCGATATAGGCATTCCCTGTTTCTGCTGCATGCATACACTTTTTACGGAAAGCCCCTTTTTATACGTGGATTCTGTACATTGTCGCGCTGGCCAGCGATGCCGTCACTGCCAACTCATGAATGAACCACTCTTCCTGAGCCGATCGTCACGGCGATCGCTGTGCGTATTTTCTGCGGGCTGTTGCGTTTTTTTTTTCTTTTCCCGCGAGCCGCAGTTGCAATCTTGTTCGCTGGCATACGGGGCGTTACAGGCATGGATACTTATGCCATAGTGCTCTGACTCTGTCTATGTACAGATGTACGAAAAAAAAGGAAAAGAAGGATATCTGCCGAAAAAGACACGGCTGGCCGGGCAACGACAGCCGTCGGAGCAAGAATGGTGAGACGAAACGCGGTCCTATCTCGAGCCAAAGCGCTGCCACGTGTGAGCGAGACCGGCCCTTTTTTTGTCAGTTCTCAGATGCAGAAAACAGCGCAGCAGAAACGCACCGGCACGGAGCAAGGGTATACGAAGTTGGAAAAAAGGGGGGCTGTTCGTTGTACGGGTCTGTGGAGGCCTGCGGGCGGCTGCAGTGCCAGTTTTATGTCAAGGAATGAAATGCTTGCATCGAGGTATCGCGTCTTATCTGCCGGTGTGACATGCAAAGCTCATGAGAAGATAACGTTGGTTTCACGGGCCGAAGACAGTGCATGCATGAAGCCGTCAGACTATGGCGAGGCCGTATCTCGCCACTTCTCCGAAAGAGAGGAGAACAGAACTCTTGGCTGGTTCTACACAGTGGTGGTACACAAAACAAGAAAAACTAGCTCATATCCTGTCTGCCTGTGCGGCAAAGAACCGTTTCGACTCCAGACACCGCTCGCTCTTGCATCCGGGACACCGCAGCCCCATCTGCAGCGAGCAGGCGCTGCCGCTCTGGAGATGTGCGGCTGCGATGTCGGCCAGCGCCCGGATGAACGTCGGGCTGCCGTTGAGGCTCTCGGCGCGCTTGATCGTGTCGGCGTGGCCGGACTCGCCGATGACCTCCTCGTCCAGCTCAAAAAGCGTCTCGATGTGGTCCGACGTGAACGCAATGGGCACGAGGATCAGGTCCGTCTGCCCCTTGGCGATGTACTCGTCGACGCTGAACTGCGTCTGCGGGCCCAGCCACGGCTGCGGGCCGACTTGCGACTGCCAGCAGAGCCGGTACGGGTTGACGAACCCGAGCCGCTGGTTGACGGCGTACACGGTCGCCGCGACCTCGGCCGGATACGGATCGCCTGTTTCGTGTGTCAGTGTCAATCCATGGGCATCGTGGAGAAAAAAAGATCGCGTTACTAGAGTCCACCACACACCTCGGTTGACCACCGTCATCGGCAGGCTGTGGGCGGAAAAGAGTAAGACCACCTTGTCCCGCCGCTCCGGCGGGTACTCAGCCAGCTTCGCCTCGATGTTCTCCGCAAAGGCCTCCACCAGGCCCGGGTGGACGGGCCACCGGTCGATGACGCTCCAGGCGATCGATCCGTCGCCCCCCGCCGCCGCCGCCGCCGCCGCCGCTGCGTCGAACGTGCCGTTGGCCTTGCCCTCGAGCCGCTGCCGCCACTTCCACAGCTCGTTCAGGCTGCTGCCCGTCGTCGAGCACGAGTATTGAGGGTATTGCGTAAACGCCACGGCCCGCCCACCGCGGCCCTTGCCGAAGCCATCGGCCAGCAGTTGCTGGTACGTGTCTTCCGTGAGCGGATTCGCGTACCGGAACGCCACGTAGGGTTTGTGCGGGGCCGTCTCGGGCGAGAGGGTGTCGAGGAGCTTGCACATCTCGGCATTTTGGTACTCGGACCACCTGCGGATCGGCGAGCCGCCGCCAATGGCCGCGTACTGTTTCTGGATCTTGGGTGTCCGCCGCCGCGAAATCAAGGGGCCGAGGTAGTTTTGGAGCCGGCCCAACGGAATCAAGTCGGCATCGGCCTAGTCCACGGGGAACCGCACGACGTCAGCCGGTGCAGAAAGCCAACCGAAAAAGAAAGAAAAAACGTACAAAAAGGCGACTAAGAAAGTCGCCGACCTCGTCCACCGTAGACGGGCCGCCCATGTTGAGAAACACCATGGCCGTGGGCCCCTTGGCGCCCTGCGCATTCTGCGTCACCGGCGGCGCCTGCGCCATCGTCGCCAGTCCTCGCCGTCGCGAACAGCTCCCTGCGACCAGCGCCGCTGTTCGTGCCGTGCGGAACCCGAGCTGCACGGGCCGGACGCACGGGCGCAACGCCATTGCTTCTGTTTTGTTTTATGCTGTTGTTCTTCGCTGTTTCTGGCCGTGGGCGACGCTTGCGAAAGCTCGATTGGGGTTCGGCAGGTATCGTTCGGATGCAAGCAACCAGGCCCTGTCCGGGTCAATGGCCGCGTTGGAAGAGAGCAGCAAAGTCGGCTTTCAAGTTGATTCTGGTGATTGATCCGTTTTCACGGTCTGCGATGTTCAAAAGTGAAAGGCAATGGCAAGAAATAAGCGAGAAAATACGCACGGTAGGAGGCCAATTCTCTCCCGCACTCCCAAAAAAACAAGTAATATGGGTCACAAGCTCTTACTGACCGTCGCCTGTCTCATTGGATTTCGCGCGCCACCCATTGGCTGTGTTGTCTCGGCATTTTCGTCTTTTGCCATGAAACGGCCACCATCAGCGGAGTTCCATTTCGGACATAACCAAGCGATCTGGGCTTGTCTTCCACCCACCCCCCACCATACCCATGCCACTAAAACCACGTGATACCGCGACAAAAAGACTTGGGGTGCCCGCGTTCAGTGCTATCGAAGCAAATGCCGTCACTATTTCGCGCCTGGTTGCCTGTCTGGGTCCACTTTTTTCATCATCTACGCCCTGGCTGCGAACAAACGGACGAAGGAACTTGTGCGTATTGTACCTTTCGATCAGGTTTATTCACAGGTAGGGGAACAAACGACGCAGTTTTCTAGAAGACAGGGGAAAAAATGGCAAGCCGTGATGACGGGTACAAACGCGAGGAGGATGATGATGGCGACGAGGAAGTGGACGAGACGGTAGGTTTGGCCATTTTGCAGCTTCATGATCTTATATTGAAAAAGATTCGAAATAAGGAAAGGAATCCGTCTGACAAAACCCCTGCAGAACTACAAAACACAAAAGGACGCCATCATCTTTGCCATTGACGTGAGCGCGTCCATGCTGCAGCGGCCGCCACCCAGCAAGTCAAAGAAGGCCGACCAGGACAGCGCCGTGTCAGCGGCCCTGCGCGTTGCCTACCGAGTGATGCAGCAGCGCATCATCGCCCAGCCCAAGGACTTGATGGGCCTGTTGTTTTTCGGTACCAACAAGTCCAAGTTTCGCCCACGCAGTGGTGGCGCGGACGGCGCGGACGGCGCGGACGACGACGACGACGACGACGACGACGACGACGACAGGGACGACAGGGACGACAAGGACGGTGACGACGACCACGACGGCGCGGGGGCTGTGACCCTGAGCCGCGGGCCGGCCTACCCGCACTGCTATCTCTTTATGGACCTGGACGTGCCCGCCGCCGAAGACGTGCGGGCGCTGAAAGCCTTGGTCGAGGACGACGACGATCCGGACGAGGTGCTGGTGCCGGCGCCGCCCGCGCAGCGGGTCACCATGGCCAACGTGCTCTTCTGCGCGAACCAGGTCTTCACCACCAACGCACCCAACTTTGGGTCCCGCCGGCTCTTTATCATTACGGACAACGACGACCCGCACAAAGGCGACAAGGTGGCGCGCTCGGCGGCCGCGGTGCGGGCCAAAGACCTGTACGACCTCGGAGTCGTCATCGAGCTCTTCCCGATTAGCCGGGCCGAGAATCCGTCGTTTGACCTCACAAAATTCTACGATGTATGCATTTAGAGACTCGGGAAAAAAATACCCCTTTTCAGTAGTGGTTTCCCATCCTCACAGACTTACCTTTCCCCCGTTAGGACATTATTTACCGCGACCCTGCAGCAGAGGCTGGCACCTCTGACCGGGTGGTGGCATCGCGGTCCGGCGAAGGCCTCACGCTCCTCTCCTCGCTCATCTCCAACATCAACGCCAAACAGACGCCCAAGCGGGCGTATTTCTCCAATCTCACCTTTGAGGTGGCGCCCGGTCTGGCCATCTCCATCAAGGGCTACATTCTCCTCAACCGCCAGAAGCCGGCGCGGACGTGCTACGTCTGGCTCGAGGGCGAGGAGGCCCAGATCGCGACCGGCGAGACCGTCAAGGTCGACGCCGAGAGCGCCCGGACCGTCGAGGCCGCCGAGATCAAGAAGGCCTACAAGTTCGGCGGCGAGTACGTCTACTTTACGCCCGACGAGCTGAAAGAGCTCAAGCGGTGGGAGTTCCCCCCCGACTGGAACGGCAAAGGCCTGCGCATCATCGGCTTCAAGCCGCGCGTGCTGCTCCCGCCCTGGGCGTCCGTCAAGCGGTCGACGTTTGTCTACCCGAGCGAGGAGGACTACGTGGGGTCGACGCGTGTCTTTTCGGCCCTGTGGCACAAGCTGCGGCGGTCCGACAAGTTCGCCGTGGCCTGGTTCGTGCCCCGGACCAACGCCAACCCGTTGTTGGTGGCGATCCTTCCGTCGAACGGACCGGGGGACGACCACGACGACGACCATGACAACGACCACAACGGGACCAAAGCGTTCGCCAACCCGGCGCAGCTGCCGGCGGGTCTCTGGCTGTATCCGCTGCCGTTTGCAGAGGACATCCGCAGGGTCGACGACGGCCGGCCGACGCCGCTGCCGTGCCCGGCCACGTTGACGGACATGGTGAAGCCGATTGTCGAAAACTTGTTCTTGCCCAAGACGGTCTACGACCCGGCCAAGTACCCCAATCCCGCGCTGCAGTGGCACTACAAGATCCTGCAGACGCTCGCCCTCGACGAAGAGGTGCCGTCCAAGGGCGAAGACCTGACGCTGCCCAAGTATAAGGCCATTGACAAGCGGGTCGGCGGCAGCCTGGCGGAGCTGAAGGACGCCCTGCAGGCCGAGGCCAAGAAGCTGCAAACAACTCGCGCGATCAAGCGCGAGGCAGATGAAGGAGACGACGGCTTCGGAGGCGGCGGCACCGCCGCAGCAGGCAAGCCGCTCTCAAAACGGCCCAAGACGGCGGCCACAACAGCAGCAAGCAGCAAAGCCACCAGCAAAATGACGGGAAAGGATCTGCGCAGTGCCGTGAACAACGACACGCTCAAGGACTTGCCCGTCGTCGCCCTCAAAGAGGTCCTGTCGAGCAAGGGGCTGAGCGTTTCAGGGAAGAAGGCGGAGCTGGTGGAACGCATCGAGCAGTGGGTGGAGGAGAATTTGTGAGGAAGCACGTGTAAATAGGGGTACTTTTACGATATGAATGGAAAAGAGATACCAAGCTCCGGACGCCGGGAGCAAGGAAAACAACGGATAGACGACCGTAATATATTGTTGTCGACATTGGAAGAGTTACAGTGCAAAGAGCAATGTGTTTATTATTAACGGCACTGTAGGTTTTGGCGGCGGGAAATACCCTATGTAGCTATTACAGCACGTGACTTTATGGACCCACCAGCCCCTGCGAAAGCAAGCCCGCAGAGACGACTTCACAGCCAAGACGAAGCAAGCCGTCAACAATCAACGCGTCTTTTGGCAGTTCGTGCGCCGCTGTTGCGTGAAGCTATTGTCTGGATTGGCACAGCCGGAGAGCCGTCCTGCGAGCACGGTTTCTTACTGCAGCCTCACGAGCGTCAACCGCGATACGTCCGGGAAGACAAAGAAAAGAGCTTCGTCTTTTTCTCTCCTTTCGTGATTCTATGCGCATCTTTTTTTGCGGCCGTTGCGGTTCTTATACATCGCTCTCTGAAGGCGCTCACCCAACTGTACGACGGTCCAAGCATCTTCCGACCATACGGTTCTCTTGCTACCGGTCCCCTACCGCATCGCGCCCAGTCGCCGGGTCATTGCGATGGAAGCGCTCCTCGGAGCGGCGGACAGCGACGGGCCGCAGTGCCGCTCGGTCGACGATTTGAAGGCCAAGATTGCGCAGCTGTTCGTTGGCAAGGTTTCCGAGACGCGCGCCGAACACGTGTCGGCATCCTTTGACATCCCCGGCGATGTCGCGCTCAACCTCGGCGCGGCGACGGCGCACAACGGCCGCGAAGCCGTGGTCCTGGGCGGCGCGGAGGGCAACACGGGCGACCCAGCTTCCGGCCTTCTCCCTGACAGTGGCAGCGGCTGCGGCGGCAACCACCTGAACCCGTTGATCCGCAACGTGGTCAACGTCCGCGACGTGGTCATGAACCAGCCCGAAGAGAAACCGATCATGCAGCGAGCCGTGGCCGGGTTCCTCATCATGAGCGTGCGCCAGGCCGACGGCAGCATGTGGGACATGCAGTCGACAACGCGTGCAGCGCAGGGCTGGACGATCGCCTATGTCTGCCAGAACTCGCTCGGCTGTTGGCTGAAGGCGCACAAGCACCGCCATGTGGTGGGGCAGTCGATCCACGAAGACATGTCGGATACCATCAGTCTTTGTGAGTAGAGAGAGAGAGAGGGAGGGAGAAGACAAAAAAAAATTAATGTACTGACGATGTCCTCAGCCCGCCCTGCGTTCGACTGCCGCGGCATGGTGTCGATTACGTTCTCGCGGTTCAGCCGGTCCATCGTGGTCAAGTACGAGCACACCAACTTCCATCGGACAGTCGCCGAGATGGCCAAGTTTTTTCCACCACCGAGGCCACCATCGCCTCTGCCCATACTAGCCGGTGCTGCCCCCGGATCGACCAGCAAGCGACAACGAGCCGCGGGCGACGAGCAAGGGACCAGCACGCCCAAAGCGAAAAAGGCAAAGAGAGCATCAGCAGCGGGGACAAACGGCGGCCCGGACGGCGAAGAGGGTGCTCCCAAGCGAAAGAGAACAACAAAAAAGGCCTTGGCAGCGACCGCAACAGCAGCAACGCAAGCTCTGGCGGCATTGGGGGTCGAGGGGGGCGCAACGGTAGATGGAGGATCGGCAGGCCTGGCCAACGGAGACGAAACAGCCGAGCAAACAACGATGGGGGCCAATGGAAATACGCCAAAGAAACCACGGAAGCCGCGGGATCCGACGAAGAAAAAGAGGAACCAAAAGAGCGATGCGGCGGGGGGTGCCGCGGGCGACGCCGACGGTGGCGTGGCAAACACGTCCACGGCAACCGCGAACCTTATGATGGATTTGGGCATCGACGTCACGGCGGGTTCCGACATGAACGACAGCGCCGTCGCGGAAGCCTTGTTGCGGCACCTGAACGAGTTCCCGGAGGACAACACCGAGAGCGCATCGGCCATTCTCGACGCGGTGTTGGAGCACACGCGGACCACTGAGGTCGGCCCGCAGGCTATGCACGAGTCGACAGCCGGTGCGGCTGCGACGTCAGACGCACGCGGCAGCTCCCACAGCGCATCTGGCGCCACTGGTCAACAGCCAGCTAGTAGCACCGGCGAACCCAGCCAGGCGCAGGCCGCCGCCCCTGCTATTGCACAGGAAGCAACAACGGCTTCGGCGGCGACGACAGCGACGACGACGATGACGACAGACGCGCGGGTACCTGCCTACGAGCTGGTCACAGAAGCCGAAGTTTCCTCGCTCCGGAAGCAGACCGCCATCCGGCTCCTCTCGGAGCGCAACGTGGATCCGGCGACGCTCAACCGGGAGCAGTTTTGCACGTTTGCCAACCAGGCGCCGAGCCTGCAGAAGGAATCGCTGGAGTTGTTTGCGCAGTATGGCGCCGAGCGGCTCGCCATCGTGCCCGCCGGCAACCAGTCGAATGCGGGGGGCAACCAGGGGTCGGCGTCATCGTCTGCACAAGCCTCGCACACGCGTGCTCCAGCGACCCAAGCCACGCCGGCTCCCCCTGCTCCTACGGCTGTCCCGGCTGCACAACCTACGACAGCTCAGCCAGACACTCCAGCCAGCAATACAAAAAAGGCAACACGGCGGCCAAGAAAAAGCAAACAGATTCAAGACGATGCAGCAGCAGCGGCGGCAGCGGCAGCTTCCGTTGCACCGCCTGTGACGTACACTGCGCCACCAGGTCATCAGTCAAACGAAGGTGAGCCCCACGGTTCCTGGGCAAATATGCCGTCGACTACTACGTCGGCGCCTCAACCACAACAACCGTCAACAGCGGCTATTGACACGACTCCGGCCACTGCATCTGGGCGCAAAAAGCAAGCTGCTCCCGGCAGCCGGCGGAAGTCGGCCAGTAACACAGTACAACAGTCGCCGTCGCAGGTGGGTGCCGTCGACGAAGGATGGGGACACACCCAAACCAGCGCTGGCGACAAGCCTGCCAAAGCGCCAAGAAAGCCGAGGCAACGCAAAAAGGGGCCTGCTGCTGCCGAACCGACGGAAAGCAACCCGTCACCAGCGCTGACGGCGCAACCCGAGTACAACAACAACAACAACAACAACAACAACAACGCGGGACCACAAACCCAGCAAGCCACGGAGATGTCTCCCCAATTTCACGGAACCTATCCGACGGTCAACGCACAGCTGCAGCAGCAGCAGCAGCAACTGCAGCAAGTTGCAAACGCCGCATCGGCGGGGATGAGGGCCAGCCCCACGGCTTCGAACACAGCCGGAGCACAACAACGAAGACAGCAAAGCCAGCGAGCCTCGTCTATCCTGTCGCCGCCCGTGATGAACACAGCACAGCCGTCACCAGTGCTTTCGGGCTACCACACGTCCACACCACAAAACGCAGCCGCGGCCGGCCATCCGCCGTCGTACACACAAAACGCTGTGCTGGCCAGGGGTGCTATGGCGGCGGCAGCAAACGAAGCGTCCGTCACGACTACGGGCGCGAATGCCGGTGCCGGTTCCGGTGCCGTTGCCGGTGGAGACGGAGCGGGCTACGGGCAGTACAGCTACGCACGCACCAGCACCGACAGCAGCGCCAGCCAGACCAACCAAGCCAACCCCCGGCTTGCGTTCGACAACTACGCGTACGACTACTCACGGCGGCCTGACGCGCCTACGTACACCAACGACTTCTCCGACTATGGACGACACAGCGGCGACACGTCGTCCAACGCGTCGGGCACGACGCGAACGGCATCGTCCCTTACGACGGCGACCACGGCAGACTATCCGAATGCACTGCCGCAGACGTATAGCGGCAACGGAAACACCAACAATAACAACAGCAACAACAACAACAACCAGTGGCCGACAACGGATGCAGGTGGTAACGGCACCAACCACAATGCGTACGGCAGCACGACACAACGGGCGGCTTCCACGGAGACCACCGTCAGCGCAGCCTCGTACAATCTGCCTCGCCCGTCGGAATGGTCGGGCATGTCGTCTGTGCAGACCAACGTGATGATGGCAAACGTGGGCCGGGAAAGCCCGTCGAACCTGGAGTATGCCCAACTGTTGCAGGAGCGTCAACGGAAGCAGGCACAGCAGCAGCAGCAGCAGCAGCAGGAGCA
The DNA here is from genome assembly GCA_002778095.1 of Fragosphaeria purpurea. Lineage (NCBI taxonomy): Eukaryota > Fungi > Ascomycota > Sordariomycetes > Ophiostomatales > Ophiostomataceae > Fragosphaeria > Fragosphaeria purpurea. Next base: position 4,051,474 of record PCDL01000021.1, on the reverse strand, counting down.
AAAACAAGCCTACGCTCAGCAACAACAGCATCACCGGCAGCGGTCGCACCCGCAAGAGCAGCACCCACAAAAACAGGTGAATGTGCAGCAACCCAATGCTCAGTCATCGCAACAGCTGGAGAACTGGCGCAACTATGCGACAACACAGGCTGCCTCCAGTCAGCCGCAGGCGTATGCCAGCAGCGGCGGTGGTGGAAACGGTGGGCACGACGGCCGAGGAGTCGGCAACAACAATCACAACAACGGCAACGGCAACAATGGCAACAATGGCAACAATGGTGCCAACGCTAACAACCACGGCTACCCGCAAACCATGTCGCCCCAAATGCATCTGCCCAGCACAGCAGCGGGCGCGACGCGTCACCATCTAGCCAACAACGGTGCATACCTGCAACAGAACCAACATGGCCAGCAGAACCAACAGCACCAGCAGCAGCACCAGTACCAGTACCAACAGCAATCCCATCGCCCGCAAGCGCAGTTGCCGCAGCAGAACCGCACGGCAATGGGCCTGGACGGCGGCGGGCGGGCCTACAACCACGACAGCAACGACATTTACGAGATACTACGGCGTTCGCAGGAGACATAACGTGCCCGTGACCGATTTCTATTTACGAAGTAAAGCAGAAACAGTGTCTGCCTGCTTTTCGTTGCCCACGCATGTATTATGCTTTTTAATGTACTGTATTATCTTACGATTTTCGTTCTTCTACGTCTACGCAAAAGCTGCCGAAGGGGGCTTTGCGTCCGTCTTTATTATCTGTCAAAGTACGGTCTTTATTATCTGTTTAAGTATGGTTGTTCTGTTTCGATGGTCAAAAGGGAAGGCGCTGGTTGGGCGACCGAGAGGCGTTTTCATGGCAGCATTTGTTAGGGAATCTAGGACCGGTTTTATTGTAAAGGGCCATAACATTTCACGCAGCGTGGTGTCTCGGTATGCGAGAAAAGATATATTTTGCAGCTCGACACCGAATAAAAAAACAAATTTATTCAAATATGCCCTCGCATGCCAATGCCCACAAACCAGAAACGCCCACGATGTCTCCTGTTTCTATCGTATGGTATTAATTACCACCGTTTCTCCACTCCACATCTATTACTCCCTGTTTTCTCTTCCTCGTCATCTAGAAGCAGTCCCCATCTTCCACGTTCTCCCAAAGACACTAAGTGAACCATTCCACCGAACAATCCCCCTTTTAGGACAAGGCAAACTTGCTCATGCTCCGCAGCCGCGCGCCGTAAAAGTACAGCAGCCAGATGCCCAGGACGCCGATCGTCGACAGGCCCGCCAGCACCGTCGTGCCGCGGCCCACGCCGAGGTTCATGTACAGCGGCCGCCCGAACAGCACGGCGCCGCACGCAAACGCCGACCGGAAGAAGTCGTTGGCCGCAAACAGGCTCGCCGCGTACTGCGGGTAGCTCAGCGGAATGTACACAAAGATGCACTGCATCACCACAAACACCGACGCGCCGTACACCGTGATGCCAATGGTCGGCGCGATCCAGGGCACCTGCGGCGCGTGGTCCGCCGTCCACGCAAAGATGAACAGGCCGATCGTGGGGCCGAACGCGGCCCCGAGCGCCGGCACCAGGCGCGACTCGGCCACGGGGAACTGGCCGCTGGCGCGGATGCGCGGGTTGAGGTACCACCCAAGGTACACGCAGTAGGCGACGACGCCCAGCAGGCAGGCGACGAGCACGCACAGGAACACGAGGCCGAGCTCGCCCGACGACATGCCGTACTTGCCCGGGTACACGAGCGGAAAGGCCTCGAAGAAGGAGTAGTAGATGCCGTAGATGATGGCCGTGTAGATCTGCACAAACAGCACGGCCGGGTCCTTGACGGTGATCTCGATCGGCTTGATGAGGGCGTCGAGGACCACGTCGGTGGTCACGGCCAGCTTGCTGCGCGTCCCGTGCCGCGGGTCCCGGGCCGCCTTCTCTTCGGCGGCGACCTCGGACGGCGCGCGGAACCGGTCGGACCCGGTCACGGCGCGCAGACGCTTCGCGCGGCGCAGCAGGATGGTCGCCGCGGCCGTCTCCGGCAGCAAGGCCAGCATCAGCACGCACACGGGCGCCGACGCCCACAGGATCTCGAGCAGGGACCAGCGCCAGCCCTTGACCGGCACGCTGAAGCCGGACAGCAAGGGCCCGAGGGCGGGGCCGCAGTAGGCGGCCGAGACCCAGGCGACGAGCGCAAAGGGCAGGTCGAGCAGGGCAAACATGTCGCCGAGCGAGGCGCCGCCGGAGGCGAGGCAGGGCGAGCCGAAGAAGCCCTGGAAGAACCGCAGGGCCAGCAGGCCGCCAAAGGCGCCGCTGCTGTGGCCGCCGGCGAGGTTGCCGTAGGCGAGGGCCGTGGGCAGCGAGATGATCACGTACATCACCATGGTGATGGCGTAGACCGGATTGCGGCCGATGGCGGGAATCTCCGACAGCGGGCTGAAGATCAGCGGCCCCACGCCGTAGCCCAGCACGAAGAGGGCCAGGCCGAGCGCGGCCTTGGTGGCGCCGACGCCAAAGGTGTCCATGACGCCGGCCTCGGAGGTGGTGTAGATGGCCGAGGAGGTGTAGACGACAAAGGTGTAGACGCAGAGCAGCGTGGAGATGCCCACGCGCCGGGTGCGCGACCAGTTGAGCGGGTTGGCCGGGTCGTCGCTGGCGTACCAGTCGACGACGATGGCCGTCTGGGTGGCGGCGGCGGCGGCGGCGTCACCGGGCGGATGCTTTTCGCTTTTTGTCGCGCCGCCCGCCGGCTTCCGTGTCCGGGTGCGTACCCGCCGGGGTACGGTGGGCACCGACTGCGTCTTCTGCACCTCGTGCAGCTCGTCGACGGCCAGCCGCTCGTCGGTGAATGGCAGCGTCTCTTCGCGGGACTTTGTGTGGTGCAGTCTGATGCTGTTTGAACGGCTGGCGGTGGACGCACGGCGGAGGGCATCGTAGGGGCCCTCGTCAGCGGTGGCTCCCGTCATCGCCGTGGCCGTGTCGTCGTCGCCCTTGGCGCTGTTGCTGCCGCTGGCACTACCACTACCGCTGCCGCTGCCGCCTGCGGTGGTGATGGTGGCGGCTTTGTCCGCGCCCACGGCGCCGTTTTCGACGTCCGTCATCGAGGGCGACGACAAGGCAGGGGTTTCGGTTTTTTCATAGTTGACGCCGTCGGTGAGATCCTCGTCCAGATCCTCATCGTCCTCACGGTCGAGTTGTTGCTGCCACTCTTCCGGCAACTTGAAACCGGGCTTCTCCTCCGGGTACAGGAGGACCCGGTTTCCGGTCACGTAGCGGAGCACAACCCCAAGGGCTGTGTCACGAAAAACGTCCGCCATCGTATAAAAAACGCAAGGGTATTAAGGTTGCAAGAATTTGAGACAATAAAAAGGTATGGAAGACAGATGGGAACAAGGATGCAACACCAGGGGGGCAAGACGCTCAAGGCACAACAATAGCTCGCACTGGCTGACTTTGAATGAAGAATAAATTGGCATGAACAGAAAGACTATGCAAAAACAGAATCACAACAGCAACCAAGAAGGGGGGGGAAGCCTCGTTATATAAACAGCCAGCATCATCAGCGACGACTTACACGGCGAGCAGGCAAGACGACGATCTACCAAGTGCATCCATCACTTTCGTCTCGGAAACACGACTCCTTCGGGCCATCCTAATCCGTCTTACAAAACATGTGTGAAATCACAAATCCGACGCTGATACTTCACCATGCTTGTGGTTTGCATGCAGAAACCCTTTGTTCACAAATCATATAGCTTGCTTTTCGTCAAGCTCCGTCTTCATTCTCGTTGCTCAGCCCTGGCGTTAAACGGACTTTACGTCAGCCTTCTTTCTTCTTCTCCGAGAGATAGTGTGGAACCTTGCTTAAAAATGAGAAAAAAAACAAAGAAAATCCGAATAAAGACAGAAATGACAAGAGGCGAAAGCACATCACACTAGATCTTATGGAGTAGACCCCCGGTCAAAAGAAGTTGCAATGGGATGGACGAATCACGAAGGCAAACGGTGACAGGATAAACGGGAAAGCGTGGTTCGAGGAAGAACGATGGATGAGCTAGTTCGAAACGACCGATTGCTGAGTCGACGAAAAGGGGATATCGATTGCTAACATTCGGTTGGAAATCCGTCCGGCTGCACGCAAGGAGAATAGATGTCTAAGGGACAAAAATGAGCATAAAAATAGCTAAAAAAGACGGGTAGGGGAAAAACAAGAATGCACAGCCCGGGACACGTAGTAATCAACAACGTAAAATGGAGCGATGTTGGACCGTGGTACCTCTCCCTTGGCGTGCAATTGATATTGCTGCTGATGTCGTTTTTTTCGTTTGAGTCGTCTTTTTAGTCTTTTGCTTCGCGAACCTAGATTCTCACCGATTTGTCAGACGGGGGTCGTTACGGTTGGTACGCTAAGACCAGATACGGACTAGCGCACGGCAGTGGTGGGTGAGGTGCCGTTCCAACGGGTCCACACCTGGCCCAGGCGTGAACGAGGACGGATATGTAATCAACGGAAAATGCCGTAATTACGTGAAGCACTTATACAGTACGAATGACACTGTATGTATACTGTTCCTCGAACAAACGGCCTCACACGTACACTCACAAAGCAATGCCATGTTGCTGGTTTTCTCCTAAAATTTCTGCAGAGAAGCAACGCGTGCGACGTAATACTCCGTATCTTCGTATGTACATGTCCCGTATCTCTCGGGTTCTCTATCCACGCTGACTCTGACAACCCATGTAAGAACGAGAGAGGCAGCCTTGAGGTGATAAGCACCATCGTCTGGACTATTTTTATTAGTTACTCAGGTTGGAAGTATGTGTGAGTATCCTTCTTCTAGTCTGGCTTGCTGCCGCGTTGCGCTGGCTAAAAGGGTGAAAAGTCTTTTCTTCTTGGCGAACGAGAAACGAGCAGATTTGTAAGACGAAAAAGGAGCTTTCCCTATGAGTCAACGAAGAGCAAAATGAAGCTACTGCAGTCCATCTCCATGGCGGAGTAACGGAGATATGGTTGTTTACACTCCCCTCTGTTGGAAGTTGAGACAGGGGGGGGGGAAGCGGTAAGACTGGGGGTCGCGGCGGTTATCAGCAACGCTATGCCACATACAGTAAACCGCCGTGTAGAACGTTTTTGTATGATGTATCAAAAGGCCGGACTTCACGGCGGAGTTAGATGACTGGAGGGATCTGCAATTACAAAGAGCGCCGTGGCGCCGTTCTTACGGTCGCCACTCGAGGCGTTGCCTGCCGGCGATCATTTTCCCCGTTAGCGGGCAGCCCAAAGTTTCTGTGAGACGAACCCTTTTTAAAATCTCACATTTGAGCAAGGAACAAATCCAATAATCAACCCGAAAAAGTGTGAGACTTTGTCAACTTTTTGTCTTGCCGTTCTGTCGATGTAGCGGTTCCAAGTTCCATCCGCTTCGTCGTATCAAGACCGCATTCAGGTTCATACGTAACGGGGGTTTGATTTCTAATGACGCCAAAGAAGGCAAGAGAGTGATTCGAGCCCCAATACGGACATTGCGTCACGCAGAAGGGCATGCATACAAGACTGAAGTTCGATGTGAATAAAAGGAAAAAATAAAACTCGCCGAAGAGTCGGTCACGTAAGCGGGTCGTAGCCAAGGTTTCCTGCATAAAAAAGACCACCCCAAAAACGGCCATCTCACAAGTAATAACGGTGTGTGGGTTGGGAAGGCCGGGAAGATACTCGTTTCCGTATACCTCCGCCAGAGCTCTTTTTCCCGTCTCACGCAAAAGAAGCTCTCACAGAAAGTAAGAAAAATTCCGACAAATTGACAAATCAGGCAAGGGGCCGTATTCCGTTTGAGTGCCAGAAATATTACGTTTTGTATATGGGCCCCCTCCCCAACAAACAGTCGTCACCTTGTTCTGCCGAGCATGCCGGCGCCCTTTCCTGGTTTTGGCAGTCCGTTTTTGCGTTACGAGGACACCCAAAGTCTTCGTTGTGTTTACTGCTGATTTCGGGCGAGGGAGCGTTGAGGGAGCGCTTATCGCATCGTTTTCTGACCATCCATAGAATGTATACGATACCACAGCATCTGCCTTAGTAAGTGGCTTATCGCACGTGACCATAGATTATCTCACAGGGCACCGCCCGGTTTCCTGCGCCCGCCCTATCCGGCTTGCGCGTCCTGCCCCCCCGTTTTACAACGGATTTTTGTACGAAGTACTCTTGTTGCGGCCCTTGTTTTTTTTCTTGCGCTCCCTCGCATCCACGCTCTCTTCTGCCTTTCTTGCTTGCCCCCCCGCCTTGCGATGCTGCGCCAGCGCCGCCAGGGCCGCTCCTCCAACCACCACCGCTCCTTATCGCCTGGCGCGATAGACGCGCAGACGCGAACGACGACGACGACAAAGACGACGACGCGGCGGGTTCACACAGCAGCACCACCACAAACGAACCGACCAACGGCAATGGACCCCGAACCGACATCGGAGTGGCCGCTGCTCGACGGGTACGAAAGCGACCGCGACAACGAGGGCACCGCGGACGCGGACGCGGACGAGGACGTCGCCGACATCTGGGGGCGGCCGTCACCGCCGTCCTCACCAGCAGGCACAGCAGGCGCAGCAGCGGCACCATCGGCGGCAGCAGCAGCAGCATCGACGTCGGCAACACCCGGGCCCGCGGCCAGCTGGACCGGCCGCAACCGGTGGGTCGCTCTGGCCCTGGCCAGCGGCACCTGCGCGGCGATCAACGGCGTGTTTGCCAAGCTGTGCGTTTTCATTCTGATTTTTTTTTCTAGCTGTTCTTGTTCTCAACTCGTTTCCTCCGTCCTACAGTAAACTAATGCTTTATACCCCGGCGGCAGAACCACCACCGAGGCGACGAGCCATTGGGCCAACAGCCTGGCGAAGCTGATCGGGTTGGACGCCGTGGAGCGCGTCGTGGACGTGGGCGTGCGCGGGGTGGGTATTCTTCTCTGGGAGACGGTTTTTTTTACTTTTTTTCACTTGTCTAATTTTTTTTTTGCCAGATATTCTTTGTTCTGAATCTGGTGTTTAACGGTGTGGTGAGTTGACATCTTTGCTGTTTTTTTTTTCTTTGCTATCCGTCCCAATGTATGCCTCCCCATACACTGCTTTTGCTCACCACCTGCCCTACCCCCCTTTGCAGATGTGGGCCCTCTTCACCAAGGCCCTGGCCGCCGGTCACTCCGCCGTCCAGGTCGCCGTCATGAACACGTCGTCCAACTTTGTGCTCACGGCGCTGCTCGGCAATGCCCTCTTTGCCGAGGCCCTGCCGCCGCTCTGGTGGCTGGGCACGGCGCTGCTCGTGGCGGGGAACGTGATTGTCGGGCGGCAGGACGGCGGGGGCGGCACGAAAGGCGGCGACGACGGCGGTGTTGCTGGTGAGGAAGACTCCGGTACGGCAGCAGCAGCAGCAGCAGCCGCTGCCGCCGCCGTCGCACCCACCGCCACACCAAACTCCATGCTGGCCACGCCCATGCCGGCGACGAACAACCGCCGGGGTAGCAAGCGGAAAGCAGCCACGGGGCGGACGGCAACACGAACGGGGGCGGGCGCGTCCACATCGGCGGCGGTGGCGGCGTCGGCGTCGTCGACGTCTGTCCACTCCCTCGCCACCCTGGCGCCGGCCGACGAAAAAGACGACAGCGATGAGGAGTCCGACGGAGCAAACGACGCCTTCGATGGCCGGTACCATGACGACAATTCTGATGACGATGACGAGGCGGTTCATCGCGGCCGTGGTTAAGGGCACAACGAATTTCCCCATGTATCAACTCACGTACTAGAACATATTGTATAACATTCCAAGATACAGAGACACAAGAGGCATGGGCATTTGCCTCTGTCGATAGCATGGCAATATGATGTGGTGCTATGCTTTTGTTCCGAGACCCCAATTGTTGGGTCTTCCGACTGCTCCTGCTTAATAACCGCAAAGTTGGCTTGTTTCACGCAAATGCCTCGCAGACTATATGCGCCCCCTATATCTTTATTGTATTTCTTTATTGGTTTTTTTTTTCTGTCATTTTGGTATTCTGGTAAGCTTGTTCACGGCCAAGCGTCTCCCATGCAGTTTTCTTCCAATCCGAACCCAAGTCTATAATAAACGCAAACAAACAAATAAAAGATCAGGGGAATAGAACGTGTATGAGAAAAAAAAATGGTTTTATGAACAACAAAGAAGAGGAAGTATGCACAGAGGTATGGATGTCCAAATATGGTAATAAGATTCAGGTCGAGGCGAGAGATCATTAAAAAGTAGTAAAAGAGTGGATGAAGAGAAGATTGGCGAACCAATGGGACCGGGCACCTGACAAAGCGCCATGAAAACGTAGAGAAATCAAAAATGAAGAAAGAAAATGGAAAAAGGCAAGACAAGCAATCGTCACGGCCACAGTAGTGGCTCTTTCGAGTCGGCCGAGCAGGACGACTTCAATGACACACGTATCGTACAAACCAAAAAAATCAAACACCCATTTAGGCGGCGGGGTACCCTAAACACAAAAAGAAGTCAGTATGGAGCAAACCATCCAAAAGAAGAAAAAAAGGCAATACGTACACCACGAGCAGACGGCAATGATGCAGTAAAGGCACATCAACAACATGCCCTCGAGCCAATGGCTCTTGCCGTCGCCGATGAGGTAGTTGACGAGCAGAACCGACACAAACAAGACGGCGACTTGGAAAATGTCGAAGCTCAGCGACATGTCGTCCATGCCCATGCCCCAGCCAATGACAACCAACAGCGGGATCAGAAACAGGGCCACCTGCATGCTGGAGCCCACGGCCACACCAATGGCCAGGTCCATCTTGTCTTTGACAGCGACGGTGACGGCGGTGGCGTGCTCGGCGGCGTTGCCGACAATGGGCAGGAGGATCAGGCCCAGGAACTCTTTGCTCATGTGGCCCCGGCTGGTCACGTAATCGATGCTTTCGACGAGAAACTCGGCGCAAAAGGCAATGATGACGGTGGAGCCGGTCAGAACGCCCAGGGCGACGAAGAAGTGCAGCTGCGGGTCGTCGGCCTCGTCGTCGTCGTCGGGCCCGTTCGCAATCAGATCGTTGACCCGCTGGCGCTCGTCGGTCGGCTCGGCCATGCCGCGCAGCTTGGCCACCTGGGTGGACTGGATGATGGCGCCACGCACGGCGCCTTTCTGGATTTGGTTCTTGTAGGGTTTGGCGGGGACCTTCTTGCCCTCTTCGCTGAACATCACGTGGTGCGTCTTGAGCTGGAAGAAGAGGTAGGCGGCGTACACGACGAGCAGGATGATGGCGGTGCCGCGCGAGAGCATGGCGACGTCCTGGGTCGAGGTGATGCTGGCGGCGTCAAAAACGGTGGGCACAATGACGCCGGCGACGGCCAGAGCCAGCAAGCTGGCGGCGGTCTGGGCCACGGTGGTGTTGAAAAACTGCTCTTGGCGGCGCAGACCGCCGAAGAAGAAGCACATGCCCATGACCAGCAGCAGGTTGGACAGGATGCTGCCGATGAGCGACGTCTGGACGATGACGACCTCGTTCTTAACGAGCGCCATGATGGCCACAATCAGCTCGACGGCGTTGCCAAAGGTGGCGTTGAGCAGGCCGCCCAGCGTCTCGCCGGTGCGCAGCGCAATCTCCTCGGTGGCGAAACTCAGCATCGCGGCCAGCGGGATGATGGCGATGAAGTTGACGACGAAGATGGCGACGGGGTCCACGGAGGTGAAGTGCAGGCCAATGCCGACGGGGGCGGCAAACAAGAGGAGGTTGATGTACGAGTTCAAAAAGGTGCGCTGCAGCTGGTTGGCCACGGTAAACGGTTCCTTGGGCCGGACATTCCTGAACATGCGGTGTTCGCCCTTTTTCTTCTCCTCCGGCCGCTTGAACGAGTCGTCGGGTTCTTCGGGGCCGGCCGCCGAGCCGGCCTTGTCGCTGCCGCGGCTCCGGTTGACGAGGCCGTCGGTCGTTGCGGATTTGGAGGGCTGTGATTCGAGGGACGCTTGGCCGCCTTCCGTCTTCTCGCTGCTTTCGACACCCGGTTCCTCGTCGTATGGGGCCAACACGCCGCCGCCGCCGCCGCCCTCCGCGGCAGACGACGGTGCGCCGCTCCGACTGCGTACCGCGTCGACGTTTAGCGTATCCGATCCCGCTGAAGGCGTTGGCCGGACCGGTGCCGTTCTCGCGTGGCCCACGGGCACACCGAAGCTGGGATCCGCAAAACCGCCGTCGCCGTCCCGGTCGCTGCCGCTCTGCGGAAAGCCGGCCTCAATGTCGCGGTCCGCACCGTCCTTTTGTTTCTGGTTTGGAAACGTGTTTCTCCGCGCCCATACGTGGGAAAAGGGGTTGTAGGGTGCATTGCTGTTTTTCCGGCTGAGATTGTGCGCTTCTCTCTTGATGCGGAACACGTTGACTAGGTTGTTGGACATGTTAGCGGTGCGAAGACGATGGCGTGAGCTGTCCGGGCTGGCCCCAGGGCGGGGGGGAAATCTCGCAAACAACAACAAATGGCGGAAGAAGAGACCATGAATGATGAGGGGAGGGAGAATGCGCGGTTTTCGAAATGCAGCATCACAACGAGCAAAACAGGCGATGAAGTGAAAGGCCGCGGCGCAAAAAGAGGGATCAAGATGGAAGCGCGTGTGGTGAGTATTCCAAGGAAGTGTTGTGGGGAGAGGAAACCAAAAAAATCCGGTCTAGGAGTCTTTGAAACACCGACACAAAAAAAAAAACAGTAGAAACGAAACAATATATCTCACGGACCGCGCAAGCACGACCCGATCCCATACGACGGTGTCAATGTGCCACGGGCCTTTTTGTTTTCGCAGCGAAAGACTAGTGGTCTGGGAGGTGGGTAGCGTGAAAAATAAGGGGCGCAGCACACAGAATGAAGTGGAGGGGAGGTCCGGGTCCAAGAACACACACAAAAAACCGTGCATGCTTTTCTCCCATGGATCTCTTATTTGGGGGAGGTGGAGGTTCGCGGATAACTAGAAAAGGCAATTATTTTCTTACAGGACGCCATTGTGACTTGGCAATGGGTAGGTCTTCGCCGAGAAGACACTAAGACCAGAAGAAGCCCAATAATAATGGCAAGGTGATGCAGAGACCAGGCAAACTCCTTTTTGTGGACTATTTGCGACGCCGCCTCGTGGGAATTGGGCGTGGATGCGGCCGCGTTGGCAAGTTGGGTTGTCGTCGTCGGGTCGGAAAACGAGGATCGTGTGACGCGCTGGAGGCTTGGGAGTTGAGAGGTGAGCGGTGAAAAAAAAATAAGAAACTCGACGAGGTAAACACAGTCGACGGGAGTGAATGCCCGAAAGAGTGATCGTTGAACAAACGGTGAACAATGGCGCACAGGAAACGAAACGAGGAAAACGAGACGAAAAAAAACCGAGGCTGCAGCTTGGCACAGCACGAAATGGCGGTCGAAAAAGGGGCCACAATAGCGACGCGTCGAGCTGGTCGGTGGTTATGTAGAACCAGTGCTCGCCAGGCCTCCGGAAGAAGAACAAACGCGCTAAAAGGCCTGAACTGTGGGCAAGGCTGTTTTCGTTTTCTTTTCTTCTTTTGTTCCTTTCTTTTCTTTGTAGGCCGAGCAGAAGACCGGCGTCTACGAGGTAAACGAAATGCGAATTGTGGCTTTTGGGGCGGCTCGTATTGGCATCCGAGAAATCGAAACACGGCAGCAGTGCGATCGGGAGGACGTGCGCTGAAGGAGACTTTCGCTTGAAGTAGACGGATTTGGAGCGCGAATCGATGCAAGGCAACTCAGCCGGGGACGAGGCAGAATAGGCGTGAAGACGTAATCCAGCACCCGCTGAAGGCGAAAAAGAGAGAGAGACAGAGAGAAAAATTGCCTGCGGCCAAGTCAGCGCGGAAAGGGGCAGTGTTGGTTTTGACGTCAACGGGGCGATGAACGGATCGTTAGCGCACTACTGAAGGCGCATCGCGAACGCGACGGATAGGCAGAAAGGTGAAGAAATGAAGAATGAAAAGTGAAGAGAGGACGAAAAAAAGAAAGTAAGAAAGTAAGAAAGAAAGAAAAGAATGCAAAAAAGAGAGTTTCCAAATAAGAGAAGGAAATGAAATTCGAGGCCAGAAAGGAAAGAACCACCTAGCCGGTTGCGTTACAGCACCTGCCGCTGCCGTGTTTGGCTCTATTTTTACTTGGTTTTGTTCATACGCTTGCGGCGTGCCTTCCAAGGTGAGACGGTAGGCTGCGTACAGCGCCGTCCGCAGGGGTTACGACTTGCAAGGCAAGAGCCACTGCAATTGTGTTCAATGACGAGGCAGGCGCAATGGACGGTGGACGAAAAAGGGGAAAGATCGTAAGACACGGAAAGAACGAATGACGAAGTACTTTCCATTGAAAACGGGCAATGCTAGACAGGTGGCCATACGGCTACGTCGCAGGTAGATGGACGGTTCCATACAACACTAAACGCCAAGAAAGGGAGAACAAGATTAAAGCGCATTTCTTTCACATTGGCCAGACCGAGAACGACGACCCGTTGTATCGCATGAAAACAAGAGGAGTATGTACGAAAACAGGAAACAACATGCGAACGGCAGGACACCACTAAAACGACAAAGACGGCCGAACCAAAAGAAAAGAAAGAAAATTGACGAAAAACAATGAAAAAATAATGAAAAAAGAGAATATAATGAAAATAACAAAATTAATAACAAAAAAAAGAAAGAAAAAGAAAAAAAAATGCACGCAAAATACGGCTGAAATGCGTTGTTTTTGGAAATACCACAGAAACGGTCTAGGCGGTCTTGGCACGAACGGTAAGCGAGATCTGTTGATGCGGTGAGACGCAGACGAGAAGCAAGACGAGAGCCAGACGGGCCCGCCAGACCAGACGAGACACGCCGATGAAGGGACGCCGACGGGACGATGTCGACGACCGCGATGCGTGGCAGGGAGACAGAGAGAGGCTTCGGCTGAGGATGGCCCTGGTGACAGGATACACGCCAGCACGATGCCCCAGAAACGCCTGCGAGAAAGCCCGGGCGCAGGTTGGAATGGGACTTTCAGGGGAGGAAACGAGAAAAGGGGCGAGACTGGGTGTTTGGAACAGACGAGGACGCTAAGACAAGCTCGGAAAGAAGCTTAATATCGATCGGCCGCACTTAGTATGGCGCAGCCACGGATGCAGGACGTCGGGCGTAAGACAGGGCACTGATGCCCCGTAATTTTCACAGAAGACCGCTATTATGCAGTCCCACCCCTTTTCGAAGCCCGAATACAGTGGGTTGCCCTGGAGGCCTCCTCTGCCAAGACGCTCGTCAAACGGGCCAGAGACAGCCTGCCACGCATCGTATAGGGAGGCAGGACTATATTATAATGATACCTCTGCATTCGCTGCAACGAAAAAAAGAAACGGAAACGGGTGCTTGCTTTTGCGTTCCGCCACCGAGCCGTGTTCCCTAGAGGAGAAAACGAAACACACAGTCCAGAGTACATAAAGGGGGCGACTGCCAACTGGCCACCCGTGTGAACTCGACCTATGACGACGGTCGCTGTATCTTCTTGTCGTATCCTCTCGTATCGCCCTTAATTGCATACGCGTACAGGGAGCTGCTGTGCATCGGCCATCGGGCCTCGTACGTCCGTGTGGGACGTGGTCCTACGCCCGTTCTGGCTCGTCGTGGACGAGTGCGCAGCAACACGGGATGGACGGCGCGCACTTGGCGAGCAGGTTGGGGCTTATCGTATGTTGCGCGTCGTATCACAAAAGCATCAGTGGTCGTACCCAAATGCAGTGTCCTTGTGCTTTGCTGTGGTTGCATTGGCCGAGAGTGGATCCATCTGTTACGGCAGACGCCTCTCCCATGAAACATTCTATACAAAAAGTACACTTGGAATACAGACGTACATGACCTCCCTGACGACCTTTTTATCCCTCGGCGGGCCGCGCCCGGCCCAGCTCGTCCACGCTGCCCCGTCGCAGAAACAGCCGCGACGCCACAGACCTGGGACTCGTCATGGCTGCCGTCGTCGTCCCTGGCGTCGGTCCCGGCGTCGCTTGGTTGTCTAGCAGGCTGTCCGCGGCAGACGGGCTGGGGCCGTTGCCGCTGCCAGGCGTCACGACCGTCGCAGCGCTGTTGCTGCTGCCGCTACCGCCGCGGCGGCTCGTGAGAATGCCCGGCGGCAGGCCCAGTGTGGGGATGCTCGTGTCCGGTACGTCCGCCAGCGGCGGCGGCGGTGGTGGTCCCCCGGACGTAGAGGTGACGCCGGCTGGCCGCACCGTGGGCGTCCCGGCGGCCGACGCGGGCAGGGACCGCGCGAGCCGCGGCCCCACCTCGTGGTAGAACGCCTCCAGTGCCGCCGCGTCGTTGCAAAAGCGTTTGAAATCGTCGAGCACCAGCTCGGGGTCTTCGCTGCTACCGCCGCCACCACCAAACGTCGTTGCAATCCCCAGCAGTCCGGTCGTCGGAGTTGGAAGAAACGCGGGCACGGTGGTGCTCGCGCCCGCGCTTGCGCTTGCAAGGGGCGCCAGGCCGGGGCCGGCGCCGGCGCCGGCGCCGGCGCTGCCACCGATCGGCGGCGCATCCCGCCCCGTTGGACGCAACCGCGGTGAGCCTTGCAGGGCGCTGGCGACGCCGCCGGCAGCGGCTGTATTGCGGCCGCGGGGTGACTGCAACAGCGGTGTCTGGTCGCCGACCTCCTTTTGCGGTGTTTGTTGTTGTGACTGTGGTTGTTGTTGTGGTGGTGGTTGCTGCTGTTCGTCGCCCCGCAGACCCTTGTCCCGCGCGGCGAGTGGCACCGCCCGGTTGCTGTACAGCCGGTTCACCAGCAGCAGGAAATCGCCGGCGTCGTCAATCTGCGCCAGAAGGATGCCCGATCGGTGGATGTACTGCGTGTACCGGAAATCGGGGCGGCCCCACGAATAGACCACATCCACGGTGGGCGGAAAGTTGGCCGCCGCCTCCGTGTCCAGCACGAACCCAAACTTGCGCAGCAGCGCCACCTGGTACGGGTGCCGCCGCCGGGGACAGGCCATGGACGACGGCGGCGGCGGCGGCGGCGGCGGCGGCGGCGGCGGCGGCGGGGCCGACAACGCACCGCCGGGTGTGGCAGGTGTGAGTGTTGGTGTTGGCGCCACAGACACGTCGACTCCTGCTGCCGACGCGGTGGGCGGCGGCGCCCGCGCGAGCTGCACGCGGTACGGCCGCCGGAACGGGTTGCCCTCGGTGATGGCCGCGGCCTCGGCGATGGGCACTTCGACCAGGCGCAGGCCGTGCTGCAGGGCCTCGCGCGCCCACGCTTCGACCGCGTCCTCGATGAGCTTGGCCGTGACGTTCATCCACTCGACGCGGATGCGGTAGCAGTTGTCCGGGTTGTGCAGCCGCTCGTAGTGCAGGTCCACGCGCTCCGGCCGGTACGACCGCCGACGGTGGTCGACGTCGTACTTGATCATGCGGCTGAGCACGACGCGGGGTCTTTTGGAGGTGGTCGTAGCAGTGGTAGTAGCAGTGGTAGTAGTAGGAGCGGCAGCCGTGGACGGAGTAGTCGTAGTAGAAGAAGAAGGAGGAGGGACGGCTGCCTGCACGACTGGCGTGGCCGCAGCCGACGTGCTCCCGTCGTGCGCAGACGCGGGGCGGGCGAGGGCCGCCACCGCCGCCACAGCAGCCGTGGCCGCGCCCGTAACGGCACCCTGCCGCGGGGACGCGGTCTGCTCAGCTAGGGGCGTCAACGGCGCCGACGGTTTCCGCGCGTTGAACCACCCGCTGCCGCCGCCGCTGCCGCCGCTGGCGGCTCCGCCACCGCTTCCCGTGTGCGGCTTGGCGTAGTCACTGCTGATCTGGTAAAAGTACTGGCCGTCACGGAACGCATGCCGCCGCTCGACGTGAACAAAAAGGCCCAGCTCCCGCTTGCTCGTCTCTTTTGCATCGGCCGCGCCTACCCCACCATCACCGCCGCCCATGCTGCCGCTGCCGATGCTACCGGCACTCCCCTCTCGGTCGCGCTCTTTGGTGCCCTCGGCAGCGAGGTGGCCGTCTTTGTCGACGACTAGCGCGTCCCTTTCCTTCTCTTTCTCCTTCTCCCTCTCCTTCTCTTTCTCCTTCTCCCTCTCCTTCTCCTTCTCCTTCTCCTTGTCACGCTCCCGCTCGGGTAGCACCATGAGCCGGTTGCCCAGGGCCTCGGCGTCCTCGCGGCTCTCCAAATCGTCGAAATTGTCCAGCAACCAGCTCGTCATGTCCGAGCCGATGAAGCAGTTGTGGTGCAGCCGCAGATGCCACCGCCGGTTCTGCATCCGCACGCCGCCGTGCTCCACCGGTTGCTGGATCGCCTCCGCCAGGGCGGCCACGCTCAGGTTGGTCGTTCGGAAGTGCGCACGCTGGTAGCCCGCGACCCGCGAATCTTTGCGGGAACCTCCCGCGCTGGCAGCATTGGCGGCGGAAGCAGCGGAGGAAGTGGCAACAGAGGCCGACACACCACCACCGCCGCCCACACCGTCGGATCCTTCCAAGAGAGGCAGCAGCGTCTCCAATTCCGCCGCAAGGACGACTGACGGATCCTCCGTGCGGTAGATGACGTCGAGCGGGTTGACGTCGGTCCGTCGCCGGGCGGGTGGTTGTTGTAGCGGCAAGTGCTGCTGCGGCTGCTGCTGCTGCTGCTGCGGAGGTGCCGCCACCGCCGCCGCCGCAGGATTGGGTAGACCGGATCGGTGTTCCACGCGGTGCTTCTGCCACAGCTGGCCCAACTTGCGGATGCCCTCAATGTGCATCTCTTCTTCGCTGTCGCCGGCGTTGTTGACCAAAGTTGCCGCGATTTTGTGCTGTTGCGGCGGCTGCGGCGGCTGCTGCGCAAGAGGGATCAAGACGAACCGTGCGCGCCAGAAACGGAGATTCTCTGTGAGCTGTTCGTCGTGCCCGGCGAGGTACGAGTCGATGTAGTTCCAATTGCGTTCGGGCCGCCGTGCCGAGAGGTCGACGACGCTCGTTTCGTAGTCCTGGTCGAGCAGCGTGCGGATGGCGGGGCGGTACAGGGCTGGTTTGTTGTGCGTCCCACCGCTGTGTCCGCCGTTTCCATTGTTTCCGCCGTTGCTGGCCGGCTCGTCGGTTTGGCGATGGTAAATGTTCACCTGCACCTCGGACGCATTGGCAAACGAGAGCTGGTGGATCGTGTTGCCGATGGACATGAAAATGCTCGAGCCCTCGTCAAAGGGCTGCAGGTCCGACGAGAAGATGTCGGCGATCTTCATTTGCTTCTGCCCAAAGGCCTTGGCCACCACGGGGCCGATGACGACCTGGAACCCCTGGGAGAGACGCAGATTGATGAGCTCCCGCATGAGGTCGGCACGCGTTGTTGTTGTCGTGGTAGCGGCCGTTGTCGTTGTCGTTGTCGTCGTTGTCGTCGTTGCCGTTGCCGTTGCCGCTGCTGCCGCTGTTGTTGGCGGACCGTCTGGCGGCGGCGGCGGCAGCACGTCGTCTTCCGCCTCCTGCGAGACGCTGTACGGCCGCTGCTGGTACTCGCTCTCGAGCTGCGCCTTGGTGGGGAAGTACTCGGTCGTCAAAGGCACGGCCGCGGGCGCCGAGAGGGTCTTCCAGCGCATGGCGCGGATCTCGCCCGGCCGCGGGAACACGTGCTGCCAGCGGCTGTTGAACGTCGCCGAGTCGATCTTGTTGTCCTCGGGCTTGGACGGGTTGATCATGACCAGCCACGGCGCAATGGCCGCCGTGGGCGACAAGGCCTTGGCGCCCTCCGGCACCGCCGCCGCCAGCAACTTCGAGTTGTAGACCCGCTGCGCGTCGTCTGCCCGCAGCGCATGCGAGTAGCGGATGTCCTGGTCCTCCACCCCCATGGGCCGACCCGCGCGGCCGGCCAAACCAGTTGTCCGCATTGACCCGGCGGCCGTGGCGGCGGTGGCGGCGGCGGTAGGCTGCGCCTCCTCGTCGTGGGAGTGCTTGTGATGAATGACAATGGGCCGCGTCGGCGTGTCTGGGCGCGCTGCCCTTTGGGCGCGGCCGCGCACGTCCATGGCGGTGCCAGACCCCGAGCCCGAGCCCGAGCCAGCCCGCGATCGGCTCCCCCATCCCGATCCAACGGGCGCCAGCGCATGGGGCGTCAAGTGGGAAACTCCTGGGTTGGCATCCCGTGCTGTAGCAAGCGGTGTGCTGGGCGGGTGCAAGGGCGACGCCACTGCCGATGCTGCCGGTGCCGCCGCCCCCACGGTAGGGAGGGAGGGCAGGGGCGTATCGAGGTGTGGTGTGGGTGCCAAGATCCGCGCCGCGGCCACCGTTTCCGCGCTGACTTCGGCTACGACTGCCTTCGGCGCCGCAATGCCGAACCCTCTCTGTCCGAGGCTAATCTGCCGCAGCACTTTGGGCGTGCGCGACGACGAGGACCGCACGCTGGCGGTGCCGTCTTTGTCCGACCCGGCTGGTTGGGGGTCGCGCCCGCTCGCGGCGTCCGTCGTGCGACGCGGCGTTGTCGGCCGTGCGGCGGGCAGGATGTTCGCCAACGGCGGGCGGTAGCCACTGGAAGGGCCGGTGGCCGAAATGTAGCTTGCAGCCGCGCGCCGGCGGTCCGCTGGGTGCTGCGGCCGTTCCAGGAAAGGCGGGTGCCGTCGGAGCGTACCGGGCCCGTACATAAACGATGTACCCGACGACGCGTCATCGTATGGGTCCGTCCGGTGGCTGGTGGCCACCGCGGACGAAGACACTGCGCCGCCCGGTCCTTCGGCGTAGCGCATGGCCGGCAACTTCTGGCGCGTCGAGTCGTAGTCCTGCAGCTGCTTCCAAAGGGACTTGTCGTCTTGCTTGGCGAGCTTGTCCACCGCAAACTTTTGGAACCCGTAGACCTGGTCGAACAAGACGTTGGCCGTGCGTTTGTTCCGGAGCACCAGCACGCCGTTGTGCGCCACGGGCGAGGACGCCCGCGACCGGGAGGAGGCGGGCCGGAACACGCTGCGGGGAAACAGGGGGTCCATGTGCAGAGGGGTGGTTTCGATTTCGTTGGATTCGAGCACGCCGCGCATTTGCAGGTCATACATGCGGCAGCGCACGACAAACTCCTCCAGGTAGTTGCCCTCCTTTGTGCCCTCGAGGGCGGCGACGGGCGGCGGCGGCACGCCCTGGCGCATCAGCAGCTCGCCCGGCTCGCTCGCCCAGTACGACACGTGCAGCCACTGTGGGAGGGCGTAGAGCCAGTTGTTGTTGCCAGGGCGCACCGCCATCGCCGCCGGCGGTGTTGCCGTGGTCGTCGCCTTGCTGGGCGAAAACGAGCCCGCGCCGATGCTTGCGTAGCTGCCGTACACCGGCGTGCCGTGTTTTGGGGTGCCGCTTCGCACGATGTCCTGATGCCCGCTCCGCGTATCCGTTTGCGTGGGCGAGGGGGGCCGCGGCGGCGATGGCGGCGGCGGTGGTGGTGGCGGGCGGAACCGGAATAGAGGCGTACAGTGGAGGGGCACCCGCGGCACACATATCAGGTCAATGCCGATGCCGTTGCCAATGAGCGATTCGGTTGTCCTGCGCAGGGCGTCGTACTCGACCTCGAAGACCCCGGAGCCGGGCGTAATGACAACCACGGAGATGCCGGTGCGCATCAAGTCGCGGTCGACGTAGTCGTGGGCGAAGAGCGTGGACGCCATGTTGATCGCTTCCAGCACGTTGCCGTACATGGCCGGCGACGACTCGGCCTGGATGTGATGTTGCTGGTGCTGGCCAGTCTTCGCGGCGCCACCGTCGGCCGCAGTGTTGCTGCTGCTGCTGTTCGCCGCGGCAGAAGGCGCATCGGGGCCGAGATGGGCCAGGTGGTGGAGGCTGATGTCGCGGCGGAACAGGTTGAACTCGCGCTTCAAGTGGTACAGGATGCGGGTCCATTCGTTGCTGGACATTTCGCTGACGACCACGCGGTAAAAGTCCTTGTACGGCCGGCGGTTGCCCGAGGCCTGCACGCCGGTGTAGTACGGGTGCCGTACAGCGGCGGCGTCGGCCAGGTCCACGGCCAGGCCCGCATCGTACTCGACACGGGCAAACAGGACAATGGTGACGAGGTGCTTCACTTTCCGGAATACCCACTTCTGGAACAGGGTGGGCAAGAGGCCGTTGACGACCTTGCTGAAGATGATCTCGCCGGAGCAGTCCGAGTCAAAGTCCCACATCTCGCGGGCCATCTGGATGAAGAGCACGTAGCGCGCCGACTCGCTGCGGAAGATGAGCCGCGTGTTCCGGCCGAAGAAGGCCGACTGCACCCGCTTGCCCTCGACGAAAACGTGGGTTACCTGGGCCTTGATGGTGCTCATAAAGAGCACCATCTGGCCCTGGTAGACGGTGCGCTCCGAGAGCTCTGACACGGCCAGCCGCCACATGTCCGCCCGCGAGAGGTACTGGTCCTTGAACACAAGCTCGACGTGGGAGGCTTCGACGGCTGGGTTGTTTGCATCTACCTGTTCGACGTCAGAATGTAATACAAGAAAAAAAAAACAGCGAGATTCGACAAAGAATCACGTACAGGCGTCAAAACGACGACGGAGCCCCTCTTCATACCAAAGGCGTCGGCAACCCGCTTGCTCACGTACATCTCGACGGTGGGGTGGCGTGCTTTCAGCTCGTCGGGCATGTCCTTGACGATGAAGAGGTACCGCCCTCCCGCGTCCGCATCGGACGGCTGCATTGCACCACCGCCGCCGGCTCCCTCCCCGGAAGCAGCAGTGGCAGCAGCGCCCGGCGTATTACTGGGGATGTGGCCGTCGCCGGCGTTGAGCACCGACGACGACGACAGATAATGGTGGTCGTCTTTCCAGCCGGCGGGCCGGCGCAGGCTGCCGAAGCCGGGCCGCACGGCCGGGTCGGGCAGCGGATCAATGGACATCAGCTGGCCTGGCTGCACGCCGTCATCAAAGTGGTCGAGGTTCAGCAGGACCTCCTCGCGGGCAAAGGACTCGTTGACGGTCACGGTGCACGTACGCTCCATCACGGGCGACGGCAGTGGCGGCAGTGGTTGTTGTTGTTGTTGTTGTCGCCCGGCCAAGGGATGCTCGCGGACGGTCGAATTGCTGGAGACGGTGTCGGGCGAGCGCGGCGGGCGCGGCGGCGACGAGGAGGCCGGCGGCATGGGCGCGGCAGAGGCGGCGTAGGCTGGGTCGTCTGTCGATGCGAAATCGTAGGCGGCTGCATTTCTGTTGTTGTTGCTGTCGTCTTTGTTGCTGTTGTTGTTGTTGTCGGCGCTGGACCGGCTGAATTGGCGCAGATGCGACGTCCAGCGCGGTGGTTTGCGCGGCGTCATCGAGAAGCCGTTGCGAGACATCGCAGCTGAGGCGGCGGCAGCGGCGGCGAAGCCGTCATCGGGGGTAGAAGTCGTGTCTGTGCTCCGCCGGCATGCTTTCGTGGGTGGTCGATTGATCGCGAAGCCCGTATTTCGTACAAATATCAGCAAAGGGGACGTGACGTTGACTTGACCGGGTCTAGGCCAATGCCGGAGGCTCTCCCCGGAGGCAGGTGCACTCGCGGCGCGGTAGCTTCGTGTGACAGCGGCAGAATACATGGTCCGCTGCAGCTCACCGCCTTCTACTTTGGGACAGCTAGACAATCTCGCGATGCACGACGGCCTACAGGACAAGGACAATACCCGATCACCATCAATAAAAAACCCGAGTTTACGTGCGTATTTGTGAAACCTTTCGACCGTTTTTGTTCCAAGCTTGGCCGCGTTCTACGTAGACAGCAGAGGCCAGTCATGTTCTTGTGTTCAGTCGTGCACGCCGAAGGCCTCCATTCGGCAGAAAGTTGTGATCATCGTGACAATGGCAAACAAACAAGTACACGATTGCTCTCCACGGTGTGACCAACGTCTTTCGTGTTCTCGTTTCGTCCCTTGCGGTCCCTTGCACGGCATCTGCACGCTGCCGAGTCCAGCCATAGATGGTACAAACCTGTCCAGCAACGATCGCACAAACGAGTGACAGCCCGGAGCACGACGTGCGTGGCAGCAGTGCCAAGACGTGCCCGTCTTTGTTTGTACGTCTGGCGATGAGCCAGACATCGTGGTTTGGAGACGCGAGAACAGGATGGCGACTGGCTTCACTTCATCCGGGTTACGGCAAAAAAAAACGTCCAGCCATCGTCGCGTCCGTGGCACGCAGCGCCGGATACGCAGCCGGCATTGGCTGTCGATGAAACAAGAAAGGCGATGAGATATGAGACGTGAAGAAAAAGGAAAAAGAAATAAAAGGGAAAAAAAATGAAAGGGAAAAAAAATGAAAGGTAGGAGAGAAAAAGTAAAAAGTAACCCAAATCACAGAAAACCCTTCCGGGTTCAATTCTATATAAACGAGGCACAAGGAACGCAAAACGAAAACTGGGACGACAACGTGACAGACAGCTGCTTTGCGTCCCGCCACTCGTCTCTGTTTGTTTTTTCTTTGTCGTTTCGTTTCGACATTCGCCGCCGTTGGCCATTTCGCGCTGTTCGTAACTCCGTTGCTTTTTCTGTTTCTCCGGTTCGTCCTTTTGGTGCCTGTTTCGGCTCCAACCAGTGAACGCAGGCATCCTTCCAGGACCAAGCGGCCAGTTCTGTTGGGCCTTGCTTTCGTGTCCTGGACCATTTTTGTCTTTCTTTTTGTCTTTTGTCTTTCTTGTCCTTGTTTTGGGAATCGGTGATCGTCGTATTTGATCGGCTCGTGATTCACGTCGTCCTCCCTTGTTTTTTTCCGCGTCAAACGATCAGGTATTTTTGGATTTTTCATCTTTTCTTCTCTTTCCTGTTCTTTCTTTTTCTTTTCCTCCCATTTCTTTCCTGTCGCCTTTATTTTTTTTTTTGAATCTCTCATATCATCTCCACTTGACTAACACGATCCTTCGTCTCGGTTCAAGGACCGTTCAACAATCCACTTCACAGCTGCCTTCGCTCCCCATGGGTTTCCACCTGACGCCGAAGCGGCGTCTCATGGCGACCATTGGCATTTCGTTTGCCTTTTTCGTCGCCGAGATTGCGGGTACGAAACCGCCCACTGCTTGTGACAGACCACTGTCGTTCCGAGGACTAACACCGTGATCCAGTTGCCATCATGACCAAGTCGCTGGCCCTCATTGCCGACGCCTTCCATTACGTACGTTTTTTTATCGTTTTTTCTTATTATTCTTTTTTATTTTGATCAAACGCGAGTGCATCCATTGCTGACTGACGGATCCAGATGAACGATCTTGTTGGGTTCATCGTTGCGTTGACGGCGCTCATTGTACGTTTTAGCAAAGATGGATGGAAGCAGGAAGCAGCAAGCAGGAAAAAAAAATGGACTCTGTCTGACGTCTTTCCCGGTGGCCACAGATTTCGGAACGCTCCGACTCGCCGCAGGAGCTGTCGTTTGGGTGGCAGCGTGCACGGCTGCTGGGCGCCTTCTTCAACGGCGTCTTCCTCCTCGCGCTGGGCATCAGCATCTTCCTCCAGTCGCTCGAGCGGTTCATTTCCCTGCAGAGTTGGTTATTCCTGTGTTTTTCTCCTTTGGTTTATTTTTTTATTATTTTTATTATTTTTATTATTTTTATTATTTTTATTATTTTTTATTATTTTTTATTATTTTTTTGGCCTGCAAACGTTTCTATCGTTCCCGCCACTAACCCTCGCAGATGTCGAAAACCCAAAACTCGTCCTCATCATGGGCTGCGTGGGGCTCGCGCTCAACGTCGTCAGCGCCGCGTTTCTCCACGGTAGGCCGACGTGACCACATCGTTTTGTGTTCTTGTTGTAACCAGAATCCCGTGCTGATCCGTCTCAGAACACGTCCACGACCACGGCGACGGGCACGCGCCCGGGGCCGACGAAGCGCAGACCGCCGCCGATGCGGACCACGAACTCAATGTACGGGCCGCGGTCTTTTGATGTTGTTCACTTCCCTGTATACATACAATATACTAATATAAAACAACACACAGCCTCTACACCCCCATGCCGACCACCGCCACGCGACGGTCAAGTCCGGGGCGGCGGCGCCGCCCGGCCGCGACCTCAACATGCTCGGCGCCTTTGTGCACGTCGTCGGCGACGCCGCCAACAACGTCGGCGTCATCGTGGCCGCGCTCGTCATCTGGAAGACCAGCTACCCGGCGCGCTTCTACGCCGACCCGGGCGTCAGCATGGGCATCGCGTTTATGATCTTGCTGTCGGCCCTGCCGCTGGTCAAGCTCAGCGGCTCCATCCTGCTGCAGAGCGCGCCGCACGGCGTCGACCTGCAGGACGTCAAGCACGATTTGGAGAAGATCCCCGGCATCGAGTCCGTCCACGAACTGCACATCTGGCGCCTCGACCAGAAAAAGGCCATTGCCTCGGCGCACGTCGTCGTCTCCGACCAGGCCGTGTCCAGCTTCATGGACAAAGCGCGCACCGTCAGCGAGTGCCTGCACGCCTACGGCATCCACTCGGCGACCCTGCAGCCGGAGCTGTCGTACGCGTCGCAGGTGTCGCTCGCGTCGCCCTCGACGACTCCGTCGGCGTCGGCGTCGGCGTCGACGCCCGTACCCGACGAGGCCGACATAGCGACGGACAGCATCGCTCTGCGCGCACAACAAATCGACACCAGCGACATACCACGGACAGCGCACAACGCGGTCTCGGTCCTGCGTAGGAGGCGGATCGAGGTGGGCGGATGCCAGATTCCGTGCGGCACGCTGTGCGAGAACCTCATGTGCTGCAAGTAAGCTCGGTTGGGGGGGGGGGGGTCTTCAAGGGGGAAGCGAGACATCCGGCAGGCGGCGAGTCATCGCAAAACCGTTTGCGTATGTTTGTTTCACGATGGTGCCATGAGCTTGGCTGGGGTTGTCGCGTATGGTTCGTTTTATGGGCGGGACACGGTCCCGATATACCCCGTACGCATATAACCCAGCACGTCAGCCCAGTGCAGCGGCCATAACGACCGCGAGCTGGGCGGGCCATGGGTAAGACGGCGTTTGCTTGGGTTGCGAAAATTGATCTGGGCAGCCGCCGTGGGATGATGAGTCGTGCGCGTGGGGGGCGCAGTTGATTTCTGTCTTTTTGTTTTTTTTTTTCTCAAAGCGTTGACAGCGTCATGATCCCAACTGGCCAACGAAAGAAAGGCGGAAGCCAACCCATGCCGCCCGTTGCGCGTTAGAATGTCGAGACAATGCAAAACCGACGTATTGGGCAAACCGTAAAAGAGGTGCTTCGTACACGCTCAGTGTACGAGAAACACGAGTGATGGATATTCCAGCAGGAATCGAAGAGATGCAAAGCGCGGGGGTTCAAAGACGGCAGGCTTTGTTCAGCAAACGTGAGCTGTCATTTCCGTCGTCGAACATCGATGTCACGCACATCTTTGCTGCCACAGACTCGACAAAAAAGGACAACGGTTCTCTCACGTAGAACAAACAAGGTTGCAGACCGTAAGCGATGAGCGACGGCGGGAGTCGGGCCTACGTGGAAACGCTGGAGGTCGGCCGACTAATACATCGCAAGGCACAATATAATAATAGCCAGTGCGTCATCAAAGTCGTAGCCAGAGCAGGCCGGGTGTAAGCCCAAAACCCGCCCCCAAAACCGCATTGCGCCGTTGGCACGCATGGTGCTGGCAATCCTTTGCGAGCACAACCAGGGGGTCTCACGCGGGAGGGTATGTATCTCGACACCAACGCGCCCTGCCCTGGCCTCCCTCAAAAGCGCATCATCCGCTAGAGAGCCCGGTTCGGCTGCAATGTCCGTAAGAGGCTGGTGGTGGCCTTCTTGACCGCCTCGTTTTGGGAGGGGGGAAGGTAGAAAACCACTCCGTCTCTGGTGACATGCCTTGTTCCGCATCCTCCGCGTGCCGTTGCGTTGCGATGCCAACTCATACCCTCCACACGACAAAACGTGGTGGTGCGATCCAATTCGTCTCTTGTGGGCGCGGCAATGCCAACCAGCAGACAGGTCGTTTCGTGAAAATAGGAAAATGGGTCGCCCTTTTTCTTCTTCCAGCCGCGCCAAGAGAAAGCGGCCTCTCCTTCTGGCCGCCGAAACTAGGCCATTTTGACTTTGGGGCCTGAAAGTGCCGGCGACGGACGAAAAGAAAACGGCCGCCAACGGTCAACCATGACCACCTTGGACCCCCCTTTTCGTATACTCTGTACATAAGTCCTCTCCGAGGCTGTGTGGCCCCAGGCAACGACCGGTGAGCAACCTCTGTGTGGAACGTACGTAAAGGAGCGAGCGGACGGACAATGGGGTGGTAATACAGACCAGACACCACCCTTCCTCTGGTCATCTCATATAACAAGAAATGAGAACTCTTCTTCTTCGGATCCTGTTTATCAGATTGCTTGACCCCCCCATCAGAGTCCGGGACACGGGAGGGCTCGAGCCGGCCGTTCACTCGTCGCTTGAATATTTTTTGTGAGAAGTGACAGCGGGCTTTGCGTGTCCTGTCCGTTTGCTGTCGTCGTCGTCGTCGTCGTCGTCGTCGTCGATTGTTCTCACGCTTCACGCTTCCACAACCGGTTGTCCGTGAACGGGCGCCCGGCCGTGGTCCACGGCAGCACCAAAAATGACAGCCCAAAGGACGTGCATGTATTCATTTGACCGAGATGGCGACTGTTTCTTTTTGCCCCCGGTCAAAGCAGTCGACAACGGTCCGCTTCCCACACAAGCAGCGCCCTGTTTTCGAGAAGACGGTGCGCCGGGGGCCCAACCCACGAGGCCTGAGCTGGTGCCATATCCCCCTGGTGCCCACACCGCCTCCTTTTGTTTGTCCTACGTCCTCCGCAGGCAGTTTTCTAGAAGTTTTTGGCGCGCACTTGTCGAATCCGAGAAACGACACACGGACGTCACAGGCCGGGGGGGGGGGGAGGTTGGGTCGCTGAGCAAAAGCCCGTTCAAAGTGGAAAAAGTCGCACCAGCGGTAAACATGGATTGGATGTTTGTGCCGTTTGTGTGTTTGAAAAAAACAAGAGAAAAAGTGAGACGGCCGTGAAGTCGGACAGTTTCTGGTTGACACCAACAGAATACCGTACTGTACTCATTTCACTACAACTACAGTCATGCTCCATTCAGTTCCTGCCTTCTGGCTCGTAGTGGGCCTGGCACGCGCCTTCTCCATTTGGCTCCTGCAAGCGATCCCGGCATCGCAGCCAGCGGCGTGTTGTTCTGTTCTAGGGAATTTGTTTCCTCGTTCGCGCCTTCCCGCTGTGCGGGCTGTCTGTCGGTTTGGCGCGATCGTACCTTACCTCCCCACTGTTTTCTTTCCCAGGGCCACGCTCTGCCCGCCAACATCCCACCTTCCAGCCTCCCCCCACCACAGTCGTAGCAACGTTGAGCCGGTCGCGCTTGCCCTCGTTCACTCGTTTGTCACCGTGTTGTCGTGCGGTTTACCAGCGCACCGGGATCAGGCGAGGAAGGAGCGTTTAAGCCGATGAAATGGAGGAGGGAAGGTGCAAGAGGACAATCTACTCACAAAAATCAAATGAAAGTTCACTGTACAAACCAAAAAATCAAAAAATCAACATCCAAAACAAAACAAAAACATCGTCACTTCACCACCACCCCGGATCGTTTTCTCGGTAAGCTGAATAGGGATCCGTTGGTCGAGTCGGCATGTAAGGCAGCATGCAGCGCGTGTTTAGTCCATCGCTAATACGACGTCCCACGGCTAAGTGCGTCCGGCCCCAAGTCACGCCAAAAAACGAACACAAAGAAAAAAAAAGCCGAAAAAATTCACCAAAAAAAAACGATCCGAAAACGACTCCAGGAGGAAAAGGTCGGGACCCTTTTGAAAGCGGACGACGGCATCTCGTTCTTCTTCTTTTTCGCCTGTCTCCTTTGCTTGTTCCCTGGCTTCTGCGGAGTGTCGTGGGTTTTCTCATCACCATTCAACTTCCTTGGCTGAGCTGCTGAGCCGGTTCCGTTTTTTCTTACAATTCCCTATACATAGAAAGAATACTTGCTTTCTCACCTCCAATCGATCCTCATCTCGGCTGCTTTCGCCTCTTCCGTCTCGGCTTCCTTCCCGTCGACGTGACGTCCAGATCGACCGTCATATCGACGAGCCAATCCACGTCCTTTTTTCTTTTCCCGGTTCATCTTCCGTGTTGCCTTGATTTTCTTTTTTTCTTTTTTTTCTTTCTTTTTTTTTGCGTCGCCTTCATTTCCCGTCTCTCGTTAGCATGCGATTTGCCGGCTAGGGGAACGAACACACCGAGAAACTACGAGTACATGCGGGCGTAGTATGAATACGTCTCCACCGACATTACAACCAACGCCGCATCGAACGAAGACGACGAAGGCAAAGCAGCTCCCCGGCACGAGATCAGACACGCAAAGCTTGTTTTGAACGGACCACGTCTTGCCTCTTTGGGCCTCCTCGCACATCGTCGTCTTGCTTTGCCACGGTTGCCTGCCGCTGGCAAGCTCATTTGGTGCAACGTTTGCACGGCACGGAGGAACTGGCCTGGGGACATTAACCTCCTGTACCCTTTCCCACTTACAAGAAGACCGAACCAGCCAACAAGAGCCCGCCTCACTGACGTACAGTACGTCGACAGGGGGTCGGACAAGTAAGGGCCGGTTTGGCAAGCCGCAGGCCGCTAAGGGCTCGTGCTGCGCGCATCGTCCCAGTTGATCCGATTTATCGGAACAAGCAAATAGCAGAGCAGAGCCCGTCACTCACGGAGGGCAGAAATCCAGCCAGGAAAAAGAAAGAAAGACGCGGCTGAAGGAAAAAGGAGGAAAGGAACATACCATCGAGCCGTTTGGTACCTACCTAGTACTTTATATCTCGCAGTTGGTCCGTCTCCGTCTTATTGGAGCTGTTTGGGTGGCCAGCCGGTTTGCCTCTAAAGAACCGTTTCCTCACCGCTTCGCCTTGTTCCTTTCCCTTTTTTTTTTGTCCTTTTCATTTTCTTTACACTCCTACCCGCTTTCTGCTTTCTGCTTCTTGTTTTTTTCATTTCTATTACGCAGCAGACATTTTCCTTTTTTATTGCGAGTGGTTGCAGACAAGAAATGACTTCATCGCCGGACAACGACCGAACAGCTTCAAGCCTTCTCCTCCGAGTTGAGGACGTTGCAGAGATACAAGGGAACCACAAAGTCGGTGCTGTTCTTGCTGCCCTTCGACTGCCGGCGTCATCGCTTTGCCGGCCATGTTAGGGAAGCTGCTCAATCTCACCGCCGGCGGTGGCGTTGATGCCAACGCCGGCGGTCCCCGAGCTTCCCACGCCGGCCCAGCCCCCGTCACACCCGAGCCCGTTTCCTCGTTGGATTCGGTACAAGAGGATCTGCATACACGGAATCTTCTCTACCCGGATACACAGGCTCTTTTGTCGAACCGCCCGGACCAGATTTTTCCGTTTCCCGGCAACTCGCATCATCCGGCCGCCGCCGCCGCCGCCGCCGTTGCGTCTGCATTTGACCACGACGGCAGCATCGACCTCGACCGGCGCGATGTCCGCGTCCTCATCATGCAAAGCGGCATCGGCTCCCTGTCCCCGACGCTTCTCTACGACTCCCAGCCACCGCCCGTTCCACCGACGCCTGCCGTGCCGGATCGGCCCTCGACCATGGGCGGCATGGCGCACATTCACAACCACAACCAGAACCACAACCTGCCCTTGCACGAGTCGTCGCGCCGTGGGCCTGCGTCACCGCGAAAACCAAGCCTGAGCCACACCGCCCGGCCCGTGGTGATCCAGCCGGACAGCCCCCAGCTTCGCCAGAGCGCCGCCTTTGACCGGCGACCTTCCCTCCACAACCGCAGCCACTCCCGCTTTGAAACCGAGGCACAGCGGGCGCACCGCGAGTATACCGAGGAAATCGCCGTCTATTCCGGCTGCGTCTTCGGAACATCCGAGCTTCTGGCGTACCGGGGCACGTCCACCAAGCTGCATGTGTTCTCGTCGGACGCGCCCGCCGCGCGTGCGGCTGTTGACCCGTCGTCGTCGTCCTCCATCCTGCGCGACGGGCGCGGGTCCCTCGGCCGGTCCAGCATGCGCTCCAGCAAGCTGTCCCAGTCGTTTTCCTCCGAGTCGGCGGCCATGTTCTCGCCCCCATTGCCAACCTCATCGTCTTCGTCGCTGGCCACCGGCTCGTCGCGCACGCCCGACCAGAAACGGATTTTGATCACGAGGTTGTTCCCTGTCACGTTGCCAAACGACGGAGACGCCGGCCATTTGGCGACGCCGCACGGCGCGCTCGTCGGCGACGGCGGACACAACGGCGAGGCTTATCCATTTCCAGTTTACAACGACGACGGAACCGTAAAGAAGGAGAAGAAGGCACAGCTAAAGCAAAAACGGACACCCATGTACGCAATTGCCCTGATCGTCAACCTGCCACAACCGCCGCCACTGCTGCCGCCGCCCGTGCAAGCCTCGCCCATTTTCCGAAGCATATTTCGCGGCCCCGGCTCCTATCAAGACCAGGAGTCGTTCCCGTCTTCATACGGCTCCAACCGTCGTGTGGGATGGACATTGGCTACCGCTGCCATGGATGGTCCCGGCAGTACTGGCAACAGCGGCGGCGGTGACGGCGGCGCTGGTGGTCTTGGTATTGACGTGCCGGCTGTTGATCCGGCGGCGGCCGCGTCCAGCGCCGCAACCTTTGGTCGCACCCTTGGTACAGCGACAACGGATCTCGAGGAACGCATCGATCCGATCACGCAGCATTGGGACGTCATCATGCGCACCCTCACGCAGCTGCAGGCA
Source organism: Fragosphaeria purpurea (assembly GCA_002778095.1). Lineage (NCBI taxonomy): Eukaryota > Fungi > Ascomycota > Sordariomycetes > Ophiostomatales > Ophiostomataceae > Fragosphaeria > Fragosphaeria purpurea. The sequence continues at coordinate 4,020,865 of PCDL01000021.1, read as the reverse complement.
GTCGTCTCCACAACCCTTCTCACCCTTCTGCGCGCTGTGGACGTCGCCTCTCCGGATCCGTACCCTCTGGCTTCCGTGTCTACGTACATCTCACGGAGCGCCTCTTTCGGCCGGAGGCGCAGTGAAGACGGACACGGCGGCTTCCACAAGGCCCCCAAAACCAACGCGAAACTACTTACCCTTCTCCCGAACGCGTTGGCAGACATGGAGCGCGTTACGCAGGAGGTCGACGATGCCAGAAGTCGCATTGTTGTTGGCCTGCGCGCTCTGCGGGTTACCACGGGCCAGAACCGCTGGGGAATTTGGCGCGAAGAAGCCCGCTGGGTGTCGCGTTGGGCCGCTTCGCAAAGGGAGCAGAACGCGAAGCGACTGGTGCAGCCATCCAGCTCGCTGCCGCCGCCTTTGCAACAGAAACCGGACCAGTTTTTGTACAACCTGTTGACCGCTTTCCTTTCTACGCACACCGTCTGGCTTCGGGCTCTGATTCCCTCTAGATACCGCAAGCGGCACTCGCTGCTGCGCTCCACCAAGGCGAACGACGATGCCCTTCCCGCACGGACAATCATTGTGTCGCGTGACAAAGCTGCGGCGAGACGCATCATCTTCTTGTTGTCTGCGTTTCTCCCCGCAGCGCACAACTTCTCCGGTAGTAGCGTGCGGGCTCATCATGCCAGTGCATCCATGTCTTGGGGTGCGCTTCCGCAATCACCCCCGGTGTCGTTTGCCGCGCCCGTTTTGAAGGAACAGTCACTTCGTCGAAAGATCAATAGACGCGGGCCTGATGGTGGGAGCGGGCGGCGGTCGTCGCACTCACGGACCTTGAGTGGCGGCGGCGGTGGCGGCCTTGTGCCTCGATCGGCGTCTATGTTCGTTGAGGGCGCCTCTATCCCGCTCCTGCAGTCACATCTGTATGCCGGTCAACACGAACGGCGAACATCGGATGCAACCTCGATTCGCACAGCCAATCTCCCCTTTACGGGAAACGATCCCCGCACAAGGAAGAGCAGCGCGGCGACAATGGGCACTACTACGTCGGACGCGACCATACCGCATTTCGCCACGCTTCAGCGCGCAGACTCGTCCCTGTCGGCCCGACCAGACAGTGCCGGTGCTGGCAGCATAGCGGCAGATGACCTGATGCGCACGCTACAGCGCGATGACAGCAATACCAGCCAGCACAGTCCGCTTTTTCAAATGCAGCAACAAGACACCGCCGCAACGGCGGACTTGTCGGGATCCGACGCCGATTCGCGGAGCCAAAGTATGCGCTGGGGCAGTATGCTGAGCGGCTTGTTGAGCGGTCGCCGCCGGGATTCGACCAATGGTGGTGGTGGCCATAGCCGCAACTCGTCTGCATCGTCGTGGGATCTTCGGAAGAAGCGAAACAGCGTCACGCCGTCGTCGCCTACCAAACAAAGGCCGGAAACAAGAGAGTATGCGTCGCAGCAGCAGCAGCAGCAGCAGCAGCAGCAACACGCCTCACAACAACTGGACACGGGAACGAACAAGGGGCCGAGTGTCGCTGAAGAGGATATTGCGTATGGGAAAACAACCGCTACCAATCAACAGTCAGACGAAGCGACCAGTGATCCGCACACGCCCCATCCCACAGACGACACTGGCACAGCCAAACCCCATAGAATCAGCAAAGCAAATTTGCTCAAACAGCCTTCCAACCCAGACGGAGCGTTTGAGTCAGCCCTCAAAACGACAATTAACGCCGATGGCGTTGTTTATGTGGACATCCCGTTTCCGGACTACATGCGGTCGTTTGAGACAGCAGTCAGCTCGCCGTCCAGCAGTGGTTTCTTGTCCACTCCTGGCCTGGGAAGTGGCTTGGACTCATTCGAGCAGTCTTATCGGGTAACGCTCGATGGGCACGCGCCGGCAAACGTGGCCGGGTGGCTGCAACACTACCATCCAGACTTTTGCCTCCAGGCGCTTCCGCCTCAAGACGACCTTCTTGCTCAGATTAAGGCATCGCTCCGCAGAGAACCCTTGCCTTCTTATGCTACTTTTGACGCCGATCAAGGCGCGGCGAACCCAGACCGCGACCAGCAACCGCAGCAGGTAGAGCGATGGGTGGACGTATCCAGCGCCATCGTTGTCGACACCAGCAGCTTGACCATCACGCGGCTGACTTACAGCCGCCTCATCCGACCGAATCCGGCAAAAGACGTGACGACACCAAACACCGGCAGCCCCGACCCGTCTTCGCCCTCCCTGAGCGTCCCAGCAGATGCTCCATTTCCGGCGCAGGAAGTGCAGCAGATCGACGAACGCATTGTGGAAGAGCCCATGGTCTCCACAGATAGCGTCCTGACAAAGGCCATCGAGCGCGTCGTCGCGCAAGGCGTCGCCGGAAGTGGTGTGCGTTTGGAGAACGGCGCCAGCGCTGACACCGCGGTAGGCAGCAGTGACCTCGGTACCGACAACAATTCGGCCCTGTCGTCGCGTTCGGCCAGCGTGCGACGCGGCCGGCGCGACAGCCTATCGTCGTCGACCGGGCCAAACGAACCGCAAGCAGTATCGCGGCCCCGCCATGAAAATCCATCACCTACGGCCTTGCAGACCGTCCTGACGCCGCTGGGGCTAGACGAAGTCCCACGGACAGAGTGCAAGGCCGTGATCCTCTCTGCCCTCGAGACAATCGTCCGCGACGTCCTGCAGCGCCGAGACAAGGAGGACAGCGCAAGGGACACTAGGACGGGCGAGCAACATGCCCACGAGAATGAGGCGGGCGAACCGAGTCTCTTGCGCAGCGCCGTCCAGGCGTGGCTGGAGAACGTCGACATGGGCGAGATCTAATGTGCAGTACTCTGATGACAGTGGTTGATCTGTTCTGGTTTTTTTTTCTTGCCTTTCTTCTCTTTTCCATTTTCTCACGACACGGTTCATCCCCTTTTTTCTTGATTGTCCTTATACATTCTGCTTTGCCTATGATACCAATCACGCACTTTGCTACTGATTTTTTTATAGAAGATACAACGCGTTCTTGTTTGTTGTTCTATTTCCTTGAATTACGCTTCTTAATCCTTTATATATCTTTCCTATTTCTGTATGCTCGCCCACCCGATGTTCACTCAACATGTGGTATAGATGGGAATAGGTGACGACGCTCTAGTGAGCGGTGGACGTCGATGACGTTGAAATGGGGAACCAGGCCTCTTCTCTTTGCTGTCTCGAAGACCAAGTCATACGAAGGGTTTTCTTTGTTTTTCGTCTTCTTCATTATATTGATGTATATAAAGGACAGCGGCTGGAGGAAGGCAATCGACCTGCAAATATGACCCAGGGAAAATTTAATTTAGATAGTACAGAGAGGCACCTAGGAAGAATAAAAGCAAAAGCGCTTTCTTGCCTTCCTCCACAACGACAAATTCTGCAACCAGATGACATAAAAACGTCTTCGTGGGACAACAAAATCAGGAAAGACGTCGCGTGTTACCTTTCCATATTAAGACGACACGCTGGTTGCATGCTTGGTTTTTTTTTTTGTTTTGTTTTTCTTTTTTTGCTGTCTTATTTCTTTCTAGCTTCGCTTCTGCCTGAAGACCGTAACAAGATGCCGGCCACTTCAAAAAGCAAGACGCTTCGCTGACCCTTTACCGAGGAGAAAGACACGGATACCGGCAGGCCAGCGGGTCCCGCGGATGAGGAGACAGAAAAAAAAGGGGGATCCTCCTGCTATCCAGTGCAGAACGTGCAATGCTGGGAGCGAAACACGAGGTTACATAGGAAGCGAACATAGTAACCTCAACCTCGTTGGCTTGATCCTACTGTCTTTTCTACATCACTGTGATAATTTAACAATACAAAAAGAAAAGAACAAAAACAAGAACAAGAACGGACCGCCACCTACAAGTTTTGGCTATTCTTGCTTTTTCTTCTCTGTCCTCCATTATAACAGCCAACACGGGATTATGGGTGGATGTAGTATAGCCCCAATTACACACACAAATGAAATAACGCAGGAACCAATTCACGATCCGGTTAAACGCACGAACCCAACAAGAAAAAAAAGAACACACAATGGTTTAATATTGCTTGTCTGCTGCATCCTCCGAAGGCCTTTCTTTTGGGTAGAGATGTCCAACAAGGCGCCCATCTGCTGTGAATCTGGCTGCTAGACAAGTGAGAGGAAGAATAGATTTTGATGGTTGTTTTTTTTTTCTTTTTTTTCCCTTCGCACAGCTCCTTTGCGAGCCACAAGAAGGGTGTGGTGCCTTGTTTGTGTACCCTGACATTCTCCCCCTTTCCACAACGTCGGGTTGACACATTAGAACACACTCACACAAACATCACCGTTCACTCGGCTTCCCCTTTCCCTTTCCCTTTCCCTTTCATGAGCCTTCCCGCGTCCCGTTTTGCCTTTTCTCTTCCCTTTGATTGAGCGGTCATTATTTTGTCTCCTATATGTGCACTTTGCGTGCCGTCCCATAGCCTAGCGAAATAAGAAAAAAATGGTGCGAGCGCTTGAACAGCTTTGCAGACTTTCATGGCCAAGGCAAAACCCAAGGAAGCACGACAACCTTTCCCTCCCCGCCTTTTTTTTTTCTTTCATACCATTTTTTGACATCTTTTTTGAACTTTCCAGAAGATGCTGTCGTTGGGTTTTTATACCGTTTGCGGGGGCCTCCACCGTTCTCGTCGTACGTACCCGAGAGCTACTCCTTAACCTTTATTTCTTTTACCCCTGAATCCCTTTTCAATCAATCCCGTCAATATGGCTTCCCCCCCTCGAAAAGCTTTGTTTGTTTTCCCCTTCCTCGACCCGCGTCGGCTACAAATTGGCGTTTGTTTGTGGACCTCACTCTCGGCTCATCCTGTCCTTCGAGTTGCGTGCTTTCTTTGCTTATTAGTCTTTATTTTTTCTGGGACATACGTCTCTCTATAAAGTACAAGCTTCCGTAGCCGCTCCCCGGCGTAGACTCGAAAAGCTCCTACTTTGGTTTCTTTTTTTTTTTCTCCCCCTTTTTCCCCTACGCTGTTGGTTTCTCTCGCTACAGTTTGTGTCTGTCCTTTTTGTCGTCGAGTCCCTTTTCAAAGTCTTGGCTCATCCGTTCTTTTAATTTTTATTTTTTTGTTGCTATATGTATACCACCATGTGGAACCGCAACGCGCTCCTCCGTGCCGGCACCGCCGCGCTCGCGCTCGGCCTGCCCCAGCAGGCCGCTGCCGTCCTCGTCTATGTCACGTCGTACGCCGGCACCCTGACCTCGCTCAACCTGACGTTGTCCGCCGCGCCGTGGTCCAACGCGACCAACGCGACCACCCACGCCGGGCCCAAGGCTACCATCACGTCCCTCGCCGTCAACGACGGCTGCGCCCCCCAGGCGTCCTGGCTCACCCTCGACAAGCCCAACGGCATCCTGTACTGCCTCGACGAGAGCTTCGGCAACCCCAACGGCTCGCTGTCCTCGTACCAGACCAGCGCCAACGGCACCCTGACGCAGCTCAAGCGGGTGAAGACGCCCTCCGGCCCCGTGTACGCCACCATCTACGGGGCCGGCGGCCGCGGTCTGGCCGTGGCGGACTAGTAAGATTTCTTTCAACTACCGCAGCCCTTTCATCGTCGTTGCGTACTAACACTGCCCTCCTCTCCCTCTGCCAGCCAAGGATCGTCCTTCTCGACGTACCTCAAAGACCCCAGGTCCCTGGCCACCGTCGAGCAGGTCACCTGGACGCTCCCGCACCCCGGCGCCAACGCCACCCGGCAGGACGCGTCGCACCCGCACGAGGTCGTGCTCGACCCCACGGGCAAGTTCTTCCTCGTGCCGGACCTGGGCGCGGACCTCGTCCGCGTGTTCCTGATCAACCAGACCGACCTCACGTGGGCGCCCGTCACGCCGCTGACGACGCCGCCCGGGTCGGGCCCGCGCCACGTCTCGTTTGTGGTGGCCAGCAACCGCACGTACATGTACCTGACGAGCGAGCTCGCCAACACGCTGACGGGCTACCAGCTCACGTACCACGCCAACAACACGCTGTCGTTTACGCAGATCTACCTCTCGAGCTCGCACGGTCTGGGGCAGGTGCCCGTCCCGGCCGCCGCCACGGCCGCCGAGGTGCTGACTTCGGTGAGTTTCGACGCACCACTACCTGCTTTCCTTTGATTGACCTACTAACTCCCTTCCTCCCCCCCTAGCCTGACCACCGCTTTGTCATTGTGTCGACGCGCAGCGACCACACGTTCAACATTACCAACTTCGACCCCAAGAACAGCACGCAGCTCGTGTCCGACTCGATTGCCACGTTCAAGGTCAACCCGGCCAACGGCAACCTGACGTTTGTGCAGCTGTACCCGGCCGGCGGCCTGATCCCGCGCCAGTTCACCATCAACAAGGCCGGCACGCTGCTCGGCGTCGGCCAGCAAGGGTCCGCGCGCGCCGTGTTCATCAACCGGGACGTCAAGAGCGGCAAGCTGACGGGCTTTGCCGGCGCCGTCGACATTGCCGGCGAAGTGACGTCGGTTTTGTTTGACGAGTAGAGCTACTGTGGAGAGCAAGAGAGAGAGGGGAAAAGAAAAAAAAACAAAGGGATAAAAAGCAAAGGGCACTTCCGAGGAGGGCAGAGAGGGGCCATCCGGAGGCCATGAGCCCGCGGTGGCGAAGGACGTGCTGAGGGGGGGTTTCTCGTTATATTGTCATGGGACGATTGTTTTTATTCGCTTCATCGTCGCTAATTTTCTTGTATAAAATTCAACACATTTTTTTATTCGAAACATTGGCAGCGGGCACATTGATGATCAACGACGGAAAGCCAAGGCTCCTTCCCTGGTCTAGGCCTTGTTCCTATTGCTTCTCATGTAGCTCGATAGGGGAGTGTGACGGATTCTTGACATCAAGTAGTCACCTAGGGGAACTCCCTTTTGCAAGTAGAGGTTCACCCTCTGGGCTATGATTTACACAAACTCTCCATGTAGTAAGGAGTTCGGCTACCAATCAGTAAATGCGGAGAAGAAGAAAAAAAAACTGGCAAAGCCGCTGTCGAGGTGGCAATTACCATGACAAGTCCCAGCTGCAAGACCTTCTTTTCTTTTTTTCCCAGTCGTCTTTTGATGTATGCTCACAACCTCTAGCGCCTCCCACGGCTGTGTTAACTGTGGTCATTGTTCCGGCGATGCTGACGCACATCTACAGCATCTTCAAAACTAGAAGACAAGGATATGTTCGTCGTAGTCATAGAATTCCAGCCACAACTGCCGCCTCTGCCCTTGCCTGGCGGTATGGATCCATCCATACGCTTTTCTTTATTTATGAGAATCCATCGAGACATCCCGTGAAAGGAGCAATGGTTTTTGCGTGTTAGCAGGTCTTCGTCCCTGGCTTTGTGATGGTACAAGTCGCCAGCACCTCGGTGAGACCAGCAACGGCGTATTCATGGTTTATTATATTATTCAGTTGTTCTCAGCATGTGATCGTCGCCGCACGGGACAATGCCAATGATACGAAGACATTTCATTCAGAACGCTATGGACAACTGCGTTTTAAACGAACAAACCGCGATGGTCTGTCGATATTAGCCAGAAACGGGACAAATTACGTCGAGAATCCGCGGGTCGACCTCAAAACGGTTGCCCACCGAAGGGGGAAAAAATTGACATCCGAAAAGGGTAATGCCACGGTACACTACCGAGCCATGGCCCTGTTTATGAAAAAGTTTTTTTTTTCTTTTTTTTTTTTCACATGGTGCCCTGGTTTTAGTTCAAAGGGTCCTGTCGATGCTTGGAAAGGGGAAAGAATTTGTAATTAATATGCTCGTGGCAAAAATGATACGACCGGACTAAGTTGGGACGCGATCAACACGAGGTGAAGAGAAAAGAAGGAAAGGAAAAATAATAAATATAAAAAAATGACGGTTCGTCCCAAAGACCTGCTTCCTAACGGACATCCAAGGAGTGGTTCGCCATAGATGAAGTTGGTTAGGAAATAGATTGCCCGAGCAGTATAGGCAGCCCCATTCTTATGAGAAAAAACATAGTAGACCAGATCGAGAGAGGACATGCGCGTATCCTAATTTTCAGGTATCCCTTTGGATTACATGCCATTTTTTCCTCTCTTTTCATTCGTGTTGATTTATTTATCCGTTTAAGAGCTTGATTATACGTCCTTGGTCCCAGCAACGTCTGTCCAACGGAACAATACCTTGCCGCTCCTTTTATTTTTTTATTTTTTATTTTTTATTTTTTATTTTTTTTTTGTGTGTAGAAGACAATATATGACTTGCGACCGAATGTTGTCGTATATGTTGCCTCTACAAAGCCGATGCATTGGCTGCTCTGGTACGTGAAGAAGTGTATTCTTCGCCCACGTCTTTTATCGTACTTCACCGTTGCCCGTCACTTTTCTAGCTGGTGTTTGTTCGCACCTTTAGCGGCAGAGAAGCAATTCTTCCGCATGTACAATTTGTGGGCTACGTACAAAGTAAAAGAAGAATGTCACATTCTGTTGTTTTGTTTGGATCTTTCCTTTCGACTTGAGGCTTTTTCAGTATTATTACTACGTTGTATATAAATATTTGGGCGTTCCATTATTCGGCCCGTTAGCTGCACGTTTAACAAGCGCAAGGGAGCAGCCACGGGCGAGCCTCCCACCAGAAAACAAAAATACGGATGTTATCTTACCGATCGTGTTCAGGATTTTGGGTAGGCGTTTTGCTGTGGCCTGGGGGAGGAGGAGGGGGCGTGCGGGAAGTACAGTAGATGAAGGGGGGGGGGGGGGGGGGGGTGCAGAGGAGAAGAAGAGGGGAAGAGACAGTAGAAAGCCTAAAGAGGATGAAAGACGCTCAAAAGGGCAAGTTTGTTTTTTTCATCACACGGGAACGCAGCTCTGGGTTACTGCGTACGAGTTACATGAGCCAAAGGTCACTCGTAAAACACATCCGAGGACATGGCTCGTTATGGAACAAAGTACATCAAAGCTCCACGCCTCTCGCCTACGAAGTGATACGGCTAGTCCAACGTCGGGAACCATCCCTACGGGCAACCCAGCACGGCGGCTTTTACCTCGAGAGAGGCCGAGCTCCCTGATATGGCAAGGACTCAGAAGCACGAAGTATAAGGCAGCCATCAAAAGGACTGGGGGGATATGCATTCAGCACGCCACCACAACGTAGCCCCGGTCTCGAGTTTGGCCTTTGCTGTTCACGATCGTCGTTCTTCACTCTGTAACTTATCTTGGCCTTAGGGCGTGCTTCGCGTTTGCGTAAGAACGAGAACGTTGTCGTAAAGTAGTTCATATTGTGTCGTCGCTGGGTTTGCCGGCCTGCGTTGCCGCGCAATTCCAAAGACGGCCCCCGGACGACAGGGACTCATTGGCGGCGCAGCACGTGTAAACGTAAGGCTTCCTGCTGCTTTGGTACATATGTGTTCCTCGATCGCTTGCTACTTTACTGTCCATGTATCCCGCGAATTGTAACCTGCGTCTCTTCCCGCAATCATGGCGCTGGATCGTGGAACGCAACCCTGGCTGGAAACCGGATGCACGGAGGGCGAAGGTCTACGGAGTAGGGACTACTTAGTACGAAGCACGACGTACATTTGATGGTATGGTCCACCATGGGCTCCATGAGAGACGGGGAGAGAGAGAGATGTCTAGACGCCAATGCAACGCACGTAGAAAATAGCGAAAAAGGGGATGGTCGGTAGTAGATCCGCGGGGACCGACGGCGATCCCAGGGACGCAGGTATCATAGAAGAGAACCCCGGTCGTGCATCTTGCACCGGGTGTACGGCGCAGCTACGTTGTACGTCCGGTGGGCTGGCAACCTCCAAGCAGTTTACGAAGCACGGAGTACTTCGTAGTCTCGTTACAGAGTACGGCCGAGCTACAAGAATACGCATGCAAAGTTCCAAAACAAGGCAAAAGCAAATCAAGGGTCGGTAGGGGGAAAAACGGGGGGGATGAAGGGGGTTGTGAAGAGAGGGGAAGCAAGTGATGAATTTATGCTAAATTCAAAGGTGCGACAGAAGAAGGTGTATGGCGTCGGAATAAGAACCAGAAACAACCAAAAACGACGGACGACGGGGGATAGATGAGGAATCCGTCTGACGGCGGCGTGAGAATGGCGTGCGTACAACACAACACGTACAAAGTACGGAGTAGGTGTCTGCGAAGAAGAGCAAGAGAGCCCGTCTCCGAGTAGGTCGCGATCGTGCAGTCTCCGTATGCGTTGTCTGCTTTCTTGAGGTATAGACACCTGCAGATTCGTCGCTTGTTGCAAAAAAAAAAAAAAAAAAAAAAAAAAAAAACACCACAGTGGTTCTCTATAGTCTGCTTATTTCTCACCACGCGGTCGGATCTCTTCCCTTTTCACTTTCGAGGTAGACAGGAGTACGTACATGCAGCCACAATCTCATCTAGACCTGCCAACGGTCGTCTTGATTCGTAAACGGGCGCTAAAGACAAATGAAAAAAAAAAGTCCCCAGGCTCTTCTCCTGTAATGTCTGTCAGATATTCGACTGAGACAACAAAAATAGGCAATGTTTTCTGCAGATCCAAGACTGAGAAGGACGAGTACAGCCAATTTTGCCTTGTATAATTTCTTTCTCATGACTCGGTCAACCACAAGCAAAGAAAGACACCATGCTGCCTCACTGCTGTTCTTCCCTTGTCTCCCTTTTTCTACTTTTCCACCAACCCTCCCTCTCCCCGGCACCACACGCACGCAATAATAACCACTACTCCCCCCGCCTTTGCGGTGCTCTAGGGTTCAAGAAAACTGGAGCATTGTGTTGCTACGAAGTATTACTGGGTATGACGGAGCAATCCTCCTTCGTACGAAGGCGGGCGTTGACAGCTCGGAAGCGCTGCTCAGATTTTGGTCTTCCGACCCCAATACGGAGCAAGCCTCCGCAATAAAGACAAAGAAACAGACAAGAGAGAGACGAGAAGAGAAAATGGGAATTTTAGCCTCCGTTTGAATCACCTCACTGCCTTGGCTTTGATGTCTTTCTTTGGTTAGACCCTGCTTTTCTTTTATTTTTTTTTATTTTTTTGTTTATTTTATTTCTCTTCGGTGGCCTCGGCTGACTTCCCTGCCCCATCGCCCCCCTTTTTTCCCTTTCCCACGGGGTGCTGTACTCCATTGTCTCCTCCGCATTTCCTCTGTCTGTGTGGTTCTACTTCGTACGAGTCCGAACCTGTCATCCTGATCTCCGCTTGTATGGGCCCCATACGACTACGACGAACTGAATCGAGGTCACTCTCCATGCAAAATATTTTGTGCCATCTCCACCATATTATACTTTGTAATGCCCGGTCCCATCCATACGAATACCCGCCATCGTTTAGTCGTTTAGTGAAGATACTCCGCCGTGTCGTTGAAAAAAGGCCTTTGCCTCCCAATTTTTTTCCCTTTGAATATCACACCCCCCCCTCGCCCTCTCCCCGCCGGGCTGCGTTCCCTTTCTTATTTTTTATTGTGACTTTTTTTGATTGCTCGTTTCTACATTCTCCTCCGATTTTGTCCCAAACGGTTTTCCCAGTTTCCTCAGGACCGTTCGTGAGAGAATCTGTTTGTCGTGCACGTCTATGTCCATGTGCGCGGGTTGAGCAAAAGGAAGGTGCACGCGAGTGAGCTGGTTCTCGAGTTTCTGGTCTCTCTTTCTCTCTCTCTCTCTCTCTCTCTCTTTTCTCGTTTATTTTCTGCCGCGGGTGATCATTCTCGCCGGAGGACGGGGTTGACGAACAACCGACGAACGAACGTGAAAGAAAGCGGGAACTATTTTCTTTCCCTTTGGACATCCCCAAACAACGGACCTTCTTGCAGGGGATCAGCGAAAGGAAATTGGTAAGACAAAAGCCGTTGCTGTTTCACCGCAGAGACCACATCCCGCCCGAGGTATCATCCTTCGTACGCCTCTCGCGAGTTTGTACCTGGCATCGTTTCTCGGCCTACTTTCCTCCTTCTTCGTCTCATGCCACCCGCGTCGACGGGCAGCTCGCCCGGCTCGACGTTTGGGTCCGCAGCGACGATGACGGCCACCATCCCGCCGCATTTTTCGCTTTCCAACCACAACGGCTTCTCTCTCGATATGTCGGCGACCAGCAGCAGCGGCGGCGGCGGCGGCGGCGGCGGCGGCACCGGCGACCTCAAGTCGCCGACGGCCAGCCTCAAAGCTCAGCGCACAGCAAGTTTCAACCGGGACGGCGGGCTCTCTGGCCCAAAGGCGCGCAACCTGTCGTCGTCGGCCATGGCCTCGCAGTCGCAGTCACAGTCACAGTCTCAGTCGCTGTCGCTGTCACAGTCCCAAGCCGGCGGCTCATCATCATCCTCTGACGCGAACCACCTCAACGGCAACGGCAACGGTAATGGCAACGGCACCAGTGCGTCGGCAGCAGCAGCCGCAGCTGCAGGTCTTGACACAAAATTCAACGAAGCCAACGACCCGAGCGACGACGGCATCAACCCGCTGAAGCGTCGCAACACCGACATTGGGGCCGTGGACTACCCACGGCGGCGAGCAACCATTGCTGTATGTTATTTTTTATTTCTTTCGTGAAAAGTACTACTACCGGTGTTGCCTGTGTTCGGTCTACTCACATCGTCAGTGCGAGGTATGCCGGTCGCGCAAGTCGCGGTGCGACGGCACAAAACCCAAGTGCAAACTCTGCACCGAGCTGGGCGCCGAGTGTATCTACCGCGAGCCGGGCATCAAGCTCGATGCGGGCGACAAGCTGATTCTCGAGCGGCTCAACCGCATCGAAGGCTTGCTGCAGATGAGCCTGGCCACCGGCCATTCCAACGGCCTGGCCTTGGCGGCTGCCACCGCCGCTGTTCAGCAACAGCAGCAACAGCAACAGCAACAACAACACCAACACCAACAACACCAGCAACAGCACCCACCACCACTACCGTTGCCGCCACCGTCGCAGGCGCACGATTCCCCGTCGAGTCTCAGCAACGGTGGGGCGGTGGCTGGCGGACTGGGCATCGGCATGGGCCTCGGCGACCTCTGGTCCGAACAGCCGGGCACGATCACGGCGGCAGCGGCCGCTGCGGCCGCTGCGGCCGCCGAGGCCGAGGCCGAGGCGTCGGCCAACAGCTTCGTGTCGGTGATCCCGGCGGGCGGCATCGGCACGTGGACGAGCGGAGCGAACAACATCTCGACGATGCCCAAGGTGCACACGAACGCGGCGCTGCACCTGCTGCACTGGCCGCTGATCCGCGACCTCGTGTCGCGGCCGTACGACCCGCAGAGCCTGCTGCAGCTCGAGATGGCGCGCGACCCGCTGAACTCGCTGACCAAGATCCCCTGCTTCGACCTGTCCAACACGGCCGCGTACATCGAGGCCTACTTTGAGCGCGTCAACGTCTGGTACGCCTGCGTGAACCCCTACACGTGGCGCAGCCACTACCGCACGGCGCTGTCCAACGGGTTCCGCGAGGGCCCCGAGAGCTGCATCGTGCTGCTCGTGCTCGCGCTGGGCCAGGCCAGCCTGCGCGGCGCCAGCATCTCGCGCCTGCCGCCGCACGAGGACCCGCCGGGCCTGCAGTACTTCACGGCGGCCTGGGCGCTGCTGCCCGGCATGATGACGTCCAACAGCGTGCTGGCGGCGCAGTGCCACCTGCTCGCGGCCGCGTACCTGTTCTACCTGGTGCGGCCGCTCGAGGCCTGGAACCTGCTGTGCACGACGAGCACGAAGCTGCAGCTGCTGCTGATGGCGCCCGCGCAGCGCGTGCCGCCGGCCGAGCGCGAGCTCACCGAGCGCATCTACTGGAACGCGCTGCTCTTTGAGAGCGACCTGCTGGCCGAGCTGGACCTGCCGCACTCGGGCGTCGTGCAGTTCGAGGAGAACGTCGGCCTGCCGTGCGGCTTCGAGGGCGACGAGCGCCAGGCCGTCGGCCGCGACGACCTGTGGTACTTCTTGGCCGAGATCGCGCTGCGCCGCCTGCTCAACCGCGTCAGCCAGCTGATCTACTCCCAGGACTCGATGGCGTCGACGGCGAGCCTCGCGCCCGTCGTCGCCGAGCTCGACTACCAGCTGACGCAGTGGTACGAGAGCCTGCCGGGCCCGCTGCAGTTCCCCTTTGCGCGCACGCTGCTGGCGGACCCCGTGCAGACGGTCCTGCGGCTGCGCTTCTTTGCCTGCCGCACCATCATCTACCGGCCGTACATCCTGGCCGTGCTCGACAACGAGCCGGCCGTGCTGGACCCGTCGGTCCGCGAGTGCTGCCACAAGTGCCTGGAGGCCTCGGTGCGGCAGCTCGAGCACATTACCGCCCAGTAGGTTTTTTTTTTTCTTCTTTTTCTTTCTTTTTTTTTGTTTGCCTACACTCTATCCCTTAGAACTTTCACTGACCCTCAGCCACGCCGGCCACATGCCGTACCTGTGGCAGGGCGCCCTGTCCATCGTATCGCAGACGCTGCTCGTCATGGGCGCCTCCATGTCGCCGTCGCTGTCGAGCATCCTGCTGACGATCGTGCCGCACCGCGACGTGCTCGACCAGATCATCACCGACGTGGTGGCCGAGATTGGGCGCTACGCGGGCCTCGCGCCCAGCCTCAGCCTGGCCGCCGAGATCATCCGGGAGGCGGAGGTCCGCCGCCGGGCCTTTCTAAGCGGCTGATGGGCCGGGGATTCGTTTACGTTCTACGACCGACCAACGTCTTGCTAACGGACAACCGCGCGTGCCCCCTATGAAAAGATGCTTTTCAGCGAGCCATGAAGCATCCCAGGGGGGAGCCGATACCACAGTATGTAGCTTCGCGACGGGATCTTTCCGGGATGGTTCGGATACTTCGCTGGTGCTGCCTCTACACCAACAAAACCGCTCTGCTTTATGCGCTCACCCCTCCTCCTTTCCCCCCTTCTTCTTGCGAGCCCCATGCGTGCGGGTATCACTGTTGAAGAAAGAAAAGAGAAAGGCTTACGAAGCTGGGGGGGGGTGGAAGGGAGGCCGCCCCGTTGTGTTCCCCCTTGAAAAGGAACCATTGCGCGATCTGGGGTAACAAAGGGGACGAAAACATGGGGACAAAATCAATGGGGCTGTCCCACTCCTATGGATACGGGAAGAACCCAAGAAATGAAGATACAGGGACGAAAGAAGCTATTTCTTGTTCTTGTTTTATTTTTTTTTTTATCTTTTTTTTCTTCTCCTCTAACCTGATTGTCATTTCGCTTGACTTTTTCTTTTTTTTTACGCTTTCGGGCCTTCACACCACGCGAATAAGACAGGCCAGGGGACCCGGAAACAAAAAAAAAAAAAAAAAAAAAGCAATCACATAAATTTGGCGCCTTTTTTCAGTGGTCCAGGCATATCGGTGAGGTCGGGCCGGTTTCCCGCTGGGTCGCCAACACGCAAAACTTCCCCATCTTTCCCCCTCTCCCTACCCCATTTCACCAGCTTACCCAAATTGGATTTCTACTCACTCGTTTGTTGGGACAAAAAAGCGAGTGTCTATTACATTACAGAGTATTGATGTTGTCGAATTCTTTAGCATATGGAATGTGGTCGACTATATTTTATTTTCTTTTGGGGGGGGGCTTTCTCCTCTTTCTTGTTTTCCTTCCCTTTTCATTTGATATTATGTGTTTACGAGAGTGAGAGTCAACGGAACGAGGTGGCAAAAGCCATCTGTACGATAGCATCACGAACGGTTTTGATGCCTGGTTTTCCTTTTTGTTCTTCAGGCGTTCTATTGGGGGGGATGGAAGCATCGTTCAGGGAAGCTGGCTTGTACGAGTTTATATAAAAACCAAGGCTGTGGCTGCAAAATGCAAATGAACAAAAACAAAAAATAGACACTCCAAACGCCATACCGTCTGAGGCTATATTGTGCGGCTTGGAAACGGCCGTCGTTGTTTTTCAGCGTATGCTCAGAAACGGTCACGATACGAAAGCCATCTAGCATACTTTTTATTGCCTCCTTGCTGGGCTTCGCAACTACCAGTCTTTGCCTGGTCAGCCCTGCATTGAGGCCGCAACTGTTTGCTCTGCTTTTGTTAATCATGAGCCACAATAGCAACACGATGAATGGGCTTGGTCTGGGCCTGCTTCGTAGAAGATCACGGAGACACGTCCTTACGTATGGCTGAGCTTCAAAAACATCGCCTCGTGCTCTGGTTTTGGCCAGGAGAGATCGTGAGGCAGAAAAAAGAAAAGGAATAGCTGATGCAAGTGGTTGACTGCGATCTGATGCCCTTTCCGACGAAGAATGAACCACCACAAAGACAAAGCAGCGCGCTGGTGATGCCACGTCGATTCCAACTGGGCTGGTACTTTTTCTTTTTCTTTTTTTTCTCCATCTACAAGAATATTTGGTTATAGCTGTCCAAGACATTACGATACGCACGACTCCAAGGGATACACATCCCGCAGTCAGATCGAAAAAAAAAAACAAGGCAAACAGACTCCTGTTTGCTTATCGTTTCCTCACCTGGGCATTCTTTTGCATGCCGTCCCGGCACGCCAACATGCAGGTGGCCAAAGTGCGAAACGAGCCGGGACACCAATCGCCTGCCACTATTCAAGACAGGGCGCAGCATTTTTGATCGCTTTGCGTCGTTCCAAGGGACGACTGTCTGTTTCACTCTGACTCTCGTATGGCAGAGGACGGTCTACTACCTCGGCGGCTTCGTTGCACCAAATAAGACAGAACCGGGAATGTGCAGGCAGGAAGCAACTCGCTTCTCCCTGTCTCGTCCATGTTCGTTTGCGAAACAGACGAGACGATGCCATCCGCCGTTACACATCGCTTTGTGCTGTATTGCTTTTGTGCGTTTGTGGTTGGCGCAAACGGTGTCTCCGGTGCACATTCCGGCGTTTGACTTCATCTACGTAGAACACGGTCAGCAGAAGGTCCTTAAAAAAAGAAAAGAAACAAAAAAAAAAAAAAAAACAAAAAAAAGACGACCAACAGACGCAAAGATGGCTGCAACCACACCGTTTCCCGTGTCGTGTCAGCCTCATCGACGAGAACGTGCAGCTTTATCCGTTTCTTCTACCTCGCCTTCTTTCGTCCTCCTATCCTCTTGTCCTCCTCTCCGCTCCTCTCACCTGCAAACCAACCAATCGCGGGCCTGCCCTCCCACGAGCTGATCGACGTTGTGTCTACCGTCGTACCCGTGCCTCGTGCCAGAAGAACGCCGTTTTCCGCTAGCTGGTGGCTAAAACGCGGCACAGGGAATCCTTTGCCGCCTTAGAGGGCGGGAAGGAACTAAAAAGACAGCAAGAAAAAGATAAAAACAGGGCGACCAACTAGCTCGAAACGCCGCCGTTTCTTCCCCTTTCCCGCCCGGAGCGGATCGCCAGGTATGCGCGCGGCTCGTAGCGTTGGCGCAATGTGTGTTCTTTGTGTTTTTTGTGTACTTGATGTTGGTTTTGTTTGTGTCCGTGCAGCCCCGTTTTGCCGTCCTGTTGTTCCGTCTCGTCTTTCGCGCGTTTGCCATCGCAGCCTTGTCTTGAACCGTTTTTAGACCTAAGGTTAGGACCGCGGCTTCGTGCAACGGCCTAAGAACGTGCTTGCCCAGTCTGGAAGAGAACAACTCCCTCGCGCCTTCTCAATTCAGCTGCCATGCATCGCTCGATCCGCCTGCAAGGATAGAGGGTCAAGTAATTCATTCGCCTTGCTCTTTCCGTATTGCATTTCCGATCCCACGCACGATAATCACGTGAGCGCAATCTGGAAAGTTTCTTTTGGGGAGGGGCTGGGCTGGGCTGGGGCCGCTTTCCTGTTTTGCCTCAGGAAGGCACGGCACGCACGGCGGCTGGGAAGTGACGACCGTCACCTTTTTTTTTTGCCCCAAGATCGACTTCTTACCAATCACCCGTTTCGGGCCTTGTTTCTGACGTGTGTCCATTTCTTGTTTTGATGTTTTTTGCAATTGCTTCTGCATCGTCACTCATCGTCACTCATCGCCCGACGTTGGCAGCTCTTGACGACGAAAGAAAAAGGACTCTGTGCTCTACGTGAGACAGCGGGGGCAACACAAGCGCCACGGTTTGCCCGCATCTTCCGCTTTTCGATATCAACACGTTCGGCTTCATTGTCCCAATCTTTCTCTCCTGGCCCTCGTCTGTTCTTTTGTATTTCGGTCCTCCATCTCCCTCCATCGTGCGTCTTATCTTCCGGTTCGCTCGTTGCAGCCCCCTCGCCGGCCTGCCGTGCTTTCGTGCATCGTCTTTCCTTTCAGGCATAATTCATGCCCTTCGACTCCACTGCTGCCCAACGTCGCCTCTAGTGTAGAGGCATCAGCAGCAACACAGGTAAGGTCGCCCTCTTTTCCCTTTTTCCTTTTGCACCTGCTTTTCCCGTCTCTCTACTTCTGTGGCACGCCCTCTCCGCCTACGGTTCTTTTCAGGGCGGCGAGGCCGGATACGTACCTCTTGTTGTCTCTTCTCTTCTCCCCTCCTCCTCCTCCTCCTCCTCCTCTCCTCCCTTGCATTTCTCTTCTCGTCTTTTCTCCCCTGAAATGGGACGACGCATTGGCTCCTGTATGCAGCTGGGTCCAATCCGGTCCAACCAACGCTAGCCGGCCCCATGCGTTCCCGACAAACCACTCACAAACAACCAGCTGGCAAACGCTTTCTGCTCACACATCTGCAGGCTCCTCTCTCCGTCGTTCGCTCACCACCGCGCTTCTAACCCACCCACCCCCTTTCCTCTGGTCTCTACCCCCCCGGTCTCTCTCTCCTCCCCACCTCTCTTTCTCTCTCGACCGCGTTGTTGAAAACCCACCGTATCCATTTACCGGCAGAAACTGCGACGTAACTGCCCCTTTTCGGTCTTGCAGTCTTCGGTCGGAGTTTTGCCCCTTCGACGGTCTCGTTCTCGCGGATGTGCATATCTCTGATTTGAGGCTGACGCCGCTTCGAATGGCGCAGCTCGACGCTCGCGAGGCGGGAGATTATGGCCCCTGGCCGCGGATGCACCACAACCACCACCACTACCACCACGGCCACATGTTCTCCTCGCCGCCGCGATGGGAAACTGATTGGGCGCGCATGGATCTGCCCTCAACACTCCCCTCGCCCCGTCGTCGCCGCTGGGGAGACATACATAGGCCCGCCCACTCGGTCTTCACCGCTGCTGCACCGTCATCCGTCGCTACGTTCCGCCAGAGGCCCGCTGCAGCGCGGGCGGCGTCTTTGCTTCTGTCGTCGCCTTCACCGTTGGGCATGCGACACCACAGCTCCGACACCCCGCTCCTAGGCCGGCCATCGGCTGTGCCGTCGCTTCCCAGGGCATCCACGGCACCCACCGGAAAGGCCGCCGCGTTCCACTATTACGGTGCGCGCTCACGGTCCGGCAGCCGCACCGCCGCATCCCACAGAGAACCGAGCCCGCGCTCGGCCCACTACTACCGCTCGACCCCCAACTCACGGCGGTCCATGCGCTCGTCGGTGAGCGAGTCGGACGGCGAAACAGACGTAACCCAGGCAACACCCACCGAGGACGACGACGAGGACGACGACGAGGGCAACGACGTGGTCGCAGAAAGCATTTTTGTCGACAAGGACACGCTGCGGGACCGGCTCAACATGCCCCGGCACGAATCCCAGAAACAGCGGGCGCAGCGGGCGCAACAGGCGCAACAGGCCCAGGAGGAACAGCAGGCGCAGCTAGAAACCGAGGAGGAGTCGACCCTGCTGGAGCAGCCTGACCTGCCGCGACAACCCGAGGTGGTGCAACGCCAAAAACCGAAACGAAGCTACCACAAGCACCACCATCGACACAGCAGCGGGAGTCGTGGCGTGGGGGGAAGCAGCAGCAGCCGAGGACGCAGACCCAAAAGTGTGATCCTCGAGGAAGTCGACGCAGAAGAGCAGCAGGCGGACGCGGACACCGAACTAGACCCCGAGAACGACGAGGACGACGGCCGCCGGCTGAGGCGGACACCGTCAAGACACGCATCCAGGAACGCGTCGCGGCACACGTCAAGGCACAGCAGGCGCTCCATGTCCCGCCACACGATCGCCGCGCAGGATTGGCGCCGTGACCAGTCGCGGAGCAAAAGCCGCTCGCGACGCGACGGCAGTCCGGATGACTGGAATCTGCGGGCATCCTCCAGAAGGTGCGTCAAGCCTTGTCTTTCCCTTGGGCTTTTTTTCTTTGGGCTCTCTGCTAACTGTCCAGGCCATCCACGCGGTATGCTGAATCCGAGTTGCCTGCAGCTTATGCTACCGGCCCCGCTAGTCTCCGAAGAACGCAAACGTACCCTACAGCACCTTCATACGTCACGGCACCGCCAACGGTTGAGCCGTCAAGACGCCCATCGTCATTGCTCGATGGATCCTTCAACTTCACAACGCATGGGCTCCCTACCGAAAGGCTCACGAAACGGTAAGCTATGCGCGTTCGACAACATGCCCCACGATGTCCAATATATACAGTTGGCTAATTACTTTGCATGCAGATACGACTGTTCAATATGCATGGAGGAAGTACCGCCGGCGCGGGCGGCCAAGCTCAAGTGCGGTCATCGAATATGCGCCCGCTGTTTGAAGAACAAATACAAACAGTCGATGACCGATCCGCGGCAAATGCCACCCCGCTGCTGCACAAGCGAGCCGATCGCGCTGAAGCACGTCGAGAAGCTGTTTGACGAAGAATTCAAGCAAGCTTGGAACAACAAATTCCGGAGGCACTCTACCCGGAACCGCATCTACTGCCCTTCAACGCGGTGCGGCGAATGGATCAAACCCGAAGACATGTTCCGCGAGGAAAACCGGGAGACCGCGCGGTGCAGCCGGTGCAAAACCAAGGTCTGCTGCTTGTGCAACGGCAAATGGCATGCGTCGCGTGAGTGTCCGCGTGACGAAGCCACGAGGGAGTTTGCCGAGGCGATGAAAAGGGAGGGCAATCAGCGCTGCTACAAATGCAGGGCCACGGTGAAATTGCAGAAAGGCCGCAACCACATGGTTTGGTAAGAATGGTTATTTTGTTTTCCTTCTCCTTTCTTCCAATGACTCCATGTACTGACGTGGCAGCCGTTGCGGAGCGGCGTCCTGCATGATTTGCGGCACGCCATGGAAAACCTGCGATTGCCCCGTCTTTGACTGCGACAACCCCGAGGCCGATCGGTTCGAGCAACTGCAGAACCGATTCAACAGCTCCCGCGATGGCCGGTTCGGATCCACCCAGCCATCCCCAGGAGACATGCGGTCAAGCAGAGGAGGGAGACCCTTTTCAACGGAAGCCGCCGGTTATGTACGCCCTCACAGCTACGACGAACAGACTCGTTTGCGGCAGCGGGCCGACGACTACAGGACCGACGATTTGACACGCCGCATGCAAGCCTTTGGCGGCTTTCAAGAAGACGACGGCATGGAGTTTGTCGAAGACCCCTTTTATCGTGACGGGTATGGACCCGACCCCGCGGACGAGAGCGTGGACGACTACCGGACCCGGTACGTCGACGATGGGTTCAATGTGCGCCCTCGCCGCCGGAAGAGTTTCGTGGACGACGACGACCGATCGCGGGCAGCGCCCAATGTTCTGCCTTCGGTCCCGCAGCCGCCCCCAGCTCCCCCAACCCCGCCTCAGCAGCAAGCGCAGCCGCTGCACTGGTACAAGCATCAGCAGCATTCGCCTCACGCACCGTACCCACCACCGCCCGTCGAGCGAGTCGAGCGAGTCGATGTTGGGCCCGAGTATTACGCGGCCGGCGTGAACCGGGCCCGAGGCGGGCGTGGAAATTCCCGTGAACGACGGCTGGCGGATCGCTTTGAAGCGGACCCCAAGACCAAACCCTTGCACCGGCCCCCTGGGCCGCCTGGGCCGCCACTGGCATCAGCGATGGCACCTATGCCTATACCAATGGGTGTCGGGGCCACGGGACTTGGCGGCGGCGGCGGCGGCGGAGGCTACCCGATGGGTGCCATGTCCTCCGTCGGCCCCCTGCCGCCACCACCCATTGGCTCCATGTCTGCCCCTCCGCTGCCCCCGCCCGGTATGGGTGGCGTACCCATGATGCCTTTGGCGCCCATGGCGTCGATGGCGTCGATGGCACCCATGGCGCCCCTTCCGCCGCTGTCGCTTTTGCCTGATACGTCGTTCATGCGGCGCCACACCATGGAGCACGACCCCTTTGCCGAGGCTGACATGCAGGCCGCCCGATCATCGG
Organism: Fragosphaeria purpurea; assembly: GCA_002778095.1. NCBI lineage: Eukaryota > Fungi > Ascomycota > Sordariomycetes > Ophiostomatales > Ophiostomataceae > Fragosphaeria > Fragosphaeria purpurea. Next base: position 3,998,791 of record PCDL01000021.1, on the reverse strand, counting down.
AGCGCATGTACACCCCAGATCACAACCGCCATATGCGGTACGATGACGATGGTGGCGGTGGCGGTGGCGCCGACGTGTATGGCTCGGGCGGTACCGCGCGCCGCCAACGCCGGCGGACAGAAGGCCAGCAGTCGTCGGAGCCGGCGCGTACGTCGGTCATGGCCGGTCTGACCGGTCCCGGTCGCGGTATGGACCGAGTCCAGGAGTGGCGGACATATGTCGAACCCGGGTCGCTCGACAGCGATCACGGAGTCGATGTAGGTGCATAGATTCTTCTTTCGGGTCACCCTTTCTTTTACCTATCGTGTACCGCTTCTCGATGTATTGTATTACACATTGATGAGACCATGCCTGCATTTTGTTTGTTACGTTCGGATCGCAGTTTTTTTCTACGGGTATTTTCTTGGTGCTCTACCACCGGTTTTCTTCCCTTTTTTCACTTTCCATTTTCTGTTCGCTCTTGTATTTAGTATCATGACATTAGAAAAAAAAAAGATCTACGTGGTCGTAAGTAAAGAGACGAGCATTAGCGCAAACATTGAGCGTGACTTGATTAGCCTCCTAGAATTGAACGGTTTGGGGGGCGCTCATTGTGCTACGGGCCCTACTGCGGCCACCTTGTCCCATTTCCTCGAATTTCTTCCGTTCCTCGCATTTCAATAATTCTACCTTTTTTTTGCGGCCTAGTATCATAATCACCGGACCCGTCATGTCCCTTTTGCTTCCCGTCCAGCTGTCAGATACGCCGGACAGTGTTCGCGTCCGCCCGCATCTGCGGGTTCGTTACCGACGCGGAGAGATTTGCCCGGAGCGTGAGTCTTCCGAAACCCCCGATTTCTGGGCGGAGACAAAGACGCCTCGCAGGGCCCCAAGCCCGTCCTTTTTGCAGCCGTGGATGGCTAGCGTAACGAGGCAAAACATATCTCGCTCTCATCCTCGTGTTGCCAGTTCAGCGCTTTCCACCACCGTTGCGGCCACCACGGCCTCCACCTCCACCGCCGCCTCCACCGCCACCGCCCCCCCGACCGCCACCGCGGGGGGCGCGTGGCGCGTCCGCCATGGTCACGAGCCCGGGCGTGCCGCGCAGGCCCATCTTGCCCACCGTGGACTTCTGGAGGGCGGGCGTGCTGGACGCGTGCAGCCCGTCGCGCGCAAACTCGTTGGCCGCCGCCACCAGCTGGCTCCGGTCCCAGCGCAGCGCCTTCATGTGCCCGTTGTAGTAGCCGAGCCAGGCCTGGTACGTCTTGGCCACGGTGCTGTCGTCCATGCGGTCGATGATGGCGTCGAGCTGCGGCTGCGCGGACAGGTCGGCCGCTTCCTGCACAAAGCTGATCTCCTTGAGCACGCGCGTCGGGAAGTAGGCCTCGATGTCCGACACGAGGAACACGCCGCGGCCCGACACGGCGGACACGAGCGCGTCGCCGCGCGCGGTGCGGCCCAGCCGGTGGATGTACGACTCCTTGTCCATGGGGATGCCGACCTGGAACACGGTGGTCACGGCGGGGAAGTCCATGCCGCGGGCCACGACGTCCGTCGCCACGAGGATGCCCGTGGCCGCGCCGCGGAAGGCGCTCGTGATGTTGGTGCGCTTGGACTGCGCGTGGCGCGCGTGCAGCGTCCACGACGGCGGCATGCCGGGCAGGTTGGCGAGCAGGTAGCCGTAAAAGTCGGCCTGCGCCGCCGTCTGCGCAAACACAATGGCCTTGAAGGCCGCCGCGGACGCGGCGCCCTCGGCGGCCGCGCGCGCCTGCTCCCGCCGGATGGCGCCCACGAGCCCCGCGGCCAGGTCGGCGAACGCGGGCACCTGCACGAGCAGCTGCGTCACGCGCGCGTGCGTGTTCGTCTCGCCGGCGGGGATCGTCGAGATGGACGTGTACCCGGGCGCCAGCACGAGCCGGCCGACCTGGGCGACGTGCGCGGGCACCGTGGCCGAAAAGAGCATGCCCTGGCGGCGGGTGGCCGCCTTGTCCGGCAGGCAGGCGAGGATGCTCTTGAGGGCGGGCAGGAACCCCATGTCCAGCAGGCGGTCGGCCTCGTCGAGCACGAGCGTGTCGAGGTGGGCCAGCGCCTGCTTGACGGCGGGCGTGCCCTCGAGGTGGTCGAGCAGGCGGCCCGGCGTGGCCACGAGAATGTCGCAGCCGGCCAGGATCTGCTTCTCTTCGCGGTCCTTGTTCGTGCCGCCGACGGCGATGCACACGCGGAACGCCGGCAGGCGCCGCAGGAGGTTGGTGGCCTCCTTGGCGATCTGCATGGCCAGCTCGCGCGTCGGCGCCATGACCAGCAGCGAAATGTGGTTCGGCCGGCGACCTCCACCGCCACCGCCGCCGCCACCGTGAGCAGCAGCACCCACACCGCCGCGCGTCTTGTTCAGCATCGTCTGGATCGCCGGCAGCAGGAACGCAATCGTCTTGCCGGTGCCGGTCTTGGCCTGCACGAGCGCGTCGGCCCGCTTCGGGGGCAGGAGTGCGTGGATGGTGGCAGCCTGGACAGGCATCATGCGCTCGAACTTGAGGTCCTCCGTAATCGTCTGGATCAAAATGGGATCCGCGACGACGCCGTTGGCGTTGATGTCGGCAAACCGGGGCGCGTCCGACGGAACGGCCTCGGTGAGGGGCGGGGTCGCCACACCGGACGGCGTCGCGACGCCCGACGATACCTGTTCGGGGGTGTGGGCAGGACGAGGCACAGCCAGCTCACGCGCCGGACCGCCACCGGAGCCGCCTCCGGGGCCACCACCGCCGCCGCCGCCGCCGCCTCGTCTGGGCCGGCGGTAAGGCCGTCTTCCTTTCTGGTTTTCAGACATTCAGTTGTTGTGAGGTAAAGGGAGCTCGTTTGTTCGTTTTGTTTTTTGGTAAAGAGGAAGAACAACTTTTTTTTCAATTTCGGGGTGTTGTGGTAAAAAGGAGGAAAATCTGTTTGTTTCTGTTTCCGGCTTGCTTTCTTTGTTGTGAATTTTCCGTTTTCGTCATATTTTCCAAACGATAACCGATAAGAGCACTGGAATTGATACGGAGCTGATAACAAGCCGATAAGATGCCAGAAGTATCCACCTACTGCGATGAGTGAATTACTTGGTCCGTGCATCGTTCTCGCGCCGACTAAATCGCCAAACGAACTTCGCGAGCCTCACCCGCCTTCCAATCGCATCTCCACGCGCAACGCCCGGCCTTCTACCAAGCCTTAAAACGGGCCTTTTTTTCTGGGGATTTTTTTGGAGGCACGCACAAGAACCGGAAGAGTCTGAATCGAAACGTATTTCAATTAAGCTACCGGTTGCGATCCGTCAACGTCCTTCCCACGCAACGGTTGAGAAAAACGAAAAGACGAAGAACGAAGAACGAAGAACGGAGAACAGAGAACGGAGTCCTGCAACGGCGACTGTCGATATCTTAAGGGACTGTGAGGGAATTAGTCATATCTGCAGGAATCGGAAGGACACGTTCGCCTGCGGTCACGAGGCGGGAAACCCGGGCGACGAAACCAAACCGGGGCAATCTCGTTTCGGTATCCTCTGAAACGAAACGACAAACCTCACACTCACGCCCTCGATGGCGGCACCTAAGGATGAGGTGCCGACGCGCCTGCTTTGGAACCCGGAAAACGTGCGGGACGTCGCCGAGTCCGTGGGCATCGGCCAGCTCGGCGACGACGCTCTCCGCTGCCTCGCGCAGGACGTTGAGTACCGCATCGGCCAGGTCCTCGTCGAGGCGCTGCGCTGCATGCGCGCGGCCTGCCGCACCACGCTGACCGTGCAGGACGTGGCGCTGGCCCTGCGCGTGCTCGACGTCGAGCCCCTCTACGGCTACGAGTCGACGCGGCCTCTGCGGTTCGGCGAGGCCAGCCTGGGGCCCGGCCAGCCGCTCTTTTACATTGAGGACGAGGAGGTCGAGTTTGAGAAGCTGATCAACGCGCCGCTGCCTAAGGTGCCGCGGGATGCCAGTTTGACGGGTGAGCTGCTGCCGTTATTGGACACTGAACTGTTCATGAAAATAAAAGTACCTTTACCCCCAGAAAAAAGTACTAACACCCCCAGCGCACTGGCTCGCCATTGAAGGTGTCCAGCCCGCCATCCCTCAGAACCCCACGACCGCCGAGGCCCGGCCCCAGGATCTCGTTGCCAAGGGCCCCGGCGCGCACCCGGCGCTGGCCGCGCTCGCCGGCCACGACCACGTCGGCGTCAAGCCCGCCGTCAAGCACATTCTCAGCAACGAGCTCGTGCTCTATTTCGACAAGATCCAGGCCGCGCTCCTCGACGACAACCCGGACGAGGAGGTCCTGCGCCTGCGCACCGCCGCGCTCGCCTCGGTCCGCGCCGACCCGGGCCTGCACCAGCTCGTGCCCTACTTTGTCAGCTTCATCGCCACCCAGGTCACTCACCGCCTGGACGAGGTCGCGGTCCTGACCCACATGATGGAGCTGACCACGGCCCTCGTCGAGAACCCGCACATCTTTCTGGACCCCTACGTGACGCCCCTGTGCGCCCCCGTCCTGACCTGCCTGCTCGGCCACAAACTCGGCGGCGGGGTCGCTGCTGCGGCGGCCGGCGACCACGCAAACGCAAACGCGGACGGATCGGTCGTCCCCGGGCCCGGGGCGCTCCCTGCGGCCGTCCGCGACGTCTACCTGCTGCGCGAGCTGGCCGCCAGCCTGCTGGGCCTGCTGGCGCGCAAGTTCGCCAAGAGCAGCGCGCTGCTGCGGCCCAAGCTGACGCGCACCTGCCTCAAGACGCTGCTGGCGCCCGACCGCCCGCTCGGCGTGCTGTTCGGCGCCGTCGCGGGGCTCGCAGCAGCCGGCGGGCCGGAGGCGGTGCGTGTGCTGCTGCTGCCCAACCTCAAGAGCCTTGATGCGTACGTGCTGCAGCCGCTGCAGGCGCGCGGCGCGGCCGCCACCGGCACCGGCGCCGTGGAATTTGAGATGTTTGTGGCCGGCGGCATCGTCAAGGCGATCCGGACACTGGTGCCCGAGGCCGAGTCGCCGTTGTTGTCGCCACCACGCGGTAGCGGTAGCACGGGGCTTGCTGCTGTCACCAACGGACCGGCGGCGGCGTCCGACGCCGTGGCGACGGCGGAGCTGGTCGATTTTCTCGGGCCCATTGTCGGCAACCGGGTGGCGCAGCTCGGCAACCGGCAGCTCAACGCCGTGATCCTGGAGGCGCGGAACATTGAGTAAGGGAGGTTTTCAGATGAAAAAAAAAATGACATATGTATGATACTCGCGTTTACAAGGCTTGCAAGCAAGGACACAAATTGGAGCGGCGTTCATTGGGTTGCAACGGAGGTTTATCTCACGAAAGACGGAGCAGAACAAAAACGAATGGAAGCTGGAGGGTTCCGTCTAATGAATTTGGTTTTTTTTTCAAGCCGTTGCCTTTTCCGCGTGGTGTGATGTCCGTCGACTATCGCCGCTCTATCTCGCCGTTTGTTACCACCATATACTCTTCTTTGGTGATCACCGGGCACGGCCATTTTCTAGCGATGCCGTTGACGACTACGTGTTCGGTGGCCCGGGCCTTACTCAGACAATCTCCGTGCTCAACGTCCGCTCGCCGACATGCCGGCATGTTTGAGGTTGTGTGTATCCGATGTAGTTTTTCCATCGTTCTTCGTCTTCTAGGACTTCCATTGTTGCCTCTCGTTTTGTAACATCACAGTAGAGCAGACGGCCCCAGAGGGTAGCACGTAGGGAACAACTGGCCACGTCACAACGGCCAGGTCACCTTGTTCGTCTAGACTTCTCTCTGCTGGGTTGTCAATCTACTCTCTTGTTTGTTTGGAGCGCACGATGGGCAAAACAAACGCCTACACAAACAGGGTGGCTGGTGGCCATATTTATGTGATACTGTGTCCCATTCGTGGTCACGAGCAGCTGTACGGCGCTGTCATCGTCCACTTGTGTTCGTTCTTGTAGTCTTTACTAATCTCTCCAGTGCCTGTGCGTGTGCATTTTCATTTGTCCTGCGTTCTTTTCTTGCAGCAGAAGAGTAAGCTCCCTGGTGCGCAACCGATTTAGGACCTGTTGTCCTGCCAGCCCTGTGCACGGTCACGCTGTTTCACCAAACAACACGAGCAATGCACATTCTCTACTCAACAAGTTGGCTTTTCTCGTATCTCTTCTCCGGTTCATGGACTGCTCGCTGATGTGCACCTGCGTACGCCAAGTCAGAGAGACCTTGGCATCTGCCTGTCTTGATGTTCAGCTGCGTTGTCGTGGCCGTCACACACGAACCCGAGAACTTGGGGCGTACGCCACATTTTGTATTGATTTTTGATTTTTTGATTTTTTATCTCTTGGCGTTCTTCGTTTTCGTCGTGATATTGCTTCTGTGCAACCAAGTGGCGTCTCATTTATTTATTCAAATTTCTGGTGTGTAACCCCTGTTGCTTGGCCTCCTCCCATGCATTGTTGCTGTCAATACGTATTTCATTTATTACGTGTTGTTCTTTATATGTTGTCGAATCGTTGTCAAAAGTCGTGATCTACTCTAACGAGGCTATGGAATCGCAAAATCAGCTGAGGCGGATAGAACGTCGAAGAACGATGTTCAACGCCGAGGAAAGAATTGCCTAATCCGGCAACCACAGACAATCTCCGCCGCAGTTTCCTGCAAATGAACTTCACAACCACAGTTGCTATTGCCTTTTCACACGGTCTGCACCTTTCCCCCCTTTCCCTTTCATCGCCGCAGATTTGCATGTCTTTTCCCGTCGGGCTGCAGAACAGTGGCAGGACAGTGTCAGGCAATTGCCTTTTTCGGTGTTTTGCTCGGCGCACGCAGCTCCTTCGCAGCTGCCGTGTAAAGTGATCCCCCATCCTGCGAGGCAAGGACAAGATATGCGCCTTCCTTTCCGGTCAAATCAACGGAGAATTTCCCAAATTAGACGTAAAGTGCTCTGTTCCCCCAATTTGGAAGAAAGTCACGTTGTCAGGGCAGGACCACGAAGAAGAAGAGTTTCTGTGGGACAACTTTTTGTATCACGACCAGGCAGAATCACCAGAAGGCATATTCACCTTTTACAAAATGCTCGCCTGACAAGCCTCGAGTGACGGACGAAGCAATCAAGATGATAGTGCCTGTGCCACAGAGGTAGCAATGGGACGACCCACAACTACACAAGCGCACAAAAAAAGAAAAAGAAAAAGAACGCCCCGGCTAAGCCATCGATTCACAGATTGCAAGCAACGAAACAGGCAAAGTAAGTGTGCAGCACGTCTAGAGAATAAGCACGCCTCTTCTTCCTTTCACCTGAAGAGGCGCATGGGCGAAAACGCGGCTGACAAGCCGTGCGCGGGACCAGCTCGCCATCTGCGCGACCCTGATCTGGAGGCGTCAATCCTCGCTAGCGATCTCGACGACAGGCTTCACAATTCGAGGACATTGTTTCGTACTAGACCACCTAGGTTGCAACGTGCAGGGTGGGGAGGACCCAGTTGGCGTCTTTGACGGCTCCCCAATCTTTCTAGCACGTTTGAAAGACCTTCACCGACGAGGAAAATCAGGCAAGGTGCAAGCGACGAGACAACCGCACGCGCCGTTTATTTTCGACGTTGTTATCTCAAGTTCCACTTTCTCTCTTTCTGGCGGCACAGCCCGCACGAACACTTGCCAGTGACGGGAGCAGACGACAAAACGTGCGCTGACCGTTCCGCGGCTGGACCGTAGCGACCCTTTTAGCACGCCTGCTGCTCATTCCCACCAGACGGCTGCGAGAAAGGTCGTATTGCTTGTGGTTCCTACCTTGCCAGGTGGAACTCTGTGGCGGCGGCGGACAGGCCACGAAATACGGAGCACGGGAACATCACCTTCGGCATCACACAAAAAGAGCAGATGTTTCTATATCCGTCCGACTGGTGACGTGGGTTCGGAGAATATTACGAGGCTTGGTATGGAAGAAACGAAGAAAATACTGGCAAAAGACAAGACGTTGTTGCTGCAATATTGATGTGGGTTGGTGTTGAACACCCAGAAACGACAACCACATTTATGCGGATTATACAAGCCAAAGCACTCAAGACGAAGATGCCACACCGTTGTTTTCTTTGTTATTCGTTTTTTTTTCCCTGCTACCAGCATCTCCCGGCCACCATCACCTCGCTCGTCTTTTTTCAGGGCCCCAAATACAGACAGGGCCACGAGCGGCCATCAGCCTCCATGTGCCATCAACACCCGAGCCCACCACCAACGCAAAACAGCTTTCTATTCCCACGTTGGGTGTCTACGGAAAACGCACTCGGCTAAGAGAGCGCCTCGTTTCAGGGACAGCTGCCCGCTCATTGGCCTGACTGATTCTTTCGTTCCCGGCCCTGCAGGTCAATTTCCAGTTCGTACAGTTTTCCATTTTCCTATTTGGGCAACAGAAAGGACTGGAGGATTGTACGCAAGAGAAAACGGTGTGAACTTCCTTGGCCCACGTTTCTTTTCTCTCTACAAGCTCAACAGGGTTTAAAACACAACCATACACTTGCAAAAGATACGACAAGAACTAACTATGTGACGGTGCTCCTAGACGACCCAGGACCTACGAGGCCTGGGTGGCGTCGAAGCCATCTTTGTCTGCCAGGCGTTGGAAGGCTTCAAGCCATCTGTCCTCAGCCGTCTGTTGTGACCTGGCTCAAGGACGGCCCCCTTGTCTACTCCTTGTCCCTGTTTTCTTTGCTCAGCACGTTCTCGCCGTATGTTCTATTTTTGCGAATATACAAGTAGACTACCGGACCGCCCGAAGCACCATGGCACTCGGAATCTTCCCGGCACAACCCGCCGACTGAAAAAGCACATCTGGGACCTTGTCTTTTTTATTTTCTCCCCGTTACGTTTCCCCGTGACATCTCCCCGTTCTTTCGGAACCCGGGCCTTGTCGTTCTCGTCCTTTTTTTTCTGGGGTATCATTTGGGCTTTGTAAAGTATACCATTTGGTTTTTACTGATTTTTTCTTGATCTGTTTTCGTGTTCGGGTTCTCCATCTTGTGGTGTTTTTATCCTTCTTCGTTCGTCCTCGGACAGCCACTCGATTTTCTTTTGTTATTTTCGACGTTTGTTTCCTACTTATAACTGACTGGACTTTTTTATTCTTTCCTTTCTCCCCTTCTTCATGAGCTCCTTTTGGTTTTATGGGGACTCCTCGAGGTAACCTACCCCTACGTCAAAAATGGCAAAGGCGACGACTCTCATTGCGGCACTGGTGATGATGCTGGTCCGGCTGACTGCCGGGTTGGCATCGACCGACACCATCACCTGGGGAGGCGACAACACGAGGACAGGCTACCAAACGTAGGTGCAGCTCCTCATGGGCAGGAAATGACTCGAAACGAAGGGTCCGGATCGCCGTATTGTGACAACACGCTGACCTTCTGCAGGAACCACAACATGGACCCGGCCATTGTTGGCAGCAGCGAGTTTGCCCAGATTTTCAAGACCAAGCTTCCGGGTGCTTACAATGGCGCGGCCGAACAGATCTTCTCTCAGCCGCTGGTGTACACCCCTGCGGACGGCAACCAGTATGTCTACTTTGCAACCACCCAAAATAACGTGTACAAACTTGACGCCAAGACGGGCGAAATCCTGGCCTCGCGAAACCTGGGCATCCCGTTCCTGACGGCCGACCTGAACGGCTGCGTGGACATCAACCCGTGCGTCGGCGTCACCTCCACCGGCGTCATCGACCCGGACACCGACACGCTCTATCTGACCTCCAAGACGTACGCCGACCAGAACGGCGGCACGGGTCCCCAGGGCAAGCCCAACGGTCGGTATTACCTGCACGCGCTCGACGTCAACAACCTGACGGAGCAGGCGCATTTCCCCGTCGACCTCGAGGGCATCGTCGCCCGCAACAATCCAGCGCGCAGTTTCAACGGCGGCATCCACCACCAGCGACCCGGTTTGCTGCACTCTGGCCAGTACATCTACGCCGGCTTTGCCTCCCATTGCGTACAGTACAACTTCACCGGTTGGCTCATGGGCTTTGACAAGACGACCGGTACCGTCGTCGAGCACTTTGCCACCGAGGGCGAGGGCGTGCCCAACACCACACCCGGCGGCGGCATCTGGATGTCCGGCGGCGGCCTCGCCTCGGACGACCGGGGCTCGCTCTTTTTCGGCACCGGCAACGGCTATGCTTCGCAGCTGAGCACCGTGCCTGTCGAGGGCCACAACCCGCCGACGTCCCTCGAGGAAGCGGCCGTCCACATGACCCTCAACGACGACGGCTCCGTCACGCTCGTCGACTTTTTCATGCCCCAAGAGAAGCAGGCCCTGGACGGCGCCGACAAGGACCTCGGTACCTCACCGCTGGAGCTTCTGCCCTCGGAGTTCGCCTGCGGCAACATTTCTCACATGGGTGTCATTACCGGCAAGAGCGGCAAGACCTACTTCTTGGACCTCGACGACCTGGGCGGCTACCGCACGGGCCCCAACAGCGGCGACCGCGTGATCCAAGTGTACCAGAACGAGAACTCCGTGTATGCCGGAGCCGGCGTCTATCCTCTGGAAGGCGGCTACGTCTACATCAACGTCATCCAGTATCCTACGCACGTGTTCAAGTTTTCGTGCGACGACGGCGTTCCGTCCTTTACCAAGGTCGCCGACAGCCCCGAGAACAACGCCTACATTTTGGGCGTCAGCCACGGCACCGTGACGTCGCTGAATGGCGAGCCCGGCACGGGTCTGCTCTGGACGACGGACGTCCAAGGCCACAACCTGCGCATCTACAATGCGGTGCCCGAAAACGGCCTGCTCACCGAAATCCAAAACTTCACGGTGCCGGGCACGACAAAGTTTACACGTGCGGTGTTTGGTGATGGCCGCGTGTACATGGGCACCATGTTGGGCTACGTCTACGGATTCGGCGCACCTGTCACGGAGCCCCTGAACTGCACGTCGCCCACCCTCTTTGGCACTCTGGACATTGCCAGCGCGGCCGTCTCCGCAGTCATCAACTGCACGGCCGTCGTCGGCACGACGATCACGGCGGTCGGTCTCAACAGCAGCAATTTCGCTTTGGACTCCGCGCCCACGCTGCCCCTGATGTTGGCGGCCGGTGACCCGTTCAGCTTCCGAGCCTCGTTCAAGCCCAGCACCGTTGGTTTTTTGTCGTCGAACTTGCTGATCAAGACAAAGAACGCCGTCGCCGGCTACACGGCACAGACACCGGTCCTGCTGGAGGGCACGGGTCTGAGCCGAGGGCCGCTGTTGTCCATCTCGCCCACGTCACTCACGTTCACCAATGTTGTCATCGGCGCCAATCCCGGGGGTGTCGTGCAGCCGGTGATCTTCTCCAACGGTGGCAACTCCTCCCTGACCATTACTAGCGTCCAGTTTTCGCAGACGAGTATTCATGGTCCCTGGACTTCTGCAGCGACCTCTGGGAATGGATCTGTGGTGGGCCCGTTTCAGCTGTCGGGTCTGCCGTCGACTCTGCCAGGCAACGGCGGCAAAACGGTGTCCGTCACCTTCAACCCCACGACAGGCGGCAACTACACGTTGTATGCTCTCGTGCAGTCTAATGGCGGAAACCAAACATTTGCGATTGCAGGCAATGCAGGCACGGCGCCCACGTGCTTCGTGGAGTTTCAGACAGAGGACGGCCTCGGCTGGGTCCCGTACCAGCGCAACGTGACCTTCAGCTTTGGCAACGTCACGGAGAATACCGCCCGGACGTTGAAGCTGCGCATCACCAACAACGGCCACACCGACGCGATACCCCTGTCCCTCACCGTGTCTAAGCCGCCTTTTGGCGTCCCCGGAATCATCAGCACGGACAACCAGATCGACCTGGCCGAGGGCACCGTTCTGCGTGCCGGCGACAGCGCCACCGCAAGCATGTACTGCGCGGTGCCCAAGGAGCAGTGGAACACGGATCCGTACTCTGGCAGCGCCACCTGGACCCTCAACACCAACGACCCGGACTGGGGCAAACAGTACATCCAGTTTGCGTGCCGCGCTGTCGCCGAGCAGGCGCCGCCTCTCCAGGCCAACGGCTTGGGCCTGTACCGCTACGTCGGCTGCTTCAAGGAAAACAACCCGGGTCGGCAGCTGCAGACGGAACTGTACGGCAACGACAGCAACACCAACGCCATGTGCATCGCCGCCTGCGCTGCGGGAAACTACGCGTATTGCGGTACCCAGTACAACCGTGAGTGCTGGGCCGGGCCCGCTATACCCGTGCAGCAAGTCCCCGAGGCCGACTGCAACTATCCGTGCGCCGGCGACATCCACCAGGTCTGCGGCGGCAACGGCGTGGGCGCCGACGCCGGCGGCGCGTTCATCTCGCTGTTTGCCGTAGCAGGTGCCAGCACCAACGGCAGTGGCACGGGGCCTCCCCGCGGTCCTGTGGTCAACCCGGGCGACTATGGGTACGCAAGCCTCGGCTGCTTTCACGAGCCGGCGAGCGGCCGGGCGCTGGCAAACCAGCTGTCTCCACTGGCTCAGACGGTCGACGACTGTCTCGCCGTCGCGGGTGCCCAGAACTACAAGTACGCCGGTGTGGAGTACGGCGGCGAGGTAAGAAGGAGATGTCTTTGGTTTCCATGGTGAAGATCTTACTGAGACTTTGATTGCTAACCCCTTTCCCCCCCGGCAAACAGTGCTGGGTCGGCGACTCACTTTCTACAGGTGCCAGTCAGGTCAACCTGACAACCTGTAGCATGACGTGCAATGGTATGTTTTTACTCAGTCTGCATTTATCCTTGTTTTCTACTGCTTCGATAAGTTCTAACAATACCAAGGCAACGGCTCCGAATACTGCGGTGGCCCTCTGCTGCTGAACGTGTACAAACTCAACGGCAGCACCGCGGTTCTGCCGCCAAGCAGCACGCCGCCGACCGGTCCGTTTGTCAACCCAGGCGTCGACGGGTACACTTTCCTCGGCTGTTACAATGAGCCGCCCGGTGCGCGGGCATTCTCCAACCAGCTGTCTGTGACAAACGCAACGGTGGCCAAATGCCTCGCCTCGGCCGCAGCAGCTGGCTACGTCTACGCGGGCCTGGAATACGGCGGCGAGGTGCGTTCTTTTTTTTCTTTCCCTTTCCATTTTATTCATGCATGCTGACTGTTGTAGTGCTGGAGCGGTAACAGCATCAACGCGGATGCATCGCAAGCAGCTACGTCGGCATGCTCCATGACTTGCAATGGTACGTGCGGTTGCCTATTAGAATGAACCCTGTGTGTTTGTTCTTCATAACATGGCTGCTGACTTTGACGCCTCCCCCCTTTTTAAAGGCAACCATACGGAGTATTGTGGTGGCAGCCTTTTGCTGGACGTATACCAGCTGGCCGTCGCCAATTCGACAAACGGCACGGCCACGGCCACGGGCAGCGGGCCGACCGCAACGGGGCCAACCACGAAGGCCGCGGTCGGCAATTGGGTGTACCAGGGCTGCTACACCGAGGCGACCAACGGCCGCGCCCTGTCGGCGGCCGCCCTGGCCAACGCCAACATGTCGTACGCGGCGTGCGCCACCTACTGCGCCGATTACGCCTACTTTGGCGTCGAGTACGGCGGCCAGTGCTACTGCGGCAACTTCTTTGCGGCGGGCAGCGTCCGGACCACCGCCGCCGCCGCCGCTGCGGGCGGCTGCACCATGCCCTGCGCCGGCGACCCCACCGAGCTCTGCGGCGGCGGCAATCGCCTCAACGTGTACGCGCAGCAGGGCATGCCGACGGGACCGCCGGCTGTTTCTGTTTCCGCGGACCTCGGCGGCTACGTGTACGCCGGCTGCTACGCCGAACCGACGGCCGCTGGCCGTGCGCTCGCGGACCGGTCCACGAGCAACAGCACCGCCATGACGGAGGCGTACTGCGCCCGCTTCTGCGCGGGCTACACCTATTTCGGCGTCGAGTACGCCGACCAGTGCTTCTGCGGCAACCAGCTCAGCGCCGGCAGCGCGCGCGTCGACGACGCGCAGTGTACGTTTGCGTGTGCTGGGCGCGCGACGGAGCTCTGCGGCGGCAGCAACCTGCTCAACGTATTTTCGTTGGCAGCCGCAGCGTCTGGGTCGTCTGCGTCTGCGGCGTCCACATCTTTGTCGGGCCCGACAACGACTTCCACACGTACGGCCGCATCGAACTCGTCCGCAAGTGTGTCGACGTTTTCCGTAACTCCATCAACGTCCTCCGCGGCTGTGACAACGTCACTTTCATCTACATCATCTGCATCGTCTAATCCGTCTTCGTACGTTGCCTCATCCTCGTCGGCGGTATCATCGTCGCCCACAGCAGCCTCGAATTCGTCCGCCAGCTTGTCAAACACTGCGGTCTCACCGCCGGCTTCGTCCGTGTCTGCTTCCTCCTCACCTTCTGTATCCCCGTCGTCATCATTATTGTCTTCTTCGGCGCCTGCTTCTCCGCCACCAGCCTCCGCGTCTACGACTTCAGACTCCTTCTCATTCGTGGTCTCGTCGACACCCTCATCGGTGTCATCGTCGTCTGTGTTTTCGTCCGCGTCCGCGTCAGCATCGGCAACCTACGACCCGTCGAAACTAGTCACGAGCTACAACAACTTCACCCTGAACAACTGCTACGCGGAGCCGTCGTCGGGCCACCTCTTGGCCAACTTGGTGTTACAAAACGTCACAGCCATGACGGTGCAAACGTGTCTAGACCAGTGCGGGCTCTACACGTATGCGGGTCTGGAGGCGGGCAAACAGTGCTGGTGCGGCAACACGCTGAACACAACGGGGAACGGCTCGGGGAGAGCTGCCGCCGTCGTCGACGAGACCCGGTGTGACGCAGTCTGCACAGGTAACGCGACGCAATACTGCGGTGCCGTAAACCTGCTGCTGTTGTACAACACGACGGCATCAGCCTAATCGGTTTCTTGGGGTTTGTATTGTGTACGATTGCTAGGGCTGGATGAGATAGAAAAGGGGGGTCTGGTTTATTTTTCTTCATGTAATATATATTTAGTTAGACAGAAACTAATCTGTGACCCGTCGATTTCTTCTTCATTGGGGAAAAAAGGGTCCGACATTATCGTCATTCCAGATAGATGGTATGTGAGTAAACAATTGGAACGGTGCAGTAATGCGCCCAAATAATGTCGACACTTAAAGGTACTCACTCAATTTATACTTAAATTTGACGGGGCACTAGGAAGACAAGAGACAGTCGGTAAACACCCCGTCACTTAATAATTGAATTTTTTTTCTGAAAGGCAGGGTTTATAAGGGTAAGACAAACTCTTGCCCCCTTTAATTCAAAAAATGGGAAACTGTTCCGTCATATATAGCCAAAGTTGAAACGTATAAAACGTGTAAATCTCGGCGCCACCCGAGGCATTCCGGCCGTGTACTCGACCAAGGTGACCGTGGATGCGGCCGGCGAGGAATAGAAATCATATAACTAATTATATCGTAAAACCAATTACGGGAACCAGCCAACAGCACACAATCCTGCAGCCGCACAGAGTCGCCGGCAAGGATAAACGGAAAGACAAAAGAATGTGATTTTAGATGGTTAAAGTGGATCAATCTAAGCTACATGAGAGAAACGCAAATGCTTTGGGCGTGTCAACCACGATACCGTCATACGCAAACGATCCTATTTCTTGACCTTGCCTTTGCCTTTCCCCTTGTCTTTCTTGTGAACGTGCTTCCCGCCGTGGGATTCATCGTGGGTTTCGTCAATTGACCATGCGTAGAACTGAAGGTTGCCAACGGTATAGATAAGACAGGGTGAATCCCCTCCGCCGACGTCGACAGTGCCTGGATACCAGTCCTTCTCGCGAGTCGTGTATTGTTGCCCTACAGCAGACACGAAGGAAATCCGGTCGTGGCTAGAGCGGTATGGTAGAACCCATTCCGATGTGTGCTGTACATAGTCGACGCCAATCTGTACCTGCCCCAACGCCTGAGTGAGGCTGCCCATTCCGCTCGTGTACGTCTCGTCGTCGCGCTGAAGCGGGTCAATGGATTCGATTGAAGCTCCCCGCGCATGACCTGCGGTGGACTTGCCCTTCCTCGTGGACTTTCCGCCTTCGTTTAGGGTCAACATGTCCATCTGAAGCGGATCAATGGACTCTCTTCGAGCTGCTCGACCATGACGAGATGACGTGGACTTGCTTTTGTCCGTGCCTGTCGTCGAGCTCTCAGGGATAGGCTCCGGCCATGGTATGCCTAGACTGTCGGCTGTTGGTACCTCGTCCTCGTCACCGGGTTGAGCTCCGAAGAAATTATCTGGTGGAGCACCTGGGTGTCTGAGGCATCTAAAGCAGTCGACATATGGCACACCAGAACCGTGAGCTGCCGTAGTGCAACGGACCCATTCGAATTTGCATTTAACAAAGGACTGTCCCTTTCCATCACCTCCCTTGCAAATGCCAAACGAGTGGAGCCCGTTGGAGCACCCACATCTCGGGCAGAATCCCCGCCTGTCCGAGTAGGAAGTCATAGTTGCGCGTTGCAAAGTCTAGAAAAAAAGAAGCTTCAATATTAGACCGTGAATTTTCTGTATGTTCGGCTTCCCGTTTTATATATTGTGCTCATGTTGTACTTCCAAACTTACCCGGTCGTAGATGATTCAGTCGCGTTAGATAGAGTTTGTATCAGAGGAGTATGCCAGAAAATAAAAGGTAAAAGACGACCGCATGAGCTCTCCTCTTATCAAGCAGTTTTGTGGCAGCAGCATTTCAACTTCTGGCTACGCACCTCCCGACAGCGTCGCCTTGAGAGCGTTGCCTTGGGGCCCTTGGGGCCGTTGCCTTGAGAGCATCGCCGTGGCGGCGCCGCCTTGACGGCCAACACTTCTGTCGTGTACATGGCGTTTTCACGCGTTGCTGTTAGGTCAAAGCAAAATTATGCTGTAGTTGTTTGACCGTTGGTGATGGCTAGAAGTACAGCCCACAAACCTACCATACTCGAGTGCGTGCGGATTAGGCAGCAGTACGAAGTAGATATGTATCTGCCCAGCCAGCCTGAACTTGTCCAGGCTGTCCCGCCTCAAACCGCGTCTGCAGGGCCACCACCCGAACAAGGCTGCATCTGCATGGTTGCCTGCGGCTGCCCGAGGCTTTCGCGGCCCGCCCAAGCGCCGTTTGCACCTAAACAAGGCTTGCCAGTACCTGGCCAGAGCTTTGAGCGCCTTTTCAGTGCCGCCTGCACTGGACATCCCCTCCCCGGGGGTCACTTGCACCTGCTCACTTTTGTCTGGTCGGAGATCATTTAGTGTATCTCCAGACATTCCAAGGCTTCAGGCACCTAATTGGGGGGTTCAAATAGTGGGTCAAATCCCAGCTACCCATCAAATACGGAGTACAGCAGGGGTTTAACACCCTGTATCCCGTCGGATAAAGAAGTCGGGGGCGTTGTGATCACATGTTTACCGCGGGGGTGCACAATTCCAGCATATTTGTTTGTTTTGTTTTTGCGACTCTTCTTCCTGACCTCCCACACTTCATCATGACCAAATGGAAGGAAATCGGCAACTAGTCTCATACACGGGGACTGACGCCAATCGAACATACTCCCGCGGCTGCGCGAAGTGGCGGGATGCTCTTGATCGCGCGAAAGCCATAACGGCTACTGTCGCTCCAAACAGCCTCCGCCTCGAACATGTCCTGTCACGAACGCCGAGCCTGCCGGAGAGGATCCCGCGCAATGAAGACGACACGCTCAAGGGATACTCTGTGTGGAGTGGGCGAGCTGATAATGACTGCCCATTCACCGGAAAGTGTGAGCCAGACGAAGCATTTCTCTTGGGCATGAAACATCCGGTTATCTGCACGATCTCCACGACCAGCAATTTTGCCACATGGGACGGGACACGCTACAACGGCATAGCCTTGTTGGTGTTGGGGTGGGCATATGTCCTCACGGCGGACCTTGCTGATCGACGGGGTCAAGAATTGGAGTATTTGGACCATCCTCGCGTGGACCGCGGAGGTGACCCAACCCTGCAGCTGGTACGGCTGGATTATGCTTCCACTCGCGAGCGCGCCTGGTGGAACACACTTCTGGGTAATCGGGCATACGGGGTCAAGGAAGAACAGGTCTCTCCGTGGACCGTCCAAGCCGAGAATTTTGGCGTGTTCTTTGCCGACAACAACGGAAACACAGCGACAGATTCACCCCCGACGCCTCCACCGTCGGCCCGCGAGGCTGCAGTGTTCGTATCTCGCTTCTGCCGCTCTCTGGGCTTGGGCAGCCAGTGCACAGCTGCGCTTGCCGTTGCACTGACGCTCCCCTTCCGTTCGTCGGCGAAGCGCTCTGCGTCTGTCACAATCGAGTTGCCGGCCCTCTGCCTCCCGGAGGCTGTGGGCCCGGCGGGCGAATTCGTCGTCGACGACGCCGCCGTGGCTGTCCAACCGCCGTCCGAATTCGCCTTGCTGGGACGCTTTATGGCCCTGAGCATCAATCCGTTTGTCTTCGGACCAGCACTGTGGAGTTCTTTCTGGGCGCCCGGCGTGCCGTGCAATTATTCGGCTGCGTGGACGCGGGCCGTCCACCGAATCCTGGAACCCATCTTGTCTGCAGGCGACCTGGCGTTGTTCGCCAAAGTCATGGCGTGCATCTCGGAGGATCTTGCGCCCTTGTGGCTGGGCATGGCGCTCGGGGGATCCAGCGGCATGGCCAACAAGGTTTTGACATACCTGGCGGACGTTGTTCCGTACCCGGCTGCGCGTCCCAGCATGACCGCAGCGGCGTGGACCGGTGTGCCCAATTCCTTCTTGGACGTGCATCCACCGGGCCCACATGTGCGGCCGAACGGCTGCGTCTCGCGGGCGCAGGTGTGGCGTCTGCGCCATGATTTTCATACGATCTACGAGGACGGGCCCACCAATTTTCCTCGCATGCCCCCGCTCGGATGGCCGCCGTTTGGGACAATGCGCGAAGAAGACGTGGAGCTCGAACTCCGGGGACACCTGGCGTGCAACCACCAATGGACCTACGAAGGCTGGACGTGGCGGCCGGGGACGGATGTGGACAAAGGGCTGCCCGACTTGTCTGGCGCGAGGACGAAGACGAGGTCGACGGTCGCGATACCACGGCGAGCACGCACGGTCCGGATCCCCCACAAGCATTTGAAGAGCATCCGGACGGTCTCGAAAACGGTGACCGAGCACATCTTTTGGTGGGCGAATTCGCAGGTGGAAAAGGGGATGGGCGGCACGATCGTGCAGCCGATTCCAAGCGGACGGCAGACCGCAGACGCTGGCGGATCGCCCACGCGGCCTGCTTCGTTCAACCCCGAGAGAATCTGTGCCTGGCGCGACGATGTCGTCCAAAAAAACTGGGCAGCCAGACACTAGCAGACCCTGGTTGATTGTATTTTTGAACCTGAACGCAAATGTTCAAAGTAGGGTTTTTCAGATGCAGTTTTGGGTGACGGAGCGTCAATTCGTCTTAGTCATCTTAAAGACCAAAAAGGACGGTAAAATTAGAAGGAGCGGCCTGGCCCATCCCCACACCGCTTGCCAATTCGGCGGGCTAAGAACTTGGGACGAATGGTTAGGCTCAAAAAATAAAAATAAATAAATAATGAAAAATAAAGAATGAGTGAGACACTACACACAACACACAAGACACTAAACAGCGCGCCTTCTCACACCATGCGCCCATCGTCGTCCTCGTCCACCACGACCACGCCGTTTCCACCACAACAAACGACCGACGAGCACCGCGCAGCAGCACAATTACCGCAGCCACCGCCCAATGCGAACGACGCGTCGGGAGTAGCCCACCGCCGACCGCTTGCTGTATTTGTGAAGACGGGCCGAAGCGCGTTTTTCGACGACGCCAAAAGAGACCACACCAAAAACGCCCTCTTCACCGCCGTTGTCGTTTCGCCGCCCAAACCGCCCAAACCACCCAAACCACCCGTGCTCCTCACGACGACGCCGGCTATCGCGTCGGCCACTGCGGGCCGCTCGCCCTTCCGCGCCCGGGACCGCAATGCCGCATTGTCGTCTGCCCGCGCCTCCGCCTCCGCCGCTCCCGTGAAATCGACGACGACGACGACAATAAGTTCGACTAGAACGACAACAACAACAACAACAACAAGGTGTTCCACACCCATGCGCAACCCCAAGACTGCCTCCTTCGTGCTGTCCTCCCCGTCGCCTGCCGCCATGGGACAACACGAACGAGACGCGACCCCCCGGAAGCCGACCCTGGCCCCCCGGGCCTATGGCCGGACAACCACAACGCCGCTCACGCCCAAGATTGCCTCGTCCTCCTCCTCCTCCACCGCCTCATCCCGGTCTTTCGCCACACCGACGACAACATCATCAATGACCTCGACAACGACAACGACAACAGCCTACCAGCCCTCTTTGCCTTCCGTGTCTACACCGCTTCCCCGCCGCGGGACCCACTCCTCGTTAGCGGCCGGCAGCCAACCGCCGCCGCCGCCGCTGCCGGCGCCGACGACGACGTTCCGGGACGACGGTGGCGGCGGCTCCCCCATGCCCGTCTTCCTCGCCAACAACGTCACCCCCCGCTCCGGCTCCCGCCAGAGCCGTGTGGACAGCGGCAACACGACACCCAACGGGACCCCGGGCCACAGCGGCGACCACCTGTCGTGGGACGGGCGGTCGTCGGCGGCCCTGGGCATCTCGCCGGTGGCCTCGCCCTTTGCCCTGGATGACCGTCTGCGTCACGTTGCCGGCGGGACGGCGAGCCCGCTTTTTGCCCACGGCAACAGTGGTGGTGGTGGTGCGAACACGAATGCGAACGCCAACGCCGAATCCAAGTTTTTCTACGCAAGCGACGCAAAACCCACCACCGCAGCGTTCGCGGCAACAGCTCTGCATTCTGCTGTGCCGTCCCCTGCCCCCTTGTCCCGCTCATCGACGTTTTTTTACGCCAACGGGCAGTCTTTACCAGGAACAGGATCCCAGCAGCAGCAGCAGCAGCAGCAGCAACAACAACAGGCACAGGCGCCGACGTCTAATCCTCTCCTCTCCTCAGCCACGTTCTCCTCGCCGCCGGACCGTTCGTCCAAATTCTTCCACGCCAACGGGGCCGCCATCGAGAAGACGCAGCCGTCCTCATCAAGGGGTCCGGGCTCGGCCGTGTCCGTCTCCGCGGCTGTTGCGCCGCCCGCGCCTAAACTTGCCGCTCCGTCCCGCGGCGCCGGTGCTGGCACTGGTACTGCATACCCGGCGGCCCCGTCCCAGCAGCGGCCGCTCTCGCCCGTGAAATTGGCGGCGGCCATGTCATCGCCCTCCCCCTTGCAGAAAAGCACGTCCTTTCCGATCGCTGCCAGCAGTGCTACGAGCAGCAGCACCAGCCGGTCGCCGGCACCAGCATCGCTGTCTTTCCACCCTGCAGCAACCATGGCGCCGCCTTCGCCGGGGCCCACGTCCCCGGGTTCGGCGGGGATCGTCAGCGGCCGACCATTGGATCTGTTGTCGCGCCAGAAGAGCGCCGCCTTCAGCGCCAGCACCGGCTCGCCCACCAGCTCGGGCGGCGGAGGCGGCGGTGGCGGCGGCCACTCGCGCAAGGGCAGCTTGACCATTGCAGACCCGCCGACGGTCGCGCGTCTGCTGCACGCCTCCTCCTCTTCCCAACCCAACTCCGGGGCTTCCTCGCCGGCTTCGGTGCACGTCACCTCGTTTCCCTTTCACAGTGCGGCCGGCGCGGGTGGTGGTGGTTTGGCGGCCGCGAACACGGCGCTGGCCACAAACGGCATGGCCGCCATGCTGCAGGCCACCGAGGAGTTGGCCGAGCAGAGCGAGGATGGCAGTCTGGGCAGCACCAAGAACAACGACGCGCTGAGCCCCCGCAGCTCGATACACCAACAACAACAGCCAGTGGAGGACCAGCAAGGGGGCAGCCCTTCGCCGGCCCAGGACCCACAGCTGGACGAGCTCGTGACCATCGCCCGCCGCGAGCGCAAGGTCCAAGACCTGGAAATCACCAACGCGTCGCTGGAGGCCATCAACCGGTCGTTGGAGCGGCAGCTGCGGAAGCAAAAATCCGAGCTGCGACAGTTCCGCCGTCTGTCGCGGTCGGGCCGGTTGTCGCTAGCGCCGTCATCGGCCGGGGCCAGCCGCATCGCGTCCACCTCGACCGTCGAGGGGCCCCTACAAGACCCTGAACAGATGCTGTCGATCCTGAGCGAAGACGAGGACGACGATGACGACGACGGCGAGGGCGGTGGCGTGGATGACGACAACGACGACGACGACGACGACAGAGACGGAGATGATGACGCCTCCGACATGGAGGCGTCGTCGTGGGGCCCCGACCTCTCCGGAGCGGAGTCCTCCCCGGGCGGCCACGGCCGCATGCGCCGGCAGCGCCGGCGGACGCGCGACGAGAACCGCCTGCAGCTGGACCTGTCCAAGCACCGCCAGCTGCTGGTCGACAGCCAAAAGATCAACCAGAGCATCAAGCGGTGCCTGGGGTGGACGGAGGCGCTCATCGACGAGGGGCGCAAGGCGCTGGCGTTCCAGGTGCGCGTGAGCGAAGTGCAGCTGGGCGGCCGGGTGCTAGCGGCCGACGAGCTGGACGGCGGCGACGCGTACGACCCGGTCGGTGGTGGTGTGGTGGTCGCGCGGGACGGCCACGCCGGTCCTGAGAACGACGGCAAGGACGGTCCCGACGAGAGCATCCCGGCTGCCGTCGGGGGGCATGCCGACGACGACCCCAATAAACACACAAGCGACGACACGACCAATACCAATAAAAGCAGCAAGAGTAATAAAGACAGTGGAGGCACTAGTCCTTCCGGAACCACCGCCACCGACCCCAACCCCAGCCAGCAGACCAATAGGAACACCTACGACCGCCCAGATGACCACCGGGACGAAGCCTTTAGCCCGGTCAGCCACAACGTCATCCGCAGCGTTCGGTTCGACACGGACTCGGCCACCAACAAGGGCGGTGAGGCACGGCACACCAGCGACCAACACTCCTCGGACCCGCCGCCGTCGTCGTGCAGCACCGATGCACCGGCAACCCCGAGCAAGCCGCCGCCACCGCCACTGCCACCGCTCGTACCGACGCCGACCGTCCCAGACAACCTGGCCAACGAAAACAGCAGTGCGTTGGCCGCCGCTGTGGCTACACCCACCTAGCGGTGTGTACGATAACCATTACCAGTTTTTTTACTATATTCGTTTCTTTTTGTTACGGCATCCAAGCATGTTGAAACCAACCAGAACCAAATCACCACTCCATCCAGGGCGTCCACCAGACAGGACCCTTTTGTTTCTTTCTCACGGCGTTTTCACGAATACAGACTATTCGCAACTAGAGGCAAAGGCGTTGACGGGACACATATCTTTTGTCTTTTTCTACTATCTCTTTCGTTGGAGCCTTTGTCTTGCTCAACTCGTTTCAACCGTTTGTATGACCTCAAGAAAGAAAAAGCATAGACCGGGCGACAAGGAACGAGTTCCCCAGCATCCAGTCATTTTTATTTATTAGTTCTGCAAGCGTTTCTTGTTTTACCCGTTTTTTGCTTTCTTTTTTTCTTTCGGTTTGTTCACGGTCATACAGCGACAGTATTTTTCTTTTGTCTTTTAAATTCTGCTCTTTTTGCATCAATACCCCCTTCAGACCACAGACCACAGACTACAGACCGCATAACCATTACGCCACAGATACCTCCCTTACAAGATATCCCTTCATTTTGCTTCCATCTTCTCTCCTCCTTTGCGCTCGTCTTTTCACATTATCGCAATGAATATTTGTGTACTATAGGCAAACCTAATTGTACAATAAGGAGAGAGCACACCCCCCCCTAAAAAAACAAATCAATAAACAAAGTGGGTACGAGAGTTTTTTATTTACTCAATGTTGCACCTGGTGACCTTGTATGAACGGGGAGAGAAAAAAGGAGTATAAAGTCTAGATATAAAAGCACAACAGGACGACGAGGAGTCAAAGAGCAATCATAAAAACTGCATAAAAAGGAGGTAGGGAGAGGGTGGATGCCTGTACGTCTATCTGTACAAGAAAAAAAAATTCGGTCTACGCCTAAGCAAAGCAATTAAGGGGTTTTAAGGGGGAAAGGGGGGAAAAGGGGGAGGGGGGGAAGCAAAAAACAAAAAGGATACGAGAACATATCCAGAAACAGAAGAAGCAAGAAGAAAAAAAGGCAAAACGGTGGAAGACCCCAAAACAAACGCAGAGAAACCAATGCAGGAAAACCATCCTGTCGTCCTTCCGACTCTAGCATTGGTTCTCTTTTCTCGAAAAAAAAAAAGGCAAACGCTCGTAGAGTTCACACATCGAAAAACGAACAACGTTGGCCACCCCCCTCCCCCGAACTGGCTCACTTTCCTATATGACCACAGGGACCTCACGCACGCGGCACGTTGGGCGCTTCGGCCGCGCCGCCCGCGTCCGCCGACGACGGCTCGCCGGCCCCCGTTTTGCTGCCTCGCGCCCACCCGCTGCGCCGCGTCTCTTTGCCGTCCTTGCCGTCTTTCCCGTCCTTGGCGTCCTTGGCGTCCTCGCCGCCCTTGTTCTTGTGCTTCTTCTTGGACTCCTTGTCCTTTTTCATTGCCGCCTCCGCCACCAGCTGCTCAAACGCCATGTAGTCGCCCTCCTCCTCGGGGGTGCGTTGGGCCTATTGGTGTTAGTCGAGAATTTCGAAGAGAAAAGAAAGAGGAAGAGAGGGAAAAAAAAAAAAAAAAAAAAAAAAACCCACCTTCAAGCACACGTCGGCAATCAGCAGCAAGGCCTCGGCCCGCTGCAGGCGCTTCTTCTGCGGCACCGTCTTGTCCTCGAGCACCGCGTCGCACACGTCCCGCAGCACGCTCTGGATCTCAAACTTGGACCCCCGCCACGCCGCCGTCAGGATCTTGCCCGTCACCCGCCGCTCGTACTCGGCCCGCTTCTCGTCCGTCCACGCGTCCCCGCCCCGCTCCTCCATCTGCGCCATCTCCTCGAGCGTCTGCTGCGCCTCGATCGCTGAGCTGATCGTGTGCCACGTGTCCTTCACCAGCGTGCCCTTGTCGCGCAGCCGGCTGAAGAAGCCGGGGACGCCCAGAAACTTTTGGCTGCGCAGCAGCGCCGTCGCCTTGGCCGCGTACGTCTGCCCGATGGCGTGCAGGATGTCGAGGCCAAACGACTCCATCTTGAGGTCCTCGACCTCGAGCTGGATCTGGGCCTGGAACGCGCGCGTGACGTCGTCGCCGCGGTCGGTCTCGGTCCAGACGGCGATGCGGTCGAGCAGCTTGCGCACGAGGGCGTCGACGCGCTCCTGGCGCACGCGCGCGCGCTCCCGCTCGTAGGCGGCGAGCTGCTCGCGCTGCTCCTTGGAGAGGCTGGCCTTCTTTTTGCCGTCCTTTTTCTTGAGGTCCTTGGCGTTCTCGGCGTCGGCGGCAGCGGTGGCAGCATCGCCCGAGGCGCGGTCCAGCAGCGCAGGTCGCAGCGGCAGCGCGTGGCGGCTCGGCGTGGTGCGGCCGGAGCCGGGGGCCGCTGGCGAGGGTGTCCGGCCCGGCACGTTGGCCGTAGAGGAGAAAGACGTTGCGCCTGCTGTTGGTATCGCTCCTGCAGACGCGCCTGGTGCTGCTCCGGGGGTCGGTCTTGTTGTTGATGGTGGTGCGTTGGGGGACTTGTGCTGCTGCTGCTCCTCCTCCTCGACCACAACGGCGGGTGGTGGGTGTGCGCTGGCGTACCCGTTCGCGCCGGCCACCCCCTCGGCCTCGGCCGTCTTCAGACTCTCCTTGAGCGCCTCGTCCATGCCCGGGAACTCATCACCACCGCTGCCACCGGCACCGCTGCCGCCGGCGCCGCCGGCATCCGCCTCGGCCGCGGCGGCGGCCTCCTCTTCGGTCAGGGTAATGTCCATGGTGGCCGTCAGGTCCTTCATCAGCGAGATTTCGCCGATCCAGTTGACAAACGCGTCGCCGCCGAAGATGCTCGTAAAAAATTCGGCCGGGTCGACGAACCCCTCGCTGGGCTTGGAGGCATCCTTGCCGTACTTGTCGTAGGCCTTGCGCAGATCCGGGTCCTGCAGCACCTGGTACGCCTCGCCGATGGCCTGGAACTTTTCGTGGGCGGTCGGGTCGTTGGGGTTTTTGTCTGTGGTTGGTGAGCGGGTGCAAAAAAAGAACAAGATTCGTAAGAGAAGAAGGGGAAGAAAAAAAAAACATACCTGGGTGGTGAACGATGGCCTGCTTGCGGTAGGCCTTCTTGATCTCCAGCTCGGTCGCCGTGGGCTTGACGCCCAGGAGGTCGTAATAGGCTGTGTCGACGACCATGATAGCGACTATGAAGAAAGGAGAAGAAAAAAGAGGAGAAAAAGGAGGAACGTCGGCTTCGTCGGTCGAGCTCGTTTTGCACGCAAAAGTCTCTTGCGAGAAAAGCCCGCCGTATTGTAACCCGAGCACAAGTAGGCGGTGATTCGAGGATGTGGTCTTCCCGTCACCCACCGGTCGCACAGGTGAGTTGGTCGGCCGGAATAGCTGAATGTGATTCTAAGGTGAGATTGAAAGACGCGGTTCTTTTTGTTCAACGTAGGATCTCGAGATATGCGGGAAAGTAAAAAGGTCGACGAAAAACAGAGAGAAAAAGAAAGAGAGGAGGAGAAAAAAGGGTATCGAGGAGACAGACCCGTCGCGGCTCTGCTGTAGGTGCAATAGGAAGAATTTGCAAGATTGCTTCGTCGCGACGGCCGTGGGTCGTCTTTTGCGTCTTTTGCAAGTTGCTTTGTTTTTTTGCCTGGAAAAGCAAACGGGCGGAAGAGAAGGAGATAAAAAAAAATGAAGGGAACCTAAGGCCCGCTTCGTCATCATACAGAAAACGGGCCATTTTGGCAGGTGCTTCGCTGCGGCTGCCTTTTTTGTATGCGGCGGGGCAGTGCTTGGCCGTGGCAAGGTGTTGTAGGCAGTAATATCACGTGATATTGACAAATGGGCAGCCGTTCCAATGGGCAGTTCCATTGGGGAGTGCTATATAAACAGCTACATATAGCAATCTACAATATGCAGGCAAAGAGCCGCTTTTATAGCATTCACTACTTTGCAGATCCACGATGCCGGGTGTAGCCACGCCACAAAAGCAGAAATATTACTGGTATATTAGAAAAGGGGGAAAGAAAAGACGAGATTGACAGAACAACAATCTATTCTAGCTACGACCTCATCTCAAGGAAGGATCTTAAAGAAATCATCTCCGTATACCCCCACCCCTTACTGCACACCGGCTGCCTTCATGCGCTCGAAGCACGCGCGGTAGGCGGCGTGGATCTCGGGCACTTCGTAGCCGTACTCCTTGAGCTTGGTGGTCAGCTTGGTGGTGTCGAGCTGGCAGTTGCTGCGGCCGGCCTTGATGACCTTGGCCTGCTCCTCGAGCGAGAAGTTCTTCCAGGTGAAGCTGGGGCGCACAATCTCCTTGAAGAGGCTGAGCACCTCGTTGTGCGAGATGGCGCCCGGGTTCGTAAAGTTGTAGACGCCCTTCTCCTGGTGCTCCGCCAGCAGGACGGACGCCGGCAGCAGGTCCGTCAGGATGGTGTTGCTGTTGGGGATGTCGACGACGCGCTCGTACTTGGCGATCTTGGTGACAAAGTTGCGCGAGTGCAGGTCGTCGCTGACGGGCATGCGCAGGCGCAGGATGAGCACGTTGGGGTAGTGCTTCATGACGGCCTCGACGTGGGCCTTGGTCTCGGAGTAGAAGCTGCCGTCGAAGTTGGCCGGGTCGGTCTCCTTGAAGCCGGGGCCGCCCCAGGGGTGGGCGTCGTCGTACTGGTAGATGCAGCCCGTGGCGTAGACGGTGACGTGGATGCCCTTGAGGAAGCAGCAGTCGGTGAGGTTGAGCGTGCCGATGACGTTGGACCGCATCGTGGCCTCGCGGTTGTCCTCGCACCAGTCGACGTTGGGGCGGCCGGTGCAGCCGGCGGCGTTGAAGACGTGCGTGGGCTGGACGCGCTCGAGCTCGGCGAGGACGCTCTCGCGGTTCTCCATGCGGATCGTGGTCGTGTAGACCTCCTTGCCGGCCTTTTCGAGGAGCGTCTTGAGGTGGCCGGCGACCCAGCCCTCGCCGCCCCAGATGAGGTAGCGGTTGGCCTTGGCCGCGCCGTTGGAGCCGTTGGCAGCCATTGTGGTTGTTGTGGTTGAGAGAAAGCTGTTTGAACGGTCGAGGAATTGATATGCTGAGAAACGGCAGCAAGAGAAGTCGGAGATTGAAGAAAGAAAAAGTAGAAAGGAGAAAAGAAAACAGAGAGAAAAAATCTCGAAAAGAGAGAGACGAACGACGGCAAAACGAAAGACGGTGAGCGTGGAGGAGGCTGCCTTTTTGTGGACGAACCAGAGCTGAGTGCCCGAAAAACAGAAAAAAAAAGGGGTAGAGGGGCAGAGGAGGCGAGGAATTGCTCGTACTCGTAATCTGTAATATTTTGCAGACCGACTGCTCAGTTGGAGGGGTCGTATTGGGCCTAGCTCAGGTTGGTCAGGCACGGCCAGGCCCTGAAGCGGTGGATTACGCAGTACGAGTACGACCGAGCACGACGGCGTGTTACAAGCAGCATTCCATTTCCAGGTTCTGGTCACCATGCTTACTAATGGAAAAGACGGCTCTTTGTACATATTCCCTTTTTTGGGGGTGGTCAGCTTTGCTGGCGTGGGCAGTCTTGTCAGCGACTGGTTAAGCACCTCAAAAAGCAAGCAATGGTTTCTCTGTCGCCGGGGAGATTGTCAGTTTCCTTGCTCAAGGACGGCACCCAACTTTGCTGTGATGGGAATCGCATGAGGCGCCAATACTGGGCTGCAATATTTCCACTGTACACGGTGTGTGGTACAGTGTACGCACTGTCCTTGGGTCGACGACAGCCGCACGACAACGGGACACACTGGCGTTTCGGTCCGCGGTAATGGTAAGCTTTTCGTGTTGCAATGTTGCTCTGAAGACCTCGATCCGATACAAGACACGGATATGGGCCGTCATCGACGTCGTAGGTGAGCTTGGCGGGCTGCCCCGTCTGACAAGAGACGAGATGGCTTCCCGTTCCCGTACAGTGTATATATAAGAGTGTTGGCTACCGTTCACCGCCTTCTCCAGCCACAAGCGCCACGCCTCTCCAAGGCCTATCATTGGCCAATGGACAGGTTGGGCTCCATAAATCATCGATATTTCTCCCACCAGTCAAAAGTCCGAAGGTCTGGGGAAATCTCACAATTCCTGCATTTTTTTTATTCCCCAACGGCGTTTTCGCCGTATCCCCATTTTCCCGGCGAGGCTTTCCGCAGGAGAGTCAACTGCGGCAGCCCGCCTGTCGCTCGTTTTGCTCCAGAAGGGGATTAGCCTGTAATAAAGTCACTTTTGCTTTTGTCTGCCCTGCTGCGACCGCCCAAAAAAGCGACAAGTGACATTAAATACTCCATATAATTTATATGCTTGCCAAAAAGGGAAAGTCGCAGCGAAAAGACGGAAATCCCAAGAAAAAGGGAAAAAAAGGACGATTTGCAGAAACGGAGACTTCACCACAACGCCGTTGACGTTCCCATCAACAGCTACTTATTGCTCTCTTTTCATCTTGTTTTTTTTCCTCTTCTCCTTTACGGGTTGAGGTCTATTTCAGAGAAAGTCTTGTTTCATTTTTTTCCCTTTTTCTCATCGGCGAAGTTCTTTCTGCTGTGCCTCTTTTTTCCTCTTCTTCTCCTCCTCTCCTATTTTCCTCCTCTTTTCCTCTTCTCCTCTTATCTTTTTCTCTTCTCCTCTTCTCCTCCTCTTCTCCTCCTCTTCTCCTTCATTCTTGTTCTTGTCTGTTCATCAACTCTTCCTCATCGCCCATCATGCCTTCAGCAAAATATCTCGCGTACCTGTTGGTGCATCCCAACGAGCTGCGGTCCATCATTCAATGGTATGTCTTCTTTTTTTTGGGTTTTTTTTTTCTTTTTTTCTTGCTTCGTTTGTCGTTTTCGCCTCTCGCTGACCTCCTGTCTTCCAGGAAAATGTGGCACGACCCCGTCCACGTCCGCGATCCATCCAAAGAGTCGCCCAGCGAACAGGCCTGCTACAAATACCTCGCCCTGACGTCGCGCAGTTTCGCCGCCGTCATCCAGGAGCTCAACCCGGAGCTGCTCATGCCCGTCTGTCTGTTCTACCTCGTCCTGCGCGGCCTCGACACCATCGAGGACGACATGACCATCCCCATCGCGAAGAAGGAGCCCCTGCTGCGCACGTTTCACACCCTCATGGAGCAGGACGGCTGGACGTTTGACGAGAACGGGCCCAACGAGAAGGACCGCGACCTGCTCGTCCACTTTGACCAGATCATCATCGAGCTGAAGCGCATGAAGCCCGCCTACTACGCCATCGTCCGCGACATCACCATCAAGATGGGCAACGGCATGGCCGACTACGCCGTCCGCACCGACGCCGACCCGGACGCCGGCGTCGACACCGTCGCCGACTACGAGCAGTACTGCCACTACGTCGCCGGCCTCGTCGGCGACGGCCTGACGCGCCTCTTTGTCGAGGGCAAGCTGGCCAACCCGCAGCTGCTCGCGCGCCCCGATCTGACCGAGTCCATGGGCCAGTTCCTGCAAAAGACCAACATCGTCCGCGACGTGCACGAGGACTGGCGCGACCACCGCCGCTTCTGGCCCCAGGAGATCTGGAGCAAGCACGTCGCCAAGTGGGAGGACCTCTTCGACCCGGCCCACCGCGCCGCCGCCGTGCGCTGCAGCTCCGACATGGTGCTCAACGCGCTCAAGCACGCCGACGAGTGCCTCTTTTACATGGCCGGCATCCGCGACCAGAGCGTCTTCAACTTTGTCGCCATCCCGCAGTCCATGGCCATCGCCACGCTCGAGCTCGTCTTCAACAACCCGCGCCTGTTCGACAGCCACCTCAAGATCACGCGCGGCACCGCCTGCCAGCTCATGACGGAGTCCACGCAGAATCTACGCGTCGTATGCGACGTCTTTCGGCGCTACGCCCGGCGCATCCACAAGAAGAACGACCCGCGGGACCCCAACTTCACCGCCATTAGCATCCAATGCGGAAAGGTATTTTTTTTTGTGATTTATCTGCCGACATAAAACGACACGACATTCCTTACTGATGCCCCCTAGATTGAACAATTCATCGAGTCCATCTTCCCGACACAAGACATTAAGAAGATCCAAGCCGGCAAAAAGACCGAGGAGCCGGCGGTGCCGCTCACCGACGGCCTGATGCTCGTCGCCTGCGTTGTGGCGATGCTCCTCGTTGTGGGCGGTATCATGGTGAGTGTTCTTTACTTTTCTCCACCCACCTGCGCAACACAGCGAACGATAGAGTGCCCCCCGGCTAACCTGTGCAGGTTGGTGCGGCGTGGTTTCTGGGCGCCCATATGGACAGAATCCTGGAAGGGTTTGGCCTCGCTGGTCCGGGCTCGACGCCTCTCGCAGAAGGTACAGCAGGCGTTATTCACGAGGAGCTGTAGTAGTCCGGCGGTGCTGTTTTTGTTCCTTTTTTTTGTGAAAAAGGAACGGCTTTCCGAGCCAAACCTGTTTCCGTCTTTATCCTCTTTTCCTACCTCATTCAAGCAATGTACAAAGGCATGTTCGGTATTTGGTGAGTACGGGTTTTTTTCACATTTTGCTGGGCCTTTCATACTACTTTTAATTACGAATCCTCCTTTTTTTTCTAGCAAACTATTTACGGCTTTTATGGTGCATCCCAATGGCATCACTGAACAATGCAAGCGTTGTTTTTTCTTCTTTCTGTTCCTTTTTGTTCGTGACCGTCTCACGTGAGATATGGTCGACAGTTGGCCTACAGTCAAAATGTCCTATACCATTTGATCAAACAGAGGGCGCCAGCAAAAAAAAACGGGGGCTCTAGCACGGATGTCAAATTGCAATTCAGTCTACACTACCATCTCAGTGACTGCAGTTGTGCCGAAGATGTGCTGATAGCAAAGGCGGGAAGGGCACGCCCTCCGTTAGGAGGGTTTTGTCCTCCCGAAGCAGCAAGCAGCCTGGAATCCGGGTGCGTCTTGAACGGGCGGGAGCTGGTTTTTTTCTAGAAGAATTCCGCTCTTGCCGGGACAAGACGAATTGCGTACATTCATCGTTTCTTTTTTTTTGTTTCTAATCATGGCTTTCTGTGTTAAGGAGCCGTGTCTAGGCCTTCGGTCTCAACATCGAGTTTTATGCCGAATCAGTGACGTATATATATCGCCTTTTTTATATATGGTTGCCTGTATCTTTTTTCTTATATACATTTCCATTACATGCTGAAAAAACTCCCTTCCAGCTACATACATCCCATGGCACTGTTTCCGTCTCTTGCTCCATTGTTGACTGTCCATCTGGTAAGAACAAAGCACGAGCTTCAATCTCTGGCAGTGTGTTGCTATGGGTACCGTCATGATACCCAAACCGCCATTGCCCTTTTGTCTTTTCCATTCTTCGCTCCTCCCACTACTTATATATATTAGCAAACACGCTGCATGCTGCGTGCTGTCTTTATTTCTCCGTCAACCATCCTCGCGTGCGACCCAAGTATTTCAGTTCAACCAGAACAAACCCTAAGAAAACGGAGCACCAAACACCCGAGATGCAAAAAGAAAGGGAAATCAAAGGGGATAATGCTTGTTAACAAAAGATGAAGGCCATAAAAGGAGAACAATGAAGCAAAATAGGGTCCGCTGAGCAAGAAAAAAAATCCGAGGGAAGACAATGCGGCAAAAAGAAGAAGAAATATGTAAGAGCGCATTCATCATCACCGGGTCCCCCGTTCATCTCATTGAATGCCGTTGTTGGCGATCAAGCTCGTCGTGTTGGCCGCGTTCTGCAGGACCGTCGCGCCCGTCGCCGCCGCCAGCTGCAGGATGCGTTCCCGCACCAGCGCCGGTTCCGTGATGTTCTCCAGCGCCATCAGGTACGCCGCCAGCCCCGTGACGTGCGGCGCCGCCATGCTCGTGCCCGACTGGACGCTTGTCGCGTAGTTGTTGGCGATGCCCACCGACAGCACGAGTTCGCCGGGCGCGTACACGCTCAGCACGGACCCGTAGTTGGAAAACGACGACCGCACGTCGTTCAGCTGGTTGATGGCGCCCACCACGATGGCCCCCGGGGCCGAGGCTGGGGACCAGCTGGTCGCGTCCTCGCCGCCGTTGCCCGCCGCCACGCACGGCACGATCCCGACCTCGGCCAGCTGCGCCGTCGCGTCGTTGACCGCCCGGCTCTGCGCGCCGCCAAACGACAGGTTGACGACCGCCCGCCCGTTGAGGCCCTCGCCCGTCACGTTGGTCGCCACCCAGTTGAGTCCCGCGATCACGGCGCTGATCGCCCCCTGGCCCGTCGGGCTCAGCACCTTCACGGAGACCAGCTGCACGTTCTTGGCCACGCCGTACGTCCGCCCACCCACGATGCCGGCCACGTGCGACCCGTGGCCGTCCTGGTCGGTGAACGGGTTGGGGTCGTCGTCGACGAAGCTGGCGCCGAACACGGCGCGGCCCTGGAAATCCATGTGCGTCAGCAGGATGCCCGTGTCGACAATGTACGCCACGATGCCGTAGCCCGCCGACACGTCGTAGACGTAGCCGCCCGGCTCGTCGTAGTCGGCGTGGCTGATGCGGGTGAGGCCCGAGGGCGCGTTCATCTCGCTGGCGAGGGCCTGCTTGCGCACGATGGCGTCCTGCTCGACGTAGGCGACCTCGTGGTCGGACGCGATGGTGCGCATGATGCTGCTCCCGCCATCCCCGTCGTCCTCCTCGCTGTCGTCGGCGACGTGGCGCAGAGCCATGGCCCGCCAGCTGCCGACCTGAAAGGTCTGGATGGTGGTAGCGCGCTGGGCGGCGCTGCGGTTGGCGGCGGTGTCGACGCTGCTGGCGCTGACCTGGCCGGCGGGGGGCATGTTGTTGTTCTTGTTATTGATGTTGCTGTTGTGCTGGGCGATCTGGGCCATGACGCGGGCCTGGTGGGCGTTGACGGCGGCTTCGCTGGCAGAGCTCTTGTAGACGACAATGTAGGCGTTGGGGATGAGGTCGGCGGCGGCGGTGGTGTTGGCATTGGCAATGAAGCTGGGGGGCCGTCGTACGGGGGCGGCGGCGGGTTCGGTCAAGGGCAAGGCCAACGCAGCCGTCGCCAAGAGGGCAAGCAACGGTAACAACCTGTGTGGTATTGGCGCCATTGTGTGAGTGTGTGTGGTGGTGTAAGTGAAAGGAGTGGAGGGAGTGGATGACAGCAGAGACGACTGCGACAAAAAACAAAAAGAAAAATCAAAAGAACGACCGAAAGAGAGGATGCAGGGTAAACTGCACTCCCAACTTTAAAAAAAGAAACTGATGATATCAGTACGATGCTTCTCACAAAGGGGAAAGGAGTGTGTATGAGAAAGAAAGAATGCCCAAAGAGGAAAAGAAGAAAGAAAAATAAGAGAGAGAAAGAAAAGAAAAATGGGCGCAGAAAACGCAAAACAAAATAATAACGCAACGCAACGAGAGAAAATCCGAGGGCATCACTTTTTTCTCCTTTCCTTTTTTTTCTCCTCTCCTCTCCTCTTCTCTCGTTGATTTACCGACATCCGGTAGTTATTTTTTTCAAGTCGGGTGGAGAGAAAGAGGCCTTTCTGGCAGAAGACAGCACGCTTCCTGCAATTTTCATTTCGTTTTACGGGGGAATTTAAACCAACAAAATCAAAAGGCCCGCACGGAAGAAGGAAGAAGGATGGAGACTTAATAAAATAAAGTAAACAACATACGGAAACGATTAACAGACATCATTACAGCGTGAGTGCACGTCCGGCGAAAGGGGCCAAGCCTTGGCCGAACCAAAGCGTCCAGAACCATCACTAGAAAGAAGCGAAGAAAAGGCAAGGGGGGAATGCTGTTTGTGCGGCCACGTGCGGGTAAAAGGCAAAGATGGGAAATTCGGAATTTGCCTCCAGGGGCAAGACAGATGACAGACAGAGATCAGGGAGAGCCGCGGAGGGACGGGCATTCGGGTAACGGATAAGGTGGAACTAGAAGGCGGAGGGTCAACACGAAAGGGCTCGGCAATCGCCAGTATTATCAATGCTGCGTTGAGCTGTGTTTTTGTTGCATTTTTTTGCATTGGAAACGGAGTGTATGAATGATTCCATTATCGTCGTGTTACTGCGAGGTGCATTGTTCGGGTAGGGAGACGCACTTCCGTCGAAGACAAGCATTATCGGAATGGCATCTGTTATTGTTACGCCTGTGGAAGCAGAAAGCAGACAGGTCGGAAACAACAAGAAGGGGGTAGAACAGAAGGAGGAAACAGAAAAGCGAAAGCAAAAAGAAAAAAAACCTTATTTCATAATGAAAGCCTTGTGCACCACGAAAGAACCGCCGTCAACCCAGCTTGCTTTACTGCGAGCTTCATCTTCATGCCATATTTCTCCGGATTCTCATTTTATTATTTGGATCGTCGCATAAGAGCAGAGCATAAGAGCAAAAGCATGAAGGTTTGTTATGATCGGCATCCCGGTACATCTCCAGATTTTGGTATCATCAATTTTCCCCCTTCCTCTCGTCTCTTCTGTGTTGTATACCCTGTTCTTTCTGGTTCCTTCTCCAGTACCGAAGGCAGACAGAGCGAAAACCCCCCCCCCATAAGAACTATGGGTTGGAAAAGTCGAAGTGTTCACCTTGCAGAGTAAAATAAAAAGAGGGGGGGAGGTGAGTTTGGATAAATTGAAAGGCGATCCCGTCTTTTTCTTTGCCCTTGCTTTTCCCTCCATTTCTCATGCGGTACCTGGACTCTCGGATCCACTTACAATCAAAAATCTGTGTATCTGCGGCGGCGGAAGAAGTGAAGGCTGGGAGAAGAGGAGAAGACACACATAGAAAGAGAGATGCGTCCGTTATGTGAGATGAAAAAAAAAAAAAAAAAAAAAAAAAATTCCATTGCAAACTAGCACCGACAGACCAACAGACTTATGCGTAATCCCCTGTCGCGGCAGACCCAGGATGTGCCGGTGTACCTGGAAGGCCCACAACCCTTTCGAGATGTGCTGTTGGCCGGCTTCTCTCCTCCCCTGCCTTTTATCGCTTTTCTATGGGAAGAGGACCTCGGCTACGTGAGCCGAGACGGAGGAGCTTCTATCTGGTAATGCACATCTCATCTCAAAAGCTTTGTATTCGTTTAATTGATATTTGTTCTCTTGTTTTCCAAAGCGTGGCAGCGGACCGTGATATCTTCGATTGTACTCTTTATCTCATGTTGTCTTTTTTTTTCTTGCGTGTTGTTTTTGCATTTTCTGTTTTTTTTTTCTCCTATGCCTTGTTAATTCAATCTTTTACTTGCCTTTCGACGATAACACATACGAGAAAGTAGTGGTATAATAATACTTATATTTCACCCTCCCGTTCTTCTTCATTTTTTTTTGGTTCGATGGTGCAACTTCTCCTCTGGCCTTTGTGGTATTATAAAGTAAAATCCGGTGAGTTCATCTGCCTGAAACAAAAAACTACTCTGTACATCACTGCGTGAAAAAAATGCGGTAAAGTGTTGGCGGAGAAAGCATTGTAGACTGGGTAAATAGAGACCCGTTCCAAAACACCCGCGTCCCGGGGTAACAGTGAAAACGAGCAAAAAAGACTAGAATGCAATGTAGTGATCGTCACAAATGTGGCTAAGAAACAAAAGCAAAAATGCTGAAAAGAGAAAAGAGAAAAGAGAAAAGAGAAAAGAGAAAAGAGACAAGAAGAAAGAAAAAAATAGACTAAAAAAAACAAAAAAAAAAAGCATAACAGAAGAAACCCATCGTCTTTTTTTTTAAATTTAAATATTGAAAATTTAAAGACGTTTGCTCACAGATCAATCAAATTTATTCCCAGATTATAGGAAAGAATATAAAAGAAAGTAAATAACGATGAAAGCGAGTAAAAGCGTAATACAGAAAAAGGGGGCAGCGTTTAATTCGACGTCAAAGTAAACAATTATGCATCAAAGCGTAAATACGTGCATGTTGGTTAAGTGTATGGCTTGGCGACGACGCCTTGGCAAGATGTCTTTTTCATTACGTCCTGAACCCAAAGAAGGTGTTCCTGTTTTAGTCAAACGCAACGTCTCCGTTCATCTCATAATGCCACAAACTTCGTAGGACCTTGTTGACGGCGACTATTCTTCGGTGTTTTTCTCGTACGGTCTTCGCATGTGCGTTTAGTTGCATATATACTCAAAACCTTACTATAAGAATAAGTCGGCGCACGGGTTGCCCCACTTTGACAACGAAATGACGTAACTGGCCCCTTGACTGGACGACGTCATACTAGCCGAGCGACCCCAGACAACGTCGTTGAACGTCAGTAGATGAGAAGTACAGAGTAGAACACAAATCGACAAAGGCAAGAAGACTACATTCGACGAGATAAGAATGTTTTTGCACTCTCTGCTTAGCGCCAGAAGCGATAAAGCAGTTGGTGGGTGCGAAGCGATCATGATGCCTCGTCTTTGGGAAGATTGAAGAGCAGCGGCTCGAACGGTTGTGAGCATCCATAAGGAATGTTGTTAGGTGGTGGGATGTACGTATACCGGAGTCAACCGGGAACCGATATTGTTGTGACCTTGTCGAGGTACAGTGGTGTTCCTTGGGATCGTCTCCTACGTAAGCACAAAGCTGGGTAGCCAGCCCATCGACGTCAGAGGCAGCCCGACCTTTGCCTCCCAACCGCATAAGTCGGGAACGACGTCGATTCTTGTTTCCGGATTTTCCATTGTAGCGATGTTATAAAGGCCAAGAATTGCTTCAGTAGTCTGTCTCTCTTGGTCTTATGTACCATCATCTTTTATTCTTCTTCCTGCGCTCTCTGCCTACCCCTATCATCGAAACAAACAGAACCAAAACAAACAAACAAATTAACACACTGACACGATGGAAACCATTGAACACATGGCCGCTTCAGCGGCGAACGCCGTGTGGCCCGGCCGTGAATCAAAAGACCAGCCGAACGCCACCAACCGTAGCAACAGCAACAACAACAACACCAACTACAGCAACGACACCCGGTCCACCACTAACCCCAACGAGGAACCGCTTTCGGGCGTCACCGGCGACACCGCTCGGGGCGAGCCCTACGACGCTGGCAACTTGGGCGAGCAGCAGGCCGCGAACCTGCAGGGCAATAGCGGCAGCAACGTCAACACGGCGGCTGACAGCACCTACGGCACCAACCCGCCCGGCGGCCCCGGCGGCGGTGGTGTCAACGCGGCTGCCGTGCGCGGCTCCAAGGTCTCGAGTGCCGGCGGTGAGCCGTCGTCGGACGTCCACAGCCCGGACCCGCGCCCCGTGGACCAGGTCGCCCGTGAACACGGCGGAGAAGCGGGCAAGGCGCCCAGCGACAAGGGCAGCCTTGGCGGCGATGACGCGCGCGGAGCGAGTGGCAGCGACATCGCGGGCGGCGCCTCTCTCGGCGGCGGCGCCGGCAGCAGCAGCAACAGAAGCAGCGAGTACCCGCTGGGCGGCCAGAATTCGTCGGAGAAAGCGGCCCGGACGACAAAGTCCGCAGGCGGCGGTGGCGGTCTGGGTAGCGTGGACAGCACGGGCGGAAGCGGGAGCAACCTGAACGTTGGTGGCAGTGGTGGTGGGGATGCTGGTCCCGCTGACGGTGGCCTCGGCGGCGGCGGCAGCGGCCGCGGCGGCAGCCTCGGTGCAGGTGGCGGTGGAGGCGACGACCAACCGCAGAAAGAGTCCCAGGGCGAGGGCACCGGCGAAAAGTACGTCCGCAGCACGGGTCTGCGTGCGGACGGCGGCGACTTTGACGCGGCCAACCCTGGCGCCGGTCGGGAAGCAGACCGTACGTTTTTTGCGACGACAACCCCCGGCCTATTGAGTCGATACGTCCTGTTGACTTATCACATGCTAACCAACCTAGGTCTTCTCGAAGAGAAGGGCATCGGCCGTGAGACCGTGAGCGACGGCGGCGGCGGCGGCATGACACACACCGATGACAACGCCGGCGGCCACAACGGCGACCACAACGGCGACCACAACGGCGACCGCACCGGAAACAACGCCGGGAACCACGAGCACGAGTCGCACGCGGGCAAGAAGAGCCTGGGCGAGAAACTCAAGTCCAAGATACACCACAAGCCGACCACGTCGTCGTAAACGGACAGAGAGTAAAGTCGGCCGGTCGTGGAAAGGGCGAGGTTTGAGTAGGAGATTGCACTTCTTTCACGGAAATCCATGTTTTTTCGTTAGTAGCAATTTGAGACAAATTATACACGAGTCCAACTCGTGCTATACTCACTTGTCACGCCCCAAGCGTCCACGTCGTGTGCAAAATCCAGTCCGGTTCCGGTCGCTCGCGTCGTTCTGTCGCGCCTAACGAGGTCGAGCAGCCGTTGCAGTAGCTGTCATCCGTCTTCCACCATCTGGGCACAGCTTGTCCTCGGTAGCCGAGAGTGGCATCCCCCAGGCCTTGAAGGTTGAGTCGCCGCCGCAAAAGCAAACATTGCCTCGCACAGAGTACTAAATCCTTACACGCTCAAAGTATCCCTTACCTAGACATTTCTAGTATGAATGTCTTCGCAAATTAGATCAAAGATAACCACGATGTCCGGGCTTCCAGCATCGGGCAGGGGAACATCGTCGGCCTCGGTTCTTTTGTTTCGAGTCTCCCGGCCGTGTGCTCTTCTTCCCCATTCCTCCGGTACTCGCGTTGCTGGTGTTAACCCAACGGCCCCGGGATTCAGGAGAACGATGCCTGGGTTGGTTGAGTAAGCCACGTGGGCCTGCGTAATTATCTACAAGTATTTCACGGCGGTCTTGATTGTAACAGAGTAGGATTGCATTATGCAACTGCAAAAGATCACAAGTTCGAGACCAATCGTCACACCCGTTTCTCTGCCGTGTCCACCCACCGCGTGTCCACGTCACCAAAGCCGCACATGTAGCGGAACGCGGCGACGTCGACGGTGCGTGCGGCGTCCAGGATGGCGCGGGTCGCGGCCGCCGGTTGCGGTGGGAATGCTGTGATGGTCCCGGATGCCGGCACGACGGCGGTGTCCGTGGTGGCGGCCGGTCCCTCGGCAAACTCGTGCAGGGCCAGAAAACGCGGCGTCGGGTGGGCGGCGTCGTCCGTGTCCGGGTTGGGCTTTTTGAAAGCGAGCGCGAAGCGGCTCGTGCGGCGCCAGCCGGGCAGGGCGGCCACCTCGGGGACGTGGACGGAGCGGAACCAGGCGTCAAAGGCGTCCGGCGTCACGTCCGCGGCGGGGTCGATGGCCTCCGAGACGAGCGTCGGGGCGCGGCCTTGACATGTCAGATTTGTTGAGCAAAGGGAACGTGAGACGGAGAGAACACAAGAAAGACAATACCATCGTTTGCCTCGGGGCTGCTCCAGGTCTCGACGTGCTGGACGAACCGGGTGTCGAGGGCCGCCAGCTGGTGGATGGGCTTGTTGCCCGGCAGCGACGCGTGCGTCATGGGAATGGACCGGAACGCGGCGGTGTGAAGAAAGGCGAGGTCCGGGCACTTGTGGACCACGAGGACCGGGCTGGCGCGGTTGGGGTCGGTACACCGGTACCGCCAGGACGCACGAATGCCGTCGCCGCCGCCGCCTCCGCCGTCTTCGCCGTCCGGCTTGACCCGGAGAATATCGGGGATGTGCACGTCGTCGTACCAGCGGAGGAAGTCGTCGAAGGGGAACTCGGCCGGATCCTTGACCCGGGAGTTGACCCAAAAAATGCCGGGGCCAGAAAGCCCCAAGCCGGCCTGGTCTGGTGCCGTGGGCTGAGCCATTGATGGTCAAAATTTGCTGCTTGGCTTGGAACGGCTGCTTGTTTAAAGAGAGGAAGAGCACAAACGGCATGAACATAGACAAGAAAATGGCAACAATTACAAACGTGGAACTACGATGCGTCCTTATAAAACAAAGGCCAAACACCCGGCACCAACTTCCCTCATCTTTGTGTTGTAGGAATTGACCTTTTTTATTGACCGGTTTTTTTTTCTTTCCCATGACGCAAACAGATACAATATCAGACCGGGCTGTGAACCGACGCACAACAGCGCGTCTCCAATATGTGAGCCCCGTGTCACGAAGGCCATCCGGAACACAAGACGCGATGCACCGGAAATTGCATCTTCCGTCGTCCTGTGAAAAGAAGGGGCAGAGGGGGGTCCGTTGCCATAGCCGTCCGGCAAACCGATGCCACAAAAATAGCCGTCAACAACGTCCCGTAAAGACAAAGACAAGTCCGATGCCGTCCGAGTCAATGCATGGCCGCTGACCAACTATGTAGAAGAAACAACAACCAGAAATTGCTGTGCAAGGAAGTGAGGAGGACAAGAAGAATCACAGCGCGTACACGGGGCGTTTGCGTGACGTAGCACCAAACGAAATTGCTGCTGCATTTGCCTCTCCTTCTGCATGTAGTCTGCGGTGACTCAACTGCTGAGGCTCGAGATGGGAAGATAATAATAGTAATAATTATAAAGGCCATCCATCGTAACAGAGGACCAAGCATGTTCTCTGTAAGACATTTACGAGTGACAAATATACGAACGACAATGAACACGACCACAGCGAGTACGTCTTACAAAGTTCATAGAAAAGGGATTATCAAAATGTATCACGAAGGTCCGCGACAAGCATGTCTGAATCATTATTAGACCAGAAAGGGGGGGGCTTTGTGGAGTAGCGTACAACAGCCGGAAAACAAACCAAGAAAAGGCGTAAAATGTTTTCCGCCCCTAAGCTCCTGTGACGCCAGTTGATTATATATAGGTTTTCGGTGTCGACACAGCGGCTGAAGTGCATTTAACTTGCTGGTCTTGGAGAAGGGGTAGAGCAAGATGTAAAAACCTCTATAATGATAATATCAGAGAAACTCGCGAGGTATCTCATTTCATTATAGAAAGAAGAAGTATCAAAGCCTTTGCGATATGTCCTTGAATCTTTGTAATGTTCATAAATAGGTGTGCTGTGCCGGGAAACGTTTGCCTCGTGTTCCTACCCACCCATTTTGCCTTGCGGGTTGACAACTCCAAACTAAGCTGCAAGCTTATGTTCTGTGTCCATTGTCTCTCGAAACTGGGGCCTTTGCCTCCATCACTTACTCCGCAGTCCCACCCTCCATCACCTTTTTCACATTATCAATTTGGAGAAGGGAAAAAAAATAAACGTCCTGAGACCAAAAAAAAGGGAGCTACTGGTAAGCTAGCAGATGCCGGATCCCCCGTCGGTTGCGGTTGGGACGAAGACACCAAACACCAAATTGGTTCTCGGAGCGAACGAAGAAGGAAGAGAATAGAAGAAGGAAATGGGGGTAGCATGAAGGAAGAACACGCCCAGGTTGTCGAGAGAAGCTGAGACGGGTGTCAGAGAGACGCGTATAATAGCAGATCCTTCCTCGATTTTTTGTTGCTGGTTAATTTTCCTATTTTATTCGAGCCTATTTTCATTCTTGTCTTTTTTATATTCCTTCCAACAACCCGTAGAAGATCACCAAAAAACAAAAACATGCCGTCCACAACCACCAAGCGGCCCATCCGCATCGGCGGCGCCTCGGGCGGCTTCACCGACCGGCAGCGCGCCATCCACGACCTGGCCAAGAACTGCAACGTCGACGTCATTGTCGGAGGTGAGGACGCTGCACATCCGCGACGTATTACCCTGGTGGTCTGTCTTGTAGACTGACCTTTGTGTTTGTTCCCCGGCAGACTGGATGTCCGAGTGCACAATGACCATCCACGGCGCCCAAAAGGCCATCCGCAAGGGCGCCGCGGCCGAGGGCCAGGGCCTGTACGACCCGTGCTTCATGGGCAGCCTCACCCCGGCCCTGGAGGTGCTCCAGGAAAAGGGCGTCCGCCTCGCCGTCAACGCGGGCGCCAGCGACGCCGCGCTGCTCGCCCGCGAGGTCGCCCGCGCCGTGCGGGAGCGCGGCCTCTCCCTCCAGGTCGCCTGGATCGAGGGCGACGAGGTCACCGAGCAGGTCAACGCCCTGCGCGCCCGCGGCGAGAAGTTCACCAACCTCGACACCGGCAAGGACCTCGACGACTGGGGGTACGACCCGGTTTGCGCGCAGTGCTACCTCGGCGGCCTGGGCATCGCCGAGGCGTTCCGCGCCGGCGCCGACATTGTCGTGTGCGGCCGCGTCGCCGACGCCGCGCCCACCATCGGCGCCGCCGTGTGGTGGCACGGCTGGGACCGCAGCGACCTGGACGCGCTCGCGGGCGCCCTGATGGCCGGCCACCTGATCGAGTGCTCCGCGTACGTGACCGGCGGCTACTACAGCGGGTTCAAGCAGCTGTTCGACGGCTGCGAGAACCTGGGGTTTCCCGTCGCCGCCATCGAGGCGAACGGCGAGACCGTGCTGAGCAAGGAGGCCAACACGGGCGGCGCCGTGTCCGTCGGCACGGTCACGTCGCAGCTGGTGTACGAGATCCAGGGCCCGCTGTACTACAACTCGGACGTGACGGCCAACATCGAGGGCATCCGGTTCGAGCAGGTCGGCCCGGACGAGGTGCGCGTGACGGGCGTCAAGGGCCTGCTGCCGCCGCCGACGACCAAGGTCGGCCTCACGGCCGAGGGCTGCTACCAGGCCGAGTTCCACTACATCTTTGTCGGCCTGGACCTGGAAGAGAAGGCCGCCTGGACCGAGCGGCAGATCCGCTACGCCATGGGCAAGAACGTCGAGAAGCTCTCGTGCCTCAAGTTCCAACTCATCGGCTCGCCCGGCAATGACCCAGACAACCAGAACGCGGCCACGGCCGACTTCCGCGTGTTTGTTCAAACAAGGGATCCATCCGTCTTGGGGTAGGTTTTTTTATTTTATTTTATTTTATTTTATTTTTTGGAGGAAGGTACACATTGCAGACGGACGTATGAATACTAACAACGTCAGTGCCGGGAATATGACCGGCCCGAACTTTACGCGCTGGTGCATGGAGAACTTCTTGCAAAGCGCCCCGGGCGCCACCATCGAGACCGATCTGCGGCAGTCGGCCCCGAAGAGCGTCTACGAGTACTGGGTGGCCCTGCTCCCGCAGGAGGTCGTCCAGCACCGGGCCATTCTCGAGTGGAACAACCAGGTCATCGACATCCCGCCCCCCACGCAGACCCAGACCTACAGCCGCCGCCAAAAGTCGTACGAGACGGCCAACCCCGTCGACCTCGCCACCTTTGGCCCCACCACGCGCGGCCCGCTCGGCTGGGTCGTGCTCGGCCGCTCCGGCGACAAGGCCAGCGACGCCAACATCGGCCTCTTTGTCCGCCACGACGACGAGTGGGACTGGCTGCGCAGCCTGCTCACGACGGACAAGTTCATCGAGCTGCTGGCCAAGGAGTACCTCGGCCACGGCGTGGACCGCTTCGAGATGCCCAACATCCGGACGGTCCACTTTTTGCTCAAGGACCACCTGGACCGGGGCTTCAACTCGACGTCGTCGCTCGACGGCCTCGGCAAGAACCTGTGCGAGTTTATCCGCTGCCGGCACGTGGACATCCCGAACAAGTTTTTGGCTCGCGGCAAGGTATAACGGGGTTGAAGGAGCGTTGAACGTTTTCATTGTACAGAAAAACAGGCAGTAATCAGCTTGGGAAGTGAATAAAAAATAAAAAAAAACCGAAATGAGCACAAATGGCGCTTCAGCTTGAGGAACAGTCACAATGTCCATCGCAAGTGCAGGCACGCGTTCGTGTGTAAGAA
The DNA here is from genome assembly GCA_002778095.1 of Fragosphaeria purpurea. NCBI lineage: Eukaryota > Fungi > Ascomycota > Sordariomycetes > Ophiostomatales > Ophiostomataceae > Fragosphaeria > Fragosphaeria purpurea. Next base: position 3,954,293 of record PCDL01000021.1, on the reverse strand, counting down.
CCTTTATTTGGACGTGTATCTGCAAGGCTTCTTGTATTAGCAGCACATAAACCTAAATACGCCCCGACCTAGGGTATATATGGGCTGCATTCTCGGGCTAGAGATGACCAAAAATGGCGGTTTCAGACAGATTTTAGCCCTGCCAACCTGTGGACTTCATCTGAGAGGCAAAATGTTTTTGTAACGACAGAAACGTCTCTTCATTTCCTCGCTTATAATACAAAAATGAAATCCCAAACAACGCAAAAATTTTCCAGAGCAGCTGCCATAAACTCCCTACCCAGTGATTTCACAAAAAGGATCAAAAGCAAAAACCGCAGGAGGGTGAGTGGATAACAAAAATCGATTATGGGTTGCCGTTCATGGCCGTTGCAACAGGAAGGCCATGCCGGACCGGAGCGTGGTAAGAACCGATACTTTGAAAACCCCTGTGTGCATTGTCAGTACCGAATGCGCCATAGGAGGTACGCCCCCCCGAAGAGAGAGAAAAACAACAACATACTTAGTAAGATCAAAGCCCCGGTCTTCCTCGGTGTCGGGCGCTACGGTCGGTGGTGCCACCGCAACAGCTACCGTATCCTGTGACGCTCTCGAGGAACTCGCGTCTCTAGTTGGAGCAGACGGTTCGTGGACGCTGCTTCGCCTTGCCCTCGTTGGGCTCGACGTTGGCAACCCGACACCTGCTGTCTTTGCAGGCGGTGGACTGCTGCTTGCTGGCAAAGTCGCACCGCTTCCGCCGCCGCTGCCTGAGCCGAGCGTCTTGGGTGGGCTGAAGTCGAACGAAGCAGGCCTCAGCGGCGTGCTACCAATGTCGGCATACTTCCAAAAGGGCGCTGGTGAGCTAGTCGGCATGTGCTTGCTGGGCCGCTGCAGCGTGCTCGGCGGGTTCAGCTTAAGTTCCACGCGGTGTGGTGCTGGTGTGACAAAGGATGAGCTGTTTTCGTCATGTAAAAAGGCCGACGTCAGCGTTGGAGATCTCGGTACTGACTCAGAAGCCGCAACACGGGCGGATGCATCACTCGCAGCAGGAGCAGTGGCGGCAGCGGTGGAGCTGTTTGCCGCTTTGCTTGCAGCAGAGGCAACGGCGGCGGCACCAACACCCCGGCGGTGGCGAGGCAGCGGGCTCCCGTCGGACCCGGGCGTCTCGTCGGGCAACAATCGCCGCGAGCTCCGGTCTGGTGTCATGTGCAGGCCACGCAAAGTCGAGCGCGGCTGTGGCGAGCCCGGAGGCGAGACCCTCCGCTTCCGCGTTGACCCCTGGTCTTTGGCAGCCATGTCTCGCGGGCTCTGGTTGACGTAGTTGAGTTGGCTTGGAGACGACGGATTGGACGAGCCACGGTGACCGCCCCGGCCGCCGCGGTACGCCGTTCGAATCATTTCGTCTCGGTACTCGGGAAGAATGTACCACTTCATTCCCTTGCCAGGCTCCTCGGTCGATCGTGCCACCTTTTCAAAAGCCTTGTTCAACGACAAATTGTGGCGAATGGAGTTCTGTGTGGGTCTCGGCGTCAACAAACCGGTTCAGTGTGGGGGCATCAACGGTCCAAATAATCCTAGAGCTAGCTAAAAGAGACCCTGATGACTTACCTGCCAGCCGGCTGCTTGTTGGTGTTTGTAGTAGGAGTAGTTTTCCATGATAAAGGTGTAGATTCCGTTGAGATTCAACTTGCCATCCGCGGTGCGCATAATGGCCTGCGTGATCATCTGCGCGTAGCTGTATTGTGGCTTTAGATTCTTGTTCTCGTCCAGGCTGAGGTCCACGTCGTTTGGTTGTACGACCATAGTGGGAGCGTCGCGGAACTGAGGCGACAGGAGGTGCCCGCCGGGTACGGACGCACGGCTCCGCGCAGAGGGCGGTGTTCCGAGTCGTTTGTAGTCAGGGGGTGCAGGCGCAATCGCCTGCGGTGTAGGCTGGCCACGCGGAAGCGTGTTTCGCGTTGAGGAGCCGCGAGGCGACGAATCTGTCGCGGTTGTGCCGGTGGGAGTCATGGCACGGAGTTTGTGAAGCGCATGTGTGTCGTCGACCGCCGCCAGGCCAGGTTCCGTCTTGGGGATGCCTGCGCGTTGCAGGTAGACATCGTGCACGTGCAGCGGGCTGGTTTCGAGAGGGAGGACGAACATCATCTCGACGCCGCCGATCTCGATGACGTCGCCGCTGTCGAGCGGCTTGGACTGGCCCAGCCGCCACGGCATGGTATTTATCTTGACGCCATTCCGGCCCTTGACGTTGAGAAACCACCGCTCGCTCTTGGTGTTGAAAACGATCTGCGCGTGCTGGCGCGAGACCATCTTGCTGGGGCCCAAATCGATGTGGACAAAGGCGGGATCGGCGTCCGGGTCGTACGCGTCCGAATACTCGGGGGGCGGCTCGGAGGTGCGCCCGATGTTGATGGCCAGCTTTGTCACGTAAAATGTCCAGTCCTGCGCGGCAATCTTCGCGTATGCCTGGACTCCCTCTTTGTTGGACTCGTGTATGGCGTTGGAATGATCTTTGCTTGCGCGCACGGGTTCGTCGTGGGGTGCCGTGAGGTGTTGGGCGACGCGGGCAACAATCTGGGTCTCGTCGTTCAGATTGGCAGCGGAGCTGTCAGCGAGGAGGCTCGAAGACTCTTCCTCGGGGATGTCGCGCGGCGACTCGGCAGCCTAAAGCGAGAAAAAGTCAGAGATCGATAGAGGCGGACAGCTAAAGCAACCGGTTTGCACAAGAAAAAAAACACAAAAAATAATAAATAAATAAAAAAACGCCCCCATAATGCATACCTGCTTTCTGCGCTTTGCAGGCCGCGACGGCGAGGACTCTTCAGGTTGTTCGGCGTGCGTCTCCTTCCGATACGAATTGCGGCGCGTCCGCTGCGACGCTCGTCGGGGGGTCGGCATCGCGAAAGCTCGGCGAAGAACGTGACGGACCCTGGCAAAGACGACTGGAGGTGGGCTTTGAGAATGGGGGAATGCGTGACAGAGAGACTGCAAACGGGCGAAGACTCGTCGATAGTGCGGTGTGGAAGAAGGCAAACAGAAAAAAAAAACAATAAAAGACGATAGAAAAGCTTTGCGACGCGACAAAAGATGGGGCTCGTTTTACGAGAAATAGCGAATAACGAGGCACGGCGATGGGGGAGAAGTGGGACGGGAGGGAGCGAGGGAAATAAAAAATGGTCAATTCCGAGTCAATATTGAATTTCGGCTTTCCGCGTCCTGGCGTTTTAAACGTCGCGTTTGTTGAGGGATGAGGAGAGGGGGTTTGGCAGCGAGATGATAAAAGAGATACGGCGAAAAGAGCACCCTCAAACGTCAGATCTCGTGGGGGCTTCGACGACAATCAGTGTGAAGAAATTCTCGGTTGGCTGGTCTTTGCGAAACCGAGAAACAGGGGAGGCTTGGAAGAGGGGGGAAGAGGGAAGAGGTATAATAAAGCGAGAAAGGGTGACAAGTGACCGAAACCAGAAAAATGGGAAAAAGAAAAGGGCCAAAAAAAACATAAAAAAAAGAGGGCTGCTAGTTTCAATGCGACGATTAATAACGTGGCTAGGAATAAAATGGTAACGATGTGGGTAATGCGTGGCGCGACGATCGAGAATTCACCAGGTGGTCGGTCGACTCGTTCGTTGTTGTTTTGGTGATAATTGGGGGAGGAGAAGAAAAGGAAGTTAAAAAAAAAAGAAAGTAAAAAAGGGAAGACAAAGAAAATGGGAGAAGGAAATTCGAAATGACTAGAGAGGAAGCCGCGGTGGCAGTTTTACTGCCAAATTTTTTTTTTGTTTAGTTTAATTGATGACAATGCAAAAAACGTTCCTTTCTTGGTGGTTGATCGCGGTTGCTGCTTTGGACTTCGCGTCGTCGCTCGCCCTTTCCAGTTTTTCGCTTTACACGAGTGGGCGGGCCTCTTTCCTTTGTTTTCTTTTGAGCTCTCCTTTTCCTAGAAAGTTGCGATTAGGTACTCTTAATGCTAATTATTAAGTAAAAATACTCTAGAAATACGTCAACGCGACAAAACGCAATCTGCAATCTGATTGGTCCGTGAGCTGTACAAACGACCCCGCAGCTAAAAAGGGATAAAAATAAATACAGCTCGTTGCTGCAAGGCAAATTGCACCTAGGCGATGAAGCACTGAAAGTGTTCAAAGGTTTTTGTAGGGCACAGAAGCTCATCAAAGATGGACCGCATTCGCACATGTGAGCGTTGATATTTGTTTTTGTCATTACAATATAGTGCACGTTGCGAGGATTTTTTGTGAGTCTTCTCCAAAATGTCGACGAGGAAGGAACGCTTAAGCTGCCGAAGAAAAGAAGGCGCGACCCTAGCGAGCAACTGCAACGGTAGCATTCTCATAGGCCGAAGCAGCCTGCTTCGCTTTAGGGGACAACGTCTGTTGCTGCTCGTAAAGCGCTGCTTGGCCGGCTCCTGACACACAGAGGACGAAAAGGAACTCGCAGCACCGCTCTCCAATGCAGACCGTTAACGTAGCAGGAAGGCCTTTTCATCTCTAACATCTGGCACAATCATTGGCAGAGATTGTGTCTTGAATTAAAGAACGATAGGGCAGGAGAGAGAGACAGACAGACGACTGTCTGGGAGGGGAGAGGTTCTTGATAGAAACACCTCATAAAATTTGTGTGATGTGCAGCGGTAAACGCAAGGGATGGGTGGGCGAGATGTACTTGGAAAAGGGGTGAAAGGAGGCAAGGCGACAGCTGTCCGCAACATTGCTTATCTGCGAGCAAACCAAAAGCCCCAAGCAAGGGGACCAACCAGGCATGCCCAAGAAGACGCGAGACGCATGCGAAGGCGCCCATCGTGGGAGCTGCACATCCCGTGGTCGTTGTCGTAGTTCTAGATGGTTTTGCTTGTTGCTCAATCCGTGAGGAAGCGGGAAGGTAAATGAGGCAAACAACATGTTGATAGAGCATCCAATCGAGTCCCCATTCCTCTCTTATTGCGAGACACGCAGCTGAACGAAGAGTGTATGATCTGCCGAACCGTTTCTGTAGTCAGGTTTGGATGGAGACCTCGCTGGAAATGGTGTAAGATGACAAGCAAGTTCGTCAATGTCGACGGTGGTGTGTACGGCCTCTTGTCTCGAGGTGAGTCAACACCGGTCGCCGACCTTTGAAGACGGTATGATGTTAAATCGCGAGAAACCACATGGCCAACGCAAAACGAGAACGAGAACGTATCAATTAAGCAGTCTGCTCTAGCCGAGCCGGTCACCCTTTCATGGTATCTCCCTTTTTGATCCGAAACACCAAGACATGCAGCACCAAGAAGGCAAAGTCAACAAGAGACGGTATATAGGGAAACGGAAACGAAGCAAAATCCATCAAACAGAGAGAGACAACAGGGAAACGGAACGAAGCAAATCCAATAAACAGAGAGAGACAACAGAAGGTGCAACACTTTCCCCAACAACCGGGAAACCCACTATTCGAGGTAGCGTATCGGGTCGGCTGCCGGGTGGCCCAGCGTCGACGACGGCCGCGGCGACAAGGACGGCGACGCCGACGACCCCCGTCGTGTCCGCTTGCTCAGTTCCGGGAGGCCGAACATTTGCAGCACCGGGTTGAAGTCGACCAGGTCGTCCGTGGCGGCTGGCACGTGCACCCAGCGCACGATGCCGGCGGCGTCAACGGCAAACGCACCGCCCTGTTGCCAGCGGCGGCCGTCCATGTTGGTCGCTGGCGTCGGGCGTGCCCAGATGCCCTCGCGGCGGCCGAGGGCCACGGTTGCGTACAGCGCGCGCGGGTTCCACAGCTGCCAGGCCGTGGCGAGGCCCAGCCCCCAGCGTGCGTAGAGCGGCCGGTCGGCGGTGTCGTCGACGACGACCTCGGTCTCCCACGCGCCGCCCACCTCGGCAATCCAGCGGTCGGCGGCCTCGCGGGTCGCGCAGGCGACGGCGATGCAGGCGAGCTGGGGCCGCTCGGCGGAGAGGGCCGCGAGGGCGCGGAACGTGCGTTCGGCGACTGGTTTGTCAGCGGAAGCCAACTGCCGAAATGCCAAAAAAAGAAGAAAAAGAAGAAAACGTACATGGATCACCGCATTGACGCAAAAAAACGATGAGCGTTGGCTTGCCGCGCGGTAGACCGAGCTCCGGCGTGGCGGGAGCCGGGTCGCCGACGACGGGCAGCGGAGCGACGGCGTGAGGAGGCGGCGAAGTGGCGGTCTGGTGGTCAGCCATGGCCTTGACGATATAGGGCAGGAGTTGTGTGGTGAATCTAGGTGTGAATAATTATGATCGTGGTTGTTGTTGGGTGTGGTGATGTAGGTATCAAGATGAAGAAAGGCAAAGAAATGAGAAGAGGCGAAACTCCGCGAGGGCTCTCAGAGACTAAAAGGGCAAGAACGGCGAGGCCAGGACCAGGACTCTTCCTGCAGCCTCGCGTGACCCATTTTTGGCGGAAGGAGCGACCAAGTTAGCATTGCGTAGGCGATTAGATAAAGCTCCCCCCCGCTATAATTGCAATGCGACGAACTAGGAAAACGCTGTGGCCTGCTCGCTCACGCAAGCTTTCTAGCGGTCATCTCATCTTCCTATCTCATGAGTGATCTTTCTCTCATTCTTTTGGTGTGGAAAAGAAAGATCATTTTTCTCTAGTGACTTTCAGAGGCCAATAAAGTCCATTAACTACCGTATCAGCGTCTTGGCCACACGAACTTGAAAGCGTCATTTTTCATGAAATGGATTAATTTTTGATTATATACCAACCCGGTCTTGGATTTCTACACAACCAACCACCACCGCCGATAACATGCATGAGATTATCACTCTTCAACTGGGCCGCCAGAGTAACTACGTGGCGACACATTTTTGGAATGCACAGGTAAGGCTAGCTCTCTCTCTCTCTCTCAAGCAGACCGCTTCACCGGTTTCCCCTCGCTGACGTCCCTCCCCAGGAATCCTACTTCACCTACGGCCCCGATGCCGCGCCATCGCCGGTCGACCACGACATCCACTGGCGTGCCGGCATCGGCGCCGACGGCACGGAAACCTACCTACCGCGCACCATCGTCTACGATAGCAAAAGCGGCTTTGGCGCCCTACGCCAGGTCAATGCGCTGTACGAGGCGGCGCAGGAAAACGGCAAGGACGACGGTGCTGGTGGTGGTAGCAGCAGCAGCCGCAGCCGCCAACGGGCCCTCTGGGACGCCGGCTCCGTCGTCGTCCACCGCGCCGCGCCCATTCTGCCCAGCGCCTACACGCAGAGCCTCGACGCCGGCCTGCCGCCGTCCGCGCCGCTGACCCCCGCTGCCGTGCGCTACTGGTCCGACTACAGCCGCGTGTACTACCATCCGCGGTCGCTGATCGCCGTCGGTGACGAGGACCCGGCGGGGCCGCGCGCAGACAACGCCGCCGACAGCGGGCTGGGACCGGAGACCGCCACGGCCACCAACGGCTTCGCCGCGGGCGAGGCCCTCTTCACCCGCCTCGACCGCGAGCACGACCTGCTCGACCGCGACCTGCGGCCCTTTGTCGAGGAGGCCGACCACATGCAAGGGGTGCAAGTGCTGGCCAGCGTGGACGACGCCTGGGGCGGGTTCGCCGCGCGGTACCTGGAGCGAATGCGGGACGAGTACGGCAAGGCGCCCATATGGCTGTGGGCGCTGCAAGAGCCCGTGGCTCGCTTGCCTCGGGTTGGTTTGCCCTCCCAGAAGCTTCCCGTTGATCTTCTATCGTTATTCCTACTTTTTTTCTTTTCTTTTTTCTTTCTTTTTGGTTTGTGGCTTGGTTTGTGGTTAACACTGGCATAGGAACAACGCTTGTATCGGTTGGCGAACAAGGCCCGCACGCTGGCCGAAGCCCACAGCCAGGCGTCGCTCGTCGTGCCTCTGGCCCTGCCGCCGCTACCTTCGCCCACGCTTCAGGCCATGTTCGACCCGCTTTCCGCCTGGCACACGTCCGCCCTGCTGGCCACCGCCTTTGAGTCGGCAACGCTGCCGGCGCGCTTGCGTGCGGGCGGCGGCGGCGATTCTCTCGCGTACTTGACGGAGCTGCTGAACGCGACGGGCAAACAGACGGTGGCCAACTTACAGATGAGCGTCGCGCAGTCCTGGCGGCAGATCGAGCGGCAGGCAGCCGCCGCCGCCACCGCCGGCGGCGGTGGCGGTGGCGGCGGCGGCGGCGACCAAGACAGTGACTATCGGATCGGCGGCGGCAGCGGCCACGGTAGCAACGGAAACAGCCGGGCCGTGACGGCGCTGCAGCTGGACCTGGACTTTGCGCCGCGCGACGAGGGCAGCGGCGCAACGGCCGTACTGAGCAACGGGGCACGGCACGGGGCGCAACGGCGCAAAACGCGCATGTTTGGCCAGGCTGTCGTCATACGGACAACAAACACCAACAGCAACGGTGACGGTGACGAGGAACGGGCAAACGATCCGGACACGACCGTGGACCGCCACGACATGGTCCGCCGGCGGTTCGCTTTGCAACCCGTCAGCCAGAGGTGCGTACACATATTTTTTAATGACCTTGCCACACTTTTAGACCAGTCATTTAACGTACTTCTTTTTCCTCTTGTTTTTTTACCAGATACCACGTCCACCTCGGCTTCCCCCTGCTCGACAGCTTTCCGTTTGTCTACCAGGGCACCACGCCTAGTGCGGCGGCGGTGCCCGTCACGACGGCGCTGGCTACCGACAGCGCCGTGGCCGCGCGCCTTCGGATGCTGCGCACGGCCGTGGCCGCGCCGCGCACCATTGCCGTTGAAGATCGGGAGACGCTGGGCAACGAGCTGGCGGGCCTGGCGGACGCGTACCACGAAGGGTGGTCGAGTGGGAGCGACGAGGGGGACGACGACGAGTGAGCGGGCCGGGCATACTCCGCTGGACAGGACAGGCGAAAGCGGCCGCATGCTCTTTTGATCACCAATTGCGCCTTTTCTTCGTTACGCAAAACAAGGCAAACCGCGCGCTCTGATCTAGTGGTTTTGCGGAGGCACGTGTGCCTCCAAACTGTCTTTATTTCTGATCTGACAAAAAAATGATGTACGTACATAAAGACATACGACCGCCACCAAGATGACAGCAGTTGTCTTCTTCGCCTCCTGTACTGCTTGAACTGGTGTGAAGGCGTGTTGAAGAAGAAGGAAAAACAAAGAAAAATAGATAGGCAGCCTTCTGTTGCCGCCTCCAAATATGCTAAGTAACAATTGTAGCCCCAAAACTTCCCTTTTGCTTCTTTTATGGTAATCCGCCCAGACATGCTATCTCAACGGCGGATACTGCTGCGATTAAAAAAATAAAGAAAAAGAAAAAGAAAAAAAAAGTAAAAAGAGGAAAAGGGGGAGAAATGAGAAGACTGGTAAAGTTGGGTTGGTGATAGTAAGGATTGAGAAGCAAAGCCCTCGATTGGAGCAGAGCGGCTTTCTGCCTTTGCATCTTTCTCTGGCCGGCTTCGGCAACCGAACTTTCTTCACCCCGAGCATACGATTGCGCTGCCGACTGCGTTTAGCTGTCAACATCGGATCAAAACGGTTCAGGTGACCATCCGTCTCGCTGTTCGTTAGCAAATAACCACCCCCCCTCTAAATATGGTGAGTAAATATTCGAAAGCCGTAGTATCCGGCCGCCTCTGCTCGCAAATTGGCTGCTTTTTTTTTCTGACAATCTTCTTGTCTTGCCAACTTCATTTTAGCCATGTCTCCTTTTAGTGAATGCCTCCCTTCAGTTATTGTCTCATTTTGGTCATTTGTCTCGTTTTGTCCCTCTGCTTGTTTTCTCTGCTCTTTGAGTGTGTATGTTCGTCTCCTTTCCTTTTTTTTTTTTTGAAGGTTGCTTTTAGGTCGTATTCCTTATTAGCATCTTCGCACGCCTTTGTGGCGATGAACGGGTCCCATAATAGAGACGACCTTAGCCCTTGCTTTGCTTTGCTTTGTTTTCTTTTTTGCTCGTTTTCGATTGTCAGATTTTCGACCCAATGCAGGAGCAAAAAAATTTCCTTGTCAAAATTGGCAGCAACCGAAAGAAAGAAGCACCTACTGCAGACCGACAAAAGGGTCAGGTGTCGTGTTCGAGAGGGCACAAAAATCCAAAAGGAGGTGAAGGGTGGATACGACGAAAGTCGACGAGACAAAAAACCCGCATTGTGTTTCGTCGACTGATAGATGGCTTTGGTCCGGTAAACAAAGAGCCGGAACCAGCCACGGTCGTCCGCTCAATCCCATAGCAGCGCGGTAAGCATACACACAAGAGAAAAGCAATTTTGGAGGCGATTGGGTTTCATCCACGTGAATGCTGCTCGCTCTGGGCCGGATTAGTTGGTTCAGCCTGCGGCTGCTGCGGCGACCGTTGCCGATGGTTGCTGGGCAGTTTGCGAGGATTGCGGTTGGGCGGACTGCTGTATCTGTTGCGCTTGCGGTTGCTGCCGTTTTGGAGCTGGTGCGGTGGCTGCGTTCTCCTGCGGTTGAAAGAGTGTCAGCGTCTTTAAAAAGGCAACTGCTGCGTGGCAAACCAATTCCATAGACGAAGTTTTCTCTGTGCTTACCTCCGAGGCTTTCCGCTTTTGGTTGCCGTTGGCGACGGCGGCGGACGGATCCCGGCGGCGAGATCGGGGGACGCGAACAGGTTTCGTTGGCCTGACTTCGTTTGGCTCGAACACATCGTCGGGAAGGCCGAAGCTGCTTCGGTGTTAGTAAAACATTTGGCGGCAATCTTTTTTCTAGGGGAGAAACGGACGTCAACGTACTTGCGCACGTGCTGGATGCTCAATGTGCAGACATCAACCAACTTTTCTTTGTATTTATCCCAGTTGAAACACAGTTCTTTAAACTCATCGACCTGGAATGAAAGATCAAGAGATCTGGCTCCTGTTTGCGTGTTAGTATAACCAAAAAAAGTCGTAATTGAACCCCCCCCTTCCCCCCCCCTCCCCCAAAACCAAAATGTTGTACCTTCAACTAGTTCGATCCCTATGTAATGGGTAAGTGTAAATACTTCGATCGCCTCTGTCGGCTTTGCGCCATCTGCCGTAGTCGTTGCATCGGTACCGTTGGTACCGTTGGTGTGTGCGGTGCCATTGGTGCCTTCGGTCGCAGCTGCTCCGGCGCCGTTTTCGGCTTTGGCGTTGGCTGCTTCGTCGTCGGCCGTTTTCACCTGGTACTCGAGACTCCCGTTCTGGACGGCCTCAATCTCGACTTTGGATTTGCACAGATGCGTCCGCTCATAGCCCTTGTTGAAGGGGCGCGCCAAGGCGATCGACTCGTGGCGTTCGAGGCCCTGGACCAGCACACGCACCTTCGACTCCACAAAGCCCGACCAGACGTTCTGTGCCTCCCGGTCGGTACTGGCCGTAGTGACCGAGATGTAGTACTTGAAGTCGGACGTGAAAAAGGTGTGCTTCACAAACAAGTCCTTCCACTGCCGCCGGCCTCCGATGATCATCTGCGAGATTTCCGAGGCCCGCTCGAGCTCGCGCTTGATGATGGCTAGCGACGACTGCGAAATGTTGTACGTCGCGCACATGGACGGGTACGCCGGCGTGATGATGGGCATAATATGGAACTGGTCGCCCCGGTACACCTTCGGGTTCCACACGCGCACCGGCAGAGGCCCGTCTTCGATGGGCTTGAGCAGCACCGGGTTGGGCCAGGGCCAGCGCAGAATGATGCCAAAAAACTTGGACACGATGACGGCGCCCGTGGCCTTGGGGTACAGCTGGCAGACGCGGGCCACCATCATGGCCCAGGCCACACCACCGGGGAACCCCATGATGTTGGCGTAGATGGCGCGGCGCTGCGCCCAGAGCTTGATGGCACGCAAGGCGTCGCGGAAGGTGCGCTGCTCGGGAACCAGAGTCAGGATCTCGTCCGTCACACGCGTGCCGTTGACCGAGCGCAGCTCGGCTTCGTCCAGGCCGCGCAGCAGATTGGAGTCCGTCAGCCCCCATTTTTCGTCGGACGGCAGCTGGGTCAAGAGGACGCGCGAAAAGATCAAATCGATGCTGATGCCCGAGTACTCGAACTTGATGATCGGCACAAACGCGTCCTCCACGGCGGTCAGGTCGGTGATGGCGCCGGGTGGTGACATCGACTGCAGCATCTCGGGGAAATAGCGGAAATAGTCTTCGCGCGTGACGTACTTGGGCGCAACCACCAGCGTGTCGATGTCGGAACCGGGCATGTACACGCCGAGCCGGAAACTGCCGTAGGTGAAGATCTTTGCGACTGCGTCCTTTGGGAGGGTCGGGTTGTCGGGCGCCTTTTCCTTGGCCACGCGCTTGACGAACGCGTCGGCTACGATTCGCAGCGACTCAAGAACCTTGAAGCTACATACGGCGATACGTGCGTTAGCCCAAAAAGAAGTAAAAGCAAAAAAAAAGCAACAAAAAAGGCGAGAACATACCGCTTTTGGGTCTCGGCCGTGCTTTCAAACGTTCCCTGCTGCCGCAGTTCCTCGAGAAGCGCGTCGGTTGCCCGGCGCTGCTCTGCCGTGGGCATTTCTGTGGACAGTGGCGGCGTAACGCCATACTGCTTGTCGAAATTCATGGCGAAGCAAGTACTTTTTCAGAAGATTCCACCGCTGGCGTTTCACGAAACCGTACGAAATCTCGTCGCGAATGTTTTTCCACAAAACGACGGAAACAAAACGAAGACGGAGTCTCGATACACCGATCAAAGACAAAGGTGAATGTGCAACGAAACAAGACGAAGACGATACCGGGTCATGGAGACGAAAAAAAATCCGTTGTAAAAATATGGATCGACGCGTCGTGAAAGAAATGACAAGACACAGACGAAAAAAGCAAACGCGGCGATGAAGCCGATGATGGCAAAACACAGACGGGGAAAACAGCCACCCAACCACGAAACCGAAGGCAAAAAAGAAAACAAAAGGACGAGACAGAAAAAAAGAAAGCCGCACAGCGTAAACACCGAAAAAAAGCGGTCGGCAGGAAAAGGGGGTAAAAGATACGGGGGACCGGCGAGTTGGAAAAAGTTGGTGATGGGAGAGTCGGAAAAGTCTAGATCAAGGGGAAAAGTAAGTTGCAGAGAAAAAAGGCGCTTGCTTATTAACTGCGGAGGAGAGAGAGAGAAAAGGGACGGCGCCAAACGAACCATAGCCGCCCGTACAGTGTCAATGGGCACATGTCCACTGTGTTGTGATTGACGCACAGTGGATCAGCAGGGGATTGGAGCAAGCTGGTTGGTCTCTTGGTCAGAGCACTTTCACCCGCAAGGTTGTTCATTAATACAGTATTAAAGACAGTGCACAAAATTTGCGATCACCGACAGGCCGCACTGAATTGTGTATAGAAATATATATTCTCGTGATAAACTATGATGATATGGGGCTTCTCGTAAACGATGATGTACAATGAAAAGTGAGGGAAGACACTATGCACTTCGCAAACGCCAGGAAAGACAAGCTCCAGGGGATATGAATACTGTAAAGGGGAAAGAGAAAGAAAACGCAGCGCGTAAAAGAGGAAGAAATATGAAAAACGCCTGGACCTGCAAACCGTATTTCCTCCAAACTCATCGCTCACCGTTCCACAGCTTGCTCCATTCGGCCACACACCACCCATACACCTGCAGGTGGTAGTTGTGCTTGGCCATCCACAGGGCCACGCCCCCAAGCACGCTCAGGCTGCCCAGCACCTCCAGCAGCAGCAGCCCCCGGGCCCGCAAGCCAGCCGTCACCTCTAGCAGCCCGAGCGGGTCTTCGTGCGAAAAGGCCGTCGACAGTGTCATGGTCGACGACGACAAGGAAGCGGCGGGCGACGACCGCGCACTCCGGCGTTTCGTGCTGCGGAACAGGCTCGACGACGACGAGCGACTCGGTGTTGAAGCTGTGGTTGTCCGCGCTGCTGCTGTTGCTGCTGCTGTTGCTGACGCCGTGGCCGGGACCGCAACAAGCGTGCCGTCCTGGACGCACTCGCTGAGCCGCTCCGTTAGCCAAACGGCGCGCTCGCTGCGCGCCAGCTTGGCGTAACGGGCCCGCTCGCTGTCGAGGCTGCGCTGCAGCTCGGCCGCCCAGGTGGCGAGCCGCATCTGCGCCAGGTGCTCCTCGCGCTGCGTGTGGTCCGTCATACGTGCCAAGGCGAACGAGGCCGGGGCGCCCAGGGGGGTCGTCAGAACAGCAGGCCGGCTTGGCGACACGGGGCTGAGCCAGTCGTGATGGATGCTGCTGCTGCTGTTGCTGTTGCTGCTACCGTTGTTGTCATGGTCGTTGGGGTCGACGGTGGCGGCCTTTCGCCATTTGGCGACCTTTCGGGCCGCTGCGTGCCGCAGGCGTGCCACGCCGTCCAGGCAGAACACGTGCTCGACGAGCGTGGCCAAGTCCGTGGCCACCAGAGGCTGCACATAGTCGGGGCTCATAAGCAGGCTCGCGTCCATGACATCGTGGTCGGACCCGTTGGCGCTCGACACGGCGTAGGGCTGGTGTGGTCCGGACGCAGACGCCGGGGAAACCGCTGCACCTGACCCGGTCGTTGGCGTGGTGAATGCAAATGTGTCGATATTGGCCTCGTGCAGCTGCTGGGCCATTCGTTCTTTGGCAGCGGCCATGTCGGCCTCGGAACACAGGGCGTCCGCTCGTGCCAAAAGCGGGATGACGTTGGTCAAGGAAGAAAGAAGCCGCATGTACTCGATATCGGCGGGCTTGAGGTCTGTGATACATAAAATGTGAGCAAACCTTAGAACAACAACCAAAAAGAAAAAAACAAAAAAAAAAGAGGATCAACGCACCACCAGAGACCATATAAAAGACAACATCAACGCATCCGCCACCGTCACCGCTGACAAGACTGACAAAGTCGGCGTCACTGAGCGAGTTGGTACAAAGTCGTCGTAGCGTTGCTTCCACGTATTGCACAACCGGCATAATCGCATCCATCGTCTGGGTTTTTCGCAATGTCAGCCAAATCCATAGACAACGGGAACAAGGGAAGAATAAAAAAAAAAAAGATTACTCCGTACAGATGCATTTCCGCTGTAGCCGGGTGTGTCGACGAAGCAGATATTCCGGTCTAGCACGGCATCACCGAGTCTTTTCCGCCTCCGCCAACCGCGCGCGTCGCTCAGTTCGCTCCACCAGGATGGATAGGGTTTTGTGCTCGCATAAATCTCGGTAATCTGGCTCGTAGATAGGCTGGACCGCGACGACCGTGATGCTTTCCGCTTGGGCCGCAAGGTGCCTTCCGTGGGCCCTATGTCTCCACCCGCGAGTATGTCCACTAACGGAGCGGTTGCTGCCGACGTGCGGCGGCTGCCGGCGAGAGAAAACGGTTGCGGCGTGATGTGGTCCACGTGGACGATGTGTTGGCAAGACTGCACAATAGCCTTGATGAGTGACGTCTTGCCCACGCCTACATGTGTACACAAAACGTTAGCCCGTCGGACGCGAAGACAGGAAAGCGACAAAATGTTCTCTACGATGCGGGAAGAAGAAAGTCTTACCTGAATCCCCCGCTATCAGAGCCTTGAGCCGTCCCATGTTTTTGCCCGTGTCCGTAAACGGCCGCCGGCTGGGCATCTTGATGCTGGGCATGATCAGCTGCGGGGCGCTACCGCTGTCCAGCATCATGCTGCCGTTGGCTGTAGACAACGTGCCCGAGGCAAAGAGGTACGAAGCCGACGCGGCTGCGCCTGGCTCGTGGCTCTCGCCGACACCGGCAGCATCCGCTGCGGAAGTCGGTTCACCAGAGGCGGCCGTGTTGGGTAATACCGTGCCGCAGCCGTCGTGAACGAAACAACCGCCGTCAATGCCGCCGCCAACGCATCCCGTGGGCAATACCCTCCGGTCCAGCTCAAAACTCGGGTCCCTGCTGAGCGCGTCGGCACTGCCGAGGTTCTCGTCCATGAGCGAACTGCTCAAGGAGTTCCGCCGCGACGACGGACTGCTCATGGCCGACAGGGAAGCTGGCCCTGACGTGCCCATGAGGCTCGGCGTGGTGGACTGCGAGAAGAGCGGCGAAAACGAGGCAGACGGTTGGCGGTGATGGTGGTGATGGTGGGTTGTGGTGGGTATCTGGCCGTGGCCGCCATGGCCGTGGTTGTGCGCAGAGGCAGGATGGACGGGATGGGGCGGCGTGCTCGGCCGCGGCTGTGACGTCGGTCCGTGGTCTGCCGTCGAGTCTACAAGGTCAGGATGGGCTGTACCGGTCTCGTTTTCGTCGTATCTGCCGACTGGCTCACGCAGGCTCGTATTTGCGGAAACCGAGCTAAGACTGCCGGCCACGCCGCCGGCCTCCAGTTTGCCCAGGCCGTGTCCGTGCCGTGGCTGTGGCGGTTGCTGCGGCTGCGGCTGCGGCTGTTGCTGTTGGCTTCGTTTCGGAGGCTCCGGATCCCGCACGTTGTTGCCGCTGTCAACGACCGCATCCACATCGGCTTCTTCAGCGAAAAAATAGGTCATCATGGGGGTCGTCGTCGTCATCCCGCTGGCGCCGCCGACAACGCCGGTGCTGCTTCCACCAGCACAAGCCACACCGGCGAGCGGCGTTGCGGCCGCGTCACCATCGGCGGCGGCCACAGGCCGAGGACGTCCGAAGGCTTCGGGGGGCCGCATTCTGAGATCACGAAAGACGGGGGGTGGAAATGACGTCGAGAAATCACATGAGAAAGATCCAAGCCCACGACAAGAAAAGGGAGAGAAGGACGCAAAAGGTCGCCGTACCGCGGAGAAAAGGATCAAAGAGCAAAGAAGATAAATGGAGGCGCGAGATAAGATACAAGGCACCAGACGAGTGGTCACAACAGAAACGGGCAAGTAGATGGCAAGGAACACAAAGCGTACGAAATACATGGGGCGGACGGATTCGAGCAGGTTTTCCCGCAATAAAGCAGAAGCACAGTATCGCGACACGGGGTGCTCTCTCGAGTTGGGTGAACCCCGCCTTTCCGTCTGGCAGGGATGGGGGAAAGAACGCGGTTGTGTAAGACGGACGACTCACTCCCGCGCGCCGTTATGATAGAGTGGTTGCCCCGCCTGACAGCCCCCACTAAGCAAGTTGCTTCTCCCCGTCAGAACCTCGCGCCGTCACGCGAACTCCCTATCTCCGTTTTTCCAAAACGGGGCAAAATTAAAAGGCGGCAACAAAACGGAGCAGAACGCGCATTCTGTGGTGAGACAATGTATCATCCATTGTAAGCCGTTTTGTAACGGACCCTTCTTTGATTATTACACTCAAGCGCCCTCCCTAAAATATCGCCATTTTAGCCCCTTCACATAAAAAACCGAAGTAAATAAATCCACCAGCTCAAGCAGCATAGGAAATACCAAGTAGATATACCAAAACAGAACAAATCAACCCGACTGACGGCCACTTGGGCAGTTGAAATGCAAGATCTCAGAAAACCCATTTTTGACGCCCATGGATTGGAATGCAAAGGGTCAGCCACCCTGCCAGGGCACAAATCAAACAACTTGCCAGGGCAACTCGCACGCTGCTAGGCCCAATGTATCCTATCTCTGGGCTTCGCGCTCGACCTCGCCCCGCCGTAGTCGTTCGTTGGCATCATCCATAGACACGGCTTCCCCGCGCCGGCCCCGGCGGCGACTGCGCCGTCCACTTCCTCCACCGCCGCTGCCACCACCACCACCTCCTCCTCCTCCGCTGGCGACGCCACCGCTGCCGGCTTCCTCAAAGTCGTCCCGCCCACGCTTGGATCCGGCAAGGCTGGAAAAGCCGGACCGCTTCTGGGCCTCGGCCGCCAACCGTTCCCGTGTTCGTCGCTCGCGCTCCGCCGCGTAAGGATCGCTGCCCGTGGCGGCTGGTCGTGCACCGTTGGCACCGCCGTTTGCCTTGGTTCCGTCACCCCCCGCTGCTGCAGCTGCCGCAGCAGCGGCGGCACCCTTGATCTCGAAAGACTGATTCTTGCCGTCCCGGTCTCGGTCACGGTCGTGTTCACGGTCGCGGTCGCGGTCACGGTTGTGTTCGCGGTCCCTGTCCCGGTCCCGGTCCCGGTCCCGCCGTCCGCGGTCTCTACCGAAACGTCGCTCACTGTCTCGATCACGGTCACGGTCCTCGCGGTCTTTGTCCCGGTGGTTGTCGCGGTCCCGGTCGCGGTCGAGGTCGCTGTCCCGATGCGCCCGTCGACGGTAATCATCGCGGTCATGGTCGCGGTCGCGGTCTCGGTCTCGGTCATGGTCTCGTTCTCGATCCCGGTCTCGGTGTCGATCACGGTCACGGCCGCGCTCACGGTCACGGTCGCGGTCTCGTCGCCGGTCTTCGTCACGTTCCCTGCGGCTGCGATGACTGCTACTGTCGCCGGCGCCGGCGCCTGACCGTCTTGAATCATCGAGCGGCGACCTCGACCGCGACCTCGGCTCGGGTGGCCT
Organism: Fragosphaeria purpurea; assembly: GCA_002778095.1. Lineage (NCBI taxonomy): Eukaryota > Fungi > Ascomycota > Sordariomycetes > Ophiostomatales > Ophiostomataceae > Fragosphaeria > Fragosphaeria purpurea. The sequence continues at coordinate 3,936,022 of PCDL01000021.1, read as the reverse complement.
AGCTGACCGCAAAGGATCGTCGTCTTTGCGCTCGGCGGCACCGCCCTTGCGCCGTCGCCGTCGTCCTCCACGATTCCGACGCCGTGGCGCAGCAGCAATTTTCGGATCGTCCCGCACAGTGTCTTCCGACCGCTGCCGTCTGCGAAGGGTGTCATCCCGCGGGTCTTCTCGGCTGCGGCTCCGGCTCGACCGGGACTCCGAGCGGTCCCTGTCGCGTTCAGCTTCCTCTGCCGGCTCGATGTCGTCGTCATCAGCGCGCTCTGGCAAGTCGCCCTTTTCGAGACCTGGTGAGGCCTGGTTGTGTTCCACAAGGCTGTCTACTTCTCGGTCGGATCTCTTATCACGCACCCGATCGGTCTCACGGTCTCGTCTGCCATACCGGCCGTTGTCGTGATCGCGGTCGCGGTTGCGGCTTCTGCTGCGGTCTCGGCTGCGGTCCCGGTGCTGCTGGTCGCGATCGCGGTCGTGCCGCTTGACGCCGAGTGACGCACTTCGAGATCGGCCATGACTGCTCTGCTCACGCAGGGGGCTACCTTGGTTGGAGCCGCCCGCCGACCCGTGCGTCGGCCGATCGTCTGGAATGTAGCCACGAGCACGGAGGTGAAGAAGGCTGGTGTTCGGCAACCCCTGGCGCATGGCTTTCGGTCCGGATGGCGCGTTGAGAGGGACGTCCGGAGACGCGACCGCCAACGGCACCACGCTACTGCTCATGTCACGGTGCATGCGTGCTTGGGTCGGGTCGGACGGCATGTTCGGGGATCCAACACCCATTCCGAATGCAGCACCCGGCGGACGGTCGCCTTTGTGTACAAAACGGCCTTGATCACGGGATTCAAAAACGGGGATTCGCGCACCAACCACAGAAGCTTCGCTTGCAATCCCGTTGGACATGACTGCTGATGCTTCCTCGGCGTTCCCTGCGCCATGGGAAGGTTGGTTAGCAGCGTCTTGGGAGGTCGTCTCCTGGTCTTTGTGTTCGTCTTTTCCATCCGCTTCAGTACCTGCGGTGGCTTTGTCGGTGCTGTCCTCTTTCACGGACACGCTCTCCGCCCTGGGCGCTGGCCGGGTACGGCCCAGATCGTCCACGTATTCGCCGTCGCCGTTCGCGTCATTTCCATTGGCGTTTTCTTGGCCGGCGCCCTCTTTGTCTATGCCCGTACCGGCTGCACCCGACAGTTGTTGCGACGACCCGAAGCCCCTGTCCTGGAATTGGTAGGTTGATGGTCCAAATCCCATGCCGTTGCTGTTGATACCAGCGCCATTGATGTTGTTGTTGTTGTTGTTGATGTTGTTGCTGTTGTAAAAGCCTCCACGACCGTACCCGTTGTAAAAGCCTCGGCCGCGGCCTCTACCTCGTCCGAAGCCGCGGTAATTATTGAACTGGTTCTGGTAGCCAAAGTTACCTTGTTGATTGTAGCCTGCTTGGAAGTTTGAGTTATACGACCCAAAATCACCGTTGCCCATGCCAAATGCGTTCGGTTGATTGAAATCATCTTGGCTGATATTCCACGATTGTTGCCCGTTCCAGTTATTGGATCCTGGGCCAACGCCGCCGCCGCCTCCGGGGCCACCACCGCCAAACCCTCCACCCATCATATTCATACCGTTCATGCCGTTCATGCCGCTCAGGCCGTCCATACCGTTCACTCCCATTCCCTGAGGCCCAAATCCACCATTCATGAACATGCCTTGCATTGCAGGGTTCATTGCCATGCCGGGCATACCTATTTCATGTCACAAGTCAGCACTCGGCTCGTGCACATAGCTTCACGTCCAAGACTACCTAACGGACGCTTACCCATGGCAGGAAAATTGAAACCGCTCGGCATCATTCCGGTTTGCATTGCCATCATCATCTGCATTTGGGTTAAGTCACCGCCAAAGCCGTTGCTTATATTAGGAAAGGGACCGTTTCCGGGCGGCATAGTAAAGCCGTTGGCGTTGTCGGCATTGACGTCGCCCATAAAGCCATTGGGGGGTTGCAATGCTGTCTCGGTCGCACCCTCACCGTCGACCGCTTCGCCAGTAGACTGTTCCGTCGATCCCGCCCCATTTGTCACTGCGTTGGTAGTGCCATCCTCTTCTGGTGTTTCATTCTTTTCGGTCATCTTCGTTAGTAGAAATAGAAAAACAGATTACGAAACAAAGTTAGCAACGGACGTCCTAGATTTCTAGGACATGTTGTCGGCGCCACAAACGTATGCAAAGATTGGAAATTACGAACAGAGATGTCGGTTGAACCACCAATGATGGCGGCAGTCGGGACGATGTTGGTTTTGTCGTTGTCAACGAGGCTGCTGTTGTTGACGTCTGGAGCATCTTCTCGCTTTGCTTCCGCATTGCTACTCTCTTGCATTTGAGAGTCTTGTGCTAAAGACAGAGCATTATCAACAACATTTGCAGATGTACCCGCTCCCTGTGCCTCTCCCACCGAACTCGCGGCCACACCATCCGACACTGCAGCGTGCGCATCTGCACGGTTCGCCTCCACCGGAGCTGGCGTCGCCGTTGACGCGGCGTCTTTGGACTGCTTTGCTCGGTTTGTTTCCCGTTTCTTCAACTCGGTCTTGATGAAAACCCGAATCGTCGACCGCATAACTTTGTTTGGATTGCAATCCGCCGCCGACAGCGGCGTGTGCTCACAAACAGGGCAAGTCGAGGGCAGGGTAGCATGGCCTATTTTTCTGTTAGAAAACGCTGGAATACAGGAAACATCCTTTGAACAGTCCCGCCTTCGCCAATAGGATGAGGGAGGGGGGCAAGGGAAACTGACAATTCTCGTCGATGAGCTGCTCACAACACGGCAGCTTATAAGCATTCACGGCCAATTTGCTGCAAATAGCACAACGGAGCTTCGTGGGAATATCGTCCTCCGTAAGAGAGCTGAAGCACAAGCATAAAGGTTAGAGAAACCAAACGTCACTGCACGGCGCAACACCACGACGAAATTTTGCTCACCTCACAAGCTCCGCCTCGGCAGGAGAAAGAGACTTGGCGGCCATCTCGTCAAGCTTGAAATGCGCCGAATTGCTAGCAAAAGGAGAGCTCGAGAAAACAAATCAACGACGATGGCGCTCCATAAGGTTGAAAGGGATGGAAGGAAAATTGCGACAATAAGAATAACGCGTCGAATAATGAAGTAGCCCGCCCCGAAGATGTCTTGTAACTTATAATATGTGGGCAAATGGACACAAAGCACACCAACGGAAAAGAAACCGGAAACCAGCGGTTATCCGATTGCCATCAAAAAATTGCCCACAGAGGATCGAATTCGCGTCGCGGTATCGCTTCGTGAAGATGAATTGAAAAGCAGATCTTTTTTTTGCGGTCGGTAGTGGCGACGAGATTCCTAATGCCCCATCGGGCGAGCCTGGTCCGTGCACCGTCGCCAATTATGCGCGAGGAGTAAAATGGGTATCACGTGCTCTCATGTATTTGATTGAATTGGGTATTGCTAATACATTATGTAATATTCTTATTTCACAGAGCCTCGCAACGAAATGCTGCGATGCAGGATGAAAGCTTTGACGTCTTCACACTTGAGCAGAAGATTTTACGTTATACGTCATGAAAACTAGTATGCGCCCATCTCGGCGCCGTCCAAAAAAAAAGAAAAAAATCCCGCCGAGTTGAGCAAAACCGTTGAAAGACACATTCGAACAGAGCAAAGCAACGGCGAAGGGAATGCAGAACCGTGGCTGACCTATTTCTTTTGTCTATCTCATAACCAGTTCGTCTTGCCCAGTCTTCACGTATTTGCACGTTCCAGACAAAATGTTCCAATTTTCTTGGGTGATATCTTTTTTTTGTTTATATTGTCACTAGAATGTGCCCTTTTCCTATCGCAGCAATGCTTCCACCGACGCTTATTGCTCGGTCTGGAAGTAGTTGAGCAGGACGGACCGCTCCTGCGACTCCTCACCCCAATCCTTGACAACGACGCAGGAGCAGTTGACGACCTTGCGGGCGTTGCCCTCGCGGTCAAGAACGCCTGTTGCGACATGGGTTAGCAGTGAGACCAGAAAGAAGTGATTGAAGAGAAGAGAACGATGCGAGTCGGGGTACGCACAGAGACCAGCCCACTCGCCGAGCTGCTTGCCGTCGGGGACCTTGATCAGGGGGATCTTGTGCTCGGAGCACAGGGCGATGACGAGCTTCTTGTAGGCGTCCTCCTCGCAGGCCTCGTTCAGGACGCACATGTGCGCCTCGCGGCGGTCGAGCGCCTTGGAAGCTTCGCGGAGGCCGCGGGCGAGGCCGTCGTGGATGAGGGCGAGGCGCAGGACACCCTTGAGGGCGTCCAGGACCGAAAGCTGACCCTTGGAGCCGGCATCCGCCGAAACCTCAACCTCCTCGGTCGCCTCGGGCTTGTTATCTTCTACGTCCGACTGCGAGACGATTGAAACATCAGCCTGTCTGTCTTCCCTTCCCTTCCGTATATAAATTCTGTTTCCCCCATGACGAATGCTGTCGGCGCATAAACTTGTCGCATTGCACCAATTTGCATTTTTCCTGTTTATTCGACATATTTTTCGTGGGACAAGCCGCAGCGAAATTGGCGAATACACAGGGGTGGACAGAAAAATAAACTCACCATCTTGATTGTTCCTTTGTCTGGAAGTTGTCGGTGCGATCCTCGAAGATTTTAATGAAGTTGGAGTTTTGGAAAAAAGAAAAAAGGCCGTGGTTTACGGAGTGGGATATTTTGGCTGAGGCAAGAAAAAGTCGCCAACCATCAATTTTGTGTGGATGAAACTTTTCGCGGTCGAAAATTGTATTACATAATCATGTGCATTGGCGCGGGCGCGACTGCATTTTGTTCCACTTAGGTTAGGGCCCACAAGTAAAAATCTTTGTGCGGGCAAGGAATAAACATGTTCCGGCCAAAAAAAGTACGTCGCACGAAGGAAAAAGGGGAAAAAAACTGCTAAGCTATGGAACGGCGGATTGGAAAAGCGCAAAATTATTCTGCGGGAGCCTTTTTGACCATCATCATCAGCACCACCACTTGGAACCACAAACCGCAAAGACGACAGTCCGGACGCAGTCAACAACCTCCCACCCACTTTCAGGTAGGTTGATTGATTTCTTCCCATGAAAACGGGATTGGGTCCGACGCCAAAAGAAGAAGTCAAGAAGGCGGCCGGCCCGGTGAACCTCATCTTCTCGTTGAGGCTCGTTAAAGACTCGATCCTTTCGTGATGGAGCACACTTGAAGCACCGTTTCGATGCGGGAGGCTGGAGACAGCAATCAAGCCCGCTTGTGAAAGTGGAACTTGATACGCTGTTTCCTTCAGTACCGAGCAGGCAGAACCCTTCTTGAGAATATTCTTCTTTTGTCGAAGGGCACTCTCCACGCTCTAGAGCCTCTAGGACTAACGTTGGATTTTTTTTTTTGCCGCTTGTAAAGATATCACCCCAACACCGCCAAGATGGTCCGGACGTCCGTTCTGCACGATGCTCTGAAGAGCATCAACAACGCCGAGAAGGCCGGCAAGCGGCAGGTTATGATCCGGCCCAGCTCCAAGGTCATCGTCAAGTTCCTGCGTGTGATGCAGAAGCATGGTATGTCTTGTGTTTTGTGGCCGTGTTGTGGTTGTCTTTCTTTCTTTCCGCATTCCCTCCCCCTCCTCCCCATTCGGCATGATAACTGGACGACGGTTTCGATTGCCCCTACGACACTAGTCTTTTAAGTTGCCGATAGAGCAAAAACCACATGCGAGGGAATCTTACACGTTTCTCGGAGCTGTTCACCGGCAACCACACATGACGTTATTTTACGTTTAGTCTCTCGCAACATGTGCTGATTTTCTTTTTCTTTCTTTCTTTTAGGCTACATCGGTGCTTTTGAGGAGGTCGATGACCACCGCTCTGGCAAGATTGTTGTCCAGCTGAACGGCCGGTACGTATTCGAACAGCAACCGCAAAAGTATGGTTGCAGACGAATCAAGGAGTACTAATGTGTTGTGGTCCACAGTCTGAACAAGACCGCCGTCATCTCCCCCCGCTACAACGTGCGTCTGGCCGATCTCGAGAAGTGGGTGGTGCAGCTGCTGCCCTCGCGTCAGTTCGGCTACATCATCCTCACCACCTCGGCCGGCATCATGGACCACGAGGAGGCGAGACGGAAGCACGTGTCCGGCAAGATCATTGGCTTCTTCTACTAGAGGATGCCGTTCGCCGGTTAGGGTTGGACGAGCGGGTTAGCGAGACAGGAAGAAGGAAGAGCACTATTGGTGCTGCGGTTGCTGGTTGGCATACTCGGCGTTTTTTTGGGATTGGAAAAAGGGGACGATCAAGCCGTAGGCGGCTGTAGTCCGAATCAAGAGAAACATGAAAATTGCAAAAATACCGTTCATATGCCGACGGCCAACGCCGGTTCTTTTCTTCCAATTGTTTGTTTGCAAACGGGAAAACATGAGTGAGAACGTGCAAATACGTACTAAAAGGGCCTTGCCTCACATCAGCCAGGGTTCAAACGTATGACTCCGTCCTGCTTTGCCTTGCGCCCGACAAGCTTTCCTAAGAGGCTGTTTCATCGATTCAGGGGCTGCCAGCCCGTGTTAGCCCCCGTATTCTGGCGCATTTAGGGAGATTGCCCGACCCTTAGTCAGCGGTGAAGAGCGTATGCACAGGGGTCGGATGACGCGTTCGACAGTGGACTTGATTGGCTTTTCGGGCTTGGTTTAGCTTGTGACAACGACCTACTAGGACAAATACGAGGGACATCAACAGCGCGCGGCCGCCCGTCCAGCCCAAACTGCGACGGCTCGTTTTTTTTTTTTTTTTTTCAGCCTCCTATGTACAAAGCAACTGCTTTTTTTTTCTGAGGTTTGTCGATCGACCTCGAAAGCAAGAACACCGCTTCCGATGCGGTAGAACCAAGGCATTGCTTTTGCTCTGCGCAGCAAATCGACAAGGCGGCGATTTTCCCGCATCGCTTTTTTTTTCTCCCTCTCCCAGCGAAAACCCACCAGGCATCGCCGTTTCCGTTCTGCCGCCGCCGCCCCTTTTTTTTCTTTTCTTTTCTTGAGTCTCCTTCCTTTTCAGCCATTGTTTCACCTTGACTCGTTTTGCCCTCCCGAGACGCCATGCGGTCCCGACATTACCTGCTCCTGGGCGGCGCGCTGCTCATCGTCTTCAGCTTCTACTCTTTGTCGCGACTCGATGGCCGGCCGCGCTTCGGATCGGCCAAGGGCCAAGAGAAAGCAGAGACACCGACACCGGCAAACCCTCCGCCCATACGGCCTGCGCACCCTGCTCCGCCGCCGCCCGACCTGCTCCCCCCGGCGACGCCCCCGAAACCAGCCTCGACGACCTCGCACGTCATGTGGTCGCTCATCAGCGACGCCGAGCGCGACATGGAGGCGTTGAAGGCGCGGCAGTCCAAGACGCTCCCCGAGGCCGTGGCCGAGTACCGCAAACGCTACGGCATTGCGCCGCCGCCGCACTTTGACAAGTGGTTCGCCTTTGCGCAGGACAACCATGTGCAGCTCATCGACGAGTTCGACACCATCCACGAGCTGCTGACGCCCTTTTGGGGCCTGCACCCGGCCACGATCCGCGCGCGCGCGCAGGAGGCCCTCGGCTACGGCAACCATCTGCTGGGCGTGGCCGTCCGCGACGGCAACGTCACACACGTGGAGGGCGGCGGCGATTGGCAGCGCGAGGCCACCGTGGGCATGCTGCGGCCCTTTATCCAATACCTGCCGGACATGGACCTCTGCTTCAACACACACGATGAGCCGCGCGTCATCGTGCCGCACGAGGACATGGACCGACTGGTCTCGCTGGCCCGGGACACGCACCTGGCGCGCGCCCGCGCCAATGCCGACGCCGTCACCGGCGCCGACGGCAACTCGCCGGGCGGTGATGCTGGTGGTGGTGCTCTGCGTAATAGCTTCACGTCGCCGCCCGTGCCCGGGATCGGCAGCGGCACCCGCTTCGACGAAGCGCGCCAGACACGCTTCAACGAGTTCCCGCACCAGGCGACGTGGACGCACTCGCGCATGGCCTGCCCGCCCGACAGCCCCGCGCGCGCACTCGAGGAGGACGACCGGCGCGACGACCTGGCGCGGTACGGGCTCGGCGAGCTCGGCTTCGTGTACAACACGACGGCGCTCTCGGACATTTGCTACACGCCGTCGCTGAGCGCGACGTTTGGGTTCTTTGACCGCCCCAACGCGTACAACATTGTGCACGACCTGTTCCCCATCTTTTCGCAGTCCAAGGTGTCGTCGTACGCCGACATCCTGTACCCGTCGCCGTGGTACTGGTACGAAAAGGTGGCGTACGACGAGGCGCGCGACCGGCCGTGGGCCGACAAGGTCGACCAGCTCTACTGGCGCGGCTCGACGACGGGCGGATTCAGCCGCGACGGCGGGTGGCGGCGGCAGCACCGGCAGCGGTTCATCCAGAAGATCAACGCGGCCGACCGGGCCAAGGTGCTGGAGAACCGGGGCGCCGACGCGGGCACCGGCGGCCCGGAGGACTGGCAGGTGAAGGAGGTGGCGCGCAGCGACTACAAGGACCTGTTCAACGTGCACTTTTCGCACGTGGGCCAGTGCGACGAGGGCGACTGCGAGGCGCAGAAGCAGTTCTTCACGATCCAAGACCGCGCCGACCAGCAGGACGCGTGGCAGTACAAGTACCTCGTGGACCTGGACGGCAACGCGTTCTCGGGCCGCTTCTACGCCTTTCTCAAGAGCCGCAGCCTCGTGTACAAGCAGGCCATCTTCCGCGAGTGGCACTACGAGTGGCTCAAGCCGTGGGTGCACTACATCCCGCTGAGCCTGCGCGGCGACGACTGGCTGGAGGCGGTGCGGTTTTTCGGCGACGGCGCGCTGGGCAAGAAGGAGGCCGAGCGGCTGGCCCTGCAGGGCCGCGACTGGGCAAACAAGGTCGTCCGCAACGTCGACCTCGAGGCGTGGTTCTTCCGTCTGCTCCTGGAGTGCGTTTATTTTTCTGTTTCTCTTTGTTGTTTTGCCCCCCCACGGCTTTTTTTGTCTCCATTTGTCTTATGCTAACAAACGGCGGTTATTAGGTACGGGCGCGTCATCGACGATGACCGGGAATCGATTGGTTTCTTACCTTGAGAGATCTCCAAACGCATTTGCTTTTTGGTGCCTTTTCCTGGGATGGTTGTTCTCTTTTTGCGAAAAGAAAAATATACACCGCGTGCTGTGGCGCCCTACTAATAATTTAGACACTTCGTATGCTTTTTGATACATGGGAAAAGAGAAAAATTCGGAGAGCGATGCTGGGTTGATGTTTTTACCTCATTTTTTATGGGTTGCGCGTTGCATCTGGGAATGGCGTTTCTGTTGGGTTTACACTGTTTCAATGCTTCTGCCATGCTTGTTAGGCTCTTTTTTTTTGTTTATTCCTGTAGTTTAGGTAGTCGTGGGAAACCAAAAGGTAATATACGCGATCCGCATTGTGCCTACGAACGACATGGCTCCTGGGCGTTCGTGACGGAGCAAACATCGCGATATCCCTACGATATGCCCACGTCCATTTCACAGTCCTTTCGAGAAAACTCAATTCCCAGTTGTTTGGATTGAACTCCAAATGCCATTCACCAAATGCAAACTAAACGAACAATTTCCCGCTAGCTACGAGCCAAAATAAAATGAAACCAGATGCTTTCGGCAGCTTTTAACCCCATTGCTCCGTTTTGATTTCCTTTTCGATCCTCTCTTTTTGGGCTTTCCATCCTTGTCTGTTTCCCTCACACATTCCACCAACGACGATCAACTCAATCTTCCTCATCTCCTTCGGCGTCCTCGTCCTCATCCTCGTCCTCGTCTTCGTCGTCCACCCGGCGGGCGCGGCCGTTGCCGTTTGTGCGGCCGGCAGGTGTTGTGCTTCTATTGCTCCGTGCGCGCCCGTTGCCGGTGTTGTCCGCATCGTCGTCGTCATTGTCGCCGTCGTTTTCGTCCGCACCGTCATCGTCGTCGTTTTGGTCGTGGTGGCGGCGTGGTGGTTGCTGCGGCTGCCGCCCAGCCGGTTGCGTCTCCTCCGCGTCCCCTTCCGCGTCGGCCTCCTCGTCCTGGAAGTGCAGCGGGTCGGCCCGGATCCGCGCAATGTGTTCCCGCATGTCCTCGGGCGGCGCCCGCACCGCCACCTGCAGTCGGTCCACGGGCCGCTCCTCGCCCAGCTCGTCGCCCAGCCCGTCGCCGCCATCGCGGTCGCCCACGCCCCGCGCAATTTGCTTCTGGCGCTGGCTGCGCACCACCGTCCGCTGCATCACGGGGTAGTAGAGGGCCGCGCGCGGCCCGCCGGCCACGGGGCCGCCCAGATCGGGCGCAGCGTCGGCGGCGTTCTCGGTGAACGCCAGCAGAATCTCCTCGGCGTACTTTGTCTCGTGCGTCAGTTCCTTCTCCTCAACCGACTCGTAGGACCGGATGCGGTTGAACGTGAACCGCTCGGCATCGTCGTCGTCGTCGTCTTGCTCGTCCGTCTTGTCGGCTTGCTCAAACGCGCGCCGGAACGCCGCGCCCGTGGCGGCCTGGTCCGGCAGGTAGAACTCGTACTGCATGCGGTTCTGGGGCCGCGGGTTGCGCCGCGGGTCGCGCTCCCAGGCCTTGGTCGCCGCCTCGAGGGCGAGGCGCTGCTCCTCGGTCATGCCGACGGGCTTGAAGATGCCCGACAGCAGCCGCGTGTCGTAGACGCCCGAGCCCGCCACGACCGGGTTGTTGCTAAACTTCACCGTCACGTACGCGCCGCTATCGGGGAACGCGCCCAGGTCGGGCAGCAGCGGGTACGCGGCAGCGAGGCGCAGGTTCTTTTTGGTCGGGTGGCGGACGCGCGCGTAGCCGTCGCGCGCGGCCGCCTGGGCGGCGGCAAAGCTCTGCTCGATCTTGCGCTTGACGTAGGCCGGCGTGCCGGCGTCGGGTTCAGGCGACGGGCGCTTCTCGCCGCGCCGCGCCGACAGCGCCGCCTTGGACGCACGCAGCGGACTCGCCACCGACGTGCCGCTGCCCTTGGAAGCCACAGACGAGATGTATTCGGTGCGGCGCAAGAACGAAACAGCAGCCTCGGACGAGCGCGGCTTGCCCAGGGTGGACAGCGGTTTGAGCAGGGCGCGGTCGCGGGGGTGGACCGGCGGCGGGTGCGGCGCGGCTTGGATAACTGCGGGCACGAGTCAGCACATACGGCTCGCACACGCAGGACAAGATCAAAAGCCATCAGAACAAAACATACCGCTCTCGTCGCCGTCAAACACGCCCGGCATGCCAATCAGATCCAGCGGCATGCCCAGCTCGGCGTCGGCCTCGATGTTCAGCGGCTGCTCCCGCGCCAGGCGCGAAGCAAAGGCCGGGCTCGTGTAGTAGCCGCTGCCCAAGCCGGTGTTGGGAATCTCGAGCAGCTTCGGCGGGTTGGGCGGAGGCGGCAGCGTGTTGGCGTAGCGGATGCGCGCGATGAAATCCTGGTGCACGGCTCTCTCGCCGGCGCCGCCGCGCGACGCGGACGACGACATGGTTGGGTTGTAAAGTGGAGGGCAAAGAGAAGAATAGAGAAACGAAGGAGAGGAGAGGAAAGGAAAAGAAAAGGTTAAATTATGGTCGACGCGTCATTGGTGTGAAGGTTCGGCGGTTGCGCAGACAGAGGGTGTCGATATGGTTTTTTTGGTGGCTAGCAAGCTTCTGAAAAAGCGTAGCGAACAGTGCACGTTGTAAAAGCCAATAAAAAAAATTAATCCAAAATAAAATCCAAAAAGACGCCCCTTCCTTTTCCGGTAGAGTAAGGATTCAATATAGGGGACCCCTCGCCTGTCCGGTCGCCCATGGGTATTAGATAAGCCACTAAAAGCGCGCCAAGGTCCGGCAGCTCTCAGCAGGCTTTCAGTTGACCGGAAATTTGAACCGCCATTTTGCTCACAAAATGTTCTCATTCCCAACAACTTCCATTACTGTGTATGTTTTTGCGTACATTTGTATCAATCCAGATAACCACTGAAAAACGCCTTCACCGTGCCATGATCTCCCCCCTCCGATTACTCTATAAAAGCTCTTCCAGGCGTAAGAAGCACCAAAATGCCAAAGTCCTGCCCAGATTCCAAAATCAATCCGCGATTGTAGTACAGACGGTATAAAAAAGGTTGTTTCCCGAATGAAGGAGACGTGGAAACAACAACAAGAGATCTTTGCAAATACGAAAATGTCATTCTGTCGTCGACATGGCTTCTGGGGGGGAATGTTCAAGATAACTCGTCCGGCATTCTATCGCACTCTCGATGGGTCGGCACATCCTCATTGAAAATCGTAACGAACAAATAGAAAGTGGCCAGCAGAAAGCTAGGAATCATGCGGACCATTCGTGGGAAATATCGCTAGCCGCAAACAGACTTCGCCGTGTACGTTGTGTCGTCCCCGGCCACGCTGTCGTGGTCATCCCGCTCACGAAGAGCTGCTCTTGCCGTACCGAGCCTTGCCGAATGAGAACGGCACGTAGCGGTATTTGATCATGTGCTGGATTTGTTTCCGCACTACATACTGTCAGTACGGGCGGTTCGAGCAAAGGAAATAGCTTTGGGAGGGAGGGGGGACTCACTTGTCAACACAAACAGAACCACCCAGTACATGACCAGGACGGGCCAGAACACGGGCACGTCGAAAAAGGGCATAAAGCTGGACACAAAGCCGATGGCGATGGCGCGCGTGGCAGAGTGCCAGAACTTGAACTCGGGCAGGCGGCGGATGAAGGGCCGGAACTCCTCGTCCTGCTTAGTGGGCAGCGTGCTCGCCGAGCCGTCTTCCATGTCGTTGTCGAGCGCCTCGTTGGACGGGTCGAACTTGGGCTGGAGGAAGGCGAGAAAGAGGTTGAGCAGGTAGATGCCGAGAGCGTATGCGACGATGTACCATCCTTGGGCGAACAAAATCCGCAAGAAGAAGACGACGAGAAAGGCGCCGGTGCCGCACCACCGGTACAGGACGTATGGTGTGGACTGGTCAAGCAGTGCTTGGTATCGCTAGAAACACATACACAGAGAGAGTTAGCAAACAAGCAGAGCAAGCAGAGCAAGCGCACCGTGTCTTTTGCCGTTGGGGCAACCCGCCAGCGCGACGACGTACCCTTTGCAGCCGGGAGGTCTGGGCCGACACGGCGGCGAACGCGGTTTGATCGGGCTCTGCGGAATCCATGGTCGGGGGTTTTGAATATAAGAAAATGAAAATAAATTCAAAAGATCAAAAGGAAGGACAAGAAGAGGAGAACGCGTAGGCTTCGACGGGGTCGACGATCGAGGTTGACAATGTTGAATTCGGAAACCGAGAAATTCGGAACGGAAAAGTCAACGTTTCTGTGCGCAATGACGGCAGCTCACGAAAAAAAGGAGAGGCAGGATGCACGAGTACGTTAATTTTCGCGACGGGTTGGTTGGCAGCCAGCTCTCCGAACCAAATAAGGGAAAAATAAAATGGGGAGCAATTTAAAAAAAAGAGCCAGAGATTACGAAGGCGACCAAAAAAAATAGAAGGCGAGTTTAAAATGGTCGATCTGGCCCGTTTCCCGCGTCGCGGTGTTTCCAGCTAATCATGTGACAGTCGCTACGTCTGGGTTTATGTCTGGGAGGAGAGAAAGAGCACGGCCCCACTATGCAAGTTCGGACGAATTTCATTAAACGTGGCTGTGTGATGTGGCTGTTCATAGTTAGTCATCGACTACGATATGAGGGGCAGCTGGCATCGAGGATTCCCTCGGCCCATCGGCTTTGCGCGGCTTTACACGGGGGAGCTCCCCAACTAGCTTGCCCTCCTCTAGAGCTCCCCCAGTTCTCGTTCTCGACGTCAACACATGTCCTACCGCACCGCTTTTTTTGTTTTTTTTGTGTGTGTTCTGTAAAATAAAACAGTCGGTTTATTGGTCTTCTACCTCCTTCACAATGAATGCCTTGAAACGATTCCAGCCGATTGCGTCACAGCTACGGGCGGGCTCCCGAACGCCGCGGTTCGTCGCCCGCTGCTTTTCGGCCTCGGCCGTCCGGCCCTACGAATACATTGAGGTGTCCGAGCCGCGGCCCGGTGTCGGGCAAGGTGTGTTGCATTTGTCTCCTCTGCTGCGCCGGTTTATACCGCTGGCTGCCCTTCTTGTTCCTTCGTTGCTAATGAGATGGCCCTCGCAGTCACGCTCAACCGCCCCAAGGCCCTCAACGCCCTGTGCACGCCCCTGATCACGGAGCTCAACCAGGCGCTCGCCGCGTTCAACGCGTCCGACCGCGTGCGCGCCGTCGTGCTGACCGGCTCGGCGCGCGCGTTCGCCGCGGGCGCCGACATCAAGGAGATGGCGCCGCTCACGTTTGCGCAGGCGTACACGGGCGCGTTCATCGAGTCGTGGTCGGACCTGGTGACGCGCGTCAAAATCCCCGTGGTGGCGGCGGTGGCAGGCCACGCGCTCGGCGGCGGCTGCGAGCTCGCGCTCATGTGCGACACGCTCTACTGCACGGAGACGGCCAATTTTGGGCAGCCCGAGATCAAGCTGGGCACGCTGCCGGGTGCGGGCGGCAGCCAGCGGCTGACGCGGGCCATTGGCAAGGCGCGGGCGATGGAGCTGATCCTGACGGGGCGGACGTTTTCCGGCACGGAGGCGGTGCAGTGGGGCGTGGCGGCGCGGGCGTTTCCGACGCACGAGGCGCTCATGGCGGCGGCGCTGGACACGGCGGAGACGATTGCGGGCTACTCCAAGGTGGCGGTGCTGGCGTGCAAGGAGGTGGTGAACAAGAGCCAGGACCTGCCGCTGCGGGACGGCGTGGAGTACGAGCGGCGCGTGTTCCACAGCCTGTTTGGCAGCCAGGACCAGAAGATCGGCATGAAGGCGTTTGCAGAGAAGCAGAAGCCGGTGTGGACGAACGAGTAGACGGTTTGGGGGGAGGGCAGGCATTTGTCCATGAAAGAAAGAAACTAAAATCAATAGAAAAGAAAGGGAACAAGGAAGCAGCCAGCACATCGTCATAAACACTACAGACAGTCTGAAAAAGCGATGACCACACAAGGGTAATCGACTTTCTGTGTGGGTCAATCACGGCGTTGCTGTGGTCGTCGGCACTCAACAAGTACCGATCACCCTGACCGTGTCCTCCTCATATACTTCCGCCTTGCCTCGTACCCGCGCCCGTGGGCCTCGCTCCACTCCTCGTAGGAGGTGTAGTTGAATTCGTCGAGTACGTCCTTTGTGCGCGCGTCCAGCAATTCGCCCGTGAGTGGCTTGCGCTCCCAGAGGTCGCGGTAGATGCCTGTTTCGGCGGGTGGTTCTTCCGGGTCGACACGGGTGCGGTTGGCCTTGTCGCCGTGGATGGGGAGCGGACAGGACGACGGCTCGTCGGCGAGCAAGAACTGCAGCAGCTGCTGCTTCTGCTCGTCGAGGAGGCGGTAGATGCGGTAGGTGACCTCGCGGCCGTCGGAGTGAAAATAGACAGACTGCAGACGTGAGATGTGCTCGCGGTGTGTGTCACAGAATTTAAAAGGAAAGGGGGAGGACTGACGCTGGCATCTCCGCCGTCACTGGCTGGCCGTCGGTCGAAGAGCACGACACCGCCTAGGATGCGCCCTTCCGCCCAGTAGCCTACACCGTCGGCGACGCCCTCGGGGTATTGCTGGTAGTCCATGTACCATGGATGGACAAAGAGTGTGGGCGGGTAGAACTCGGTGCTGTAAAAGCTCATCTCCTCGTCCGACGGTCGCCACAACAAAAAGGGGTCATCTTTGGGGCGCACAGGCCCTTGTTGATACAGCCATACAGCGACGTTGTGGAGGGCGACGGCCACCAGCTCAATAAGGCGACTCTGGAACACCCGAGAACCCACAGAAGACGATTGATACGCATGGATCACCTGTAGGAGAAGAAGGTCAGGTCAGAGCGGCGACACACGACGACAGGGCTAGGTTGGCCGGCGGTGCGTATTACAGCTGCATCGAACGGCAACGTGTTCAGGTCAAAGCTGCCCTGAAGTTGTCTCGCTCGTTCCAGCACGTCGGGCGAGAGCATCACATGCTCATCCAGAAGGGGATGCCCAGGGCAGACATTGCCGTAATACGTATCGAGAGCAACACTCGACACAGGAAGACCGTCGACGATCTGGGCGTACGTGAGTTCGGCGATCGGTGTGGCAAGGACGTTTCCGACGGCGCGTCGAAGAACTTGGCGATGCGGATCCTGCAGGTTTGCCATGGAGAGTGTCGCCATCGTCGACAACGGTGTTGGACAGTGGTAATAATTTCCTCTCCCGGTGCTCGGTCGTCAGATGCTGACCTATGGGCAGGAGCAGAGTAAAGGAATGACAGTTTGGAGAGCAAATAATGTGAAAGCTGGAAGAAATATACTATGAATATTCAGTGATATAAATTGCGGTCTATGTCGAAATGCAGGATCTGTAAACCATCTGCTCAGCCGCAATTCAGCATCTCATCCTTCCACATCTCTACTAACCTCGAACAATACACCCGCTTGTCTTCCACAACTCCCTGACGGCCACGTCGAGCATATGAGACATCGAGCTCTATGATTTGTTTTCACGAGAACCACTCGCTGGACATATCCCGTCCGCCACAACGGCCACCAGCTCGTATGCCATGAAGACAGACATGAAGAAGATGTAATGATTACGATGAAGTCATCTGCTTCCTTATTATTATTTATTCATCATTCTTTCAGATAATATACTCTCTTTCCCCCCCGTTATCCTCGTCTCAGCAAAACTCTACACCAGTTTACAGCACTCAGTCTCATCCCGGCATCTAGTAATTACTCGTTTTCCTTTGTGTCTAGTATATTTTTGCCTCCAATGCCAGGTCTGCTCTGTGATATACACAGTTCAACTGGCCTCTCTTCTCGTCAAAACCCGACAAACCTCCTGACTAACGATAACCACGGCATCTCGGCAAAAGAGCTTGATAGAGGATACAAGTCGACACAAGACGAAAGCAAAAGACAAGCCATATTCTCCAGGCAGCACAATAACTAGTTTTGCGCCTGATGTGTAGAGGAAATACGAGGCCTGTGACGAGCCAATCGCTTCCACGGCGTATAAGGTGGTGGTGGTGGTGGGCGGTGGGGGAAACTGGGCGTGGGCGCTAAAAGAAGAAAACGAGCAGCGACCAGCACGGGCTTTTGCTCATGCAGCCTGCAGCCTCTTCAGCCCAACCAACGGCCGTGAGCAAACTCGCCACAGGTCTTGCGGGTGGAAGGCAAACCGTGGAAAAAGAAAGAAAGAAGAAAGAAGCAAGAAAAGAAGAAAGAAGAAAGAACCGAGAAGAGGAACGAGAAAGCAGTGGACGCCACGCAGCGATGACGGACGCAAAGCACACGAAGAAACGAAAAATGAAGCCTTTTCCGTCCATCTACGTGCGTCTTTCTCCTTGCTGCGCCATTGCGTAAACGAGAGCTCGACCGCTCCTGTGTTGTTGTTGTCTTTTCGCTTGTGTTTGACTTGCGCACGAACGCCGACCCCGAGCCGACATGGACCTCGAAAAGGAGCTGACGTGCTCGGTGAGCTTTTTTGTTTCTGTCGAATGGTTTGTTTGTGTATGCCTACCAACCTAACAACGCCCGCGCAGATCTGCACCGAGCTCCTCTACCAGCCGCTCACCCTGCTCGACTGCCTCCACACCTTTTGCGGTGCCTGCCTCAAGGAGTGGTTCGCCTGGCAGGCCCGCGCCGCCGAGACCCGCCCGACGCCACCCGCCCCCGGGACGCCCGTGTTCACCTGCCCGGCCTGCCGCGATGCCGTCCGCAGCACCAAGCACAACGCCACCGTGGCCACGCTGCTCGACATGCTGCTGACCGCCCAGCCCGACAAGCGCCGGCCGCCCGACGAGGCCGCCGAGCTGGACACCAAGTACCGCCCGGGCGAGGACGTCCTGCCGGCCGCGTGGCGGCGCGACGGCCACATGCGGACGCCGCGCACGCCCGCGCAGCTGCGGCTCGACGAGGCCGAACGCCAATTGCTGGACGACGTGCGCGCGCTGAGCCGGCAGGAGGCCATGGCGTTGGCGGTGGCGGGGATGGGGGCGGAGGTGGCCCGCAACAACGTGGCGCGCGAGAACCGCCGGCGGCGACGCCAGGTGCTCCGCGGCCTCTCGGCCGCCGATTCCGCCTCCGACGAGGACGGCCGACTCGCCGTCCGCACGGCTGCGGCCGGCGGCCGCCACAATCACAGCGGCCGTAGCAGTAGCAGCCGCCGTCGCAGCGGTGGCTCCCCCGGGCACGTGCCAACAGCAGCAGCAGCAGCAGAATCCGCAACACCCCCGACAACGGCAGCCGACGCCGAACGCATCGTCGGCCACCAGTCGTCGCTGCGGTCGCTGATCAGCGGCGCGCACGAGCAGCCGTTGTTTGCCCCGGGCTCGTCGGCCGCCGCGGACGCGCTCGACATTGAACGCGAGATTGCCGAGTTTGCGCAGCAGATCCAGGAGGAGGGCCTCCTCGACGGCCTGGATCTCGACAACGTCGACCTGGTCAACGACAACGAGCTGAGCCAGCGCATTGCCGAGGCGTACCGGCGGCGGCAGCGCGGCCGGACGCGGCCGGACGGACATTCCTCTCGCCGACGCAACGCCAGCGCTGTCTCGCACACGGACGTGCCCACGGTGGCAACGACCGCCGCTGGCACCGGGGCCGGCACCGGGGCCGGGGCCGGAGCCGGAGCCGGTACCCCGACCCACGACCGCTCGCCACGCCGGCCCACGTTGGCCGTGCCGGGCGCATCAGCGGGGTCGTCTGTGCCACCCTCGTCTTCGCGCACGTCCAGCCGGCAGCGCTCCCAGTCGCACTCGTCGCACCGCAGCACGCGGTCTACGGGTTCCGTGGGTGGCGGTAGCGTAGTCAGTGGCGGTAACAACACTCTTGTTCCGCCGGCTGCGAGCTCGTCGGCCGCGGTGTCCAGCAACACCACATCCTCCAACCATCTCGAAGTACAGGACGTACACGCGCAACAGCGCCACTCTCACCACCAACACCATCAGCGGCGCCGCACAGCCAGCGAAGGCCGCAGTGCAACAACCTTGCCGACAAACGTTTCGGCCGACGACAACACCAACACGGCGGCGCGCCCCAACGCCCGCTCGCAAACGGACTTGCCCTTGCGCCCGGCGAAACCGACCGGGGGACACAGAGTGTCCAGTGCCGGCGAGCCACCAACACCGACGAGTCGGCCTGGCCCTTCCGCCGTCGTGTCCACTACCTCCTCTGCGTCAGCCAGAGCGGCAATCGCCGACCCGTCGCCGTCGTCGTCTTCGTCGTCACTGGGCTCGGCCGCGTCGCCCACGGCCACCTCCTTTCACGCCCGCGCGTTGGCCATGGGTCTGCCCAGATCGTCCCCACATCAGCAGCCGCGGCAGTCCCTAGCGGAGCTACCGGCGTCCAGCGACGACGACCGTGCGCGTGGACCGGCAGCGGCGACGGCGACGACGGCGACGACAGCGACGGCAACGTCCGCTGCTCCCTCGCAACGACCAGCAAACAACCGCACCCCACCTGCCGTACTGGCCTTGGCGGCCAACTTTGCCGCACTGCCCGTGGCTTTTGACCGTTACGAAGACACGTCGCCGGCATCGGCGTCTGCGGCGTCCCCGATCCTCCCGCCACCGCCACCGCCACCACCACCACCCCCTACAACCCTCGAACTCGTCTGTTCCCGCTGCGGCAAGGCCAACATCGCCTACGACGTGCACTACAACTGCGCCGTCTGCCACCACGGCGACTGGAACCTCTGCCAGGCCTGCTACCGCGCCGGCCGCGGGTGTCTGCATTGGTTCGGTTTTGGATACGCGGCCTGGCGGCGGTGGGAGTACCAGAAACAGCAGCAGCAGCAGCAGCAGCAGCAGCAGCAGCAGCAGCAAATCGGGGCTGCCGGCGAAAGACGACGGGACGAGCAGCACGCTGCCGCGTCCCCGGCACCGACCCCGCCCCATATGCTGACGGCCAACCGATACGTCGTGCCGCCGGCTTCGTTTGCGGACGCCGACCCCCACGACTGGCTGGAGAGTGGCGTGTTTTGCGCCGGGTGCAAGGCGTGGGCCAACAGCTGCTACTGGCGCTGCGACGTCTGCAACGACGGCGACTGGGGGTTCTGCAACGATTGCGTCAACCAGGGCCGCTGCTGCACGCACCCGCTGCTGCCCCTGACGCACGAACCGCAGGTGGCGGCAACGGCGGACCACACCCCAACGGGGTCGTCTATTCCGCCGCCGCCGCCGGCAATCCCGTTCCCCACGCCGCCGCCGCGTCCGCGGTCGTCTGCTCTGCTGCAGGTCGCCCACAAACCCGACTCCGCAGTCGCGTCGTCGTCATCATCATCTTCGTCTACCGCTACCGTTACTGCTATTGTTACTACCCCACGCATTGGTTCCTTCCGCCCCCTGGTCTTCACCACAACGTGCGCCCGATGCCGCCAGACCATTTCGCCGACCCGGGCCCGGTTCCACTGCTACGCCTGCCGCGGCGTGGACGCAACGCACAACAAAGCCACTGGCATCGGCGACTACGACCTCTGTCAGGCGTGCTACACGGGCGGACGGCTCTCGGACGGAACGACGATGGCGGTCGAGAACGGTGTCGCGGGCTGGCGGCGCTGCTTCGCTGGCCATCGCATGGTTGTGACTGTCTTTCGTGCAGATGGCGACGGCGGTGGCGGCGGCAGCGGCGGCGGCGGCGGCGGAAACGGGTCGGCGACGAGCGGTGTGTTGCGGCGTGTGGTTGTGCAGGATTTGGTGGGCGGATGGCGGCTGCAAACGGCGGCGTCGACGTCGGCACGCCCAACCGGCGCCGACAGCCCCGCCGTGGAAACGTGGTACGTCGGATCCGCGGAGACGCGGCTGCACGAGTGGACGGTCGCGCGCGACGTCCGGCAGAGTACGCAGGCTTTAGGGCCCGGCCGTACGTCGACCGCCGCCGCCGACTCCGCTGCCTTTCCGCCACCCTCGGGCGGGCTGGGCCGCGCGGCCGTGGCGCGGTGGGCGTGGTACCCCGAGGCCGGGGCGGACGACGAGCTGCCGTTCCCGCGCAAAGCGGAGATCCGCGAGATCGAGGACGTCAACGGGGAGTGGTTCTACGGGGTGTACATGGGGCGGCAGGGCCTGTTTCCGGGCGGGTACGTGACGGTGATCTGAGGCGCAGGGGTTGGATGCCAGTTGATCCTTTCCATGATCTTCTTATGTTTCGGTATTTCTTTCTTATTTTTAGATCAATGATAGCACACAAAGCATAGCATGACCGAATGGTTCTTGGATAATGAAAACAAGGCGCCTATAGAATAGGACACTTGTCTTTCCTATGATCAAAGACAAGTTATCCCGGTGCTTTACTCTCACGCAGTCGCCGTACAAGTTTGGCTCTGGTCGCCGGTGTCCGAGTGCCTGGATCAGCGTACACCAGACAGTAATGGACTGGTTCACAACGGCAGTCGAAAACAGAAGAGAAATAGGGTATATGTCGGTTTGCTAAACAAGAAGCCAAAAGACCAAACGGCTGTTGTACATGCAAAGGATACGAACAACGGGAAAGCACGAAGAGGCAACGACGTCCGCACCCAACCCCCCCCCAAAACGCCTGCTCCCGTCTTTGCATTGCCAATCATAACAAGCCCTGCTTCTGCAGATCGTAATACACCTTCTCGGGCATGACGTGCCCCTCGGCGTCCTCCATCTGGACGACCGAGCTCTCGTCCGTCTTGTGCCGCTTCTTCTCCTTTTGGATCTTGTCCCACAACCGCAGCGCCTCCTCGATCTGTGTAATGTCGCGGAACAGGCCGGGGTTGTTGATGCCCAGACACCGCAGGCCGTGGATGTGCCGGCTCTCGTTGAAGTGTTTCTCGAACGCCCGCCGGCCCATGTACGTATAGTGGCCGCAGATCTCGCAGTCGAACTCGACGCCCAGCCCGTGCAGCCGGTACAGCCAAAACGGGATCGGTTTGCCGTCCCAGGCCAACGGCAGTTTCTACGATTGTCAGCGCAGCCACAAAAAAAAAAAAAAGGAAGAAAAAGAAAAAAAAAAAAACCCACCAGAGGATTGTAAATCTTGTCGTCGTCGTTCTCGTCCTCCCCCTCGTCCACGTCCATCGGCTGCGGCGCCTGCATCACCATGTTGTTGAGGTTCTCCAGCTCCTGCTGCCGCTCGCGCTCCGTCATACCCTGCCGCCGCTCGACGTTGACCCGCGTGTCCTCCTTCTCCGTGCTCATCGCCGCCACGAGCCGCTGCACGCGGTATTCGCGCGCGGCCACCGCGCGCTCTTTGAGCCGGTGCGCCGCCGCCCGCACACCGTCGCCTGCGCCGCCACCACCTGCTGCAGCAGCTGCGTCTGTTGTTCCATTGCCGCCGTGCCGGGCGGCGCGCTGCTCGGCGGCGCGAATGTGCTTCCGTCCGGTCAGGTGACCCTTGTACACGTTCTGGTTCTTGAACTCCTTCTCGCAGTCGGCGCACCAGACGGCGTCGGGCGTGCTCAGCGGCGGCGGGCCGTTGCTGTCGGCATCGTGCTGCGCCGCCGCGCCCTCCTTGCCGTTGTTCTCGCCGCCGCTGCCGCCGCCGTCGCGCTTCCAGTTGGGCAGCTCGTCCTTCTCCCAGAGCCGGTCAAAGTCGCTGTCGAAGCCGGTAAAGACCTTGTCGAGATTCTCGAGCGGGCGCGTCTTGCGCATGAACCCCTCGAGGTACGCGGCCAGCGCGCCGATGTACTGGAAGTACGCCTCGGTCAGCTTGTCGCTGCGCCGGACGCCGCCGGCGCCGGGCGCAAAGTTGTCAAAGGCCTCGAGGTACTGCAGGTACGTCAGGCGCTTGACGTTGGGCAGGTTGACGTAGGCCTCGTAGACGGCGTTGAGGTCGAAGTAGCGGCCGAAGCCTTCCTCGCCGGAGAACATGGTGTCGACGAGCGAGGGCAGCACCTCGTTCGGGTCGGTCGGCCGCTTGGGCCGGTACCGCTGGTCGGGCTGGTCGATGGGCTCGTTGGGGTAGCGCGCGTGGTAGACGAGGGTGTCTGCAGCCTGCTGGTAAAACAGGTCCAGCGGGTCGCCGGAGTCGCCCACGAGGCGCACCTCGTCCGTGCGCTCGGCCTGGGCGGCGTGGTACAGGCGCAGGGCCTCGCGCGACTGCGCCTGCATGTGGTCGAGGAGCTGGGCGACCTCGTGCTGGCGGTTGAGGCGGTCGCGGACCTGCGTGGGCTCGTCGGTCAGCCGGTCCACGACCGCCTGCTCGAGCCGCTCGAGATCCTCGAGGAGGTACCGAATTTCTTCCAGAATCATTGTGATCTTGCTGGGGGGGGAAACGTTGAAGGTTCTGGAAGCCGAGACGCTAACAAAAAGCTGTTTTGGTAGAAGATCTAGCCAGTGATTTGGGAGGCGTCCCGCTAGCGTTCGGAGGGACATTTTTCCGGCGCAAGGCTAAGCGGGTGGCCAACCTTAAATATTTACAGACACGCTTTTGACAAACCGTCTGAGGAACGACGTCGAACAATGCTCGTTTGCAGATAAAGAATTCACGGCAAACTAACGAAAGCTCGAATTATTCATCTCTTCCTCACTGTCTTTACACCAAATACACACCATGGCGGAAGCGAGCGGTAGCAATGACCGGGGCAAGCTGGACGACCGGGTGGAGTTGACGACCTCCAAAGAGGTCAAAGTGTTTCCGACGTTTGAATCGATGTCGCTGAAAGGTACGGTGGTTTTGTTTAAGCCATGGTGTAGCTGATGACGCGTTTCCCTGACGGATTGCTGGACTAGAAAACCTTTTGCGCGGCGTCTACGCCTACGGCTACGAGACGCCCTCAGCGGTGCAGTCGCGCGCGATCGTGCAGATCTGCAAGGGCCGCGACACGATTGCGCAGGCGCAGTCCGGCACGGGCAAGACGGCGACGTTTGCGATCAGCATGCTGCAGGTGATCAACACGGCGTCGCGCGAGACGCAGGCGCTCGTGCTCTCGCCGACGCGCGAGCTGGCGACGCAGATCCAGAGCGTCGTCAAGGCGCTCGGCGACTACATGAACGTGCAGTGCCACGCGTGCATCGGCGGCACCAACGTGGGCGAGGACATCCGCAAGCTCGACCACGGCCAGCACATTGTCTCGGGCACGCCCGGCCGCGTGGCCGACATGATCCGCCGCCGCCACCTGCGCACGCGCAACATCAAGATGCTCGTGCTCGACGAGGCCGACGAGCTGCTGAACCAGGGGTTCCGCGAGCAGATCTACGAGGTGTACCGCTACCTGCCGCCGGCGACGCAGGTGGTCGTCGTGTCGGCGACGCTGCCGCAGGACGTGCTCGAGATGACGTACAAGTTCATGACGGACCCCGTGCGCATCCTCGTCAAGCGCGACGAGCTGACGCTCGAGGGCCTCAAGCAGTACTTCATCGCCGTCGAGAAGGAGGAGTGGAAGTTCGACACGCTGTGCGACCTCTACGACACGCTCACGATCACGCAGGCGGTCATCTTTTGCAACACGCGGCGCAAGGTGGACTGGCTGACGGACAAGATGCGCGAGTCCAACTTCACGGTCAGCAGCATGCACGGCGACATGCCGCAAAAGGAGCGCGACAGCATCATGCAGGACTTTCGGCAGTTCAACACGCGCGTGCTCATCTCGACGGACGTGTGGGCGCGCGGCATCGACGTGCAGCAGGTCAGCCTCGTGATCAACTACGACCTGCCGAGCAACCGCGAGAACTACATCCACCGCATCGGCCGTTCAGGGCGGTTCGGCCGCAAGGGCGTGGCCATCAACTTTGTGACGAACGAAGACGTGCGCATTCTGCGGGACATTGAGTGTGCGTTGTGCTCCTTCCATTCCACCGTCTGTTTCTTTCAAAAAACAAAAACACAAACAAAACAAGACTAAACTATGCTGCAGTGTACTACTCAACCCAAATTGACGAGATGCCGATGAACGTGGCCGATATCCTGTCGTAGGCACGCAGCAGACGGAATCGAGGAAATCAACAACGAGATGCTTCGCTCTTTCGTCAAAGGAATACGGACGCGGGTCTGCAACACGAGCACATCCGATTCGGGCACGCAGCGCCGAGTGACCGGCGAAGGCATGGAAGCGGAAAAGTGGGAGGAAATGGGAGCATGTTTGTAACGGTGAGTAACTTTTCCGTCTCGCGACAAGCCGGCTGTTTCTTGTTTTTCTTCTCTTTGCTTCCGCGTTTACTGACTTCATCTACAACGTAGTACCGTCTCCATATAACCAGAATGAAACTCACAGATTACCAACCACTACGCTTAATGGTCGAGTCGTTTATGATCAATGGCGTTGTGGCAGGCGTGGCGTGTTGCAACCTTGGGACGGAAAATATTGGATTGCTTAGCATACGGGGTAATACGGTGGAGTTCGGTCACTGTGGCCCTTCCGCACGCCCCGTACAGCGTGCGTCGTCTGCACGATTACCGAATAACGACGTGATACGAAGTAGCTGCCCCATAGCTTAGCGGCTCCGCGAATTTCGAATGAAACTTCTCCAAGCAGACAAGAACTGCCGCCGGCCTATTGCTCCGGGGAACGGCCGTGGGTGTACAAGTGTGCGTTGAGGAGGTGGATGCCATTTTTTCGGGTGCAGCTTTGCGGCGAAAGAAGGACGTTCAGGGCATCAGGACGAGCTCCGTGCTGCAAGGATCGTTCGAAATATGGAGTACGGATGAAAGAGAGGGAGGTCCCGCCTGGGGGGGGACCCTTCAGGGGTGGAAGCAGACATGCGGATACGGAGATGAGAGAGAGCAGCACAGAATGCAACCATGCGTGCAGGACCAAGACAGTTTGTCGCCCTCCCACGGAGCGCTCCGCGGACGACGCGCCAACTCGGGTCTAGACCAAAGGCCGATGACGAAAACAAACAATGACCATCTGTCTGATTCTGA
Organism: Fragosphaeria purpurea; assembly: GCA_002778095.1. Classification (NCBI taxonomy): domain Eukaryota; kingdom Fungi; phylum Ascomycota; class Sordariomycetes; order Ophiostomatales; family Ophiostomataceae; genus Fragosphaeria; species Fragosphaeria purpurea. The sequence continues at coordinate 3,910,189 of PCDL01000021.1, read as the reverse complement.
CGTGTAGCTGTAATGTGGTCCAGCTGCCTCTTCCCACCCTATCGTTTGTTGTTCTGTTTTCCTTTTCGTCTATTCCTCTTCCGGAACGGCTTCCCATTTCCGGTCCGGCGTCTTGGATCCTGCTGGCGCGGATTTCGATGGTGAAGTTGGTGTCACCCAAGCATAAATAAGGGAGGTGTACGGTAGAGGGTACACACTTGCGCAAGCAGTCTGCCATTGTCATGTCCGTACTCCGTACTGCGTGCCCCGTAATCATACGGATAGCTTCAACCTCGATCCCACCGGCCCACCACACCTCATCACCCTGGCCGTTAGTTTTCGCACCAAGGCTATTCTTCTCGTTTGGTCCCCTTCATTTTAGCTGCCAGAGAGGTCAGTGCATCTCAAACTGCGCAGCTTGTCTTTTAAGTTGTCTGTTGGGCGGGATAGGGTCGCAGAGCGGATAAAAAGGCAGAAACCGGTAACGAGACCGCAATCGGCGTGCGCCGGATGTCCTCCGGATGTCCTCCTTCATACGACGATATTCCGTAGCCATACTCCCTTCGTAGAGACAACAGCAGAGGAACAGGTCGGACTTGCTCCGACCTGGTTCGTCTCTCCTGACTATCCCTCTGCGTCTTCGTTTCCCGGTCCCTGGTACCTGCATAGGGTTGCATTGAAGTGGAGAGGCTAGACCGGGGATTCCCTCGTTGGGATGGCACCCTAGCCTTGCCCACGCAGGCGCCGGCCTTCCTGGGAAACAAAGAACATAGGGGCAGGGGAAAAAGGAAAAACAGACGTTGCCCAATGCGAGCTGCAGGCGTGCACGGAGACGATGGTGGCTCAGGGGCCGCGCCGGCGCACGCAACCGTCGTGCACTGTCGTCGTTGGCGTCGTTGGCGTCGTCTCGTCTTGTCTTGCCCTTTGTCTCCCTCGGTTGCCTCTTTGGCCCAAGCTCCTTTTCCCTTCTCGGTCTTCTTCACCCACCCGCGAACAAGGTCCTTCCCGGACATGCGGGTGGTGGGCTTTTTGTTTTCCTCAGAGCCTGATCGCCGGAAGATGGTCGTCATAACAATGGCCTTTCTTTCTTTTCCCTCTTGCCGGCCCGCGCAGCACATCTCCCCCCACTGACAAGGGGAGCACAGAGCTTTTTTTTTGTTCTCACATTTTCGACAGGGAAGATCACGCCAAACCTGGCTTCGTCGGGTCCTCTCTTCGTTTCTTGTGTTCTGTCCCCCCTCGGTCCCCTTTAACTTGTCCCACTCCCTCCCTATTCTCCTCTGGAGTAAGCGGCTAGAGCCTAACGACGATCCACCTCGTCGAGAATCCCGTCTCTCTCCCCTTTCCGCGCCCTGCATTTTGCTGGTTGGCGTGGCTCCTTGGTACCAGCAAAGATGCGTCGTCGTTGCAACGGTTTTTGTCCTCCGTACCGACGGAGTCGCATGCCGTACTATCATATTATTTCTCTGTATTGGATCTGCGCTGTGTAATAAGAAAGAACGTGTGTACGAAGTAATCACAACATAACCAACGGAGCAAGTGCCGGCAAACAAAAAGGAAGAAAAGTAATCCCAAAGTCTTATGCATATCAAGAGGCGTACGAGAGTATTGTTCAAACCGGTCTTGCCCCTTTTGCAATTCCACGAACAACGCCATTCCCCAGTTTCCTCCTTCCTAACATAGCCGCCCCGGTCTTCCTTGCGTTCATCGCTTGGCAAGACAACGTCTCCTCCTCACGAACTTCTGAACTTGTTCCCCTTTCCACTTCGTTTCGACATCACCATTTCGCCATCACCACATCACAAGCTTTGGCCTCAGCACGATCTCATCGCCTCTTTTCTCTCAGCTCGGCAAACCGTTGACTGATCGCACTCGGCAGCGCCACAGGACTTACCTGGCTCTCCCATTCATTTCCATTTTTTCTTCTTTTTTTGTTTTCTCCCACTTCTCTCTTACGGTTACTTTCGTATCACTTTTGCCACCAACTCGTCTGGACCCCCCCTCTGGCTGGCCAGATCTCTCTTCTGCCCTGTGGTTCGTTCTTCTAGCCTCGTGTTTTTGCCTCCCCTGAGGCACGACCCGCAGATCCCCGTCGGGTCGTCTCGTTGGCATTTTTGGACAAGCTGTTGACGCTCGAGATTTTTTTTAATATCGTGCTCGTCAACTCTTTTCTTTCTCTGTTTGACTTAAAAAACAGAAACGCTGAAGTCGCCTGCTCTTGATTTCCGTCTAAACCAGCTTATCTCCAGTTAATTCTCAGCTTTTGTGCAACCTGTGACAAAACAGCTTCTCGACCTCGGCAACTTCTCTTCGGCCGCCTCCGCTTCTGTCTCACTTGTTCTTTGTCCTGTCCTATCGGCCAGCTATCTTTTACTTTCGTTCAGCGCGCTTTTTGTCGGGCCTCTAAGCTCCTCTTCCCCCCCCCACTCACAATGGGTCTCTTTTCGCGGAGGGATAAGGACAAGACTCTGAGAGCGGCTGCAGACCCCGCCCACGCGCTGACCGCATCCCACTCCGATGCGTCTCTCAACTCGGGCAGCTCCCTCCGGTCGCCCGCTTCGGCCACCACACCTGCTTTTCCCAGCACCGCCAACCAGCCGCATTACGGACTGTCTGGTGGACGCACAATGGACCGCTCCTCGGCCGGCACCACGGGCACCGCCGGCACGTTGGCCACGGCCGCGACCACTGCTTCGCTGCCAACAACGCCGTCGACGCCGTTTATGCCCGCCCACCTGCCCAAGGTCGACCTGCCGCGTCCGCCCGACCCGGCCCTGGACCCCGCCGGCTACCTGCGCAGCTTGCCCGCCGTGCGCGAGCGGTCACGCATCGTCAGCGACCGGGCCCTGCGCAACGACCTGGCTCACTTTGACGTCGACATGAGCAAATTCGCCGACGTCGTCCGTTTCGTGTCACAAATCATCAAGCGCGACTACGATGCGCCCTACGCGCCGTCCATCCCGCCGCACGGCCGGTATCAGCATTTTGCCGTCGGTGGCCGGGACCGCGTAGCCATGCTGCTGGCCACGTTCCCGGCCGAGATCGACCCGGCCGAGCGCTGCCGCCGGCTGATCGACCTGTTTTTGGTCAGCGTGCTGCTCGACGCCGGGGCCGGTACGGAGTGGCAGTACAAGAGCACCGAGAACGGCCGGGTCTACCGGCGTTCGGAGGGCTTGGCCGTGGCCAGCTTGGAGATGTTCAAATCCGGCTTGTTTTCGAGCCGCCCCGACTCCAACAAGACCCAGGTCGACAAGGACGGCCTCCGCACCCTGACCGTGGATGTGCTCGCCAAGGGCCTGCAGGCGCGGCCCGGCAACGCCGTCGCGGGGCTAGAGGGGCGCGCAAATCTGCTGATCCGCCTCGGCGACGCACTCGCCAGCAATCCCGAGGTCTTCGGCCCGGACGGCCGCCCGGGCCACATGGTCGACTATCTGCTGGCACACCCGACCACACAAGCATCCTCGATGCCCATCGTGCTCTTGCCCGTGCTGTGGACGTTGCTGATGGACGGCCTGGCGCCCATCTGGCCCGATTCGCGGACGGCGGTCAACGGCGTCTCGCTGGGCGATGCGTGGCCGTGCAGCGACATGCCGCAGCCGACGCTGTCGACAGGCTCTCCAGCCGTCGCCGGCGCCGGCGCTGCCCATGTTGAGCCTTGGGAGTCGATTGTGCCCTTCCACAAGCTGACGCAGTGGCTGACGTACTCGCTGATGCAGCCGATGCAGTCGCTGCTGAAAATCCACTTTGTCGGCACGGAGCTGCTGACGGGCCTGCCGGAGTACCGCAACGGCGGCCTGTTTGTGGATTTGGGTGTCTTGAACCTGAAACGGCCCGACGTCGAGCGCGGACTGGCCAACTACCGCGCATACTGCGACCGCACCGGGACCAGCAACGTGGAAGTGGCGCCCATGTTCGAGCCGAGCGACGACGTCGTGGTGGAGTGGCGGGCCGTGACGGTCGGGTTCCTGGACAAGCTGCACGCCGAGGTGAACAAGGCGATGCAGGCCGACCTGCAGGGCCACGAGCTGACCCTGCCCCAGATTCTCGAAGCGGGCAGCTGGAAGGTGAGCACGCCTTTCTTGCCAGTTTCTAGACGTTTATATTGCTGACACCTCTTTCTAGGGAGGCCGTGAGATCGCTGAGATGTCGCGTCCCAACACCAAAGAGCCGCCCATCTTGATCGATTCAGACGGGACGGTATTCTAAAACATGCCTTGCCTTCTCTCTTCCTTTTTATATTTCTTCCTTTTTTTCTTTCCTTTCCCCCCATCGCATTTCTTTCTACTTGGATACGTTGCTTTTTTTACGTTTCTTTTCTCATTCTCGCGGTGGTTTTCGGCGTCTCAAACAGAAGCGCCTCCAATTTTGTACATATTTACCCCATTCGCCATGGCTGCATTTCAAATTTGTCATGCTCATTGCGTTTTGACACATTGAGCGACTCCAAAAATAAACGATTTATAAAGGACTACGTCGGGCTGGCAAGAACAACAGATGGAGCATTTTGAATTAACGAGACAGGATCATCAATGGCCTTATGGAGTCCTTTTTTTCCGGTACGATCAATATGCTCTGATCTTCAGGTTCCAGTTCTGGGATAGGGACAAGGAGTGTATAAAATCCATTACTGTCTAAAACGTAATAGGGCCAATCCAAGTTCCAAGCCCAAGAAAAAGGACAAAAAAAGTAACCAGCCGAAAGCCCGTTATGCGTCTTCACACTTGCCATAACTTTTCTTTTGCGCCGAAGGAAAGAAAAAAGAAGAGAGAGCACACACCCATTTCTGTAATAGTACACTGTCCTTCCATTCCATTTCTCTCTTTCCACACCCCTCGCCCCTTCTCGCTTACCGCTTCCATGCGTCCCCGTCCTTGTTGGCCACGGATTTCTTCAGCTCCCGGTACCGCCGCTGCGCTTCGCGCCGCCGGTACAGATTCTCCTCGTCTTCCAGCGCCCGGCGCTTCTCGTACTCCTGCGCCTTTTGCACCGACTGCCGGTTGTGGGCCTGGCCCTTGCTCTCCTTGGCCGTGCCCGTCATCTTGTTCCAGCCCTTCTTGACCAGGTCGATCGTCGACGGCGGGCCCGGTTTGGGCGGTGCCGCGGCGGCCGCCGCGCCGTCACCGCCCTCCACGACGGACGCCGTCGTGCTGATCGTCCGCGGCGCGCGCCACGTCGCCCCCGGGGCCAGCCGGAAGGCCACCGGGTTCGTCGCCGCCCGGCCGCCCGGTCCACCAACACCGCCGCCGCCGCCGCCGCCGCCAGAGAGCTGCTTCAGCGGCGGCAGGCCGCTCCAGTTGCGCAGCCACGGCTGGTGCCACAGCCACGTCTGCAGCAGCTGCAGGAGCGACGACGCAAGGAAGAAAAAGGTCAGGCCGGCGCTCATCTTGACGGTGATGAGGATGGTGACGGGCGTGAGAACGATCTGGACGAGCTTCATCACCTGGGCCTGCTCGGGGCTCATGTAGACGATGTTGATCTGGTGGTAGTCGTTATTAGTACTTGAAAACAAAACTACACATTGACTGTGGACTGGGGGGGGGGGGGGGGGGGAAATGGGAAAGAGGGGGGCCGCTTACCCGAAAAATCAGAAACATGATGCCCGCGGACGCCAGGGGCAGCACAAAGTAGGGATCCGGCACGCTAAAGTCGTGGAACCACAACAGGCCCGAACTCTCCCAACCGGGCACAGGCAGCGTCGCCATCGACCGCAGCAGCCGGAACATGCCGTAGCCAAAGGGGACGTTCACCAGCGGGATGAACGTCTTCCACAGCGACGCGCCCGCCTGCCGCTGCAGCCGCTGCGTCGTCGCCCGCAGCTCCATGGCCCGGCCCTGGCCCGCGGCGCCGCCCTGCAGCGCCGCCTGCTGCATCTCCTTCGTGGCGGCCATGTACGCGGGGTTCTGCCGCAGCTGCTGGAACTTGGCGCTGTGCTCGGCCGCCGTGAGCGAGGGGAAAAAAATGGCCGCACGGAAGAGCAGCACGGCGCCCAGGATCGACATCCACCAGGGCAGGCCCGCGGACACGTGCAGGTGCTCGAGCAGCCACTCGCAGATGCTCGTGGGGCCCCAGCCGAAGTCGAGGCCGAGCGTCTTGAGGTAGCCGATCTGCTCGGGCAGGTCGAGCAGCGCCGAGCCGTCGAGCAGGTCGGCGACGGTAGAGGCGGCGTCAACGCCGTCGCCGGTGCTGCTGCTGCCACCAAGGGGCGACGGTGACGGTGACGGATTGGCAGAAAACGACGCCGCGTCGGCTGTTTGTGGGGCGGTATCTAGTGACGATGCGGGTGACGATGGTAGTGGTGGTGGTGATGACGATGCAAAGGATGAGGATGATGAAGGCGCTGGAGACGACGAGGTCGCTCCGGATGCCGCCAGGTCGTCTGCGGGTAGGTCTGCGCTCTTCTTGGACGACGACCAAGGGAAAAGGGAAAAGGCCGCTGCGGAGGAGGGAGGAAAGGTGTGGTGGGTTGTCGCGGTGGTCGTGGTGGTGGTCGTCAAAGAAGTTATGCGCCGGCCGGATAGTTGGCTGATTGTGACAGCGGCACCGTCCCTCCTACTCCGCAGCACCGTACCGAAATTCCGTACGCAACCGGTTCGTGTGTATGGCGAGACCTGTGAGACGCTTGTATTAGCCATGGCTATTTTTTTTTTTTTTTTTTTTTTTTTTTTTTTTTGAAATGACCTACCACAATAGCCTGCCGTAGCCGCATGGCCTGGGCCGGCCGAACGAGTGCTTTTCTGGCAAACATCATGCACAGAGAGCGAGCAATGGACGCCCTTGTCTCGTTCGTGGTATAATAGAGAGTTGGCCGTGAGAGAATCGCACGAAAGGTTGAACGGGAACAAGAAAAAAAAACGTTTCGGCACGACTGTTAGCGCGTTAGCTCTCTTTCACTCAATTCGTATGGGTCGCGGGGGGGAAAGACCACCTATAAAAGCGGGTCGGGTCAAGTCCTGGCACTTGCTGGCGGGCCGGCAAAAGCCGAGATAGGACGCAAAAAAGGGCATCAAAAGCCAGCAAGTGTTTTCTTTCTTTGCTTTCGATTTACTCAACACACACATGCTGTTAGGCGTCCCAGTTTTGTTTTTTGTTTTACATTTTCAGCGGGGATTTGAAGCAGTTTCTCACCATGTTTGCTATGTACATAGATCCGTTTCAGCCTTCAACAATTGCCCCATTTTCTCGCCTTTCATAGAGCCTTTCTCTTTCTCGCTTCTCGTTCTTTTCAAATGCGCCGTAACCACTCTATATTCGTATATGACGTCATGAGCCTTTCCGTGACTCTGTGCCTCGGTTGCTTGATATGTTTTGTTTGCGTAGTGTCAGATGGCAAGAGACTGGCAAAATACAACAGATGTCCGCGTATGAAAGGAAGCGATGTTGGGTCATTGCGCGTGCAGTCATCTCCAGAACAATATCATGCCCTGTTCTGCGCAAAGACTTCTCGTCCGCACCCCCTTGAGTCTTTCCCATTCAGAGATTGTCCCCCAAATCACGTCTACTCTAAACTTGCCAGGTCGTCCACGCTCGGCAACGGCGATGGCGGCCGCCGCTCGCGCACTTCAATGCCGGGACCGATGGGGTGTGATGCGCGCCGCGAGGAGGGGAATACCTAGCAGGGCCCGTTAGCATGCAATTTGAGTGTCTAGGAGAGAAAATGAAGGGCAACAAGAGCACCCACCCTTGTGCCACCCCACCCCAGCCGAAAGGCAAACTCGTGCGCGAAGAGCTCGCCAAAGCCCATCATCATGCCGTTGATGAACGGCAGGAGCAGGTTGATGGCCGCGCCGCGGAACAGCGACCATAGCGTCGGCGGCCGGTACAGAATGACCGGGCGGTCTGGCGACGACGACAGTGGCGAGGCGGACGTCGACTGTTCGTCGGCGCCCGAGTACTGCTCGCTGTCGGAGTGCATGGTGACGCCAGACTCGGCCATGGGGTTTGGCGGCTCGTCGTCGGCCATGTTGGTGGTTGACATGTGCGGAGTCTCAGCTGTGATGGCCGTCTGCGTGCTCTCTCTCTCTCTCGACGCAGACAGGCGTCCAAGTCGGAAGGTCGTTTCAGTCCAGATCTCGGATGCCAACTGATTCTCGATCTCGCCAACCGAGGTCTCGAACACTCCGCCGACGCCTTTTGCCCCCTTCAAACAAATGCGAGGACGATGTTGATCAAAGAAAGCAGCTTCGTCTCGTCCCAAAAGAGAATTGTTTGTCCAAAGTATAGCAATGACTCGGTAGATCGAAAAGCCTTGCTACATTGCTCGTCTCGTCGTTTGCTGCGCTCCACTTTGTGTGGCCTTCTTCTGGCTGCTATTTTCTTCCCCACTGGGTCGTCAGGGCCGTTGCTCCTCGCTCGTTCCTCTGCTTTCTCTCTCTCGTTTCCTACCGAGGAGCAAGCAGAAGCCAGGCCACAAAATAGCGCTTTCGGGGAGGCGGTTGCGAGGAAAAGGCTAGGCGAAGAGACGACGCCGCATCATTCTCTAGCGTTTTCCTTGAGGTCGGGCCTAGAAAATACTGAGTAGGAAGTACCTGCACGTGTAATACACCAGAAGGTACAGACTGGTTCTCCGCCATCGGGGCTCGGAGAATTTATTAGCCGTTCCTAGGAGGTAAGGAAGAGGGGAGCGCGCTGTTCTTTGCGCGTCGCTGCTAGGCTCTGGCAGAGCGTGTGGCGGGGCCGAGCTGCCTGCCAGTCTCTGCGACTACAGCGGGAAAGTGCTAGCACGTAAGCTTTTGACGTCGCCGAGAAAGCTGCCTAACAAGCGTTAAATAGTTGTTGCTTCTTCGCCAAGCTTCGTCCCACCTCGCCAACTGAATACCAACACCATCAACACAACGCCATTTCCTCGTTCTTTTCTGTTTTGCTATCTTCGTCGTTTCTCTCTATAGCCTTTTTTACCGTCCATCAACCACCATGGCCGACTCCATGTCCCAGGACGAGAAGATCAGCTCGTTTTGCAGCATCACGGGCGTTTCGTCTTCCGAGGTGAGTGTTCCTTCTCTCGTTTTTCAAGGCTTGTTTGCGTGATCTGTATCGTTGGAACATTTGCTGACATTTGTCATGCAGGCTACAGAGTACCTCGATGCCGCCAACTGGGACTCCAACGAGGCCCTAGCCGTCTTCTACCAGGCCCAGGACGAAGGAGCTGTGGGCGGCGACGCCGCGGCGGCTGGTCCGTCGTCATCGTCGGCGGCAGACGCAGCGGCCGCGGCTGCGGCAGACGCCGCATATACGGGACCCCGGACGCTCGACGGCCGTCCCGCACCCCAGTCGCACTCCGCAGCGTCGGCCTACGTGGCGCGGAAACCAGCACCCAAAAGAAAGGGTCTCGCGACCCTGGACTCGCTGCGCAGCGGCGCCCACGATCACCACCACGATGACGAGGACAGCGAAGGCGACGACGACGAGGATGACCACGGACGCGGAGACCTGTTTGCCGGCGGCGAGAAGTCGGGTCTCGCGGTGCAGGACCCGCATATGGCCGGCCGGGGCAAGGACGGCCGGAACATTATGCGGGGCATTCTTGAGAACGCAAAGAAGTGTGTATTTTTTTGTCTTGCTTTCCCTTTTTGTCCTTGTCCTATTAGGGTCTTTATTTTGGTTGCTGTCTTGACGTGCGTTGCTGACAAGCGGGCAGAAACCAGGGGCGCCAAGATCCGGCAGAGGGTTCCTCGCAGCCGGCGGCCGCCTCGCGGTTCCGCGGTTCCGGCCAGACCCTCGGTGGCGAGGGTGTGGAGTCACGCGTTATTCCGGATCCGCACGCCCGGCCAGCCGCCGCCGCCGCCGGAGGAGGGGCGGGAGCAGGAGCAGGAGCAGGAGCAGGCCGTGCTGCTGCTGGTGCGGACAGTGCGACCCAGGAGCGCATCCTGCATATCTGGCAGGACGGGTTCAGCATCGACGACGGGCCACTGCACCGCTTCGACGACCCCAACAACGCCGCCGACCTGGAGATGATTCGTCGCGGCCGCGCGCCGCTGCACCTCATGGGCGTGCAGTTCGGTCAGGCCGTGGACGTCAAGCTGCACCAGCACGAGGAGGATTGGCACCAGCTGCCGCGCGTGTACCGGCCGTTTTCGGGCGAGGGACGACGTTTGGGCAGCCCGGTACCGGGCGCGAGTCCCACCGCGGCGTCGTCGTCGTTGTCGTCGTCGACGACCGCCATCAACACCACGTCAACATCAGCAACCTCTACCGCAAGAACGCCAGCAGCCGCTGCAACAAAGACACCATCAGGAGCAGGCGCGGCCGCACCGTCCATTGACGAGTCGCAGCCCACCGTCACCATCCGCGTGCAGCTGCCGGACGGCGCGCGGCTGCCGGCGCGGTTTAACACGACGCAAACGATTGGCGACGTGTACGAGTTTGTGCAGCGGGCGCTGCCACCCGGGACGGCGTCTCAGGGGCGGTCGTGGGTGCTGGCGACGACGTTCCCCAACAAGGACCACACCGACCGCAGCCAAGTGCTGGGCGAGACGCCCGAGTTCAAGCGCGGAGGCGCGGCGGTGGTGAAGTGGGTGTAGGGTCCAGGAGACGACTGGAGGAAGATGTGCAACTGGCAAATGGGAGGGTCGGCGCGTAGATCAACCTTGAGATAGGAATTTGGTAGCCGGGAGTGACATGGTTTTCAATGGTAGTAAAACGACGATTTCTATGTTACTTTGATGGAACCAAATAAAGCCTCGTGGGTTGCTTTCAATAGCTTCGTATTGTGCCAAGAAAGCTAAACCCTTCGCTTTGTCTTTGGTAAGATGCATTGGTAAGATGACGTGCGAATTATGAATTTATGCGACTTCCAATACCTGTAATGTGATTCCGAGGAGTGGGAAAAAAAGAAAAAAAAAGGGCGTCGCTCTATTTGTATGCAATCCATTGTGTTCCCAGCTACTGTGTTTTTTCTGCTGTCCCCTTTCATATGCTCCCTTGTCCGTATCCTAAAACGCCAAATTCTTCGGCCCATCGTCGTTCGTTCGTCTTTTCCGTCGCCATCCGGGTATCTACATGTCATTACGCAACTGAGCACTGCTCTCTCTCGGAACGATCTTGCTGTCATCCGTAAACCGTCGGCGTGCCTAGGCCGGGTGTTGATCCCTCGCCCGGTGCCCTGTAGAGCGAGCTTCCCGGTGCTGGCGGCTGCGCTGACTGTTGTTGTTGTTGTTGCTGTTGTTGCTGCTGCTGCTGCTGCTGCCCGTAGTCCTTGGTCACGCCCACGGGCACGTCCAAAAACTCAAACTGCCGCGCCGCAATCTGCGTGTTCAGCAGCGCCGCGTTGAAGCGCGCCTCGCCCGGCGGCAGCACCACCAGCAGGTACGTGTTGGTCGTGAACTTGCCGATGAAGAGGTTGAAGCGCAGGCCGAAGCGCAGCTCAAACAGCTTGAACTGCTCCGCGTTGCGCGGCGTGCCCGTGTAGCGCGCCAGCGAGCTCTTGAAGCTCTTGAGGATGTTGCTCATGCGCTCGAAGCGGTCCTCGCAGGGGTTGCGCGCGCCCTCGGCGCTGTGCCAGTGGGAGACGACCAGGAAGCTGGTGCGCTCAAAGAGCAGCAGCTCCTCGGCCTCGACGAGGCGGCCGAGGTGGCCGAGGTGGGTCTCGATGAGGGCGAGGTTGGGCACGAGGTCGTGGATGATGCTGGCCCACGCCTTGTAGAGGGACTGGTCCCAGATGCTGGTGGCAAACGGGGTCAGCTCGAGTTCCGGGGTGGTGGCCGTTGCGCCGCCGCCGCCGCCGCCGCCGCCGTCGGCACCTCCTCCTTCTCCTTCCGCTCCGCCGCCGGCGCCGCCTCCTCCCCCCGGCGGCCCCGTATCCCCGGCGGCGACGTTCCGCAGATATTCGGCCGTCTTTTGCCGGACAAGCCGCACGCGCTCCTCGAACAGGGCCTCGCGCGTCGCCGCCGCCGTCAGGTCCATCTTGTGGATCAGCACAAAGACCTTGGCGCTGGGCGAGTGCTGGGTCAGCGCGGAGATGACGGAGACGTAGGTGGCCAGGTCGCGCTCGACGTCGCGCGACTCAATGTCGAAGACGTAGATGAGCACGCCGACGTTGCTAAACACGTGCTGGCGCTGCTGCGACAGGTAGTTGTCGGTGAAGGCCTCCTGGCCGCCGCAGTCCCAGAGGTTGAGCGTCAGGTTGCCGAGGAACTTGACCTGCGACAGGTCAATGTCGATGGTGGCGCCTCTGGAGACGGTTAGCACTACGTTTGGGCAGGGGAGGCCTGACACATCTAACACATCCCCCAAACTGGCACCTACAATCGCCGCGTATCCCGCGCCAGGTAGCTGCTGAAGATGATGGACCGCATGCTCGACTTTCCGGAGCCGCTTTTGCCCATGAGCAGGACCTTGCGCTTCTTGGGTTTCTTGATCTCGCTGCGCACGTCGACGCCGAAAAACGGTTCGTCGGCGTTGTCGGCCATGTTGAGAAGAAGGGCGCTTGAGACGATGGAAACGTGGAACAGCAAAGGCAAATCGAGTTGCCCGAGTTCAAGAAGCGATTTTGGTGGGATGAATGAAGCTCCGTCTAGGACAACCCAAAAAACGCAGAAAAGGCGGGGGAGGTTGATATGCGCGTGCTTGGGTGGCTCGTGCACGTGGGCTTTACTGTCAGCGTCCCAACATGCAGGGAAGGGCCCCGTACGCTATTCTACAGCGGGTCAAGTGTCCGGCTAGCCGCTAGCTACAGCGATCCGCCGTCTCCGTCTCGGCGAGTTTAATACCAGCCAAGCTCACCGTTTTCTAAGAAGCCTCCTTTCTGAGGTCATTTATTTCACGAGGTATTTACGCTGTATAAATTTCTTCTCGTTCTTCATTCTCAGCCGTCTCTCAGACGTATCCGTTCCACGTGATGTACGCTTCACAACACTTCTCATAAATCATAACCTATTCTCAAACTGGCCGGCCGCATTATCACCTCGTCTTCTTTCGGCTGTGTTCGTTTCCTTTTTCAATTTGTTTGCTCGACTGCCTGCCTACACACAGTTGCAACACTCGGCCGGTGCTATGCAAACGGACAGCCGGACGACCGTGCCGTGCGCAACCGCGCCTCTTCCGCGGCGCCTTCTGCCACGCCGCTGCCCATCCGGTTGAACGGGCCAATGTCTTCGAACAGAAAGCCCTCGGGCAAGAAGGTCGCGCCGTCAAAGCTGGTAGCAGCGGCGGCGGCTTTGCCGCCCGGCTGTTGCTGCTCTTCTCGGTGGCGGCGGTTGCCGGGCACGGTGCCGCCCAGCGCGCGCGTCAGCAGCGCCATGGGCCCCCAGCGGTTCCAGACCGTCGGGCGGTTGTACCACGGCTCGAGCATGTACTCGTTGAGATGAATGCGGCCCGTCTGCGGGTCGGCGTCCGCAGAAGTCGGCCGGTACAGGCCGATCCGGGGAAGCGCCAGGTAGCGGAGGTAGAACCGGCGGGCAACAAGCGCCGTGTACGTCACCGCGGACGCCACAATGCCGGGTTCGGGGTACCTAAGACCGGTCAGATGATTCCACAAAAAGGGGAGGAACAAGACGAGGCCCGTTGAGGGGGGGGGGGGGGGGACACCCACGAAAACGCGTCCCGCACGCGGTCGCCCATGAGGACGGTCAGGACTTCGAGAAAGAAGGGCCGGACGGCGTGCGGGAGGTACCACAGCAGCAGGTCGACAAACGTCCGCGCCAGCTTCGTGTTGACGGGGTCGGGCCGCATGGCCTCGCGCTCGTACTGCCGGGCCCAGGCGGTGATGTCGTCGGTGAACTCGAGTCCGTCGTGCCAGCCACTGCTGCCGCTGCTGCCGCTGCTGCCGCTGCTGCCGCCGTCCGCAGCACCCACCTTTGCCGGCGCACGTGCCAGGGCGCCCGCGTAGTCGATCTGCATGGCGTCTCCGAGTGCCTTCCAAAAGACGCCGAGCGCACAGCGCTCCATCTCGTTGAGTGGACGCCACTCGTACTGGGCCATGAAACGGGCGGGCTCGGTGATGCACACGGACAGCGTGTACAGCAGGTCGGCGTTGCGGATGGCGCCGCTGGCCTGGTAGCGGCTGTGCAGGTAGTTCATGCGGGCAATGGCCTTGAGGCAGCGGTCGGACGTGGGCGGGTTGAGGGAGAACCTGCTGGTCAGCGGGCCAGGAAGCTTTTTGGGGGGAGGGGGGATCCGCCTCGGTGTGGAACGCGTCGAGATACGACTTACTCGGCAAATAGGGTGACCGTGTCCTCGTAGCTGGCGATGTGTTAGATTGGTCCCACGGAGGACCGGTTGCCATTTTGAAGGAAAACCACCTACCGCTTCGCCGCCCTTTTCACGTCTTTCAGCGAGCCCGTCGCCCAGACGAGCCGCGATATGCTCGGAAAGGTGTACGTCTTGAAGATGCCAAACTGGATCGACAGCTTGTACAGATACGGAAATTCGTACTGGATGATGTAGCTGAGGATGGCCTGGGCGTCGTCGAGGGTCATGCGGGCGAGCGATGCGCGGTTGGGGTAGGGGAACTTGCGGCGCATGGCGCGCTCGAAGCGAAAGCGCAGCGCCGAGCAGAGCAGCGCGTAGCCGGCAAGGACGGCGAGCAGCACCGTCGGCCAGAACACGGGTTGGGCAGAGAGCCAGATGGTTGTAAGCAAGGGCTTACCGGCGCTGCCGGCGCTACCGGCGCAGCTGACGGGAGCGCCGGAGCCGTTCACTCGGCCATCCATAGTCTCGCTGTTGTTCGTTCTAAACGGTATGCTCTTTTCAAGTAAAGAAGCTAAGTTCGTTTTTGGCTACAGGAAATAAGGTAGACGTTTCTCAAAGGATCTAAAGTGGGAAAAAGAGTTGCATTCACGGGATACTTACATCACGGCCAACCCGTGTGTTTTATGCTTATGGGAATGATTGCACATCGGCTCTTCAGAGGAAAACAGCCTTCGTCGTCTAGCGAATGGAGACTAGGGCTGCCAGTATTCTCTCTGAACAATGAACGGTTCACTTAATAGGTGTTATGTGTTGCATTTTATCATAGAACAGGGGGGGGGGGGGGCGCCGACTGTGGGCATTGCGCGGGATGGAGGGTGTCATTGGCCTGCATGCAGGAGCGCAAAAGCAATAATACTCTGTATTCCCGTCAGCCCGTGGACTTCTAGGCGGTCTTATCCAAGAACAAGGCCATTGTTCACCACCACCCGGGCACTGTGCGTTGTCGGATGCATGCACGATATGTACGCTTTCGCCACAAACAGTTGGCTAGATTGGATGGTCGTATGTGGGCGTTTATGACGAGTAGCGTCTTCTCCGTTACTGTTTCTCTCTTATTATGAAATCCGAGGGGGGACTACCCTATTTTAAATACCTGTGGGACGACTTTTCATGGCAGTTATATAAAAGGATTATGAGTTTTGCTGGCAGGATATCGTCCTGATGAACGTCTCTCTCGGTCTTTCAGTTGCCCTTTCTTTTATTCATACGCCGTTTCTTTCTTTAACTTTGGGCTCTCGCTTCGCGGCTGTAGTGTAATGGCCTGCACGTATGTCTGGTCTGTATAATGAAGACCACTTCATATCCGAATTGTTGTGTGGGACATATGGTTGCATACACTTATAGACGCCCCTGGCTTCTGGCCTTCTTTTCTACAAGCATTTTGCTAGCATCGATGGGAGTCTCTCTTCAGACTTTGACAACGATGTTAATTGATTTCGTTTTGATTTGTTTTATACTGTGTTTTTTGGTTGCATTTTGTATACAGTAGCTGCTTCCGCCGCTTCCTACTTCAATCTCCCACAGCTCGAGACATATCAAGGATGTCTCGTAGTCTTTCTTTGTTGGAACTCCTTGAACAAAACGGAGGAATTCGACGCAATCCAACAACACGCACATATCAGAACCTCCCCCTATCATCCTACCAGAAAGCCGCCAGCCCCAGGCTGCCCACGATACTCGCGATCCAAATGGCCCTCGTGCCCGTCGCAATCTCCTTTTTGGTGTAGCCAATGGCGGCGTCCCACACCAGGTGGCGCACGCCGTTGATCGCGTGGAACAGGAACGGCCACGCCAGCAGCGACTTGGCCACCAGCTTCACGGCCACCGGCAGGCCCGCGGCAAACGCCACGAGGCTCGCCGACTCCATGTGCCAGCCCACCAGCGGCGCCGCCAGGTACGCCAGCGAGCCGCCGTACAACAGGCCCGAGTAGAACATGCCGGTGAACCGCTGCATGATGGAGGCGCCGTACCAGATCTGGCTCTTGTCGTAGATGGAAAGATGGGGGGAGACGGGGCGGTGGAGGCGCTGCGCCGCGAGCAGCTGGTCGGCCTGGGCGGACGAGATCTTTTCGGTGGAGGCGGGTCTACAATCGGTCAGCGCGGGAAAACAAACAAAACAAAACCATTGGCGAGACACCAATTGGAACTTTTCCTCCAAGGGAGGGCGTTCTACCTTGTCTGGGTGGCCAGCGCGGACCGGACGAGCAGGGCGCGGGCGGCATGGTTGGGCGTAAAGAGGGCGGTGGCCGGTTTGGCGGCAGCTACGAACAAATGTTAACGTTCAGGTAAGGCCCTCCGTCGCTCTGTCGCCGCAATGGAAGCAACAAACAATAAGAAAAGCTGTTTCTTTCGACAAAACGTACCTCGCCGGAGCGCCATCACGCCTACCCGCTGCGCAATCATGGTGGCTCTTGTTTGAAGAAAACCAAAGAAGTCAATCTACCGCCGTATGTATTTGCCTGAAAACAGGGGCGTCGTTGCGCGGTTGCGTTGGCTGGTAGAAGAACGTGAACAGACAAGAAACTTGATGATGCTTGCGTTTTGCTGCTTTGCGCTTTCTCGTGATTGCCCTCGCTCAAAGAGACGCCAATTGGTTGGCTGCTGCTTTTTCGGGCTTCCTCGGCTTTTTGTCCCCCCCCAGTCTGCCCAGCCAATCAACGTGCGGCCGATTATGCCCGCTTGTGTCATCTCTCGTTGGTGTGCTAATAACGTTTTTGCGTTCCGTGTCACGTGCGCAAAAGTAGCTCCCAACCACATCCGTTAAAAAGCTTCAATGTCGTTCTCCCCTTTTTTTTCTTTTTTCCTTTCTTTTCTTCTTCAGATAGAAACCGAGCGCTCCGCCTCCAAAGGCATTGTAGTCCTTTCCGATTCCTGCCGTCCGGAGGTAAGGAGAAGAACTGCTCCATTCTGGGGTGGTTTTTACTTCTTGCTGGGTGCTCGCAGAAAAAAAAGATCCTTCGTTAATCTCTGTCATCAGTTTTTTTTTCCATCTGGTGATTGTTTCATTTTTGAGATCTACATCCCTTTGCTTTGTGCATGCAGTGATCCGTGAGGAAGCAGTTTGTTTGCAAGTGGTGGTCAAGAAGCATCTGCGTTTGCATATCGTCAAACGCCAGCAGCTTTTGTTCGTCCGATATCCCGGACAGCGTCTGAAAACGTTTGCTATCAGATGGCCCGTTGGGCATGCCTTTCTTACGTTGCAAGGTTTTGAAGGTCAGCACAAGTCGATGAAGGGTCTTTTCATTTGGAAAGCACATGCGAAGTACAAGTATACGGCCCCGTACCTTTTAGGCTGCTCCTAAAACGATGTGCCTCAACAACCAAGACGACGCCAACAGAAAACTAC
Source organism: Fragosphaeria purpurea (assembly GCA_002778095.1). Lineage (NCBI taxonomy): Eukaryota > Fungi > Ascomycota > Sordariomycetes > Ophiostomatales > Ophiostomataceae > Fragosphaeria > Fragosphaeria purpurea. The sequence continues at coordinate 3,892,680 of PCDL01000021.1, read as the reverse complement.
TCAGGCTGATGAGGACTACGGAGAGCGTAGCCGACGATGTCGTCACGCTGGTTCCCGTTGACAGTGGAAACGAAAGAACACAGATACAGTTGGATGTTTCGTTTGAGGCTTTACGGTGTTTGGTTTGTATCATTTTTGTCTTTTATTTCGTGTCTATCTTGAATAACATGCAGACCGACACTCAATCCATCCTATGAGCGACCCAGAACAAAAGCACAGCACTTCATCCGCTTCCCGTCGAAAACAGTCTTCCTTGTGTATCATGTTATGCTGGTTGAGGTTTTGTGAAGGGGAAAAACAAGCTCGGATTGGTTGATGCTTGTCTGGGAATTTGGTCGAGCCTCAATCGTCCCAGACCTCCGTTCCCAAATGGTTGGTGAGACGCGGTATCTTGTAGCGAAAATCGCACAGGCGCCGGAACTCGCACCGCCCCGGGAGCAACGTCTTGAACGCCGGAACCATGCGCTTTTGCGCATCCACCACGATGCGCGTCTCTTGGGGGATGGTCCGCGCCAGGAACCGCAGGACGCGCATCATCGTGTACACCATATCCACCTTCGCCGGTTCCTTCTCCGAACGTAGAAGGCTCCAGGCAGCGCTTCGCGGAGTCACCGTAATGTCGATCTCCGAAAGGTTGCTGAACACTGCCTGTTGGATGTCCACGTCCGAGAAGGGCTTCGTGAGGTCGATGTGCAACACAATCTTGCGCATTTTGCTGAGCCGGTTCGCACTGAACAGCATGGACCCCGATTTGTCCCGAAAGAAGTTGCCAAAGGCGAAGACGTTCTTGCTGTACAACTCGGTTTCGACCTCGTCGGTCATGCGGCGGCAGATGAGCAGGATGGCTGGGAAGGCGCTCTGGCGATGACGAAAGGAGCCCGGATAACGGTACCGGCGCATCTGGAGGCTCTTTTGTTTCCAGCTCCAGCCATTGTTCCAGACCGGCGCGTGCTTCCCTCGGCGGTGTTGTCCGTACATGTCTCGTAGCTCGTCGCAAAAAAAGCCGAGACCATGCGGAATGCACAAGTCGTAGATCTGCAAACGGATCTCTGGCGGCAAGGAGAAGAAGCCGCTAGGACGCGAGGGGGAAAGACTGCTTGCCATGGTCTGGCAGCTTGGAATGATGGTGCGCCTGAGAGAGCAGGCTGGAACGATGAGGTTTGTGTGAAAATAAGTCTAAGATTTTTGGATTGTCTGTGTTCACCATGCCGGTATATATATATGAACGGGAGGTAGTCTAGATGGAGGTGAGCTTCACTGACGTGAACGCTGTTGGGCCAGTTTTGTTATTTTTGTTCAGCGCCTGTCGGCTGCTTCACTGGTATGTATTCATACATTGTGCACGATAAATTATCACAGTGAATGGAGGCCGTGAAAACCGCTGGTGACGTCTCGTGGGAAGGTTAAGCAGCGTAAGGCACAAAAACGTTCCGTTAGGGAAGGTCTTCCAAACGATGCTAGACATTAACAAAAAAAAAAATCACAAACGTTCATAGTGAAGGCATGTATAGAAAGAAGTTCAATGTTCATTTATGGAGCACAAGTCTCTACTATCTTGGGGATCTAAGATTCTCTTTTGCAAATCGAACAGAGCAGAATGTGAACGTGACGTTAATATAAAAAAAAACTCAAACGGCGCACAGGACTGCATCAGAGAAAACGCTGTCTCGGCGCAAGAAAACTGTGTTTGCTCATATTCAGTTTGAGAGAGCAACACCATCCACGGAAGGCTGCACGTCCCAGCCGTCATCAAAACACCTGCATAGCTTCGGTGACGATGGCTTCGACGGCCCGCTCACGAGCTGTTCTGAGTGCCGCTAAAAGAAAAGTCAGCAAAAGAACAGAAAAGGAAGAGGAGTGTGAAAACTCCCAAAGGGAGAAAGCCTACCAAAATCCCGCGCGACCGCCGCTCGCATCGCCTCCGGCAGGTTCACCTGTACCGTTCCCTGCGCGTTGCAGTACGCCCCCGTCGCATCGATCGACCACCGGGTCAGCAGCGTCCGCAGGCACGTCCCCCACAGGGCCCGGTTGCCCAGTATACGCGCTGTGTATAGCACGTACGGCCAGTCGGCCGGGTCGGCCACCCCGCCGTCGACGTCGAGCGTGCCACGGCCGTTCCCCGGCAGGCGGCTGGTGAGCGCGCGCAGCCACGTGTCAACATGAAAGCGAAGGCGGCTCAACAGGGGTGAAGTAGGGGCGGGAAAGGGAGCCGTGGCGCCAGTGGCGCCGGCAGCAGCGGCAGCATCCATGCTGCCGGACGGAAAGCGGCTGTCCAACGGGAGCGACGCCGAAGGAGTCAGCCGACGCGGACCGTTTAGCGACGGCACGATCTCCAGCGCGCCCAGTTGGTGGCCGAATAGGACCGCGTACGCCAAGACGCGGGGTGGCAGCTCCGCAGGAATAGGCACCGTCGCGGACGCCAGCGGCGGCGGGCCAGGGCGGCGGAACAGGTTTTGCGCCATGACGTCGTTGATGTTGTTGTTGACGTGGTCGTGGTCGTCGTCATCGTTTTCGTGGCCCCCGTGCAGCGCCTGCAACAGCCAGTACATGCCCGTGACGCCGGCGGGGTCGTCGACCGTGGTGTCGCAGGCGTCCGTACCGCGGCGGCACAGCTGCGTCCAGCGGAGCGCCGCACGCTGCATCCGCCGCGCGGACACGGTGAAGCGCGTTTGTTGACGCGGTGTGCCGGCGTCGGCCTCGGTGGCAACCAGGTGCACGATCACATGGCCGGAGCCACCCCGGCAGATGGTAACCTCCCGTACGCGTTCTTCTGCGGGTGTGTTGTTGTTGTTCTTGTTGTCGATGCGGGTGGACACTTCGGTGAGACTTTCACTGCTGGCCGTGCTGGTGCTGCAGTCACATTCACAGTCATGGTCGTAGTCGTCGTCGTGGTATGTGGCCCCGTCGTGCGCAATAGACGGCCTCTCTCGCCCAGTGTGTTTCTTGCTGTTTTTCTGTCGTTGCTGAAGGTGCACGTCGTGGTGACCACCCTCACAGGCCACGCTGTTTCCATTACCTCCGGCAATACCAGTCTCCGGCCCAGCGGTGTCCGTTTGTCCTTCTGGAACACCCGGCCAGCCATTGAACACAGTTGCGCTCGCTGCGTTGTGCTGTTGCTGCTGAAGTTGCTGCTGCAGTTGCTGCTGCTGCTGCTGCTGGAGGAGCCGGGCAGTAACGTCGTTCAGCGGCTGCAGCGGAAACTGACCTGGCACGGCGGGCACGAACCCGTTCGGATAGTATGCCGCGGCGGCTGCGGCTGCCAGCATCTGCTGCTGTTCCGACAAATGCGGATACGCATATGGATGTGCCATCGGGAGGAGCGTTTTGGCTCTCTAGGTTGGTGATCGCACGCGGTTGACAAAACTTGACGGCGATGGCCCGATGGCGGTGATCGATGACTGTCTAGATAAAGATCATGAAGGTAGAGTCAAGAGCGCGATGGCGGCGAAGTGATTTTGCGAATGGGGGCACCCAGCCCTGAGATTCTGCTGAAAAGTTGAATCGAGTCGAATCAACGTGGAGTTTCACTTGAAAAATTTGGAGATTTGATACAGTGAAGAAAATAGGGGCAACGGAGGACGGTAGAAATTTGTTTCTTGCAAAAGCGGTCGTTGCCTGGAATCTAGGGCTGCCTCAGTGCCCGGGGAAGAATGTGTGTGCGTTTGACAGTGACAAGCCATGTGAGAACAGATTTGCCCATTGATGGATACGCAAAATAGAAACATCAGGTTGATGAAGTCACTTGTTGGTGCTTGTTTTCGGTCGGTGACGAATGTGAGCCCAAAGTGAAAATAATCTGAGATTTTGGACTCTCTTATTTCACTAGAATTCCACTTACGAACGAAGATCAATGGTAGACTGAATGAATACTTCAAAAAGAGAATAAAGACATGCTACGGAGTCCCGAGAATTCAGCAATAAATGACATTGACCTGTATCAACGGAACAGCTTTTCATTCAAACTAGAGCCCGGATTTATTTCCTTTGAAATGCACTCGCATTTTTCAGAGGTAACTCGCTAGCTGTAGATTCAGATACCGTTGACGTAAAATAGAAGCAAAAGAAAAGCATTGCGTTAAATCTTGTCCCAGTTGCCTTGTTCGCCGTGCCTTCCCCTTGCCGGACAGTTGCCTTGTATCCCATGTCATTCGCATTGCCCGAGAGTACCGTAACCGTTGCCATAAACCCATGCACGTAAACGAGAAGATAAAGAAGAAAGGACGACGAGTATTGCTCAGGAAAGAAAAAGAAAGAAAGAGAAGAAACACACCGAACGAGAATAAAAAAACCCACACAAAAACCAGTCACCCTTTTGTTTCCCGAGAAATTAAAAACCAGTCCCCTGGCTCTGGAAAAACATAAAAACCCAGCAAGCTAAAACATCATTCCAAACAAAATTTCGTCGAGTTCGCGATAAAGACTCAAAAGCAAGTTGCAACGCGTATGCTCTTCGCCATTGGTAGACTCCGAAATCATGGCGTCTCCATCTGGAAAGCCGATACTTTTGACTTCGGCTATGAAACTCGGTAAATAAAGTTCCTCGGCATCGGGAAGGGGCAAAAGCCTTGCAGAAGCGAGGCCTTGTATGAGCCAGCCGACAGAGAGGGCCTTGCATTTGTCCGTATGCGTATGATGGCCACAAAGGGAAGCATCAACCGTTGGACAAAATTGCAAATCTAGATGCATTGTTCTGTTGATCGCGTTTAACGCAGCTGTGGCAGCCTTCGGGCGCATCAGCGTAGCCGGATCTGCCATTAATATGTCGGTTAGCGATTCATTGGTTTTTTTTTTTTTTTGGTTGATGGACAAACAGGAAATGGAACTCACGAAACTCTGGACCGATTGCTGTCATGACAAAGTGTGGTATCGCCTTGAAGGCCTTGAATATGTTGTAGTTGGAATGTGAGTCGGAGTCGAGACCTTCAAGTTTGCGGAGAGCATTGTCGAAAACGTCTTCGCTGCCAAGTTTTTCCGCAAGATACAAGGCGTAAAAGAGTTCCTCAACGCAAAACAATGGTGCTGCTTTTGAAGAAATAGCATCAAGCCAAGAAACGGCGAGTTCGTCAATAGGATCATACCCGCCGAGTTGGTCAGCCAGCTCCTTGGCATGCACAGTAGCTTCAAGCGTCTCTGTTCTCCAGTTTCTGCCCTTGGTTCCATTCTGTGTAATGAAGTCAACAAGAATGGCTCGCCCCTCTTCGGCTTCGATGCAGTCGGAGCTGATTGAAAGAACTGGGGGTGAATCTTGTGTGCGTCGGCGGGATGTTATGAGATACTCCCATCGTTTACAGTGGCTTCTCATAAACGTGTCGCAAACACGGTAACTCTCCCCTTTGTGGCTTGAGATCTTGATGACAATTGTTGTGTCAATGCATCGAGTCTGCGCCGAACCAAGGACATCATCAGCCTCTGTGCATACGTGTTCGTTACTGGCGTCGGTCTGGTCCGGCTTGTCGAAACTACCCGAGTCATCCCAGCTGTCCCTCTCGTCCACGCTATCCATGCTATTCGTTCCGTCCAAGGCGAAGTGTGCGAGCGAGCGTCTGTTGTCTTTGGGTTAGTTAAACCTAGGGCAAGAATAAACACCAAACGACAAATATATTAATGAACGGGAAGGTGTGGACTGACCGATCCTGAAACTGTGGTGCGTCATGTACAAGGCCATTTTCATCGCGTAATCGCTCCAATACGGCGTGAGGAGATTCCACCGGGGACTTCTCAAAAACTGTGGTAGCTACAGAAACAATCAAAGGTTAGCTACGGTTTTGAGAAGCCTCGTTTGCCGCAAAAATTGCTTATTGATTCAAGTGAAAAGTGAAGATTACCCTCGTCTTGTTCTGAAGAGAAACCTTCGCTTTGAATCCCTTCAGCGGGCTGCACGCCAATCGGAACGCGTTCTGTGGAGGTCAAATCGTTGGTGTTGGCACTGGGTGATTGCGCGCCTAACTTTTTATCTTTCAACGTTGAGATGCCGTAAGAATTGATTGAGGAATGGATGTCTTCTGAGAGGCAACCTTGCGCTGGGGATGTGGATGTAGTAGCAAATGGGTCAGAGGCACCATCAAAGGCGCAGACCCCAGGCTTTAGAAACGAATTATCCACATTGTGTTGCACGCTGTGAAAGCTTCTAGTGCTCTGCGGAAATTGCAAAGCCATAAGCCGATCCTTGGTTTTATGGAACAAGAAACAAAAGTCGTCCTTGACACGGCTGTCGTCCGCAAGAAGCCGTCTTGCTTTCTTCCTGGGGGCCAATTCCGGAGAAAGGCCCGCTTCGTCTTCATATGCAAGTTTGCTTGGTGTGCGTGGCCTGCTTGATATGCTCAATGTGTTGTGTCCTGCGTCCACGTTAGACTAGGTCACAAACACTGTCGTTGGTATGGAATAGGAAAGAACCCATACTCTTCCGACCATAGTAACTGTCCGGTTCGTCCTCCGCCAAGTCGAAATCGGGTGTCCGAATGGCCGGGCTGGGTGAGCGAGAAGAAGTCGGAGAACTGAACTCAAACATTCTCAAATTGTAGAACAATGGCAACCGACATAAACCCGAAAATAAAAGCAGAATAAAGCCGCAGAAAAAGAAACCCTCAAAATAAGCGCCTAGAAAGAAAGTAACGAATAGAAAAGTGTTCAGAAATTGGGTCTGGATCGGCAGACTACTGCTTGATGCAATCTGAAGGTGTGTTGTTCGTGTTGGGTAGGATGAACGGCATCCAAAGCAAAACAAGAAGTTCTATATGTGAGAAGTACTTGAATGCGAAAACGAAAAGACGTTCAAGGCTGGTATAAAATTACACTTATTGAAAAGTCGTTTCGTTGAAAAGTCACGAGAAAACGCATACACTCACAAAAAGAAAAAAAAGAGAAATGAAAGAAAAGAAGTCAAAGAAAAAAAAGAGAACGCGAATCTGATGGTAAATCGCAAAGAAGTCAAAGAAAATCAAAGGAGATCGATGGGTAGAATCTGACTCTTCAGAAGAAAACAGAAATCAAAACGAACACAAAGCAGTAAAAGACAAAAACCACCCGGGAAAAAAACGAAACGACTGAAAAGAACGAAAAGCAGAAAAACCGGCAAAACGCAAAGCAAGGAACACCGAACAGAAAAAGAAAAAATCAACCGAAAAAATAAAGAAACAAATAAACTCGTGAGACCGTTCTCTTTGTTTAGGTTAGAGTATTTTCATCGAGGATACTCGACCTCGTTCGAGTGCTGGGAAGAACAAGCGAGATCTGGTTGATGTTTTTGGTGCGTTGAAGAGAAGAAGAGAAGAGAAAGAATGGATGGAAGTGAGCAGCAGATCGCGAGATGAACGTCACGAATAAAGGCATGAATGACGGAGTACGTAAGCAATTGGCCATTTATAAGGAAGGAACGCGAGGAGGGCGTGCTTTTCGTGATCATTTCAGTTCGAATATTGCCCTTTTAGGAACTAGGAGGAACGACCACGATGGCTCTTTCCCAATATGGAACCAAACATGAATCGCCCCGCGCCTCACTCAACGACAGGTGAGCAAAAACTGACCAGATTGGATAGCAACAGTTTGTGTTGCACACATGTTACCATGATTTCGCATATCTTCTCGCTGCCATTGAGTCGTTCGCCTTTTTCGTATCTCACTTACATATAGCCAAAGGCGCAAAAGGGGTATCACGTGATTGTAAACAAATGGAAATTAAAGCCGTGAGCGGTTTTTGCAGGAGTCGTCTGAACCAAAAAAAGGACCGATCCCGTCCACGTTCTGCACCGCTGAGTACAACCAATGAAGCCATGCCTTTCCCACGAAGTTTCAATCCAAGTCGCTTCCTGACGGCCGCCGCGGCCATGGTCCCGCCGTCCTTACCCAGCGCTGGCCGCGCTCTCTTTCGGCCCGGCCGTTACCTCTCCCCGGAACGGCCCCACGGCCTGCGACGAGCGACCGCGCGCAGCCACAGCACCCGCGACAAGCCCTCCTTTTCCACGCCCCCATCCGCAGCCGTCTCCCGTGCCGAGCGCATCCTTTCCCGCCTGCCGCCACGCCTGCAAAAGTACACCCGCCGCTTCAGGGACGCGCCCGTCTCGCACGGCGTTGCCTTCTTGCTGCTGCACGAAATCACGGCCATTGTGCCGCTGTTGGGCCTCTTTGGGCTTTTTCACTATGCAACGGCAATTGCGCCACTCGACTACATGTTGGGCCACTACGGCGGGCAGGTGGCGGACGGCGTGCGGCGGTTCGAGCGCTACTTTCGGCGGAAGGGGTGGTTTGGATTTGGCGAGGGGACGGAGGGAGCGCCGGCTGACACGAACAACGAAACGAATGGGGACGACGCCGCCGCCGCCGCTGCCGCCAACACTGCCGTCCGCCAGCGCTGGACCAGTGCCGATGCCAAATACCGGATTGTGGTGGAGGTGGGCCTCGCGTACGCGATCACCAAGGTGCTGCTGCCGGTGCGCATCGTCCTGAGCCTGTGGGCGACGCCGTGGTTTGCGGGCGTGCTGGCGCGGGTACGCAGATTGCGGAGACCGAAGCCTTGACTTTGAATTTCGGATTTCGCATTACACAATTACGGTCACATAGTTCGCGTGCGCAACTACGAAGGCTCTTTCTTATACGCCAGACCAAACACTTTTTATTTGCCTTTTTCTATGCTTTCCACCAGATTTTAACCTTCCCCGTCCTTACCCTGCAAAGGACCGAACGAATCGTTTACTGCCGACAACTGCCCCGGAGGGTGCAAAATGCCAGACACGTTAAACGAAGACATTCCGTCGCCCTGTCGCTGGATACGAGCATATTTATTCGTACACCCAGTCGTGCTGGGCGGCCTTGTACTCGATCAGGTCGTCCTTGCCGAACCACAGGGCAATCTCCTTCTTGGCGTTCTCGACGCTGTCGGAGCCGTGGCAGACGTTGCGGCCGGTGGCGATGGCGTAGTCGCCGCGGATGGTGCCGGGCAGCGAGTTGAGCGGGTTGGTGGCGCCGAGGAGGGCACGGCCGGTCTTGACGGCGTCAAGACCCTCCCAGACCATGGCGACGATGGGGCCGCTGAGCATGTCTGAAGAATGTGAGTGGTGGTTTTTATGGGCGAGGATGGTCAGGTCGGCTCGATTCATGCTACTCACAGGTGATCAGGCTCGGGAAAAAGGGCTTCTCTTTCAGGTCAGCGTCTGCAAGAATCGTTAGCTGACTTTGTCACAGTTGGCGCCTCCAAAAAAAAAAAAAAAAAAAACTTCGCTACAACAATGGCCAACGGGTGGAAGACGAACAGTGAGCCTCGAGGTGCGCCTTGGTGGGCGAGACGAGCTTCAGGGCGACCAGCTTGTAGCTATGTGTTGTGTTAGATGGTGTTGCTCCGACGTTTCGACTTTGCTCGAGCGCCCAACTTACCCGCGCTGCTCGAAGCGGCTGACGATGGGGCCGACAAGGCCGCGCTGCAGAGAAGAGTCAGAGAAGAGACGTCGTCTTGGGGGTTCACTGGGCACAGTGACGAACCTGGACACCATCGGGCTTGATGGCAATGAAGCTGGAGGCAAAAGTCAGTCGGCGGGCTCCGTTGGGCAAGAATTGGCGGACGAAATACCAAAAAAAAAAAAAAAAAAAATCAAAGTCAAACGTACGTCTGCTCGGTAGCCATTGTGTTGTGTGGTGGTTGGACACTGGATGGTGTTGTTGAAGGATGTGAGAAAAAAGACGACGACGACGGCGAACTGCTCAGCGTGGACGGAATTGGACAGAGAGAATGGGCAGAGCGGTGTTGGTAGAAGAGGGCAAAAGCGAGGGCGACGATGGCCAGCGCAAGAGAAAAGAAAAGTGGTGGGGTCAAAATTTGTGGTGGCCGATGGTGGGGCACAGCTTCTCGCCTCCTCGGATGGTGTTTGGTGGTGGTGGATGCGTTAGCGTGCTCTAGCTGGTTGCTGTCCTGCTGTGCCCTGAAGGGAACGTGACTACCGGTTGGGTCATCGTTGGAGGCCATTGCCGTAGAAACCGCTTTTTGGCTTTTGGGGGAAATGCTGCCCAAGCACCGCAACGAGCAATTGATGGAAGAGTGGCCCTAGAGAATACCGATGGCTTCTTTGGAGGGACGCATTTAGCATTGAGAACGTAATTATGAAAAAAAAAACCGATTGATCTTGATGTCGAGAGGCTTCGTGGAGAAAAGAATTTGGGAAATTGGAAATTTGGCTGTTGACGACGGTCGCTGCGAAACCGCATAAACCAATATGCATAAATATGCACCTAATACAAATTTCATAAATTATATGCCACAAAGCGGGCTTGCCCCTTCTTCCCCAAAAATAGAGCGAGGGAAAGACCCCACTTTTCCCCATATTTTATCTCGGCCCTTTCCAGGCTTAAGAAAGGACAGCTTGACAGACTCGATTGTTGATTTGTTGATTTCTGACAACAAAAAGCCATCGACATTGTACGTCGGGGGCTTGCATCATCCATCGGTGCAATCCTTTCCACTTTTCTTCTTTGAAGCCTTTGGAAGGCCTTTTACTATTTTTTTTTCCATCACTCAGTTTTCAATTCATCTGTTTTTCATCCACACTGCCGGCAGTGCGTGTCCTGCCAGCGTGTCGTCTTCGACATGCGTTCTCTCACATCGACATGGGCATCAGGCCTGTGTCTCCTGTCGGCGTTTTCGTCATTGACGGCCACCGTTGGTATGTTGGGGTGATGTTGTTGAGGTTGTTTGGTCGCTGCGCTAACGCCTTTTTTCCTCCCAGTTGCTGTCAAAGAGAACGACTTCAAAAAGTGCGACCAATCTGGCTTCTGCAAACGTAACCGAGCCGTTGCAGACGCCGCGGCTGTTGCCGGTTCCTCCTGGACATCGCCGTACCGGATACTGCCCGAGTCGGCGTCGATCACGGATGGCCAGTTCCAGGCCGTCATTCTCAAAACCATCAACGAGCAGGGCGAGACCGTGCGTCTGCCCCTCACCGTGTCCTTTACGCAGGCGGGCGTGGCCCGCGTGACCGTCGACGAGGAGAAGCGACAAAAGAAGGACATTGAGCTGCGCCACGGCAGCACGGCCCGCAAGGAGCGGTACAACGAGGCCGAGAAGCTGGTCATCGTGGGCGGGCTGGATTTGGACAAAACGGCCAAGACGGTCGGAGGCGGCGAGGACGACCAGTCCGGCATCACCGTCCAGTATGGCCCCGCAGGCCAGTTCGAGGCGCACATCCAATACAGCCCCTTCAGCGTCGACTTCAAGCGCGACGGCGAGACCCAGATCAAGTTCAACGACCGCGGTCTCTTGAACATGGAGCACTGGCGGCCCAAGGTCGAGAAGCCCGAGAAGAAAGAGGGCGGGGAAGACAAGAAAGAGGACGATGCGTCCGCATCGTCGGACGAAGAGAGCACGTGGTGGGAGGAGACGTTTGGCGGCAACACGGACTCCAAGCCCCGCGGGCCCGAGAGCGTCGCTCTGGACATCTCCTTTGTCGGCTACAACTACGTCTACGGCATCCCGTCCCACGCGGGCCCGCTGTCCCTCAAGGAGACGCGTGGCGGCGAGGGCAACTACGTGGAGCCGTACCGCTTGTACAACCTCGACGTGTTTGAGTACATTCTCGACAGCCCCATGACACTGTACGGCGCCATTCCCTTCATGCAGGCGCACCGCCCGGGCTCGACCGTGGGCGTGTTTTGGTTGAATGCTGCCGAGACGTGGATTGATATCGTCAAAAACAAGTTGAAGAGCAACCCCAAAGCCATCGGCAACGCCGGCGGGGTGTCCACCGACACCGAGACGCACTGGATGTCCGAGACCGGCCTGCTGGACGTCTTCGTCTTCCTCGGCCCCTCGCCGCAGGACGTGCTGCAAAAGTACAGCGAGCTCACGGGCTACACGGCGATGCCGCAGGAGTCGGCGCTCGGCTACCACCAGTGCCGCTGGAACTACCTCTCGGACGACGATGTCAAGGATGTGGACCGTAGGATGGACAAGCACGGCATCCCGTACGACGTCATCTGGCTCGACATTGAGTACACCGACAACAAGAAGTACTTTACGTGGGACCCGGACAAGTTCAAGGACCCGCTGGGCATGGGCCAGCGCCTGGACGAGCACGGCCGCAAGCTGGTGACCATTATTGATCCGCATATTAAGAGTGAAGACAGTTATTCGGTCGCCACGCAGCTCAAGGCGAACGGCTACGCAATCAAGGACAAGGAGGGCAAGCCGTTTGAGGGCTGGTGCTGGCCGGGCTCCTCGCATTGGATCGACGCCTTCAACCCCAAGGCGGTGGAATGGTGGAAGTCGCTTTTCAAGTACGACGCGTTCAAAGGCACGATGCCCAACACCTTCCTGTGGAACGACATGAACGAGCCGTCGGTCTTCAACGGACCCGAGACGACCATGCCCAAAGACAACCTCCATTACGGGGGCTGGGAGCACCGCGACGTGCACAACCTCAACGGCATGACGTTCCACAACGCGTCGCAGCTAGCCCTGGTGTCCCGCAAGCCGGGCGAGCTGCGCCGTCCTTTTGTGCTGACACGCTCTTTTTTCGCGGGCTCGCAGCGTCTGGGCGCCGTGTGGACGGGCGACAACCAGGCGTCCTGGGACCACCTGGCGGTGGCCGTGCCCATGCTGCTAAGCCAGGGCATTGCCGGCTTCCCGTTCGCCGGTGCGGACGTGGGTGGCTTCTTCGGCAACCCAGACAAGGAGCTGCAGACGCGCTGGTACCAGGCGGGCGCGTTTTACCCGTTCTACCGTGGGCACGCGCACATCGACTCGCGGCGCCGCGAGCCGTACCTGGTGGGCGAGCCGTACACGGGCATCATCACGGCGGCGTTGCGGCTGCGCTACAGCCTGCTGCCGGCGTACTACACGGCGTTCCACCAGGCGCACGTGGACGGCACGCCCATCATCCGCCCGCTGTTCTACACGCACCCGGACGCCGAGGGTGGCTTTGCCGTCGACGACCAGTTCTTTGTCGGCAGCACAGGCCTGCTGGTGAAGCCCGTCGTCGCGCCGGAGCAGACGACGGCCGACATTTTCATCCCGGACGACGAGGTGTACTACGACTACTTTGACTACACCGTCGTGCCGACGCTGCCGCAGAAGGTAACCACGGTGCCCGCGCCGCTCGACACCGTCCCGCTGCTGCTGCGCGGCGGGCACATCTTCCCGCGCCGCGACCGCCCGCGCCGCTCGAGCGCGCTCATGCGCTTCGACGACTACACGCTCGTCGTCAGCGTGCCCAAGACGGGCGGGCACGCCGAGGGCTCTCTATACGCCGACGACGGCGACTCGTTCGACTTTGCCACCGCGGGGCAGTACATCCACAAGAAGTTTGTGCTGGACGGCAACACCATTGCGGCCACGGAGGCCGAGGCAGGCCGCGATACGAGCAAGGTCAAGCCGGGCGCTTGGTTGGCGGCCACGCTGCGCGATGTGCACGTCGACAAGATCGTTGTCGTCGGTGCGCCGGCCGCGTGGGCCCGCGCCACGACGGCGACCGTCACGGTGGCGTCCGAGGGCAAGACGTGGACGGCGCCGCTGGACTTCACGCCGGCGAGCAACGGACGCGCCGCGTTTGCGGTGATACGGCACGTGAACGCGGGCATCGGCACGGACTGGACGGTGACGGTGGCGTAAGAATGCGATTGGGATAGAATTTCGAGAAAAGGAGGGTTGTCCACCAAAGAAGCTCGCGCAGTATGACGAGCAGGACGGGCATTGGGGATGTACCATTTACACCTGACCTTTGAATCAGAAGACACAATTGAAATACACAATTGAAATATACAATTGAACTGTGCCTTCAAATGAACTCATTGCTGAAACTGGGCTCTAGGCGGAATATTGAATGTCACGGGAATCGTAGAGAAAACGTGACTTCTTGTCGTTCGCTCCTTCCGTGTGTATTATGATTTTGATCACGTTTTTGCGTAGTTGGTGTTTTTTTTTGAGACGACAACCAATCTCACGATGATGTGACGTCCACAGGTTAATGTTTGCCTTTTCTTCTCTTTTTCTCTCAATTGACTCGGCTGTTGAAACACCAAATAATTTTATGTTTTAGCCGGTTCCCACCCGCGGGGAAGAGACGAGGCAGACACGCAAAGAGGTGCCGAGTCCGCCGCCGCGTCCCGCGTTCCAATGCCCAATTTTTGGGGTCTCTTGGGCCCTCGGCAGACAAAACGGCGGGCCAAACAGATAGGTAGCACTGCGTCAATATATATATTATTGGGCACTATGCGCCTTGGCTGACAGGCGTGTCTTTCTTCCCAGAAACTCGGGATCCGGTGCCAGCCGCCATAGGCGCATCAGCGCGGCGCGATTCCGCCTATGGGGCCCATATGGGGGTCCCCCTGGTTGACATGGCCAACCCCAGGCCAATCTAGACCAGGCTCGAAATGCAATATTGGCTGCAGGGCCTCTTTGCGAGCCAGAGGCATGCTGGACAAAGTCCCACATTGCTCTCGCAAGGAGAGAACCGGGCCAAAAGAAGATCACGCTGGAAAACAGATGACGATGCATCGACGAAGCAAGCAAGTTGTGTTCTTTATGCCGTTGACAGACTCGGCACAGGAGGTCTCGATTATGGATGGCCTCCTGAAGCTTGAAAAACGTCGGTTGTCTCCACGGCGCTCTGATTGGCGACCGGAACTCAAGCAGCGGCATCACGCAGCGGCAAACCTAAAATGGGACAAATTAGACGAGTGGGCTTGCTGCCCCGTGCCAAAGAGGCTTGGCTTTGCAACGGGCATGCCCTCTTAGCTTCTCTTGGGGGGAGGGAGGGCTCATGGCAAGTCTAGACCAAATACGAAGAAGGGGAAAAGGGGGGGGAACGACAGATTCAGCCGCACAGCTTGGTCGAATAGCGCCTCTTCTTTTTCAACTTGTTTTGAAGGGGGCGTTTTTTGTTGGCGGGTTTTTTCCTGCGTTGCGTCCTGTGAGCTGGCGGAAACGATTGAACAGGACCCAGAGCAACCATTTTCTTTTCCCTTTCTTTTATCTGGCGTGCCGGGGGTTGGGCTGAACGAGAGCGTTCTTGTCCCATTTTTTTTCCCTCCTTAGCAGCAGCCTGGTCTCGACCTTCCTCTTTTTCTCAACGGTGACTTTTCTTGGCTTTTCATTTTCCCTTCCTACGACCGAGATCGCTCCCCGTCTGGCCGGGGAAGCTTCACAACCACATACTCACACACACACCCCCACCCGGCCAAAGAAAAAAGAGGCTTTCTCCGTGCTCCGTCCACGATGCGCTAGGCTGAAGCAGAGGCGCGGTGCGATCCTTGCTTCTATAGCGTCGTCGAGACGCGCCTCCTGAGACGAGTGGAACGCGCTCTCAGAAGCAACACACACAGCGCCGTTGTTCCTTTCCCAACCCCCCCTGAGCCGGACGCTGCCTCGTCTTCCTTGTTACGCGCGTTGGAGGCTCTGCGAAGTGTGGCGTCTTGGCGGATAGAGACGGCTACACTTGTAGAGGGCGAGGTTGAAAAAAGTGCTTCCTCTCCTTTCAGCCTTGAACGGCGGGCTTTCTAGGCTGGTTGGTCTCTATCAGTCCTTCCTCTCCCAGCCTTTGCAGAACTTCTCCTGTGGCGGGTAAGACTGCGGCAGGCTGTTTCTTTCTCTCCGTCCCCCCCATCTCTTTCCTCGGCTTTGCGCCGGTCGTCAAAGTATGGCTTCCCTTCCCGAAGGCTGGGAGTCCGACTACGATGGCAACCGCTGGTTCTTCGTCTACAAGCCTACGGGTGCCGTCCAGTTCCAGTTCCCCAAACCGGGCGACGAGTTTCCCGAGTACTTTGACAACTTCGGCCCCATCCAGCAGAGCTATGTCGCTACCCCGGAAGAGCGTCTCGAAAGCGAGCGCCAGCGCCGGCAGTCCGGCCTGCCGCCGCGCAAAGCCACACAAGACGCAGCGATGCCGGCGCCGCATCCCGCGAGCAGCAACAACGGCAGCACGTCTGCTACCCTCGGTCGGGGCGACTTTCTTAGCTCCTCCTTCGACATGTTCGGCTACCTAGGCCCGGACTCGTACACGGACGTCTCGCCGCCCATCGAAAATGACGACAACGACAACGACAACGATCCCGTGGCCCGCGGTACCATACACGAGGCAGATAGCACGCCTGCCAGCGCGGTGCCCACACCAAACCAGGCCAACAGCGTGACTACCGGTGGAGACGCGGGTCGCGCGACGCCCGCCGTAGTCCCACCGCCGGCCACTGCCAACATTGTCGTCTACGAGCTCCCGGACGCCGCCACCTTGGGCGGCCGCCACTACGCCTCCGATCCCGTCGGCAACATCTCCGAGCTGGCCACTGAGCAGACACTTCCGTGCGGCGTGGAAGCGAACCCGCCGCTTGCGGAGTTGCCCGACAGTGCCATATCGGTGGGCCATGGTGTACTACAGCCTCCCGATTCCGGTCCGGCCGAGCTCGCGAACGAGCCGATCGAACCAAATGTGGTGACGCCAGCAAGTGCGCAGCCACTCGTGGCGGCTCCAGCGCCACAAGCTGCTTCTGCTGCAACGGAAGGGACGTCGTTGGACAAGCCGAGTGGACAGGCGGAAAAATCGGCAGACGTGGGCTGGGGCCAGCTCGACGAGGAGCACCGGGCCGCGCTGAAACCAATTCCGACGACCGACGCGCCTCTCATCGTCCAACCCACTCCGGCTTCTCCCTCCTCTCCAAAGGACTCGAGCAATCCTGCCCAAATAGGGCCGGAGGCTGCAAATGTGACGGCAGCACCAAAGACGACGGAAACAAAGCCGGTGACACCAGTGATACCGCTCCCAATCAGCAATCCGAACAAAAGCCCGAACTCACTTACAACTACAAATACGGCTGCGGTGAATGGAGACAGCGTAATACCCGCCGTTTTGCGGCCTGCCTCGAGCCGTCAGCCTGCTCCAGCGACGTCTTCGTCAAACCCACCTGGTCCGAACTTGTCGTTTGTCCCTTCGGCACTCAGGCCCGGTGCCCCCGAACTGCCAGCCTCGTCCAGCCCGCCAGCTGCAGCGAACACCCTCGCGAAGGAACAAGACAGCCAGCAGCAAACCGGCGTTGCACCAAGCGTGCCCACCTCGAGAGTGGATGTGTCTCAACCCCCCTCTGGCGGGTCTGGCGTGTTTGGTGTGGTACACACGGCTACGCCACCGCCGTCGGCTGCCCATGATGCCGCGAACAGAGCAGCAGGCTTGCCGGTTGCGGAAATATCGCCAGATATGGTGCCGGAACCCCTCCGCATCGTACAACCCAAGGGACCAACATCTCCGACGACGACAACGACAACGCTGCCGGGAGCTGCCCAACAACCTAGGTCGACAGCTCTCTCAGGTCCTCTGCCTGCGAATGTTGCTGTGGCGGGGAAGCCTGGTTCCGAGGCAAGCCAGCGGCAACAACAGCACCAACGAAGTGATAATACGTCAACGCCGGAGTCGTCAACTGGTATTGTGGACAATGAAGCTATACCTGCGCCGTTGAAGCCTAGGTCGCCTCCCTCGCAGACCCCCGCTGCTTTCAGCATCCGCGCACCAAGTTCTGCCCCAGCGGCGCCCTCTGCAGCTGTCAAGAAGGCGGCGTTTGGTGTTGTCGCAGCGCCTAGCCCTGCTACTGCAATGCCCGAATCAGATCATTTTTTGCCTCCATCTGAGAATGCTTCGAAGGCAAACGATGCTGCTGCTTCTCCTTCGAAGTCTCGAGTCGTTGAACTTACTGAGACGACCGCTACGAAACCTGTTACCACACCAGTGCAAGAACAGCGGAATTCACCTACCCCTAGCCCCGCAAACACGACGGTGGCGGCCGCAGCGGCACCGCCGCCGCCGGCGGAACAAGCATATCCAAGGCCATCTACTTCCGTTCAGCCCCAAAGAAAGGTATCGGTGGATATACCCATGTCGGCCAACTTTGCCCCTTTTCTTCCCTCGGCTTCAGCTGCACCCGGGGCTGGGCCTCAGGCTCCTTCCCGCGCCTCGCCTTCGCCTTCGCCATCGCCGCCAGTCGCCCGACCGAACAGTCTGTCCCCCGCTCCTACGTCGAACAGTCTAGGGACGATCGACGAAATGTCCTCTGGTCTGATCTTGGCGGATGAGGTACGGCAGCAGCAATCTGCGGCTCCAGCAGGCCTTGCAACGCCTTCCCCGACCCCGCCTCCTTCTTCACAAACACAGGCGGGTGCGCCGGGAAGCAGCGTCCCGCAAAACCGTGTCCAGCGAAAGCCGACATTGACACGCAAACCGGTGGGACAGACGTCCCAAACGGCCAACCCCTCGCAGGCCGCTTCCTCTGCACCGGGCACGGCGGCCGCGCATCGCTTGTCGGTCTCGTCCGTGTCGAGCCAGCCGTGGGGCGTGTCGCTGCCCGACCAGTCACTGCCGCCGCCGCCGCCGCCCCCCGGCCCGACGCCGCCACCTGCTTCCGAGAGAGCATCCACGCCCGCACACAGCGTTCACGGGCCGAGCTCGCAGATGGCGCAGCCATCGCCTGCTCTGTCGGCCAACTCTTCCCTTCAGAATCCGGTCACCGGGTTCACGCCCACGCCACCTCCGCAGAACGCGTCCGGGTACGCGCCCGTGGGTACGCCGGCATCGCCGCCTCCTACCCCAGGAATGGGGCCCCCCGGAGCGGCAATGCTGGCAGCTTCTGGGCCCATGCAGGGTCCGGGGAGCCCGTTCGTGGTTCCACAACCGCAGCAGCAGCAGCAGCAGCAGTCGCAGCCGCAGCAGCCGCCAGTGCCGGCCACGCTGCAACAACCGGGGCGAGCGACCACACCACCTCCGCCACAACCGATGCGGCCGGCGCAGACGGCAGACGCCGTGCATCGACTCTCCATGCCGGTCCAGCCTGGTGCTCAGCCTTTCTTTCCGGCTCCCCCGCTTACCATGGGCGGAGTACCGCCGCCTCTGCCAAACCGTTCACCGCAACCACTGCCTCCTCAGCAGCAACAGCAGCAACACCAGCCGCAGCAGCAGCCATTCGCGCCAGGTCAGACGCCTCTTCCAGGGCCACCGCCTCAGCAGTTCCCCCATGTCCAACACAGTCAAACGCTGCCGATGTTACACCAGCAACAGCAGCCCGGTGTGCAACCTCAGATCCATCTTCCAGGTCAAGCACCTCCCCCTGGCTTTGCGCACCCGCAGCACAGCCAGACGATGCCGCTGCCGGCACACACGCCGGCGATACAACCGGCTGCCCAACCTGGACAGTGGCCCGCTCAAGGCCAACAGCCGCCGCCACTGCAGCAGCCTCAGCAGCAGCAGCAGCAACAACAACAACAGCAACCACCACCACAACCACCACGCCCACCTCAGCAGCCTCAACAGCATCCTCAACAGCAGCACCAGCAACCACCACTGCAACCACCGCGCCCACCACAACAACCTGGGGCACCACAGCCACCGCAATTTGGCGCCCCACCCACGCAGCCCTATCTGCTTCAGCAACCCGGAGCAGGATACAGGCCGCAGCCCGGCCAGCCGGCAACTGCGACGTATGCGACTCACGGGCCGCAAGCGAGTAGTAGTAGTGGTAGCGGCAGCGGCAGCAACCTGTTTTCCAAGTTCATGAAAAGCCCGGCTGTGAAGAGGACAGCATTTGCTATCGGCGGCGCGCTCGTGGGTGAATCGTTGGGCCTGTCCGGCAACACGGGTGCCAAATTGGGCACCTCCGCGTACGCGACACACCAGCAGTACAAGCGCGACAGCGCACAGAAGCAGTCCGTGAACAACGCGGTGGCTCAAGCACAGCAACAGGCCGCACAGCAGATTCAGCAAGCTCAGCAGCAAGCACAGCAGCAGGCGCAGCAGCAAATTCAGCAGGTCCAGCAGCAGATTCTCCAGCAGGCCGGTCTGCAACGGCCTCCGCTGCAGACGATGCACACGGCACCCGGCCAGCTGCAGCACGGCGTACCGGCCATGGGCAGCCCGCTGACGGCGCAGGCGGCGCCGTCGCCGTCGGGCGTGGGCGGTGCTCCCCCACAGAACCATGCCGGTGCTGGGCCGTTTACTCCGGGACAGCCGGCGGCTCCACGGCCGGCGGCTCCTGCGATGCACTCGGCTCCACCGGGACAGCTGCCACAGATGCCAAGCAATTCTGGCCCAGCACCCGGCCAGTTCCCCGGCCAGATGCAGGCGCCCGGCCAAGGTCCGGGCCAAGGTCCGGGCCGAAACGCAGGCCCTATTCCGGGGCAGATGCCCGGCCAAGTTGCCGGTCAGGTACCCGGCCAGGTGCCCGGCCAAGCGCCCGTCCAACCCAATCGACCGCCAGCTGCCATGCAAAGTGGGCCTGTACAGACTGCAAACCAGATGCCAAGTGCGCTTCATGCGGCCTCTAGTCTAGCTCCCAACCAGCACACCAGCCCGTCGCCCGGTCAAGGCACGCAGCCTCCCGGTGCTACTCCCGGTCAACGACCACCGACCGGCCAATTGCCGGGTCCGCCGCCTGGTCAAGGCCCTCCGTCCGAGCACGACCGTGCTGCAGGTGGCCGACCAGCCGCACACCCATCTGCCGGAGGCCATCCGCAAACTGGTGGCGCGCCCCGCCCGCAGGGTGCCGGTCGTGGTTCCACGCCACAACAACAACAACAACAACAACAACAACAACAACAACAACAACAACAGCGCCCGCCAAATCAGCAGCAACAGCGGCCAACGTCCAACCAATACCATCCAGGTGCCAATCCATACCAGCAACCGGGTGGACCCAGGCCAAACCAATACCGCCCGCCCGGTCAAGGGTATGCGCCGGGTGTTGGGGCCGGACGAGGCAGGCCGCCAACGGCAGCGGCGCCGGCACCCGGAGCAGCCCCGAGCACCGGAGCTGACCTT
This sequence comes from Fragosphaeria purpurea, assembly GCA_002778095.1. NCBI lineage: Eukaryota > Fungi > Ascomycota > Sordariomycetes > Ophiostomatales > Ophiostomataceae > Fragosphaeria > Fragosphaeria purpurea. The sequence continues at coordinate 3,871,915 of PCDL01000021.1, read as the reverse complement.
GCCAGCGCGTTCGTGAATGCTTTTTTGCAACCGCAGCAACACCATCCCCAACACCAACAACAAGACACCAATGCGCTGCTGGCCGCCATCCAGCAGCAGCAGCAGCAGCAACAGCAGGCCATCCTGGTCAACATGATGAACCCGGCGCCGGTGGCACCCGTGTACGAGTTTAATTATGTTGACAGCGGCAACGGCAACGACTACAACAATGGCAATTTCACGGACGGCAACGACGTGCAGATCAACGTTTTCGAGACGATAAACGTGGTGGACACCTCCGACACGGTCAATCTCGACACGGGCGACGGGGGCGGTTGGGGCGACTCGATGAACTATTCGGGCGACGACTGGGGCAACGACGGCAATTTCTAGATGGCGCGTGTTCGTGTTTGTGCACTTCCATCCTTCTCTGTCTGGGACTATGCCGTCGACTTGGTTTACACGATGTATATGGTTTTTACAGCGTCTTTTTTTTTTTTTGCTTCTGATATATCCCAAAGCCCAGCGAGTCATTTTATAATCCACCCAGACTTCCATCGCAATAAATTCAAGATTATACCCTTTTCTACTGATCGTCCTGTAAGAGTAACCCGGCAAGGGGGCCATCGTCTCTCGTTTTGCTTTGACTGTAGAGTGTCTTGCTTGGCGGGGAAGCCTGTTTGGGCCCAATCCTTTCCCGAGAGTTGCCTAATTCAGCAACCGCCACACGGAACCGCCCACCCACCATTGTTCTCTCCGCCGCTAATGCAAAACATCTCCCCAAGGCCCCCCCTTCCCTGCCTAGAACCAGAACTCGAACTCTCACGTGAACCCGCGTTGGGGGGCTTACACGAACCTGCCCTATTGATCGACGGCGCGCCTTTAGGCCCACGATCGCGTTGAACACTGTGCAAGATCTTGCAACACCAAAACGGGACAGAGAGACTGGGCGGGAAAAATTGCCCGTCTCCAATGGCTTTTTTTTTTTTTTTTTTTTTTTTTTTTTAATTATCGTATTATGGCTTCACAACGTGACCATTTCCGGCAAATAAGGACGTCCTGCTGCCTTGCATTTTCCTTTAAAACCAGCCACAATGGATCTTTGTTGCCAGTCGTATCCAACGCTCGTCTTTGTTGTTGGTCGTCCTTTGGCGTGAATTCAAATTCAAGGGAGGATTTTTTTTTTTGGTTAATCTTCAGGATGTTATTTGAACTGGTTGACTTTCCTTTTCTTCTTTCTCTTTTTTAACCCTCCTTTTTCATCCCTTTCCTTAACATCACGTCAACTTTCCATCGCGGCCACGCTTGCCCTTCGCCGTCTCTCTTCTTTTTTTTTCTCTTCGCCATGCCGTTTCCTTTTTCCTACGTCTGCGATCTCCTCCAGCAGGTGGCCGACCTGCCGCTGCACCGCCGCAACCAGAAGCGGATCGTCAACGAGCTCGTCCGCGCCTGGTTCGATCGTCACCGTGGAGCCGTTGACGGCCTGCTTCCACGGGCCGGTGGCCGCCCCTTGAACAAGCCGCCGGCGACATCGACGGCACCGGAGAGACCAGAGACACCGGTCACACCAACGGCACCGGCCACGACGATCAACACAACCGCGGCCGCTGCCCTCCTGGCCGCCCTCCTCCCCGACTACCGCACCGACCGCGTCTACGGCCTCCAGGCCGCGTCCCTGCAGCGCATCGTCGTCCGTGCCTTTGGTCTCGGCCGCTCTCGCCTCATGGAGCTGAACCGCTGGACCCGTCCAGGCCTCGACGGCGAGGCCGTTGACCTAGCCGACTGTATCGAGAAGATCTTGGAAATCACAGTACGTCCTTGTTGTAGTTTTTTCTATTATCTTTTTCTCTCTTTTTCTCTCTTTTTCTTTTCTTTTTTTGCTCACGAACAGCCCAACCCCTGCCATCCGGTGCCCGTCTCGGTTGAAGAGATTGATGCAGCTCTACTCGCGGTCGCCGGCCGGTGTCGGTTCAGCTCGCCCGCGGTTCGAGCGGCGGCGGCGGCGTCGGCGGCCACAACCGGGACAACAGCCCCCCTCCTCCGCGACCGCACCATCGGCTGCCTCTACCAACGCCTGGACGCCCGCGGCGCCAAGTGGTTCACCCGCCTGATTCTCAAGGACTATCGCCCCGTCGTGCTCGACGTGACGACCGTGGCGCGCGCACTGCACCCGGGGCTGCCGTTGGCCCTGCAAGTGCACAGCGATTTTGGGGCGGCGCTGCAGTCGTTAGCCGGCAGCGGCGGTGGTGGGAGTAGTAGTGGTGGTGATCGTGGCAATGGTGGCAGTGGTGATGGTGGTGGAGATGAGGGCGTCGATAAGCCAAGTGTTGGGCCACGCCAACAAACGCTGACCCCACGCCTGGGCGTCAAAGTCGGCCGCCAGCCCTGGGCCAAGGCACGCAGCATCCAGCATTGCCTGGCGCTGGGCGGCCCGCGGCGGATGAGCTGCGAGCGCAAGCTGGACGGCGAGTACGTGCAGGTGCACGTCGACCTCACGCGGCTCGGGCCGGACGACAATGGCAACGGCAGGAGAAGCAATTGTCTGCAGCTGTTCTCCAAGAGCGGCAAAGACAGTACCTGGGACCGGATGAATTTGCACAGGTAAAGGCCCCCCTTTTTTTTCTTGATCATGATCATATATCGAGACGTGAGAGCTTGGTTTCCCACAACGTATTTACTGTGTTCTCGTATTTCAGTGCTATCTTAGCATCGCTTCGCATCGGCGAGCCCGACTGCAAGATCAAGACGGGCTGCATTTTGGAAGGGGAAATGCTCGCATACGACGAGAAGGTGCGTGCACGTACCATTTTTCTGTTTTCATTTCCCCCCTTCTCTTTTTCCCGCTCGCAGACAGGCTCCCTAACAGAAACAGGAGGGCAAAGTTCTGGATTTTGACGCCGTGCGGAATCACGTCACGCGCAGCGGATCCATGCTCTATTGCGATACGCGTTCAAAGTAAGGAACAACAGCAGTCTCAACACTTGTTTCGTCGTTTTTTACTGTCCAGTGTGGACATGGCCTTTTTTGGGGGGGAGGCTGACAGTTGGAACTACCAACAGGTCCCGGGTGTACGAGCACCTCATGATTGTTTACTACGACGTGCTGCTCGTCGACGGCCAGTCCCTCCTCGGCGTCCGCCACGCCGACCGGTTCCGCTGCCTCAAAGACCTCATCACCTGCCGCCCAGGCTACGCCGAGCTCGTGTCGCGCCAGGTCATCGACTTCCGCAGCCACACCGCAGCCGCCGAACTGCGCCGGGCCTTTGCGCGCTGTATCACCGCCCGCCTCGAGGGGCTCGTCCTCAAGCCCGAAGACGACCCGTACTTTGACTTGACGGGACCGACAAACGCCCCGCCGCCGCGACTGGAGTGGCCCTACATGCGGTCGTATGCGATCAAGCTGAAGAAGGAGTACATTGGCGCCTTTGGCGAGGTCGGCGACTTTGCCGTCGTCGGCGCCCGGTACGACGCCGTCAAGGCCAAGGAGTACCCCCCCGACCTGCCGGGCCTGCGCTGGACGCACTTTTACGTCGGCTGTTTGGATACGGGCGCGCGCACGCTGCCGGCGGCGGCGAGCACGGCCTCCCGGCCACGTTTTGTCGTCACCAACGTCGTGACCTTAACGGTGGCCCAGATGACCGCCTTTCTCCGGTACTGCCGGCCCCGGGTGGTGCCCGTGGAAAAGAAACAGGACCGGCGGAAACGGGAACACAGGGGCGGCGAAACAGAAGCCGGCTCCACCATCCACACCAACGGAGCGCAGGCGGGCGAGCGTGCGCCCTTTGACCTGGCCCCGCTCGAACCGGGCCTCGACGACGGCCGCAGCGGGCCCACGGACCTGTTCGCCGACCCGCCCGTGGTGGACATCCGCTGCTTCTCGTTCCACCGCCCAGGGTACGGCAACTTTTGGTGTCCGCGGTTCCCCTCGGTCGTGAAATTCCATTTCGACCGCACCTACCGCGACGTCCTTACGTTTGCCGACCTGCAAACCATGGCCGAGGGCGAGTCGACGCGGCGGTCCGTCGCGGCGATCGCCGACGCTGACGCTGACGACGACGACGACGACGACGACGACAACGAGGAACATGCCCGCTGGGTGGCGCAACTAAAGCGGGCGGACCCGCGGGGGATCGCCGTGGACGCCGAAACGAGCCAATCGTCCGGGCGCGTCACGACGTCGAATGCCTCGACGACGACGCGGAGCCAGTCGTCCGACGAAGGCGGGGTCCTCGTAACAGGACCGCCGCCCACGAAACGAACGACGACCACGGTGCAGCTCGCAACGACCGTGGAAGAACAGGACGAAGAGGTTGCCGATCGCCCGGCGTCCTCACCCTCGGCAACGCCGAAGGCGTCGGGGCAGCCGGACGGCACGGCCCCAATACGCGTGACTGTGATTGACCTCACCGGCGAGGACGACGACGACGACGACGAAACGCCGTTGCCGACACCGCGCCCTCTGGCTCTGCCGGCACTGCGCGAATCGCCGGCTACACCGGCCATCACCACGTCCCCGGCATCCACGCCACCGCCGACGTCGCCGCAGCCGACACCACAGCTGTCGCCGTCGCCTCCGTCGTCGCAGCTGGCATCGTCCTCGCCCGTGCCACTGTTGTCCAGTTTGGCGGGCCACGACGTGCTCGGCTCGTCGCAGACGACGGTCGACAACACGCCCTGCAGCGCCACAAGGCAGGGCAGAAAACGCCTTTGCATGAGCGACGCCGGCGGAAAACCCTACCCTATCGTGTCACCCCCGCAATTCAAGCGGACTCGCAGGACTTTGTGAACGTTAGGGGAGACGGAAGGCCAAAAAAGACGGTATGAAACATGAAACAAACAGAGTCTGTGCTCTTGCACTTGGTCCAGCTTTTTTTTGTCGCCTAAGACAAATCTGGCATGGAGACGGTGAGCCTGGATTTGGCGTGCACCGCGCGGTTTCAGGGAGTTTGGATGAACTAGAAAAGGGGTTTTATCGATATTAACGGCCCCGTCTGTGCATGCAAGGTTTTGTTTATCCATTAGGATAGTTTGTCGTCTGACTGGAAAAATAGGGGTCAAACACTAGCGCCACAGGAGACTTTTTATGAGAATATACCCAGCTTATGACTCCGTCGTTCTCGCTTTGCGACTCACTTCTTGCTTTGTGGCTTGACGCATCGTGCTCCTTGTCGTCATGTAGGATCGCAGAGCCTCCGAAGAGACGTAGCGTTTTATAACCACTCGGTCAGCAATAACAACAATGTTCCGTGCCACCGCAATTACGTGTTTTCCTATTCTCCCCTGTGTGACAGACAATGTCTTTCAGGAGCTCTGGCTGCTCTCCGAACCAGCCAGCCGTCATCCTGCAGCCTTCCCCAAGCCCCGTCTTAGAAGGCCATGGCGAGGATGAAAATGAATATGTAATGGGGGGGCTCAGGGGCTTATGGGGTATTAGGCACCCAAAAAAAAGAACAAAAAAAGAAGCAGAAAGGAAGCTTAGCAGCGGAAAACGAGCTAGATCCCGCCGGCTCCTTGCCCTTCTCAGTAGCGAAAGGGGTCGATCAATCGCTATCCGACTCCATGGGAGTAGAAAAGGGTCGAGGGGGCTGGCTGGGCGCGCTGCTCCTTTCCGCCTTTGTCAACGATCGTCGGTTCCGGGCGTTGAGAGGCCGGGCTCGTGGCGGATGGGTCGCGTGGGTTTGTCAAACTTGGGGGGCAGGCAAACGAACGAGAAGTTTATGGATTCTGTATGTATACGTAATTACTCCTTATGTCTGCGAGTCCAAGGGGCTAAGCCTCAGCCGTTGAAGCTCGGATCCTCAAGTGGTATTACACTGAGATGTCAACGAGAGTTGTTTCGTTTGTTGTACGAAGTACTCTGTAGTCCGTATCTTTCTATGCATTATTTATTATCAAGTGTACTCCTCCGTGGCCGTTCAGGTTTTCCTGTTTCTTTTTCTTTTCACCAGTTCAAAGCCCTTTCTTTGGTACCATTATCAGGGGCAGAAACAAAATAAGCATGTTTCGAAGATCAAACAACCAGCCTCCTGGCCGGGGATCAAAGTGTCGATCCTCAGCGGGTTCTTGGGGGTGTCCCTGAGCCTGGACGGGCCCTGTGCTCTGTTCGTTGTCAGGGGTAAATCAAAAATCAGTGCCGCGTGGACGACTCGCCAGCCTCCGACGGCAACGACCGTGCTCGTGAGAGACGGAACAGGGCTTGCCAACGGATTTCTCCTCTCATTTCTTCGACCTTTCCCGTCGAGTCCTGTCCGTTCTGGCCTCATCGTCGTCTCTCAAGACGACAGGTAACCAACGACTCCAGCGACCAACGGAGGGAACCGGTCATAATCCGTCCTTTGTTTTTCATCTTTCGTATTCTGACTGACAAATTGGTCCTTGCGATCCATAAAAAGGATCAATATTCTGCCATCTCATTTTGACATGCATGAGCCCACCCTGTTCGTTTGGAATCCTTTCTTTGGTTCTCTCATCTTTTTTTTCACTCGTTTTCCCGCCTCGACTGCTACCCACACCTCACAGGCAACAAGGGTTTTATTTTTGGTGGTGGGTTCGTCGAGAAAAGAAGAGATTTGAAAGGACGAAATGTAACCCTCCTTTATTACACAAGGTGCGATATGAAGTACGTAACTCTTACAACGCGGAAGCGACTCCAGCCTTTCCGCCGGCGGGCTGGCTGCCCGCCCGTTGGAGGCAAGACGCAGAAATTGCGCGCCTTCCTCTCGTACGCTGAATAACCGCGAAAACACACGCGTGCCCGCTTCGGGCAGGCGCTCTGTTGCATTTGGCGGGCTTTCCATAAAGATCACGAACCGCAACGGCAAGAACGATCACCATCGGATTCGCATGGAAGGAGGGAAAAAATACTTACCTAATGATTTTATTAGTATCCTGTAAAAAAAAGAGCTTCTTTTACCTCCCATTTTCGCCTCCTTTTCAACCTCTTCCATTTTTCTCTTGCTTCTCCCTCGTTCCGTTTCATCCAATTTATCCAGCAGCTCACCAACAACAAACGCTCTGCGCACGGAGCGCAGCAACCGGTCTGCAGCCACCCCTGGTTTTCGCTCGTTTTTCGTTGCATTTTGCGGGCTTTTCAGAGGTAACACCCCCCCTTCTTGGTGGCAGCGAACCCGCCCCCCCGTGTTCCCTCTTCTATCTTGCTGCTGTTGATTATTGTTGCTTTGGCAGTCGTCGGGTTGCACTCGTCTTTTCCGATGGGGCGACAAGCGAGCCCAGTGCAACCTTGTTGCGCTCGAGAACGCAGTCCGTGTGTGGACCGACAGACGCTCCGCGTCGCATTGCAAGACATTGCGAGACGGGAGGTATTGCCGCCTTATTCTCAAGAGTATTCGGAATACAACACCCAGGTACCAGATAGAAAAGCACGACAAGAAACTGCGTAATGCGCAGCAAGTCAGCCTGTTCCTTCGGCGAGCCATAGGATCTGGGATAGGCCACATGCGCGCTTGCTGGTCGAGGGACGGCGTATAACCGAGGTCTTTGTCAGATACTCTCACCTCTTGATTTGAGCAGCAATGTCTGTCGTATTTTTTTTTGCCGCCTGAATATGAACAGCAGCCTGCCATGACGGGAGTGCCTTGACAACAATGCTTCTGGAAGACAGGCGCAGCATACGAACAGATGCAACGCGCTTGTTTAGTGCATCCTTGGGCCATCCTCCGCGGACCCTGCTCTTTTCCCGGATGAGAATGTTCTTCTATATGTACACACGGAGTACAAAGTCGACTTTATCCCTCAAGAAAAGGACCGCCGTTTTAGCCCCTGGACAACTGCAGGCGACTGTGCATTCCTGTGCAGAGTACGGAGTACAAACGAACCGAAAAGAGAACACAAAGAAATGTCTTGCGTCAATGCTCGTGCTTGTGTCCTGTTTTACACAGAGTATGTACGATGTACTTTGTACGAACAACGGCGCACGAAAGTACGGATGGTGTCCACACCATGCACAAATTGCACGAGTTGTTCGTTTGGTATCCCTCATATATCACGGAGCAGTCATATGGTACGGGGCGTTATTACTTTGTTAAGCGCATCGTGCCCGACCACAAACGGGCTGCAAACATCAAAGTGCCCTGGAACGTACGAAGTACCACCGCCGACAAGATGTGCAGAGAGAATACATCTTGACCGGACACGGAGCTCTTGCTCACACCCCCTTGCAGCTCCTTCTGCAGCTAACAACCCACCCCTGTTCTCTGTTATTCCCAGCCGTCTTGTCTTGTCCCGTCTTCTGGCAGACGGCAAATCTTGCCGCACCCGCACCCCCCATCTCTTTTGCTTTCTCCCCATCGTTCCCCGTACCCTTTTTACTGATTGTCCATGCTTCTTTCGGCTGCGTTGACGCGATTTTTTTTCGGCCAGTCCTTGTTGCTCGGACAGTATCACAAAGCAGTTTGGGCGACTGGAACAGCGGCTGAAAAATTTGCACGCGCTGTTTAAAACAGTGGCTTCAACGCCTCTTCGACGCTCGATTCCCTGGCGTCTCATAGCGGCAGCCACCAAGAGTTTTGGTGCTCTTAGCCGAAGGCAAGCTACTTGAAGGCCGCAGGGTGGTATTCCTTCCGACCTCGCCAGCTTCAACGGGTGTCCTTGCGTTGGATTTGGTTGTATCTTACCAAAAATGGAGTATGGAAAGGCCAAAAAAAGAAAAGAAAAGAAAAAAGAAAAAAAAAGGCACGTAACATCGGGGTTCTGCAAAAGCTTTGTTTTCCTGTGAAAAAAAACTACATACATGAGCGAGAGACTTTGCCTGGGCTCTTCGTATTTTGCTTTGCTTCGGTGGCTTTGAGAGAACAGGCCTCAGACCCCCCTTCAAAGTCTATTCTTTCTTATTTTCGACGCCTTTTCGCCCCTTATTTCCGTTTCCTGTTTTCCTTTTCTGTTTCTCCTGTTTCCCATCGTCCATGTTCTGCATTTTCAACTACTTGAAACGAAATATATAAACCAACAGTCTAACTCCAAATCCTCATCCAACCGTATCCTTCATCCCCAACGCATCTAGCAAGGCATAGTCGTCTTCCCTCTTACTTTTATTTTCTTCCCAAAACATACCAAAAATAATTCCTTCTATTCTCAGCGGCCTGCCGTCCTCTATCTTATTGTGGGGTTACCCAAAACGCACTGCAAAGCCTTTCATTGTCAATAAAAAAAAGCCCGCTTCCCCCAGGCGCATTTCCGTGTATTACACGGCCTTCGACCTGGCCGGCGCTTAACACCTACTATTATTACACCCAAATTTTACGCCATATTTTGCACAGCATAATTTCTGGAGGCGTCTTTTGTGAGGAAGAAGGCTGTTTGCTTGTTATACGTTTTTCGTGTGTTGTCTTTTGTTATAAACTACAGCCTTTTCCGCCTTTGCCTTCATTCGTCTTTTCCCTCTCAGTCCACCAGCACAAAACACACACACACACATACATCATGGCTTCAAGATCATTTGCTCTTTTGGCCAGCTTGCTGGCAGTGGCCTCGGCGTCACCATGCAAGCCTGTAGACCCGCCTGTCTTCGTTCTTCCTTCGACTGGCACTGGTATGTTTTCCCCACACGCATAGTGTGAAGTATCGTTTCTTTCTCTCCTATTTTATAACATATGCTCATCATATTTTTTTTTCTCATTCATAGGTACGCAACTGCCGTCCCCGGATCCGTCCTTGAGGCTGTTGAAGATTGCCGTGGGCCACGGCCTCCAAAACTACACGTGCGCCAGCAGCACGGCGTCGACCGTGGCCACTGGCGCGCTGGCCGTCCTCTACGACATCACCAATCTGTACCCGGGCACGCCCGGCACGGGCGTCGACGCCGACGCGTTTTACGGCCTGCCCGGCTCCGTGCTCTGGGGCCAGGACATTCCCCTGAACCTGCAGACGCCCGGTGCCGCGTCGCCCGGCACCGCCACGTCGCCCAACAAGCTCGCCGAGAACCTGTACGGCGCCATCGTGCCGGACCCGTTCCCCTCCCCCGTGGCCAACCTCGACCTGGCCGGCCTCCTCGCAGGCGGCGCGCCGTTCCTGGGCCACCACTACTTTGACGCCAACGGCGTGCCCACCTTTGACCTGTCGAGCGTCAACCTGTTCGCCAGCCTGAGCAAGACGGGCGACATCAAGGCGCCCGCCACGGCCGACCCGGGCATTCTGGGCAGCGGTGCCGTCGACTGGCTGCAGCTGACGGCCAGCAGCAACGGCCTGTCCCGGGGCATCCAGCTGGTGTACCGCGTGACAACGGCCGGCGGCGCGTCCGAGGCGTGCAGCGCCATTGATGGCGGCGAGGGCAGCGTGCCTTATACGGCGCTGTACTGGTTTTACGGCTGAGAGGGAACGCGTTTTTCCCCTTTTTACGCCGTCCACCTCCCTTTTTTTTCTTCCCTCCCTGACAACTTGCATGACCTCTTCTGTACAACATCTACTGCCCTGCATCTTTTTCACCGATCGTGTTGGATGGATATACCAGCTACTTTTATTCGCCACATTCTTTTTTTTGGAAGTTTATTTTTTCTTTTTTTTTCTTACCTGGGAGCAAAGGAAAAACAAAGAACGGGGTATTATTTACACCATGGCACATGGAGTTGTCCGTATTGGAACAGACAGCCGGGATTACACTTCATTTCAATTTTTTTTTCTCTCATTTCATTTTTACTTTATAATATTCTGGGCAAATGGCGTTGCAATGGCAGAGAATCTCTGCCATTTAGGAAAACCAAGAGCCATGAAAAAAATAAAAAATAAAAAAGCATTTGCAATGCAATATTTTTTTTTCAATACACTGAAAACAGAATAATACATTTATTCCCTGTTGAAATTGGAGATTGCGGTCGCCTTCATTTGGCCCGCCCGTGGCTGGCAGAGTATGCTCCACAAAGTAAAATAAGGGTCAGCGACAAGGGGGAGTGTTCAGTGTTATTTTTAGGCGGGACGGGGCGGTGCTATGAGGCTTTTCCCTTCAATTTTTCCTTCCTCTTTGCATTATGTAATTATTCGCCAGTCATTGCGGGTCGCTGGGCGCAGGGCCAGCGGTTAACGGTTGGCGGACCGCTCACGAAAACCGTCCACGCAACATTGCACAGGAACGCCTCCGTCTCATGCCCCCAGAACGACGCGAGATAACACGAAACCATTCTCATACTCGGACTGATTGTATAGTGCATGTGAGGATGCCGTACGCCCGTCGATCCAAGTAAAAACTCCGGCTTAACAGAACTCCCAAGATAGGCGACAAAAGTAAATATATTACATAGTACATGACATACATACAACTTTTGACGTGGTCGCAGCACGTTGCGGCCACGCGTCGTGATTGGGGATCTACTAAAAAAAAAGATAAAAAGAAAAAAAACCTATAAGGAATCGAACCTATGGACTTCCCGAACCGCCGATGGAAATGAAGGGTGGCCAACGGAATCCGGTAGACCGGGGCTCTATTGGGAATATGGAAGAAAAGGGCAAAGAATAAGACCCAAAGATATGGGAGGATGAGCCGTAGTGGTCTGGGAACTGGAACAACACAAGTTTCATGGTGTCTACGAATGCCCTTTTGATGATTGGGAGGGTGCCTTTTTGGGTCGGAACGGCATGTTCTCTTTTTTTTTAATCAAATGACTGTCTGTGTACACTGGCAATGGACCCCTTGTTTTTTCCCAGAGTTGAACAGAAGGGAATATGTCAAAGGTACAAAATATACGGGGAACAGCAAAAGATTCCTGTTTGACAAAAAGCTAGCCGCCCCCAGTCACATTTTGCGATACCTCCTCCATTCGTGCACCCCAACCCATGTTCATGTAGTTTGCCGAAACGCCATCGTCGAGCGCCGCAAACACCATGTTTTTTGTTCTTTTGAAATCATCAGATGCAAAAAAAGACGCTTTCCGCTTCGCTCTCCGGCGGGACAAGGGACAAGGAAGAAAAAAAACAACCCGTCCGATTTTTTGTATTGTGGTATGGATGTCTGGTCGTCCTAGTATCGTCGTGTCGATGAGACGACGTCCGTCCCCAAGACTCGTTGAGACAGACAACGACTGCGCCCATCGTTCTGCTCAGGTCCAGCGCGTTTTCCCGCCTTACTTTCGGCGGGCGAGGAGCCCAAAAAACTTTATGCCGTCGGGTTGGCGTTCATCTGTTGTTGGGGTCAGCACCGCGCTCGCTGGCAGCGTTCATCGATTGGCACCGACCATCAAAAAGAAAAACTCACCTTGCGCTTCCCGCCGACCGTGGTCGTCACGTTGACAAACCGCCGCGTGTACAGCTCCCGCTTGTGTGCGCGCCCCTTGGGCGACTTGCTCTTCTCCTGCGGCTCGACCTTGGGGGTCTGCGACTTGACTTTGCCCGCGCGCGCGAGACTGCCGTGAACTTTGCCCATAATTGTGGTTGCTAAAAAAAAATCGATTATTTGTTTTTTTGGTTTTTGCGTTTGTTGTTCTGTTGAACCGTTGATGTCGAGTTGAGAGTATGTCGTGGTTTTCTGGTTTTTTTGGTAGCGAATGCGGTCGAAAATGGGCGAAAAGAATCGGGGAAGCCGGATCCTTTATATCGCGGCGGATGGCGAACACATGTTGCATTAACCAGCCAATCACACTTTGTATATTGTATTACATAATTATAAAGATGGCAAAATCCGTCACGTGCTGGTCACCAAATCGCCACCATTCCTTTTCATTTTACACCAATTTTTTTACTCCGTATGACTAACTCCGGCTGGGGCCTTTATTAGTGTTCGTTCGGGCTGTATCAGAGAAACCAAATACCAACCCGAATTTCTTGATTTGAAACCATCTTATTTGTGGTATTAGCTACGAATTTTAAAAGCATTCAAAAAATGACGATACTGTAAGAGCATATCAGTGAAGAGTTCGTGACGCTCATTGTACGGCGTTGCAAGTCGCTGGTCTCCGTTCTGATCTTCGAGTAAATAACCAAAAAAATAAGACGTGAGATAAATATGACCAAAAAAATACAAGAAAATAGCTGCCCTTGAAAGACAGCAAATAAAAAGGGGAGATAAATGTTTCTTGCTGCCAGACATGCGTCGCCGGGCCGTCAGCCTTCTGTCGTCCTGCGCAACAGCGAGCCTTTCTTCTTTTTCCGTTGTGACGGAATATGTGGATGTGTGGGATGTGTAGGTTCTGTGCATCGACGCTGCGCACGCTATGTGCCGTGTAAATCGTCCAAGCAAAAACTTGCTATTTTTTTTCGCTCACCGTTTTCACGCTTACCACCTTCCGGTTTCCTTCCCTTATAATACCATGACACAACCACTAGCCGCCGTTTACCTGCGCGCATCAAGGCCGCCGGCAAGTTCTTGCTCGAGACCAGCCGGGTGCGCGACGAACTCCTGCGGGCGCGGGTCTTCGGCCGTCCACTGGTTACCCCCGGATGGCATGGGCACCTGGCCGGCCTGCTGCTGCGCCGCGGCGGCCGCAGCAGCGGCAGCAGCAGCGGCGGCGGCGGCGTTGTTGCCCGGGACCGTGCGGACAAGCTGGCGGAAGCGGTAGACCTCGTCGAGGATCATTTTGCGCATCTCGTCGACCTCGTCGACGACCTCAAAGTCAAAGTTGAACGTGGTCGGGCAGTCCGGCTCGTCGCTGGCGTCGTGCCAGATCTGCAGGTACGGGTGCTCGAGGGCCTCCTCGACGGAGATGCGGCTGCTGGGGTCAAAGGCCAGCATGCGGTCGAGCAGGTCGAGCGCGTCCGGGTTGGCGTTGGCGAACAGGGCCGGGAACGGCCGCTTGGGCATGAAGGGCAGGTTGCGCACGTACTCTTGGGCGCGCGACGAGCCGATGCGCGCCAGGGTCTGTTCAGAGGGCGTACCGAGGATCTGGAGAATCTGGTTCAGCTGGTCGACGTAGTCCCGGCCCTTGAAAAAGGGCCGGCTCCCCAGCAGCTCGGCCAGGATGCAGCCAACCGACCACACGTCGACTGGGTTTTTGGGGGTGGTGATGTTAGTTGCCAAGGGTTGCTCTACCATATCTATCTCAATTCACACTCAGCCGGCAGGTGAGAGGGTCGGAGGACAACGTACTCGCTTTGGTGTAGCTCTGGAAGCTCAACATGATCTCGGGCGCACGGTACCAGCGCGTCGCGACGTACTCGGTCATGTAGCCGGCGTTCTCCTCCGGATCGACAGAGAAACCGCGGGCCAGACCAAAGTCACAGATTTTGAGTTCGCAGTCGGCGTTCACGAGCAGGTTGCCGGGCTTCAGATCGCGGTGCAACACGTTGGCAGAGTGGATGTATTTGAGACCGCACAGGATCTGGTAGATAAAGGACTGGAAGTGGGCGTCGGTCAGGGGCTGGCCCGAACGGATGATCGCGGCAAGGTCGCACTCCATGAGTTCTGTGGGTGTAAATAGCAAATTGGTGGTCCGTTAGCGTGTGGTCTTGCGCGCGCATAATGTGTGGCAAGAAAGGGAGTGGCCGGATCGCCTTTACCTTCGTAGAGATAGGTCTCATTGAAATTGCTGGGCCGTGGAATGTCCATGTCGTAGAGGCAAGTAATCTGCCCCAAAAATTCGTCAGATTTTTTTTATATCGCTTGTTGCCATCGCCCTTGATCTGGCCACGCTGTAAAGCATGCCGCCCACTCACGTTGCGGTGTCCGCGGAAGTGCTGCAGGAGCTTGATCTCGCGCAGCGCCCGTTTGGCGAGGATCTTCTTGCTGAAGACATTGGTGACCTTCTTGATGGCGACACCTTCGTTTGTCTGGTTGTTGACGGCCGCACTGGAGGATGTCAGCGCGCGCCGTAACGTTTGAGACAAAGTACTTGGGATAGGAGCAAAACAATAGAGCTAGACTCACCAGACAATGCCGTACGCGCCTTGGCCGAGCTCCTTGGTTACCGTGTAGCGCTCATCGACGATGAAATCCTGGTTGAAGACCTTGAAGACCTTGCGCCCTTGTAGATCAGCCATGGCTGCAGATGTGGTCTACCTCGTGATTCAAAGCGAAAGAGTGAAATTGTCGTCGTCGTCGTCGTCAGGATGTTGTGTTCGTAGCCTCCTTTGGTGGGGTTTTGGAGAGATGGAGAGAGCAGCGGTGCTCGTTAATACTCGGAGGAGAGCAAAAAGCGGGCAGGCGCGCGGGCGCGACGAGGGGCTGTGGTTATTATGGCGGGGCTGAGCCAGACAGGTGGAAGGGGGGAGAGGATAAGCAGGAGTTGTACTCCGTAACGGGAGCGAAGGATAGAAAGACAGAAAACAAAAGATAAAAATAGGGTCTCTGGGTGTCCGAACCAAGTCGACAAAAAGCGAAGAGGAGCAAAGGACAAAGAAAATTGGTCCTTCGTTACACCGGGAACATGACACGAGACAACAAGGAAAGAGCGAGAGAGAGAAGAATTCGCCGAAAGCAGACGGACGAACCAAAAAAAAACAGGAAGGTGTTACCAAAGAGAAAGAAAGAAGGAAAGAAGGACCGGAGGAAGCAAGAACAAACGAACGAGGAAAAAAAAATCTGTTCCCGTCGCTTGGCGTGAGATTATAGCTAGCTGAAGGCGGGCGCTTGTTGAAGAAGGCGCGAATCTGCAGCCGGAAAATGCAGTCTCACCTTTTGCTGACAGCAACGGGCAAGTGCTGAAGATATTTTAGACCGAACGAAGCAAGAGCGATGATGATGATGGGTCGATGGACGGGACAAACAGGCAGGAACAGAAGCGGCAGACCTCGTATTTATCTCTCTCTTTCTCTTCTTTCTCTCCTTTGTTTGGGTCTGTGTTTGCTTTGTCCTGTGTGCTTCTTGCCCTTTTTGGTTTTGACGCTTTCAACGGAGCAATACGAAAGCCATTATTTTTGGTTCCTGAAAAAAGGGGTTTTGTTGCAAAACCAACGGGTGCAACTAGAGTAGTTTGACGTGTAGTATGCTTCGTGGTCTGGCGGGTTTTCGCGCTGACGCAAAGTCACTGCAACGCCCAACGAAGGAGGCGCAGTACGAAAGGCACGCTTGCTATTTTTACGGGCGCCAAACGAAGAGGGCAAATATGACAAGCTTGACCGTTAAGCCGACAAAGACCAAGGGACATGCGCGAGAAAATCAAAAACCCGCTTTGGCTAACGCGACGATCACCCCCGCCTTCTGCCCTATGGAACGGATACGAACGAATCACCGAATCAGAAACAGACCACGAATAGCCGCGCGCGACATCCTGCTGCATGGTGCCTGGGCAATTTCAGGGATGACGGGGCAGTGGAGGACCAAAAAAACCAATTTTATAAAGAAAATCGTAATTAGGTATGCCAAGCTAGCAGAAGTATTGCATCGCATGGCGCGGTCAAGCGCGCGAAGCGGCCAAATGGCGGATAAGCAGGATAATCAATCCACCAGCTGGAACCTGGTGGGACCGGCCTCCTGGCAGGAATGAGAAGACGCGGAGAACCACTTGAAGACAAGACAGAAGAAAATCCACTCGCTGTGACGCTGGCAATACAGCTACCAAGAGACGGAGGCTGTCGAACAAACAAAGGCCTCCACACCAGACACCGGAAGAGGAGAAAAGCACCGCTGGACCCGAGCGTGGCGCCGTCGTGCGTCTGCCAAGGTCAGACATCGGTTGAGGGGACCAAGATGTCGCACTCTGGTTGATCCACGGTCAACGCGATGGAGTTGCCCCCGTGTCTCGCTCTCGTTGCCTCCCCATGCCTATCCCGGTAAGCGCGGGCGCTTGCTCACCCGCTGGCGAGAGATCATCCTCTGTCCTTGGTCTCTCGTCTCCTTTGTCCTCTTCTGTGTCGCTCTCCCGTTACGCTCCTCTTGTCTCACTCTGGCTTGATGTCTGGAAAGACGTCCTGCAGAAAGTTCTTGCTGAACCGCGTCACTTGCTCGTACGCTTTGGCGAACCCGTCGCGGCCACCGTAGTATGGGTCGCTGATCGGCTCGGCAACGCGGCCGCCGCGGCCAGTGCTACCGCTGCTGCTGCTGTTGCTGCTGCTGCTGCTCCCCGCGTACTCGCCGAAGAGCATCACGCGCGCCTTGCTGCCGGGCTTCTTCCGCCGGAGTTGCTCGAGGTCGTTGAGGTTCTGGCGGTCCATGGCGAAGATGTAGTCGAA
This sequence comes from Fragosphaeria purpurea, assembly GCA_002778095.1. Classification (NCBI taxonomy): domain Eukaryota; kingdom Fungi; phylum Ascomycota; class Sordariomycetes; order Ophiostomatales; family Ophiostomataceae; genus Fragosphaeria; species Fragosphaeria purpurea. The sequence goes on along the minus strand of PCDL01000021.1, from coordinate 3,854,891 downwards.
GCGGTCAAAGTCGGCGGCCGTGATCTGTATGTCAGCTTCGTTGTAGGCAGATGGAGGGGGAACAAAGGTGTCTAGTCTCGTCTCTTGGCTCGTCGCCATGCTCATACCTTGCGGGCCCGGTGGTGGTAGTCGGTGATGCCGTGCGCCTCCAGCGTCGCCATCGTGCGGTCGTCGGGTTCGTCGCCCGTGTGGTAGCCAACTACGCCAAGAACGCGCGCTTTTGTTAGTCATTCCTTCGTCTCTGGGGACCCTCCGTCCCGCGGGATACTACGGGCTGGCTTGTAACAACGCACTCGTTCCGCACGAGTCGATCCGCGACACGCGCCCTTGGTATGGCGCTTTTTTCGTCATCGCCTGGAACACCCCCTCGGCCATGGTGGACCGGCAGATGTTGCCCATGCAACAGAAGAGGACGGCGATTTGGTCCGGCATGGTTTGTCGAGGCGGAGTGTGGAAAACATGGGGAAGGGAAAGACGAAAGAAGAAAACGAGGCGGGCCCGGCACAGCGAGAAGCGGTGTTTTGGCGGGGCAGCCTTGCCGATAAGATAGTTGTAGTGGCGCATCAGCGTTTGGAAGCACTGTAAGGCTTTTACATAAAACCACAGCAACAGCATCTGCAAGCTGACAAGACATAAGTGTATTATTTGGTTTTGACTCCGTCCGTTCAATCGTTACTGAGAAACAAGCAGCCGATCAACGTCAAAAAGTGTCGTATCTACGTTTCCGCGACATTCTGAGTCTTGCTCTGCTGTCTGACTTCATTCTATGTATAAACACACTTGTACTTCGTACTGTTTCTTTTTCTATTGTCTTATACATATATTGTCATGCTAGAACCACGCCTCCCCGCTCAACCTGGGACACTCATTCCTGGTGAAAGCCAAAGATAATCTGGCGCCGCAACCTATGGACGCCGTTGCTCATAACAGTAAATGATTGCTCCTCCGTATGAGGCGCGGTATCTTGTCGGGTGAAGCAGCCACACTTTCCCAGCCACCCTCGTTGATCGCCGGAAGGCACCGAAGCACTTGCGGCGCTATCCCGGTTTCGGCGATCGTGCTCTACAGACGTCCTCTCGACGATCGTGCACGCCTTTCGTATGGACCACCCTGGGTTTTCGTTGTACCAGTACGAACTAACGAGCAGAATACCCATATCCCACTCTCCTCTCGAGCCGTCCTTGCACATGTTGTGAGCGTCGTCGCGATGCACTTGGCTGCCCGGCTCGGTGGTGGCGGATCATCTTGCTTCCTTGAACGTACGAAGTACACGCCCACGAGGCAATCCTATGCTGACCCGCGAGACAATTATACGAGGTTGTACCACCGAGGACAAGGTGGCAGATAGGCCAGCCAATGGCCTCACCACCCGGGCCACCCGCGTTCTGTTTCCTTCCCCCTCATCGTCATCCTTCGCGGTGCGCATCCTTGCTCTTTTCGTGCAGCTCGGCCGACGGCGCTATCGCCCATCTCGTACCCGTCCTCCGCGACCTGTTGGCAGTAGGGCCAGTTGGGCCTAGTCGTACGAAGTTTTGTACACCAAGAAGAAAGCCACATCTTATTTTTCCTTTTCCGCGTCCGTAGAGCCGGATGGGCCAAGCCGCTGTGGGGAGAACCCACGTAAAAAGTGTGAGTGCTCGGGATTTTCTTGTTCTCTCTTCCCCCTTGTCCTTCCCCTCAGTTTCCCATCTCTTGCACAGCTCAAGAATATCGGTGTAGTACCATTGGCCGGACAAGCCGAAAAAAAAAGCATGTGCTTTATTTGGTATTGCCGCTGTTTTTGTTTTCCTTTTTTTCCCTTCCAGCTTCTCGTCGTACCATGAGTTTTCTTTTTCATCAAAACATACTTCTGCCCGACGTTGGATTGAATTAATCTAAACCGCTTTTGTTCCCTGTCATAGACCGTGAAAATCAACTGGAACAACCAAACATATCAAACTTGGTAGTACCGGGGGGGGGGGGCAGTGCTGCTCTTATTCCGCCTTTGGCAGGTGCTTTCCCCCGGCAGGCGGGGCGGCAACGACAGGGTAGCAAAAAGGAAAAACGCGAGTGAAGGCAAACCCCGTTTCCGAGGCACCGCATCGATGTAAGCATAAGTGGACGGTCTACGGTCAGTCTTAGAAATACAAGGAATCAACGCCTTGATACGTTCTCAAATCGTGGTTTATTGTGTTTATGGAGTGTTTTTTTTCTAGGTTGAACCTGCTTTGCCAGGGACCGATATCAACAAAAAAAAAATAAAAACAAAGGAAAAACAGACCGCAATGCCCGAAAGTAGACAGACAATGGAAGACGATACCTGCAAGAAGCCCAATTCGATCCATTAAGCTCTTGCGCTTTAATACATGTTAGGAAAAGGGTGTGCAGGTCCAGCAGGTTTTTTCTTCTTCTTACGCTCTTGGGACTTGCTTCCTTCCTGCATAGCTCCGCTCCAGGTCCATCGTTTTGGGATACATCCGCGGTACGAACTGAGCTCGGAAGAAAGCGAGACGAATCCCGGAGCTGCTATTTACATGTGAATCGGAGAAAACGAGGAGCGCTTTTGGGAGGGGAGGGAACCTGGACCAGGAGCTGGGGTCGGTGGTGTTGGGAAACTGTTCCCACAAGCGTAAACAAGGTTGTCGACGACGTGAAGAGGAAGACCGGGGGGGTTGGAGGGTGTTGCTGCTTCTCCTCACAACGTCGACTCTTTCCACTTGCTCTCCACCACCTTCGTCGACGTCCTAGTCTACTTGCGTGTTGGAAGGCTATTCTAATGGGTTCCTGTTGGTGGCCAAGGTGGGAGGAGGGAGGAGAGGAGGAGGTGTCAACGTCGTTACGCAGAAGGAATAGCTTCATTTGGACCTGGGAAAAGCTTGATTGCCCATCCGTTGTAACCCCGTCGCCGCCATCGTCGTCCTCTCTTCCCTGTCTCGTCTCGTTCTAGGCCGGTTCTTGTCCTGCATATGTACGACTCTATGTGTGTGTGTGTGTATTTATGGCCGCCGGCCCGCCAACTCGTCCCTTTTCCTGTCCTTTTCCCCTTCTTTTTTGATTTCCGTACCTACGTATTTTGTCCTCTCTCAGTGTCGAAGGGTTCTCTGGTCTTTCTGTTTGTGTCGACCGGTACGAAACGGCAATTCTCGCTCCTCGATCGTTCGCTCATATACACACACACTCGCTGTTCGTTCTTGGTTGCGCCGTCACTCATCACCGCTGTCTTCTCTTTTATACATACGCTCGCTTCCAAGGGAATAAAATCAGGAACTACCCGCTGCTCTTGGATAAAACAAAGAAGACGTATCACCCGACCTCCAAAATGCAGCTTACGGCCGTCGGCGCGCTCCTCCTCGCCTTTGCCGGCCGTACCGTCCGCGCCAGCATCGCCGCCCCCTCCTACGCCTTTGCCGTCGACCTCGACGTCCTGGCTGCCCAGCGGCCCGCCTGCTCCGGCATCTGCGTCTTCCAGGCCGCCATGGCCGTCGACTGCGCCCCCAACGACTACGTCTGCCAGTGCGTCAAGCAGGCCCAGATGCACGTCTTAACCCGGTCCTGTCTCGTCAAAACCTGTTCCAGCGAGCAGGTCGATCGTAGGTTTTCTTTTTCTCTCTGTCTCCCCCTTCAGACTTTCACTTTTCATGTAGCCGACGGGGTGAACTGACCCGTCTCCCGTTAGACGTCGCCTCTGTGACCAACCAGATTTGCAACGCGCTGCGGAGCGGCGCCGCGCAGCAAAAGGCCGTGGTCCGGGACGTGCCAGCACCAACGCCGGCGGCGGCCAAGGCCCGCCGCGTGCCCTCAGGCACGCCCGTGTCTACGGCTGCCACGCCCAGCAAAGGATCCTCGATTCCCGCCGTGTCCTCACCAACGGCAGGGTCGTCCATTCCGTCTGGCAGCCGGCCAACCAGCACGCCCACGGCGGCAACGACGGCGGGCGCGCCGCCCGGTACAGCACCACTAGCAGCAGCCGTATGGGCGGTTGCCGTGGCGGCGATGGGCGCTGTTCTGTTGCAACTGTGACGAGACAGAAAAACCAGAGATGCGTACTGGGGGAGAAAGACGAGAGCCTTGCATCTTTTTTTTTTTTCTCTTTTCTTTTTTTCTCTACTTTTTTTGTTTTGCTTTTGCTTTGTACGTGCCATGTGTTTCGAAACATGACCTCATTAATGTCTTTATTCACGATCATTTCATTCATTCATTACAGCGATTTTTTATTTACGGCGAACTCTTACTCGGGAAGCGTTCATTTACAGAGTACGTTGATGCTACAAACGAGACGGAACAGAGGAAGAGTATATACATAGAAGGCTATTTTGATGATGCAAGTCAAGTGTGTTTGATTGTGGGTGCCACGGGTTTGAGGTGAGAAACCAGAAGAACGAGCAAGTCTTTACATACAAAACCACAAAAACGAAGATAAATAGAAAAGCTTAAGGGGTTGGTAGGAATGTAAAACTCTAAAAATCTACAAAAGTAAATTACAAGGAAAAGGGATTGAAGCGCCCAAAATTAAACTGCGGCTTGTTTATTCCCATATAAAAGGGAAACTTAAAAATAAAAAGAATAAAAAGAATAAAAAATAAAAAAGGGGATCTCACCCCGGGCTAAAGCGTCCAAGTGCGCCGTCCTTGCCGCCGTCAAACAGCGCGCTCGTTCCGTCCAGCGCAGCAAGGTGCGCCGCCCAGGCCATGCCCCGCTGCCGCTCGCGCTCGATGTCCTTCCAGGTCCACGCTGCCGGGCCTGCCTCGTCGCCGTCGCTCTTGTCCTTGTTGTTGTTGTTGTCCTTGTCGTCGTCGTCATCGACAAAAGTGTCGACGTCCGCCGGGTTGCCGACGGCCTCCGGCCCGCCGCCGCGCCACCCTTCACCGGGTCGAGCGGGCAGCAGGTCGCTGGCCTCGAACATGTAGGTCGGGTGCACGGTAAAGCGGCCGAGCTTGAACACGTACTTGCTGACGGCCGTCGCGATGATGTACGGCTGCAGGTCGGCATCGATTTTTGCCGTGCCGCGGTGGTCCTTGGCACCTGCCCCCCCAGCATGGCCTGTCGGCTGCTGCCCGTCCCACGACGCCGGCCGCACCTTGCCCTTGACCACCACGTGCGTCAACACGTACAGCCACTTGCGGTCCCACGCGAGCACGCGGCTCCACAGCTCGTACCCCTGGTACGGCGCAATCTCCTTGCGGAAGCTGCAGAACACGGCGCCCAGGCCGATGCCGAAGCTGCCCTTGACGGGCACGCCCCCTTCCCCATTACCACCGCCATCGGCAGACGGGTGGCACACGAGCCGCGTCTGCGCGTTGCGGCTGACGACGGCCACGCCCGGCGCAAACAGGTGCGTGACCAGGTGCGTGCGGCTGGCGTCCAGGTCGCTGAAATACGTGCTGTTGGACTTGTGGAAGTTGTAGTCCGTCTCGAGCAGCGACGCCCGCGTGCTCGTGATGGCGTAGTGGAAGAGCGCCTGCGGCGGGAGCGGCTTCCGCTTCCAGACCGTGTGCCGGATCATGGCGCCAAAAATCCGAAACGTCCACACAAAGGGCATGGACTTGAGGTTGAGCACCACAAACAGTAGCGTGAGCAGACGGGGGGTGCGGCCAGGCGCCGTGCAGAACCAGGCGAGAAGCGTCCGCCACCGCCCGCCACCGAGCAGCGCGTGCCCGGCGTAGGCGGCCGAAGCGGCGCCAGCGGCGGTAGCGAGCGGCACGATGACGGCCGCGTTGGCGAGGGCGTTGGCCGAGGCCATGGCTCTGATGGAAAGCGCGGCGCCCCCTTCCCTAGGTCAGTCGGCCCAGCTTTCTTGTGCGCAACACGTGCGGACGGCGAGAACGATACAGACGGCCGAGACGGTCGCGTACGAGGCCCGCCAGAAGGACGACAACAACGACCAACCAGACCGGCGCGGCCCGGACGTAGCAGACGAGGGTGCTGCTGCACTTGGCGAGAAGAGGCTGGTGGTGGGCGAGGAACGGCGCAGACATGCACGCAGCGCGTACAAAAAAAAGGTAGAAAAATTTTAGGAAAAAAAACAAGGATAGAAGATGGTTCAAATACAACAACAGACTAGTACAATTTGATGCTCTTTTATGCCTCCTTTACGTGTGCGATCTACGGATTTTAGAGCATCGATACGCCCTTGCGCGATCGGTGTCGTTCTCCTGGGCCAATCGGAGCACGTGCCAACGGGGGTTGAGAAAACCTTCTATCGCACAACGCGGGCCGAGGCATTTCCAAACCGCGCAGGCACCGCAGGCCGGGCGGGGCGGTTGCGCATCGATCACGCTTTGCTCTCTCTGAAAACAGCAACATGTCCGAATAAATGGGGTCGCTTGTCTCCTCGTTAATTGCATTGGTTGATGCACGTTTATGTGCTACATGGTCTATATGCACATGGACAGCCAAGTCTTCCCACGATGGTGATCTTCACCCACACTTTGCATCTTGTCCCAGGCCTGGAACGCTTACGAGCCAACCGTCGTTTTGTGTGTGTTTTTTTTTACTTGCTGCGTGCTGATGTTGCAGTTCTTAACGACGTAATTATGGTGGTGCCAGCCACTTAAAAGCCCTTCCTTTGATTGATGGAACTCGATATGAGCCGCGCAGTAAAGCAGGCGGTTAGATGAAGAAGAAGTAATCATCTTTCGTGGCTGCCAAGGATCCAACTTACCAGAAGGTGGGAGAGTAGGGAGACATCGTTGTTCCGGGATTGTCAAAGTGATGACATCTCCGGCTGCATAAGGTTTTCTAACAAAGACACGGCATATTCACACGACATTATGCTTATCTCTGTTTTCATCTCACCAATGCCGCTGGTCCTCTCGTCAATATAAGGGACTGATTATATCACGGCCAAATACCCAGATTGCCGTGCCATTTTCTCCACGGCGTGCAGGCTGCGAAAGTCGTTTTAGACTGCCTCGGGAATTTATCCCGTTATTTTAAACTTTGCCTCTTCTCTCCTTTAATGGGCCAAGCTGCGGGGGAATGTCCTTTCAAAATAAAGGAAAAAATCACCGAGGGAAGATGGGAAGACGAGCGTGGTTGTATGGCTATCTCAGGCTTTTCTTGCCATGCCGGCTCACCGGGTAGAGGAAAAAAAAGGGGAAAAGGAGACGGATGTTAAATGTGATTATAAGGGAGCAGAAGGGCAAAAAATGGAGGGCAGCTGCTCTTTTTTCCTTGCGTACGAGACAACTGCCACCGAGAGACGAACGCTCAAACAAACAGTGATTTGTTTTGTTTTGTTTGGTGATCTAGCGTGGGTCTTGCTTTAAAACACAGAAAAGGGTTCAGACAACGACCACGCACAGCGGTTTGTGTGGGACGACTTTCTGTCAAACCCGGCCATCATGATGCGCAATCTCCTCGTTCTGGTGGCGGCCTCGCGCGCGCTCGCACAGTCGTCCGCTGTCCCTGCACCCAGCGGGACCGGCGCTACGTGCCCGAGCGCCACCGGCGACTACGCCGCCGTCGACAATTCCCAGCTGCCGGACCCCTGGACTTTCGCCAACGGGAAGCCCGTCGTCACCACCGAGGACTGGGCCTGCCGGCAGCAGGAGATCAGCAAGATCATGCAGCAGTTTGAACTCGGCGAGTACCCGGGGCCCCCGGACTCCCTCACGGCCACCATGAGCGGCACGAGCATGAGCCTGTCCATCAAGGTCGGCAGCAACACCAAGACCATCTCCGTGGGGCTGACCCGGCCCAGCGGCGGCGGCACCACGGGCGGCCCGGCCATCGTCACGGTCGGCGGCTCGTCGATCCCGATCCCCGCGGGCGTCGGCCGCATCAACTTTGGCAACGACGCCTGCGCCGCGCAGCAGAACCCGGCCAGCCACGGCAGCGGCTGGTTTTTCGACCTGCACGGCAAGACGCACCCGGCGGGCGCGCTGACGGCCTGGGCCTGGTGCGTCGGCCGCATCATCGACGGGCTCGAGCAGCTGGGCGCCGCCAAGACGGGCATCGACCCGACGCGCCTCGGCGTGACGGGCTGCAGCCGCAACGGCAAGGGCGCGTTCCTCGTGGGCACGCTGGAGAAGCGCATCGCGCTGACGCTGCCGCAGGAGAGCGGCTCGGGCGGCGCGGCGTCGTGGCGCGTGTCGGACTTTGAAAAGGCCAAGGGCATCAGCATCCAGACGGCGCACCAGATCATCCGCGAAAACGCCTGGTTCTCGCACAACTTTGACCCCTACGTCAACAGGACGAACCAGCTGCCCGAGGACCACCATTTCCTGCCCGCGCTGATCGCGCCGCGGGGGCTGTTCGTCATGGAAAACGACATCGACTGGCTGGGCCCCGTGAGCACGACCGTGGCCATGAAGGCGGGCCGCCTGATATACCAGGCGCTCGGCGTGCGGTCCAACATGGGCTTCGCGCTCGTGGGCGGGCACGGACACTGCTCGTTCCCCTCGGCGTCGACGGCCGACCTGAACTCGTACATCAACCACTTCCTGCTCGGCACGGGCAAGACGAGCGACGCTGAGGTCACGCCCGTCGACAACGTCACCATGAGCGACTGGATCGGCCACTGGGCCACGGCCCCGACGGCCTTGGCGGCCGGGGCCCCGGCGGCGAGTTCGTGAGGGGGACGTGGTAGACGAGCAGAAATAGAAAAAAAAAGAAAGCAGAATAAACAAGGGGAAATGATACGCTATATTGGTATATATATTTTGATATGCAGTCTCAGAAAAACAAAGGGAACATACTGGGTTTGATGCGCTTGCTACTGTTTTCTTTTTTTTTTTCTTCCCTTCCTCGTAACTCGTAACTCGTAACCCTCCGTTCAACGGTCCACGGGCACTTTGAGGCCGACACTGACGTTGGTGATTTTGAGGTCCAGCGTCGACATCGTCACCAGGTAGTCGTCGATCCGCACCTGGCTCTCCACGATCGACGCCACCACCTCGTACACGCGGCCGCCGTCGCTCTGCATGTGCAGCACGTGCGTGCTCTCCGCGATGGACGGCAGCTCGTTGCTGACCACGTACCAGCGCACGGGTTCCCCCTGCTGGCGCATCGCCAGCAGGAACAGCAGGCGGCCGTCGAGGGTGCGCCGGTCGACCACCAGGCAGCGCGGCTCGTCGCGCTTCTGGCGGTAGTCGATGAGCACGCCAAACTCGAGGTTGTCGCGGCCGTCGGGGCCCTGGCGGCTCGAGCACGGAAACGCCACCACGTCGCCACGCGACTCGGGCTGGCAGAAGACGCGGGTGCGCTCGTCCCACGCGTTGGCCGGGAAGGTGCTGAAGTAGATGCCGCGGTCGTTGAACACGGGCACGTGGACGCCGCGCGGGATCAGCCGCGGGTGGTACACGTTGCCGCGCCGGTCGCTGCCGGACAGGCCGCCGAGATGGTGGGACGTTGTGGCGGTCGTCGCTGCTGTCGTGCCAGGCAGGGGTCCGACGGTCGCTGGGTGGGAGGGCGGCGGCGGCTGCAGCGGCTGCAGCGGCTGCATCGGCGGCATCACGGCCACGGACGTGTTGGTCGGCGACATCATGCCGCCCCCGGCAGCCACCACGGCCTGCGCGTCGGCCGCGTGCGGATGCAGCAGGATGTAAAACGTGTGGTTTTCCGTCGTGTTGGTGTACTTCAGCTTGCTCCGCGAGAGCAGCGCGAGCGTCGGGCTCGCCTCGCGCAAAAACAATCCGGGGCCGACCTTTTTCAGCCAGATGCCGACCTCGGCAAACGGGCTCCGCGCGGCATCCGCGAGGCTCCCCGCACCGGCGTCGAAGGATTTTCGGCGGCCCTGGCACCCGATGCTCAGCATGTAGCGGTACCGCGGGTGGATGCCGGCCAGGGTGCTGTTGACGGCGGCGCTGGTGCTGGTGCTGGTGCTGGTGCTGCCGGTGCCGGTGCCCGTACTGCCCCCGAGGGTGCTGCCGATGTCGCCGATCATGTCGGGCGGCATGTCCGACGCGCCGGTGCGCTCGTCGATGCTCAGCGTCATCGGCACCAGCACGAGGTAGGTGGTGATGCGCAGGCCGCGGTTGGTGACGGCAAACTCGGAGTCGTCGTTGCGGAACTGCGACAGATGGTGGCAGTCCCCGAACTCGGCGGGCGACGTTGCCAGCAGCGGCATGTACAAGGGCGACGGCGGCGGGGGCGGAACGACGGTGTTTTGGCGCAGCGGGACGGGGCGGTGGTGCTGGGTGGACGAACGTGGTGGCGGGGACGGCGATCGCAACGGCGGGGACGGGGACGGCGATGGCATCCAGGCAAACAGCGTGAGGTCCGTCGTGCGCTTGATGATCTCTTCCTGCAGGCGCTGGAAGGCGCGGTGGCCCTCGCCGTAGATCAGCGGCATGTTGACGTCAAAGAGGCCCAGCAGGCAGTAGGCGGCGTCTTCGGTCTTGGTGGTGGAGCGCTGCGACGCCCAGGCCATGCGCTGGGCGGTCGAGTAGCGGCTCAGCCGCTCCTCGCCGACGACGGCCGGGACGGGGATGCGCGTGATTTCGGCGACCAGGCCGGCCAGCTTGATCTTGGACCCGATGGGCTCCCAGGCGGTGTCGTAGAACTCGACGTGCCGCGGCGCCAGCAGCTCCTGCAGGGTCCAGCCGCGCTTGAACCAGAGGCACTGACGGAGGCAGGCCACGAAGCGGTCGTCGCGGCCGTCGACCTCGGCATCGTCGCTCGGGTCGGCGGCAGCGGCAGGCGTGTTGTTGTTGTTGTTGTTGTTGTTGTTGTTGTTGTTCGCGACACTTTGACCACCACCTCCACCATCGCGATTCGCGTCCCGCGTAATCGCGGCAACGTCGAGATCCTTGAGATGGACAAAACAAACGGTTGCGTTTTGGTACCAGCGAAACATGGAGTTGATCGACTCGGTGAGCTCGGTGTTGTTCGTCTTGTCGATGCAGCAGGTGTCGATCCAGGCGTACTGGAGGCCGCGCTGCAAGGCCAGACGGCAGGTCGTGGCAATCTTGTCGTAGCCCTTCTTGTCGGTCAGGTAGGGCGAGGCCATGTCCTGCAGGGTGACCTCCTGCTTGTCTTCCCATGTGTGCGACAGGATGGCGTAGGGCGGGATGGCGGCGTCGGGAAAGTCCCTGAACTTGAGCGTGGCCGCATGAAGCAGCCGCATGATGATAATAAGGCGCGAGAAACGACGCAGACTGTGATCCTTGGCGACAGCAACGACGTGCGACAGCTCTTGGGTCGCCAGTTACGGGGGAGGGATTGGGTCGCAAAACAGAAATTATCAACGTGCAATCAGGGTTGGCGGCGGTTTCATTTTGCAAAAAAAAACCAAGACCGCTGGAAATAAAAAACGATTATTTTCTACTACTCTCTCAAATCGAAAACAATGTGGCTGTCTCTACAGCAGAGAGGAAAAAAAGGGGTGCGGAAGACGAGCGAGACAGGGCTGACGCTTTTTGCGCGCGGCACGCAGGACTGCACACATTCCCAGCCGCAGCCCGTCCCGATCAAGTCCGTACGTATCGTTTTGAGCCTCCTTCGGCGGTCCCCATTGCGGGTTCGGCATTCTGTGGCGTGCGTGAGGAGGCTTTCTGCAGCTTTTGCGTGCCAAGAAGCATTTCATGCACGCAGTGGAAACAGATGCAAGCTATTTTCTTTTCAGAAGAGCAAGCTACAGTGCCCAACCTCGTTTGAAAAATGGACGAGGAGCACGGGGAAGAAGAAAATACGGAAATGCTGGAAAAACCGATCAAAAGCACTGCGTCGTAAAAAGCAAGGTTGGTCCGAACCGAAGCGTGCAGCAACGGAGAACTCAGCCTCCGCCTTTGCTGTGCCTGTCCGGGACACAGAAATGAAATCCTGGAAAAGTAAAAAGGGGAATAAGATTCGAGTTGCGGAAATAGACCCGGAAGGAATATGCATATGCTCGTTTTCGTTACAGTGTAGCTTGGGCAGCTCGTCCGCCAGACAACTCTGTAACCACCATGCCGTTGGCACAAGGGAACACTGCCTTCGCGTATGCTCCTCTTTTCGGGAAGCATTTCCTGGGCAGCGCCCGTCTTTTAAGGCGCCCGCCGCACTGCGGGAATGGCGACAAACTCAATACGATCGGCAGCAGGGATCGAAGCCAAGCCGACGAGGCGTTGGTTGGCTGCATCGACAGGCCTTAGGTCCGCCACGAGACAGCCACTAGCATTTTGACAAGGCACGTTGGCCTCGCTCTTGAATACAACAGTCTTCCGTTGGGCGGGTTCAAGTTGGGAGATATCTGGTGATGTCGGGAGAGGATGCTTGACAGGCGTTATAGGAAGCCGATTGAATTCGACGACCGACTGGTGATCAACCCGACAGCCATCATCGATGTCTTTGTGAAACTACATCGTGACTCTATCATGGAGACGGAACCACAATGATCGATGCGAACATGGAAAACTGCGAAACGGCGGGATGATGGGCAGATATGAGCGGAACGAGCATCTTTCATCGCGAGACCCTGTCTGGAACAACAGCCAGACTGCAACCAACGTTGACGGAGTCGACGCCGTCCTTCGTCTACGACTAGAGCGTTGGTTTGTGTTAGGGGCGTGTCAACTTCTTGTAGGTGTTTCTGGTTCCAAGCGTCTAGAACCCGTAGACGTTCGTTGCTGGTTGTTGTCTTTTGGCCCTCCACAAGGCCATTGTTCTCGCCACGAGACTTCTGAAATCGCCTGCATCCCTGTCGCTGGGACAGTCGGTCTTTGCGGGTTGTCGATCGTTTCCCTTGCCGTTGGCCAACCGGTCGTGGGGGCAGAGGGCAGAGTGCTCCATATATGTCTTCTATCCCCTTCGTAAGGGAGATCCATCCCCTCTTGGGAAACGCTTTCCAGGCCAGCCCAGCGCTTTTGTTTGGTTAAAAAGACTTCAAAGGACACCCCCAAACCAGGTTCCAAAATCAGACGATGCAACGCAACGTAAACGGGTTTGAGGAGAAAAAGGTTGCGGAGTTGCCGAAACAAATGCCGTTCTTATAAAAAAATACACCTGTTTCTCGAGGAGGTGGCTTTGCGTGCTCGGCGCTGCGTGGTCTATTATTTGTGGAAAGCTCGTTGTGTTGCTCTTGTCTGGTTTTGTGTTTGAGTGTGACCAGTTCCGAATATTATCGTGGTTTTTGTTTTGCTTTTTTTTCATGTTTTTGTTCCTTTTTTTTAACTACACAACCATTTCACCACAAACCGAGACAGAGCACCCGCCCTTCATGGACGAAAACCTCGACGAGCGTGCCATCCGCGAGCTCGAGGAGATCCTTGGCACGGATATCTACCCCGGCACCGAGATCATGCGCGACGTCGGCACCCACCACTTTGTCAAGGCTCGCACCAGCCACGCCGCCGGCGCCGGCGCCGTCCTCGTTCCGCAGCCGGCCGCCGACCCGGCCGACCCCCTCAACTGGACGTTTGCGTGGAAGAGCGCGGCCGTCTTCGCCGCCACCGTGCTGTCCTTCAGCCTCAACCTGGGCCCGCTCGCCCTGGCGCCCATGTTCGGCAGCTACGCGGCCGAGTGGGACCGCAGCCTCGCCGACGTCGTACAGTTCACCGGCGTGGCCATCCTGGTGCTGGGCTTCAGCAACTTCCTCTGGGTGCCCATCATGGTCTGCTGGGGCCGGCGGCCCGTGGCCCTCGGCAGCACGCTCGTGTGCGCGTGCTCGTCCATCTGGCGCGCGCGCGCGACCAGCTACAACTCCTTTATGGGGGCGAGTGTGTAGGTAGAGGGACGGAAAGACTGGCAAAAAAGAAAAAAGGAAAGAGGAATACATCGTCTAACTGATCAGATTGAACGGCATCGGCGCCGGTCCCTGCGAGACGCTCATGCCGCAGGTCATCGCCGACATCATCTTCCTGCACGACCGCGGCAAGTACCAGACGCTCTACTTTTCCATGTACTTTATCTCTTTGATGGTGTGTCTTGCCGTTATCTCGTTTGTCCGCTTTTCCTTTTTTCCATCCCGAGATTGACCGTCCGCTAGATTGGCCCCATCATCAGCGGCGCCATGGACTACCACACCGGCTGGCGCAGTTTCTGGTGGTTCAACACGGGCCTGCTCCTGTTCGCCTTTTTGTGCCAGGTGTTTCTGTTTCCCGAGACGCGCTACGATCGTGCGCCCGTGGTCGCCGTGACCACGGCCGCTTCTCAAAAGCCGCCAGTGGCTGGACCGACGGATGCAAATCAGACCGTCCCCAAAGCCGGCCGCAACGGTCCACAAGGCAACAACAACACCGAGAAGGTGGCGGCGAACGAGGACGACGAGAGACGGCGGACGGCTGCGGCTGCTGCGCAAGCCGGGAACAAGAACGTGCTGTCCCTTGCCGGTGCACAAACACACCATGACGATTGCGAAGGCAAGAAACAGACGCAGCGCGACCGCGGCACCGACGTGGCCGTCGAAACCGCCGCCGCCCCCATCGCGGCGGACAACGACGACGACCCGTACCTCGGCCGCAGCCGGCCCGGGCGCCAGCACTTCCGGCTCTTCCAGCCGTACCGCCCGGGCGCCAGCCTGCTGCGCGAGCTTTGGCTGCCGCTGTACCTGCACCTCTTCCCCATCGTCGAGTTCGCCGCCTTTGTGGTCTCCTTCTCCGCCTCGGCCTTCCTGGTGGTCAACCTCAGCCAGACCCAGGCCTTTGCCGCGCCGCCGTACAACGACTCGTCCCAGACCATCGGCCTGTTCAACCTGGCCGTCTTTCTGGGCGCGTGCCTCGGGCTCGCCACGTGCGGCCCGCTCTCGGACAGCGTGGCGGCCTACCTGACGCGGCGCAACGGCGGCGTGCGCGAGCCCGAGATGCGGCTCGTGGCCATGGTGCCGTACGCCGCGGCCATGGTCGTGGGCAGTGTGGTCGTGGCCCGGGGCTACGACGGGCACTGGCCGTGGCCGGCCGTGGTCGTGGTCGGCTACAGCCTGCTGGGCCTGCAGGTGGCCGCGCTGCCGTCCCTGGCGAGCACGTACGCCATCGACAGCTACCGCCCCGTGACGGGGTCCCTGTTCGTGACCATCACCGTCAACAAGAACGTGTGGGGCTACGGCGTGTCGCGGTTTCTGACCCCCTGGGCCGCGGCGCACGGCTTCACGGCGCCCGTCCTGACCAACATGGCGCTGACGCTGGTATTTTGCCTGTTTGCCGTCCCGTGCTGGATCTGGGGCAAGAAGCTGCGCGGCCTGACCAAGGACTCGTTTGTCCACAAGTTGTGATGAGAAAGAAGCGGCCAACTCATTTTGCAGAAAGCAGATAGAGAACAAATGGCAGTAACACAATGGTATCATTGACTTTGGTCGTGAAACTCATTTTTGCTATTGTACAACTGAAGAGAGAACCCAAGAAAACGCAATCCAAAAATGTGATAAAACCAAAAAACACAAAAAAAATCTTTGATCAATCGTGGTCCACATAAGACCGCATACCTGTTCGCCCAGGGGTATCATTGCAAGTAACACCTGTCACCGTGGTCTAAACAATGCACCGGTCGTAACATAAAAGGAGAGCATAGAAAGCGAAAAGATAAGAGCAGAAAGACGACGCCAAGGAAAAGAAAAGACACGCAATAAAAAAAAGAAACGCATTCCTCAGCTGTACCATGACGCCTTTTTGCCTGCATCCAAGCTGTACAATATCCGGCAATGCATCGTCTCGCACACCTTGACGCGGCCCAGGTTCTTGAACTTGGGACCGTCTGGCCCCGTGACGTAGTGGTACTGCCCAAACAGCCGCCACTGCCGCCGGTCGCCCAGTGGGTACAAGTCGTCGCCCCAGAAGCCCCAAAAATGGAACCAGCCCGTCGACGCGTTGGGGTTGGACGAGGCCGGGACCAGGCTCGTGTGCGGCACCGGCACCGGCACCGTGCCGTCGTCGTTGTTTTCGTTGTTGTCGTTGTCGTGTTCATTCTCCGTTTTGCCGTATTTACGGCCGCCACCACAACGGCTGGGCCACTCCTGGTCGGCGACGTAGTCGTAGTGGTACGCCAGGTGGTTCTTGGCCGGGTCCCAGAGCGGGCCCTTGTCCGTCTCGTCCCGCAGCATCTTGAACGGAAGCACGTACGGGTGCATGCCGGGCAGGGCGTACATGGCGTGGCTACCGACGGCCGAGTAGATGACCGGGCGCGCCGGCGGGCGCGGAGCCGCCTCGTCGCCGCCCTTGCTCTTGGGATAGAACTTTTCCACCGCGTTCCACGCATACGCCTGCCCGCCGGCGTGCTCGCTGAGGTAGAGCGCGCGGGGCACGCCGTTCTCGAACCGCATCATGCAGTGCTCCCAGTCGCCCACGTGGTTGCCGTACCGCACCTTGAGCACCGTCTGCCCTAGGTTGTAGCTGTAGAAGAAGAACCAAAAGGCGTCCAGGATGCCGGAGCCCTTGTCGACCAGCACCAGGATGGCCGGCGCCCGGGAGTACCCGCCCGCGTCGGGCTTGTGGCCGAAGACCGCCGTCAAGGGTTTTTGGTCGGACCCCAGATCGTGGGCAATTTTGTTCTTCGGTTTGTTCTTGTCGTTGGTGCTGCTGTCGTCGCGACCCAAGAGCGCTTGTTGCCGCAGACGGCGGAGGAGCCGGGCGTCGTAGGGCTTGGGCAAGCTGCCCTCCCGCGGCATCCCGGGCAGCTTGCGTGGATCGGCGATGCGGTTGAGCGGGTGCTCTTTGTCCACAGAGTACCACGTCGTGCCGTCTTTGAACGGGCGGTGCGGCTGCTCGTAGTCGTGGCCGTTCTTGACACTCTTATCGCCACCCGGTATGCCGCCCCGGTCACCGCCGCTGCCTCCATTGTCGTCGCCGTCCTTACCGTCGCCATCGTTGTCATCATAATCGTCATCGTCGTTGCCGTCGCCGTCGCCGTCGCCGCCGCCATCTTCCTCAAACGGAAACGGGATGCCGTCGCGGTTGTGCAGCCATGCGGGCCGCGTCTCCACATCGACCTCGCTGGTGAGGAACACCTCCGTCGAATGGTTGTTGAGCAGGTACAGGTTGTCGAGTGTGAGCGTGCTGGGGTGATCGACTGCCGTCCCGTTGGTGTACGGGATCATGTGCTGGATGTGTTCCGCGATGTGCGAGGGCCAGAAGTTCTCGCCCGAGAAGAGGTGCACCAACGGCGCATGGTCCAGGACGTAGCCGGGCACGTCCCGCAACGTCGACGCCTTGGCGGCACGTCGCGGGCCTTGGCGATCCTTCGTCGTGGTGGTGATGTCGTCCTGCGCCGTCACCGCCTCTGCCGAGGCATCCGGGCCGGGCTGATGAGGCTGTTTTGGCTGATCCGAGAGGTTGCGGCCAGCGATTTCCCAGCTCTCGTCGCCCACGGACTCGCGCGAGAGCCACTTGTAGTCGTCGCTCGTCGCAAACAAAGACCGCAATTCGAGGCGGCGCAGGTCCCCTCCGGGCTCGCTGCCGCCACCATCGCCGCCGTTGTTGGTGCCGTTGTCCGGGAGGCTGGGCGCATCCCAGCGCAGGTGATGCACACCGCAGAGACCCAGCAAGCGGCACGCTTGCCGGTCGACCCAGTACGGACTGGAGTCGACAAAGTCCTTGTCGCGGCGTTTTTCGTCCCGTGTCGGCGGTGTCGGGTTCAGCACGCGCGGCAAGAGCCAGAGGAGAAAGACGACGAAGCCGACAAAGACCACAGTGAAGGTCACGCGACGAAAGTGGTACATTGTGGGCAACGGAGCGAAATGACGGGATCGGGCCTGCGACGAATACGGACTTCTGCCACAAAAGAAAGACACGGCACCCTTGGCAGATCTAGAAAGGCAAACTCTTTCCTTCCTCCGGACAAAGCGAGGATAAGTCCGTTGTCGTCGTCGTCGTCGTCGAGGAAGAGGAGGAATAGGAAGTCGGTCGATTACGAGGCATTGGCGGACCCGACCAGTGGAAAATGACCGTTCTGCGAGAAAAGCGAGAGAAAATGGGAAAAAAGGGGAAAAGAAAGTCCAGCAGAGACTGTCTCTGTCAGACGGGAAAAAAAGGCACTGCCGTCAACAGCAGAGACGAAGGATATAAATGTGGTGAGAAGGGAAGACGGAGAGGCCCAGAAAAAGTCGGAATAGCAGAAGAACGCCATTTTGGGCTAGAACCTCCGGAAGTGGCGGACGTCCCGGTACTTCGTACAATGCGTTCTGTTGGCAGGAGCGACCAGCGTTACGTATTTCATGTACACAGAGTTTTGGCGCTAAAACAAAATGTAGCGGTACCATATTTGCATACAGAGTCACACTTAAAAAAAGGTACTGCGACTTTGATGCTGACGGTGCGCTGTCTCGCTCCGAAAAACGAAAACCAAGGACGCGCTAGTCCGCATTGGGACGCACCGCCTCGTGCTTATTCCTTCTATTAATCCTCTATTCCTCCAGGCTCCCGCATTCCGTTTCCGGCCTGTTCCAGGTGACAGGATGTCAGAAACCCAAGGCCGACCAAGCAATGCCGCGGAACCGCCCACGCGGCGGCAGCAGTTCAGCTCCCTTTTTAGGGAGTTGTAATATATAGCGCTTTGCATCACCAACAATCGTGGCACGCATTTTTTTCACACTCTCTTTCTCTTCCTCTCCGGTACTTCTTTATCCAGTTTATTGCGGTCGTGCACGGGCCGAAAGGATGTGGCACATAAACCGAGTGAAACAAGCAGCCATCGCCATCTGGGGCATCGTGACCTCGACGGGGGCTGCATCGTTTATCTTGTTCGTGCGGCTGTAAGTTGAGTCGGACAGGTGTTGCGTAGGGCGCTTGCCATTGGATGTTTTCTGTTTTGTCGTGATTTCTCCGTAAAACCCCCCCGTACTGCTTCAGTCGCCGTCGTGGTCCCTGGTACCAAGCGACGACGAATCACTGTCACTTCTCGCGTCACGACTTTCACTGATCGCACGGTTGCTATTGGCTCCGTTTTCGTCGTCGTCGCCGTCGACGTTGTCATCCTCTTCCTCTTCCTCCTCC
Organism: Fragosphaeria purpurea; assembly: GCA_002778095.1. Lineage (NCBI taxonomy): Eukaryota > Fungi > Ascomycota > Sordariomycetes > Ophiostomatales > Ophiostomataceae > Fragosphaeria > Fragosphaeria purpurea. The sequence goes on along the minus strand of PCDL01000021.1, from coordinate 3,836,073 downwards.
TCCTTATTGTTGTTGTCCTCGTCGTCGCTGCTGTGGTCACTACCGAGGGTGAGGTCGCCCACTATTCGCGAAATGTCTGTTCGCCTCCTCTTCCAGCCGCGCCTGGACGCAGGCGCCACTGGCGGCCTGCTGGTTTCACCGTGGTGTGCGCTCTCTGCTTCTTCTTCTGCTTCGGCCTCGGCCTCGGCCTCGGCCTCCGCTTCAACCTCTCCCATTTCTTCCGCGGCCGTGTCCCGCTGTCGTTTGAGCCGCCGCTGGTAGCGTACCATCTGGGCCTTCTTTTTCCTTTGCAACTGTGCCTCGTCGGCGTCGTCTCGCACCGTGTTCTGCGTTGTTTCTACGGCGTTCACCGTGACCACGTCCTTCTCGCCGCGCCGGCGTTTGATCGCCATCAGGGTCTCCAAGAAGGTGGCTTGCTTCTTCTGTTGCGCCGAGGCCCGCTGCGGCACGGGAATCTTGACGCTCAGCCGCTTGCGCGCGTTTTCCAGCCGTTCCGCCTGCTGTATGTCTTTGCGCAGGCGCAGCTCGACGGGTGTGCAGCTGATGCGCGCCGTCGAAGCGCCCAGCAAGTCGACGTCCTGTGGTAGCCGGCGGACTGCCGACAGTGGAATCGCTGGCGGCTCGCTGGCCGCGGTGGAAGACGAGGGTTCTTCGTGCTCGGTGAACAGCATCTCCGTGCCAATGTGCTCGGCCCAGGCTCCCTGAAACACCATGCCCCGGTAGGACAGGATCGGCTCGGCCGCGTGCAATTCGAGGATCTGGATGTCGGTCGGGTCTGGTTCCCCGGCGCCCTGCTGCTCGTTTTTCTTCTGCGCGGCGCCGTCCTCCTCTTTCAAACCGGGCCGCCGTCGCACAGCCGCAATGCGCTCGGAGTTGTCACTGTCGTTGTCGTTGTCATCGTCGTCGTCGTCGTCCTCGCGGCCTTCGCCCCCCCCGCGATCTTGCTGCGGCTGCGTACTATGCCGTTTCGTTCCTTCCTTTGTGCTACTGTCCTTTGGCGTTGGCGCGTCATCCTTAATGACAAGCGGGTTCATCCACGACCGGAACCCGCCGCGGGTGTTGTGCACAATGTGCTCGTCATTGCGGTGGAGAAACTCGGGTATCGACAGGTCCAGCGTAACGAGGTGAGTCTGCAAAGACGGTCGACATTAGAGCTACATAATCACACACATGCACACACACAGTGAACGAACCAAAAGACACCGTACCTCTGTTTCCGTTGTTGAATATTCGTACTCCCATTCCGAGTCCTCGTCGCCGGCAGCCACGGCCGCGTCGGCCGCTGTCGCCTCGTACGGCGGCAGGGAATCGGGAATGGGCGTCTCGGACACGTACGTGTCATCCATTTGGTTCGTCCGAGTTGGAGAGAGTGGAAGACCGGGTGCAATGCATTTGAGAGAGGGGATCGTCAACAGAAAGCGGATGTAGAGCACGAAGAAGCCGGCATAGTTGCCCAGGCATTGGGATGAAGAGGAAAGAGCTTGCCCTGCGCTCCAATCAACGCGCCTGCAAAAATAAAGATTTAGCGGAGAAGAGCGGCAGAATTGGACACGGTCGGTCGCGGGGGGCGCGACTTACACCAGCGATGTGGGGGCCGCTGTATCGCTGCTGCTGCCGCTGCGAAAAACCCTATCGTCAAAGACCAAAGGCCCGTCGCTATTTTTGAGTCATTCCAAGCAACCTCTTTTGTCTCTGGAAAATACATGCATCTCTTCAAAATCAACTGTTCGCGACGACAAAAATATCACCCAGCGTGGACGGTGGTCTCGTCCACCCCCGCCTGCCAGTAGCTGTGTCGAACGACATCCGTACACTCCGTATATTGACTTCTAATCGGGACCCTCTCAAATTCCACTCTTTCTGTTTTTCCTCCGACGTCCGTCGATCTCCTTCACCACCGCTCATTCGCAAACCGCCAGCATGCCCACGGTCTACCTTCTCGACTACGTTGCCGGAAACGTACGGAGTCTTGTCAATGCGATAGAAAAGGTCGGCTGCGAGGTCAAGTGGATCACCAGCCCGGACCAGGTGGCCAATGCAGAGGTACGTCGACCGTGCGACTGCGTTTTGGTTTTTATTTATTTATTATGATAACTAACCGCCAGTTTCCTTTCTGCAGAAGCTGATTCTACCCGGTGTTGGCCACTTCGGTCACTGCCTGTCCCAATTGGCCACCTCCGGCTACCTTCCGGCCGTCCGGAAACACATCGACGACGGCAAGCCGTTTATGGGTGTCTGCGTCGGCCTGCAGGCACTCTTTCGTGGCTCCAGCGAGGATCCCGACTGTGCGGGTCTGGGCCTCATTGACGGCGCGCTCGAGCGGTTCGACGACCACGACAAGGCCGTGCCGCACATTGGCTGGAACGACGCGCGGCCGCCGCCCGGGACCACTGCGCCAACGCCTTTCTACGACCTGCGGCCCACATCCAAGTACTACTACGTCCACTCCTACAAGTATCCGTACCGTCCGGGCGAGCTCGAGGCACAGGGCTGGTCTGTGGCCACGGCGACGTACGGTACCGAGACCTTTGTGGGCGCCGTGGCGCGCCAAAACGTTGTCGCTACGCAGTTCCACCCGGAGAAGAGCGGCGTTGCCGGCCTGCGGATTCTCCGCGCGTTCCTGGACGGCAGCGGCGCTGCAGCCCTGGCGACCGGCGTCGCACCACGGCACGACCCGGGTACCCTCTTGTCGCATGCCGCCTCCTCCTTGTCCGCGGCGCCGGCCCCGCGCGAGACCTCGACCGGCACCGGTCTGACGCGCCGCGTCATTGCCTGCCTCGACGTGCGCACCAACGACGACGGCGACCTCGTCGTCACCAAGGGCGACCAGTACGACGTGCGCGAAAAGGCCGACGGCCGCGGCGTGCGCAACCTCGGCAAGCCCGTCGAGTTGGCCGAGCGCTACTACGCGCAGGGCGCCGACGAAGTCACGTTCCTCAACATTACCAGTTTCCGCGACTGCCCCGTCGCCGACCTGCCCATGCTCGAGGTCCTGCGCCGCACGGCCGCGACCGTCTTCGTGCCCCTGACCATTGGCGGCGGCATCCGCGACACCGTCGACACCGACGGCACCAAGGTGTCGGCGCTCGAGATCGCCACGCTGTATTTCCAGTCGGGCGCGGACAAGGTCTCGATCGGCTCCGACGCCGTGCTGGCCGCTGAGGAGTACTACGCGGCCGGCCGCCAGCGGTTCGGCAACACGGCCATTGAGCAGATCGCGCGGGCGTACGGCAACCAGGCCGTCGTGGTCAGCGTCGACCCCAAACGGGTATACGTGCCCAAGGCCGACGCGACGCGCCACCACACGCTGGCGACGGCGTTTCCGGGCCCCCGGGGCGAGGGCTTCTGCTGGTACGCGTGCACGGTGCGGGGCGGGCGGGAGACGCGCGACCTGGACGTGGTGGAGCTGGCGCAGGCGGTGGAGGCGCTGGGCGCGGGCGAGCTGCTGCTGAACTGCATCGACCGGGACGGCACAAACAGCGGGTTTGACCTGGAGCTGGTGCGGCAGGTCAAGGCGGCGGTGCGCATCCCCGTGATCGCGTCGAGCGGCGCCGGCGCGCCGGCGCACTTTGCCGAGGTGTTTGCGGAGACGACGACGGACGCGGCGCTGGGCGCGGGCATTTTCCACCGCGGCGAGTACACGGTGGCGCAGGTCAAGGACTACCTGGCGGCGCAGGGGCTGGTGGTGCGGCAGTTTGAAGGCGATCTCTAGACGCGTGAAAAGGTTGAGCATGGGTATATTACATTGGTATCACGGAACAGGGTTAGACTAAAAAAAGAAAGCATTATGAGCTCTAATCAAAATAATAGAGCTCGTCAAAATCAGGCGAAAATTGATAGTTCATACTGTTCAAGTTTGTATTTGCAGATTCTTTCACAAGCGAATGATACTGGGAAGAAAGTCGAGCTTGTCCGTACAAATTGAGTCAAAATAAAAGACGATCTGCTAACTGCTAAATACGCCGTGGAAACTGTAGTGCAAAAAGCCAAAAAAGAATCAAACTGTTACAGCAAACAAGAAGGCCGCAAATCAAGTCGCGACGGCAATGAACAATCTACCTCGAAGGAAACCACCGTAAAACAAAACTAGGATAAAGAACCCCATCCACTGAGAATCAGAAATATGAAAAAAATAAACCCCTACAATTCCATGCCCATAAATAACCACGACGGACTGGTCACGTCCACGCCCTCTCCGCCCGTCCACGTATCTAACGTGGTTAGAGAGAAACCGGCCCACTGCAGCCCCTTGACCAGGGTTGTGGCGTCGTCGGGCGTGGCCGTGCGGTCGACACAGACAACCAAGTGGGCACAGCCCAGCACGGAGTCGGCAAGTTCGATCAAAGCCATCAGACTGTTTCGGTTAGCTCAAGTTTTCAATGGGACAATAATAGAAGCAAGTTGAAAAGAAAAGAAAAAAGGGGGGATGAGGAAACGTACGCTTGCTTCAGATCCCGCCCCAAAAGGCCGGCGTCGAAAAACGCAAACAGCGACTTGTCGCCGGCCACGTCCTCGACCAGGACCGCCCGGAAGCTGGCGCCGCCGGCGTAGTCCCACAGCTCGAGCCACGCCGTGGGGACGGCGTAGGGTTGGACGGCGCGGTCGTCCATGGTCGCGTCGGTGGCGTCGGTTGCGTTTGACGGCGTCCGTCGTAGCTCTACGGCAAAGTTGCCCTGCTCGTCGGGTGGCGTGCAGAGCTGGCCATTGCTGATGTCGTACTTGTTGTCGTTGTCGTGGTTGTTGTTGTTATAATACACACTCGCCAGGCTGGAGCCATTACTGGCCGTGCCCCTCTCACCAAGGAATACGGTTTTCATGGTCTCGCAAAAGAGTCTCTCACACTCTTCCCTGATACGCAGTGTTGCCCCCCCTCGGCGCTTGTTGGTGTTGCTGTTAATGCCGCCAGATGAGCTGCTGCCGCTGCGCTTCTTGGGAAGCAAAGCGAGCTCGTTCGTGGCGGTGATGGCGGCGAGGGGGGGGCTTGACGGAGGTGAAGGCAATCCTGAGGAAGGGACCTCAGGAATACCACTCTGCCCCTGGAAGAGACGTTAGTTGCTAGTGAACGATGATTCAAGGCCGCTCCCGACCGTAATAAACACACAGAACACAAGAAAAAACTCACCGGAAAGAGCGGTAGTGCAGTAGTGGAAGCCGCGCAAGGACGCGGCGTTGTCGTCGACGATGTAGCAGCTGGCAAGGACGTTGGCCTGGCGGACGGCGCCCTCGCCAGAGTAATTACACGAGTAATTACTTCTACTAGACTGTTTTGTTTGCGCCATGACTGCCGATGGATGCCACTTTCGTTGTCTTTGATGGAATTGGTGTTCTGAAAGGTGGTAACGACGAGGTAAACGCTCGAAATATTGGATGCAGAAAAGCGGTCAAATCAGTTGATTTTTATGGATGAAAAAGCGAGGATTGAAAAAAAGCCGGTTGTGTCTTGTGATTTAAATGTCGAAAATTGTGCAAGAATGTTGCCAATCGTTTTTGATCAGATGAAGGAATTGTTGGTGGTTTTGTGTTACTTGATGGGTTGCAGAGGTAATACCGAACCGTTTTGGCTAAGAAATGAAAAGAAGCAGAGAGAAATCGAGCTTTGAGGGGAAAACTGAAAAAGCGACGGAAATGAGTTGAATCGATTTCTCTTTTCCCGCAGGACAGGCGAATCGCATGACAAATACGTACCGTGTTCTTTAGGTACACTGTACTTTGACACTGTACATATTACAACGTATACAAAATATAAACACTGTACGTTGTACTGTCTTGAGCTTTATTCTTTGTCAGCATCTCACCGCCTTACAAATGTGAAGTTTGATCTCACGGCATTGCCCCGCTTTTTGGCCCATCTACCGCCTAATCGATTAGAACCCCGCTTCGATGGCCTGCACCATGTACCCACAACCTGCTTATGACGTATTGGCTGTGTGAACAGCCGCCGTACCCGTGACCGTCCTTTGCTTTCCCACAGCCGTTTGCAGAGGGGCCCGGGAGTCAAAGGGTCCCTCTTTCCTTTGTCACGCGTCGGATGACCCCCTTTGCTCACATCATTTCCACGGTTTGGTGGTGTGAATGCGCGGGGACCTCCTGTTGCCATCCCGCAACAAAAAACTGGCCAGCATTGGGCGGCAATCAGCCATGTGGCCCATCTCTCTTTTGCAACCTGATCTTTGCTCGTCACGGTCATCCCATTGGTCTGAGAGTTCCCTGAATGCTCCGCTCCCATCCTTTTTCTCCCTTTCTTCCCGCTGTGTGGGTGCAAGGCAACTCACCTGCAACCAGCCAACCGCCCTGCAACTCCCGACGCCTCCGACAGCCAAGGACCAAGAGCTTATTGAGCCCCCCTTGCCCAATGGACTGATTGCCTGATGGTGGGCAGTCGGGTGCGTGCATGGGCTCGATCACGATGAAAACGGCTGTCTGTTGGCTCCTCTGATATTGGATCGCCGATGCGGTTTTGTGCTGTCCTGGGCTTCTCCTTATTTTGTTGATTTTGTTTATATTTCTTTTGCTGTCTTGGATTCTTTTTTGTTGGAAACCCTTCGTATTGCTTTTGCTGTTCCTTCTGCCTCCATTCTCGTCGATCACCGCATCTCTCTCGGCTCGTCGTTGCTTTGCCACCGCTTTCCCGCCATGTTTGGCCGCAACCGCTCTGCCGACTACCAGCGGCCCTTTGCGTCCTTCCTGCTCCCGTCTCTTCCGAACCTGTTCCGCACGAGAAAGACGTCCGTGTCGGCCGCGCCCAGGTCGCCGCGAAACAGCATCGCCGGCAGCCGCTGCTCTGCAGCCGCCGCGCCGGCCAGCAACAGCGGCGACGACCATGCCAACAGCCACGGCTCCGCGAGCCAACGTTCGTCCTGCCGGTACAGCGTCGCCTCAGCGTCGTCGGCTGTGAGTGGCACTAGCAGCCAGATGCCACCGTCTCTGTGTATGTCGACCTCGCCGAGCTCGTATGGATCGTACGAATCGGGCGATCAAGGAAGTAGCACCGCGTTCAACGGCAGGGGTTACGTCCCGGGGGTGGTGGGGCCGCACGATCTTCGTGCCTCGTCTCCGCCTTGGTTTGCGGCGACATTGACCGCCGAGCCGGAGCTGGACCACCCGGACGATCCTGGCATGCTCGCTTCACGGTCGCGGACCTGGCCGGCCTGGGGCTTAAAGTACAACCAACAACACAACGGACGCCGCTCCCTTCCCCCTCTGCCCTCCAAACTGAACCAGAACAATCCCCACCACCACAGCCGCCGCCGCCGCCACCTTACGCGCGTTCAGCCGGACACGCTGCGTTGCCGCAAGTGCGCGGCCGACCTGGCCTATTCTGCGCAGATCGTCTCCAAGGGTTTCACCGGCCGGCACGGTCGCGCCTACTTGGTTTCGGCGCCTGCCACGGCCGCTGATCATCTATATGCGCCGGAGGTGCCGGCCGGCAAGGATCGCGCGCGGAAGCACCACAACAAGGGTGTTGACGACGATGACGAGGACGGCGAAGACGAGCACAATTTGGCCAACATCCGCGTCGGCCGGCCCGAGCACCGCCAGCTCGTCACAGGTGCCCACGTAGTCGCTGACATCAGCTGTGCCCTGTGTGGCTCGAAGCTGGGCTGGAAGTACGTCGACGCACGTGACGCTGCGCAGCGCTACAAAGTGGGCAAGTTCATCCTGGAGATCGCGCGGCTTTCGACGTTTCACAGCTGGGAGGACGAAGAGGCGCAGGAGGATGCCGAAATCGACGACGGCGGCTACGGCGACGACGAACGAGTGTACCATGCGGACGAGCACGCGTACGCGTACGACCGCCATTGTTGTGACGGCGTGGAATACGGCGCGGTGGCCGACACCGTTGGGACGGTACGGAGCATGATGGCGAAGCGGACGTGGTCCTCGCCTCTGTGCGAGACGTCCGGAGGTGCCGACGGCGACAACCCGGCACCGGCTGCCATCGAATTTGACTCGGACGACGAAGACGAGTGCGAGGACATTTTTGCCGGCACGTGGGACGCCGAAGTGGTGGCCAAGCGGCGGAGCGAGAAACGGTCTGTGCTGGCTGCTGTCTGAAGGGTTTACTTTTTTTCGTTTTTTTTTTCATTTTGCAACATTTTTCTAGATACCATTGCATTTACCGGTCTCGCTTCCCCTTTTTGGTTATACATCCCCTGATACCCGGTTTACTGCGCCCTCTGTTTTTTTTTTAGTTGTTTGTACAGGACGACCCTTCTTTCTGAGACATAGTACGTTAATATGACTGAACATGGCGGTGACAGTAAAGTTCACGAGTTCCCATATGACAAACTGCCTGTATTATATCTCTTGGGACGGGCGCCTCAAAATGATCCAAATTTTGTGTTTTGCTATCGATCTGCTTTGTTGCATAGGGTGTGTTCAGTCATAGTCTAGGCACGACGAAGCGGGACATCTACACCTTTGGCTCTTCAGCAAAATAGTGCAAATAGGCGCCCAACAGCTTGATGCCCTCAATGTAGTTCTTCTTGTCCAGCTTTTCGTTGATGGAGTGGGCACCGTCGGTGCTGCTACCCATCGGCAGCAACAGCACGTTTTTGCCGGTCGCTTGCTCGAAGGTGAGCGTGACGGGGATACTGTCGTTGTGTCAGTGAAACATTCTGAAAAGAAACGGCCACAAATGCGATGAAGTCCGGGAGGGCGCATTTCAAGGAAAAAAAAACTCACCTTCCGCCTTCGCGCGTAAAGTCGGGCTGGACCCCCCACACGCGCTCCACGGCCTTGGCCGCGGCCGAAAAGTTCCAGTGCTTCGGGCTCGCGACCCACCAGTTGCCCGTGTGCAGTGCGTACACGCGGAGCGTGTTCTTGCTCTTGAGCTTGGCAAACTGCGCCTTGACGTACGCGTACACGAGCTCGTTGGTCTTGTCGATCTCCATGTTGGGCACGGTGCGGATCGAAAACTTGCCCACGACCTTGGCCGGGATCACCGTCTTGGCACCGGGCGCCGAGAAGGCGCCCTCGACGCCGTGGATCGACAGCGAGGGGTACCGCCAGCGGGCCATGAGCGTCGACTTCTTGTCGTCGAACACGGTGGTCGTGCTGCCGAGCGCGTCGTGCAGCGTCTCCATGGTGAAGGCAATGCCGTCGTACAAGGAGGCCTCGTCGGCCGTCACGGGCGCCACCTGCTCGGCGATGCCGGGGATCTGGATCTTGCCGTCCGTGTCGACGAGCGTCGCCAGCACGCGCGTCAGGTCCGTCATGGGCTCCTGCGCGGTACCGCCAAAGACGCCGCTGTGCAGGTCCTGGCCGGGGCCCGAGACCTCCACGGCATAGTAGTTGCAACCGCGCAGGCCGTACGTCAGGCACGGCTTCTCCGTGCCGAGCCAGTAGTTGTCCGAGATGCAGACGGCCTCGGCGTCGGCGAAGAACTTCTTGGCCTCGGCCATGATGAGGTCGTCCAGCCCCTCGGAGCCGTACTCCTCCATGCCCTCGAAGCACATCAGCAGGTTGACGGGGAACGCGATGCCGGCCTTTTTGTGGGCCTCAATGGCGTTGATCCAGCCCAGGACGGGCCCCTTGTCGTCGGTCGAGCCGCGGCCCAGCATGCGGCCGTCCTCGGCGATCGACAGCGTAAAGGGCTCCGTATTCCAGCCGTCCGTCTTCTCCGCCGGCTGCACGTCGTAGTGGCCGTACACGAGAATGGTGCGCTTGCTCGGATCGCGGCCGTAACGCGCCAGGACGACGGGGGGCAGGTCGAGCTGCGGCTGGTCCGGCTGCTTGCCCAGCGGGCGCAGCTCCACCTCAGCGCCGAGCGCCGTGAGCTGCTTCTCGAGGAAGTGGGCCATGCGGACGACATCGGGACGGCGGGCAACGTCCGAGGAGACGGACGGAATGGCGACGGCCTGGCTGAGGCGGTCAATGAAGTGGTCGGACAGGTCGTCGACCTGCTTGAAGAAGCCGTCGAGCTGGGGCGCCATTTTGCGGGCTTGGTGAGTGCGAACGGCGTCGGTCAAATACGAACGGCGGTTGTGAATATCAAGGAAGTCAGGATGGCGACAGCGGCGGGTAGGTGAGGTGGTGGAAAGAGGTGTTTTCAAGAACGAGGAGGTCGAGAACGAAGACGACGACGACGACGAGAATCCGAGGCGGCACAAAGGCGATAGCGGACGAGGCAGGTGCAGATGAACCAAACGGGAAGGCGGCAGTGATAGCGATGAGAGAGCTAGGCGGGGCATGCCGATGCAAAATCAGGAAGCGTTGGTTTGGGGACAAGGAGCAAGTAAGAAAAAGCGATCTTCGTGCTCAGCGCCCGGCAGAAGAAGTTGGTGTGAAAGCCCGGCACGCCCTATGCCGCTGCAAGCCAGGCGCTCTATCTACCCCGCTATGCCCAGATTAAGAAGGTGAAGAGGGTAAAGGCATTATGTAAGCAGTCTTCACGACAAGCAGACGACATCCCATACAGCGGACGAAGCTGCGGTAAGATTTTGCTCTCCTCCAACTTGCAACCAATCTACGGAGCGTAGCCCACAACTGCTATGCTCCCACAAAGAATTATGAAGCAGGTGCCGACAATCACCCAGGTCATCCCGGGCGCATTGGTCCACATCGTGCTGAAGCAGGACCAACCGACGGGACGGACGGTCCAGGGCGTCGTGCAGACGGTGTTGACCCGCGGCAACCATCCGAGAGGCATCAAGGTCCGACTGGCTGATGGGCGCGTAGGCCGCGTGCAGATGGTGGGCGGGGGCAGCGGCGGTGGGGGCAACGGAGCAGGGTCCATGGCCGGGGCCGGGTCGGACAGCGCTCGTACTGCGGGGCACGACCGCGAGACCGCGCGCGGCGACGGCATCCGGGACGCGACGCGTGGAGCATTTGGACGCGCTGAAGAGAACGGCGACGACGGGAAGGAGGGAGCGCCGCGTACGCAGATTGGCTTGGATGCCTACATACGGCCAGCGAAATCAAAACAACGGAAGCGGCAGGAACCTGCGCGGCGTGGGATCAGTACGGACGCCGCAGTGCTAGGCCAAGAAGATGGAGTGGTGGCGCCATCGGCACAACAGACGACAAAATGTCCGGTGTGTGGCGACTTTGAAGGCGACGAGCTGGCCGTCTCGCACCACGTGGCAAGCCATTTTGATTCATGACGATTGTCGACCAGCCTCGACGGAACGATTACGTCCACACCATATCCTCTCTGCTGGCCCGCCAGCAGATGCGGAAAGTGACGCCTGTTGTACTCCCAGAAGGAGGAAGGGTTTATCTTTCAACTCTACGTGTTTTTCGCGAGACACAGATTTTGGATAACTGGACCTCTGATCTGTGGCGCTGGTCCAGTCGCTCAAGCAAGATAAAGGACGGTGTCTTTGTCGAATATGGACACGATATTGGTCCCTTCTCGCTGTCGTCGTTTTCTACTGGCCATGTTGTACGGCGTCATCTTGTCAGATTCACCTTGGATGAACGAGGCCCGCCAAGGTTGTGCTTCTTGACTATGAGCATATTACGGACGACATTTTCGGGAGAGGATTTTTGCCTGGCTTCTCACTGTACTAGAATGGTGACGAGCCGGTGCCTTGCAAAATCCCGGATCAATGACAATACGAAGAATCGTTGCAGAGGATTGGATGCCATTTGGTATTTTATCATCTATGCCCGGTCTTCCCAATGAACGAGGAGTTCGTGCTGCTGAGATTCAAGTTCTTCTTCGAGGTTATCATCCAGCTCAGAGTAGTTTTCCGGTATTTTGGCCCCCGGCCGGCATCAAAGTTGGATACGTCGTGCTCTGCAGTCTATGATTTTTGCATTTACAAAAATGGTGTATTGCATCTACCACATTTTCTCTCCTACACTAGGTCTGTAGTTAGCATGGACGGAAGAAGCTAATACTTGGTGTGATCATGGAATTCTGGTATAACAAAACGCATGTAAATGTGATTTGCCCGCCACTTCTCAATTTTACATACCATCGACTGCCATGCCTAGTTGACGACAACGTGCCGTATTCTCGTTTGGCTAGGACCAAAAAAATACTGAAAAAAATGATAAAAACCACATTGTGATCGGGCTGCGGCCTCTTCTGTTTATCGATGGACTTTTGAAAGTTGAAGACCAGCCAATCTAACGTTCTCGAGCACTTTTCACAACACTGCGCTCAGCTAAGACCCCGAGAAGACAGAGCCAATTCTCTACGGCATTGGTACAAAGGGGGTACAAGTGACCATACCTACCCACAGGCCAGCAACAGAGGACTCAACGGCATTAGGATACAACCAGCGAGGTGTGTCAGAACAAAGGCTGCATGCGGCTGGTGTCACAAAGAAAGACGGGCAGGGGACAGCCGCTGCTGAGTTGAGAGCAGCCGGAAAAATCATTGAGCGCATCACCCAGGACGGGTATGATGCTTGAACCAGTCTCTTGTCACTGCGCCGTCTTCGTCTGGTTTCATCTTAGAATAGGGAACGTCGTCCTTCATTTTTTCGGGGCACGCGTCTTCTAAGATCACCGCGAAAGCCATGTTTGACAAGAAAGCTCTTGCTGGATAGCTGGGCCAACTTCATCAACAGTTGGTTGATTGGTGGTGTCGGTAACATTGGACACTTTAGGCTCTTTGCCGTCGGAGGTTACCATTTTCTCGACCGTTTTCGGTTTGCGAGAAAGTACTTCGTAATGCACCAAAAGTACTGGCAAGCGGCTTCTTGCTGCCGCGCTTAAATCAACAGAAGCGAGACAGCGAGCGGCGCGAAGAACCGAGAGCGAGATGAAGTGCAGGAGTCCGTGCGCTCGTGCATGTCGTTTTTCGTCGTCGTAATACCTTGCCCAGATGTGGATCAAAGCGACGCCACACCATTGCATGCTCGGCACGCCCTATTACGTAATTTTTAACGACCGTCCTCCACTCATGCTCCCCCTTTCCCGCAACGCCTGCAATACTTCCGTTTTGTTTTGTACTTCTCTTTGTTGCCACTGCCCACGCCTACGAAAATCGCCCGTCGATTGTTGACCGGGGAAAAGACAATACGTCAGCAGAGCTGAAGCGAGGGATGAGAGAAGGCATAGCTGCCGTAGTTGGAGAGCCTTGTAAACACGCACAATGGCCCTTCCGACACTCCATGAGCTGATGGGTCCTGGACATGAAATAGTCTGCCCTAGAAACAGACCATTTTCTCCTTTTTTACCCCCTACGGGTTGCGTCTCCGCGGAGATGCTGCCCCCGTCTTGACCTCTTGGCGGACGGATATGCCGTACCGGCTGAAGTTTTCTTCGTGACCGGTCGGGACGGCGGACACAAGGGTGGAAGTCTGTCACCGAGGAAAAGAAAACGGACACATTTTTTCTATTTGAAATCGTCAATGGAATTGCGATGGATCGGATCCCTTTCTTCTTTTTCTTTGTTCTTCTTGTTTTCTTCTTTCTTACTTTCTTCGTGAGTCGATCCGTCTCTTCGATCTCCGAATGCCGAGATTCCGGTCAAGGGCCGGGTCAGCACCGTCTAGCGGCGAAGTTGGGGTTAACTGCCCGTTCCCGTCGAGGGGACAATCAGACACTTTTGGTGCCAAAACCAATACCACCGTCACACATAGCCGAAGTGGTGGTGACTGGAAGCAGACAGTATCCAGACCGGAAGAGCCGTTGCCGTCGCCGTCGCCGTCGCCGTGGCCGTGGTTCGTCTGCGGTGCTGAGATGCTGGTTAACAGAAGCATCACAACGCCGTCAGAAAACGCAAAGACGACCGAGTGGCCATATCTTCAGCCTACGTCTCCAGCCGGAGACGAGAGGCAGCACACGCTGCTGCTGCTGCCGCTTCCGGTAGAAGAACATTTGGTGGAAGGACAAGACGGGCGAGTGCAAAAAGAAAAGGACCAACCCGAAAAAAGAACCGTGACGCAAGACGCACGCGATGACGATCTGGCATGGGGCCGCCTCGGCTGCCAACTGGGAGTTTGACATCGACCGGTACCTCAACCAGCTGATCCCGCCCTCCGCTGTCCCGTGGTTTCCGGCGCCGCTCGCCCATTTCTGCGGCTACCGCAAGGCGCCCTCGCCCCGGCCCATCGGCAACCTCATCATCATTCTCTGGGCCTTTCTCGGCGTCTTTTGCGGCGTCAGCCTCGTCCTCGTGGTCACCGCCCACATTCCGGCCTTTTGCCTCGACGGCGCCCCCGTCGTCATCGGCAGTTTTGGCGCCGCCGCCGTGCTCGAGTTCTACGCCATCGAGTCTCCCCTCGCCCAGCCGCGCAGCGTCTTCTTCGGCAAGGTCTTCTCGTCCATCGTCGGCGTCGCCGTCACCAAGCTGTTCCTGCTCGCGGGGCCCGACCGTTTCAACCAGCTGCAGTGGCTCGCCGGCGCCATCGCCTGCGCCGCGGCCACCGCCGTCATGGCCATCACGGGCACCGTGAACCCGCCCTCGGGCGCCACGGCCCTGATCGCCGTCACCGACGAAGGCATCCGCGGCATCGGGTGGTACCTGGTGCCGTCGATCATGGTGGGCACGATCCTGATGCAGGCCGCCGCGCTGCTCATCAACAACATCCAACGCCAGTACCCCGTGTACTGGTGGACGCCCGAAGAAACGGGGCAGGCGTGGCCCTGCCACCGGCGGTGGCGCGAGCAGCACGACAAGAAGCAACGACAACATCGCCGCAGCGGCGGCGATGCCGCGTCGTTGGAGGAAGAGGGCGCGGCCGGCGGCGGCGGCGTCCACCTCGAAAAGCCACCCAGCCGCGGCGACGAGGCGGGCCGGGCGGAGGAGGAGTCGGACGAGCCGGAGCCGTGGCGCGTGACCTTTACACGCACACATTCGGAGACAGGGCGAACGCTTCGCACGGGGTACCACGAACCAGCGCAAGTGATCATCACGAGGGGGCGAGTCAGCGTGCCAGACAGCATGTATCTGCGCCCGGAGGAAAGGCTCATTTTGGAGGGATTAAGCGAACGGTTATAACGAGGGCCCTGGCGTGGGCATGACTTAAGCATACTTTAATTTGAGACTGCGGGCAAAACAAATCATTGTTCAGCGTTTTTATTCGCAGCGATAGTGTTTTTAATCGATACACCGAAACCAAAACCAAAAACCCAGTTCACTTCTATCTCTATAATGCGAGTCGTCTGTCATTATACGTCCGCTTTTACTGGATCCAACTGCTCCGGTGCCGGCCGCAGGGGCCACAGGTCGCCGTCTGGCGGTAGCTCCAACTGGTCGACGGCCGCTTGCGACGCCGCGTGGCCGGCGCGGGCAGCCGCCCGCACAATGTCCGCCGCAGCGAACCGCTGGAACTTGAGGTCGGGGTACTGCCAGCGCGACGGGCCCTCGACAGCGGCCGGCAGAATGTACTCGATGGGTTTGTAGAGCAGGTCCCAGACGCGGCCGCCGCTGTCCGCCGCTGCGGTACCCTCGACCCGGTCCGCCACCATGGCCAACCGTGTCAGCGCCTGCAGGTTGAACGTCGAATAGTGCCAGCTCCGCGTCCGCCGCAGCTCCGCCGGCTGGCTGCCGTCTGGGCCCAGCGTGGTGGCCAGGAGCCGCCGCACGAACTGCGCCTCGGCCCGCGCCTGCGCCGTGTCGCCCACGTACGCGGCAATCGTCGCGATCAGCATCGCCGCAAAGCTGCCGTGGTTGTTGGGCTCCGCGTGCTCGGTGCGGCCAAAGTCGCTGTGCACGAGCCAGTGCAGGAAGGACGTGTTCCAGCGGCGGAAGCCGGCGTCGTCGTCGGCGGTCCAGGTTGTTGCTGTTGCCAAGATGGCCGCCGCGTCCAGCGTGCTGGCGTAGGCCTGCGCAAAGTCGATGATGCCGATGCCGCGGCCCGTGTTGACGCCCGGGATGAGCTGCGCGTGGTTCAGGTGCGGGTTCATGGCCGTGTCCGGCGCCACGAACCACGTCCGCAGGATGGCGGCGGCGTGCTGCGCGTACGCGGCGTTGTCGGTGTAGTACCACGCCAGCGCCAGCGTGTAGGACGCGCGAAAGACCTTTTCGACGTACACGCGGTCCGTGTACTCCAGGACCTCGGGGTTCTTCTCGCCGTCGCGCTGGATGTACGGCCGGCCGGCGGTCTCGGGCTTGGCCGGGTCGGGCCAAAAGTAGGGTGCCTGGCTGACGTAGTCGTGCTTGTCGCCGCTGGGGGACGGCCGGCTCTTGGTCACGACGGACCAGGGCCCCTGGCCGAGCCAGCTGTCGGCCTCGGCGGTCAGCACGGCGAGGGCGGCCTTCAGGGTGGCGTCGTTGCCCGCACGCAGACGCGCCTTGATCGTGGCCAGCTCCGGGCCGTCGAGCGTGACTGTTTTGGGGGCCATTGTGGGCGCTGACATCAAAGAGCCGTAGTTGAGACAAGGAAGGTCCCGAACGTTGTGTCTTGTGCTCCGTACCACCTGTTTGTACAGTCTTGCTTTCGATTTGGACACTACAAATCCAGCACGTCTTCGCCAAGGAACGATCAGCTGGCGCATTCAGTCTTGGCTATCGTTCGCTTCGTCCCTGATATACGACAAAAACGGGAAAGTCGACCGCTTAACAGCTGACTGGTGGAGTTTCGTGCCATTGGGCCCCCGGGGATCGTATAGCATGAGGACCGCCGTGCTGTCGAACCGGCCGGAGGGGTCTCCGAAAGGCGTAGCGGCGCATCGGGCCAATGCAGCGCCGTCACAATTATAGGTCGGCATCCAACCCCGACAGCCCACCACCTTTCAGCTCACGGGTGCCACTCACACTTGAACTTAGCTACCCTGCATCCGTAGATCCACATCGACTTGCTGTTCGGTGTAATTTGTCGGCGGCCGGTTTCTAAACGCTCCGGGCAGAAGCGGGACTTGGGGCGAAGGCTGCCGCTCCCCAACGGAAGACAAGGACGACACGTTTGAGAGCTCTTTTTAGGAAGAGAAAAAAATGGCCATATTTGCATGAGCAGCTTCATTCTGTCCTTTGATCGATATTGCTGCTGCTTTCCTTCATTCCACTTCCGACTCCCCAACATCGCCAACTATGAACCGCGACGACACGACAACACCGTCCTCCGGAGTGTCCGCCACGGACACAGCGGCAGCAACACCCTTGACGTCGCCGTCGTCGGCGCCAAGCCAATCGCCGGAAAGGACATCGTTACAGACGGTAGAGGAGAAGGACCTACGAAACACGCAGGCGGCTTCGCCGCTGGCCGACCTCTACACAGAAAATGTCGCCGCGAAGATCTGGCGCGTGGCCGAGACCTTTCTCAAGCAAGATGTATGCGTTTTGGGACGTTCGATGTATCGTATCATGACGAAAAGGCACGTTTTGTACTGATTCTGGTTCCAGCCCAAGCTTCAGGCGTACCCCGAGTTCATCATCCCACAAGGCGTCACCGCCGGCACGTACCTGGGCAAGCCGGCCACCTTTTGGACCTGCGGCTTCTTTCCGGCGAGCTTGTACTGTCTGCTCGAGCGGGCGGTGCGGTATCCGCAAAGCCTGCCCGTCCATGCCGTGCCGGCCTCCGCCTTCCACGACCAACTCCTGCAGCTGTGTCGCCGCTGGTCGGCGCCCCTGCACGCCCAGGCCACGCGCACCAACACGCACGACCTCGGCTTCATCATGCGCGCCCTGCGCATGGACTGGGAGCTGACGGGCGACGTCGCGAGCCTGCGGTCGTACGTCACGGCGGCCGAGAGCCTCGCGAGCCGCTTCGATGCGCGCGTTGGCGCCGTCCGCAGCTGGGACCGCTCCGTTAGCCACACCTACGAAATCAGCGACACCGCCACCAACTTTCTGATCATCGTCGACAGCATGTGCAGTATGTCGGCATCTCACACGGATTATTCTTTCTTCGGTTTTCTTTTTTGTTTTTCTTGGTGTGGGCTAACGTCTAACCTCGGTCCCAGACATGGACTTGCTCTACTTTGCAGCTAAGCAGTCGCACAACCCGGCCCTGGCCGCTATTGCTACGTCGCACGCCCGCACCGTTTTACGCACGCTGGTCCGCCGGGACGGCTCTACGTGGCACGTCGCCAACCTCAACCCCAACCCGCCGGCAGACGCTAACAACAGCAAGGAGGACGACGACGGTTTCATCCAGTACCGCATGACCCACCAAGGCTACGCCGATGACTCGACGTGGGCGCGTGGGCAGGCCTGGGCCATCTTGGGCTTTGCACAGACGTACGGGTGGACGGGTGACGCTGAATTTCTGCGTGCGACGCGGCGCGTGGCCGACTGTTTCTTGCGGCGGCTCCGTACCTCGCCGGCGCCGTCGCACCCGTACGTGCCAGTGTGGGACTTTGACGCGCCGTTTGGACTCGGTGTGGGTAAGGGTGGTGCCGCTGATCCGACGCAGATTGACGGTGAGGGCCAGCCCTTGCGAGACGCGTCAGCCGGCATGATTGCGGCCAACGGCCTGTTGCTGCTACACCAAGCGCTGCTGGGTCGAAAATGCGTGGAGGTTGAGGAGTCAACGGTGACGAACATAGACAGAACGGACGACTACGATGGCCACACGTATCTGCGTGCGGCCCTCCGCATTGCGCGCGACACCTTGGGCTATGCGCTCGACCGTAGCGACGTAGCACACTTTGTTCTGGACGAAGTCACTGGCCGGGTGCATGTGCCCCGGGGCACATGGGACGCCATTCTCCGGCACTCGACCGCCAATAACAACGCGCACGCCTTGCTGCGCTACAGCGACGTGGGCCTGGTGTATGCCGACTACTACTTTCTCGAACTAGGCAACCAGCTCCTGCGGATGGGCCTCGTGTCGGTGTGACGGGGTTGTAGCCCCGGCGTGTATTTCTGCTTCATAGAAGGGTCTTCTGGTAGATTTTTTTGGTGCTTTTAAATCCGGACATTAATAGACATAAATCCAAGAGCCTGTAATTCTAAACCTCTTTGTTTCTTATAACACATCCATCTTATTAACTAGGTATTTACCTCCGAGTACAGAGACCAACCCCATATCCGTCTTAATCTTGCACGGAGTCAATTATTGTTCAGTTTTTGCTCTGTTTATTTTTGACATATTAACAGTGATCTTCGAGGAATCCAATGGCTCTGCTTGGTGAGTGCTGAACACTTGTGTATCTTCTTATCAAGTAAACAACAATCTTACGAAGCCGTACTGGGTAAATAATTTTTTCAAAACTTGCTAAAAAAAGGAGGTGTTATAAAAAAAGCAGTTTATACAAAAAGGAAAAGGAGAAATGGAAGGGGAGAACCACACTTTTCCATCTACGTGAAGATCATACCTCTCAATTTCAATATAACTACAATGTAGAAGAAATACCACTTTCGATAGCCAAGCCAAGTTGGTGCCATGGCTCGAGTAATAATAATTGTCCACCAATACCGTCAAGCTGTCCTATGTAGAATGTGCTCATGACCATTGATGGCGGCGTAGAGGACAGCAAGTATGGAATTTGACAGCCGCCAGATCCCATCACAGAGAGGTTTAAAGGCGAGGACACTCACTCGACATCAAACACTAACGTCTTATTCGTCGGGCACACCTCCGATCAACACTTGTGCTGGCGGAGTGTTGATCCGCCGAAAACCCGGCAGTCTCTGGCTCTCTTGTGGGGCCCCCTGACTCGGCGAAAAGGCGACCCGTCGCATAGCCCTCGGCTGGTGGTCGTACCTTCCGCAATCTAGCAGTCGAGCCGTTCCACTTCCTTCCTAAAAAGAACACAAAATAACAAAATAACTGGGGCCCCGCACAACTTACCATTCTATGGGGGAGCCAAACCCCGGATTCCCCGCATCCAACGTTGACCTCCGTGTCCTCTCGACGTTGCCTTCACTCCTCGTACCGACGGCATACCGGGGCAATGCATCGCCTGCGGAGCCAGCTAGGGAAAACGACCGCCCGGGGTTGCGGGTGGAGGAACTGAACGAGAGAAGGACCACAGGAGTATTCCACAACGACGACACGCGACGCAAGTTGCACATGGGCAGACCAAGACCAAGAGACCACCATACGCTCTGGGGTAGCCGTCCGTCGACTGACGATCCATTTATAAGTCGTGTTTCCTTTTCTCTTCTCGCTGCTCAAACAGACTCAAGGCAGTCGTTTTTTCAGTTCTCTCTCTAGTTTTTTGATTTCCCATTCTCGGGTGAATCCGAGAACGTGTTGTGAAATTTGAAAAGAGGACAAGTCTTTTTTTTTCTCTTGTGACAACACATTAAAGAGAGTTTCTTGATTCCACTACACAGCCACAACATGTTCCACGTCGACAAGTCTGATGTCCGGGGCGTGGATGGTGTCGTCCTCAAGGACACCGACAAGCGCGACCGCTTCTGGTGGCACTACCCCAACCTGCGCTTGCTCAACTTCCTTCTGATCGGCTGCATCATCTGCGACATCACGAACGGGTATGATGGCAGCATGCTCAACGGTCTGCAATCGCTGGAGAGCTGGCAAGACTACATGGGCCACCCCAAGGGTACGCGCCTCGGCACCATCACCAACGGCACGCGCTACGGCCAGCTCGGCGCCCTGCTCTTTGCCGCCACGCTCATGCAGCGCCTCGGCCGCCGCTGGCCCATTGTCATTGGCTCGTCTATTCTGCTCGTCGGCGTCGTCCTGCAGACCGCCGCCGTCAACTACCCCATGTTTGTCGTCGCGCGCGTGCTCATCGGCTTCGGCAACACCATCCAGGGCACGGCCTGCCCCGTGCTGGCCTCGGAACTGGCGCACCCGGCGCAGCGCACCACCATCATCGGCGTGCAGAACACGACCGGCTCGCTCGGGCAGATCATGGCCGCCTGGATTACCTACGGCACCGCCTTCATGGCCGGCTCGTGGTCCTGGCGCCTCCCCTCGCTGCTGCAGGCGATGTCGTCCATCGTGCAGCTGGTCATGGCCTTTGCCATGCCCGAGTCCCCCCGCTGGCTGGTGCACCAGAACCGCCACCAGGAGGCCTACCGCATCCTGACCAAGTACCACGCCGAGGGCGACGAGACGTCGCAGCTGCTGCGCTACGAGATGGCCGAGATCGAGGCGGCCATCGAGGCCGAAAAGGCCCAGGCGCTGACCTCCTGGAAGGAGTGGATCCGCACCTCGGCCAACCGCTACCGTCTGTTCATCATCGTCACGTCCGGCTTCATTATCCAGTGGTGCGGCAACGCGCTGATCAGCTACTACATCCACCTCGTGTTCAACTCCATCGGCATCACCAACTCCAAGACGCAGCTCGAGCTCAACGGCGGCATCACCATCAACGGCTGGGTCTGGGGCAACCTGTTCTCGCTCTTCGTCGACCGCATCGGCCGTCGGCGCATGTGGATGGTTGGCCTGGGCGGCATGTTTGTGGCCTTTTTGCTGCTGACCATCTGCACGGGCGTCAACACGGGCATCCACTACAGCAACCACAACCTGAGCCGCACGACGCTGTTTGCGACGTTCATGTTTGGCATGTTCTACAAGATGCCGGGCTGCATGCTCAACTCGTACGTGGCCGAGGTGGCGCCCTACGAGCTGCGCGCCAAGGCGTTTGTGCTGTCGAGCCTGTGCGACGCCGCGGCCAACATCTTCAGCGGGTACACGAACCCCGTCGGCCTGGGGGCCATCGGCTGGAAGTACTACATTGTGTGGTGCTGCGTGCTGATCAGCAACTTTGTCATTGTCTACTTCTGGTACCCCGAGACGAAGAACCTCAGTCTGGAGGAGGTGGCGCAGCTGTTCGAGGGCTCGGCTTCGGGCCTGACCGGAAAAATCGAGCAGGAGGGTGGTGTCGCCACCGCCGTGGAAGGCCACACAGACGGCGCCAAGCAGCGTGACATTACGGAGGAGGAAGCCGACCCCGTCACTATTACGGAGAAGGCTTGATTGTTTGTCTGGAGTAGACGGCTCTGCAACAAGTTTGTATCGTACTGAACTTCAAATCAAGAAAGTGGGAGAAAGGGAAACGCTGTCGTGATCTGGTATAATTCAAGTCTTTTCCAGTATCAAATAATTGTAGAAAATACTACTCCGTATATATGTGTTTCTGATCGTCTCGTCTGCAATCAAAAGAAGAGATTTCCGCCATCTCTCTGAACCGACCGAAACGCCGTAGTCTCCAAGTCGGAAGAATACATACGCTAGCGGCCCACTGGCAGGCGATAAAAAGTCCACCAATACGATGAGCAGCAGGGGCCCCGGCCCTCCCCCGGCCTTGACCCCTAGAGGGCAAGCTTCTGGAGAAGAAGTAAGCTCTCTCCGCATTCTTAACGCTGCGACCTGTGGTGCCATTTTTTTTTCGTTCTTCGCTGCAATCGTCTTACATTGCCTTTTGCATACTGTCTGAAGAAACAAATAAATAAAGTAGGGTCAACTAATCGATTTACAATGGACTTACACCGGGCCAATCCGTCTCCGGCCGGGCCCGCTTCGGTAGTAACACGCGGCGGCACGGTGACGGTTCTGACAGGCGGATCGGACACCGGAGCCGAGGACGACGGTACGCCACCGCCGGACGACCTTCCGGCGTGCTTGTCGTGCCGCCGGAGGAAATCTCGGTGCTCGCGGGAAACGCCAAGCTGCGCGCAGTGCATTCGATTGGGTGAGCGCGAATCGTCTCTGTGCCCGGTTTGAACCTGGCTAGAAATACTCATTCGACAACAGGATGCGAATGCTTGTATGTATCAAAGCAAAAACCGGGCCTCAAAGCCGGTGTCGTCGATGCTTTGAGTCGGCGGTTGGGTATGTCTTTCTGTATGCATCGAGATGGGCATTTTTTAACGGGACCGCTCTCTGACCCAATAGACGTCTTGGAAAAGATGTTTTTGGACAGCACGGGCAACAAGAAACCGCACCTGGCCTTTCTGGACCTCGACGTCGACCAACTCCGTGGTCAGTTGACACCGTTTACACCGACGCAGCCGTCTTCGTCGTCCTCGGTCGCCGAGACCGGTACTCGCCCCCCGGCGACGCCCCGTCGGCCAGCGGCTGAAGAGGCTAGTCCTCCGGCTCTGCACGACACGCCAGCGCCGTTCACGACGACGAACGACAATGACAGCGGCGACTGCGGCGGCGACGGCGACGGCAGTGGAAACGGTACCAACAATGACAACGACAACGGTCCACGCAAGCGGAGGCGTGTGGATGCGGATAAGGAAGGCCGGAACACAACCGGCGCAACGCCCTTCTTGTTCCTCGATCCGCCCCCTCTCGGAGCCACCACCAACGGTGATAACAACGGCGACGACGCCCATCACAGCGACAATAACTCCTATGACCACGACGACGACGAAGACGAGCACGCTTGGATCCCGCGCTTGCCGGCGCTTCCACTGCTTGAAGCCATCGTCGAGGCCCACTTCCAGACCGTCCACCACTGGGTACCGATCCTGCACCCGACGCGCTTCCGTGCCACGCTGCACGACGCCCGTGCCCGCCGCCGGCCGCGCCTCGCCATCCTCCTACACGCCCTTCTCGCGCTGTCCATCAAGTACGTCGACTTCACCGCATTCGGTCTGACCGTCGCTCAAGTGGAGAAGCAGATTCGCCTGTCGCGTCGGGCCGTACAATTGAACGCGCTCGACGAGCTGTCGTTCGAGAACGCACAGGCCCTCATTTTCCTGGCCTTTGACTATGTATGGTATATACGTAGGCCTATTTAGTTTCTTGAATTGTATGTCGCCTCTAACCGGTAATGCACAGATGGGCAGCGGCATGGTCCCCAAAGCGTGGCCGATCGTGGCGGCGCTCACGCGCATGGTCGTCTTCCTCCAGCTCACGGTCGAGCCGGACGATGACGGAGACGCACCGCAGCGCCCGCCCTTGCTGCAGGCGACGACGCTGTTTGCTCCGCCGCGCGATTGGACCGAGTCCGA
Source organism: Fragosphaeria purpurea (assembly GCA_002778095.1). Lineage (NCBI taxonomy): Eukaryota > Fungi > Ascomycota > Sordariomycetes > Ophiostomatales > Ophiostomataceae > Fragosphaeria > Fragosphaeria purpurea. The sequence goes on along the minus strand of PCDL01000021.1, from coordinate 3,812,345 downwards.
GGAGCGACGGCGCATCTTTTGGGCCGTGTTCTTCCTCGACCGCATCTCGTCCGTTTCGGCCGGGTACGTTTCTTCTTCATTCTTCAGCGACCATTTTGTTTTAATGATCCTAACACAACCAGCTGGCATCCTAGTCTCACGGCCGAAGACGTTCATCGACGTCTCCCGTGCAGTGGTGGCTTCTGGGCCCGCGAAGAGCCTGCTACGACGCCGTTCTTCGAGCTGTGGGCAAAACCGCCCGCGGCCGGCGTGCACGCCACGACGGGGGTGACGGCGGCGTCTGCCACTGCTATCAGCCATGCGTCGCCGCGCGGATCGGAATATTACCACCAACACTACCACCACCACCACCATCACCATACCGGAGCCAGCCCGGGCACTGCTAACAAAGGCGGCGCCGATCCCAATAAGCTGGGGGCGGTTGCGTACTGCATCCAGGCCACTGAACACTTGACACACGTTAACTCGTTTTTCCTGAGGGAGCCCGTTGACTTTGCGGACCGGGCCGAATTCACGGCCTGGTTGACGCGGTTCAAGGAGCTCGACCTGCGGCTGGTGCACTGGAAGATGAACCTGCCGCAGCAATGGTCCGACTGGCACGTCTCCCTTAAGATTGATCCAAATCTAACGCTGAGCCATCTTAGGTGAGATTCTTTCTTTCTTTCTTTCTTTCTTCTTTTCTTGCCCTTGTGTGCTTTGGCCGTCAGCGAAGTGACTGTCTGTCTACTCACACTCTTTTCAGCCACTTCACAAGCATGATCCTTCTGCACCAGCACATTGCCTACCCGCCAGCCGGCTGGAAGGAGCTGGCCAAGTTGCCGAGCGCGTGCAGCGCCGAGACATGCCAACAGGCGGCGGTCGACATTGCATGCATGTCGCAAAAGTACCTGCGGTATGTCGGCGGGTTAGCCAACAGCCAGTTTGCGTTTTGCCTTTTCGTGGCTGCGCGATTTTTGCTGGTGCACTGGCGGGCGGGGGCTGCAGCAGCAACGACGACGACGTCCGTAGACGAAGGGCGGCGTGACACAAACGGCCCGTTGGCCCCGGAATTTTTTGCTCTTCTAGAGAATCTGGACAACATCTCGGCGCGGTGGAACGGTTACTGCGTGCAGGGCGACGAGGAGGGTCCCGACGCGGCAGCAGTGGCCGCAGCGGCGCCAGGGACGGTGTGGGATGACAGCCACCATAGTCAGCAAGCTGCTATATCCGCATCAGCCGACGGCGACCGGCCCGACGTGACACCGCAGCAACAAAATAAGACAACCCGGCCTCGCCGGCGGGACCTCGCTGCCCAGTATGCGGCTCGTCTGCGAGAGCTGCACATGCAGTTTGTCAACAACTCAACGTACTCGCAAAACGGGGTGGAGCTGCTGTCGGTACCTAGCCTTGATGGACTGATTCCGAAAACGGCGGACGCGTCGACAACGTCCGGGCCGTATTTGTCCTCGCAATTGACGCCCGCTTTGTCGTCCGCCTCACCCAACTCGTCCGCCTATGCCGAGTCGCAGGGATACGGACGCAGCGGCAATGGCCACCCCTTCCCGCGACGATCCAACAACACGACCAGCCGGTTCCGGAGCCGCCAGAGCAGCATCAACGGCGGCGGCGTCGAGATGGCTGCCATCCAACACAGCCCGATTCCGCTGCGCGCAGGCGGCGGCGGCGGCGGACCGCTTTCCCCACAAATACATGGCCCCAACAACCTAGTCTACGGCAGCGGCCCCGGACCCCGGAGTCCGATCATGGCGACCATGTCCGCAGTGCGCATGATACCGGACGGGTTGAGTCCACACGGCGGCGTCGGCGGCAGTGATCCATCTTTGGCCACCACACACGCTCCGGGCACGCTGCTCGGCATGGACATGACGCATACGCAGCCTCACCATCACCACCACCACCAGCAACAGCACGCCGTTCTTGCACAGCAACATGGGCATCATTCCAACATGGCACCGCCTCATCCCCAACAACAACAACAACAGCAGCAGCAGCAGCAGCAGCAACAGCAACATCAGGGCCACCAGCCAGGCATCGACGAAGACGACGAGTTCGCAGCCATGTCACACATGCTCATGGGCAACCAGTTTCTGGATATGGACCGGGTGATGATCCGCAACGACGCGAGTTTTCTGCTGCGGTGCGAAGGGGGAGATCTGCGGGCCGTGATGTAGATGGACGTGGTAGTATTGTGCATGTAAAATATATAGAATTTATTGTGTATGTATAGATAAAGCTGAATTATCCTAGCAACGTATTTTTGCGGGTTTTTTTCCGTTCGATTGAGGCGTCGTTAGGCTTTGATATCCCCCTAGGAGACATGCCGTTCTATACCGTACTAAGGAGGAACGAGTCAACAACGGGCAGCAACCGCTCTACACCGGGCAATTGGCTTAGGTGGTATAGCGCCCGCTTAGCATATTCGCTATACTGCCTGCGGGAGGTCCAGGGTTCGAGTCCCTGATTGTCCAATTTTTGATTTTTTTGTTTGCTTTCTTATAAATTAATGTTTTCTTGTTGGCGACTATAAGATCAAACTATACAACTGGTACCCAGGAAAATCAGTTGACGAAAGGCAAAATCTTGAGATTTACTAGACATTGTATAAGCTGGAAATAGATTTAAAAACGTTTTACGCAAATACAGGCTGATATAAGAAGACCCTTTCTTTATTCTATTCTTTAACGCTCTATGTTTTCTTCTGATCTTCTTCGACTTGGTTTAGCTGCTTGTCAACGTTTGCCAAGTGTTGAGAAGCATATGCAAAACTGAAAATCTGAACCCAAAGGAAAATCTCCCTTGCGGCCTCTTCAATCAGAATTCAATTTCCGTAGAAGGCAACGTTTTAAGGGAGGCTGATCAAAAGGGCCAAAACGTGGTTTCTCCTTTGTTCCCGTGGCTCTCCCTCGTTACAAGATATCACTGTTACAACGCAACTGGCGGCTTTGTTTCCGGGCGCCGCGTTTGGTTAGTCGAAAACCATCTCGTAGTTGTACGAGATATTTCAGTTCAGTGAATTCATCACCCTTGGAAGGTTTCTTCTATATTATAAGCTGTAGTTGAAACTGCTCATCGCCATCAAACGCCCTGATTCTGTATCCCTTACAAGTGCCAAGCGGCCAGGAGGCGTTTAGTGGTGGCGGAGCAGCCTATGCCATGGTCGGCATTATCGACGACAACAATATCAACGGTTTTCATTGAGTTGGGACACTAGTTGGCGCCAAAAATGCCCAAAGCATTTTGTTTAGAGCAGATGCGAAATAAACAAGCCATGGGTCTGGCTAGAATTTATTTGTTTCCGTCCTGGAGTATGGAATCTCTGATATATAGAGACCGTCTTCCCGGGTGTGTTTGATTTAATTCTTATTATTCTGTCGATTGAATATGCGAGTTCATACACTTTTTTTTTTTTTTTGACATTCATCTTTTCAAACAACAGCAATGGCCAACTCAGCCTCGGTCTTTCACTATGATCAACAGCGTCTAGACAATGACGTTGTGGCTCTCGAGCCGTTTGATGTGAGCGGTTCTTTCTCTTATTCCTTTTTTTGTCTACTTAATCTTGTTTATGTTGCTGAACCGTGGGCAGCCAAGCGTCCATCTGGGCCAATCCGTCAAACGTTTCCGAGAGCACCCGGAAATACTAGCATATATGGCGTTTCCACCGCTGGACGACGAGGATGTATTTGTGAGAACCGCCTGGGAGCATATCCGGTCGTCCCCCGCCGACTTTTTGTTTGCCGTCCGCGACAAGGCGGCTGTCCTACCGGGCGCAGAGGAAGACGCCCCCGTCGCCGGGTTTGTTACCTTGTCCAGCACCAACCCCATGAATGCGACGACAGAGCTGGGCATCGTCCTGTTTCCCGAGTTTCACCACACACACGTCGCTACCAATGCGGTGGGACTCATTCTCGAGTGGTTGCTGGACCCCCCCTCGGCCGGGGGCCTGGGCCTGCGGCGTGTCGAATGGAAAACACACGCGGACAACGTTTCGGCGCGCAAGTTTGCTGCACACATCGGGTTTGAGCTGGAAGGCATCTGCCGGTGGGAACGAGTGGTCCAGCCTGGCAAACCGGGTGCACCTGTGGAAGCCCTTCAGAAACGAAACGGGACGGACATGGAACTGCTTGGCTTGCACACGGCCGTCTATTCCATTGTCTGGGACGAATGGGATGTGAAGCGACCCGAAGTCGTTGCCCAGATGGAGCGCAAGAGGTGAATGATGGTATTTTTGTAAGAGTAGTCTATGTATAACAGTGTGTAACGCTACTTATTGTCGAATCTCTCTTATGTTGCTTACAATGCAAAGTCGTAACCCTTATGTCGCGATATACAGGATCTAGGTGTCTCTCCAAGTATGGCTGTCTCACCAAAAAAAAAATCCCAATCCAGACCAGAAAAATGCTTCCATGCCTCACATGCTGCAGAAAATACAAATTTTCGGTGCGTTCTCTTGAAAACATGATCCCTCTCGAGCAGGCAGACCAAACGATGCAATAAACCTAAAAACCTATGCCAAAAAAGCCACCCCGAGAAGATGCAAATAATAAAGCGAAAATGATTCCCAGACGATGTCAAGACGATACACAAAACTTGATTCTAAAAGTTCTCCATCAGGTTTTTGCGAGCGGTCCACATGCGCGCCCTCTTCCCGAAAATATACAGTGGCACCGTCCCCGTAAGAAGGATCAGCTGGATAACGCCCAGCCAGATGAACACCGACTTGCTGCCCTTGGCCTGCAGCCAGCTGTTAAAGAACAGACTAAACACCAGCCCGTGAAGAATGTTCTTCGACACGTTGAGCGTAACCAACGCTTCGCCGGCGTACTGTCGGTAGGAGTCCACACAGAACGTAATGGATGTGGTAGAACCGAGGGAGCACCCAAAGGAGATGATCCCGAAGAAGATGGTCGGAACGATCCACTGATCGTGGACCTCGACAGACCAGCCATAGCCCATCAGACCAATCACCGTCGTGACGGCGACCGGCACGGCCATCACCAGACGAAACTCGGGCTCGTAGAGGCCACCGTTGCGGCGCGACATGGCCCGCACAATGATGTCGCTGACCTTTCCGGCCACGGCAGTGCCCAGGACGCCACCGACAAAGGGAGAGATGTATATGAGGCCGGCCGCGAGGGCCGAGAAGTTGTACGTGTCTGGGGCGCGGTAGATCACGGACACCGATTCCGAGAGCACGATGAGCCAGCCAATCGAGCAAGCGTAGACGACGGCCGACCAGAGCACGGCGGGGTAGGCAAAGAGGATGAACGGCCGGAGCGCAACGCGGAACCAGTTGTCGTAGTGGAGGCGACCGTTCCACGGCCGGAGCTGCTGGACGAACGTCTGCGCCGGCTTATAGCGAAGAGCATGCGTATACTGGCCGCGTCCTACCGGGACCGCGTTTCCGTTCGCGTCGAGGACTGCAGCCTGTTGATGAGCCTGAAAGTAGCCGGATCCCGTTTCGATGTCGGACTCCGAAACCACGTACGGCGTTGGCACATCCCGCGTCGTTTGTGTCTCTTCGGGCAACCGGGCGTGTGGCACTGGAGGGGCAGCCTGGGACACCGTTTCGGGTTGGTGGTCTGGCCGATGCGGCTCCCGGGCCGTGCCTTCGCTTCCTGCATGGCCGTCGACGTCCTTTTGGCTGCGCTTCTCTTCTTCTTCTTCCGTAGCCGTGGCAAACCCAACATGGAGACTTTGCGTAGCCCTGTGGGAGAGCGGGGGCCTCTGGGGAGCGTTGTCTGCCTCATTGCCCCTGTCGTTTTTGGCCGCATCGTGTTGTTGATCGGGATGGGGACCGCCATGGCTGAAGAGATTCCGTCTGGAACTCTTTCGTGACCGTAACCGGTGTCGCGGCCTCGGAGTGCGGTCCCAAAACGTCTCAGGGACAAAGAAGAACAGCAGAAAGAAGCAAGCTCCTACGATGATGGCCACAACCCTGCATGGTGTATTAGTGAAGAGAGAAAAACGATAGTGGTCAGCATAATTGGAACGTACCAAAATACCCAGCGCCAGCCTTTTCTCTGGATAATTGCCGCGCCGGCAAGTGGCGACAGGTTCTTGCCGCCCAAAAGCAACAGCGTGTAGACACCGAGACGATAGGCACGTTCGTGGAGGAAGAAGATCTCGGCAATGGTCGCAGACGGCAGACATTCAACGGGGCTGACGGCGATGCCCTGGAAGATCCGTCCGAGCAAGAGAGAGGGAAAGCTCTGGGCCGTGGCACACCAGATCCCGGAGCAGCTGAACATGACGGCGGCCAGCAGGTACACGGGGCGTTTGCCCCAGAGGATGGCCGTCGGGGAGAAGAGGATGGACCCGACGCCGAGTCCCATCATGTACAGCCCGGTGGTCAAGGCGACCTGCTCGGTCGATACGTGGAAGGTGGTGGAAATGTCGTTGAAGCCCGCGGCCAAGATGGGCGTCATGCCGCCGCCCAGCATGCAGTAGAAGCCGAGGGAGAGCAGCGCGGCGTCGCGTCGCCACATGGGCCAGTTGAGGGGGTCGTTCTGGGAATCTTCCGGCTGCGGCTCGAGGATGATGGCGCCGTCTTTCGTCTTCTTGACGTCGGCGACCCGGGATTGACGGGAGGACCGGCGGCTTCCCAGGCTCGGACGGCCCCGAACGGGCGACTGAGCCGGCAGGGACGAATGGGACGTTCTCGCCGGGGCATTTCGAAGACCGAGAGGCTCGTTGCGGTGGCCCGTGAGGAGGAGAACGGAGCCTGTCGATTGTCAGCTTTGGCGGCACCATGTAGAAAGCTGATTGGAGACAACGAGCATACCTGGTACTTCATGCGTGCTGGGATCGTTCAGGACACCCATACTCCATCTGGTGGGCCTCCCTCGGCCCCTAGCTTCAAAGTCGTCTTCCGGGGTTGGATCCGGAGCCGCCTTGCGTCCGGACCAAGGCCACGATCGGCCCCTACGGCCGGAGCTTCTCTCGCCGCGCGTGTCCCCATTGTTGTTGGTTGTGTCGCCGGACATGTTCGGCGTAGAATTTGCGCAATATATGTTTCAGTTTCTCGTGCCTTGTATGTGCCTCTCATCCAATAAGATCCCAAAAAAGCAGTCCAATGCTATGGCGTCACACCGTATGTATCTGTCAATCCAAGGATGAAGTGCGTGCGAAATAAATATGCCGAGATATATCCAGTTTCGATCAAAAGAGCCCGAAATTCTAAAATTTGAAATGCGTGATGCCCTTTGTGGCTTTTTCTGAATGTCGTAAACAGGAAACGTCACGCGAAACGATTCGAAACGCCGTAAGAACGCCAAGAAGAACTCGAACTGTTGAACAGAGTGGAAGTATGCAAAAACCAAACAAAGATTGAGTGTCCGAGGCCGTCAGAGAAGCGTTCCGGGCAGAGCGTCCTCAAACCCTCGATGGCCGTCGACTGCTCATCAAAGCAATTCCCAGATGCCGAACGGCGGCTGTGAAGTGAAGATATGTTTCTCTCACGGGGGCCGTTGCTGTGTGATGACGAAATTGTGCAGTGGACCCTGCCATTCACTGGCCGGATAAAACAGAAGAAACGGGCCAAAGAGGTGGGCAGGAAAATAAAATTGGCACTGCCCGGGAAGCGAGACCCTCCCTCAGCATGCAGCCAAGACCTGCGGCAGGACGATTAGGCCCACTCGGCGTGCTGGATGACTACTGTCAGATGATGCCCGAAAAATCGCCCTTGGCAGCAGCCAGACGCGACGGGTGGATGGGGTTGGAGGATGGAAGGGGTGGAGGGGGGAACGTGGAGTGAGATCTGGCATGTGAGAACGCGCGAGGCGGAATGCGGCGGGCATAACTGTGGCACTGAGGTCGGGGACCGACGTTTGCCGTCTGGTTCAGTGGACGGGGATGACGTAAGTGTTGATCGGCGACTTTTTTCTAGCTGTGATCGCCCTATTTACACCTTAATTTTCCCTGAATTCGACAAACTAGTGGGTCCCTGTCTCCTCTTTTTACTAGTAAAAAAGGCCGAAAAGGTCCCTGAATGCCCTGAAACATGGCCCTTTTTTAGTGTCTGATATCCGCCATAAACTATCTTAATTTACCCTGAAATTCTGCTGGCGTATTTCTTAATTTTTTTTTCGTACTTTTTTATATGATTTCTTTTGTACAAATTAACAGCGTAGAGACATACGAGACATATTTCTGCAGTGCTAAATTGTAAGTAGTTGGATTCGCTGGGACAGGCCTTGGTATGCCCTGGAAAAGCTCGCATACCATGCCCGTAAGTGTTTGCTGAATTGTGCTGCAAAAATCACCATGAAATCTGCATGTTAAGATGACTAGTCGTCGCATATTATGTCGTTGTCATTGGCGCCTATTCTCTAAGTACCTTCAGGTCCTTCTCAGACGAGTTTATGCTCATAGCTTTTTAGAAAGGTCTTGCACATTTATAGTTCAAATTTACTGTCTGAGCCCCTGTCACAAGCTGTCGAGAAGTACCAGTTTACTTGATCTAGGATTTATTCAGTGAATAACCAAGTATTTGGGTGCATGACTAAAAGCAAGAAAAGAAATCCCCCTCTCCCAACCTAATTATCAACCACCCATCCCATCAAACCTCTATCCTCTAATTTCCTCGTGCGTGCGGCGTTGCGTGTTTTGAAGCCGGCCACGAGAAAGCCAAGCACCGTGATCACCTCCGGCAGGAAGCTGAGGAGGACACGGATCGTCAAAGCACCCGAGACCGGACTGAGGTAGGGCTTCCGGGTAGTCAACGCCACGATCGAGTAGAAAAGGCGGATGCCGATAAACGGTAGCGCGAAGACCACCGACATCAGAAGCTTAGGAAGCGTCTGTAAGTATTTTTGTCTCCAAGAAATTTTCCGGTGAATGGAGTTAGAAGCAGCTGAACGTACCGTCGTCCCCGAAGAGTATGTAGCGGCGTAGTTGCCTCGTTCAAAGAATAGCGCCACCACCGAGAGACCCAAGAGCGCCCACGACACCGCGAGCATCGCAAGGCCGACGTCGAGCAACTGATTGTCGTTGGCCTGCGGATGATCACTCGCCAGGCCCGAGACGCCCACCGCCAGCAGTGCGATGCCCGTAGCCACCAGGAAGTGGAAAGTCACGCCGAGCACCCACTCCACGCGCTTGTTGACCGATTTCAGGCGGTAAGATCGTCTGGGTGAAGTGCACAAGTCATTAGTTTTTTTGGTTTAGAACGGTGTGTAGGGCCCTGGGAAGTAGTATACTACGCACGCTTCGTGAAGGATACCGCCGGCGGCCAGCAGGAGGGGCGAGAGCCCGATGTTGGACACAATGCTTGCGGAGGCAGAAGAAGGCGAAGCACCAAGGGACAGCGCGCCGCCGACGATGCGGAGCATACAGAAGGAAAACAGAAAAAACCACCCGAGAATCCCAGCGGGCAGGTGGCGGACAAACAAGTATACCACGAGCAGGCCGTACGCCGACTGAATGGCCACCTCGGCCGCCGCCAGGGGGTTGGAGACAGGCATTGGGCTTTTAGTACTTGGCTTCTCGGTAGGGTGGTGGCTGGTCGATGCTGTGGTCGAGCTCGCGGTTGTAAAACGGCGGACCCGAGGCTTGTCCTTGTCGTTCTTGTCGTTCTCGGCGTTCTTTCTCGCGGCGTTTGTGTTTCGATTTGTTGACGCCCAGAAAAACAGCACTAATGGCAGCAACGACAATCAGCAGGGCTCTCATTGTTGGACAGGGAAGAAACGAAGAAGATACGAAGAAGGAAGAGCGATGGAGAATGGAGTAAAGCCAGAGAAAAGGGAACAAGAGGCAGTTTATATAAACACAAAAATTATCGGTCACGATCACTGGGAGGCCGCCCCTTTTTTTCTATTTTCTCTGTGAATTCATTCGAGGATCCGCGTTGCAGTACAAGGAAGTAAGGCATTGATGAATCTGTCCCTACGGAGTTACACTTCGTCTACACGGAGGCTTATTCGTAGGATTTCGATCGTAGGGCTTTTTTTTTTTTTTTTTTTTTTTTTTTTTTTTGCGCTTCTCTTACACGTTTCTGACGTGGTCGAGTGGCTGTCCACAGCCATCCAAACGTCCGGAGCCAACCAATTAGCCCTCCAAAAAGCGGGCCCTAAACGATACCGAGCATCCCTGTTTGACGGACACGTTCCTGTCTCAGACAAGAGATTAGCAGGCGCGCGGGGAGTTTGCCTGGTTGGTTGGTTGGTTACAAAAGGTGGAATCGGGTTGACTTGCCCCCGTGGCTGACAGCCTCGTCTGCCGCACGTTGGCGTCGTCATCCTTCCGCAGTAAGAGAACGCTCAGCCACAGTCCTACCAGGCTCCTGAAGGTAGGCCGCACTCAACGCTATTCTGTTGCTTTTTTTCACAAAAAAAAAGTGTAAACCCGTAAAGAAATGAATGGGCCAGACGGTGTTCGTTTTCATTAGTCTCTGACGGCCGTCCTCTATCATGAAAAGTGTTGCCCTATTTTTATATACTTCGTTCCAGATACAGTTCGTTTACCACCATCAAAAGGACCTCAGGCCATGGAGAGACGTAGCACCGAAAGAAGCAAACGTGAACAAGCCCGGGGGCCAAGGCTTTACCACACAAAATCACGGACAGGCTGTGTGCGTTGCCGGTCTCGGCGTGTTAAGGTAGGCGGTTCATGCATGCACTTTGTGTGCTCTTTGTTTGTGTGTCTTTTTTATACACAGTGCTAACGTAGGCTGAAGTGCGATGAGTCCCGTCCCATTTGTGTAAGTCATTCTACGTTGATAAGACTGTTAAACAACGAGGAAATGATTGGCTCCATATATTGTGTATAACGAAAAGTAAAAAGTACGTTGAGTACGTAGGACGGTGGCTAATATCGACGCATTTTGTCAGAACAACTGCCACCGACACGATGTAGCCTGCGAATACGACCGGCCAACAGACGTTTGTTCCTTTCAAAGTGCCATACACCCGTTGCCATTGGCGCAGGGCCCACTGCCTCCTACGAGCTCGTTCACCGCCGTCCATGATTTGAGCCGATCCTCGTCGCCCCCTCAACATGGGCCGCATACAAACAACCGTTCTTCAGGGTTGCCCGGCGGTGGTCCGGTAGCAGACCGACCAATTCAGCACCCGCTCAGCGCCCGTTACTACTGGGAGATGGTGGCGTTTCACCATTTCGCCGTGGCGACGTCCCATACCCTGCCGGGGTGCCACCTCCCTGCGCTCCACGCCTGCTGGTCCGTCCACGCGCCTCGGCTCGCCCTCGATGACGAGCCCCTGTTCAACCAGCTCGTGGCACTGGCCTGCTTGCACCTCATGGTTACGGAACGCGACCACCACAATAACCTGGGCCTGGCGGCCTGCCGTGCCGTCTACCTGGATGCCGCCCTCCGCGTCCACCGCGAGACCCTCGGTCAGCTCGGGTGCGCACAAAACCGCCGCACAGCCGATGCCGTCTCCCTCACGTCGATCCTGCTCATTGTCGACATCGTCGCCGGTATGCAGACGCGTCAGCTGGCGTCCAATACGAACGAATACGAGCCTCCGGTGCAGTGGCTCCGGATGGTGCGCGGAACTCGTAGCGTCGTCCTGGCGGCGTGCGCGCAGGCGGTCAGCGACGAGGACAGCAATGGCGCTGACGACGCACACAGCCACCTAACGACAGCGACGACGATGACGGTCATTTCCACGATCAAAAAGTCGGCCTTATACTTTGCGGACCCGGTCAACTTTGTCACCGAGGACAACTTGAACCAGTTCCGGTACCTTCTTCCGGCGGATGACGACAACGACGACCATCGTGATGGCGATGGTGACAACGACGACGATGACGATGACGATGACGATGACGATGCTATGGGCGAAACCAAAGAGGCCTACCGCGTGACTGTTGCCTACGTGGGCGCCATGCGCACGGCCGCGGAGGAGGCGAACGCACCCGGCGGGCAGCCGGTGTTGGCGCTGTGCCGCCGCGTCATGGCGTTTGCCAGCGTGGTGCCGGGTCGTTTTGCCGAGCTTGTCGAGCAAAGGGCACCGCGGGCGCTGGTCATCCTGGCGCATTTTTTCGCGCTCGCGGCGCCGGCGCGGGAGGTGTGGTGGGTGGGCGGCATGCCGGTCCGGGAGGTGGAAGCCATCTACGCCCACGTATCGCCGGCAATGCGGCCGCTGATGGCGTGGCCGCTGCAGGCGATAGCCAGCTGCAAGGCCAACAGGGAGATGTGACTGGATTTTGGATTCTGGCAGTATGTTAGAATATTGCTGAGAAGAGTGCCAAGTAGATAGCATAGCACATCAGCGAATTACAGGAAACGGACGGGCAATGAAATTAACGAATTTCAAGAGCGTGCCAGATTTTGGTGAAAGAATTCTGAAGTTCACGTCCTACATGTTTCTTTTCGTCTTTTATCCTTACGAACAGTGAATATTGTAGCGCACAATTTGTTTTTCAACAGCATAAGAGGCAGGAGGTGCTGGTCTGGCCGCCGTTTACAATAGGCGTGTGCGACCCTCTCTAGCGTCCTTCCCAGCTAGCATTGAGCCAAATGTTCAGGCAACCCGAAGACTTCAAAATATGATTATGTAATACTGACTATCTTTTTGTACAGGTTGTAGTAAAATTAATACACTGGCTTAGTAATAATATGTCCGTGCCCCCCTATGTTGGATACTCTGCTGTACAACTACCAGCCACATTTATGTGCTAGCCACTGTTGTGCTGGCTACTCTCCTAAATTCTTCGGGAGATCATTTAGATCCAAACATTCAACTGGCGCAACCACCTCTTTGACACCCAGACTTCATTATTTTTCACCCATGGGTAACCTGGTCCTCCCAACTTCTACGCCTTCCCACCCATATGAAAATTGGGCCGGTGGATACAACGATACACCCTTCAACCGCTGGAAAACCCTGTTTCAAATTGCAGTCTCTAGGCGGATACCCTCCCGACGACACTCCAACCCTTCAATCATATATCTCTCTTCAACCAAACTCGTGAAATATGGCCGCACAGTCCACCTCTCTGAAGCCTCGGCTTTGTTTTTTCTTGCCTCGTTTGCGCCTAACATCCCAGTCCCGAAATTGCATTGCGCCTTTCGAGATAACAGAAAGGGGGTGACTTATATTGTGATGGAGAGGCTCGAGGGGCAGCCTTTGAGCGAGACTTGGAGTGCCGGATCCAGAACAGAGAAGGATAGGTTGTTGGCACAGTTAAAGAGCATTTTTAACGAACTGAGGGCGCTGAAGAAGCCTGCTGGACAAGGCATCACAAACAGGGCCGTGTGTGCCGCTGATGGCGGGAAATTGCATGATCATCGGATATGGAACGCCGCTGGGGAGAAAGGACTGGGTCCTTTTTCGAACGAGGCGGAGTTCAACCTTTTTCTCCGGAACGGAGTCTCGAATACAGATTCGATCATCGACCCAGAGCAGAAATCACAGATCACAAAATTGATTGGATTGCATAGAGCATCAGAGGACAGGATGATCGAGACTGTATTCACGCACGGAGATGTTAGCCTGAGCAACATTTTGGTGAAGGAGGGCAAGATCGTAGGAATTGTGGATTGGGAGATGGCTGGCTGGTATCCATGCTATTGGGAGTACACAACAGCCACTCATACGCATTACATCAAAGGGTGGAGGGAGGAAATTGGGAAGTTTCTGGACGAGTGGCCACGAGAAAAAGAGATGGACGATTTTTGGAGAAGGCTTTACTGTGATGGACCTTGAAGCTGTACCTGGGTGCAATTTGAGATTCAAATTTATAGCATAGCCGGCTTCTAAAGCCTTTCAAACTAAGCGCTTACGCTTCTATTACCGCATATTCCATATTTCCCCCCCCAAATGCTTCACTGCTCTATTCCAGACCTATAACCCTGACTAGTCCCCTTTTACGCAGGTATGAGATTCTGCATCGGTCTCGGAGACGGAAGAGGTTGCCCCTGAATCCGCATCAACGATGTGCATTGCTGATGAAGTGTAGCCCAATTCGCGGGAATTGCATTCGTGCCCACGCACCTATGATCCCCAACGACAGCAGCCAAGGCGTCTTGGTGTAAGCAGTTCGAGGGATGATCAACGAGAAGATGGCAGTGTAGTGAAAGGCAGTAAACGAGACAAAGGCAACTGAAAAAAACACACTGCGCCCTAAAAATAAACACGGGTTTTAAAAAACAGCCTCCATCGTGGACGGCCTGAACGAGATTGGCTGGTTGAACTAGACCGACTGAACAAATTCGCTATGGTAAAGATTTACAGGAAAAATAACTCGAATAGGGGCTCTCACAAAGAAAGCATCCTAAACAAAGGACAGATCCTACAAAAAATATCCGTCATTATCTGCATGGTAACAAAGCCCTTCTTACGTCTTTGATGCTTGCTTCTTCCTTGTTCTCCCGTCATCTCTTTGTGGGTTTTCTCATTGTTGAAATCTCCGTTTTCTATTCAAACAATCTAAAATCCATGTTCAGTTGTCGTTTTCTGCGTCCCGACTTGTTCACATTGTGAAACCGCCTGCTCTCTACCTGCTCCCCTTCGCTCCGTCCAAAGTATAAATTGCCAGCGGTTGTCCACCGATTGACAATGTTTTTTTTTTTTTTCTCACCAAGTTCTTATCAAGTGCGAGCAGACACACCGTTCTGCTACTCGCTTCGGAAGAACAAAAAAACAACAGAAAAGAAAAAACACACACCGTCTTGTGTCCAGGTAACCAACTGCACGTATAATCCAACACTCTCAGCCCGTCAAGATGCCCGTTGGCATCTTTGCGGGCCTCCCCATGGAGGTTCGCCTGCAGATTGCCGAAGAACTGTGCGACGACGACATCCGAACACTCCGCAACCTCCGCTATGTCGTCCGCGACCGGGCGATCGACAGCGTCTTGTTCAGAGAGATTTTCTTTGACCCCAACATCACAGAAGTCCGTTACAACGATCTCTTGTGGGGGGAATTCACCGACCGGATGGGGCACTATGTCCACGATGTCACCCTTGCCCCGGGCTGCCGGTACCCATCGCAACTCGTTTTCGATCGCCGGATGAGTTACGTCTACGCGTTCCGCGCGCTGACGCGCCTGCCTCATCTTCGCGACCTTTCCGTCACCCACTGGGGCGTGACAGAATTCCTGACACTCAACGAGGTGCACACCGCCTGCCCTGCCGACATCTGGCCGCTGGGCGAGGACGTGGCCGCACAAGTGGCTGCTGCTGCCGCCGTCGACGAGGACGACGCCTGCATCCAGCTTGCGTCCGTCGAGAAGTTGACCTTTTTCAAGGGCACCTCGAACCCGGTATTCTGGGCGCGACTGTGCCCCAATGTCAAGTCCCTGACCTCTTGTGCCGGCGACGCGACCAGAGACCGGCCGGTGCCCATGCTTCCACTCTGGCCGAGGCTGACCGAGTTTTTTTGCGGGTCGCGGAACCAGCTGTGCAACGCTTTTGACATCTCCAACGTGTTTGTTTCGCTCAGCATGCCGGCGATTCCACCGCCGACGATGGCAGAGTCGTTGACGGACTCGGAGTCCGGATCGGACTCGGACTCGGACTCGGACTCGGAGTCCGCATGGGAGCCCGCACCGGAGACCGTCCCGGCGGCCGATCTGGCCCACCTGGCCACGAACCGATACCGCCGCCGAATGCGCCGCATCGCCATCATGGGCTGCTACGACCGCCTCGTGCAGCCCTCGACATGGGTCGTGCTGCTGTACCCATTCCGCGACTGCCTGCGCGAAGTAGTGCTCCCCCGCTACAGCGGCTGGGACATCCCGCATCCCATCCAGGCCGTACTGGCCAGCGACGCCCGGACCAAACGGGTGGGTGACTACCGCTACGCGGTGATTCACGCCTTGCGTCACATGCGGGACTTGGAGTCCATCATGTTTCAGCAGGCTGACGCGATCGACGAGTACGTGCCGCGGACGGGCCGGTGGTGCCGGCTCCACTACGCCCTGGCGCCCAGGGTGTAAGTGCACGGCCCTTGTTTGGACGTAGACTGTAGACAGAGCTGCAGCCGCCCGGGAACTGCCCGTGAGCCCATGTGCTTGTGAACCGTAACCCCGTAGGGGCGTAAGTGGTAGGCTTGACCTGACGTAAGCGTACAAAGTGCGAGTCTCTACCACGCATCGTGACTTGTTTCGTTTTCTTTGTTATTTATTTTAGAATTAGTTTGAAAGAGTGTGGCAGCTGTGATAGCTCCTCTTTGATGCAATAAACCTACATATCATCTAGTCATTTCCCGTTATCGCTGATGAATAAAAGCACGTGCAAAAAAAAAAAAAAAAAAAAAAAAAAAAAAAAAAAGTCGTGCCATGTCCGAATCACCCTCTAAACTTATCAGGGTGTGTGGTAAAATATGAGCGACCTCGACGATCTCAAAATCGGTCTGTCCTGCCAAGACTAAAGGATGGCTCGTGTAAGTCCGTCCACAGCCCGGTCTGGTTATCTTTTCGCACAGGCAACAGTACTGTGGTACTTATCGTAGGGGTGCGCAGTGGGGATTAGTGCAAGGGAATAGGGGGGGCCCAGGGAGTTTAGCGTTCTTCAGGCATCATGGCGCGGCTGATCCACCCCTGTAAAGTGCGATAACAGCGGAGTACATACCTACAAGGCCTCGACCCCTCAGCTTTTACGTCACATGTCTGATATCACCATTTTCTTTTTTCTTTTTCTTTTTTTTTTTTTTCGCAAACACATTTACTCAAAACTAGGGAAGACATGGATCCGGAACCTTGTAAGGAAACAATTTTGAGTTCATTTTTGATGCACAAGCACCTTTCTAACGCCGACTTAGATGACCCCGAGGAACCCGAGAACGAACGGCAGCTCGCGTGGCAGCCTTTCTGCACGGTCACCCTACTTCTGCCCGCCACTGTTGTCAAATGGGGCGGCAAAATCCGGCCGTTGGAAGAGGCGGCCATGCGGCTCGTCCAGAAGCATGCTCCGAGCATACCCATCCCAGAGTTGCTGAGATCGTCGTACAGCCGTTCGAAGGAAGGGCGCGTGGTGTACGGCGAGCTGTTCATGTCTTACATCCCGGGCAAGACGCTGAAAGCGGCATGGGCTGGCTTTGACGACGCGACTAAGACACGCATCTGCCAAGAAATCTGGGACATGGTTGCCACCATTCGCACGATACCGCGTCCGGCGCATCTAGCTGGACCGAGTGGAGATGGCGACCAGCCCTGCCAGTATTGCACCGCCGACGGCTCGCCGAGCCGTGATCCTTTGCTTGGCGACAACAACGACGTCACGCCCTGCTTCCTCGACGATCAGACCCTGCGCGACCGTATCTACGCGCGCTATGTTGCCCATAATGGTCTCTCCTATCGCGACAGCGCGCAATACCTGCCCGACAAACTGCCTCGCTCGGACAAAGCCGTCTTCACGCACGGCGACATTGGCCCCCGGAACATCATGGTTGACGACGAGGGGCGAATCCTCGCATTTCTCGACTGGGAGTCGTCCGGGTGGTTCCCCGACTACTGGGAGTTCCTGCAGATGATGAAGCCGTGCCAGGAGCCGGAGCGCGAATGGAAGCACTGGATGGCGCGGACAAAGCCGGAGCCATGGGATATCACTGCGATCCAGAAGGCGCGGCGGGTGTTGTTCTAGGCGTGAAAACATAAATTAATTCTCTATACTTAATGTGTTATACCTCGTCTTGATAGGTAATGTCAAGCTAATCAAATAAACGATTGCATCCTTCAAGCCACATCCAGGCCGCTCCATGGGTTATGTACGTAGGCACGCATCGACGCCCATTGCGTCCAGAGATCACCTTCATTCTCTATGGAAATGAGATCATAGCGAGATGGATGACGCTGTCACTGTAAAACAGAACATAAAAAAACCCTAACGGCAGCGGTCTTCTATCATTATTGATTCTGTAAGACCCAAGATAGTACAGCTCTTTTGCTGTCCCAACTCACATCAAAGAACCACAACCACCATATCACACTACCAAAAAGATTACCAAGCGAACCGAAGGTAGCCTTACCTATTAGAAGAACCTACGCAGCGAGGCTATCCAACAATAAACGGTACTCGTCCCCACGGAGAGAGGCGTGAAGATATGTCGATGCTTTTGAACAGCAGCACCAGCAGCAGAAGCCAAGGACAAAGCCTTCGATCACAGGGGCGGAGACAGCCTGGATGAAGAGCCGATCTGGTTTGTCGCCAACGGGACGAGTTTCTTAAGATATCAACGCCTTCGACGACGACGAGTAGAGCCTACTGGCGCTGCTCATCGCCGTCGAAACGGAGCGTTGGTGCCACGCCGCTATCACAGCCTTCTCTACAAGAACGTGAATCAAAAGCCCTACCAGCCAATGAAAGAAAATATAACATCTACTCGTTTGATTTCTTTTTTTTTTTTTCAGCGCTTTCTTTGTTTTGTAGTACATTGATTTCCCTTCCATTTACAATCACGTGGTGGCATGTTCACAAAATTCATGATTTGCTGGCTGCATGCGGCGTCGCTGGGACTTGTTTCTCGTATGACGTGTTCGGCAAGCCGTTACTGAGACACTTTCTCTTCTAAATATAATATATTTTATGCCTTAAAAAAATCGCCGTCATGGTGAATCTCACCCTCGGCGACATCGTCGGCCACGCCACGATTGGCCTACCTCATGTTGATGGAAGCTTCTAGCGCTTGGCTCCCTCTGTCACGGCCACGGCCACGGCCGCGGCCTCCACCGCCTGCTCAACAACCGCGCGCTCGGCAACCCGCTGCCCGGCGGACCGGACACCGCCGCATGGTGCGACTGGCTCAAGGAAATTGTGCTGATCACCGGCGGTAGCAGTGGGTTGGGCCGGCTTATGGTCAATGAGTTTGCCCGTTGGGGCATCACGGTGGTGGCGCTGAACGTGCGCGACACGGACGCTGCGTTTCCCGACAGCGTGGTGTTTTACAAAGTCGATCTCACCGACGACGACGCCGTCAATGCCGTGGCCGACCGCGTCCGTGCCGACGTTGGCAACTGATCAACAATGCCGGCACCTGCCACGGCCGCACGCCGCTCCTCAACGACCTGGTTGACGACAAGACCTTCCACGACCCCGTGCTCGAGCCAGCCGATGTCGTGAACGCGGTCGTCGAGCAGGTCCTCGCGGGCCGCAGCGGCTCGATCGTCGTGCCGCGGAACATGTTTGTCATGTCCTGGGTTAGAGCGTTGCCCATCTGCCTACAAGAGCACATACGGGACGCTGAGGCAGACACCTTGCGTGCCCTCGACGGGGTGCATTGAGAAAACGAATATGAGGATACAGTTCAGATATTTCACCTATGCTAGGTTGATTGGCTTTACTTACCCCATGTTGAAGCGCCGAGTCCGCACCGAGATGGGCTTCTTTGCTGCAATCAATTTCCCAACATGCGACGTTACGACCATCACTGCAAAAAGTCCCACACCGTCGACGCGTGCACTTTGGTTACGTGAAGGAATTCGCGTATGGAGCCGGACTCGTTGACCTGTGCCACTAAACATCGCATCTGTTAGTTAAAAAAAAATAAAAAGACAACTCTCAGGCTGTAACTAAAAATAAAGTCAAGAAAAAAAACCTACTTGTCGTTGGACTGCATCCATACACATACGCCGGAATGCCGGCGTACCGGTAGTGTTTGCAATCCGTGGCGCCCATGGATGGAATGGGCAGCGGTGCCTCGCTGTCCGGGTCCAGCGCTGCGGCGTTGTCCGCCAGCAGAGCCGGCATCGGGTGGCTCAAGGTGGAGTAGCTTGCCGGATTGCTCGCCGGTTCGATCACGTCGAGCTCAATGGTGGCATCGCTGTGGGTGGCGACGATGCCTTCGATGGCGGCCAGAACCTCCTTGCGCGTCAGACCCACCGGCATGCGGATGTCCAGGGACACCCTACAGGTGTCCGGGATGACGTTGATGGCCGGCCCGCCGCCCTGGATAATGCTGACGTTGACCGTGGGCCGCGCAATGACGTCGGCGGTGCCGGGTCCCATGATGGCGTCGATCGTCCGGCGCACCGCGGGCTGCCGGAGTTGCGCCGCCATGTCTTCCGGCAGATGGAAGGACAGACCCTCGACCGCGGGCACAACCTGCTCGATGAACGCGGCCGCCGTGCGCACCGCCCCCTTGCTCAGGTTGTTGTAGGCCCCGTGGGCCCCGCGCGTCCGCACCGTGCACCGCATGCGCAGTGTGCCTTTTTCCGAGAAGCGGACGCTGCCGCAGCCCGCCGGCTCGGCGCTCAGCATAACGTCGCCACCCCAGCGCTGCCGGTCGGCTTCCAGCAAAAACTTGGTGCCCCATTTGCCGCCGGTTTCCTCGTCCGACACCGCGCACAACGCCACGCTACCGCGGAGCTCGGAGCGCCGCGCGTAGAGGTAGGCGTAGGCGACGACGAGCGCGGCCGTGCCGGACTTCATGTCGACGACGCCGCGCCCGTGCAGCCGGTCGCCTTCGATGGCGCCCGACCAAGGGTCCCGGTCCCAGTCGGCCGCGGTGTCGCCAACGGGGAACACGTCAATGTGCCCGTTCAGCACCACCCGGGGGCCGGGCCCCATGCCGCCCACAAAGTCACTCACCACGTTGGGTTGGCCGGCCTGCGGCGTGATCGTGTTGTAGGGAATATTCTTTTGTCGGAGGTACTTGGTTAGAACTGCCGCCGCCGCTTCCGTGTTGCCGGGTGGGTTGGGTGATGGCGCCTGTACGAACGCCTGCAGCAGGCGGACATGGCTGTCTCGGTCTGCCGCCAGGGCCTGCAACAGCAACGACTTGGGATCCATAGCTGGTTGCGTTAGAAAACGTCTGAAAATATAAGACGCTCTTTCAAGGTGGCACAACTATCTTTTTGAAGCTTTCTCTTATGTTATAACCCCTGGGGGATCAGTAGCATTGGTCTGTAGGAGTTTACAAGTAGGACGGGGAGTGACTCATTGCCGTAAGCGGTGCAACCATATTGGATAATAATTCTCGGCAAGCAACGCCGATCTGCCTGCATCTCTGATGGCGCAAGTGTTGCTCTGTTTTGGTCAGCGAAACCCTAACCGAAACCAGACATCTTGCTATTCAGCTACGACAATAAAATGAAAAAAGCCGCGAAACAACGAAAGCAAAAAGGGAACTGGGGTGGGCTAAAAAGAAGATAATAGGTTGATGGTAATCTTCTGAACAATAAAGTACATTGACCAAGATTATCGTAGAAACTCAAGAACACAACAGTAAGATAATAAAGCGTATGTCATTGATAGTAAAGATATATCATCAACCATTTCAATGAATCATACGTATGTAACTCGTTCACGTTTCACCATTTCATCGTAGGAGACGACCGCCCATTCCTCCCCATATATAATTACGTTCATCAGTGAGATGTGAAAGACGTGCCATCGACGTTGCGCTTGTTCAGCGGGATGGGGTCGTTTAGCTTCGAGGCCCGGCGCCGCTCAAGGTAGCCGGTGCGGCGCTTGCGGCGGTAAACGAGAAGGGCAACGACGCCGATGGCGATGGCGCCAACGATGGAGCCGACGGCGATGCCGGCTTTGGCACCACCGGACAGACCGGACGACGACGACTTCTTGGTCTCGTCCGGCGACGATGTGGAGGGTGCGTTGGTCGCCGTGGCTGCTGGCGCACCGATGCCAGTCGTGCTGGTAGGGTCCCCATCAAAGCCCGGAACCGTCACGTTGAAGCAAATGGCTTGCTCGTTAAAGTCTTCGTCTTCGACGAAAGTCTGTGTGAAGTTAGTGCATGCGTTAGATGAGAATGACCTTTTGGAAGGTAGCAAGACGTTGGGCAAAAAAGAAATAGAACGGAAAAAACAAACGCACAATATCTGCGCATGCGTAGAAGGACTCGTTTTTGCCGCCGTTTTCGTCTCCATACTTGGCCCAGTACTCCAGCTGGATGGTGGCGTTGGTGCCGGCCTTGACCGTGCTGGGGATCGGGTCGATCTTGTAGCACTGGTGGCCAGGTTCGACCTCGGTCACATTGTTGACAACCTGTTCCTGAAATTGGCTCTGCGTGGTGGGATCTATTTGGCAAGACGGCGGACGCCATTCGTTAGCACAGCGAACAACAGAGCCGGCAAGCGCAGGATCATGTAATGGGTACAACGTACTGTTGTCGAAGGCGACGTAGAAGGCAATTTGGTATGCATCGTCGGCGATCGAAAGAGCGACCGAACCCTGGGCTATAAAATAGTTAGATTCTATTTTGGCCACCAAAAAAAGAAAAACCGCCGTAATATCAAAACGTACACAAGGGATACTTTGTCCGGTTGGAGACGCCAAACTGGCTACCGCACGGCCCAATGTTGTCGAAGGCTGCGTTCCAGGGACGGTTCGGCGGCCACAGGAAGGCGACCGGGCCCATGATCGAGCCCTCGTCGCCATCACCATGCGCGGCGTGTGCAACGTGGCTGAGCACAAGGCTGCCCGCCGCCGCAATCGCTGTTGTGAAACGCATCGCGTGGATTTCTGTGCGTCTGGTGGTGCTGTCCTGGGGCTGTAAAATGCGAGAGGCGAAGCGAAATGACCAAGTTTGACCAACGGCAATATAATGCAAGGTGCAGGAGAGGCGACAAGGGTGGATATGGGAATAAAAGATGCCAACGGGACAGGGTCTTTTCGTGCAAATCAGAGAATGCAGAAATCAAGAGAATCGCCTCAATTTCGTGCCGGCTCGTAGAATTATATAGGAAAACCCAAGAACCCAGTTTGGTAACGAGGGGAAAGAAAGAGAAAAAAATCCTCAAGAAGGCTGGAAAATTCAATTTCTGGGCACAGGATAGGCTGTGGACGGAACCTATGAGTGAAAGGGAAATCAAATCGGGGTCACTGTAGATGTCGTGCTAGGTGCTACGTAGAAAGTGTTTTCGGACTGAGACTACAGCGTGCGCATTTAAAGATGGTAAGGTTGGGTACCAGTTGGTTGGGTATTATTCGACACGCGGGTGGCAGTTCCGCCCTTTCAAAGAGTCACCAGTTGTGCTGGTCAACCATGGCACATCTTTGGGAAACTTCCCTTTTGTTCATCAGCGTGTGAACCCACGTCTTGGTGAGCCAGCTCGTACCGGTATTGGCGCTTGTCCCCACTCTCGACGGAAGATGGTGTCTTGTGCAGAAAAACACTCGCCAAGACTACCCAATAGTCGGGACAAGAGTGGATTCTTTTAGCGAGAAGGAGAGGCAACGGAGAAGAAAACGCGCAGGTCGTTTTTTTTGGCGTCCACGACAAGAGGCTAAAGCAGCCCTTATGTATGGTGGACCAAGTAGCTCTGTGACGAGGTATAGGCTAAGACGCTTGGCCAAAAAATGAAGGTGTACAGAGAATTTCCGGGACAGTGCGGATATTGTTAGCGGAAGGAGGGAAGAGAAGAGAAACATAAGACCAAAGACCACCACGGCAAAGCAAAACCCGGTTTAGACGTCCAAGCAGCGATACCGGGCTTGTCTGCGACTTAACCCCCGCAACATCATGCCGCTCTGACTTGCCGTTCCTTTTTGTATACGAAGTCCAGCGGTCCTTTGCGTTGCTTTGTAAGGGACCGTCTGTAACCTTCCCCATAGAGGAGGTTGGTTGTTTTTGCCAAGGTAGACAAAACTGGATCTTTCCTTTTGTTCTTTCATCTATTTAGATTGCGTTGCGTGCTCACGAATCGATCTTCAACGGCGGATCGGCGACGTATGTGTGCTGTAGTAGTAATAAAACATGTAAGTTCGAGGGTGTGATAAAGCTGTAAGTGCTAGACAAAGATTACCGTTCAGGAGGAAGGTAACGCTCGAAAGGTGGAGCACCGTCCGGTGGGCTTTCGAGCATGTTCCATCCCAGACCGCACGTTGTCACTACTAAAAAATTAATTCGGTTTCTGCGCACTAGTAGGCGGAGTCATCCGCATGGGGATGGTAGTACAGCGGGTTTTCCAGCCTTTTTTTCCGCGGCTTCGAATGCTTCTCGTATATACGAATCTGATAATTTTGATCAGATAAAAAAAATGGATACAGCCTCTCGAGTCAGTGTATTTTCTGGGGCTGCTGTCTACTTTGTACGGGTACAGGGTTTTCCTTATTAGAACACATACGAAAGTAACAGAAACCACATCGAAAGTGGACCTGGCCACCCAAAAAAACGGAGTAAGCCAGCCTTCTGAGAACGAGAGGTCCGACAGTAGGAAAAACTAGGCAGGTAATTTCTTTTATTTCGGTTTGGTATTTTATTCCTTTCTTTATTTTTCACCGACCACAAAACAGCTGACACGGAAAAATCGGAACAGGCATGCCTGCGCGATTTGAAGAAAAGTGGCTGTCTTGCTAAGCTACGGTGTGTGTGTGTGTGTGTGCTGCTGAAGGACGAGGTTGGGGCCGGGTTGACAGTAGTACGTTATCAGATGGTGTGGGGCCCTTCTACAACCGGCTAAGCGGGCCTTGGCGATTCAATTGGTCGGGGCGCACTATGGGTTTTTTTTGGTGGTGTCATCTAATCTTATCAGATGATCAGACAATAGTGATGGAGAACGGAGCAGGACAAAACGGCGCAGCTGAACCTAGGAAAACAAAGGAAAATACGAAGGCCAGGATGGCCTTAACTAGGAAAGCATACGCGAAGCAAAAAAATTTGCATTGGGCGCCCCCGAAAACTCCAATTGTTTTTCGTAACGCTTTCTGGTTCTGGCGATGGTGGGCAGGCTCGCTTCGTGGGAGGACTCGCCGCAACGCTCCGAAGTCGCAGCGCTTTTCTTGGCATGCCGCCCCGTGCAATCATTTTGCCGGCACGCCTCTCAATATTGCCATGCCGGTTTTTCTTGTCCTACAGTCCCCACTCCAAGTATGCAGAGTCGGTGTTTGCAAGCCTTTGCCGCCGACGAGCTGTTGGCCACGCGATCGGATCGGTGGCCTTTGTTTCCCGAGGGGTGAATTCCTGTGAATTGTCGAATGAAGACCAGACATAATCTATATCGATACATGAAAAACCAGGCAGAGCATATTTCTTGCATAATCTTCTACTACGGAGGATAACAGTTCTGGTCTTCCACGTCAGGTCCAGGAAAACAGGAATTCACGGTAATGGGAAAACCTAGGAGCGGGCGGGTCTGAATGGCTTCATGGAAAGCTGCGCCAAGACCATACTTAGCTGCTTTGGTCTATTGCTCTCCAAGAAGGGTTTGGTGGAGACCAAAGGCCACACGAGCCCGAGAAACAAAAGGAAGCTAAACATAGATGGACTAGATGGAAAAGATTGATAAGATACAAAGAAGGAAAGAAAATCAAGGTGGACGGACGAGGAAGATCAAAGAATGAATGAGGTTGGTCTTCGTTTTCCGCGGAAGACTACCCTGTACGAGTACCACCATCTTCTTAGCTAGCTTCCCTTTCAAGCTGTTCTAGTTTGCCAAGTCCTACTGTACGTCGAACATGCACCAATGCTACTCTCTTTGTTGCTTGCTCCACTCCTCCCCTTCCTTTTCTTAGTTTTCCACTTAGCCGCCCATTTTCTTGCTTGTCTTTCATGTTTGAAGGGTACGCATGTATGTGCTCCGTACCTCTCTTCCTTCCTGTGCTTGCGTGCATGACTCCGCAGAGCGGGTAACTCGGTGATTGCCTTGCGCCGTAGGAGGGTGTACAAGGGTACAAGGTACGGAGTGCATGAGCAATATTAGACCAGGGTTGTCGGGGCGCTATGGGATGCACACCCCTGTAATCTGATAAAAGAGAGACTAATATTTCTCTGTGGCCGGTAATTTCTGGACAACTCAATAGCGTGAGGCCCAGCGGAGATGTGCTCTCGTCTCCACATGTAGCTTCGTGCATACGAAGTTCTTTCTTGCATGTTTCTCCTAGCAAGGGAACCTGGGTCGTTCTACTTCCATTGTCTCTAGGATATAACGGAGTACCACGGAGTACCTTTAAGCCTGTGGGTACGCAGTATACCCGGAGGTAAGAAAAGCAAGACACGCCGAGACTGAGGGAAAAGGGCACAAAGAATCCTGAACGGAAACTACCCAGCTCTAAGATTCGTTGCGTCTGTTTACCAAAAGACATTACATGGGGCTCGCTGATTGCACGGAGCTATGCTTTGTTGCCTGGTTCCTGGCAGCTCTGCTGGTTGGGTGGTCCCGTCTCGCTCCTTGTCTAGATTGGATATAAGCTCTCCGTCTCGGCACCCTTTCGTCTTCTCGTCTTGTCTTCTCTTTTTTTGTTTTTTTCCGCAAACACTACAAAAATCCGTTCGTTTTTGTTGCAATATCTAGCACTTGCCATATTAAATTGTTCAAGCCGCCCTATTTATCCGTTCTCTCAAACCCACCACATTCGTTTCTCAAAAAAAGCCTTCAAATTTGTCAAGATGGTGTCTTCCAAGATTCTTCTCAGCGCGGTTGTTGCTGCCTCTGGTGCTTCGGCTGGCCTTCACATGCCCGCCGGACTCTTCATCCGCCAGGATGATCTGTCTCCCGGCAGCCCCTTGTACAACTGTCACGACAACTGCGGTACGGTTTTACTTCAATTTAGCTGCTTCAATCTCTCTCTTTTGTATATCTACTAACAAAATCCACAGGCCAGGCCATTCTCGAGGCCCAGTCTGAGTCGTCTGTCTGCAAGGACAACGTCTTCACGACCGACTACGACAACTGCCTGCAGTGCGCCGGCCCCGACAACGCCGACATCTGGCGCTACTACGGCAGTTCCCTGACCAGCGCGGCGGCCGAGTGCGGCCTGGCCACGACGCCTCTGGCCGGTTCGCAGGCCGCCGTTGGCACGGCCATTCCGGCTGGCGGTGCCGGCGGTGGTAGCAGCTCCGCCCCTGCTTCGTCCGCCGCCCAGACGACCCCCGCGTCGTCTGCGCCGGCGCCGTCGTCCTCAGCTCCGGCTGGTGTGTCCAGCACTCCGGCTCCCGGTGGGTCTTCGTCTCCTGGCGGCACGGCACCCTCCTCATCTGCGGTTGCCGGCGGCTCCTCCTCTGCGGCGGCTAGCTCTTCTGCTGTGGCTGACTCTTCTGCTTCAGCTGGTTCTTCGTCGGCTGCCCCATCGTCGGCCGCTCCCGGTTCTTCCTCCGCTGCGGGTTCTTCGTCTCCGGCTGGATCCTCGCCGACGACTACCGCTGGTGGCCACGTCGGTGGCAGCGGCAACAGCACCAGCACGGCCACTGGTAGCAAGACCCCGAAGCCGTCTAGCTCCTCGGCCTCTTCGGTATGCAAGCGTCTCGCATAACACCATTTGTAGAAGCAAACAGTTGGCTAATATATAACCTGATAGGCTCCCTCCGGCGTGGTTACCTCGGGCTCTGGCGTCCACACCGCTGTGTTCGGCGTGGTCCTTGCCGCAGCTTTCGGTGCTGCTTTCGCCATTGCATTCTAAACACCCGTCTGAATGCCCAAAGTCGCGTCGATGCCGGCAGTTTTTCGGTCTGAGGTTATGACTTGGGCGACGTGACCGTTTTGTTTTCCTGGCTACGGCCACCTAATTTCATGTCTTTGGGGGAGATTTATTCACTTCTGTACAACATTTATTTTTTGTTTTATTTTTTATATATTGATGTGTCGGCCCGTATCGCCTTGACTAGACAACCTGCGTGTCTGTTTATGCGTCCGTCGAAATACCCAGGGTGCGCTTCTAGCAAGCATCGAGGTATCGTTTGTCCGGATAGGTATCGTAGCCAGTGGTGCCGGTAAGTTTGCGTGTACATCTGCATTGTGGAAGGTCCAGTTTTCTTCCGGGACTCCACATCTTCTAGTCCGAGCATCATGGTCGCGGCGTACCGCGCGAACTCGTCCACATGTGCCGCGGCCAGGTCCGGCCGAACCAGCTGCCGGTAGTGGCTGCTCGCGACAAAGAGCGGGTCGTCGGCGCCGCGGTGACTGCTGAACCAGGCATGGAAGCCGACGTAAAGGTGGGCCGGCCGCCCGGGCTCATGCCTCGGGGTCCTTTGCGATGCGGCTACGGATCGAAATTAGTCTGGGACACCACGTGTAGCATTTAGATACAAAACACGTTTCCCCCTAAAAAGATCTCCAGGACAGCCGAGTTGAAGAAAATTAAGATAAACATTAGACCGCCGGTTCTAGACTAGGCTAAAGCATGGAAGCATAGCTGTGTGCACAACCTCCAAAACAAAGTATCTAGACGATATGGCTTTTCCGTTGCATCTCTGAGAGTCAATCGAGTTGTTGATGCTTTCATAGACGTATCAGGACACGTAAAGGCATGGAAGGAGCAGGGCCCATGTCTAGAAAGACCCACGTGGATAAGGAAATGTGCGTTTGTGAATCAGACCGCAAGTGGCCACCCTGTACCAATAGGAGCATTCATGGTCACCGACCGTGTTAATCTCCGTACCGACGTTCCCGCCGTCTAATCACGATCTTGTGGCTTGTGCGCTTCTACAACGCTGGCATCCAACGGTCATGCCAACAGCTTCCGGCTATGCTCGGCTGGTCCGCACGCACCCGGACTAGATACGGCGGTACGGAGCCAACGGTGCCCGAGGCTAGCGGAAGGTCAAAGCATACACGGAAAACGGACTTCGGGACTTATAAGAATATTGCCCTTTCACGATGCATTAGAAGTGACGGCTTTGCCAATGCCGAGCGTCGAGAGCAGGGCAGACGAGTCCATGGGGCGGCCCCCGAGAAACGCCTCGACCATCTCCAAACCATTGCGGCTGCCCCCAGGCTCCAGGATGCCCTCACGGAAGCGGGCCCACGCCGTCGGCGAGAGCGGGTCGTCGGCGAACGTCGTTTGAAAAAGATCAGCGGCCAGGATCTCGGCACTGCTTGATGTTAGTATGTTCCTGTGAGTTCCCCCCTTTTTTAAGCAGACACACTAGATGTACGCGTAGTAGCCGGCGTCATAGCCCGAGAACAGGAGCCACTCCGTCGCGTATGCCCACGTGTCCTCGGGGAGCTGTCGGAACGTGTTCCTGGCGTAGATGTCGCGGTACAGCTGGCCTTCGTCGAGCCGGAGCAGAACCTCGCGGCTTGGCGGGCTGTGCACGTCAAGGTCGAACTGGGCCGTGATGCTATTTGTGTCAGACGGTGTCATGGCGAGTTAGAGAAGATAGAACCGATATTCCTATAAGATGGGGGAGCACGCACAGCCACTGCAGCAGCTTCGTGATTGTGTTTTCGGCACCTTTTTGGATCCGCTGCCCGACCAGGGCCTCGGGCACCTGCTCCGGCGGCACCTTCTCGCCGGGGTGCTCGTGCACCCACGCATCCATGTAGGCCGGGTCGACACGCGTGTAGTGCCGCCCGATAGCGCGCAGTACGGCCGGCACGTAGCACAGGTGCTCCAGCATCATGCCGATGCCCTCGCCAAGCTCGAGGGCCACCGCATAGCCGTGGAAGCGGGCGTATCGTGTGCGTGCCACCAGGTCGTGGTACTATGGCCGAGTTCTATAGGTTCAAAAGAAATATTCAATAGTTGCAGAAGCAGGAGAAAAAAAAAGAAGCGGTTTGCACCGTCTTACCGTGGAAGATCGTCGCAACATTCCGATGGCTCAGTAAATAGCCTTTCTCTTTTGGAAGATGAAGGCCGCACATCACCGTGTTCGCTGGGTACACCCGCGCACCGTCGGGTTTGATGTAGCCCTACGTAGCCTTTGGTAAGCATCCTCGTGATTTGAAATCACTGTCAAATGGAACCGCCTACCGGCTGCAAATTGACACTCTGGTTGCCCTTGTACTTGTCCGGTCGGCTGAGCAGATCGGCGAACAGATGGCCTACGAACTCGCCGCGGTGCTCCGGCCGGGCATCCCACACCGTCCAGCCCTGCACGTCCTCGTGCCACACCGCGGCCGCCAGCTCATCCGCGGGCAGCGACACAAACCGCAGCTGCAGGCAGTCGGCAAACAGGTTGAGCATGGCACCAAAGGTGTGCAGCAACGGGAAGTACTCTGAGATGGCCGTGCCATCATCATCCCGGCCTGCACTGGCCTCATTTTCGCGGATGGCGTTGTAGTAGAGGTAGTCCCACGGCGGCATCGGTTCTACGGCGACGGCAGCTCTTGTTTCGGATGCGTGGTCGCTGCCGCCAGCGCCGTGGGCTAGGCAGCGGCGCCGTACTGCGTCGACCTTGTCGAACTGTTCGCGCCCAAACGGCCGCAGCGTGTCTGCCAGCCGCTGCACTTGCGCCACCACGTCCGCCATCGACGCGGCAAGCCGGTGCGGGAGCTTGGCTTCTGCGTGGTTTGCATAGCCGAGCTCGCGCGCGTGCGCGTCGCGCAGCTGCACCACCTCCCGGAACAGCGGCAAGTTGGCGGGGCAGCGCCGGTGCTCCGCGCGGAAAACCAGCTCGCGGGTCGCGGCCTTGTGCGCTTTTCGCATGAGGACCCGGTACTTAGTGTCCAGGCTGTAGAACGCGGTGCCCGCGGGCGGCTGCCCGTCGGGCACCTCGCGGTCCGACGCATCGATGCCGTCGACGTCATCCACGGTGAGCCGCTCGCCGGCGCCAGCTTCCTCGCGAACGGTGCGGTTGAACGCGGTGCAGAGCTCCTGTATGCGCTGCGCACGGACCTGGCGGCGCGCGCGGCCGGCCTCGTCGAGCATGCCGAAGCCGGCGTCCAGCTCAAAGTCCTCCGGCATGCCGTCGACGAGCAGCTGCGACTCGGGGTCCAGCGCGTCGTAGTCCGCGCGCCGGTTCTTCACGGCGTGGAGCCGGTCATACAGCGCCGGGCGGCGGGCCGTTGCCACGTACTCGCCCCACACGGTCTGCGCATCTTCCACGGCATGCTGGCACGAGCGCTCCGGCGCGCAGTACTTGAGAGCATCGATGACCGCCTGCTCTCCGGCCTGGGCATTCCACAGGTCAACAATGGGCCGCACCACGTTGTCGAAGGTGGCGCCGGACGGCGGCACGGAGGCAATGATGGTGTCCAGGAGGCTTCTGTGCTTGTCGACGAGGCGGCGCATTGTGGGCACGATCTCCGCCTCCGGAATGATAGGCGGCGGCAGCTGAGGTGGTGTCTGTGCCATGGCCGCTATTGCTGCGTTCACAGGTCGTTGTTGTAGAAGATGGGTGTGATCCAACGGGGTAATAGGATGTATGACGAGTTACACAATCCAGATAAAAAGTCAGAGCTGGCACCGGTTGCGAAGGCCCGATGAGGACCATAACCCCGCAAGCAGAACCATTACGACTCTTTCCTGCGTCCGAAGCCCCCTCCTCTATCACAGGGCCTCGTGAGGGTTCAATGGCATACCTGCTTCGAGGAGCACCGGCCCGGGTGGGTCTTATCTGCAGCCTCGCGGCCCGGCTCAGCCGTTGCAACAGGCTCATGTTATCATGCATGCAGTTAGAAAAATGCTTTTACGTCGTCTTGTAGGATTTCATGAGCGGTCTATTGGTTACCGTGGATTCGTAGTCAGTTCAGATCGGATATGGAAGAAGCTGCATGTGGCTGGCTCCTCATATCTACCTCGTTCTGAGGTATGGCCTGCTCTGTTATCAATTGGTATTGATATAGTAGAGACCCACACTAGCTAGAGAGCGGTGTCTTGTCACTGGTGTCGGTGATGTGCTCGTGGGAGGTATGGATGATATTATACGTCGTATTGTGCTCTAAGAAAAGCATAGTAATATTAAGAAGAGATGCGTCATGGTCTGTATAAAAAAAAGGGAGGCTAACTGTGCATGGCTTAAAAAAAAAATGAAGAGACCGAAGAGGCCTGAACGCCGTCAGAGGAAAAAAAAGGTGGTGCAATTTTGGTGAAAGGACCCGAGGCGCTTTACGCTGTCATCTTTCCCCTGTTCCCTCCTCGATTACCTCCTATTTCATCTATATTTTTTTGCTACGCACGCTTTTCAGGCGACTGCACCGCGATAACCAAACGCCCGATGGTGTAGAGACGTGGGAGGGTACTGCATTACAGTTGGGCTCCGGGTTCATATGACGACCAGTCGCCTGAGACGGCCCCTCTCATCTCACATATGCCATGCGAGCACCTTCAGGAGCCCTTGCGGAGCGCAATGCCGCTGGCTGCTTCGATATACGCAAGGTCGTCGTCGCAAAAGGTCGCTCGTGTTTCCGCCTGTAGCGCGGCCAGCACGTCAGCGGCGCTGGTAAACTGACCATGCCAGCACTTGCGGATGGTGCCGGCAAACAACACGGGTACGGGACCCGGTCCTGCTGGCACAGCCGTGTTTTCGCCCTCGTCGCCGGCCGCCTCACAGATTCGATCATCTAGCGATGGAAATTCATGCAGCTCGTAACGCGCTTCGACCTCGGCGTCGGCAAGCTCCTCGTAGGGTTGGCGGCCGGTGACAATGAAGTACAGCGTGGAGCCTGCCGCAAACAAGTCTGTGACGACGCTGCAACCGCGCCGGCCGTCGAGCTCGGGACGTGGTGGGCGTGGCATGAAGTAGCGCGTGTTCTCGAGGCACAGCGCGGGCTGGTCTAGCAGGGCGCAACCCGACAGATCGATGATGCGCGTGCCGAGCGTGCGGTCCACGACGATGTTGTCCGGCTTGATGTCACCGTGGATGACATTGTGTGCGTGCAGAAATGCGATGCCGTCAACCACTTCGAGCGCCCAGCGCGCGCGCAGCCGCTTGGGGACAGCCGGCACGCCGTCGACGGCCGCGGCGGCACACTTGGCGACGTATTCACGCAGCGACCCGTTGGGCATGTACTCGAGCTCGATGCCGACGTCGTCGCCCGTATCGTAGCTTGAGAGCAGCGAGAGCAGACGTGGGTGGCCCTTGGGCAGGTGGTTGTACACGGCGATCTCGCGCCGCATCTCATTGATTTGATCGTGGCGCATGTGGCCTTGCATCCAAGGGATGACGGCTTTTTTCACCCGCGTACCGCCCGGGGCCAGCTCAACCAGCCCAGTACTCCCAGCGCTAACGAGACGCTCCTGGGCACAGCGTTAGAACATATTGTAGCGGAACAGCAAAGAGACAGTGAGCATCCCATAACGCGTATGGGATCGTACATATCGTTCGCTGATTTCAGGGTCGCTGATGACATTGTGGGTAACTTTGTTGCTCGCGATTTGAGTCATTCTTGTTGTTCAGATTGCGTGGGCGGCGGTCGGTTAGTAGTGGACACATTAGAATGGCAGGAAAAAACACCTCGTGAAGAAACTTTGCGATCACGAATTGGGGTCACGCCCGCAACACTGGTTGATAGGCCAGAGCCCGCTTTCCACCCTTTCGGCGGTAGTGAGAGCGTCCACGCTCAGGTGGCGTACACCCACGCTCGCCGATTTGCTGTTGTAGTGAGGCCTGCAGGAAGCTACAGTAGCCAGCCATGGCAGCCCATGTCATGCCGAACATCCTGAGCGCTTTGTCCGCTTCGCACTTGTGAGCAGCGCCAGGGTAGGTACGTCGGTTATACGAGATACGGACCAGTGTGAAAAAATACCTACTTGGTGAGTTCATGGCGAGTTCGACGCCGCGTTCTGGTGCCATCTTCGTCACTATAGACGACGAGCAGAATGGTATTCTTTCTGCAGCTGTGTTGCGAGATACGGGGTTGAACAGGAACGCGACAGCTTGCCGCGCCCCCCAAATTGGTGAGAGCCACATCTGATAATTTTCTCTGGACAAGCAGACAACGCGGAATCGTGTAACGAAACGCAGGGGAGGCATTTCTCAAGCGAAAAGAAAAGGAGTAGGTCGTTCGGTGGACACGACACAGTTGTTTAGTGAGAATGAGCAGTTCGAGTGTCTTTTGGCATGCAACCCCAATGAAGAACTGACCATATGCTTTACGCAAAAAACGTCCCTGTATACAGGTCCTTGCAAGCCTTAAAGCCTACCACATTCTGCTACCACCCTTCAATCCTACTCATTCTTCGTGGAGTGGATGTCGACGTAAGAGATGTCCAAGGTTAAGACAGACGAACAGAAGTTAATGCCAGACAAATTGCCAGGGTGCCTCATACTCAGGCAAGAAAATGATCAGCATTGACACAGGAGAAACGCGGCGTGTTGCTGCCTCTTTGTAAACCCTATGATATCCTAGACTCCCCCTATATGAACGCCATTGTCCATCCAAGTCGATGAATGGCCCCCTCCCAGATCAGCTCCTCGCTTTGTTCTCGGTCAGGAGGACGCTTTCCGCTGGCGGCCCATTGGATGCCTCCACGTTCGAGATCCACCTTCTTCCAGATCGCCTCGACGGCCGCCATGGTGACGGGCACATTGCTAAAGGGCCGGTGACGCCGCAGTTCCCCAAACCAATCTAGAACCTGGGCACGGTTGTCTTCTTGGGCTACGCACGCGGCGACGAACAGTGCCCACATTGGATAGGGTGTCGAGCCGACGGGATGGATGCGTTTTTGATGGACTTTCTGCAGCAACCGCAGCAGCCGGGGCAGGTGGTCACTCTGGATAGCGTTGCTCTCGACGGGCTCGCCACGGAGGCCGTGCCGCAGGTAGATCCAGGTGGCTTCCTGGAGCGCGGTGGAGTTCAAATTGGCCGGACTGTCTGGGTCGGGTTCGTCGGACCACTGGCGGAGCTGCTGGAGGCGGTTCTGGATGGCGCGTACAGCGGCCTCGAAGTCACCAATCGGTGGTGGGCGTTTACCGGATGTCGGTGGCCGCGGCGAACACTCTGCTGACGGGCGGCGTTGGGCTTCACCAAAACGGCGCCGCTTGTCTCCGATGGCTGCCGTGATGGATGCGATGATGTTCAGCAGCTCGGTCGACACGCCGGTGTAGCCGTTGATGCGGGATCGATCGTGCACGGTGATGGGGGCCAGGTCCGGGGCAGGGCAGCAGATCTCGGACCGCCACGCACCCGTCTCGGACCGGACGTCGCCGCCGCCGCCAAGTACGGCCCGGCTGGCGGTGGCGGCGAGGGTCTCCTGCTGTGCAAAGCAGTTGGAGGCGAACTCGAGGACCTCGCGGCTGAACGCTGCTGCGCCGTAGGTGGCGCGGTAGTGCCGGGCCGTCGAGAGCGCCCCCTGCAGGTGGACGACCCACTCATTGGTGCTATTGTTGGCGATCTCGAGTAAGCCGTGGAGCATGATGACCAGGAGCAGCGCGTCGCGAGTAGTTTGGTCATCGGCGGCGGTGGCGGCATTTGTTGCAGCGACCAAGTTGGCGTGGTCCGCGGCTCTCAGCTGCGCGCGCACATGACGCAACGAACGGAACTTGTGGCGGAGCAGGACGGCGTGGTACAGTCCGCAGTCGTCTCGTCGGGACGGATGGTTGTTCCGCATGTCGTGGGATGCGAGCGCAATGACCATGTCCAGGAGCCCCTGGGAGTGGTGGCACAGAGGCAAGATGATGTGCCGGTACGGATTGTCGAATTTCTCAGTCAGAACACGGCGGTGCGACCATGTATGGACGTCTGTCGGGGGGGCGGGAAACCGAGAGGTCACGCACGTTTGTCAGTTATCAACCACACTGAGCTCGCGCTTTGGGGCGTCACAAAAAAACACGTGGATGGGACTGACAGTATTCAAGAAAGACGCTGCAGCCGTTGTCTTCCAGGCTCGGAAATGCGCTGAGCGGCGGAGGCACGGCGGCCACAGCTGGATCATCACGATCTTCCTCCGAGTGCGTCGAGACGAACGATGCGTCTTCATGCCGATCCTCTGTTTCTGGCGTGCATAGTCGCCGCACGTCTGCAAAGCTCGTGTTCAACCAGTGCCGGCCGACAGACCCATCACGCAACGGGAGCAAATAGTGTCTTTGCTCTCGAGGCGTGGTTGGAGTCGCGTGCTCGGGATACCCGGTATGGCCGGCGCGATTGTACCGGTTCTTCAACGCCCGACCGAAGGCGATCCCGAGCGACTCGGCCTCGTCTTGCCAGCTCAGACGGATGCCATACTCGCACTTGAGGTTCCTCCGGACACAGGCGCTGCATGCCGGGACGTCCTCTGCGGCAAGTGGTCAGCCATGCATTCAGCATTTCACATCTCTTCCTTATTGTGTAGCTCGTGCATGACTACGTACCAGAACACTTTCTTTTACGGGCTGCGTAGTGGAAACGAGTTCATGTTAGCCCACATAAAACAATAGAAGAATGGGGCAACCGGTCGTAAACGAAAAACCTCGACGCAAGATGGAATTCCGGCACACCTTTGCAGTTCCAGCAGCCGGTCCGGTCCCGGCGAATCCATGTGGTTTTCGCTTTCGGTGCTTCGCGAACATCCCCCATTATGTCGTCCTCGCTTTGTTTCCAAATACCAGCCAGCACTCGCCTGGTTTTCGCGTCGGGTGATATATAAAAACGCCACAATGGGGTAGACTGGTGGGCTCCTCTAGGAAGTCGAATTGCCAAGACCATTAGAGCAAAGACACGGGTTTCGTCTTTTGAGGAGAAGATGGTCTCCAGGCGGGGGTGTAATCGTATTTCTTATCGAAGCCCCGGGCGTCTAGCGGCGCATCGACCTGCCTGCTTTTCGAGGAGATGCGTCTGTAGATCCTCCACACTAGCGACGGCGGACGACAGCCGGAGACTACTGCATGCTGTGCCGGGAATATGTACTTGTACTAGCGAGTCAAAGGCAGCCGATATAGCAAGATAAACGCGAGTACCCGCCCGAAAAATGCGAACCGGGTACACTCTCTCCACCTCGGTATTGTGAGCTGTAGGAGAGAAATGGTATCAGTCAATTCCACTCATAATACCAGCAGGCGAGATCGGAGAGGTAATCGTATAGTGGCCAGGACGGCAACCGGTGCAGCCTTTTCTATTTTAACGGCAGACGAGCCATGTGTAACGCCGTATGTGCAGCCAAACTTTTCTCTGTAAACGCCCACCGGCCGACCCTCTACTCCCGCTTCGAGCTCCGTACACGACTGCAGCTTGCCGTATCCGCTGTCATGGCACCGTCCAAGCCCTCCGACAAGGTAATCATTGTGGGTGGCGGTACCTTCGGGACCAGCACCGCCTTCCACCTGGCCCAGAAGGGCTACAAGAACGTCACCGTGCTGGACCGGTGGCCGGCGCCGTCGAAGGAAGCCGCCGGCACCGACCTCAACAAAGTCGTCCGCACCGAGTACCCCGAGCCGCTGTACGCCAAGCTGGCGACGGACGCCCAGAAGCTGTGGCGTGATGAGGCTGGGCTGTATGCCGGCCTCTTCCACCAGACCGGCTGGATCATTGCGGCCTCGGACCGCTCGATGCCGTTTGTCACGAACTCGATCCAGACGGCCAAGAAGCTCGGCGTGCCTCCGGCCCGCGCCATTACCACGGGCGAGATCCACCAGCGGTGGCCCGAACTGAGCGGCCGTTTCCCGGGCTGGCAGTCCTTCTGGTCCGAGGCCGGCGCCTGGGTGAACGCCGGCGAGGGCATCCGGCGCATGGCGGCCGCCGCGGTCCGGGCGGGCGTCCAGTACATCGCGGGCGAGGCGGGCCACGCCGTCCAGCTGCTGTTTGACGCGTCCTCCCGCTGCATCGGCGTGCAGTGTGCCGACGGCAGCTGCTACTTCGGCGACCAGATCCTGCTCTCGACCGGTGCCGCCGCCGGCGGCCTGCTGGACCTGAAGGGCCAGATTGTGGCCAAGGGCCACACCATCGGCCACATCCACCTGACCGCCGAGGAGCGGGAGAAGTACAAGAACATACCCATTGTCGACCATCTAGAAGGAGGTAGGTCTTTTTTCCAGGCTTGCTTGCATCCTGTCCCTCCTCGGCATCAAATCATGGTTTTTCACTAACCGATCCCCGCATCAGGCATGTTCTTCCCTCCACAGGAAGACGGCATCATGAAGATCGCGGCCGTGCACTTTGTGACAAACTACGCGCCGTCGCATCCCTCCGTGTCACTGCCGCGGTATCGCTCCGACCATGTTACGGACGGCATTCCCATTAACGTGGAGGCAAAAATGCGCAAGTGGATGAGAGAAGTCATTCCCGAGCTGGCCGACCGAAAATGGGACGAAACCCGCATCTGCTGGTATGTTTGTTACAGTTTACTATTTGCCATTTTTCCTCTTCTATTTGTTTATGACTACATTCTAAATTTATCCGTCTACAGGGACGGAGACATGCCGGATTACAACTTTCTCATCACGCCCTCGCCAGAGCACGAAAATCTCACCGTAGCCGTGGGCGGCTCGGCACATGGTTTTAAGTTTTTGCCCGTCATCGGACACTACATTGCACAGGCAATGGAGAAGACACTGGATCCGGACATTGCGAAGAAGTGGAAATGGCGGCCCGAGGTGACGAAGATGTCTACCTTTGAAGATAACCCGCACCCGTTTACCCCTGAGGATCTGAACGATATGCCGGGCTGGCGTCCTGTGGCATCCAAACTATGAGATCTCCTTTTTACGGTAGTAGATAGTAACAACTAGGCACATGAACTACCTGCTTCACCGTGTACAGAACCCTGTAGAAAGCGTTGTGGTTGCGAGGAATTGAGGCATCTTTTAGTTAACCACTATCGGACGGAGCACAAACCTCACGGAATCCGCACTCTGGTCTTAGATTCTGCCTCCACCCTCCTTCTTTCCCCTCATGTCGTCCATTTCTTCCTCCGAGAAGTTATGATGGATGCTCCTATCCGCCACTCGTTGTGCGGGTACTCTTGTGCTGCGTAGTATTGGAGCTTCATGGAAATAGCCCAAACAGGGCCTGTCCGCGCACTAGGCCAACTCGCGGGGACACTAAGTCAGACCCACCGGCGCATTCACCTTCCTCGCATCTTGTCTCTCCGCATCTTATCCGGCTGGCTAACGTTGCAGCAGAGCCGGGTCATTGCCGATGGAAGAACGGTCTGCCATGGCCAGAGATAAGGATGCAAGACAACGACGTATGTTGGTCTCGCTCCAAGGGCCGCGTATTGTGATACCGCATACCGCGAAGTTCTTAAAAGGCTGGACGTGAAGCTGGTCATCCAGCTGGGATTTTCCAGACTCCGTTCAGGGCACCACTACACTTCTGCTTTCACGTTTGCCATACGATTCCAGCCTCAGCCCGTCATGGAGATATCAAACGAAAAACAAGATGCGAGCTTTGACAAAGGCGAGCCCACCACGGACGTCACGCCCGAGGTTGGAACCGTGGTCGAGCGCGACGACGGTGAATACCACCGGAACTTCACTTCGCGGCAGATACACGTATGTGGAACCCAGGGCGGCTTCAAACGAAATCCACGTTAGGATTACTGACGCTGCGGACATATCCGAAACAGATCATCTCGCTCGGCGGACAAATCGGCGCCGGGCTGTTCATCTCGTCGGGCAAAAACCTC
Source organism: Fragosphaeria purpurea (assembly GCA_002778095.1). Lineage (NCBI taxonomy): Eukaryota > Fungi > Ascomycota > Sordariomycetes > Ophiostomatales > Ophiostomataceae > Fragosphaeria > Fragosphaeria purpurea. The sequence goes on along the minus strand of PCDL01000021.1, from coordinate 3,773,284 downwards.
CTCAACGGCGGGCCCGGCGGCCTCCTTCTTGGCTTTGCCGTCGTGTGCAGCTGCGTCTGGGCGCTGCACCAGACGCTCGGCGAGATGACCATCAGCTTCCCCGTGTCCGGCAGCTTCATCGACTTTGCCGACCGCTTTGTCGACCCGGCCTTTTCCTTTGCGGCCGGGTTTTCCATGTGGCTTGGATGGACCGCCATCATCGCCGCCGAAGCCGTCTTCTTCATTACAATCGTCAACTACTGGGCACAAGACCGCATCCCCCAGGCTGCCTTGAGTACTAGAACCCCTTCTTCCAAGAAGACCTTATGTCAAGGTTCAAAGGACCTCGCATCTAATACTTCGGACACATGTAGTTACCATTTTTCTGGTTGTTCTGGGAGCTCTGTTTGTTCTCCCCAACTACGCCTTTGCCTGGTTTGAGTATTTCGCGGCCATCCTCAAGTTTGTCGCATTCATCATCTTCATCATCACCGGCCTCGCGTTGATCCTCGGCGCCGGTCCCAAGGGTCACAAAGCCGACGGCAAGGTGTGGACCACCGATATGGCCTTTCTGAACGGATTCAAAGGCTTCAGCGAAAGTACCTTGTTGGCCATCCTAGCCATAGGAGGTGAGTACTGCTCCCTGGACCTTGGAACATTGTTGGATTGTGTTCGACCCGACCGAAAAGGAGGATGAGCAACGTCTCACTGATTTTCTTCCCTTTGTCTCAGACAACACGTTCACGGGGTTCATGGCGGGCGAAACCAAAAACCCACGCTACTCGGTCGGCCATGCGGCCTTCCTCATTCCCATTCGCGTCACCGTGATCTACCTGATCAGCATGACCTTCATCGGCCTGCTGGTGTCCCCGACCAACAGCCAGCTATTCGGCGGCAGCGGCGTCGCGGCGTCGCCCTTTGTGATCGCCGTGAGCCAGGCCGGTATCCAGGGCCTCCCCGATTTTTTGAACGTCGTCATCATGGTGGCCGTGGCCTCGATCGCGGCCGAGAGCTTCTTCGTCGCGACGCGCATCCTGCGCTCGATGGCGCACCAGCGGCTCATCCCCCGGCTCCTGGCGCACGTCGACCGCCAGGGCCGCCCCGTGCCGGCCCTCCTCGCGACGACGGCGATCACGGTTCTGATGGCCTACATCAACCTCAGCGCCGGCGGCATTACCGTGTTCAACTGGCTCGCGCAGATCTCCAGCACGGGCTACTTCATGGTTTGGGTCTTTGTGGGCATCACATCGTTCCGCTTCCGCGCCGCCCTCAAGGCGCAGAACGATCCCCTGTTCCGCCAGCCCTATGCGTGGAAGTGTGCGCTCTGGCCCTTCCCGCCGATATGGCTTCTGACCTGCTGTGCCCTCTACCTGGGGTGCTCCTTTTACTTGGCCCTCTATCCCATTGTACGTAACCGCTTCTTAGTTTTCCTGGACCCTCTTTTGCGCCTCGCTGTTCTCTTGCTTACACCCTTGGGTTGATAGGGCTCCAACACGGTCTCGGCGTACTACTTTTTCCAGTACATGTTTGGGACCGTTCTCATCGTGGGCAGTGGCGTCGCCTACAAAGTTGTCATGCGCACGAAGCTTCGCGACCCGAAGACCGCCGACCTCCAGACGGGACGCCGTCCGTTAAGCCCCGAAGAGCTTGTCGAATTAGACGAGTACCAAAAGTTGCCACGCTGGAGGAAGTTCTACTCTTTTATTCAGCTGTGGTAGTTTTTTGGCGTCTCGGCCATTGATATATAGTTGGGGGTACTACTAACATGACCATCAAAAATTAGGATAGGTAGACGTTATTCTGGCGGCGAGGGTATCCTGGGTTGTCACGTAGATAGCTTAAAGATGTAATAAAATGCAAAAACGCGAATGGAAGGTTTCCACAAATATCGTTTTATGGGACGGAGTCAACCAGATTTTAATGCGTTGGTAACCAACATTTGTGGCCTTCACGCTTCAACACTGCATAAACTTGTCTTTTTAAATTGACGAGAGATAAAAAGAAAAAAAAATTCTTAAAAAGTGCGCGAATATTGTTTTCGAGTTTACCAAGGCGCCGGCCTAAGAATTCAGTAAAAACCCGATATATATATGGTGAGCACCCTTAGTAGGAACAACATCATTTTTTACTTAATTCAATTAAAAAAATGACACATTTTTCTAATTTACCAGATTGTAGCACCTGATTTCTCTTGTCGTCGTTGACTTTCAATATTGCACTCATCTCAATCTCAGGGGGCCATTCAGGGGTATGTGGCCCGTGCACCTTCATGCCTGAATTCTCAGACGCTAATCCAATCGGAACCGCTTCGACGACGCGTCTTTTCAACGCCAAACGCTCTCTCAAGGCAATACTACATGACGGCACCGCCTGTACAAAAATGTCGCGGCGTCAAGTAAAAGGCGAATACATCGAGACGGTGGGTTGATTTTTGCATAAATTCCTCAAAGGAACCCGATTTATCCACCCCGTTTACTCTTCCCCCGTGGCCCAAGTCTCGTCAGTTGCAGGAAGACGACGATCGAAGTTGACATGCAACGCTTCGTTTAGGACACGGGAAACAAAGTCTCGAGAAAGGCGCACTTGCTCGGCACGCAAAATATTATTCTTGGCGGCAAGAGCATCATCCAGCAGGATGTCATGGTCCGGGGCGACCTCGTCCGGTCCCTGCCGGCCTCCAACAGCAGTGGCCCGGTCTCGAGCACGGCCATCTCCATCGGCCGGTACTGTTTTCTGAGCAAGGGATGCTGCCTGAGGCCGCCGGGACGGTTGTGGAAGGGGTATGTATCGGATACTTGGTTCAACGTCCTCCTTCGGATTAGCATTCAATGATGAGAAACTGACCGCGTCCCTTGTTGGTTTTGCTTCAGCGTGTTTTCGCATATGCCTCTGCGGATGGGCGACCACGTCTTTGTGGGCTCCGGTGCCACGCTCATGGCGGCGTCGATCGGCAACCATGTGCACATTGGCGAGAACGTGGTCGTAGGCGACTTCGCCATCATTAAGGATTACGTGCGCATCCTCGACGGCACGGTCGTGCCGCCGAACATGGTCATTGCCAGCTTCAGCATCGTTGCGGGCCAGCCGGCCCGCGTGGTTGGCGAGTTGCCCGAGGGCGGCCACGAGGCGTTTGAGCTGCGCGACCTCTACAAGACCGTGGGCAACAACCCGCAGCCGATGCCGGTGTGAGCCGGCAAAGACGAGCGTGGGAAATGGAGACTGCGCTGTGCGCTGCATCATATTTTACGCTGGATTGTTTTTGAGCGTTTCTTCAAAAAGGTTGCTGTTTGGTCCACGGTATTTTGCGTTGATGTTCACGGCTGTCGCTGATATTGATATCCTGTCTGTTTTGCTGCCTCTCTCTGACGACAAGAAGGCCTCTTTTCATTGTGTTGCTGATTGTTCTTTTAAGCTACGCGATGGCTGCCTGTTCTTTACCCGCATCGTCTGCGATTGCTGCGCGGCTTCTAGCTTGTTAGACATCCTCGGAACCTGGAGTGTCGCGTAGTATCTACACGGCATCGCGGCGAACCGGAGCCCATGTATTATTTACGCTCTACCACCACCTTGTACTGTTTTGTCAAGAAGCTTCGAGGTATGCCCTTCTAGTAGTTAGAATTGCTGGAGGCTCACAGTATTTGCTTGCGAATGCAACATACGCTGCCAACCTGCGCCATGTGGCGCGGTAAACAATGTAATGTTCACGAAACTGATGCAAGTCTATGCTTTTATGATGAAAGACAACCTCATGCTCAATCCCTCACGATCAAGCGTGATCTAATTTGTTCAATCTCCTCCTTGGTGAAGCCGCACTCGGTCTCAAAGTACCCGGCAGCACCGCCGAATTCGCTTTGAAGCATTTTCAGAGTATCGAGCATGCTGTCACGCCGGGCACCGACCATGCGTCGGGCACCCGCTTCAGTTGTAGCACCCTGTTTCAAGATGGCCGAGACCAAAAACTCCGTCCACGCGCCCAGGCCATCCTCAGTCAGGCTGTACTCGTCGGCAACGACTTCGTCAGGGACGCCGCACAGGCTTAGAATCAGCGCACCGAGCACTCCGGTACGGTCTTTGCCAGCCGCGCAATGGATAATAAAAGCATTTTGAGGGGGTGGGCGCTCGAGAATGTGCTGCATAATTGTCCGGTACGCCGGCGCGCCGTTTTTCAATATAGTACGATAGGCATTGACCATCCCCTGGGGAGACGGATGTAGATTGTCAGTGGCAGAAAAGTACCTCTCAAAATACACCCACAAAAAAAAAAACTAGACGGAGGAGACAAAATGAAGAGCTACCTTTGGACTTTCATCTTGATATTCGGCGTGTCTCTTGGCCAAGCTGACGGGATCGTAGCTCTCCTCTAGAAACACAGGGCTAGATACTCTCTCGACGCCCGGCCAGTCAATCACAGACGCTTTGGAGCCAGACATCTACATCTTCTAGATCTCGGTGTGCGAACGCAAGTCGTAGATGTGCGTGACGCCGAGGGAACGGATTTTCTCGACGGCCTCGTCCGTTGCCATGGTCGGCTCGCCGCATCGGAAAATATAGTTGCGCCTGACGTAGGCACGCTCTGGCTGAGAGACTGGATAGCCACCCAGGTCCCTAAAGTTAGGAATGCCGTTCAGATGGACAAAGGGAGGGGACGGGAGTGACGTGGACGTCTCCGGGTCTGGGCGACCTGTTGAGCCCATGGCGGAACTTGAGAGACTTGAATGAAGGGCGTTGTTGGTTATCTTCGGGCAGACGATAAGAGGCGTCTCTGGCTCTCGAGTATGGTTGGAGGTCGACTGAGAAGGAAATCAGGGGTTTCTCCTTCATACGATGAAATTCAAACAACACCTTCGGCCCTCGGATGGAAAAGAACCGTCCAGTCGTCCGTCAACGTGGGCCGGCTAAGACCGCCGCGGGGAAGCCCGGCGCCCCACTGGTTTTCCCGATTCTCTCTAGTCTTTTTGTAGGACATTCTTCTCACTGAGGTGAACTAATCAATATCAAAAGCGATGTGAAAAAGAGAAACACGAAAAGAAGCAAAAAGGCCTTTGCTTTAGCCAAAAATAATTTCGAGTTTATTTAAACACCATACTGAGTTGTATTCTTAAATTCTGTGAACGGCCTTCGCGTTGGAGGGGGTTTAAGAGAACGACATTTGATTCTTCACTTCATTTTTCAGAAAAAGATAACGTGTAAGTTTCAAATTTACAAAACATGAGTCGTACATGCCATCTCAAAACCAGGGCAGCCCCTGAAATAAATAAAACACACACGGAAGCTTTTTCAGTCTGTATCGTCCGGATGGAACACGAGCGCCCGCACCTCGATGCTCTGCCGCGCCGGCGCGTTCTCGCCAACGGCCGGGTCGACAAACGCGGTGTGCGGCACCCGCCGGGCGCGGCCGTCCGTCTTGCTGTCGAAGCACTTGATGAGGAGCACCTCTTGCGGAGTGAGCCCGTTCTTGTAGAACCACCGGTGGCCCGCGTCGTAGCGCACCTGGAACGTCTCGCCCTTGCGCGTCGGGTAGATCAGGCCCGTGGGCACGAGCTGCTCCTCGCCGACCGACTGCGCCTCGGCCACCGCCAGCGGGTCGCGCCGGATCGTCTGAATGGGCCGCCACACGTTGATGATCTGCACGCGGCCGCGCAGCAGAGCCTCGGCGTCCTCGGGAAGGTGGTGCGGCACGCGCGAGAGCGACGCCGTGTACGACTGGTCGATGTGCACGCGCTGTGCCGGCCCGCGCCGCGCCCGATCGGGGTTGCGGCCGCCGTCGCCGGGCTCCGGCAGATCGCGGCGGACGGTGTGGTCAAAGATGAAGACACGGCTCGCACCCGTTCTAGACAGGAGCGGTCAGTGGCGATGGTCACGGGCAAAAAAAAAAAAAAAAAAAAAAAAAATCAAATCAGTTTCAAAATAGATGGCCGTCGCACGCCTCCTGCCAACCTACACGTCTTTCAGCAGCTGCTCCGTCTCCGGGTAGTACGTCTTGCGAATCTGTTCGTCGTCCACGAAATCCTTCTCCGTCGCCTGGTGGCGGTAATATTGGAAGCCGTTGCCGTCGAGCGTGTACTTGTCCTCTTCGCCCGTGACGTCGTGAATGGTCACCGGGTGGGCCTCAAATGGTCGGTAGTACGTCTCGGGCCGGTCGACGTAGGTTGCGTGCGGCGGGGAGCCGTCTTCCGCCGGCTTGTAGAAGTTGAGGGTGGTCTGCACATGGTGCGGCTTGGTGCGTTCGACGGGCGTGTTGGTGTCGACCTGCGGCCCGGCGCCGAAGCCTGCCGGTGCCTGGGGCTGCTGAACTGCTGCAGTGGCCATTTTTGACGCTGTCTGTAGTGTGTAAGGAGAATGGAAGGAGTTGGCCCTGGTTGATCTTTAATCTGTCGAATCTGTAATCACAAGCTGTAGCCGAGACACTAGCTGATGCTGAGCATGTATGGACGCGGGGAAAGCATCGAGTGGACGGTCTCCCATATACATATACGGCCCGTTTCCTGTTAAAGAAGTGGCCCTGGTCCGCCATACATAGAGACGATCACGTCAAAGGCGCCAAGCACGTCATGACGCGGAGGCTGGCCACACAGATGCCGTGGAAAGCTAAGCACACCAATGGTTGTTTGTCTCACTGTATGTTGTGATCTCTGGTTCTTTATGGAATTTGTAATGCTCGATTATAAATACTCGCTGACCATGTAAGCGTCAGATGTTTTCCTTCTGCGTTCGTCGCTCATGAAGTCTATGGAAATACGTCGTCTATTTATAAGCCAATCAATCCGGAATGTAATGCAACCTTGTGCAGCTGCCGAAATCAAGTGCCTTCTAATTTCCGTCCCCGTCTCAACCAACCATCCAATATCCTTCATTACAAATGGCTACAGGCTGCCGAGTTGTGCCTTGGGTACTTTGACCAACTTGGTGATGACAGTGCCGTCGTCGAGTTCGTCCACTTCCTCTTCTATGGTGTAACCGCGCCAATGAGGAATCAAAACCGCCCACACGTACCAAAAGGCAACGGCGGCTACCAGTCTGTTATGTTGCGTCAGCTAGTGTAGTTGAAGACCAATAATCAGAATAGAAGCCAGTGTTCCGTGGGGTGACTTACATGCTCACGCCAACGATCGCGTACGTTGCGTAGAATAAACCAGATGCTGGTGGTGTCTTTGGTGGAAAGAAAGGTGCTGCGATCAGAGACAGGCTCAAAGCGATCTTCAGCAGCACGGCCGGGATCCAGACTTTAAAGGGCCGCTTCAGCTCCGGACGCCGGTACCGAAGGTAGAGAAGGCCGCCTGCAATGGCGATCGAGGTGAACTGCCCCGGGTAGCCTTCGACTTCCAAGATAAAGGAATACACCTCGGCTGACGGCGGCAACACAATGACGAGAAACGACGGGATGTAGTGCACGACGAAGCCGCCCAGAGGGGAGCCAAAGGGTTTTGTCGACGACAAGAGGCGTGAAAAGGGGAGGAAGCCCTGCCGTGCAATTTCTTGTTTGACCCGGGCCTTGTAGAGTCGCACGTCAGCTAGTGTTCTTCGTACAACGCAAATAGTTTAGATAAAAAAAGTGAAAGCCGGCTCACCATGGTAAATGCCACAACCATCACGTTTCCCGCGGCTGACAAGGCAATGGCGAGAGCGAGGGCGATGCCTCCAACGTGCCGGCCAAACACGGTTTGAAAGAACAAGGCGCCCACGAGCTCTCCGCTGGTTTTGATGGTGTCGAGGGGTACCACCAGGAAGTAGGCAACGTTGATGAGGAGGTAGAGAATGCAGGACGTGACGAGCGCGGAGGCTGTCACGGAGCGCAGCGTGCGCACGGGATCCTTCACTTCGTTGAGGACGTTGTTGGCGTTCTCGAGTCCGGCGTACGAGTAGAACACCTTGAACAGGGCGGTGGCCATGACGCCCCAGTTCCAATTGGAATCGCGCCAGAGAACGTCCCAAAGCCCTGCCGTCATCGTCGTCGACTCGCCGGTTAGAGCGGTCGCCCATGCTATCTCCACCACAGTGCCGCCGTCCTGCCGGGCCGCGTCGGACCGCCGAAAGAGCACGACGAACATGCCCGAGAGAATCATAAACACGACCAGGCCGACCTTGAGCCAACCCAGCACGTTTTGGATGCGCACGCCCGTGACCCGAAAGCAGCTGTGCACAATGGTCACGACCGTCAGCAAGCCGACGGCCAGGCCCTTGCGCAGCAGCTCGCTCGGGGCCTCGATGCCCACGGCGAACAGGACGTACTGCGAAAACACGACGCAGTTGGACGCCGTGAAGCCCAGGAACACAACGAGAAAGGTAACGAGCACCGACGCGAGAAAACGGGGTCGCTGGTAGGTAAACTCGAGGTACACCTTTTCGCCGCCCGACCGGGGCAGCATGGAGCCGTATTCGAGGGCGATGCCCAGCCCGCAGGCGGCCACGCCGGCGCCGACGACCCACAAGAGCAGGGACAGGCCAGGGCTGCCCACGCCGCGGAGAATCGTGCCCGGCGTGGCGAAGATGCCGCTGCCGATGACGCGCGAAATGACGAGGATATACGCGCTCTGCCAGCTCAGGTTGCGGCCGAGGGTCGAGGTTTCGGGCAAGACGTCGTCTTCGATGGCGTGCCGGGGCAGGGAACGGACGGAGGCGGTGTCGACATCGCTGGGTGCCAGCGACGATACAGAGGCTGAGGCTGAAGACGGAGGAGAGATGGCGTCGGGAGATGCTTTGCGGACGGGTTTGGAAAGCGGCGAGGGGGGCGAAGAGAGGAGCGGGAGGGCCTCGCTGTCGTCGTGCTGGCCGGCCATGATGCCGACTATCTTGCCGGCATGGGAGTCGAACGATTTCCTCTACGACGAGCGACAACAAAAACAAAATGGCTTATTTTGTGTCCGGTAAAAATGAAGAGGAGAAAACGCTTGCCACAATCGGGCGCGCACGTAGAGCCAACCGTCTTTTCTTTATGTCAAAGGGAATCGCAGGCATGGTCGGCTGTTTGCTGCTCCCACATGACAGCTCGTTTTTCCTTTTTTCTTTTTTTTGGCCTTTTGTGAGACAGTCTCACAGTATGTCGTATCACTATCGGCCTTTTCCCATGTGTGCTTTTCTTCCGTGTTTTTGCGCCTCCCGGAGCCATGCTGGCCAAAATGGAAACCGGGATGTTTTCCCGCCTGCGGTTTGACCCCTGACCTGCCCAAAGGGGGCTCGCACGTCATCGAACAGTGAGCTGACGAAAAAGGGGGCAACCGGCACGAGCTTTTGTGAGCGCTAATACCCCATCGATCTTATCAAAGATGTGATTTGTTATAGCGACGGTAGTCTTAGAGGAGTTCGAGCAAGATACTCTTATGGTCTTTTGGATTTATAATACGTTTTTTACGCGATTTCACAGGTCAGATTCGTTGTATGAGTAAACAAAAATGAACAAAAAAAGAGAGAAAAAGTAAGAGAAATACAATCTTACGGACTGTCAATGAGTATTCGTATTGTTTCTAAGGCTCATTGCTCCGCAGACGAATCTTGGTAGAATATTAGATTTGTCTTGGAAATTATTATTTTGTTTTTCTTTCGCCTTTGCTAACCAAACTTTCGTGTTGTATGACCCAGTGGTCTTATTGATGCCATGCAAACGGATATTCAACATTCACACATATACGAGCGAACTATTGCATCCGGATCATAATCTGGTGATCCTCCTTGCCCAGTATCGGTTTCTCCTTGTATATGTCCGCTTTTACCGATATTCAAAACCGCTGGGTTCAAAATACTATTCGATTTGTTTTCACGCTCCCTTTCTCATCTGCAAGGTACAGCGGCGATGGCAAGACGTTGTTTCGCCCGAGGACAAGAGAAGAAGCACAGGATGTAATGCGACATATCGTTCAACGACCTGCGTGTGCAAATTGAAAGCCAAGTGATTAAATTGTGTTTCGAATCTACGTATTTTGTACACAGCAGTTTGGGGGGCGAAACAAGGCCGGCCTCTATATCATACCCAGGAGAGATATTTGCATAGACAACTCCAACTTCAAACAGCCGCACGCCAATACTGAGCTCAGTACGTTAAGCTACCGAAGTCTTTTCGCGCGCATCGCTGACGGCTGTCTTGTTTTCCGAACCTGCCAGGCTTCCATCCTCCTCCGAGGTCAGTTGTGCTTCGGGAACACGTAGTCGTTTTCTGTTAATAGACAAGTTAGTACCTGAAAAACACCACATCGTTCTGCGAATGCACACTGCGGCGTGAAAAAAATGACAGAAAAAAAAAAATACGCACTCTCCGTTGTTGCCGTAGAGGAAATACACGCCCCAGGTCATGGCCACGAGCAAGGCTGTCATGACGGCCGAGTACACGTAGCCCCGGGGGAACCGCGGCGACTCGACCGTCGGGTAGACGAGCAGCGGGATCCACGCGTTTGTCGACGTCGCAATGGCCGTCATGATGATCAGCGTCAGCGCGCGCTCTTCGATGCTGTCGCGCAGGATCACGTTGGCCCAACCGTAGAGCACCGAGGAGACGGCGACGGACGAGTACGTCACGCTAAAGGCAAACCACTTGGCGGCCTCCGGCACCGACCAGATGGCCAGGATCACCAGCGCCGTAAAATTGAACGCCGACGCCAGCGTAATGGCCGTCGGCCGGTTGACCCACAGGTCCGCGCTGAAGTTGACGGCGAGCACAAAGAAGATGCCCAGCGCCGGGCTGATGGTGCCCAGGTTGTTGACCGTGGCCGTGTCGAAGCGGTGCAGGCTCTTGATCCAGAGCAAGAAGGCGGCCGTGTTGGCGCTGCTGTTGAAGAAGAGAATGTCCCAGAACACAATGACGTAGAAGCGCCAGTTGCCCACGAGGATGCGCCGCAGCAGGGCCACGGAAAAGGGCGTGCGCGTGATGGTCGCGCCCTGCCGCAGCAGGCGGGTCCGCGCATGCTCGAGCTCGGCGCCCCGGATGACGAGCCGGTTCGGCATCGCCGGCGTGCCCGGCCAGATGAAGTAGCCCAGAATCGCCAGCGGAATTGTGATGATCGCGTTGATGATAAACGACCACCGCCAGCCCGCCAGCCCGTGCGAGCCGTCGAGGTACCTGGTGGCCGCGCCCTGCAGCAGACCCGCCGTCAGCGTGCCCAGCGTCAGGCCGGTGTAGAAGGCGCCGCCGCGGCGGCCGATCTCGCTGCTCTTGTACCACGAGCCCAGCACGAAGTGCACGCCGGGGAAGTACGAGGCCTCAAAGATGGACACCATGAAGCGGTAGGCCATGATTTCGCCGTAGCTCTGGGCGCGGTACTGCAGCAGCGTGAAGATGCCCCAGGCGAGGTCGAGGCTGGGCACGAGGTAATGCATGGGCACGCGCGGGAAGAGGTACATGAACGGCAGCAGGCCGACGACGTTGCCGACGACGAAGATGGTCTGGAACTGCACGAGCTGGTTGCCGTTGAAATGGAGGTCGTCGGACATGCCGGAAACGTAGGCATTGTCTAGACGAAGCGGTTAGTATTTCATTTGGAGCGTCTTCCTCTAGTTATGGATATATTTCTCTTCAGTGTCTTCTCTGGGAATAATGTAGGCACGCACTGATGTTGGACTGGTCGATGTACTTGACCCAGTACAAGATGAAAGCGTACGGAACGATCAGCAGATCGAGCTTCAAGATCAAACGGCGCTCTGCCTTGGAATCGGCCGGATCGTACCAGTCGTACCATCTCCGGGCTCTCGGGGCCGGTTCTGCCGGCCCTACCGGCTGTATGCTTGTCTCCGCCATCACGAAACCCGGGACTCAAGCTCAACGGAAATGCTCAATCTGGACAGCTGTGCAGGACAATCAAAATAAAGCACATGCAAGTGGTCAACGTTTTCTTCCGACAACTGCAACCCTTCTGACGCAACAGCCAGTCCATCCATCCTTCAGGATCGCTCTATATATAGTGATATGCAAACCCGTGGGCATGGCCTACACGCTCTCTCTCTTTCTCTCCACAAAATTTTTTGTTGTTCTCTAACCCGACAAAATTTTTAGCGAAGTTGTCACTTCACGCCTTGATCACGTCACGTAGGTTGTAACGATCTTATACGTTGATCTCCCCCCTCCCCTTTCCCTTTTCGCCCGGTTGGCTTGCATCGGTAGCTCTACCTTGGCGGCGGTTTTCCGTACAATCGCATTGTTTCGAAAGAGAAACTGAAAAGAAAAAAGGCTTCAGGATAATAGGTATCTAACCGGATCCAAGGAGAGCGTGAAGGGTCTGGAACAACAGAAGTCAGCAACTTATTTGATGTGATAAACCGTCTGTTGGCAGCTTGCGATCTAATACTTTTATTTATTTTTGTTTTTTTTTTTTTTGTTTTCTTCTTCCTTTTTCATCCTTGGAATTTCTACACTTTGTCCCCCGGTACGCTATCCCACATGGCTGCCGTTTCCTTAATGTGGCATCCGACCACGGATTTTTTGATGATGCCATACGCCACGCAATGGCGCGAATACCTACCCTGCATTTCGTGCATTTCGCAAAGCGCGGTGACGGTGACCGCTGAACTTAGCTCAAACCAGTAATCAAAAACCATAACCAAAGAGAATTCAGATTTCTTATCAAGATGTTCACCTTTTTTTTCACCCTCTTTTCCGCAGATTTCGGTCTGATACGATGTCCTTCATTGACGTTTAGATTATCCAGGAAGCCTGAGAACATATCTCAACGGTAAAGCCTGTACTGAAGGGGTCCTTTTAAAACAGCATATTGTGTCTTTTCTGGCATTTGCACGGAGAAGACGAAAGCTTGCTAGATACTCCGTACAAACGGCTCTGCCAGCCATTCCAAATCCGACGAAATAAAGACCGACGTCGCTCATGATCCGCCAGATAGCACAGATTATTTTGACCGCATTCAATTCGTTTGCAATAAATTATATAGCTGCGAATCGCAGGTCTGGCCAGATGCGGTCAGGACGCGCTATCTAGAAAACGTCATTACATGCCAACGACGCGTCACGGGCAAAAATGCCTGCCGGCTTTTTCAAAAACAACTCCTGGTCAACACTTAGATAGATTATCACATTACTAGAGCACTTTCCGTTAAGCCCATACCGTTTTGAGGCATTCTTAAGCGACTAGAACCTTTCGTGTACTGGTGGCATCTTACTAGCAGCACGTATCATGGGCCATGTGCTCCCACACGAAACCATTGCGTTGGAATAATACACGCACCGTATTAGCTGCATGGTTGAACCGTTCTTGCATTTCTCTTTGGTTTGTAATTCAATGTCCTGGTGTAAATTTGGCAAAGGAATCAGCATAATCGGGGCGCTTGTTTCGGAAAATAAAATGGAAAAGCCATGTGGCGTAACAAAATATTGCGTAAACAATTCTGATAGTCGATAGTTGTTGTTATCCATTATATACAACAAACAGACTTTGATAGTACTGTATCAGTTCGACAAAGGAGGCCATCTTGGCATCCAACGTAACGTGCTACGTAGTTAGATACTGGTCTATATCACAATCTTTAAGGTCATCTTCGACATGATATTTCCGACCCTGATTTTGTCACACTTTTTACTTCTTAGGTTGTGTAGTACGTTAGAACTTGTCTGGAGCCCAAACCAAGCAGCATTTGCCCATTTATGTGATGACGGTTGGCTCAGTCATATACCCCCGATTTTCTAGTGCCACCTTCAAAAGCTGGGAGGTCCCACATACCATCACTCTGCGTTTCAATATACGACGAAAATGAGGCACTAATATATCAGAGTGGCGGAGAGGAAATTTTTGTTCATATAACAATGAAGACGCAGTACTTTTGACCTGTGCAGTAGGGCTACAAAGGTAGATAGTGACTGATTTCGTCCTTGGCTAAATACCAACTCGTAGAAGCAGCTCATAGAAGCGAACGGAAACATGCACATATTGACCGTTATATAGTAAGAGCAAGAACGTAGAAAAGAGCTCCAATCCAGACGAGAAGCCGATATTTATTTTCTTTTATCTTCGACCTGGAAAGGACACAATATCGGATCCGAGTTAAGGCCCTTCGAGCTCTATTATCAACAATTGTATTCCCCCTCCTTTCATATAATCACCAAACAGATCCGAGTAATTTAAACGGACCCCCGGCAGTCATCCAACGCTATACGCAAAGTCATTATCCAAAGGTAACGACCAAGGTGTACCGGCTGAAAGCAAGTGATGTCGTCCTGTTTTTGCCTCCCCAGAAGGGATCCTCTTCCTACACCCGTACGGCTTTCAAAGTGGAGATCCTATTTAGAGTGGAAGATGTTTGTTCGTTCACATTGTGGCACTTAGTTTCCTTTAAGCCAAGAAAACGGGCAGGGCGATCGAAACATCAGCAAAACCTGGACTGAATACGTTGGACAGAGACAACAAACAAGGTGAAAGAAACCACTCAACATCTTCATCAGAGCACCAACGTTTCAAAAACAATGATATACTCGGGCGTGGCATCGTTCGTTGTCGGGGCCTTGTCCCTGGCAGCGGGGACAGTGGCCGCCGACTGCAGCCGCGACACGCTGGTGGCTGCGGCGGAGACATACATCGCGGCGCAGAGCAGCGGCCAGCTCGACGACCTCCAGAAGCTGTTTGACACGACCGTGGGCTACCAGGAGAACAACAAAAAGGCCACCATCACTACGGGCCTGCTGAGCAAGGCCCTCAAGCTCAACCACAACCGCACCACCGCCGACACGACGCAGTGCGCCTCGTACACCGAGCTCATCTCCACCGCCGGCCCCTACGTAATCGGCACGCACATCACGCACACCGCGGACGGCGCCAAGATCACGCTCATCGACACCATCGCGGCCACCACGGGCGACTGGGCCTTCGATGCAGCCAAGACGCTCTCGTACGTGTCGACGGAGGACTGGGGTCCCCTGGACGCGTCGCAGCAGTCGAGCCGCGCGACATTGAAGGCCGCCGCCGACGCCTACCTCGACATGTGGAGCAACAGCACGGCCATCAACGCGGTGCCGTGGGGCACGCCGTGCGCCCGCACGGAGGGTTCGGCGCATGTGACGCCGTCCTGCAAGTCCGGTGCGCCGAGCGGCGGCACCGCGGCCGGCCGCAACACGGACCGCCGCTACGTCATTGACGAGACCGTGGGATCGTGCAGCGTGGCGTGCGCCTTTGGCGGCCAGATGCCCGACAACCACGAGTTCCGCCTCATCTCTGGAAAGCTCCGTCTCGTCCATACTATCACGGTGTAAACTCGTGGTTGAGTCGGGAAATGTCTGAAGGCGGGAAATTGGCTTGCTTTTGTGTACAATCACCTAGTTGTCCGTTCTTTCAATACTAAATATTGAGAACTGTAAAATAATCGCTGGATCATGAAACTTGCGTACTGAGAATGTTCTTTACCCCTGACTTCGCTTGTCACTATTCTAAATCCATCGCCATTCTGTACAAGTGCTTGTATTCTGATTGAGAAAATTGTCGTGAAAGTATCGCGAACATTGCTTCATTTATTAAGTTTTCTTTCCTACTTTATTCGTCTCAACAACGAATGTTGACCGTAGGCCCCCATCTGGTGACAATCCACCTGCTTTAGACACCGGATAATTTATTTTTTTTTGCAAACAGCCGTCTTTCCTTCCGAGGATTGTGAAAGGCACACGTCCCCCTCTTCACGGCTCCGCTTCAGGGGTTTTCACTACTTGCTCTATGATCTCAACAAAAGTATCCCCCTGCCACACCAGTACACCCCCCAAAAAATGCCCCAATATGAAATGCTTTTGACCTGAGTATAAAGAAAATCAAAGGACCACTGTCTTCTTTGCTTCCAAACACTTACGACCGCCAGCGGACTCCGCCAACTCCACATCGTCAACGATCCGTTCCTGGATGCTCTGCCGCTTACCAGCCCGTCGGTTGCATATTTCGTTATTGCCTATTTACTTCCTGACTAAATAAACAGCTGGTTCCTGCATGCCGTTGGACCAAAGCGTGGACTCGTAAGATGAGTACAGAGCTCAGGCTGATTTCCGCCGAAAGGCCAATAAACGGCCTGGCGTAATGTCGAATCGGATCACGCTTCCGCCCCCGGATGAGCCTAAGCTGTAATGTTTGTTTTCGACTATTCTTACCGAATCCTGGGAATGTTCGAAGCTGGAAACAAACTGCTAGGTGGAGAAGGAAAATCTTTATATACGCGACTATGCCATTGTTACCGCTGCTGGCTGGTTTGGAACCGGGCTTTTCTTTTCCTGGGTAACCACTTCGTTTCACTTTTTTTGTATTTTGTTTTGTTTTGTTTGTATCCGAGCCCTTTGGCAACCATCCATCATGCGGTATTCTGCAGCGCTCGTCGCGGCCTTGGCCCATTCCGCCGTAGGCCAGGTCCCCCAACCGGCAGCGGACGGCCGGTACACTCTCACTGCGGAGGGCATCAGAGCACAAGTAGGGCAACATTCCTCCGGCATAAATTGTCGAAAGACCTGGAAAACAAGTCGCTAATATACGCGTAGTTCATTCCCTACGGTGCAACTCTGACAAACTTGTTTGTAAAAGACAAGCACGGCAATGACACCGACATCGTTCTGGGCTACGACGACGCCGCCTATTATCGTATGTACACAGATTTATATCCAAGACATGCCTTCCGGTGATTCCATGGTTTCATCAAAACCTAACAAGGTACAGCCAAGGATCCCGGCCACCCAGTGTATAACTCCATTCCCGGGCGGTACGTCGGCCGCATCAAGAACGCCACGTACAAGCTCGACAACAAGACCTACATCACCGAAAAGAACGACGGCGAGAATACGCTTCACAGCGGGACCAACAACTGGTCGTATCGCGTGTGGAACGTCACGGCCGTGAGCAATAGCTCCATCACGTTTGCCATCTACGACAAGAACGGCTCCGAGAAAGGCATGCCTGGCGACGTGACGGCCAACGTCACCTACAGCTTGGCAAACCGGACCATTGACATCAAGATGTGGGCTTCTGCGGACGCCCGGACGCGTAGGTTTATTCTAATTCCTTTTTATTTCAATTATGTGTAGAACAAACGTACTGAGAGGGCTTGACTAACGTAACAGCGCTCATGCTGACCCACCACACCTACTTCAACCTCGACGCCTTTAAGAACCCGGCTTCCCCCAAGGTCTGGGACCATACGCTGTACCTCCCGTACTCGAAGCGCTACCTCGAGAACGACGACGGCGCCGTCCCCACGGGCAAGATCCTGACGGCGGCGCCGCTCTCGGTCAACGACTTCGCCTCGCAGCCGAACCTCACCCTGGGCCACGCCGAGAACGACCCCAAGTTTGCCAGCAACTGCGGCGGCGGCGGCAAATGCGAAGGGTACAACGGCTACTTTCTGGCCGAGAACGTGCCCAAGGACGCGTACGTCGTCCGCCTAACGAGCCCGTTCACGGGCATCGCGGGCGAGCTGCGCACCGACCAGCCGGGCATCATGGTGTACACGTGCAACTGGATGGACGGCACGGCGCCGCTGAAGAGCACGCAGGGCACCGCCAACGTCACCAAGGTCGGGCGGAGCGCATGCGTGGCCATCGAGGCCCACGACTACCCAGACGGCATCAACCAGTACGTTTTTCTCTCCTTTGTGTCTTTGATTTTTTTTTTTTTTCTGAATAAAGGAGAATGTCTGACGTCGCGTCCAGTCCCGAGTGGAACCGCACCGCCTTCGAGATCGCCAATCCTGGCAAGCCGTACACATGGCATAGCTACTGGACGTTCGGCGTTCTGTAAACAACTCGTAGCTATTATGAAAGCTACAACTTTTCAAGGTTGTCCTTGTCCCTGCGAGGGGAAAAAAAAAATGTACATACGTATTTTCGCGAACCCGTAATTGAATACAACAACATGAGACTCCCTTTCAAACATTTGACAACAGCTTTGTAATGTCCCTCATCTCCTCTCTCGTTTGCGCGATAATGGCGGCCGCCCCCTTGACGTCGCGCACCAGACCCACGCCGGCTCCGACGTACGTGGCCACGCGGCCGTCGGGGCCCCAGGCCGCACTGCCGCCGGCCTTGGTTGCCGCATCGTGCCGCTTCTTGAGCTCGTCGAAGGGCACGCCGGCCTTGTGGTCTCGCCACGTCTGGTTCAACAGGCCGCGCGGGCTGTACTGTGCCGGCCAGCCAAAGGTGCCGCGCAGGTGGTTGTACAGCTGGGTCCGGCCCGTCGTCGCGGCACCGTCGCTGGCACGCACCACTTCGGCCTGGTACGCCGGGTTGATGCGGGCCTCGGTCGACGCGAGAAACCGCGTGCCCATGGCTACGGCCGCGGCACCCAGTCCCAGCGCCGCGACCGCCCCACGGCCATCTGCGATGCCGCCCGCCACTACCAAGGGGATGCCGTTGTTCTTGTCATTTGCAATGGCATCGGCTATTTCCGGAAGCAGGGAGATCAAGCCCATGCCGTCGACCGCCCGCCCGTGGCCGCCTGCTTCGGCGCCCTGGATCACCAGCGCATCGGGCGGTGCCGTCGTGCTGGACGCGGCATCCAGGGCTTCGCGCAGCGTGCCCACCTGCACCCATACTTGCGTGCCCGGCGATGCATCGCGCACCGCGGCCGTCCAGCGGTCAAGCTCCGCCTGCCCGTCTCGGGGCGCAAACAGCCAGACAGCGCTGGGGCGGTGGTTCCGGACGGCCTCGGTAGCCGTTTGGAGGTTCCCGTTCCAGACTTGGAACCCGACGCCGACGGGCAACAAACTACCTGAACTCGAGCCGGTTTCCGCTGCCGCCGCTGCCGGCAGCGGCGCCTTTGCCAACTGCGCTTTGGCTTCAGCCAAGTCCACCAACGACGACTCGGGCGTCTCGCCCGGACCGATGAAACCAAGCCCACCGGCACGCGCAACGGCAACAGCCAGGGCCGGACCGGAGAACACGCGCATGGGAGCACTGATGAGCAGCGGCGACGACGTCCAGGGAAAAGCCTTGGCAAGGTGCTGCCGATGCTCGGCAGCCTGCCGGACAGCCCTCAGAGGTATTGACGCCATGGTATATTGTTGTTTGTTCAATTTGCAGAAAAGGAGTGACCTGTTTTGCGAATTCGTGCACGTTTGAAAGCAATTCCTCTTCGGCGAGCCTGCTTTGTTTTTTCACCGATCGTGTGCGTTTTGTCGACCCGTGGTGATTGCCGCACGTACATGATTGTATCTGACAGAGGCAAGCATTGGAAACCGAATGTTCTATTCATGTGATCAAAGTCTCCGCGGAGAAGGTCAATCGTAAGACCGGCTCTCGTAACGGTCCAAGGGATATGGAAAGTTAGCGGAAAGTCAGTGGTTAAGGTCCTAATACACAGAGTTGAAGCAAAATTTATATATATATAAAGAAGAAAATTAAAAAAAATAAAAAAATAAAAAAAATGGCACTTGTAAATCCTTGGCAGCTGATGTTATGACTCAAAATAAAATCTTTTTCCTTCAGATTTTTCAGCATATCGTCCTAGGTCTACCATGCTGGCCTGCTGGAGGCCAAGGCCTGCGGCAGGACCTGCCCGTTCGGGCACCCATAAGGACTAGTCCGGCTAGGGGGGCCTCACACACCCGCCCCTGCCCGTCACATACCCTTAGGGAGGTTGGCGGCCCAAGGGCCGCCCGTGACGCTAAAACTAATACCATACCATACCATACCATGCTGGCCTGCATGATCACCTCATCAGAAATGCCTTGTTATGTCGTCCTACAAATAGGACTTGGTGGTTTACAAATCAACGCTTGGTGCCTGCATATCAACATCTTCCAGCGGGCATAAGCTATTCCCATGTCGGTGTCACAGCGGTTTGCCAAGCAAGCCACTCGGGGTTTTTTTTTGCCATATAAAACGTCGCTGTGCCTGCCCCGAGATTTTATTTTATTTATGTTAGTATAATGACGAGAAAGGCAAACCCATTTTGAATTTCATCGAGAAAAAAACAGAGAATGCATCTTCGAACGGACCACGTCGAACGAAACCTGCCCGTTCTACGGCAGCTGATCAAAGACAACCCACTCGGTCTTCTGACCACGGCGATTTCGTGTGAGGGCTTCCCGCTACTGCAGAGCTCGCACGTTCCGTTCGTCCTCGACGTCGACGACGAGACCAGCACGACCGAACTGGGCCGGCTCCGCGCCCACATGGCAAAGGCCAACCCGCAGAGCCAAGCCATGTTGGCGTCGGTCAAGGAGGCCGACGGCAGCGCCAGCAGTTCAACCGCAACAGCAACAGCAACTCCCGGCGTTCGTCGGCTCGCACAAGACGTCCTTGTCATCTTCACCTCGCCGGTACAGCACTATGTCACGCCCAAGTTCTACATCGAGACCAAGCCAACGACGGCCAAGGTGGTGCCCACGTGGAATTACGCCGCGGCACAGGTGTACGGGCGGGCCACGATCTACTACTACGAGAATGGGGCGGTGCCCGGCGCACCCC
Source organism: Fragosphaeria purpurea (assembly GCA_002778095.1). Taxonomy (NCBI): domain Eukaryota; kingdom Fungi; phylum Ascomycota; class Sordariomycetes; order Ophiostomatales; family Ophiostomataceae; genus Fragosphaeria; species Fragosphaeria purpurea. The sequence goes on along the minus strand of PCDL01000021.1, from coordinate 3,752,953 downwards.
AGGCGGCCGCCGTCGACGCGTATCTGGATACGCAACTGAACGACTTGTCAAGCCTAAGCGAGTCAGTCATTATGGGCTACACGGGCACGGACGAACGACCGCCGCCGTGGAAGGTGGCCGACGCGCCGGAAAAATACCTGGCCATTATGAAGAGGAACATCATCGGCATCGAGATCGCCATCGACCGGTTGGAGGGCAAGTTCAAGATGAGCCAGGAACTGCGAGAGGGTGACCGTGCGGGCGTTGTGCAGGGCTTTCAGGCTCTGGATACCGAAGTTGGCCAGAACATGGCAGATTTAGTGAAGCAGAGAGCCCCTGGCCCAAGGACGACGTGATGCTTGTCGTTCTTCGACGTCACCCTTTATATTTATTTCGTACGTTATTTTACCTCATGCAGAGCAAGGCTGTTTCTCATTAGAAAGGTGTATTCGCTCAAAGCATCGACATTATGTAAAAGTATCATTCACTTCAACAATAACACATTGCAATCTGAGGCACCTCGGTCCTTGATCTTACACATCCCGCTTAATACAATGCTTCCGACAACAAAGCAACCCGCGGCGCCGTAGTGCCAGACCAGCAGGCGTTTTCACCGTTAATTCAGCGCCGGGTTGACCGGGCAAAAGTCAAAGTTGCCGGTCTGAAAGTTGTTGCCCCAGTACGGAGGGAACGGCACCGCCGGACCGCCGGCACCTTGGACGGCAAACGTTGTCACAAAGACGAGCAGCTCGGTGCCACCGCTGATGGCCGCGGCCAGGATGTAGTTGTAGCGCAGGAACCAGTTGACGTAGCGCTTGCGGACGTAGAACTGGATGTAGAAGGAGAGGATGAAGAGGACCATGACGCTGGAGTTGATACCCACGCAGAGGTAGCCCAAGTACCAGAGAATGACGGGCGTCACGACGGCGTTGAAGCCCATCTTTGGGTACCAGCGGTGCAAGAAGTAAAACGGCAGCGGGAAGACCAGACCAAGCGGCAGAGCCAGCACAATCCACTGATATGTACGGCCAATGCTGAACATGTATTTGGACAGTCCGCCAAACGCAATGGCCTACGTAAGGACAAAGGAAGACCGAAAGCGGTTAGCCATTGCTTCGGCAACAGGAAGGAAATAACACATGGGAAAAAAAAATACAAGTATCTTACATTGGAGTTGAACGACTGGATGACCTGGCCTGACCAGATGTTCGTGCCCTGGATGCTGAGCAAAATGTCCCGCTGGTTGGTCGTGATGGAAGACATGAGCACGTAGTTGATGACGGCGCCCAGAAGCGTGCCGACCAGCGTGACGACGAACGTGCACCGCGGGCTCAGCTTGCCGTACTGGCCCAGCTTCAGGTTGCTGACGAGGAACAGGGCCTGCGACTGGGCGTTGGCGCCAAACAGCACAAAGTACATGTTGGCCACGGGCTTGCCCGGGTGCAGGTAGCCGCCGATGAGCTGGACCACCGTCGTGATGGGCACGCCGAAGCCGATCAGACCGCTCAGGGCACCGAAGAACAGCGTGGCCAGGAAGGAGAGCAGCGTCGCAATAAAAAACCCCCACCACGGCAGGGTCGAGTTGAGGTTGTAGATGCAGCCCAGGGCCACAATGGTCGACACCACGAGCACGGCCACGTACCACCACGACGGCACCTCGTCGTAGGCCAGCATCTTGAGGTAGTGGGGGTCGGTCTCGCCGTGCGGGTTCGGGTGGGCAGCCCTCTCGGCGGCAGACGCGCGCCACGTGGCGAGAAGCCGGCGTGGGCTCGTCCACCGGCGCACGGCGGCGCGGCTGGGGAGGCTGGGTTTGCCGAAGCGAGGGCGGTGGCGGGGCCACGAGGAGACCTGAAATGCAGACTTGACGGCGTCGTAATGCCACAGGTAGATGTGCACAATGGTGGCCGCGATGCTGAGGTTGGTCGTGAGGAGGTACGAGGCGTTGCTGGCGGCGAAAAAGGGCAGGCCCTCGGTCGACAGCGTCGCCGGGTCGACCTCGAAGTGGGCGTCGAGGATGGCCGACTGGTTGTAGACGACGTACTGGGACGAGTTGGACGCCTGCGAGAACAGCTCCTGCGCGAGAAAGGGGAACTTGAGGGCGCTCCAGACGTTGCCGTAGTAGAGGCCGATGAAGAGCACCGTGCACAGCACGTAGCCGACGAAGCCGTTGCCGACGGTGACGGGCGGCAGGACAAAGGCCGACGTGGTCACGTACTGCCAGTCGAAGCTGATGCCGAACAGACCCAGTCCCTCGTTGCCGCTGGCGCCGCCAAAAAGGTTGGTGAACACGAGGCTGTCGCGCTTGGCGAGGCAGAAGATGCTGATGCCGGTCAGGAACGGCATGATGTACTGCGGGAACAGCTCCCAGACGGCGACGACCCAAAAGACGATCCAAAAGAAGTTGAAGCGCTTCTTCATCTCCGCGCGGTCCCGGTGCAGCGTCTCCACAAGCGAGCTGAGCGGCAGGATGCCGGGCCACACCATCTTGGTCGGGTAAACGAGGCTGCGGCGCAGCACACCCGCCATGCCGTAGCCTTGCAGCTGGGACGAGAACAGGAGCAGCACGGCCACCAGCGCGCTGGGCACCACGTTGTAGTACAGCTTCTGTGCGGCGAGCACCTCGGTGGCATAGGCCGCGCCAGAAGCGGAGCTCGACATGATGATGATGGCCAGGTGCTCTTTGGAGTTGAAACTGTGCGGGTTCAGCCAGCGGCCCACGACGCCCGTCTTGGGGAGGGCCACGGCCATGCCGTTGCCGAGCACGTAGCTGATGACCGTCAGAAAGATGACCGATACGCTCACGGACTGCGGCTTGAACAAGAAGATGGTCGCCAGCGCCGAGCCAAACGCGGAGAGCCCGAGGCCTAATCCATGGAAGCAATTGTCAGTGAGAAGGCCCCGTACGCAAGACAACACAGGAGCAAAACAACAAACGGTATGTTGACTTACCCAGAAAAAACATGCGAAAGGTCCATGGACTCTGTGTCGGATCGTCGTCCACATGCAAGGCCTTGAGGGCAATGTGGTCGTTGTCTGCACTCTCTGGCTCCTGGTTGCCCTCCAGGTCGTCTTCCTCTGCGATGGTCTCGACAACGACAGGAGTCTTCTTGTCGTCGGGCACCAGTTCTGCGAGAGACGTTTGTGACTCGTGCCAGCGCTTCACTCCCAGATCCTCCATACCAATGCCATCTTTCGACTCCCTGCCAGAGGAAATCGAAGGGCTAAGGGCCATGGCTGCAGCTTGAAATTTAAAAAGAGAATGAATAAATTCTACAAATTATCCTTGTCATTGCGAAAATGAAAACAAGAAAAATAACAACCAATGTAAAAAAAAAAGAAGAAGAGGAAGAAACTTTTTTTCAAGAGGAACACTTCCTTTTCAAGAGAAACACATCGCGGACGACGAACACGAAAAGGGGAGGAGGAAAAAGGGAAGACAACGACGCAACTCAACCGTCCTTCGCCATCAAGTTGACGCAACTTTGCGCAAAAAGTAGGCAATGAACCCCCTTCATGGCTACCTCTCGTCAATGCAGAACCAGATTAAACAGAAAAAGAGAAAAAAAACCTCACCCTCCTCTGTCTCCAGACGTGCCGTTGTTGCCATGTCGATAGAGAGCCATTCTAAAACCGAATTTGTGGCTAAACGACAGGCGTGCGACGGGTGAACAGCAACCGGTTATCTTTCTCGATGTCCTTTTTTTCTCCCGTTATAGCCCTGCATTTTTTTTTTCTTTTCAATTTCATCTTCACCCGTGGCACTCGGCAAAGTTTGCTACTACCGCCAATTCTTTTGTGGCTTGCCGGTCAGACAGGTCTGAAACAACAGCCATATCAGTAAAGCGGTGGCGGACACCTTCGGGTCTCGACATTGCGACTTTCCTATTGCACGAGGCCTTATCGCTGCAAATGGAGGGGAGAAGGGAAATGGATGCATCACGATCGCCGCAAGCCTTCTCCGTTTCAAATTTGCACGGTAAAGTTGGTTAGTGATAGGGAGGCAATTTATGCCATCGCGAGAGAAGATAACGAGCGTGTTGCGAGAAGCCGGCCTGCTTTGGTTTTTTGCGTTGCTTGTCTGTCTTGATTTGTCCAAATCTCATCATCGATTTTTTTTTTAAAGAATAATAATAATCAAATAATATCAAACCAGAAAAAAGAAGAGACAACGGATGCCATCGCCGGCGATCTATCTCTCGTCCTGAACGGCTTGGGAAACCATTCGTGGCAAGACATTGGAAGCGGATAGCAAGCTTCCGCAATGCAGGCTTTGGACGCACTGGAAAACAACTGCGAGAGCCAGTACAACATTCCATGTATCGTCTTTTTGCAATGTAAAGGACACTTTTGCACACGAGCCGGTTATTACCATTACCGAATAATTCAAAAAGAGGGATTAAAAAGGTTTTTTTTTTAGGTTGATTAGTGCTGTTTGAATCCGGTTTTTATTTTACCAGTGTCAATGAACTCATAAACTCAAAGTTGCTAGAAGGAAGAAAAACAAAAAGGGATGAAAAAGAGGAGGCTGTCAAATTACAGTACGAAGAGCCGCTTTTCTTTACTTGCTGTTTTTCACTAGTGTGGTGGGTATATAAATTTTCTTACTTTGTTATGCAGTTCAACGTACTCCGGGTGGTCTAGTTGGTTTATGGCATCGCACTGTAATTGTCTCATTATATGCGAGAGTCGGGCGTTCGATTCGCCCCCTGGAGATATTTTTTCCTTTTTTTTTCCCTCCCAAAAAGTTTCAACTCATTTCCCCATAACAAAACCCTTTCCTACATTTTTCTCTTTTATTGATACAATGCGTTTTATCTCCTTCTTTTTTGAAGTTCCTTTTTTTATCTTTTCGTGCGATACTCGGAAATCCAAATAACATTCCACCTTCCTAGGAGGCCACGCAATACCCCCTGAAACAAATGCGTCTTCGCTGAGTCGGGTGACGAATTTTTGTGTATGATTGATGCTCGTGCTATCTTCGCGGGAAGGGCTCTCCAGAATAAAGTGCCGGTTGTAGTTGGTGGCATCGTAATAAAAGACGGCTTGTTGATGGTGTCGCTCGATGGCTTTTTCTTTTATTATTCCGTCTTCTTGCGTTGCGGTCTCACCCATTTCGAAGCAGAGCCAAAGAAGCAGGAGGTAATAATACTCTGTGCTGCCCAAGTGAACTCCAAGCCATGGTGTATTCATACCCTGTAACCAGAGCCGTAGTCCCAAACAGGCATGCGCTTCCTGAATGATGAGAGCAGCTTGCGTGGCCCAACGGTTGCAGGCCACCAACAACAGCAATGGCTGTTGCCCCTTTTACGCGTCCTCGTGTGTTTCGCAAAATTTGTCTTTCAGCAAAAGACAAGAACTGTAAGGGACGAAGGCCACCTGCTGCTGGATCGCCTGGTCCCAGTTGCCCTTCGCAGAAACGGGCAGTCCGGCATATTGAAAATGAGCCCGTTATCCAATGCCTCTCAGTGTGCCGATTGCCAGCCGCTATGGTGATCGCGAATGTTGTACAAATTCACATTGTCGGCAAAGGGATTGTCTGCCCGGCCGACTCGCTGATTCGCCGCCACCTTTCCCATGCCAAATTGAAGGCCATGCAGGGGAGGCGATCCGTAAACGCTCGCGGATCAGGACCATGCATGTGTCGTGATAAATCGAAACAGCTCTTTCCCATACAAAGGTCCAGATTAGCAAGGAAAAGACAAAATCAAAGAGCAACGCGGGCGTCGTTATACGTTTCGCGGGAACAGTGAGGCCGGGCTAATCGCACACAGATCGCGCTTCCAACGTTGGGGTTCAACGTCCAAACGCTTCTTTGAATCCAGGCTTTGAATCCAGGTTTCCAAAAATTGCACGGCGTGTAGAGCATCCCATTTTCGTCGTCATCACATACAGCTGCTGTTTCTCCCGTTATCAGTGATGCTGCCGGACTAAGAAAAAAAAATAGAATAACAGAAAGTAACAGAAACCGAAATCAAAGTGAAAACGAAAATGAAAAAAAAAAAACACAGTTCCAACGTGTGGTTCGAAGGCCGACAGAACCTACAACATAACGCAATCAGTCTCTACCACGCCGCGTCCAAGGCTCGTTCATAAACCGACTCGAGTTGTTGACGAAATAGAACGCGCGGCGACAATAAAACCGCCATCGACCATGTCCGGCACCACGCTGTCGCAGTTTTCGTTCATGTGCAGATGAAGACAGGGGACGTAAATCCGTGCCAGCTAAGCAACAGCGAATGCACATGCTAAACCGGGATGGTCGTCAAGGACCCAACGTTGGTGACCTGCGAGGCGCCGGGCTCTGTTCGTTCCGTAGGGGAAGAAAAGAAGGCCTCGGAAAACCATTAAAGATCGCAGTCGCGTGCCTGTGAAGGGGCGACCACCCCGGCACCGGCATGGCCCCGGCTGGGTTGTGCCAAAGTTCCCGGTGAGAACAAGTCGGTGTGAACGCGTAAACGGCATGGCCATTGCCGCCAGTCAGCGGTCATCGTCCTCGTTTATCGCCACCAGGAACACCAGCAGTGATTGGCCTTTGCCGGATAGTTGTAGGCCTTTGTTTGGCTCTTCTACCGTACCGGCATTGGGTGATGCCGCCGAGCAGTACACGCAGCCGACGCCACGTTTCGTACAACGCATGCAGGCAGCATGGCCGTAGCAGCACTTGGCCTTTGGTCCGCACTGAGTCATAACGCTCCTTCCTACGGCTCATGAACATCCACGGGCTTTCGTACCCGTATCTCGAGCAAGGTCATCTAGCCGGGTCAGCGTACGGTATCTGTTTCCATACGCAAGGAACGATGGAATTGTGACATATGAAAACCATACATACATCGCCAGTATGGCTGTGAAACACGGCTCGCAGACTAGTTGCGCAGAGTCACTAAAGCCAAAGAACAATTTTGTGTTCATCCCAGTCATTTTGACGCTTTACAAAGAACCTCGATACCGACAGAACATGGTGATACTGACAGAACATGGTAGGCTGAGAACGCGAGAGAAGATCGTGAAGAATGATGAGCAAAGAGATTCGAGAATAGAGAAGGACCAGCCATTATTCCCGGAATGGCGCCGCGTTCGAGCGACGATAAATTTCACAAATGTGCCATGATTCACTCATCCATCCAAGGGGCAGTACGTCGTCGGCGGACATAATATTGGCCGTCTTTTGCACGAGAGATCGAAGGCCTTTTTAGGTATTGCTTATTCCGTTTTCTACAAACACGAAAGAGCTGACCGCAATATAGTCAAATATTATAAGAAAAGAAGCAATTTCTTGTGCCCCATTTCCTGTTCGTAATGCAGCCCTGGCCGTGTAAGACGGGAAGACGACAGTCCGAATGACTGCCGGGCTCCGGCGGTAGCCACGTGACGGTTACTCCGGGACGGCATCTCAGCCTCTCATTCTACTATTATTGGTGATAATCTAGCTTTATCTTCTTTTCACGAATTTTTAAAAAAAAATAAACCTATCAGCAGACGGAGAAATGATTGTAGTAGTGTATGTTGATCTCGTACCATCCTAGCTTGGACGATGTTATGCGTATTCATCGCAAAGGAACCGGCCACGGAGAAGCTGATATGCTTTAAAGAAGTATGAATGCCAATTGAGCATCGAAATACTAGATATATCCATGGCAGCAAGCAGGTAAGTTGGCAAACAATATCAGACAGCGTATGCCAACGACGCAGTGTACAATGAACACAAGCCGTAGAAACCAGCTTTGTCTTCCTTAAAATTGGCATACTCAAAACGAGGGAATCAAAGTCAACAGTAAATACACAGATATTATTTAGTTTGAAAGTTTTTGTTGCTTCTCAGGAGGCGTATGAATCATTTTGAGGTCAGCCAGAAACTTTAGCTCGTTTCTATTCAACGAAAATATCTACATGTCTCGCGTGGGCTTTCATCAAAAAAGTGAAGCATTTTCTAAATAATGATTTGTTTTATGAGGAGAAAGAAGAAGGGTGAGTGATAAGCGTTGTCGGTTACTCTCATCAGAGAAGCGTTCGTGGTACCACGCTTTTGATTGTTTGATACTTTTTCTTGATGCGGTTTCTTCTGGTTTCTTTTTCATCAATGCATATTTTGTTTACGAATGTGATCATTATGTCTCATCTTACTTATTTCTTCTTACTTCTTTCTTCTCTTTGCTTTTTTCTTTTTTCTTGGCAGGGGTAAAATTCAGGACAAGCTTTTGATCTAGACCAAATCATTTCAAGCACCAAAAAAGAAAAAAAGAAAAAAAAAAGATTACCACCCCAATAATGGCTCAAGTGCAGTGCCCCGTGTCCCAAGACATGTTAAACACGATTTAAGGCAATTATTCTCTCCTCAGTAGACACGCGTAGCTGTACAAAGTAGGCTAAAGAACCAAAAGCTTCGCCAGACGTGGAAATCTATTTTGCAGAAAAGAGTACTTCTGTCTCCTCTTTTTCTCTATTCAAAAGACGTCGGGAGCCTTTAGCATGGCTCCGCATGTCGTCTTATGGTGTCTTAATATCCTTTGTCAATCTTCCATTTATCCGCAAAGTCCGCAATTGCGTGTAAGAATTCCGGACGGAAGTCCCCTCAACGTTAACCGGCCATGTTCTCGTAATCTACGAACGGCGAGACCAAAAAAAAAATGGTATACTCATGGCCAGGCCGACTCTCTGGTTCCCATTTGTGTCCGCTGGTCTAGACGCACATGTACGTGGCAGATGCCGTTGATTGATTTATGTTTAAACCACTTCTAAAGATGCATGGACCTGGTTTGCGTGGTCCTCACGAAAAACGTTCCCCTGTATGGGTTGGGTGATCGTTTCTCTGTCTGGAAAGGGGCGTTTTGTTTTTTTTTGTTTTTTGTTTTTTTTTTTACGGGAGGCGCCAACAAGCCAACATTCCCTTTCGCCGAGGTGCCAACGTTCCCTCCTGATATGAGCCGTAATTGTCTTCTCCTGCCAACCCACGAACACGGCCCATTGCATCTGATAGGCACTGCCAAGGCGGTAATAGGTAACACGATGCGTGTGTCAATATAAGACGTTGTCGTCGTCGCCACGCCGGAGAAGGAGAACACGCGGGGCGGTTGAGGGTGTCCAATATCAGAAAGTAAAAAAATAACGAAAAGCAAAAATAAAAATAAAATAAAAATAAAGAGAGAGAGAGAGAGAGAGAGACCAACAAATTGGTATAGGCAAAAACAGCTGATTTTTTTGCTTTCTATCGCCTTCCTAGTCTCTCATTCCCGGCTTGTTTCTCCGTTGTTCCATTTTTTTATTTTTTTTTGTTGCTTTCTTATTTTCCTTTCGTTCTTCCCGGTGCCCGGTACAATGCTCAAAAGATCGACAAAGCGTCCAGAAAGAAGCTTAAATGCTCCAGTACGCCCGTAAACCTGGCTATTCGGCACAGCCTCCTGCGTTCTGGCTCTGCCGATCTTTTTTTTTTTTTCCTTTTTCGTTTTGTCTTAACGATTTCCGTATTTCTTCGACGTCATTTATTTCTACCCTATCATGCAATTGCCTTTCCTGCTGTCCCTGGCTGCGGTAGCAGCGGGTGCAGCCATTGACGACTGCTTAGCCAGCGCCTCCGTTCCGGTCGACAAAAAAGGCAGCACTGACTGGTCCCAGGATGTTGCTCCCTTCAACACGCGGCTGCAATACACGCCGGCGGCCATCGTCGTGCCCAAGACCATTGCCGACATCCAGGCTGCGGTGGCCTGTGCCGCTAAGACGGGCGTCAAGGTGAACCCCAAGGGCGGCGGCCACAGCTACGCGTCGTTCGGTCTCGGCGGCGAGAACGGCCACCTCGTCATCGAGCTGGACCGGCTGAACAAAGTGACTGTCGATAGCACCACCAACATCGCCACGATCGACTCGGGAGCCCGTTTGGGCCACGTCTTCACAGAGTTGTACAAGCAAGGCCGCCGTGCGATTAGCCACGGTACATGTCCGGGGTACGTACTCTCGCTTTTTTCCTTCCGTCTTTTTGGTTTGCCGCAAGACGAAACTAAATTCCGCCTCAAAGTGTCGGTCTCGCTGGCCATTCGCTGCATGGCGGGTTCGGGTTCAGTTCGCACACGCACGGGCTGGCCCTCGACTGGATGGTGGGCGCCACGGTGGTGCTGGCCAACGCGACGGTGGTCAACTGCTCGGCGACGGAGAACGCCGACCTCTTCTGGGCCCTCCGCGGCGCCGGCTCGTCGTTTGGCGTGGTGACAACGTTCTTCTTCAACACGTTTGAGGCCCCGCCGCAGACGACGAGCTTCCAGGCCAACCTACCCTGGAACAACGCCGGCTCCTGCGCCAGCGGCTGGGCGGCGCTGCAGACGTGGCTGCAGGCGGGCAACATGCCGCCCCAGATGAACTTCCGCATCTTCGGCAGCAGCTACAACGCCCAGATCCAGGGCCTGTACCACGGCAGCGCCGCCGGCTTGCGGTCGGACATCCAGTCGCTGATGACCACGCTCGGCACCTCGCTCTCGCAGGCGCAGCAGACCGACTGGCCGGGCGGCTTTGCCGCGTACGACAACGGCGACCGCGTCGACGTCTCGTATCCATACAACCAGGTGTGTTTCATTTTTTTTTTTTTCTTGTCATTTTTTCTCTAGTCCACTTTCGACAATTTCAACGCAAACACTGACACAGCACAGCAAGAAAACTTCTTTTCCAAGTCCATGGCGACCACGGCCCTGACGCCGGCTGCGCTGCAGGCCGTCTGCTCGTACTGGAACTCGCAGGCCAAGGCGAACAGCCGCCAGTGGTACATCATCATCGACATGATGGGCGGCAAGAACGCGTACGTCCCGTCGGTGCCGGCCGCCAACTCGTCCTTTGCCCACCGCGACAAGCTCTTCCTGTACGAGCTGTACGACCGCGTCGGCTTCGGCACGTACCCGTCCAACGGCTTCGGGTTTTTGAACGGCTGGGCGGATGCCTTCACGAAGAACCTGAACGAGAGCCAGTGGGGCATGTACATCAACTACGCCGACCCGACGATGAACCGCACGTACGCGCAGCAGGTGTACTACCGCGAGAGCCTGCCCCGGCTGCAGCAGATCAAGGCCGCCGTCGACCCGACCCAAGTGTTTGACTACCCCCAGGCCATCGAACCGGCGAAGTAGGCCAGGCTTTTGTGCACTGGGAGAGGGCCTCGAGTATGCTTGTCCGGTGAAGCTAAAATCCACCACCATACCTCTTCGACCATGCTTTTGTGGCATCATCATGCATTTTTATTTGTTGATTTCGCGGTTGTACATAATTTGAGAATATTTGCATCTTTCATTACGTTTTTGTTACACAAGAAGGACACATCGTGACCCGACGAAATCTGACAGCTGCATCCAAGCCATGGACGTGAATACGTGAACACGATTCTTTGTTCCGCGACCCGTGTAGAAGTTCCAAAAACCGACTTATGCCATCTCGAGCTGTCGGCAATGCGGACAACTTTGGTTCCACGAATAGCGAGTCTCGCTGCATCATGGCGGGCAAGTCGTAATTGGTCCACTTAGTTGAGTGTACATGATTCCCCGGATCCAGCACTCCGTTCCGAGGATCGCAGACACCTCCTCTTTTTCAATCTGTGTGCCACGCTCGTACCTTACACCACCCAGAGACTCCTCGTAACGACAACTGGTATGGCGCCCATCAAAGTCGGCATCGTCGGCTTCGGCTTCGCGGCCAACTGCTTCCACCTGCCGTTCATCCTGCCCAACAAAGACCTCGCCGTGTATGCCTTCTTGCAACGCGCAGCGCCGTCGGCGCCACGGACGAAATGGGGCCACTGTACAGACAAGTTTCCGGCGGCCAAGCACTACCAGACGGCCGACGACTTCTTCGCCGATCCGGCTATTGAGGTCGTCGTCGTCGCCTCGCCCAACCACGAGGAATGCGCCCGGCGCGCCCTGAGCGCGGGAAAACACGGTAGGCCGTTTGTGAGGCGACGGTTGAATCGGAGACTCTTTCAGGAAACATGTTCTAACGTATTCCAGTCGTTGTTGAAAAGCCGTTCACGTCGTCGAGCGCAGCTGCGAGCGAGCTGATCGTGCTGGCCAAGGCGAAGGGGAAGATTTTGACAGTCTTTCAAAGTGCGTTATTCGCGCATCTATCTCGTAGGCCTCTTTGATGGCTTTTCTTGTGGGCTGACAGGCACGCACGCAAAAAGATCGTCGGTTCGACAGCGACTACCGAACGCTGGTGCACCTCGTCCAAGAGGGCGCCCTCGGCGATGTCAAAGAGGCCGACATTCACTTTGACTTTCCCGACGCGCCCTGGATCTACAACTGGACGCAGAAAGAATACGAACCTGGCTCCGGCAACCTCTTTGGGCTTGGTACGACTCGATTTTCACAAAGTTTTCAATTGTTTGTTAAAGTTCACAGGTTGCTGGCACTGCTGACGCTTCACTAGGATCGCATACCCTTGATCAAGCGATCGCTCTCTTTGGCAGACCAGCCTCCGTCACGGCCTTTCTGCGGGCCAACCGTGGTATGGACAGCGCCATTGATGACACGTATACGGTTATGTTGCAGTATGCGGGCAAGCAAAAAGACCTACTGGTCACGGTCAAGACGGCGGTCGTATCGGTCATGAAAGACCAGCTACGGTTTTTCGTGCGCGGCACACGAGGGACATATTTGAAGGTATGCGTTGTTTTTGGTTCGATAGCCCTAGAGTCGATCGAAGGGACGGCTCTAACGTTGCCAGTTTGGAACCTGCCCGCAAGAAGCCCGCGCGATGGCGGCACCGGGCCAGCCGGCCGACGACCCCGGCTTCGGCGTCGAAGACGCGGCCATCTGGGGCACGCTGACGACGAAGGACCGCGCCTTTGACCCGGCCGTGCAGACACTCGACGCCGCGACCGGGTACTACGCCGGCAGCTACCCGTCGCTGCCTGGTTCGTACCGCGGCTACTACGAAAACCTGGCGGCGGCCATCCGCGGCACGGCCGCGATCGCCGTGACCCCGGAGAGCTCGCGGGACGGGATCCGTCTGATTGAGCTGGCGCGCCGGTCGCACGACACGGGCGCCACGGTGCCCTGGAGCGACGCTGATTGAAGGCGTGCTGTGGTTGGTGTTGCTGTTGTTGTGCTGCACCTAGTTGGCATTTCCAAAAAGCTGTCATTTCACTTTGAATATTGAATAGCAAGAATTGGATCGAGTTTGCGGGTTCCGCCCAAATGAATAACTACGTAACGTTGCAAAAACGAAAAGAAGAACAAAAAAAAGTCCCGAGGTTTCGTGGTGCAACCCAAAAAGGGGGCACGAGGTTCTTTGCCGGCTCTTGCGACAAATGACGCACCGAGGAAAGCTCCGAATCCAACACACCCGAACCGTCGAAGAGAGTTGTCGGGATTTCGTCCGTAAACTGTATGAAAATGGAAAAATGCGTGAAGTCTGACCATATGTCTTAGATCCTTCGCATCGCAGGAGATAACGAGGAGCGGTTGTTGTCGGAGAAGGAAATGTGCAAGAACAAGCTGCAGACAACCACACAAGGGCTTATGAAAGGCGCAAGTCTTTCATATACGTATGTTTCTGAAATATCTAACCATGAGAAGAAAATAAAGTAGGGGAAAGGAGGGAATAAAAAAAACAAGACATAAAATAAGAAAATGAAACTTATTTTTTAGAAAAAAAATCCAAGATCTCCTTTCCAGCATCCAAAAAGGGGCCAAGCCATGACCACGACAGAAAAGGCAGTCTGATCGAAGAGTCCCCGGCTTCCTGGACCATGGGTCTGCTGTTAGTTTCAAAGCGAGTTATTGTCAGGGGCTCGCAATATCACAGCCGTGCGCCAATCACAGGCTTTGGCGGGCCTGTGCTGCAGTTTGGTTCAACAAAATGAACCCCATCTCAAACCCATCTGATTGGGACACTGCATTTGATTGCGTTGACCTTTTTTTTTTCTTTCCCTTTTTCCCTTTTTTTCTCTTAGGACATCGCGCTTTTGACGCGACAAAACACTTACTTTATATGTACGACGTCGACAAAGTGGCAGCACGCGTCGGCCGCCAGCCGCACGACGGAGCCACATGAGCGTCTCCGATCCAGCTGATGGTCGCTCTCCTCTACCAAAGAGAGAGACAGAGTCATGGGCGTCCCGCCTGGTCTTCGTCCGTCTGGGGTCGCATTGTGTACTGTGAAAGGGGTCTGCTTGCCCGGATTGCCATGTGCCGGCACGGAGATGCAGTTGAGTTCTGGATCCTCCACGAGCCAAGGCGCGTGCATGCGCGCATCCGACGTACTCACACACACAACCCACCTTTATATCGAGCAATCACAAAGAATAAGTCATCACAAATTTCCTCATTTTTACGGCCATTACCAAATCGGTTTTCACGCGACCCTAGCTAGTAACGTTGCTCATTTCACACCGACAGACCGATTGGCTCTTTCCAGGCATCGAGAAATTACCACAAAAATCAAAGTTGGAAGCTGAACATCTGTCCGGGGGTAAACCCAACTTGGTACATTTACTTCGGGGTTTATCTCTTGCCGTGTGAAAGCTAAAGTCTCTGAAAAGCATGTATCGTGGTTTTAACGGCAAAATTTGCAGACGGAGAATGAAGATAGAAGATGATCTAAAGGGGTGTTTACGTACGAGCTCCATGCTTGAAAAGCTGATCTTGTGTGTCTTTTCTCAGACATATATAAAGATCACCTGCAATTCTTGTGCATAAGTCTATGAGATAGACGCCAAGATAGATGCTGAGGCTCCTGGGATATATTAGAAAGTCGATATCGCGCTTTCGTCCGCTCTTTTTTTTGACTATCAAACATCTTTGTTGACTTTCTTGACACTCCTTTACTTACATATTTTAGTAGTTTTTTGGATATTTTCTGTATATATTTATATTAACTTTCCTTCTTTAGTTTGGGATTTCCCTTCATTATGTTCTTTCAGAGATATATGGCTTTTCTTTTGGCTACGTGCCAGCTTGCAAGTGCTGTGCCCTTGTCTAGCAAACGATCCACAGGCTACCAAAACGGCGTCTATTTCGCCAACTGGTAGGGCACAAGACCTTGTTCCGCGTTCCATGCACTTGCCGTTACCATGCTAATTATATCCGTCGCCAGGGACATCTATGGACGCGGCTACACGCCCCTTGACTTGCCCGCTTCCAAGCTGAGCTTCGTTGTGTATGCGTTTGCCAACCTGCAACCAACGGGCGAAGTGTAAGTGAGACTTGTTTGACCAAGATAGTTGCTTTGGTATATAAACAACAACAAAAAGGCTAACTCGACAAGCTATTCATCTGATCAATGGGCCGATATTCAGCAGCATTATGCGGGAGACTGTAAGATGCTTATCACTTGCAACATCCAAAGGAGACACGACCCTGACTAACAAGGAAAAAACAGCATGGAACGACATCGGGAACAACGTATATGGCTGCGTGAAGCAGCTGTACCTGCTCAAAAAGGCCAACAGGAACATGCGTGTCCTCTTGAGCATTGGCGGCTACACGTATTCGCAAAACGGCAACTTTGCGTCGGCTGCCGGGTCGGCCGCAACACGCAGCACGTTTGCACAGACGGCCGTTACCCTGATGAAAGATTGGGGGTTTGAGTGCGTACAAAACATCGTTTATTCTAGCTCTGTTACTCGTTTTCTTTCTACGTATTTTTTTCTAACAGAACCAGCGGCATCGACATCGACTGGGAATACCCAGCCTCAGCCACGGACGCCGCCAACTTTGTCCTCCTTTTGCAAGCCGTGCGTGAGGCCCTCGACGCCTACGCCGCCCAGTACGCGCCCGGTTACCACTTCTTGCTGACCGTGGCGTCGCCCGCCGGACCTTCCAACTACAAGGTGCAAGACCTCGGCGCCATGGCCGGCGTCGTCGACTTTTTCAACTTTATGGGCTACGACTACGCCGGCTCCTGGGACACCTTTGCCGCCCACCAGGCCAACCTGTACCCGAACCCACAGAACCCCAACGCCACCCCATTCTCGACCGACGCCGCCATCACCGACTACGTGGCGGCCGGCGTCCCGCCCAACCAGATTGTGCTCGGCATGCCCATCTACGGTCGCGCGTTTGAGGCCACGGACGGGCCCGGGCAGCCCTACAGCGGCGTGGGCAGCGGCTCGTGGGAGAACGGCATCTGGGACTACAAAGTGCTGCCGCGCGCCGGCGCGACCGAGTACACCGACGCCACGTCCGGCGCGACATACAGCTACGACCCGGTGGCGCGCGAGTTTGTCACCTACGACACGCCCGCCATGGTCCAGACCAAGATGGCGTACGTCAAGGACCGCGGCCTGGGCGGCGGCATGTTCTGGGAGGCGGCGGCCGACCGCACGGACGACGGCAGCCTCATCGGGGCATCGTACCAGGCGCTGGGCGGCTTGGACTGGACGCCGAACCTCCTCAGCTATCCCGACAGCCAGTATGCCAACATGGCTGCTGGCATGCCAAGCTGATGGGCATGGAATATTGGGCTTGCTCCTAGTATTTTTTGCTCTATCCCATTTCTTATGTGCGCATATGTATATCATTTTTTTACATGCTGTAACAACGTGTTTTTCTTTTGTCTTTCGTTGAAATCAATCCAGGACTTATTTTCAGTGAGAGCGTTGATGGACCCTAATTGTAAACGCAGCCGAAATAATGTGTACAACGAGAAGCTTTCACGTAACTTTGCGAACAGATGAGAGAGATTTGCAATATAATGTGAAGCAAGTTAAACAAATTTAAGGGACCCAGAATCAAAAAAAAAAAAAAAAAAAAAAAAAACCATAACTAAGTGATAGCTCTTAGACATATATTCGCACCGCTAACATCAAAAATTCCGAAAGGTCAACAACACGACCGTCAACCCTTTTTTAATGGATCGAGTTAGTAATACTTACTTATGACAAAGAAGGCAGCCGTCCTCGCCCCGAGATGGCAGCTACTGAGAGACGGCAACAATCATATACCGTGGTTCTAGAATGCCTGCAACGATCAGTCTGTCCTGGCAGCCCTGGGAACAGCTATGGAAAGTCGTCCCGCCTGTTATTCTCGTAGAAGCAATCGACCAACCACGAGGACGATAAATAGGTGTCGCAATTTGCCGGGATTCCTGTGAAAGGAACAAAATAGAAGAAAATTATTAGCACAATTCGAGGTAAAACCTGTCGAAAGTGGTGCCTTGCCGGCGGCTGAATAGAATCGTGATATTACCCATCCGGCCATTATGAGTGGCTACGCTGTCAGCTGCATCACGATAGAGAGACGCGAAAGCGCAAATTTCGGAAAAGCAACCGTATATACAATGTATGGGCCGAGATGTAAAATAATTGTCTAGCAATGTCCAGCAAAATAAAACGAATAGACGGGGGAGGGGGTAGAGGGACCAGAACGTCTAATAAAGTAGCCGATGCGTATCTACTGAAGTCTACCTCTCTTTGATTTTGCTTGCCTTGTGTGTGCTTTTTTTCTCCTTTTTTCTTTGTTCCTTATGTATTTTGTGTTGCCCTAAGGACCGTCTGTTTTTTTTTTTTTTTCGTGCTTGCAGAGGTCGGTGTTTTTTTCTTCTTTATATTATCACATTTCTCTTTTTTTCTTCAGCGAGCATACCAAATTCAGCATGAGGCTCGGTAAGGTGTCCTTTTGGGCCGGCGTGGTCGCCGCCATGACCATAGACCCGGTGATCGCCGTGGAACGGCGGATTCCCTACCTCACGCCCAACGCCACGTCGATCGCCATCAACGGCACCGGCGGTCTGCTCAACGCCAACGCAACGACGACGGGGTTCCTCACAACTGCCACGAGCATCTTGACCACCACCGTGACCGCCATCTCCCACCCGCCGGGCACCGTGTTGTCCCTCATGACCCTAATCACCACGCGGACGGTAACCACCTACAGCCCCGGACCCGTCACCGCGTACCCGGCGACGGTGACCGAGACCATCATGTCTACGGGCACGATCGAGATCCGGCGGACCAACTACGACGGCAAGAGCTCGACGCTGCACGGCCAATCCACGGCGACGTGGGAGGTTACCCTCACCGTCACCGACCCCAACCCGCCGCCGCCCGACACCTCAGACTTCACGTTTCCGTATCCGTTCCTTACGGGTACCGACACCGACGACGGCGGCGACACAGCCACCGATACGGGCACCGACACGGCGACGACAACGGACTCCGGCAGCGCAACCGGCACGGCAACAACGACTCCGGCCGCCACCGTAACACCGGCACCAACAACAGCGGCCCCGACAGCGACGCCAACATCGGCGTCGGCGACCCCTAAGCTATAAGCATTCAGGCATCAAATTGGGTCGTTGGACCTTTTTGGGAGAGAGAATAAAAGAGAGAAGAGGTTTCGAGGAAAGGCCGGCGGAGACGAGGCACAGTTGACGCATGATGCGGGCGGAATGGTGGCAGTCAAAACCCTAGACAGAACATGACAAGACTTATAATAAGAAAAGCATGCCCATATCCATGCCGAGAATAAAATCGAAGCCTCCATACTTCCTTGGTCCCAATAATAAATACCTTCGGTGTTGAAGATCGAGACAAGACAACACAATCTTGTTTGTACTTATATCGGCATCGTATCCAATCGACATGTTAGACAAACAGAATTTTGTGACCACGGAATTCATAGCAGCGTGAATGGTTGGACGACAAGACAGTACCCACCGGATACATAGGGGCTTCCTTCAGGCCCTGGAGTTAGAAATATCAAGTCAATCCTGTCTATTCATCTCACGCTCTTTTCTTCAACATTTTAATACACTACCTACTTATTTCTCTTCGCCTTAGCAGCGCGCATCCGACCCGGCAGCTAGATGGATGGGCTTGTGACTGCAGATGAACAAGATTGTGAAAGTCCAATTTTGATTCAAATTCTTTACCAAATACTGGATCAAACCATCCGATCCAGCAGGCCAGACAATCCATTCACTTCGTCGTCTTGTAGCTCTGTCTTCTTACGAACGAAGGCCTCACCCATAGCGTGCACTTGCCCTATAAGAAATAGACTTCGAGAAGAGAATATAGCATTAAATAATAGAAAAAGTAGTGTGCATCACAGTCCAGAAAGGCAATTAAGGTATAAGAACTTGAAAATACCTCGAGAAAAGAGAAGCACATTCTTTACAGCGACAAAGACACAGCCTTGCCCATCCTGTAACAAGCTGTGGTCCGTGCTCCATTGCCCTGTGGGACGCTGGGCATGCTAGCATGTCTCCACTTTTCTTATCTTCTAGGTCGCTATCGCTCACCGCCGACAAACGGAGAGAGCGAAAGCAGCCAAAAAAAATTCTTTGATAAGAGTCATCCGTCACTTGTCTCTTAGAAACCCCTCCGCCTTGCCATTGACTCGCGCATCCACTTTGCATCCGCTCAATTGCACTTCACACGGTCAGAACAAGCTTCAATTGTCTTATACATACCAATTATCCCACGAAAATGAGCAAAGGAAAAGTTTGCCTCGCCTATTCGGGTATGCCACGTCCTTTTTCCTCCTTTCTTGCGTCGTCTGCCCCCTCCACTGTTTTCGGTTCCAGTCATGCCACATCTAGCCTTATGATGCATCCCCAGAGCGTCTCGGCAGTCTGGTCGCGTGTTTCCTGCTCTATCGAATTTTTTTTGCGGTTTGTATGCGCCTTCTCGCTAACCCCTGTGGCAGGCGGCCTCGACACGAGCTGCATCCTCAAATGGCTTCTTGAGGAGGGCTACGAGGTGGTGTGCTTCCAGCCAGGAGGAAGACTGGGACGCCGTCCAGGCCAAGTCCAAGCTGCTGGGCGCCTCGAAGATGGTCATCCTGGACCTGCGCCGGGAGTTCGTCGAGGAACTCTGCTTCCGCGCCGTGCAGTGCAATGCGCAGTACGAGGGGCGGTAGTACGTTGACCCAGATCACCAAACGTTGTTCCTTGTTTTCTTCTCACTGTATCGTTTGACTCACCATCATCTCCACAGTCTTCTCGGCACGAGTCTGGCCCGCCCGGTCATTGCCCGGGCCCAGATGAAGGTGGCCAAGCAAGAAGGGTGTAAGTTTTTTTTTTCTTGGGCGGGGGGCCTACATCTTCCTGGAGTATTTATACGCTGACCAAAAAAAACAGGCCAATTTGTCTCCCACGGCTGCACCGGCAAGGGCAACGACCAGGTCCGCTTCGAGCTTGCCTTCCTCACGATCGACCCCACAATCAAGATCATCGCCCCCTGGCGCATGCCCGAGTTCTTCAACCGGTTCCAGGGCCGCCTGGATCTGCTCGACTACGCCAGCAGCACGGGCATCCCCGTCACGTCGACCAAGGCCAAGCCGTACAGCATGGACGACAACCTCGCCCACTGCTCGTACGAGAGCGGCCAGCTGGAGGACCCCTCGCAGCCGCCGCCGACGGACATGTGGACGCGCACCGACGACCCCGAGAAGGCGCCCAACACGCCGCAGGACATCCAAATCGTCTTTGCCAAGGGCCTGCCCGTCAAGCTGTCGGTCGACGGCAAGGACTACACCGACAGCGTGGAGCTGTTTCTCAAGGCCAACGAGATTGGCAAGATCCACGGCATCGGCCGGATCGACATTGTGGAGGTGCGTACTTGTTCTCGTGATATGCCGTTTACTTTTTTTTTTTTGCAATGACGGCAAGTTTGTTTCTAACAACACGCAGAACCGCTTTATCGGCCTCAAGAGCCGGGGCTGCTACGACTCGCCCGGCATGACCATTCTCCGCCTTGCCCACCTGGACCTCGAGGGCCTGGTCATGGACGGCAAAGTCCGCTCGCTCCGGGACCAGTTCGTCACGCACAACTGGTCGGAGCTCCTGTACAACGGCATGTACTTTTCGCCGGAGCGCGAGTTCGTCGAGGTATGTGGCCGTTACGCTTTTTGGTTTGGTCAATTGCATAAGCGGTGAAAGAGTCTAACACGGTTTCTCCCCATAGAACTCCCTTCTTTTCTCTCAGAAGCACGTGGTAAGTATTTTCCAACTCCCTACTACACTATGTTCTTTTTTCGCTAGAGAGCCTATGCCTAACATTGATTCGCAGAACGGTGAAGTCCGCCTTCGCTGCTACAAGGGCAACGCCTACGTCCTGGGCCGCAGCTCGGACGCCAAGCTCTACTCGCTCGAGGAGTCGTCTATGGACACGCTCGTTGACTTTAGCCCTGTTGACACGAGTAAGCCATGCTTTCCCCGTTCTTTTCTCTGTTCACCGGTTTTTTTTCGTGCTATGAAGGTACTAACACAATCTCCAGGCGGCTTCATCAACATCAACGCCATCCGGCTCAAGAAGTACGGCCTCCAGAAGGCCGAAGATGGCGAGGACCTCGCTCTGTCGTAAAGCAGCGTAACAGTTCCCTACATCTCATGAAGGTAACACGTCGGAAATGAATGGTAAACGGCGTACTACGGGACGGCATTGGAAATGGAGAGTTTTATGTAGCCAAAAAAAGTAAATCTGTAATATGTTGAATAACGCAACACACTGTGTCCCGGCTATTTTTCTTGACGAATTGAGTACGTTTTAAGTTCTTAACCCATCTATTTTTGCTTCGGCTCTCAAGTCAATTCCTCGAAGCCTTGTTTTGTTGTCACAAATCATCTACGGTCGTTTCACCGCATGGTTAGATCATCCTTCTGGCAAACACAAGCTCAGTCGAAAAAACGTATCAAATGCGGTAGAATGGCACGTCTTCGTCTGAGAATCAATGCACAAATGTTGTTTAATTTCCACGGTATATGTCGGTGCGCCTTCTACACCATTTCCAGCCCATCCCTATCCCCGAAATCCCACTCAATTGCTTCGCGCACCGTTCTTCGCCTCTCGTAACTCGTTCATCTTCGCCACGCGCTTCTTGAACTCGAGGTATTGGCACTTCTCGTAGCTATGTCTCTCGGTCTAAAAACAAAACAACAAAGAGCAGGTTAGCAGGTTTGCCCGGTGTAGCCATGTGCGACTCTCGCAGCAACTCCCCGACGTATCCAAGAAACAACAACAACCGGAGGGCTCCATACCTCGCACTTCCATGGCAGGTAGTAGGTCTCGAACCGGCAGCGGTTCAGCGGAATAAGGAGGTTTGCGCAGCTGTCGCGGTAGGCCAGAGGCAGCTTGGCCTCGCTCATCTGCTCGCGCGTTGCTTCTGGACAGAAGAAAAAAAATTCAATCAGCATGCAGTCCAGTCTTCGAGGCGCTCGCCTTCGCGCCGTATTTCCGTAATAGACACAACAGTGAATACGCACTCGGCAAAACTTCTTCGATAGCGCCCGCCATTGTGAAGGAAGGGTAGTCTGGTCGCTGGCGGCGTCAATGGCTGGCAAAGGCGTTTGTCGGGAACGTCGTTTCGGAAGATGGGCAAAGGTTCCTGGCGATGCCGAGAGAACGGCGATGCGGGCGAATGAAAATGGAGATGTCTCGCTTATATAATACCACGTGATCTTCTTTAGCTGCCACAATCACAGCGCATCTTATTGGCTCATTCCTCACACCACTGTCTCACACAACGCTATTACTTGGTGTTTTACACCTGTAACCATAAAGTAAACGAACCCCATCCCACGACGGGGTTTTCTCTCTTTCAACACATCATGGGTCGTTTTACGAAAGATGAAAAAAAAAACACATGAAATCGTAGCCGCTCACTCCTTTGACTCCATTTTCTCTTCCCCCCCCACCGTCAGCGCCCTTTCTGTCTCCGTTCTCCTCTTCCCCGACTTCCTGAAACTCCGCGAAACCATCGTGTTCTCGTTCCTTTTTTTTTTGGTTGCTTTTCAATTCAAGCCCGGAATCATGGCTGCCCCGGCCACAGCGAGTCGGCCAGCTGCCGCACCAGCTTCAGCTTGTTGATCATGTCCTCCCGCGTCACGCTGTTGCCCAGGTGGTGGCTCGCGAAGCCGCACTGCGGGCTGACCCCGAGGCGCTGCAGGGCCGCGTCGCGCGTCTGGCCCGCGCCCTGGGCGACGTAGTCGGCCGCCTCGAGCACGCGCGCGCGCATCTGGTCGAGGTCCTCGAGCTGCGGGAACTTGCTCGTGATGACGCCCACGACGACGTTCTTGTGCGCGGGCAGCTCCCGCAGGGGCGCAAACCCGCCGGCACGCTCGGTGTCGTACTCGAGAAAGTAGGTGTCGACGTTGATGTTGCGGAACAACTTGGCGGCGACGCGGTCGTAGCCGCCCTCGCTAAAGTGGCGCGAGTAGGCAAAGTTGCCCCGGCAGAGGTGGAGGCCGACGTGGAGGTCGGCGGGGCGCGCCGCCAGGCAGTCGTTGTACAGCTGGATGTAGCTGTCGAAGAGGGCCTCGGCGTCTTCGCCGGCGTCTTTGAAGCCCTGAAGCATCTTTTCGGAGCAGAAGTCTAGGTGCGTTGGGTGAGTTTTCGCAGAATGGGACGGAGGACAAGATCAGAAATGGAAAACGGGAAAGGGGGAAAGAAAAGAAAAGCGGAAGAACCAACATGCAAGATTCGGATCGTCAATGGTCACGTTGCGGCAGCCGGCGTCGTACAAAATCTGCAGCTCGGCCCGGTACGCCACGGCAATGTCGGCAAAGTACGCCGCGTCGTCAGCGTAGACGTCTTTGGGGTAGGCGTGCCCGGGCTTGTAGCGGAGATGGTACCACTCCGGGGCCGGAAGCGTGAGCTTGGCCTCCTTGATCATGGCGGGCGGGAGCCGGCTCTTGAGGTAGTTCCACTCCTTGAGATAGGTGCTGCCGGTGTGCTTGATCTTGCCGACGCAGACGATGGACTCGCCGGGCTTGTGCCCTGCCTCCGCTGTCATTCCATGTCAGTCAAGAACGCAAGGGGAATATGGCCAGTCTTCTGTTCCCATCAAAGCAGGTTCTCATACTGAACGCAGCCAAGTCGGGGACATAGAGACGGAACATGTCCAAGGGCGGATCGGCGATCTCCTCCATGCCCTCCAAGGCCGGGAAAAAAGTGCCCCAGAACTGGTGGCGGCGGTACTCGCCGTCGGTGACGGCGTGGTAGCCGAGGTCGATCTGGACCTTGACAATGTCGTCAATGGCGTCGTCCTCGAGCTTTTGCAGCTCCTTGTCGGCGGCAATGACGACGGCCTTCTCGCCGTCCAGCTGGACGCGCTTGTCGCTGAGGGCCTTGGGCCGGAGCAGCGAGCCCATGTGTTCCGCGCGGAAGGGCGGCCGCTGGTGGTTTTTCGCAGACATGCTTCCGATGTGTTCTTGTGTGTCTCTCGTTTGATGAGCAAAGGTATCAACAGTCAAGTGTCAAGAGGTGAGGTGAACTTGACCAAATTCGTTTGTGAAGAGGATGTGACGAAAAATGAACGGGTGAAACGCAAGGGCCATCTTTACATATATTCAAGGAAGAAAGCACTATTTTTAAACGGGTGGATCTACAAGGGAGAACATGAACGTTTCCTCGAGGAGGGAGACGCCGTCCTCTCCTCTTTTCTTAGTCCGACGCCAACGAAGGGCGGCCCACCAGCAGACGTCGTTCGATGCATCGGCAATGGAAGTAGTGTCGTCCCTTATTAGCATGACTACATATATATATAACAGTACGATCCTGTGAGGTGAGCAGGGGACGATGATGTGGCGGTAAACGCGGACGCGGGGAAGCCTTTAGCAAAGACAGGCCCCCGCACTTTGTCAGTTCTGACGACGGTCGATGCTTGTAGATCCCCATGCAACCGGTCAGCGTGCGATCCGGTTGGCCTCCGACGGTACGCTACGAAGGTTTTGTGGTGATGGTGCGGCGTAGAAAGCAGGAAAAGGGAGAGGAGAGGAGAAAGGACGGTGAGGGGCCGCGGGGACCTAGCGTGTGATCCTGCTTGCGTTTCAACTTTCCATGGCACTAAAAGCGGAAAAACTATGTCAACAGAATCAAAAAAAGACTGACGGGAACTGCCGACATGAGGCCAAGTAACTATGACAAAAGGGGATACGAAAAAGGGGGGCCATGAGTCGTATTCTCCAGGGCACAGTCAGCATAGCAGAAAACCAGCTGTCCTCGGGTTTCCTTGTGAGGTTGTGATTATGTCCCTGGCATGACTACGTACATCGAAAGAAATGAAGAGAGCAGCACAAAGGGCTATGCTCAAAATAGTGTTGTCACCATCTAAATACCCAATACGGAATCCCAAACGCCAGTCGGCAAGATGCAATCGTCTACACAACCAATATGCAGGGGATACAAGGTATGCCCAAAGTGCGGAGCCAGCTTGCACTCTATACAAGACGCCAATACAACATCATCCAGAAAAAAATAGAGAAAAGATTCGAAGGAGAAAAGAACAACAGCTCAGTCATCTTCGCGCCCACTGCTGTCGTCGCCGCTGAGTTCTACTTCCTTTCGCTGCTCCTCTTCTGTCATCTCCTTGTACGTGCTCCAGCTGAGCAGGCCAAACGCCAAGACGATCATGCTCCCGCCCAGCAGCGCCGCCCCGCTTGGCGGCTGGCCCGTGAGCCACCAGTCCGACACGGCCACAATGAAAATCGTCAAAAGCGAGGCCACGCTGCTCAGCACGGGGCTGGTCAGGCTGATGAGCACCAGAAAGGACCCGGCAAACGTGGCGTTCATAACCACCGACAGAAACAGGTACCAGGCCACCTTGCCCGTGGGCAGAACAAACGTCTCGATGCCCAGCAGGTGCAGGACCGGCAGCGGGACCCAGAGGACGGTCAACGTAAACAGACCAATGCAGCTGCCAAACGTGTTGGCGAAAATCATGCCGCGGCCGGGACTGCACCCGTCCGGCGGGCACGCAAAGCGCTTGTACAGCACCTCGTAGAGGCCGTAGAGCACGCTGCCCACGCCAATGATGAGGTTCCCCAGAAGGCGCTTGCCGCCGCCGCCGTCTTCATAGCCGCTGTCATGTTCGCCTGACGGCGTGGCGTGGCCCGCGTCCCCGTAGGCCACCACCAGCACGCCCGCGACGGCCACCAGCACTGCAAACGCCTTGTCCGCACGCAACCGCTCGTGCAGCAGCGGGACCGAAAAGGCGTAGGCGAAGAACGCGCTGCAGTTGTAGATCGCCGTCAGGTCGCTCGGGCTCGTCATGCTCACGGCAATGTACCAGCTCAGGCCCGCGACCGTCAGCGAGCAGGTCACAAACGCCGTCGTGCGGAGGAGGTAGGTCATGTGCCGGCTGTTGGCACCGCCCGCCAACAACGAGCGCAGATCCAAAATGGACCGCAGCGTCGGGGTGTGTGTGTGGGCGTGGATGTGGGCCGGCGGTGGTGGGATGACCACGTCCAGGCTGCGCGTTTCCACCATCACGGCCGTGGTCTGCAGCAGCCAGACGTGGCGCCGCCAAAACGCCGGCCACGGCACCGACCGCTTCTGCAGCCGCAGCACCAGCAGCTGCACGGGCCACAGCAGCGCCCACGACCCGTGCGTGAGGTACAGCATGCAGTAGGCCTTGTCCCAGCCCGCGTGCTGCACCCAGGCGGCCAACTCGGTCTGGGCAGTGAACGAGATGAGTGACAGAACCAAGAAGCACGAGGCGTACGCGTATTTTCTCCGCGCAGCGAGACGTGCATGTGCGGCGGGACTGCGCGAGCGGAACGAGGAGTTGCGCCGCGACAGCAGCGCCGGCGCCGGCGCCGGCGCAAAAACGGGCCGCTCAAAGGATGCGGCGATGGCAGCAGGTGAGTAAGGTGGGAGAGCCGCCTCGTGCACAGCAGCAGCAGCAGCAGCAGCACCACCACCACCACCACCACCACCACCACTGTCATCGAACCG
Source organism: Fragosphaeria purpurea (assembly GCA_002778095.1). Lineage (NCBI taxonomy): Eukaryota > Fungi > Ascomycota > Sordariomycetes > Ophiostomatales > Ophiostomataceae > Fragosphaeria > Fragosphaeria purpurea. The sequence goes on along the minus strand of PCDL01000021.1, from coordinate 3,726,333 downwards.
GCGCGGTGTTCGGGTACCCGACCGGCCACGGTCGCTGTCTGACGCCGACAGAATCGGCGTGCTGTCGGCAGTGGCAGCATAGCCGTGCAAAAGCGGCGTGCCGGAGCGGCCATCTGCGGGACGAAACATAGCGAAGGCGAAACGAAGGAAAAGGAGGAGGAGAGGGAGGGGAGGATCGGTGTCGTTCAAGGCGCGGCTGTCGAGGCGATAATCGGCGGTATAGCGGGCGGCCGGAGGTCGAAGGATCGATTAGACAGGAGAAGCTCCTCTAACACAGCCATGAATCGACGATCGAAGGAAACAGAAGAACGAAAGGATAAGATAGCCGGCCCGGGTCCGTATTGATTCGTCGAATCGTTCCGTGTCTCTCACCGGCTTCGTTCCAAGCATAAGGCCCAACGATAGCGACTAAAGAAATGTAGGCAACGCTGTCACAAGCCCAAAAAATGGCCAGAAATCAAGATTAACGAAAAGTGATAAACGACTGAAAAGGGTGCCCGCGTTGAATGTGACCAAAGTACAATGCGGATGAGAAAGGAACAGTAGGAGGCCCGGTTCTTGGTACGGACTGGCTGAGACATGACTAATGAAATGTCAAGTCACTTGACTGGGACGCGTTTTCGTCTACGCGGCTCTCCGCAGTTTGTGGGGCCTTTACCCCACATTTTCTTATGTGCTTAACGCGGCGGGAACAAGGCTGGGCAGAGTTAGAAAAAGCACACCAAGCACAAGGCAGTATGATCTTCCCCGGATACAAATCACTTTGATCGATGCATATGCGTCTTCACGGTGATGGTTTTTTTGCTCTGTGTTTATTCAGGAAGCACAGAAATCATCTCAGTTTCAACATATAACGCGGCAAAGGGAGGGCGGCCGGCCAGTGATGGCCTCTTCCAGCTACACCTGGCTTTCCGGATGTCTTCAATATTCCCTATTATTTTCCATGTCAAGTGGACGATTTGCTTTCTTTAAGGGTAAGCTGGTATTCAATACCCAGTGATAAAGCTCTGTTTTGGAGGGAATAATGAATACGAAGTGATCGGGAGAAGGAACATGACAAGAAACGACACAGTGAACACTCGCTGTCAGCTTTCCTTTCTTAGTTTCTGAACTCAAATTTTGGTTCTTTAAATATGTTTTTGATACTTGGCTTCCTTTCTATATCACAGGGAACTGTATTTTGCACCACAACCTCGCGAATTCGGTTCGCTAGTTTCCATGATACGGTATACACGCTTCCTAGCAACCGACACCGAAACTCTTACGGCTTCCTACCGGTTGTAGCTTTCATTCGTGCTGTCAAGCTCTTCCATCTAACCGCAATTCATTATCAAAGGTACTCGATATGTATATGTAGCAACAATATGAATTATCAGTCTTTTTTTATTGGGGATTAACTTGGATTTGCGAAGCCGGGGTATCTTGTATGTCACAAGAAAACACGGTATATCGCCATCGTTCCAAATTTCTGAGATATCTAGATGCCTTTCATATAACAAATGGCTTGATGTTTCTGCGAACCACAATAAAGACAAAATGACAGCGTCATTCACTTTACCATAAGAGATACCTTGTATGTTGAATTATCTCCAAAGATGCATTCCAAGAGACGATACACGTTGTGTTTGTCTCCATCCACAAAAGGAAAAAAAACCAAAAAAAAGAAAAAACATATCCCACGTAGACATAATAACCTGGTCTTCTAAACATCCTCGGCGGCGCATCCATATTTACCGGGCCCTTAACAATGGGAGGAAAAAGTGCCGGCGAGGCAACTTAAACCGGACTTCTACCAGAACTACCATCATTGGTTGGAGAAGTTTAATTGTTTTGTGCAATTATTTACAACAACAATAAGAAGTCATATACGGGAGAAGGACGTCTATTCCAAGGTCGTTATATTTCCCTTTTTCCACGGCCCAAGATAGTGCTGGCGGAACCAGGCGAACCTTGTCTTTCCGGGCCACACAGCAAGGTGGAGCATCGGATCACTCGTCTGCCGTCAATTTTTCTTTTTCTGGGGTAGAAAGCAATATGGAAACATCTTTCAATAAAGGAGCTTAAACAAGGTTAAGGGAAAGGTATAGAACGAGACGTGACGTTTGCAATGAGATATTTATATCCCATGGGTGAAGTATCAGGGGTATTTATGCCTTCGCTAGGTGTAGAAAAATCCCAATCTTTCAAGTAACATCCTATTTTTCTTTCCGTATCGTCTTCTTTGCATTCTATCAGGAGTGACACATCTGGCACACGAAGCAATACACCGCAACCATGAGACGCATCGTCGCAGTCCTCGGCCTCGTGGCTGGCGCCCGCGGCATCGCCGAGCCGTCGTGCACGACCGTGAAATGCGACTTTGACAACCCCACCGCCACACCGGCCATCACCTCGTACCCGACCACCCTTACCTTTACGTCGCACATGTCCTACACCACCTCCTCGTACAACTTTGCCGTCGGCGGCGACGACGGCGCCGCCTCCAGCAGCGACGGTGGCGTCACCACCGACTTCCAGAACATGGTGACCGTCGAGCCCCACGCATCGTCGCCCACGAGCTTCCCGGCCACCGTGGTCATGACCGCCGTGACGTCGCACACGCTCGTGACGGGCAAGCCGGCGGTCACGGCGACGGTGTCCGTGGAGACGCAGCTGTCGACGTGGATCGTGCGCCCGCCCACGTCCACGGACCTGCCGCGCCACAGCACGGGCATCTGCGGCAACTGCACGCAGCCGGCGACGTGGACGCCCGACGCCGAGTGCGTGGCGCAGAACCAGACGACGGGCTGCGTGCGGCAGTGCGCGCAGCGGGACAACCTGTGGTACTGCTTCCAAAAGGACGACTGGTACCAGGAGAACGTGATGGGCCGGGTCTGTTGGTGGCTCAACCCGTTTTACGGCACGACGGACTACCGCATGCTGGGCAAGCCGTGCGTGGACGGCGACCGGAAAGTGGACTGCTCGGCGTGCGAGACGTACGGCTAAGGCGGTATGGAGACGGCGGCAAAGGGGTTCCTTGATGTAGCACAGACTGTTTATTCAACAACACATCAAACCTATTTTATTATTCCTGAAGTGTTTGTGTTGGAAATCTTAGAACAATCAACCACAGGCGCCAAAAACTGTGATATAAATCATTTCGGACCGCTTTGGTGAGCTTAGATTGTCGGCGGTTGAGGAAAAAAAGCAAATAACAAAGGGGGAAGAATTTAGTTAATGGCGAGCGGGCCGCATCATCGGCCAATAATTCGGCAATTTCGCGATGCCAATACACGTTGGTGATGCTTTTGCTGTCCAGCTCGTCTGCATAGCGCCATTCTGGTGCCCGCGAGCAAATAGACAAGGCATCGGGGTTTGTCTCCAACTGCGGCAATCCTGCTTCCGATGGGGTCTTGCCCGCTAACAGTCGCCCCCCTCATCCCCAAAATCAAAATACGCAATAAACTGTTGCATCATCATAAAGCTGGGGCTTTGTCCCGCCGTGATTTTTATTCCATTTCGGGGCCAAATTTTCCTACACCAACACTCCATCGCCACTACCATAACCCCCGGTACATCTTCCTCCTCCCCAGCGCACAAAAATATGCCCTTCCCCTACAAAACCGTCCTGGTGACGGGCGCCACCTCGGGCATCGGCGAGGCCCTCGTGGCGCGCATGGTCGAGCACGGCATCTTCGTCGTCGCCGTCGGCCGCAGCCGGGACCGCCTCGACGCCTTGCTAGCCACGCATGGGCCGGACAAGGTAGCCGCCGAGCAGTTTGACGTCGCCGACTTGGCCGCTCTGCCCGCCTGGGTCAAAAAGTATGTTGGCGAGGAAGGAAATATGGCAGAACGAGTTTCGCAAACGGCCGGTGTTCCATACAAGTGGACAAACCTGAAAAAGCTAATATTTTTTTTTTTTGATTTTTATTGACAGAATCACCACCACCTACCCGGCGCTCGACTGCGTCGTGCTCAACGCCGGGTTCCAGCAGACCGTTGATTTCACGCACCCGGACGCAGGCCAGCTGCCGGCCCTGACGGCCGAGGTGCACACCAACTACCTGTCGCCACTGCACACGGTTGTGCTTCTGCTGCCGCACCTGTTGGCCCGCGCGCCGGCGCCGGCCGCCGTCGTGCTGGTGACGTCAGGGCTGGGCATCGTGCCGGTGCCGCGGTGCCCCAACTACTGCGCCTCCAAGGCGGCGCTGCACAGTCTCGCGTGGACGCTGCGGAGCCAGCTGGCAGGGACCGGAACCGGAACCGGAACCGGGACCAGAACGGGCACTGGGACCGGCACAAACAGCAAGCACATTCGCGTCATTGATATCATCCCGCCGGCGGTCCAAACGGAGCTGCACAGCCGGCAGGCCGATCTGGCGGCGGCGGGGCAGGCGCACTACGGGATGCCGCTGGCGGATTTTGTCAACGAGGTGTGGGACGCGTTGACAGGCGAGGCGGTGGTCGACGAAATCATGCCATCGATCCTGCGGCAACGGTCCGGGACGGTCGAGGACGTGAAGCGCGAGAAATTCCGGCAGGTGGAGGCTCGCCTGCGCAGCCAACAGTCCGCGTCCTGACAGGTTCCTTTTTTTTTTGACGGGCGTTACGCGCGAGCATCTACTTGGTCGTTTGGTTGTGTTCTTTTCAAATAGCACGCAAGCTGTGTTTTCTTTTGTCATGCAGGCAAGCTTTGTGATGGATTTTTACTATAAAGAGATAGAAAAAGCATTCCTCCATTCGTCCTTCTCCTTCCATGCTCAAGTTGAAAGTAGCTCCAAAGGCGGCATCAAATGAAAGCAAGCCGAAGTCCCTGACCGCGACTGAAAGAGACGAAAGAACTGTAAGAACTGAATGAAAGAAGGCTCGTTCGCATCATGCAAATGTAACGAGATCGGGCAAACTGAAACCGACAAAACACTACAGTCCAAATTATAGCACAACTACCTGTTCATCTAACTGCGCAAACAGCAAAAAGAAACAGGTTGTGATCTTTGTGTTGTGTCCCACTGTCGAACCTGCTGTCATCCCCTAAAAATCTCACCTGTGAAACACTGCTTGAAGAAAATGAAACATAAAATAGACGAAAATAATAATGAAGAGAAGATAGAAGCAACTAGAGGGCAAAATAAAAAGAAAAGAAAAGAAAGAAAAAGATAAACGAAACAACAGGTGTTCCACATCTTTTCATCCCTAAGGAAGGCAGACAAACATGCCCAATGACAGCCTTATCGTACTAGCACCAAAAAAAAGAACACGCCCAGAAAAGAGATAGGTTCTACCTTCTCTCTTACAAGTCCCTGGTTGTGCGCATAAGGACGCACGAAGAAGAAATCCATGCAGTGCGTAATCGTAATGACGTAAAAAATATGTAAAGGAAAGAAAAGAAAAGAAGGATGGTAGAAAATGTATGAGAATAGAATGCGCCCAGTGAGATATCTCGTTCAGTGTTAAAACGACAAAACCAAAGTTTTATATAGCCGCACACCTGCGCTTTTCAGCGTTGGTCAGAACGAGCATGGGGGCTTTGCGCTGACCCTCGGCAACAGGTGCAGATACTGCGGATTTGAAGACAGCAGCAAAACTGCCGTTGTTGCTTTCGTTGTCGCTGTTGTTGTTCAGAGACTCTTCGCTTTTCAGGGCCTTTTCACGCGAGCCAGGACGCTCGGACCCAATAGCACCCCAACTGCCAGTCGACGTTCGGGAGCTAGGCAAAGAGCATTCAACGTCGTCTCCGTTGAGGCTGCCGGATCCGCTGCGACTAGACACAGACTCGTCATCGGTAAGGGGGGTGGGGAACTCTTCGGCACTTTCAGAAATAGGGCTAATGCTCCCGGAGCTGCCACTAACAGTCACTTGACGACGAGTGATCCCAGCCCGCATGAGGTTGTGCACGGCAGACCGACGGGTGCGGGTAGCGAAATTTTTGCTTCCTTCGTGTTTCGACGTAGGTTTCTTGGCAAGCTCATCGAAGCTCGGTGGACCGCGAGGCTGCCGCACAGGATGCTCACCAGCACGGCCTTGGCCAGGACCATAAGCGCCGACCTGCGAAGCCATTGAAGGGAAATTCGACGTCTTGGGACCAGCAGACTTGGGGGGCTCATGGACCAACGTGGCAAGGCCATTGGCTGTGGTAGCAGCAGTAGCACCAACAAGCGACGTCGATTTCTTGTGGCCACGACGGAAAGCGTTTGCACTCGGAGGCGGAAGGGGTGCCGGCTGTTCCGAGCCAGACTCGAACCGGCGAGGAGGCGAGACATTGCGTGTCTGGCCAACGAAGGGCTCCGCAGGGGGAGGCGACACCTGCACACGAGGCGCGGTGATCGGAGAAGCTTGGCGCTGCTGTTGCTGGTACTGCTGTTGAAGCTGCTGCTGCTGCTGCTGTTGTTGCTGCTGGAGCTGCTGCTGCTGAAGCTGCTGCTGAAGAAGCTGGAGTTGTTGTAGCTGCTGCAAGTTGGCGTTGTACTGGTCAACAAAGTGGTTGTTCAACTGAGCGGCACCCTGGCCAACGTAAAGCGTCTGCTGGCCGGTCATGGGATCCACGACGGCATAGACGTTGCCAGCGGAAGCAAGGCCAGGTGTCGTAACCTGCTGATGCGGCTGCTGCTGCTGCTGCTGCTGCTGCTGGTACAAAAATTGTTGGTATGCGGCCTGCTGAAGAGCTTGCTGAGCACCAACGCCACTACCGAGGCCCAAATTCTGAAACTGCTGCTGGGCAGCCTGTACAGACATCAACTGCTGCTGCAGTCTCTGCTTTTGAGCGGCTAGGTACATGTTTGTAGCAACAAGCTCCGCATAATCGCTGCCTGCGTTGGTGGTTTCCTGCTCGTCGATCTGAATTTCCGGGGGCGCAAGGATCTGGTCGGGCGTGTAGTGCTGCTGGTTGTATGCGTTGGCAGCACCAGCATTGTACGTTTGAGCCTGGGCGAAACGCGGAAGCGAGGTCTTGGGACCGTTGAACGCGTTGTCGGATGCTCCGTAAAAACCCGGGACCCCGGAGTGCCGAGCCAAGCGCTGACCAGCAGGCGCAGCCGTGGCCGGCGACGGTGGACGGGGAAATGAGGCAGCAGTAGCCGATTTAGGCGCCGTTCGAAGGCCCGCGAGAAGATGCGAACGGCTCGTCCGAGGCGTCATAACAGTAGGGTCCTTGTCGGTAGCCGATTTGATCGAATCAAATGACAGCGGCTTGATGTTTTGGCCGCCGCGGCGGGAAGCCAGTCCAGAATTGGGCATGGCCAGACCGCTGGAGCCAGCAAAAGTAGGGTGAGACATCCGAGCGAGACCGCCTGCGTCCATTGCTCAAATTCGTCAAAGTGGATTGTTTGGTAATTGGAATGGAATGTAGGGTAACCCGGGTGTGGCGAATATCGAATTGCTGAAAAAAGGAAAGCTGAAGAACGCGAGATAACTCAAATACAATGGAAAAAACTAAGAAGCAACACGAAAGCGTCCAGATGTTGAAGCGTTTTTCGTATCGACCGATGCCAGAAATTAGGAAAGTTGGAATGCGTCAGGAATAAAAAGTCAAACAATATTATGTAGCGTTTTGTGGTGTATCTCTTCGAGCAAAATTAGGTCAACGAGTGCGAAAGTAGGTCGAATCGGCGAAAAACAGTGCGAAACACAAATCTAAAAATGACGATGCAAAAGCCGGAAAAAAACCCTTTCGATCCGAAAGCCAAGCAAGGATAGTGAACGTATAAGAGGGACGGAAGCCTCTGGCTGGGTACTGAAAAATGAGAAAGGATATCGAAAACGCAAAATTCGAGCTTCGGGGAGATCGCCGAAAAACAGTCTGTCAAAAGGAGCGGAAAGACCTGAATCGCCAGCAGATGTCGATTAATTTTTTTTTCTTCTTCTTTTGGTCTTGCGAGCGGACTAGAAAGTATGCGTCTGCAATGATATAGGAACGAAGACAAGTGGTTTTCGGTGGGATCAAGAATTGTAGCTTTTCGCAGGCCGAGAACGACAGAAGTCCTTTGTGTTCGAGATAGGTGTCGACGCTTGCCCGATGCGGCGCACTGTTCCGTTACACAGAACGTGGACGGAAAAAATCAACGATGCTGTTTCGCAAAGAAATGCCAACCGAGATCCGAAAGGGTCAAAAGAGCGAGACTGCGCAGAGCAATAGGCTTGTGTCGACGTGTGCAAAGTCGGTCGGGTTGCGGTCAGCAGAAACCGGTCGGTGCAAGAAGAAGCGGAAAAAACAGTAAAATACAAAAGAAGAAAATTAATGTAGTGTAATAAAAGAAGGATAAAAAATGAATGAATGAATGCAAGCAGACAGAAAAACTGTGTGCAATAAAAAAATAGAAGGTATGACAAAAAAGGTTGTGATAATCTCCCGAAGGTGTTTTCTATTCGAATGGAGTCGGGGGGAAAAGGTCACGTTTCGTCGATTCCGCCCGATCGAAGACGAAGGCGACGGCACTCGTTATTGTCTTGCCGGAGATCAGTCAGTCGACGATGGTTGGTTTGTATGCTTGTTCTTCTTGATGGTAGTGGTGGTGATTAGGTTTCTGCCGTAGTAAAAGAATCCGCAACAAAAATAGAAACCGCCGCGACGATTGCAAAAATTCGGAGGGAACGGAGGGAAAGGCAGATGGCAAAAGAAGAAAAGCGAAAGAAAGGAACAGGAATAAAAAAATAAAACCAAAAGAAAAAGAAAGCGTGGATGAAAGGAAAAGGAGAGAAGGGGGGAATCTGGCGATGGTTGAGGAACGAAAGAAAGAGAGAGAAAGGGGGGGAGAAATGGAGGAAGACAAAGAGAGCGAAAGGGAAAAAAAAAAAGAAGTCGGGAAAAAGAGAGAGAGAGAGGAAGGAAGGAAGCAGGAGACGATGAAAGAATCGGGAGATGGAACGGAAAATCGAAAACAGGGGCGAGAATGGCAGAAAAGGGTAAGGGGCACGCCAGAGAGTGGAAACGGCACCTTGTGATTGGCCAGGGGTTGGGATGGCGCGCTGGCAGAACAGTGGGGCCCTGCCGTTATTACCAGGAAGCCAGGACGCCAGAAAAAAAGAATAAAAGGGTGCTGCTATTGCACACTATTGCACATCATAAGGGGGGTCCTTGGGAGGAAAGAACGCACCCTTCACGCATGCTCTTTCCTCCTGTGCATCCACAAACTGCTTCACACGCAAAAGGCTAGAAGCGCCCGAAGCACGCTACATTCGCTTTACAGTGCAGCATCTGAGGGGATACAGTGTACTTTCGATACGGCACTGCCTGAAGCCCAGCGCGGATAAATCAACGTATTCTACATGCTCTTTCGAGCGTCCCCTCTAAACCGTTAAAATTACAAAAAGTTGCAAAACAAGAATTCCGGAACGTTTAGGGAGAACGTTCTCGTAAACGTATCTACGTGATGCGGAAGATTGTCGGCTCTGGGCGTCCACAAGCCTCCGATTCGAGACAAAACCAAACAGACGAAAAAAAGTACATCGTGTGGGATGCTCCACTTCACACCGTACGCATCCAGTGTGACTCGCAAAAGCAGCACATTCGGCGACAGCCAATCAGGAAGCGAGCCGGGGGGAAGAGAAGGGGAAAGAGCAGGTGGGCAGCGGAGGGAAAGGGGGGTTCAGATGTGACCAGATACTTTGGGGAACTGAAGGCTGTATGTACTTTCTGTGTAGTTTTGTATTATTGTTGCCTCCTACAAGTACTTTCACTCAGGGGGTTATGAAGTACCGCACGCGACCGTGCGTTCACGGGGGTAAGCGCGGTGTGCTCGCTTTGTTCGAAGCAGACCAATCAGAGGCGCCGTCTTCCAACGCAAGGGCGCCGCTCCTCGAACGCAGGATGCAGAACACGTATCAGACCCCTGTATTAACGTGCCTTGCTCCACGAATGATCGCACGCCGTTCGGAGTGCAACACGCTAGTAGAATACCGTGCGGAGATCGTCAAAATTCAAGACAACAGATACGGTATGACTACACAGCACGGACGAACGCTTCGTTTCAGACGGTTCGTCTGTGTTCACGGAGTCCTTAATACAGGTTTTGTCTTGTTAGGAATTCTAAATTCTGTTTTTTCTTTTGTTGCTCTGAACCGTTTTAGCACCATCAATTTCTCTGTTGTAAACAACTCCCTTCCACTGATTCGAAAAGTGGATGCATCGGATTCGGTTGCTTGACCCGCTTGACAGATCAGTTTGCAGATGCAACATTGATCGAGGGCCAATAAAGCCCATTTGACGAGCCAGCCATGGCATGTGCATCCTGCTACCGGCGTGGCCAGCGATGGGCGGGGCGAGCTAAACCGACAACCAAGACGACAAAGACGACAAAAAAGAAAAAAGAAAAAAAAACGGATACGTTAGGCCGTCCTGCAGAAGAGGCTCCGGACGAGTAGAGGCTTCAGATATGTAGATGGTCGAGTAGCTTGGTTCCGAACCCGAACGAATCTCCAAAAAATCTCTTGGTCTACCCAATGAGAACGCAGGGGATGCTACGTTGGCTATCGCAAGGTTTTGGCGTACATCGAAGAAGACGAGCCAATACGCGGCCTCACAGCCCAGGCGAGCCGTCACCCAAGCACCCACCGAAGCACTTTATTAATGGCCGTGTATCTTTGTCAAGCACACGATGAGAGTCTCTCGTTAATTTATGCCGCATTGTGGCGGCAGACGGGCAATGGACGTGGACTGCCCGCCTCATGATGTTTTGATAGGCCGTAATCACGCTGTCGGTGACTTTGGAACGAACAATGAAGCGGGAGCCGGTTTCCGTGAACGTGGGAAGTACAATTCAAGATAAACAGTGCCTAGACAAATTTCTGTTCGGCCAATCTCAAGACGCAATTATAGGACAACAACACAGAAAGGAAGCATTGGGTTGTGTGAGACCACATGTAATAATTGGATCGGACGTGCCATTCTGCTGAGAACTACGTGTTGTGAGCCCATCATAGCTATTTATATCACCTGGATTCAACGGTGTGGCCGGGCCTTTGTATCATGTAGATGGCTGCCGTGACCAGGATCACTCGATCTCTCGGTTCTTTGCTTGTCAGTCGGGAAGTATATCACCACGGCGGGCGTGCCATCCTGATTTTATGTCTCCCCTTTTTGTTTCTCTTATGATTTTTTTCTTCTTTTTTCCTTTTCCTTTGCTATTTCTATACCTCCTTCTTTTAACCTCGATCAATCTCCCTAGCACTATCCATAGAAAAGTGTTTTTTTGGTTGATATAGCAAAACAAACGAAAGATACCCAGATTCTTGCGGCATCTCAAGCAACCGAGTTACCTCGTTTCCGCGTCTGTGCCGTCGGTTTTTTTTGTTTGTTCCTTTTCTGTTGTCGTGGCTAAGTCAACAACTCCAAGAGAAAAAAAAAGCCACAGTCTGAAAGGCGAAATCGGCCGAACAGCATCTGCTACTTGCTATTCTTTTTTTCAGTTTATTCGTCGAGAACTAATGGAAGTGGATTCAGAAATTTCCAGAAGAAGAAAACAGCGGTCAAACGGCAATACTACGTGATAACAGAATGTGCTCCCATGCATCTCGCTAATGCAGCTAATTTGGCAGAAAAAAGAAACCAAACAAACCCCCTTTTCCATATTTGGCTTTTATCAAACATGGTTTGTTGAAGACTTTATAAACTAAGAAAGGTGCTAAAAGGGGGCAGAAAAAAATAACAAAACTAGGAAAACCAAAAATATAAACAGAAATAGATACAAAAAAAATGAGTCGTTATCATTACACTTTCCTCGTCCTTCCTTGACAAATCCCTTCCGTCGTTCGTCACCGCCCTCCCTTCCCTTGTTGATGCTGTTACGTATACCAGTCGTGGGTCTCGTGTTACCAAAGCCATATGCCCCAAAGATCATTTGCTCGCATATGAAGCTAAAAAAAAAATGCCACTCGCAAAAGAGATTCACCTTCCAACTTCCCACACAAACACGGTACCCTCCACACTTTACTGACGTTCAGAATAGACGTTCTTCGAGCGGCACGCTGTCGCCATAGGACCCACGACCCCCGCCGCGGGATTCGGCCTCCAAGCAGGCCAGGCATACGCCGCCGCCGTACACGCGCGTGTGCCGCCTCCAGACCGCCCCGTCGTCGTCCAGCAGCGAGATGACGTCGCCGCGGATGCCCACCCCACGTGCAATCTCTGCCGCGTCAAACGGTGGGACCACAGCGGCGGTGGCGGCGGTGGCGGCGGTGGCGGCTTCGGCGGCCGTGTCGTCCTCTTCGTCCTCTTCTGCTGCTGCGAGCGGGGACGATGGCAGGTCCGGCCCCGATGCCGGTGGATACGAAAACGCATACGGCGACGCGGAGCTGCCGCTCGATTGCGTCGTGACCGTCGTCTCGGACGACGCGGCGGACGACGCGCCCGGACTGGAAAACACCGGCAAGCTCGTACGGGGCGTCGCGCCGGCGTCGCCGTGCTGCGGTGCCGCTGCCCCCAACGAAGCAGCAGACGACGACGAAAAGGAACCGTGCGCAGCATCGACCGGAGCCGTGTCCGTGGTGTAGTCCGGGTTGGGCTGATGCATGAACGCGACGTGGGCGGGACTGGCCGAGGAGGGGCGGTCCGGCGCGGCCCCTGGGCCTACGGCGAGCAGAAGCGTGGTGGAGGAGGAGGAGGAGGAGGTCGACGACGACGCCGGTTGCGGCGAAGCTGCGCCCGCGTCCACCACGCCGCGCTTTTTCGGCATCTCATTGTGCCTGTGGCTGTCGTGTGTGTCCGCAGCAGAGCCTCTGGCGCCGCGACGCGCTTCGTCGTCTGGCATGGCAATTGTGTCGTCGCCGTCGCCGTCGTTGTCGCTGTTGTTGTGGTTGTTGTTGTGGTTGCTGCTGCTGCTCCTGCTGCTTACTTCACGTGACAACGTCCCATGCGCCGCCGCCGTTGCCAACCTGACCGAGAACGGAGACGGGTGTGCTTCTGTTGGATCTGAGTACGTCCTCTGTTTCTTGTCCTGTTCGTCTGGGTCCGAAAAATCCAACTTCTGGTCTGTCGGCGTCGCCTTCTCTCGTTTGCGCAGGAACCCGGCCCGGTTGGCAAACGAGGGAGAAATGGCGACCAGCCCAAGGTTGGCGATGCCGACAACCGCCGCAGCGAGAAGGAGCCAGTAATAATATGGATGCGCAGTGAGAGCGCCCTGCTGTTTCTCTGGCGCGCTGCTGACAGCGGTACTGTCAGGGGGCTGGGCAGCAGGGATGACGACGGGCATTACAGCGGCTGTCTGGTCGTGTGGGTTTGTGTGGAGGGTACGTGTGCTGTCCCTCGTGGTCTCCGTAGGGGAGAGAAGGGGGGGGGGGGAGTAGAGGAGGAGAAGGAGGAGATATGGTAAGGGAAGATTGCCTAAAGGAGCCAAGCGCTTACTTCCCTGCTCATCTGGTTTGTTCGGATCGGTTTGGTTCCTTGTGCCCTCTCGGACCTCGTGGGTCTGTTTTCCCGGTCCTTTTTTTTTACACCGAGGAGGATGAGGAAGCGGCGCTGCGAGGCAAAAAAAAATATGAATAGGCTCGAATAATAAGGGCAAAGTAAAAATTAAAAATAAAAAACTTGCCAAAAAAAAAAAAAAACTTGGAAGAAAGAGAAGAAAATATACGTCAAAATTCAGAACGAAGGCAACACGAGCAGGGTTGCTTCGGCCAGGGGGTTTGTCGTGTAAGTCGAGACCTTTGCGCTAGGGGCAACGAAAAAAAAATGGCGGGCGTAGGGCTGAGTGAGAAACGTAATAAGAAAAAATAATAACCGTGCCGGGGGAAAACGAGCGTGAAGACAACCCTGAAAGAGGCACGTCGTACATGGCGATACTAATATATATTTTCTTTGCAAGTTCCCTTTGTACGGAACGGAGGCCATGAGGCTGGAATGATTGACCTTCTGCACGCCGGCGACAAAGCCAGCTGAACTTTCAGGGGGCAAAAACAAAGACATTCTTTCACCGTGGAATATTTGCACGAACCACAGGGCAAAGGGCAAAGGCGAACAGAAACTAACAAAGCACGGCAAGAGTCTAGATGACGGGCAAACCGGATTTTGAAGCATGACTGGCAAAGATTGGCCTTTTGGATGAAGCTGACAAGATTTTAGTTCACACGATCAGGGGGGAGAAAGGGAGGGGGGCCACAACTCCACATAACTCGTATGTACGGAGTAATACATACATACAATTGTATGTACAAGTGAATGTTTTGCATACGAAGTACGACAGATGCATCGCATCGTACAGTTTGGCGTCTAGCCATCTTCCCGCCAGCGCGAATCAGGGCCATGCGGCGTCATGTCTTTCCCGGAAGGCAAAGACGCCATGGGAAAGGGGTACGAAGAAAAAAAAGGAGGAAAAAAAAAATGGCGCCGAAGATCACGCACAGAAGGCCCGGGACAACCGCGCCACACGAACGAATACCGAGAGAAAGGGGGCGTCTTTCTGGGAGAACCGGGACCATAAGCTTTTTTCTGCAGCAACGCCTTTTCCGAAGAAGAGGCTTGCTGCGCAGCGCCCTACGCTAAATCGCGCAAAGCCCGCCGAGTGCCTTCAGGCCAAGGTCGCGGAATTGATGAAGGGCACGCGTATATGTCGGAGGCTCGAAGAGTAGGCTAGTAGAATTAATAAAAAGAAAAGAAAGCCATCACGCGCGGGCAAAAGTTGCGGTCAACAAGAATACAGGTCAGCCAAAAGAGCCGCCTCGTGGCGACGACAACGACGGCGACGAAACGATTCGTTTACAAACGAGAACGAAAGTGGCTCCTCTTTTTAGTGATCAAATGGCCCGAAAAGGCAAATAAAAATAAAAATAAAAATAAGAATAAGAATAAAAACTTTCGGCCGCACTCGCGGAGACGCCCTCTCGAGAGAAGCGCGTTGAGGCGAAATCAGGCCAGCTGAACAAAGATTTGTCGCGTGCTCGGCTTCATTGGCCGTGCCACAGGCCAAAAAAATTTCTCCCAAAAAGCCAGAACCACTTAGTTGTTTTTTTTGCTTTTCCGGGTTCCTGTTCAGCAGGACCTTTGCATCCTCGTACGGGCCATATTTTACAGCGCATGCCATGCCGCCATAGGGCCCGTAGTGGCAAAAAAGCCTTACATGGGAGACGCTAGTGGTGCTGCAAGGAAGAGCCAGAAAAGCAATAAACAAGGAACAGAGCAAGCTCAGCTGCGGTCTTTTTTTTGTTTCTTTCTTTTTCCTGGTTTGTGGTGGCTGCATGCCTCTAAATAACAGCGCCGGCTGACCAAGGAACCACCTTTCCGCCCCCTCCCTTTTATGATTTTCTTTTTTTAGCCCACTTCTGCAAGCCTTGCAAGGCGCATGCATGTGTCAACAACTTAAAAAGGAGCTGGCCGAATTTGATGCACATCTTTTTTTTTTTTCTTCTTCTGTAGCTGATGAAATACAGTACGTGGCAATCGTATGGACCCGTGGCCAAACAACCCGAGAGAACGCATTTCTAGATCTCTGGCTTGCAGTCGACTTTGCTAGAACCCAGCTGGAACAAAAACCAAGCAAATGCCCGCACTCGTGTCGGCATCAGGCTCGTATTTTGTGTTATTGGTAGAATTGTCGGGGTTTTACGACAGTGGTTGTTGACGGGATAAGAGCCGCCAAAACGAACCGCTCCAAAACAGGGGGTTCCCGCGGCCTCGCCGCCTCTCGCTATATTGATGCGAGCTAGAGGGGAACTATTGAAAGCCACCTCAATACAAAATACGTAATTTGTGCATTTTCTTAACAGACAATTTTGAAGCCTGGGAGATTTTCGTGTGATGTTCTGAAGTCGTTTATTCCAGACAAATGCTGTATTGCATTACGCTCATACACAGCAACACGCTCGCTGCCTTTTCTTCGAGAGCATGACCTGACATGTGCCTTGACCAATGATGGTACCGGTTCGGCAGAGTCACTCCCTATCACAGCATTCCCCCTTTTTTTTCTTTGCCCCTTGTGATGCCGCTTCATAACGCGGCAATCTCCATGGGCTCCACGTCGCCGTTCCGCAGGCTGTCCGACGCCTCTTCTTCCATCATCGCAATCATGCCGTCAATGTTCTCCTCGAGGCTCTCGGCCTCGGGACCCAAACAGCTCCGCAACAGCCGCCGGTACTTTTCAATGTTGTCGCTCGTGCCGACGGCCGCGAGCGCCTCCACGTAGTCCGCCTCTGCTTGCCGCTGTTCCAACACAAGCTGCCGCAGCTCCAGCGCCAAACGGTGGCGCTCCTCCAGGGGCGCATCGTCCTCGGCGGACCCGGCGGACCCGTCCAGCGCCGGTTGTTGTTGTTGTTGCCCGGCCAGCTCGTTGGCCACGTCGGCCTCCACCAAGATGCGGTTTCGCCGCGTGATGAGGGCCACCAGCTGGTGCTGCACCTGCGCGGCTTCGTTGACGACCTTGGCGGCCACGTCGTCCGGCTCGATGCGCGCCTCGAGATCGGCAATCTCCGCGCGGATCGCCGTCAGCTCGCCTTGTGTGTTGCCGAGAATGCGCCGCGCTTCCCTTTCCGCCTCGGCCTTGTCCCGGAACTCCTCTTCGTAGCTCTGTGACAGGTCCTGGAACTTCTCCAGAACCAACGACGTAATGCGCGACTGCACCGTCGTGGCCGCCTCGGACTGGTATGGCACAGCGGCGGCTGCGGCGGCCGCCGCCGCGGCGGTGCCGGCGACTTTGCTTTGTAATGATGATGTGGTGGTTGTGGTGGCCTCGAGCAAGGCATCGCGGAACCCTGGACGCCGTTGGGAATCCGGCGCAAAGGGGGACGACGACCGCTGCGGGAGCGCGCGCGCCTTTTTGCTCGCGTTGAGCTCTTTGATGAGGTCCTCCGCCCGTACGCCGTCGTGGTTGGGGATGTCGGTGGACGCCCCGCGGCCGAGCAGCGCCCGGATGCACTTGCTCGCGTGTTTCATGGCCGCCAGGTGCACGGCCGTGTTGCCGTCGTTGTCCTGCGCGTCGATGAGCTGCTGCACAAAGTTGGGGTCGTGCGTCTCCTGCAGCCGGTTCAGGATGTTGTCGAGGTAGTAGCGCGCACACGACTGGCTGGTGACGCGCCCGCTCTTCATGATCGCCGCGTGGTGGATGATGCTGCACCCGGCGTTGTCCCGCGCGTCGACCGTCTCGAACAGCTCCTTGACCACGGCCGGAAACGTCTGCTTCTCGTAGCAGTTGGTGAAGCTGACCGCGCGCATAAATGGGGTTTCCCCGCGCTCGTTCTTGGCGTGCAGACTGGCGCCGAACCGCTTCAGCTGCTTCACCACCTCGACGTCGCCCATAGCGCACGCCCAGTGCAGCGCCGTGTGCCGCTCCGTGTCGATGACCCAGTTGGGCTGGAAGTTGGTCGGCGGGTCGGGCCGGATGGCGGGTTGCTCGTTCCGCGACAGAAGGAAGTAGTCCAGCAGCTCGTCGCCGTACACCGAGTGTTGCTGCTCCGTCAAATCCCGGATGGTCTCTTCGCGTTTTCGTTTGCGGTGCAGCGCCGTAAAATTTGCCAGTTCGTTCTGGTCGTCTTCCGCTGCGTACGACACGGACGCCACGGTGAGGTTGTCCGGCGTGTCGTCGTCGTTCATCGGCAGGTCGCTGGCGTCGAACTCTTCTTGAATGGGGGTAGCTGCTACGGCGGCTGTTTGTTTCCCTGTTAGCAGCATTGTATAAATAAGAAGAATGAACGGATGTAGACTGGGCCGATGCGAAACAAAAAGGTGAAGCTCAGCATTACACGTACCGTTCCATTTGGGCACCGCAGGGCGCACCCTCGGCGCTTTGGGTTTGCTTGTGTGCCTTGGCGCCGGCGGTGGGCTCACATCGCCGGGAACAAATTCGAAAATCTGCCGCAAACGATCATACACGTTGTTTCGTTGGGCCAACGCCTCGCCATGCTCGAGCGGAATCCACGTGCCTGGTGTACTCGGTTGGTGATGTTAGCGACCCGTTTCTCGCGAGCACAACCCACTTTCCGCTCCCAGGGTCGCTCGCAAACAAACAAACCTTGGTATTTCCCGTAGCCACCCTGGATTTTCTCGTGCACATCTTTCTGCACCTCCCGCTCGAGAATCCGTGTTCGCGCCGGCTTGTCGAAGCCGGCAGCTTTCAGAATATGTGTTGCGTTAATCCAGTCGTCGTGCCGCCGCCTCATCACATGCTCCTTCAAATCCTCTCCAAACTGGAACTCATACACCGGTATCTAAGCCAAAGCGAATGCCGTTAGCTAACAGAGAAAACCTCGACGGGGCGTGTTCGGTCCTCGTGCGACCCGACGGGTCATCCTCCGGAACAAATTAAAAAAACTTACTCCGCTGTATGTGGCACTGTACACGCCCGGGCCGCTGCCATCTTTCACCATGATGGACAAAGCAAATAAGACTGATTAAGGCAGAAAAGTAAGGAAACATGGAGAGCAACCCCTTGTAGAGGCAGTGCTATTTCTTGACGGCTCGCGGCGTGAGAGAGCGGACGGCGAAATGCGCTATGCTGGACGACAATCCAAAAAAGAAAAAAAAAACACCGTCGAAGCAATTCGTGAAATGCGGAGAGAACTATCACAGGAAGTGGCCGGGGTTATCAATTTTCGCAAAAGAAAGCATAAAGTAACAGGCGCGCGGTACACAGCTTTGAGGTGGATGGTCAGTGGTGTGTGATTGCGAAATGCGAAAAGAAGCCAGGGTGAGGTGAGGGTTTCGGCGCAAAGCGAAACGCGAGAACGCGTTCCCACGCGCGAAATCAATTAAACTATTTGGGCCTAAGGCAACAACTCGGCCCGCGGTGCTGCTGGCTCACTGTCCTGAAAAGTACGCGTCGCGTATCGCGCGTATTAGTAATTGCTACCTACATTCCTACCTGTTTTCGATCATCCAAATATCCAACCGGGTATACGCAACTGTTTGCATCTACGCTTTACAGTGCTTTTTGATTCCCACAGACTCATGATTTCCACAAGACCGATTCCGTAAGTGAAAAGGTGTCATATAAAAGGCCCAAAAACCGCCACACTGCACAGTTTGTACGACATTTTAGCGGGACTCGGGAAGAGAAAGCTTTTGATATTGGCTCCTCTCTTCTGTTCTTTTTGTTTGATAATATCGGTTCGAAGTAAGCAAAATGAAGCAATTTGGCCTACACCGTACCCATTTTCTCATACGTAGATATAGCAAAACTGCCCCTTGTTGCCCCCAAGCTGGTCGAGAAGATCCGTCAGCGGCACGGGCGGTGCCAGGAAGCCAAAGTCGACGATGATGTCCGCGGCTGCATTGCGCCGGCCGACCGGCTCCACCGCAGACATGGACATGGGCATGGCGCCCATTCCGGGAATGGCGTTGATGCGGTTGTCCGGGTCCTGCATCTGCCAGATCCACCACACGCGGTCAAGCATGCCGTGGTGGAAGTAGAAGGCCGGGTCGCCGGGGGAGCAGTAAAAATCCTAGTGTGTATTAGTACCCTTCTTTTTTGTTTTTTGTTTTTTTTTGCTTGGGGCTTTTGCGGGCAGTGCAAACTTACGCCGCCCGGGTCTCCTCCGATCATGTAGTGGCCGGCGTTGTGCAGCTGTGAACAGATTAGTCGGTGCATCTTGACAACTGAGGAAAGTGTGGTTTTTCGAGAAGGGAACTTAGTTACCCCCCAAGGATGGGTGTCGTTTTTCAGTTGCGGCTGGCCCAGGTACCGGTTGTAGAAGCTGTCGACATCCTTGTTGTCCATGATGAGCGAGTACGTGTAGTTGGCGGTGGCGCCGAGGGCCGAGTTGCGGTTCACGTCGCGGCGCAGGCAGCGCGGGTTTGACCCCAGCCCGTCCTCCCGGGGGTTCTTTGGTACATTGTTGACAACCGCCGCCTTGGGGCCGAGGCTAACCACCATGCTGTTGCAAAGTGCGTGCGTTAGTGATATGGTTGGACCTTTTTTTTTTTTTTGATAGCTTTCTGGACCAACACATACTCTTTGAACGGTCCTTCTGTGACACAACCACCGCCGCCGGCAGGCGGAATCTTGTCGTACGGCTTCCGGAACGGCTGGATGACACCGCTGTAGTTGCTGGGCGCACCATTGCCGCCCATGCTTGAGGCATTCCCGTTGAACATGGACGAGTGGATGGGGTCCTGTGCGTAACGGTCGTAGTTCATGTACTGGAAAACAGCTCGTTAGTGAACATGCCCCCGTAGGCATTACAGCTGAACAGACCTCGTTTGCTGCGTACTGGTTGGTAGCCGGTGTATCCGCATTCCTCGCGGAGGGCCTTTTCATACGTCCAGATAAAGTATTTGTGACTGGCGAAGAGATGTTGCTGAGTATGTATTAGTTGCGAGGTTTTGCCATTTTTTCTTTCATGACGCGAAAATATCATACCGGGTCATGAAGCATCATTGCCTGGGTCATGTGGAAGGCAACAAAGTCGTCGAAGCGGCTCACGGCCCCCGGAAACTGGTCTTTGGGCGCTTTGGCAGGCAGCTTCTGCAAGCAGAGGACAGCCTTGATGTACTCCTCCCGTTCGGGAACGCTGAGATCGCTCCTGGTATGTTGCGTCAGTTCGTGTTCGCAGGCCTGCCTTTACAGACGCAACAAGGTGTTTTTGGTAGACAAACCATTCCCTTCGCACCGCCGCATTCTCGACGGTGCAATGTGTTTTGTTTCCTTTCTTCTGCTGGAAAGCTTCAACGGTCGGCATCATCTGCGCCTCAAGGTTGTCGACTACGTCCAGAGGAAAGAGGCCATTGCGAACACTTTTAGCTGTTAGGACATGTTTTCTCTGAATTTTTGAAAAGCCTAGGTTAGCAAGATCCCTGAACCCGACGGCAACTCACGGTTTGTTTGGACCTGCTACGGCTTCCAAGGCAAAGAAAGCGAGGAGCAGACAAAGTTTGGCAGCCATGGCACGAGCGTTGCCGTCGGCACGACGGCGAAAACAGCAAACTCTGAGAATGAAGAAATAGATTTAAAGAGCTAATGAAGAACGAGGAAATTCACGGGAGTCGCCGAAAAGAGTATTGAACGATACATGCTGGAATATCTACCTATGTCTTCCTTTCTATATAACTCGGAGGAATATGACAACCGACAAAAGGCTCAACCCTTCCGTCGCTAATTTTATTTTTATTTCATCATCATTAATAGATACACACACTCTTTTCTTGAAGGAGCTATGTAGTATTGGCGCGAACAGAGCACCATGCATAGATTGTCTTTTTTACTTCATCATTAAAGGATATACACGTATTAAAGTAGAGGCAAGGAACTAAAAAAAACAGGTAAGCTTCTGTCCGCTAACCATCCAATATACGACATAATAAAGAAACAACCAACAAATGGCAATAACTGAAAAGGCGTAAGAACTATTTTGCACAAAAAGACATAATAAGCCACATCTTTACACCCAGACGACGCCGTGGTAAATGCCGGCAGCAGAAAAAAACGTATGAGCACAATAGAAGAAGCCAAACAGAAAACAAATCATAAGCTTTAGCCGCAGTGTCCTTTATTTTCTCTATTATGGTGTCTCGGCTAATAAAGGCGATATAACATAGGGACAGTGCCGAACGGCTGACGGCAACCTGATATTTGAGCATGTTTTTCAACACATGGCCCTCATTTATTGTGACTAGCACAAAGGGAAAAAGATGGTCTGATTGGATCACGGCCCCTGAAGGAAACAAGAAGCTAAACCAAAAGTTCCGGGGCGGGTTTTGACTTGTGTTTGGGCTGTTTCCCTTCTGAAATAAAACGGCGATAAATGCAGGCAACTTCTAATCATTTAACTTTGAAGACGGGGGGTTGGCGGCATGCTTTGGCCGGTTGCTAGCATGTAAATTTTCTTTATTAGTGTAGGGGAATGTACGGTCTGCCATCTTGCGCATCTTGAAAATCATCTCGGACGTCCAGTCGTGTAGACAAAACTAGTTTCGTCCAACTACACACTTTTCAACGCAATACGATTTTTATTTTTAATTTTTGCAAATTTCAGCTATCAAATTAATGAAACGAATTGACCGACATATAATATTTTACATTCGGAGTGAACAGCAGCTCGAAGGGGCGATATAGAGGTACAAAGCCGCTGGTCAAACCTAATATTATACATACATGGGCGGATACGCAATGGAGTCATGTAACAAATACCATGCCAACCGCTACGAGGAAACAATAAGGGTAACCGGCAAAGAGCCAGCCACAGGAAATTCATAATAGCGGTGCTTTGTTGCAGCTGAATATCGTTCCAACTTCTTCGGACATTGAAGGCATATCATATTAGGAGTTCACTGGTTGATTTTTGTCTATTTTCGACCGAGACACCACTCAGGTTGTTTTCCTGTTAATCCATACAAAGACTCATCTGTAAACTGCAACTTCATAATACACCGTATAATACATTCCTATCAGAATACAACCCCTTTACTTGGAACCTCCCTTGCGGCCAGCCTCGCGGGCGCGCTCGCTGCCGGGCTCAAACGAGCCGCTGGAAGCTTGGCCACCCATGGAGGCGATGTCGTGCTGTGGTAAGAAGGTAGGTTAGTCGACACCTGGTTCATGATCGTGGGTTTCCATCCATGGACAAAACAGCAGCCCCCGCGGCAAAACATACCTGCTTGTCGGGGTCCATGCTGGCAAAACCACCCGTGTGGCTTGCCTGGCCACCCTTCTGCGCGGCTCCACGGACCTCCTCCTTAGGGCTACACAGAAAAGAGATTAGCAGGTGTGAAGAAAAAGGACGAAAAACATAAGAAGGGTTGGCCCCCCTTCCGGCCCCCAAAAACGGTAGCAAACATACCGGTTGGCAAAGTTACCGGGGTTGTCAGCCATTTTATCGGTAATTTATTGTGGTTATAGATTGGTATTCCAAGACGAATTTTCTTTAATTTGGCATTAGTTTTTTCAATTCGGTTCACTTTGATCAAACAACGACATTTGGGAACCTCAAGGTCGACCGGCCCGGAGGTATTTATGTCGGTGACAGGCACGTGATACATCGCCGATTCTCCCGTTGCTGAGTTTCCATGACGACACGCATCGCCGCCGTGGATCATCGAGTGATGTTAGGAAATGTCATACCTTGTTGGCACTCAGCTGTAAGGTGTAACGCTTTTCTTTTGATTCTGAAAGAGAAACAAATACGGTTGGAAAAGCCGATCTGTGGAAACAAACATTGTGGACGCCGTGTGGTCGGAAGCTTGCCACTGATATTCGACAACGGCGAGTTATTTCATCATCGAGTTTGGTCTTACGGTGGATATCACCTAATCTCGGCCAGCGAAAGCCAAAAAAAAACAATGGGTTCCGTCAGTGCTACAGTGCCTAGAACAGGGGCTACGGCGTCCACAACACAGACGTATACGAACTGATGGCACAACACAACGGACAGTATACGACGCTGAGTTTTCTTTTCCTGGATCGGCGAGCTCGACGAAATCTAGACACCTTACAGTGAAGTTGGTTGTTTTAGTTTTTAATGACGCTCGCAAATGATCGATCTTTCCAGGCCATTGACCCATACTTTAGCTGAGTTCAAGGCGAAAACAGAAGTAGAGGCGAGTCTGTCCTGTGACGTATTGTAAAATAGTTAAATCAGCTCGGTGTGATAATTCTATGTGCGGTGAGAGACAAACAAACAAAATAAATGATCCGTCTTCTAGCACACACATCTTCGCGGAGGCGACAATCTCTCACTGGGTCTCTACACGACCGTTTCCGCCCCGTCGTCGTTGGAGGTTTGCAGCGCTTCGGCTTCTTTGCTCTCCAGAGCACCTGGCTTGGTAATGTCTACGCCCATGCGCATGGCCTCCATGGCCTCGGCCGCCGGGCCTGTGAACCACCGGTGGGCCCAAACGACCCAGCTACCAATGGCAAAGATGCCGATGATGCCCACGGCCACCACGGTGTAGTTGAGCGTCTGGTCGGTGACCGGGTTGGTCGCGGGCAGGCAGAACACCACGGCAATGCAACCAATCCACGTACACGCGGCGGCCGCAATGGGCCGGCTGAAGACGCCAAGGTTGAAGGGCCCCTTCATGGCCACAAAAGACTTTTGCCAAATCAGCCCAATCAAGATGGGCAGGCCGTAGCTAATGTACAGGCCAATGGTGGCGATGGACGTGGCGGCCGAAAAGGCCACGGCGGAGCCCAGCGAGGGCAGTGCGAGGATGAAGGCCAGCGTGGCGGCCAGCCAGACCGCGCGGACAGGCGACTTGAAGCGGGAGTCCACGCTGTGAAAGAAGGGGTGCTGTGAGCCGCTTAACATGCGTGCCCCTTCGAGTAAAAATGTGAAGGATGATGTTTTGGGTGAGGGGAAATACTTACGATACCGCCGTCACGGGCGAACGCAAACATCATCCGGCTGTTGCTCGTCATGCTGAAGAGGCCACAGTGCCATACACAAACTTTCATCATGTAAGCTGCACACATCATATACTGTGTTGCAGATACCGAGGAGGGTTGAGACTTACTCATAATGATGCTGAAGACCCCGAGTGCCCCGTTCTCGCCAAAAACGTCGACGAAGATCTGCAGAACCGGCTGGTCGTACTGGCTGCTCAGCGTGCCCTGGAAGTCCTGGACCGAAAACAAGAACGCCATCAGGACGAAAAAGCCAAACAGGGCGCTGAACCCGACGCTGGACACCACGCCGATCGGGGCGCTCCACGACGCGTTTTTGGTCTCCTCGCTCAAATGCGCAGACGCGTCGAAGCCTTTACCATGGTTTGGTTGGTCAGCGGATGCACATGCAAAAGATCCGGAAACGATGGGTTTGAACGCCTTACCTGTCAACGTATACTGAGACAGCAGGGCGCCACACAGGGCCAAATACGCTGGGCTCGCGCGAATGCTCCAACCTACAGCGCCGTCCACGCCCGTGCCGTCGTAGAACGTTTGAAACACAAAGGCCGCCGGCTGGTGCGTCGGCGCCTTGGCCAGCACCGCGATGCAAATAGCGCTGACACCCGCCGAGTGCAAAAAGATGGACGTGTTGTTGAGGTACTTGAGCACGCGCACGCCAAAGGTGTTGACGAGGGCGTGCGACACGAGGATGGCGGCGTAGATGCCGATGGTCTTGCCGGGCGTCGGCGTGTACGTGGTGCTCTTGACGCTGGCCGCGGTGGCGATGAGCCCGGCCAGGCCAAACGAGATGCCCGTGGTGACGGCGACCTGGCCGAGCAGGTTGAACCAGCCGGTGAGCCAGGCCGCAAACGGCGACCAGCGGGGCGGCGCCAGGAGGGCCGCCCAGAAGTACGGCCCGCCGCTGGTCGGAATGGCTGAGACGATCTCGGCCATGGCGATGGCGACGAGCAGCGTGCAGAAGGAGACGAGAATCCAGCCGACGGACATGACTGAAGAAGCAGTGGGCAACGTCAGTTAGGTGGTCCAGCTCGGAGGTGTGTTTCGATTGGCAAAAAAAAAAAAAATAAAATAAAAATCATTCCGGGCCGCGCCGCTGCCGGGCCAAGATTCGGTGTGAATGTCCGGACAGCGGCCGCCCCGAACGAAAGACAGTTTCCTTCATTAAACGGAGAAGAGTTCACGTACCCGCCGGTCCGCCCGTGTTTAGGCCATACGAGAAAAGAGTTGTTATGCCCGTGATAACGCTCTAAACAGTAGCTTGGTCAACAAACGGTGCGATGCGTCCCACCCCTTCTTCAATCGTCAGGGGGCCTCCTGCGTACAATGATAGAGAAAGACACGCCGAAATTGTGCGCAAGGCCCCAGTCGCGACGGAGCTCCTGCTTGTAGCCAAAGCTTGCCAGCCGGTTCTCGTCAAGCTCGTCAACCGTGCCCGGGGGACGGCCATCTGAGTTTTTTGCCATGGTAAACACTTTTCTCGATTCGTTTGCACCAGCTTTGAACAGCACTTTTATGTTTTTAACTAGGCCAAACTGAACATTGAAGAACACCGGTTTTATCAAAGAGGGAAAATAAAAGAAGGGAGAAGATCTAGACAGTATTGGATGATCGAAACAATATTAGACAGGCTACGCCATTTTCTTTACGGCAAGATAAGACGGCGTATCGCGGCAAGGCCAGCCAAGAAAAAGGCGTCTTCGTATCATCTGGATCAACAAACCAAAATTCGCGTGAGGCCAATTGGCAAGTGGATCGAATTCAATGTGGGTGGCACACGGTAGACGGACTCTGCCGGTCGCTTTTTTACGAGGCAATAAGTAAGTTACTTTTAAGGTTATTGGTACCTCCCCTCCACCGGGCGTGCCGGCTTGTGACTATCATAGGCGGCTGTCTCAAGTGATAACAGGGCTTGCTTTGTAGTCGAGTGAGGCAAAAAGCCTGCTAGAAGTGCTTTGATCTTGATTTTCTGGGCATTAGCAATGAGAAGAGGAAAAAGGGAAAGTCAAAAGCAATACTCGGCTTATCGCGTATTGTGGATACTACCCCAGAAAGGAAGGTCGGCCGCAACTAATACCCCACAGGTGCTCTAGCGCCGGCAAACACCTGGCAAATTTTAATGCCTGGATTGTCGGGAAGAACAAACTTCAACAAGTGGTCCACTTTTTTTTTTTTTTTTTTTTTTTGGGAGTAAAGATCTTTCTCGAGACAGACCGTTTTGTACCGCAATCAGCCTCGTCTTAACGCGCCCCAACCATGCCATTCGTAACCGAGATTACGGCAAAGCCCATTATGGGTGAACATACAACCCCGTCGGAGCGAAAGCGGCACCGTGACGGTGTCGACGACTCGCCAAGAAAGGCAAAAAAGCCGCGAGATGCCGTTGCCTCGACGAAGCGGGAGCCAGCATCTGGACCGGCATTGCCCGCAGACAAGATCCAACGAGACGACCAATCCGGGACCGACGATGACGACCAAGGAAGCCAAAGGCTAGTCAAGCAGGAAGAGAACGGCAAAGTACGAAAAGACAAGAAGGAGAAGAAGGAGAAGAGGGAGAAGAAAGACAAAAAGGAAAAGAAAGAGAAGAAGGACAAGAAAGAAAAGCGAGACAAGAAGGACAAGTCCCCCAGAAAAAAGATTGTGGCGTTTGCCGAAGAGGACGTGGCAGACGCAGCCGCAGCTGCAACGGAGACCGCCCACGATGCCAAGGTTGTCTTCCCCTTCTTCACCCAGACTATCTCCCTCTGGGTCCCGCTCTACCCGGTCGGCTTTGACCGCCCCGTCTCTGCCGTCGCCGAGCAGCATCTCGACGGGCTGGTCAACCACTACGCGCCGCTCCTCGGCGGATACCTCCTCGCCTACCGCAACGTCAACCTGTCGGCCAAGTCGGTGCGCGCGGACCCGGCCGACCCACCCACGGACGCTACGCCGGCCACGCTGGTCTCCGTCGATGAATACGCTGTCGGTTACGGCTGGATGACGGCCGACGTGGACCTGTTTGTGCCCAGCCGCGGCGCGTGGCTCGAGGGCGACCTGATCCTGCAAAACGAAGGCGCTATTGGCGTCAACTGCTGGGAGAAGTTCAACGCGAGCATCGAGGCCGCTCGTCTGCCCCGGGGGTGGACGTTCGTCGAGCAGGACTCCGCGGGCGCCGCCGACGCCACGGACGCTGCGTCCGAAGGTGACCACAACACCGATGGGGCGGACGCGCTGCCGGCACAGATGCACACGACGGGGTACTGGATGGACGCGGCGGGCAAGCCGGTGGCCGGCAAGATTCTGTTCCGCATCAAAGATTTCGACGTGGGCCTGGCGGGCGACAACGGCTACCTCGCCATCGAGGGGACGATGCTGCGCGCCGACGAGGAGCGCGCCCTGGTGCTGCAGGAGCGGGCGCGCAACCGCACGGCAAACGGAAAAGCGCGGCGGCAGCTGCCCGAGTTCAGCATTACGCAGTTTGGCAAGGAAGACGAGGAAGAGGACAGCGGCCAGCGGGTGGAAGTATACAAGGGCAGCCGGCCGGGGACACCGGACGACTGAATGCGGCGGCGGCGCAACGATGTGAAAGAAAAGTTTTTTATGGTTTGCATGGACAGGGCGTTGCATTATTTCTATTTTCTATTATTTTATTTTTATTTCATTTTCCCTTCCGAAGACGTCGTTTCATGCGATATTCTCGTTTCCTATGTTTCTCTGTCTGCTATTTCAGTTTGGACAATGCTCCACAGCCGGCTTCTATCCGATCAGCAGCCAACACGGAAATTGAAAGGAAATTTCGAGAATGCCCCGCTATTTCGCCATTGCTAGCCATTGCGTTTCGCCGCATTCTCGTCCGATCCAGGGAACCCGGGATTTATAAGTTCTGTCGTATCCTGCGTTGCATATACGGAGTCGTAAGTCGTATTACTTTGCGTCACACACTTCCCCCCCTTCCTTTTATAGACTCGTCTTGCGCTTGTCGCAAAACGCCTGTCCCCGGCCGCCGTTGTATCGTCCTCACCAAAAGCCCTCGTCTCCTGTCCGACACAGCAACAGACGACACCGACGCCGACTGGTATATTACCCTCTGCATCATGGCCTCCTTCGTGCCGACCCGGCTGCTTATCGTCGGCGCCACGGGCGCCATCGGCCGCTACATCACCGAGGCCATCCTCGCGGCCAAGCCCCCCTTTCCGCACGTCGCCATCTTCACGTCGCCCAACACGGTCACGAACAAGGCCGACCTCCTCCAGACATGGAAAGCCCGCGGCCTCGCCTCCGTCGTTGTCGGCAACGTGCACAACGAGGACGACGTGCAGCGCGCGTACACGACCGAAAAGCCCGACACCGTCATCTCGTGCCTCGGCCGCGACGCCCTGCAGGTCCAGGAAAGCCTGCTGCGGCTGGCCGACGCGCAGGGCAGCCCCGTCAAATGGGTGTTCCCCTCCGAGTACGGCACCGACGTCGAGCACAACCCCTCGAGCGCCACGGAGAAACCGCACCAGCACAAGCTGGCTCTGCGCAAGTACATCCGCGAGCAGATCAAGAACGTGCAGGTCACGTACCTCGTGACGGGCCCCTACTTTGACATGTGGGTCAACTACACGCCGGACACGCAGCCGACGGGTGGCTTTGATCCCGCCGCGAAGCGCGCCGTCGTGGTCGGCGACGGTGAAGGGCGCGTGGGGTTCTGTACCATGCCGGAGTAAGTGATACAGCTTTGTCTCTCTCTCTCTCTCTCTCTCTGTCTCTCGCAACAGAAAAATACAAACGCAATAGAACGTCAGCAATGCTAACCCACCTCTCAAGTGTGGGCAAATTTCTCGTGGCGTCTCTCCGCCACCCCGAGGCCTCCTTTGGCAAGGCCCTCAAGGTGCAGTCGTTCGTCGTCACGCCCAACCAAGTGCTGGCCGAGTACGAGCGACAAACCAATGCCAAGTGGACGGTGACCAGCACGCCGCTGCCGCTGCTGAAGGAACTGGAAGCCAAGGCGTGGGCCGCGAAGAACCCCAAGGCGACCAGCTTCACGCTCCGCCGCATCTGGGCCGAGGGTGGTACGCTCTACGACAAGAACGACAACGAGGTTATCGGCATCAAGCCCGGCGACGCCGATAGTCTGGAGACGGCCGTCCGGAGGGCGCTTGAGAAGTGAACAAACATCATGTAGAAAGTTCAATGCACTCATGCCTTGATGTCAGGTCCAGATGCATGTTGCTACGCTTGATGTGTCTTGATGTGTGGGACTCAATGTCAGCAGTGACAACACTTCCCTCGGAAGCCAATGAATGGAGATAGAGAGTACTTGTAAGCGGAAACCGGTCTAAATACGAATCAATACAGAGTATGTAGCAAAATGGCTACTTTCAGAATCAGCGGTTTTGCGGCTCGAAGGGCCTGATTTATTACGTAATACAAACAAGCCTCCTGAAATGAGGGCGCGGCTGCAGGAGCTCCAATGTGCCTTCCTAGTGGCACACGACGCCTTCTGTATTCTATGCCGTCGTAACAATTTCGGGAGTGCTCTGTTTTGGTTTCTTTCTCGACACGACAACATGCACTTTACGGTTCTTTCGCTTACGTCTATTCTGTAACACCCAGTTTATTTGATTTTTTCATTTGCATTTCTTTCAGGTCGAGTTTCTCTCGGTCGTCGTTATCCACAGCATGCCTTTAAACGGGCTGCGGCGCTTTGTCGCCGACATTACGCCCTTTTTCTGCCTTTTGCTGGCTATCGTCACGTTGGGCCCCCACCAGTTCGGCTTTCATTTGGTGCGTGTTTTGCAGAGACGAGCCTTGTCGTGTGGAGGGTGCCGTCGTTGTGGTCGATCGCCTTTGCTAATCCGTGTGTCTCTCCCTGGACTGCAGGCCGAGCTCAACGCTCCGCAAGATGTTATTACGTGCCGCAAAAAGAACATTCGAGGCGCCGCCACCCAACCCTCACACTCGCTCCGCGGCCTTCTTTCGTCGGGCCTCATCGAATGCATCCCCATGAACGAGGCGGCCTTTGCGACGGCGTCCTCCATTTTCACCGTCGGCGGGCTGGTGGGCGCCCTGGCAGCCGGACCCATCTGCAGCCGCAAGGGACGCCTGCTCTCCATGCGGATCACCGCGACCATCTTCTTGCTGGGATCGATTGTGGAGACCCTGGCGGAGTCTGTGGCCACATTGGCCGTAGGCCGTGTGCTGAACGGCATCGGCGCCGGCGCCTCCACGGTTATTGTGCCGCTGTACATCAGCGAGGTAGCACCGGCTGCGTCGCGAGGATTCTTCGGCGCCTTTACGCAGATCACGGTCAACATTGGCATCTTGCTGACCCAGACGCTGGGTTATTTCTTAAGCCACGGTACGGCCTGGCGGCTCATCCTCGGCACGGGCATTGTGATCGCCATCGTCCAGTTTCTGGGCTTGCTCGTTGTCCCGGAAAGTCCCGCCTGGCTCGTGGCGCACCGGGGCGACGTGGTCCGCGCGCGGCGGATCCTGCAGCGAATCCGCGGCGCCAAGGCCAACTTGGACGGCGAGGCCGCTGACTGGCCAGCTAGTGAGGGGACGGCGGCGCCGGGAGCGGCGGCACCGTCCCTGCCTGCAGAGGAGCAGGGCTTGCTGGACCCGAACGAGGCCGATGCCTACCCGGAGGGCGGCGTGGACGAGGCCGGGGGTGTTGTAGCGATGGCGCCACCGCCGTCACCCAAGCTTCGATTGGCCGCCGTTGGCAAAAGACACAACACCTCTGTGGGCTTCTTCCAAGTTGTGCGGGATCCGCGCTACCGCCCAGCCATTGTGGCTGTCATCGGCATCATGTTCGCGCAGCAGGTGTGCGGGATCAACTCCGTCATCATGTATTCCGTGTCGTTGCTGAACGGCATGCTGCCCGTCAGCTCGGCGCTGCTTACCATTGTCATCTCGGTGGTCAACTTGGTGACGACCATCGCGTGTGCGCCTCTGCCCGACCGGCTCGGCCGCAAGGCCTGCCTGATCTATTCGATCGCGGGCCAGGGGTCCAGCTCTTTTGTCCTGGCCTTTTCCATTGTATATGAGGTCAAAATTCTGTCCGCGCTGTCCGTTTTGGCTTTTGTTGCCTTTTTCGCCGTCGGCCTCGGACCGGTGCCCTTCATCATGGCCTCGGAATTGGTCGGCCAGGAAGCAGTCGGTGCTACGCAGTCGTGGGCCTTGGGTGCGAATTACATTGCTACCTTCCTTGTTGCGCAGTTCTTTCCTCTCGTCAACAGCGCTTTGAATGAGTGCTTTGGTCGCGCCGGCTGGGTGTACATCTTGTTTTCCGTTTTGGCGATGCTGTCGGCTATTTTTATTGCCGTGTATGTTCCCGAAACGAAGGGCAAGAAGAACGCCGACGAGGTGTGGGGGCGGACGACACGCGTGGATTGAGATTTGACACAGCAAGGCGTTTTCGAGGAAGCTTGATTTTAGAGAGCGTTACTGGGAATGCTTTTGGGAAAGTTTGAGGCATGGTATTGCCTTTTCGTTTTATATTTCCTTGTCGTATTTTTCTTTTTTTCCGTTGCGGATACGACTTGTCATGGCTAAGCAGCATTTTTCATTGACTGATTTTACCTTTTTGATTTCCTTAATTTCTCTGCATTATTCCCGAAATGCTCGCGTGTTTTGGATTGTTTGATGCAGCAGGCTGACGCCGGCCTTGACGCCGTCCACAACACACATACGGCGCCCTGCCTCGTCGCCGTATTGCTCGCGGACCACGTCCCGGATCAGCTTTTCCAGCCCGGCCATGCCCGCACATCCCATGACGATACACCCCACGTTGCCCGTCGCGAGAAGCCGTTGCGTGGCGTCCCGTAGTTTCTGATAAACAACGGTCGGCGGAATGCCGCCGTGAAAGTCGCCTGCGTCCAGGCCCGTGGAATACACGCCGGCAAACTTCACGTTCGTCGTCCCCTGCCCCTGGCCTAGGAACGCACGAACGCCCTCGCACAGATGCTTCTCCCAAAACGTTCCCGTGGTCACAATGCCCCACGTTTTTGGTGGGCCGTCGCTCAGAGCATATGGTGGAAGAAGGGCCAGCGCGGTCAAGATGCTGGATTCGAAGATGCCCGTCACGAAGATGCTCCCAGCGAAACGCTCGCCGAGTCGTGCCACCAGGGGGTGGACACTATAGCAAGCCACGAGGATGGCGTCATAGCTCTCAATGTCACTCCGCATAGCCAGATCAGCCACCACGATCTCTGTGCTTGCATCCAGGTCGCCGCCGTCGTTGATGCTGGCTGGACTGTTTTGGGGGGCCGTATAAGTGTCTATCTCCAGCGACTGCGCTTCTCGGTAAGCTACGCTTAAACATGGCAAGACCTCGAATCAAAACATCAAAAGAACTAGGATATGAGAGGCAAAAAAACATAAGCTGTATATAGACATCCTTAGGCATACCTGAGGGAGGTCGAGGCCGCGAACGGCCTCTTCCATTCCGTGCGTCATTTTATGGGACGAGTTTGGATTGAGCAGGAGAATCCGCATGGCATCTTGAGAACGAGCCTGTAAGGGCATTGTATCGTATGTCAAATGCTTTTATATGTGCATTGGTCTTTCTAACTACTGGGTTTTAGAATAACTTCGCCTGCTTGGATGCCGACGTTTTTATGTAGAGCTCAACAGCTTGTTATCTTCGGAGTACGAACGACCTTCTCCGTAGCGTATTACTACTGCTGGGTACGATGATCTCCGCGACTTGTGTCGCTGATAATGTGCGGGGTCGCCGGCGCGCCATAACAAACCTATGCTGACGTGGTTCCAGCGTCACGTGTATTTTTAACTAAGCTTGTAGCCTGGGTGGTGGTGGTTGACCTGCGCCCTCCAGACCCCACTAACCTGAAGTTCCCAACATCCCGACCACAACGTTCCTTTGCATTGGACAACAAGACGACGGCATTCTTCCGCAACTCGCGTGTGAAATTGGCTGTCCGAGCAGGCGCCGCCAGTTTGTGAACCGTCCACACGTTTTGTTCCTCGTCAAGATGGCAGCTCCGCCGCCCATAGGTACGAGTTTTCCCCATTGCGTGCGGCCGACGCGAACGCCGTTGTCCGGGCCGCGGACCGCCGGCATTCTCCCGCACCCCTCCCGTCTTGTTCGCTGAACAGTTCCGCTCATGCTCTGGATTTTTGTAGTGCTCGATGGCGGCACCGGCTTTCTCAAGGTCGGCTATGCAGCCCAGAATTTTCCCGAGTTTCAGTACCCCTCCATCGTCGGTCGGCCTATCTTGCGGACGGAGGAAAAGGGCGACAACGATCTGGTCATCAAGGATATTATGTGCGGCGACGAGGCCGCAGCGGCCCGGACGATGCTGCAGATCAGCTACCCAATGGAGAACGGCATCGTGAAGAAGTGGGACGACATGCAGCATCTCTGGGACTACACGTTTTATGAGAAGATGAAGATCGACACACAAGGGCGCAAGATCTTGCTTACCGAGCCGCCTATGAACCCCCTCAAGAACCGCGAGCAGATGTGCGAGGTCATGTTTGATCGCTACGGCTTCGGCGGCGTGTACGTGGCCATCCAGGCCGTGCTGGCCCTCTATGCGCAAGGTGCGTTCCCCCCCTTCCAACCAAGGTGTTGATCCGTGTTTACCCAGTTTCTCTGACACCTGGCAGGCCTTTCGTCGGGCGTGGTCGTCGACTCGGGCGACGGTGTCACGCATATTGTCCCCGTGTACGAGTCGGTCGTGCTCAACCACCTCACGCGCCGCCTGGACGTCGCCGGCCGCGACGTGACCCAGAACCTCATTGCGCTGCTGCTGCGCCGCGGGTACGCCCTCAACCGGACGGCCGACTTTGAGACCGTGCGCCAGATCAAGGAAAAGCTGTGCTACGTCTCTTACGACCTCGAGCTCGACAAACGCCTCAGCGAGGAGACGACCGTGCTGGTGGAGAGCTACACGCTGCCGGACGGCCGCGTCATCCGCGTGGGCAGCGAACGGTTTGAGGCGCCCGAGTGCTTGTTCCAGCCGCACCTGGTCGACTGCGAGCAGCCCGGCATCGCCGAGTTCCTGTTCAACACGATCCAGCAGGCCGACGTCGACGTGCGCTCGTCCCTGTTCAAGGCCATTGTGCTGTCGGGCGGCAGCAGCATGTACCCGGGCCTGCCGTCGCGCCTGGAGAAGGAGCTGAAGCAGCTGTGGCTGACGCGGGTGCTGGGCGGCAACCCCGAGCGGCTGAGCAAGTTCAAGGTGCGGATAGAGGACCCGCCGCGCCGGCGGCACATGGTCTTTTTGGGCGGCGCCGTGCTGGCCAACATCATGGCCGACAAGGAGTCGATGTGGGTGACAAAGCAGGAATGGGAAGAGCAGGGTCCACGCGTTCTGGAAAAATTGGGGCCGCGATAGGTTTTTTTTTTGTTGTGTTTCTTGTTCTTTGTCTTTTTATGCGTTGTACTGTAGTTGAGCCGCAGAGACTAGAATCTGAGCATACAAAAAGAAGAAATGAAAAAGCTCGATATTTTGGTAGGTTTTATATGCTTTATTGAACAGAGTCATAATACTGCGTATGAGAAGCTCAAGATGAGGGTGCCTACCGACTCATAATGAGGTTTTGGGTGGTGGATGCCCGGAATTTACAGCGGGACGTTGCCAGTATTTACTCCTTCCGGTTTGCACACAACAGTATCGCTTCCCGTACGCCACCCACGGGATGTTAAGCCCCACAAATAGTCCCTGCCGCGCTAACCCGCAATTTTGTGCCTGCAGCGCCAACCGACCAATATGCCGGGAATCTCGCATGATCCAATGCCTTCATCGACTCGTCGGTTCTCATCATAATCATCTCCTTGTTTCATTGTTTATTTCATTGATACTCATTTTGTGTAGCTTACCTATCAAAGACTTCTACGCGGCTTCGTGCGGTGCCGCCCATGCAGGCGAAAGCATCGCGAGGCTTCACTGATTTGATTCTGTATTCGCATATGGCGCGATGACAGCTTGTTGATTTGTGCGCGCGGCAAATTCCTTTTCCAAATGAGAAGATGAGTTTCACCAATCCGCCCTCCGGCGCCTCCGGGCCTGCGTCGGGCTCTGCCGTGCGGAACCAGGGTTTGAAACGAAGCGTCCAGGCTGCCTTTGAAGGTGAGTTTTGTCTCTCTTCCGCCGAGAAAACCTCAGCGCAGGACAGGGCGTTCTTTGATCGGGCGAACTGTGTCTGACACTTTGCTTTCCTAGACCCGGCCGACCGCGGCATCGGCTATGTCGGGTACCAGAGCAAGGTCCGGGTGACCGACAAGTACCGCGTCATTGGCTTTATTAGTAGCGGCACCTATGGCCGCGTGTACAAGGCGGTCAGCCGGCAAGGGCAGCCCGGCGAGTTCGCCATCAAAAAGTTCAAGCCTGATAAAGAGGGCGAGCAGGTCACCTACACGGGCATCAGCCAGTCCGCCATCCGCGAGATGGCGCTCTGCAGCGAGCTGTCGCACGCCAACGTGATCCGGCTCGTCGAGATCATCCTCGAGGACAAGTGCATCTTTATGGTCTTTGAGTACGCCGAGCACGACCTGCTGCAGATCATCCACCACCACACGCAGCAGCCGCGGCACCCGATCCCGGCGGCCACCGTCAAGAGCATTATGTATCAGCTGCTGAACGGCTGCCTCTACCTGCACACAAACTGGGTGCTGCACCGCGACCTGAAGCCCGCCAACATCATGGTCACGTCGGCCGGCCAGGTCAAGATCGGCGACCTGGGCCTCGCGCGCCTCTTCTACAAGCCCCTGCACTCGCTCTTCTCCGGCGATAAGGTCGTCGTCACCATCTGGTACCGGGCGCCCGAGCTGCTGCTGGGCGCGCGCCACTACACGCCGGCCATTGACATGTGGGCGATCGGGTGCATCTTTGCCGAGCTGCTGTCGCTGCGGCCCATTTTCAAGGGCGAAGAGGCCAAGATGGACGCCAAGAAGACCGTGCCCTTTCAGCGCAACCAGATGCAAAAGATTGTCGACATCATGGGCCTGCCCACCAAAGAGCGCTGGCCGCTGCTGGTCAACCTGCCCGAATACCCGCAGCTGAGCACGCTGCAGCCGCCCGTCAGCAGCGGCAGCGGCAGCCATCACCTGCATCACCACCACCACGCGGGGCATACCCACCACGGGGGCCCGTTGCTGTCGTCGTCGTCGTCGACGTCGTCGTCGGGCCCAAACAGCAGCGGTTCGAGCGGCCACCTCGAAAAGTGGTACTACAGCACGATCAGCCAGGGCCAGACGTCGTCGCCAGCGCAGCAACTCGCATCGTCGGCACATGCGGGCGGCCTGGCTAGTCTTGGCGTGGAGGGCTACCGGTTGCTGGCGGGGCTGCTCGAATACGACCCGGAAAAGCGCCTGACGGCCGAGAAGGCCTTGGAGCACCCCTTCTTTTCCACCGGGGACGCGCTCACGCGTAACTGCTTCGAGGGGTTGAAGACGGACTACCCGCACCGGCGCGTGAGCCAAGACGACAACGACATACGGACAAGCAGCCTTCCTGGCACCAAGCGTAGCGGCTTGCCGGACGACTCGCTGGTGCGTGCGAGCAAACGAATCAAGGAGTGACTTGTGGTTTTTCTTTTGTTGCTTCGGTGTGGATTTCCATTACCGTGTACCGTCACCCGGAGCATGCTCATCATACAACATATGTACATATTCTTCGGGCGCTGTGGAGTTTGGGAGTATTGGTGGTTTACGGTCAGGCGTATGTCATCGTCTTTCGGTTGCGGATGTTACGACGTTGACCCTTTCGCAAGCGTGGTATTGCTT
Source organism: Fragosphaeria purpurea (assembly GCA_002778095.1). Lineage (NCBI taxonomy): Eukaryota > Fungi > Ascomycota > Sordariomycetes > Ophiostomatales > Ophiostomataceae > Fragosphaeria > Fragosphaeria purpurea. The sequence continues at coordinate 3,689,385 of PCDL01000021.1, read as the reverse complement.
GCTTTAGTACTTGTACGGACAGAAAGAAAGGAAGCAGAGAAGCAGCCGGTGCTGTTGTTCATCAAGACCCTTTGCACACAACGTTGAGAGGAGAAATAAAGGCTTGTTAAAATACGAATTATTAATAAGCAAAAACTATGATATGACCGGCACGTTTGACGCTGCACAAACTTCCACATCCTGGGTATTCCCATGCCATCACAACTTATCGGCCGCCGGCATGTATGTCGAAGAGCGAGAAAAGAAAAATCCAAAAGCGGAAAAAAGCAATACAAACGCAAGAAAGCCATTTGGCAGATTAGGAAATGGCACAAATAAAAAAGACATAATACAAGAGCGCGTGGTGTGGAGAATAGCAGGCGTAAACCAGAAATGGGAGAACGAGGCAAAGAGAAGGGACAAATGGGGGGAAGGGGCTGCAATCAATGGAAACATAAAATATACACATCCCGCCATAGAACACGTTGGTACAATGCTGGGCCAATGTTCAAACCAACTCCCACCTTTTGGCAACCCTCCATCGCAAGCTCCCTGACCGGGAGAGCTTCACTTCTTTGCTGGCGTCGGGGGTGCCTTGACGTTGTTCGATAACCAGGCCAGGCCCTCCAGTAGACCCTCGCCGGTAGTCGCGCAACTGGGCACCACGTACCAGATCTTATCCTTCAGTTTCGCCAGCTGCAACGCCTCGGTGACTTCTTGTGGTTTCATGGCTGTTTGCGGGGAGCGGGAGAAGTTCAGACAACGTCTGCGTTAGCATTGCGTTCGCGATCTTGAATGTGCCATCAATCTAGGAAAGGGGAGACAAAAACCACGCACAGTTTTCGAGATCCTGCTTGTTGGCAAACACCAGCAGCAGGCTGTCCTTCATCTCGCGGTCGTTGATGATCCGGTGGAGCTCCTGGCGGGCTTCGTCCATGCGCACCCGGTCCGACGAGTCGACGACGAAAATCAGACCTTGCGTGCCTACAACGCGTTGTTCCGTTAGTATACATGCACACACACACACAAGGACTGCCGCGCCAACCCACCGCTAAAGTAATGCCGCCACAGCGGCCGGATCTTGTCCTGGCCGCCCACGTCCCACACGTTGAACTTGACGTTCTTGTACGTGACCGTCTCGACGTTGAACCCCACGGTCGGAATGGTCGTAACATCCTGGCCGAGCTTGAGCTTGTACAGAATCGTGGTCTTGCCCGCGGCGTCGAGCCCCAGCATCAACAGACGCATCTCCTTCGATCCGAAGATCTTCCCCATCATCTTGGAAAACTGGCCGCCCATGGTGGCTGATTCCCTATGTGTGTGTGTATTGTGTATGTGTGTGTTTGGTTTCTAGTTTCTCCACCCAAAGCCAATGCGACAAAAGACGCGTAGCTGCTGTTAACTCGGCGGCCACCGGGGCCGGTGGTGGGAAAAACGGAAGAGTCGACGGGCGCAGACGACGAGACGCGTTGGCGGACCGGGCGAACCGGCTGCTGTTCGTTTTGACGGGCAGAGAGAAGGACGTGAATGGACCGGTCGAGTGTCCAATTGGCAATCTTTGGTATTGTCTCTACCGGTTCTAACTTTTTCGTTGCAGAATTCGTGATCTCGTTTTAGTCGTAGCCGTTTGGCGCGTTATCAAATAAAGTGGTAGCCAAAAAGTTGTTTTGTTGTTATTTTATTTTTGTTTTGTTTTGTTTCGTTTCAGTCTTGCTGCCGAAAATGTTTGCTTCGGAAATTTCCTACCAATACTCCGTAGACAGGTGCAAGCAATGCCGAAAACGGGTCAAGTCGCCTGTGTGTCTATCGCGTTTGTCTCGTGGCTTGGATGTAACCGCAATCTTCTTTTCCCCTTTTTTTATTTTTTATATTATATTATCTTTATCTTGCTACTTCCCCCTTTTTTCTGGAAGCATACGCCGGTTCATTACATAACCCATCTGCTGCCCCCAAAAGCCTTACTAGCCACGGCGGCTTTGATTTGCTCTTGCCCCTTGCATCGAAAGCCGGAAACTGTCCAAGCGCCAAGGGGTTTTGGCAGTTTTTAGTGGGGCCTATTCCCCAGTAATAAGCCGTTTTACAGTGCAATATCAACAGTATCGGAAAAGTGTCACCAAACCGGCAGTATATCAAGGTTCGAGTATCGAATCGCTTATTGTAAAGCTCATGTAAAGCCAAGAAGGCCTGAACTACAATACCAACTTTTCCCCCTTCCCCAGAGAGATTGTACTTGTACTCGTACTCCTCGCTCCATACTCCGTAGACCCAATATTCTTCCCAGAGAAAAAAAAGAAAAGACAACTCAGTGGCTGCCTGAAAACCAATCCGCTATACCAAACCCATTGCGTTAATCAATACCCTGTTGTAACATACCCGTATTCCATTTTATTTTTCTGTGGTTCCTCTAGATGGCTCACCAACCGAGAGGTGACAGCGGCTTCGTGGGCGCCGTCGCCTACTTAGTTGCGGTACTCGACCACAAACCGCCGCTCGACTTCCTGCAGCGTGCCCGAGTTCTCCTCCCCTTCGAACCGCAGGTTGACCTTGGCCGTGTTCTTGTCGGTGCTCATGACTTCGGCTTTGTAAAACGTCGTACTATCCGGGTACAATGCCAGCACAGTCTTGCCCGGTTCGAGCTCGGCCAGGTCTTGGCCCGGTGGCGGCAGCGGAATCATGTTGCTGGCGCTGGTCCGGTACTCCTGGCGCAGTTCTGGGGCCACATCCGGGTCCTCGTCCTTTACCTTGTACCGGCGCGATTTTCCCTCGCCCAGGACCTGCTGCACTTTGCCCAGAAACCACTCGGTTGTCTCGTTGGGGTTTGCGGGCTTGGGCTTGAACACGACGTCCTGGCCTTTGACAAACATGACCCTGGACCGTTGCGCAGCCGACGCCATGCTGCTGCCCGGCATCTGCGGCTCCACGCTGTCGGCTTTGGCCGAGGCATCGCGGTCTGCGCCGCGGGGCGGAACACTGTCGCGGGTCACGGAGCGGTCGCCCACGCTGCCGCCCGGCTTTCTTGGTTGGCTGCCGCTCGCCTCCACGTCGGGTTCGTCACCGGGACCTTCAAACTCGTATGGATCCTTTTCGCGTTCCAGTTCGCGTTCCCGCTCGCGTTCTTTCTCCTTCTCGGCTTCGCGTTCTCTTTCGCGCTCCTTTTCGCGCTCTTTTTCGCGTTCGCGTTCCTTTTCCCGCTCGCGTTCCCGCTCCTTTTCTCGTTCTTTCTCCCGCTCCTTTTCTTTCTCGCGCTCTCTTTCCTTCTCACGCTCCCGTTCCCGCTCCCGTTCCCGCTCCCGTTCGCGTTCCTTTTCACGCTCCTTTTCTCTCTCGCGCGTCCCGGCCCTACCAGTCGTGCGAGCGGTGCCCGATGCCAAGAGATTGGCACGCGTTGGTGTCGCCATTCCGCTCTTCTGCTCGGCCTCTTCTTCTTTGCCCTTCTGAATCGCTCTTAGAAGTTCCAAGTTGCCAATGAGGGCTTTGATGCTTTCCGAGACGGCCTCCGACGTGCGAACACCTTTGCGGAACAGGTCTTCCTGTTTGCGCTCTTCTGCTTCGGCATTCATTGTGTCGGTATTTTGCGCCATAAAGCCATCCTGGACAATGATCTTCTGGACGTTGTCGTTGTCTGCATTTTGCAATTCGACAAAGCTACGCAAATCGTCTTTGATGCTCTGCCATAGCTGAAACTCCTCGCCCTGGCCGCCGTTTCTGTTCGGCCCACGCGCGTTGCGGTTTCTTTGTGACGACATTTCGTCACACGGGCGTGTGTCAACCTGAGGCCAACCAGGCGGCTCCGGCGAGTGAGAGGGGGCCGGGGGCAAGGTCTTGGCCGGTGTTTTCCTGGTTTTCCGCCTGCGCCTCCTGGGGTTCGTGGCCGAGTCGTCAACCGAAATCGATCGCGAGCGTTCGCTCGAAGAGCGGCTGCGCGCACCCGGGGGCAGGTCCTACTCGGGCCCAAGTGTACTCTCTAGCTTGCGCGCTTCTGCAGCGAAATTAGACATGATTGGTGATGGATGATACTGGGGAGCCAATAAATGCAGTAACCGAAGCGAAATAAAAGACAAGAAAAATTAAAGCAAGCCAGCACGTTGGAATAAAAACCTCATAAGAAATTGAAAAGACAAGAGGAACAATTTTAAAAACAAACCAATACTGAAAAGTGTTGATTGTAGTGCCGATGATGGAGAGAAGAGAGGAGAAGAAAAATGAGAGCGCAGTCGCACTCTTCAATCATGAATACCTTTTGTCAACTGGAAATAATTAGACGTTGCTGCATGTGACTTGTCTGGACGGAGGGCGATAATAATATAAACCCCAAAAGGGAAAGAATGGTGTATAAAATATACGCGTGAAGATGGTGTTGCAAGAGAAGAGAGTGGCCAAGCTCACGTCGGCCCCGGGTCGCGACTTCCTGGCAGAAAGAAAGGCGGTCAATTGCTAAGAACGCAATAATGCGTGCCCAGTGGGCGGAAGATAGCCGCCCCCACTACTAGGTTGGCGTCATGTTTCTAGAAGGTGTGTGAATTGTGTGCGGCGACACATTTTGCGTGAGCCGCTTCGCTACGGCCTGGATTCTTAGCAATCAGCGACCATTTTGAAGATTAGGTAAGAATTCTTTGGTTCGTCCGAAATTCGTGCCGAGTGACTATGACTGCCGATTCGGTTCTCTTTGGAAGATATTAAACGAGCGGTTGTCCCAATGATTTGTGAATTTGTTCCTGGCACAACACATCGTGGCGTACGTATACTGTGCCAATTTTTTTTCTGTTTTGATTGATCTCTGAAGCGACACCAGGGGGGCATACTTCTTTTCTGTTCCTCTTTTTCTTTCTTTTTCCTTATACATTCTATCGGATTCGTCATTCCACGTGCCGACCATGCCTGGCCCCAGTTCGCCGCGAGAAGGGCAGGGAAGCGAGGGGGCACAGTGGCAGCGAGGCGTTCCATTGCCGTCCTTCTACTCGCCGAGGTCAAGGGCGGCGGACGCGGCCCCACAGACTGAGGTCCAGGGTGACTTTGCGCTACCGGCGCCCCAGCAAGACCGGGGCCCAAGAGAGGGCACCGGGGCGGAGGACCGGCCACAGCAGCCACGCCTGCTGCAACTCTCCGAAGCACCGCTCCCCTCGCTTCTCTCGCCCGCGTTCACACCACCTGCCACACCGGGGCCGGCCGCCGGCCCCGCCTCCTCCTCCTCGCTCTCCTCCTCACAGACGGCACAGGATGGCCGGATACACGAACCCCGCGGGGTGCCCGTGGACAGCAGCGACCCGTCTGGCGGCTGTGGCACAACCAAACCCCGCCTGCTCGAGACCCTACCGCATGTGGAGTGCATTGTGCGCGCACGCATCCCCACGGTCACGGGCACGCAAATGTTCCTCCACCTGTACACCAACAACATCGACAAGAAGGAGCATCTGGCCATTGTCTTTGGAGAGCACATCCGCAGCAAGAGTCTGGATGCACCCCGACCGGGTGAGACCGAGCGGGACCGCATGACGCGGGGCGCCTACACGGGCGTGCTGTACCCCGGGCGGACAGAGAGCGGCATGCGCAACGGTAGTGCCGGTGGCGAAGACGAAGGCGCAACGACACCCACTGCGCCTGCTTCCACGCCACTTGTCCGCGTGCATAGCGAGTGCTACACGGGCGAGACGGTGTGGTCCGCGCGGTGCGACTGCGGCGAGCAGCTGGACGAGGCGGCGCGCTTGATGTCGCTGCCGGGCAACAAAGAGAGCGGCGGCATCATCATCTACCTCCGGCAAGAAGGGCGCGGCATTGGCCTCGGAGAGAAACTTAAGGCGTACAACCTCCAAGACCTGGGCTCCGACACCGTCGAAGCGAACCTCCTGTTGCGGCATCCGGCCGACGCGCGCAGCTACGGCCTGGCGACGGCCATGCTCCTGGACTTGGGGCAAACGGAGATCCGGCTGCTCACAAACAACCCGGACAAGATCCGGGCCGTCGAAGGGCCAAACCGTGAGGTGGTTGTCAAGGAGCGCGTACCCATGGTGCCGCTGTCGTGGCGCGGCCAGGGCGGGTTCCGGAGCCGGGAAGTTGACGGGTATCTCAGCACAAAGGTCAGTATATCCCGCCCTTTTCCAGAGTGAGCTGTGCTTTGTTTGTTTTTCTCTGCTAACCTTGCTGCCTCTCGCAGATACAAAAAATGGGTCATCTACTCGACGCGGGTGGATTTTTATGATGGAACGATAGCATGTTATACATCTCAAATAGATCGCATGTTCATAGCAAGAACGTTCACAGTAAAAAAAAAAAACTTTCGAAAGAAGGAAACGGATTGTGACCCAATGTGAAACGAGTAATACTCTTTCGAGGACATGTAACTGGCAAGAAAGCATTGCGGCCTAAGGTCCGTTTTGAATAATATAGGGGAGCCAAACGTACCATCCGTAGCCTTGTGCCCCACTTTTCGGACACTGGAAAAAAGATCCAATCAATTGGCAAGCTTTTGAGCAAACCTACAGTTCCTCGTGCTCTTTTCTCCTTTCGCCTTTTTTCTTCTCCGTTTTCTACGCACCAAGGACAAAGCCTCTCACTCCTCGCATGGCCTAGTTTGAGCGATCTCGTTGGTTTGCTGAGGACCTTTTGCAAATATGAGCGAGCGCTCGCTGCGGTTGCGCCTGTGCATTCGACGAAACGGCCTTCCAGAGACAAGGATCGTCTATCCGCTGGTCGCCGACGAAGAGACGACGGTGTACAAGCTGCTGGAGCGGGTCAACGAGATTATACCACTGGAAAGCACCGATTGGGGCTTGGACGACTACGTTGTTGAACTCAAGTCTTCTTCCAACGGAGCGGCGTTTGAGTGCCTACATTTCCAACCAGTGGCCCATTTGCTTGAGAAGGACGACGAGGTTTTGTGAGTTTTCTGGCTTATTTTTCCGGCTTCTACCTCACGTTTCTTTTGTGCCTGCTAGTGGTGATGTTTTCTAATTATTTGCTTCCACCGCAACACAGAATCCGACCTCTGATCTCCGAAGAACTGAAGAAGCGGCGTCTGAGCGGACGGCACCAGATTTCGAGCGATGGAAAGCATCTTTTGGATGGCGTGCCGTTTGGGCGCCCTCTGCTAAAGCGACCGGCGAACCGGCCTCTCGTGCACATTTTGCCGCGGAAGCGGCCGAGAGTGGGCGAAATCGAAGAGGCACCGGGTCTTGATTTGGAAGACGAGGCACGGCAAGTTTTCAGTCAGCTGAACCAGGCCACAGACGGTGGGCTGTCCCGGTACGAGCGCATGCAAGTTATCCGCTATGCGTCGGGCTCCGCAGGAGACAACGCCGAGAACGATGACGACGATGCCGATTTTGAGGTGGACGGCGACGATCCGGCCAGCGAAAGCGATGCCTTAGACGACGAGAACGATGATCCCGATTTGGCCTTAGACGAGGACGAGTTGCAGTTGTTGCGAGAGGACCAGCACCAGCATCAGAAGCACGTACGCTTTACAAAAAAAAACGCTATTCGTGACGCCTCACCAGCGCCGGCCAAACCACAGCGACGGGCGGAGACGGCACCACGTCAGCCAAACAACGAGAGTGCTGACAATGGCGGCGAGAACGATGCGAGCAGTGATACAAGTAGTGATGGAACCAGTGACTCAGACTGGAGCTCGGGCAGTGATTCAGACGGCAACGACGAGGCTAGTGCTGGCGACCACAGCAGCGACGACGAAAGCTACGACGGCCGCACCAGTAGCGGCAGTAGCGACAGCGACGATGATAGCGATAGCAGTGACAGCAGCAATAGCAGCGACAGCAGTACGAGAAGCGGCGACAACAAGAACGTTAAGGCACAAACCAACGTGATGGACGAGGGCAGCGGCAGCGGTAGCGACGACGAGCCGCCCGAGGTTCAGAGCATTGGCTCCAAAGCCGAGATAACTACGGCACGGGTTCGAGGACGTACATTGTGTACGGAGCCCTCCTCTCCTAATAACAAGACGAGAGGCACGTTGAGTGAAAAATTGGCAGAGTTGGGCGAGCTGGGTGTGCTTTCGCTTCCGACGCCAGACACGTCTGAACCAGCGGACGCCGCGACGAAGGATGCGCAACCAGGGCCGGCGGCGCCCAGCAAGGGGAAAGTGAGAACGCAAAAGCGCAATGCACGCAGACGCGCGAAGCGGGCGATTGAACGAGCCAAAACACAGGCGGAAGCCGCGGGGGGGAACGAAGCAAGCGAGCCCACAAACAAGAAAGCTGCGACAACAACGCAAGAAGCGGCAGAGCCTCTTTCGGAGTCACCCGCACCGACCCCTCCGTCGTCGCAGCAGCCAGACCAGCGGCGCCTGAAGCTGGATCTCGGCGCGAGCCGCCGAATGCTGTTTAGCGCACTGGGCTTCCGCTCCGCGCGAGTTGGTCAGCCAAGCAATGGGAAGTCGCCGCACAAGGCCGTTCAGCCGCCGGCCGCCGTGAACAAGATTGAGGACGCGCCGACGGCCGAACAAGCCAGCGAAAACAACGAGCCGCCGCAAAAGCCGCCGGTCGAGGAAGGCCACCCGGACCATTGGCGCAACCACATCGTGTACCGCGCCGTCGAGTGCAGCGGCGAGGACGTGGTCCTGACAGAGCCACCGTTCCCGTTTGTGCAACGGTGGGACGCGACGCAACAGTTCCAGGCCAACGGCGGCAGCCGGAAGAGAAAGAAGAGGCAAGATGCGTCCCATCCTGGCGAGAACGGGCGCCCGAACAAAAAAGCGCGCGGGTCTTTGGGTTGGTACGAGGAGCTGGAGAGCGAGCTAGACTACGACGGACACGGGATCGGCTCGAGCAACGACGCGGCCAAAACGGCCAGAATCGGTGAGGAGGAGGAGGAGGAGAAGATAGAGAAGGACCTGCCTCCCCTACCCTCTAATCTTGCGTCTCTGCCGCCGCTTTCATCGGCGAGCGATGCCGCTGTTGGGACGGTCATTACGTGGAAAAAATGGGCGCTGTCAAAAAAAACGGGCTGGCAGCCGCAAATCGTGGACGTGACGGGCGTAGTGGTCGGTGTCCATGACGACGACGACGATGACGCGGCAGGTGCCGCGCTGCGTGTCCGCCTGGCCCGGCGTGATCGGGCATTTGACAAGGCCGAGAAGAGCTACGACGAGGAAACAGGCGAGCGTGTCTACGACCGGTTTGAGGCGCCGGACAGTGAGGAGGAGAATGAGGAAGAGGAAGAGGGCGATGGCACCGCGAGCGAAGCAGAGATCGAAACCGTGGCGTTTGCGGATTTGCTGGAACCGCGGATTGTGCAGCCGGCCAGCCCAGACAAATGAGTCTTGCCATGTACGGGCCGCCGCGTGTTTGCCAACGGCGTCCAGTTCTATCAAGCGATCACCGCGAACGAAGTGTACGGCACAGCCATATAATCATAACGCATGACTTTCATTGTGTCGCTTTTTTGTGCTCCTTTTGTGCTTCTTTTTCCAATGAGACGCCGTTTTCGTGATAATGCTCGTATCTTAGCAAACTTGTCTCATAAGGCCCCCCAAAAACCTGCTTGCCCCTTACTTTGTTGGACAAACAAGGTGCCTCTACTTGTCGTTCGTTTCATATTTTTATTGCGATGTCTACCGTGGAAAAAGGTGTGTTGATTATGTGCTGTTTGGTGCAGCTCGCGATCCGCCCAGATGAGTGGCTGTGGTTGCACCAATGCAGGTCCACGCATTTTATGCAACAGTGACTGGCTTTCATTATTTCGTGCCAAAAAGACTCACGTTCCATTGAAAGCCGACCATTTGCGTCTGCACTCCTTTGTTCTTGTGAAAAAAAGGAAAGGTATCAAATCAGAATGCGGGTGGGCATGGAAAAAAAGGAGGGCGACGGGGCGAGGGAAACGAAAAGGACGACGGCAAACGAGGAAGATTTCAAACAAGCAAACACCCGATTTTTGGTTTCTTCGTTTAATACCCTTTTCTCTCGTCCTTGCACTGAAAAACACCTCCAATAACTTGAACTCACCAAACCAAAAGGACATCCCAGTGCATCACTCATTATAAAAGTCGTGGACGATGCCTCTTTTTTCCCTCCCCCCCTACTATCCGGATCATTTCTTTCAGGATCAAGACGTCATCGTCTCTCTGGTGACGGTGATAATTACTCTTCTTTGGCTATTGTTTTTTCACTTCAAATTTCTTTGCTTCCTCTTCTTCACTTGTCTTGTGTACGGATATCGCGTTACGCGTACACGGTCGGCACGGTCGGCAACAAGATCCAGCGCTGGCCGCTCTACATCTACACGCTATACAACAACTCCGGAAACCCGACCTCGTACCACATCATAAAAAAACGATCATGAAGCTCCATACGCAAGCCGCCTTCGCTCTCCTCTACGTGGCATCCCAGTATGTCTCGTCGGTCGAGGGCAGCCCGGCCATGCCCTGCACCGGAATGGGCGCGGCGACGACCACTGTTCCTCTCCCGGGCACGTCCCGGACTGCACACCATCCGGAAGAAAATACGCTGATCCACCAAGCCACCGCACTGCACGTAGCTGTGCCGCACAGCACGGCCGGCGCGGCCGATTCGGGCAAAGAACCATCACAGCAGCAACCGCCGCCGCCGCCGCCACCACCACCTGCAACCACGGAGGCCGCACATTCAGCCGCGGCGGCAGCGGGCCAGGCAGAGAAGTTTCGACAGACAACCTATTACACGTGCGTCACCATGGGATCGTACTCGCATTGTGGATGGCATGAGCCGATTCTCGACGTGAGCACATCGGCAGGTGGCAGGGCGCAGCCGTTGGGGCAGGTGTGGTTTGTGTGTGCCGTTGCTGTTGGTACGGCCTTGGGCATGGCATTCCTGTAATTTAGCAGTTTCGACTTTCTTTCCGGTGGCAGAAGGACAGAGCAAGGCAGCAAGGATGTGGCAGGTCCCACAACCGCGTTTGGTAGAAAATGAAAAGGCAGTTGGAGCTGTTTCTGGCTGAGTTTTGAAATTTTTTTCCTTTCAATTTTTTGTTGTTGTTGTCGACTGTATCCCCCTTACTTTCGCTATTGTCTTCGTTCCTTTCTTTCTTTCCCCCCCTTCCTATTTCCCTCTTGGTTGGGCATGCCACGGTGCAGCGCGGTCGTAAACGGAGCCGTGTGCACAGCAGAGCTGCTCTGCGGCGATGCACAAGAAAGTCGAAAAAGAAACCTACCCCCAAATTCACGAGCCACACCGTCGTCACACCAAGACATATCAACAAAAAAGGGCAGGGCGGTGGAAAACAATGTGAATTGACGCCGGATACATATGTCCTGTTTCCTTTCCCCTATCGACCAGAGAGCGAAAAACCGAAAAGAGCACAAAGGGACCAGAAAAGAAAAGAAAAAGAGACACCGCTCATTTCTCCTTCTTCGCCTTGGCGCCCTTGACCTTGGCCGTGCCGCGCAGGGTCTTCTGGCGGTTCTTCCGCTGCTTGCCTGTAGAGAGAGAATGTGGTCAGCAAATAAAAATACCAGTAACAACTGTGCCCAAGAACCATTGCCCAAAAACAAAACATACGCTGTTGTCTGCCGGGCTTCTCGATCTTGGACGCGAGGCCCACGCGGACCAGGCGGTAGTGCGGCTCGAACTTCTTCATCGCCTCGGGCGAGTCGTACACGAGCGCGAAGCCGGTCGTCTTGCCGCCACCGAACTGGGTCCGCAGGCCGAAAACATTGACCTGGTCCTTGGCCGCCTTGTACAGCGCGGCGAGCTTGTCACGGAGCTCCTCCTTGGAGATGTTCGCACGACCGGGGTGGAGGATGTCACTATTGAAGAAAAAAAAAGGGCAACCAAGTCAGCCAACGTCGAGCTTCTATCGCAACAAAGACCCTAAGCCGCTGCGAACCACCTCTTTCTGCGTCGCGTCGCCTCTTTCCTTCCATCTCCCAAATCTCTTTCCCCCTTTCTCTTCTCCTCCCATCGGTCGATGGTTTCGCGCGCGCGTGGGGGACAAGCAATGCTTACACGACCATCTGCTTGCGACCCAAAAGAGGGTTGCGGATGAATTTGCGTGTCCGCAGGGTAACGGGGGTGTTGGCGTCCGCCATCGTGGATGTGTGAATGGATGGTGGGTTGTGGTGATGGTTGTCGTGGACGATTCCAGGGCAGCAAAAACTTTTCGTGACCTATTTTATTTTCCCTAGCCCTTATTTTTTTTGCGTTTCTTATTGGGTGGGGCATTTTGTTGCGCTCGTCGGATTGGTCGGTTTTACAAATTTCCGGTGAGGGCGGGCGACCCCACCACAACGGGGGCCGAAAGCCCTAATGTTTTTCTTTTGGGTGTGCCATCACGTGATTAACATAGGCTATTGGTGTGGCTCTTATGCGCGCTGGCTCCGTGATTCAGCCTCGCCGAAGCTGCCATCTGTACAGCGTAGGGAACACAAGCAAAATGCACAGAAGGGAAAACCAGGTTTTGCTAGACTATGGGATTTCTGTCACTTGTTGCACGCTCCATTTTCCAATGCGCCCGACTCTTCGGCCGCAAGCGGCAAATGTGAATGGGCACGGCGTCGCTGTAGAACGGCCCTGTCTGCTCTTCTCTCTTGGGTATGGGAAAGGCGATCATATCGACGTAAAAGTCTGTCGACGCAAACCTGGTGAACGTCTCGACCGTGGCCCGGTTTCGCTCAATCACCGCAATCAAGATGACGGGTTCTTCCTTTGTGGCGACGCACCGGCGTATTGTGGACAAGAGCGCGGGCATGTCGGCCGCGTCAAAGGTTACGTCCGCGCCCAGAACCACGTCCGCTTGTACCGCCCCGTTCTCGTTCGCGTTCCCGTCGCCTGCCAGCCCCTCCGCTTCCTCCTCTTCGCCCCATCGTAGCACCAGCGGCGTCACCGCCGCACCGCTGGTGTCGAGGCCGTTCAGGCGCAGGTTGGCCGGCATGTTGTCGATGACCTCGGACCAGCCGTCGGAGGCGACGCACCGGGCTGCGCCGAGGTATTTGGCACACAGAATCGAGACGTAGCCCGTGCCGGCGCCCAGCTCGAGCACCCGTTTGCCACGGACGAGGGCCGGGTCGCGGCAGAGGTACACCCCCAAGTGCATCGAGGCCTCCCACGTGCGCAGGCCCGTCGTGCCCGCAGCCGCAAAGGTCGACCGGTTTTCGGCGAGCGTGATCGTCGGCGGCGTCGTCGTGCCTTCGAGCGCGGCGAGGTAGTACGTAACGCGGTGCTTTTGCATGGCGTGGCCCAGCGTGTTGGCCGCCGCGAGGCCGCTGCTGGCCAGCTCAGCAAGGCGTGTCATCAGCTTGTCGGAGACATCCTGCATCGCTATCCCCATATTAGTACGCGTTAAACGAGCGGCATCTTGCATGAACAAGAGGGCAACACAATAAAATGAGAAGCGCGCACATATTGGTCCCAGTCGTCAATGCTCTCCTCGATTTTGCCCACCAGCGTTTTGAGCACCCGCAACGCGTACGCCGGCGGCAGCTCCGAGCCTTGGCCGTCCGCTGCGGGTGCGAACAACGTCTCATACAAGAATTCCTGCGTATCGTATGGTCGCAAAAGGGATCCGTCCGGATAGTCCAGCTCCGGCTCAATCTGGAGATATTGGCGGCAGAAGCGCGCAATGGGCCACGCGACGGACGGAGCATCCATGGCTCCGTGCGTGTGTTCTAGTCACCCGAGTAAACATGTACGCAAAAGGGGATTGGGTTCGACGAATGTTCGTTCATTAAGTCAATGGTTTCGTTTCAGTTCCTGAAATAAAAAAACACTTTGCAGGTAGAACACGGGCTGGCACGGCCAAGCCCGTGCTTAGTCGGGTGGACAGCCAATGACATCATTTGTATTTTCCAAGTTCGCTTTTAGTGGGCGGGGAAGAGAATAAACAGGGAGAACGTGAAGATGGAAAAGTGAACAACAGAAAACTGATATGAATCAAGACGCACAACACACATAAGCCCTTACGCGCCGTTGCTGTGGTCTTCTATCTCGCAAAAGGCCAAAAAAGTCACAAACTCCTCGCCCTCGCCCAGGTCGCTGCCGGCCTCCAGCACCACTTCGGCCGTGGCGCCCACGAAGAACACGTAGCCCGCGCGCACCTCTTCCACCTTGGCGGGTCCCACCGCGATCGTGCCCCGGCCGCCCGTGCAGATGACGATGCCGGGCCCGCCCAGGGGGTCCAGGGTGGCCTTGGCGGCCTTGGCTTTGAGCGCCGTGCGCAGCACGCTGAACTCTTGGATGGGCGGGTCATAGAGGAGGCTCGCGGAGCCCGAGCTGTAGGCGGCGCGGTTGAGCGTCGCGTAGGGGTAGTCGACGGGCTGCATGGTCTGCTCCTCGATGGGCGCGTACGAGTAGGTCAGCATGGACGTCAGCGTCGGCACGTCCTTGAACTTGGGCGTGAACCCGGCGCGGACCACGTTGTCCGAGGCCGCCATGCACTCGACAATGTCGCCGGAAATGTAGGCGTGGATGTCGTCGGCGCGCAGAAAGAGGGCGCCGCCGGGCTGCAGGGTGACGTAGTTGAGGAAGAACAGGTTGAAGAGGCCGTAGTCGACGCCGAACTGGCCGTGCAGCCGCTGGATGAGCTCCGCCAGGGTGGTGGCCGACGTGGACGCGACGCCGCCGCCCGCAAAGGCCTCGTCCGCCGTCTGGACGGCCGCGAGCAGCGCCGCCGTGGCCGCGGCGAGTGCCTCGTGCGGCGCCGACATCAGGGCCGTGAAGAGCTGCCGCAGCGCGGCCTTGTTCTTCTGCACGGCGTCGGGGGCGTCGTCCGTCTCGTGGCCGGTGACGGTCTCGAGGAAGGCGGCCGCGGCGTCGGCGCCCACGAGGTCGCGCAGCGGCGCCACGGTCCGGAGAAAGTGGGCGATCTCGCCGAGGGGCCGGAACCCGCAGAGGCCCTCAAACGGCGTGATGGCAATGGCCATCTCGGGTTTGTGGTTGTCGTCGGGGTAGTTCCGGGGGTCGCGGGCGTGCAGGGTCGCCGCGAGCTGCTTGTTGGGGTGGGCCTGGATGGAGAGGGCCTTGTTGATGGAGAGGACCTTGAAGAGGAAGGGCAGCGTGCGGCCAAACTTGGCGGCCACGGCGGGGCCCAGCAGGGCCTGGTTGTCCTGGACGAGGTCGAGGAGGGCGCGGCCGGTGGCGACGTCGCGCGACGGGTTGGACGGATGGGTGCCCATCCACAGCTGCGGTGAGCGCGGCATTGTCAGTAGATGGCGCGCATGTGCGCCGATCCCACACAGTCAGAGCGCGCCGGGGCCGTCAGAACCCACCTCGGCATACGGCTTGTCGGCCTCAATGGAGAAGCCCTCGGCCGGCGTGACGGCCGCAAACTTGGCCGCGGCCGAGTCGGCGCCCTTTTTGCCCCAGTCGTAGGAGTTGACGCCGCATTGGAGCCGGAGAAGAGGGATCTGCATGGTGAATAGGCAATGGGGGAAAACGAAGTGACTACAGGAGAAACAAAAAGAAAAGAAGCAGACAAACTTCGGCAAACCAAACAGCGGTAAGAAGCTTGACGTCGTAGGGAGCTGTAGACTGCGTGGGTGCTTGGTTGGTGGAGGAGCAGGCAAAAGAGCGGGGCAAGCAAGAAACCATCGACGTAATGCGTCAACTTACAGGCGACAAAGAATCCGCAAAGCTTGCCGCAACTATGAATATGTATGCCTAATTAAGAATGTTGGAAGCAACTAGGCTTCGAGGCTATTGAAGTTGGTATTACAATGCAGTTTTAGGGGCCTGTTTTCCCCGTTGCCCTGTTTTTGTCTGTTTTATCCTTTCTTCTTTTCTTTTTCTTTTCCATTAAACTCTCCGTTTTCTGCTCTTCCGCCTTTATTTTCTTCCTTTATGCCTTTTTTCCTTTTCCCTCCCCAAAAAGTCATTATCATAAAGGCCCGAGAAATATCGGGCTTTTCTCAGTCGTTGAAAAGAAGACAACCAGGTATTCGAACGGCCCGGCACATACTGCTGACCAAATTGGTTTCCTTGCATATTTTCTTCTTTGCCTGGGTCTCCGTCACTACTCCCCAGCTAGAGTTACAAGATCTGCACGTCAACGGTGACTGGCGGTTGAGGCACGCTGCCCGCGCCCGCTGGTTTTGTGTGTCGATGTGCTCGCTGCGCGGTGGTTGCCCTGCTGGTAGCCCGACGGAAAAGGACCGTCGGCCGGCGTATACGTGTGCTTCTTTTTTGGCATGCCGTAGCCCGCCTTGCCGGTGTAGTTATTCTCGGACGTCAGAAGGGCACCCCCTGTCGCTGCCGCCGCCGGCGCATTTAGAGCCGGTGTTGCTGCTTCTGTTTTGTACGTGTAACTGTCGAGGCCGCCGCCGCTGCCGAGTCCGCCCTGGGTGCCAACCCCTCGTTCTTGTTCGCTGAAGATGGCTTCGCCCGTGTTGTGTTGGTGGCTGGCATTGTATTGGTGATGCTGGTGCTGATGCTGATGCTGATGCTGGTGCTGTTGTTGTCGGTGGCGGTGGTGGCGCTGTGGGCTTGCCGTGTACAAGCTGCTGCCGTCGTGCGTGTCCCGGACTGGACAACCCACCGTTGACAGAGCTGTCCGCTCGGAGGCGCTACTCGGTTCCAGGCTGCTGCTGCTGCTGCTGCTCCTGCTGCTGCTGCTGATGCTCCCGCCACCATATGGTCCGGCCGGCGAGGCGTCTGCCTCGTGTGCTAGTGTGCTGTCGATGGTTGTCGACAGATGCAGGCCGCCGTGCGACTCACTGTCGCCGCCCGTCTTATAATAGGGCAAGCCCGTCGCTCCGTAGTCGGTGCCGCGCATGGTAGCGTGAAGGGTCCGATCGCCCACGGTCATGCTGCCGAGACGGCCTGTCTGTTGCTGTTGTTGCTGTTGTTGTTGTTGTTCGCTCTCGGCCGCCGTCGGGACCGTGTCGTACGACGCGGTGTGGGAAAACCCCATGACATCGTTTGTAGCTGCGGGCCGGTGCACGAGGCTCGTTGTGGTGAGGGCATTGCGGTGGAGATAGTCTGCAGCTTCTACCGTCGCGGCGGCGTCCGTGTCAGCCCTTGTTGCGGTTGCCGGTATTTGTACGGCACCTGTGGTACCGGGCGTGCTGGTGGTGGTGGTGGTGGTGGCGGCGGCGACGGCAGTGGTGGCCTGTTTCGTGCTGCGGTCGTCCCAACCGTACGTCATGAGGTGGCTGGGGTCGCTGTCCAGGACGGCATACGGCGCACAGTGGTTGGCGGTGGCGGGCGCCAGACCGTAGCCCACGCAGTCGCCGCTGGCGTACCCACCATTCCAAGCGGCCGACAGGCCCGTGTAGTAGCCGCTCTTGCCGTCGTATGGGTAGAAGCCGGCCGGTGACCGGAAGCCAGGCTGCACGCCTACACCTAGATCGGTCGCCGGGGAGCTCGTCGGGTGGTTGGTGCTGCTGCTGCTGCTGTTGGCGGTGTTGGCGGCACTGGCCCCGTACGGCGGGACGGAAGACACGGCTGTGCGTTGCGCGAGCGCCCGGGACAGGACCGTGTTGTAGCAAAAATCGCTGCCGTTGCTGTTGTTGGTGTGTGTGTTGCCGATCCCGGACTCACCCTTGATCGGTGTCTCGCGGGACGACACGCGCAGAAAAAGGCACTGCGACACGCCGGCATTCTTGCAGTTGGAACAGGGCATGTTCTGGCCATAGTCGCCGCTGCAGCGTATCTTTCGTTGCCGGCATCGACCACACTGGAAGAGAGAGAAAAAAAAGGGGCAAGTAAGAAAGAGAAACCATAAAAAATCGTTGGCTGCTATTTTTATTTTTATTTTAATTTTTTTGGGGGGGACGACTTACTGCCACGGCAACGCGCTTTCTCGGCACCGGCTCTTCCTTGTCGGCTTGGTGGTCGCCCATGGGGAATGGATGGACCTCACGGCCCGGGATATAAATACGGCTCTCCGGATACGCCGTACTGATAGGATAGGACGGACACGCGCGGGAGCCCCGGTGTGTGTTGACATTATGAGCATAATAGGCGGCCTGGGATACCATCGTCAGGCGTGTGGAGAGTCGAAACTACTCTTTGAATTTATAAAAAGAAAGGAAAAGAAGACCTGATAGCTGGTCAGATCCTCCGTTCACCGTTATTAAATCACGAGATACTACACCTGGCATTTATCTCTGAACCAACTTACAGATTGAAGGCACTGGTTTTGACCCGTGTCAGTATTCAAATGAGAGTGCACGTTTATGTATTTGACAAAACGATCGGACAAAACGAGAGTAGATGGAGATATCCTCCCTTTGGGTGGTTGTTGAACGAAAGAAAAAGATATTGCATTAACTTAACTTGCGTATAAGAAAGCAAGAAAAACGAGCGTAGGGTTTCAGCAGACACAAAAAAACGTAGGAAGGGGGCAAAACAACAAGGACGACGACAACGATCCGACTTCTACACGGCAACTAGGAAAACGAGGCGGAAACGAAACCGGGGTATATATGATCTGGAGACACCGGTGATCCGTGCAAAAATGGGGACAAAAAAAAGAGAACGTAGCGATTACGTAGAACCATGTGCTTTCCTTTCCATTTGTTTTTTTTCTGTTTCATTCACTCTTATTTTACAAACGTGTCATGGCATCTTGTTGGAGGGCAAGGTTTCTGAGTTGTCACATATTACATTTCTTTGGTCTTGTGCGACTCGTCCGTCGAAGCCAGGCCAAGATGGTAAACGAGCTCATCTCGTCGTCGACGAGATGAGTTGTGAGGGTGTGTCTGTGCCCCGGAATTCATCCGGTCTCAGAAAATTCCTAGTTTCTTTTTCTTTCTTTCTTTTTCTGGTCGTTGTTTTTGTTGTCTTGCCACGCCGTTGTTTTGTTTGTATGGTCACAGGCTGGGGCCCAGACGGGAGACTCAACCGTACCATCGACACGATCAGTCTTCTTCATACAGAAGAAGCCATCAATATCCCTATGCTGCTGTTTGTTGTTAGCAAACGTAGCGGATTGGTTGGACGATGTAGGTGCATATTCGTCGACTGGGTCCAACAGACGACAACCCTTGTTGATTTTGGGGGGGCGGTTCTATTTATTTTCTCTTGCCAATATTTGTATTGTTGTTCAAGCAAACAGGGAAGAAAAGAATACCCAAGGAGGCTGATTTTGTGTTGTGGTTTGCTTCGTTTGCAGGTTTCTTTTTCTTTTCTTTTTTTCTTTTTCTCCCCTTTTTTTGTTGCGTTACTACTGGCTGATCCAAATAACCATTAGTATTGGTTAGTTCACTTAAATTTCGTACCACGGATATAATTTGTTTGAAGTTTTATATTGAAGAATATTTAATAAAAAAGTAACCAGGCCATTAGTTTTTTACGTTCGGATTTATTTGAGGCAATTGCAAAAAACAAACGAAAGCGCAGGGACTTGAGCTAGGAGGACTGCAATAATTTCTCGCATTTCGATGATTTCGCTCGTATTCGTTTGTGCAACGCCAGAGAAGAAAATGTATGGAAGCAAACAAAACCACCTTATCAGAGCACGACATGTCTCAACGTGATACGAAGAACAAGGAAGACGAAAGATTGGTAGAAAAGTAAAATTATACTTGTATCCATGGCGAATAATATCGAAATAGGTTGTTTAACCGAAACAGCCCAAATTCCGTCATGGAAAATAGCAAACGAGGCTGTATAAATGCACACTTTTGACGTGCTGTACGGCAAAGCGTGTTACAAACGAGGTTGGGCTGTACTTCTCCAAGGGGCAAGGAAGGGGGACAAGTCCAGGAGGCGTGATGAGCTGTGGAAAGAATAGTAGCAATAAAATGGAAGGAAAAAGAAAAATGGAACATGGAAGAAGCAAAAGGAAACCCCCCCCCCCCCCCCCCCGGCAAAAAAACAAAAAAAACAAAAAAAAACCAACCGCTAAGCAAAAAAAGGCAAGAAACCAAGCATTCAAAATTATTTTGTGTCCGTCAAGAAACCAATGGTCTGGTTATGCTGTGG
The DNA here is from genome assembly GCA_002778095.1 of Fragosphaeria purpurea. Taxonomy (NCBI): domain Eukaryota; kingdom Fungi; phylum Ascomycota; class Sordariomycetes; order Ophiostomatales; family Ophiostomataceae; genus Fragosphaeria; species Fragosphaeria purpurea. The sequence continues at coordinate 3,669,559 of PCDL01000021.1, read as the reverse complement.
CAAATTGCATGTTTTCAGTCGGTTGGCCTTCCGTCGAAACAAAAGCCGAGCACGCGAGAAGAGCACCCTACAAAGTAATACAAGCGGTACTGATGCAAGCAACTGCTCTGGCTGTCCGAAACAAGACATCTCTGAAACCGACTAGTCATATACGAAGCTGTGTTACCGTTTCGATAGAAGCCATGGCTAAACGCTGGACCTGGTCATACTTTGCAGCCAGCCTCTGTTGAGAAAAAGGGGGGGAAAGGATGCAAACGCTCTTAATACTAGGCTGTGCTTGGTGTGACGTGAATTCAAAAGAAAGCAGTCTTGAGGTAGAATATCTGGGGAATTGAGAAACAAGAAACGTGGAAAAGAAAAGAAAAACACGAGAAACAAGGATATAAATTTGGTATGAGCCAATCATTGCTTGCTTTTTGGACTCTTTAAATGAAAGTAAAAACGAAGCCACTGGCAGGATGAGAACGATAGATAAACCAGAAAAATACCAACCCTAGAAACGATGGAACGGACTACGTGGTCGAGAAAACCAAGTTCAAGACACGATCTAGCTGCTGCCTTTGTGCCTTCACACCACTTGCTGTCATCGGACTCGGACGGTGTCCGGACATGTTGCAGCGTCTCGTTGCTCTGTGCTTGCACATCCACGGGTCTGCAAAAAGAAATAATGCTGTCCTACAAAAACAACAACATGTCTTCTGCAGCGCAGCAACGCATTGGCGCGGCCGTGAAACAGGCCATTCTCCATGGCCACTGATTGCATTTCGAGAAACAGGTTCATCTGATAACTGACAGCCGGTCTGTACGTAGTCTTGGATATGTTGTTGTTTGTGCAATCTCACAAACACAACCTGGATGTGCACAGGGGCTCTGGGAGAGGGGGCGATCTAATGAAAAGAAAGGAAAGAACCAATGTGGCGATGTTTCAAACAGGTGAGTGACGAATGACGACGACGAAAAATATAATGGTTGTCTCTATCGATGGCTTGACCCAAACGACACCGGACTCCAGATGCTGGCTCCCCGGAGCACGCGAACAGGAGCTGTCATGTGTAAGAACAAAGAAAAACTGGCACCACGGTGGATGCATACTGCAGCTGTCCGAGGTGTTTGTATGACTTTTTTTTGTTGAAGACAACTTTGCAGAAAGCACGAGGCGTGTACTGAGTACGGAGTACGTGGTACATGCACACTCTCCCTGTTTTCTTTAGACTCGTTTGCCTTGGACTGTCTCATCATTTATTCATTTATTTCTTTCAGCAGAAGAAGGTCCGTTTTCTTTGCACGATACCGTTGATACATCCTGTGTTGTCCCTCTTTTCCGGCTGGTTCTTCTTATTCGTAACATAAGAAATTCTATCTGCTCTCTTTTGTTGCCCCTTGAAAACGTTACAAGTCTAATCTGGGCACCTTGCCACTCGCTCGTATGCTAGGCTCGGTCCGAGATGTCTGATGGCTGCGCTCTCGATCATCCCCCCCAGGTTACATGCAGAACAGAGAGATAAAGGGGGTGGGATGAACCGGGGAAACGAGGTTTCCACTCTGTCCAAATAAAAAAAAAAATTAAGAAAGGAAGAAAAAACAAACGGGACAAGGCAGCAAATTGGGTAGAATGATCGAGCCCCGTAATAACGGATGCACAAAAACCACTCGCAGATGGGGCCATGCACACACGGTGGCAACATGAGAAAGTTGACTGGTTTATTTTTACAGCCAAACGCAAAGTGCACAACATGGCCATCTCGTTTCTTTTGGCTGGCTACTCAGTCTTGCAAAGAAAGGGCGTGGGTGGGCGGCTTGTCTTGCAGCTTCTTCCCGAGTTCTGAGTTGGGCGAATGTGTTACGATACGACCATTGAGCCTTCACCAGAAGGCCTTCCTTGAATCTGTCTTGCCACTGCCATGGGCCCCCTTCCCTTTCCACCCATTCCTACTCCCAGCTTGCTGTCGCCCTCACCTTCGTCATCTGCGTGTTCCACACACAGATCTTGGATTGTCGTGCTTGTAGCCACGAAGCCAGATGAACCTCTTAGTATTCACGGGCCCGTCTAGGCCGTCCACCATCACCGACAAAGAGAGAAAGAAAGGAGACCTGGTCCGACGCGACGCAACGTGCTACACGAAGCCAGCAAAACTTCCACTTCTTCGGACATCCACTGGCGGTTTTCGTGGCGTTTCTCAAGGAGACGCACAACGCACAGCTTTCGGATAGGAGAAGATGGAAGCCCGCAGCGTAGGAGGCAGAACCAGGAGGTCCTCCCTGCCTATCTGCCTGTTGCCTCTGTGTGCAATGGTGACCGTTTGACGTGCTCGACACAAGGTGGGTCCTCGTCAAGTGCGCCCGGGTTTCGCAAGTTCGGCACCGCGCAGGAATACGAGCTGGAACGTAGGACACGGCGGTCGTTTGTGGCTGGCCACAAGGAAAGAGATGTGTGTCTCTCTGTTCACCCCCTGTTCACCCCTGTTCACTTCTTTTTCTTCTCAGTTTCTTTCTTCTTGTTTCTTTCCTTCTTTCTCTTTCCTTCTTTCTCTTTCCTCTGAAGCAGACGGCGGCTTTTGCAGCTGTGCATCCGTCACCATTCGTCATGCAATGGGCATGGCATGCATTCGTTGCGAACCCCCTTGTGGATTGACGGCAACGGACCAATAGTCGGGAGTATCAATGCCATACGTAGGTGGGACCGTACCGCTTGCGAATCTCGCCGTATCTGCGTAGAGACATCTAAAATAGAGGCAAAAAAAAAAAAAAAACCGAGATCGGCTTTGCATGAAACATACGGAGGTGAGCTTTTGGCAAATGACATTTTGCGTGAAATTAAGCTTTCGTCATTCGGGCCGTCAGCGGTGGGTTGTGCAAAGATCGTACCGAGATGCCACTCTTTGAAAGGAGAGATTGCGTAGCGTTCTGGCAGCAGCTCAGCCAACTTTGCTCAGCGCCGACTGCGCGCCCCGTGGCGGTCTGAGTCCGGCCAGCGCCTGTCCCGGTCGTCTCGGTACGCGTGGTCTTGGTTTCGTCGTGGGCTCCGGCTTCGCGCGCTGTAGCGTGGTTTGCCCTCTCCGCGTAGGGCGTCCCGTCCACGCTCGCCGTGGTGCCGCTGTCGGTCCCGGCTTCTGCTTCTGGCCGACGGCGGCGGAGGCCCCCGTCCCCACTCCCGATCGCGCGGCTCCCGGTGCGGGGGACCGCGTTCCTTGCCGCGGCCCCGCTCGCCGCTGCGGTCGCGTTCCCGCCGTCGGTACGTGTCGGCGTCGTCCCTGCCACCGTACCCCCGGCCCTTTCTGTCGCCGTAGTCGTTGTTGTCGCCGTCACGGCTGCGCCTGCCACTTGCTGCAGGGTCGGCCTCCTCGTCCCGGGCAGCGTACGTACGCCGCGCGTGGGAGGAGCTCGCGTGCTGGCCCTGCATCTCTTCGTCGCCGTGGACCATCTCGTAGTCCGGGGCGCGCTCGAGGTCCTCGTTGCGGTATTTGCGCCATTTCTCCAGCTCCTGGATGCCGCCCCAGCCGCCGCCGCCGCGGCCCTTGTTGGCGCGGTTCCGCCGCTTCGTGTTGGTCTCGTTGCGCCAGCTGTCGCTGAGCTTGCTCACGCTCTGGCTGAAGTCGACGTGGATGCGCCGGTCGTCGATGAGCACGTCCTGCATCTTGAAATAGGCCGCCTCGCACGCGCTCTTGTCGGCAAACTCGATGAACGCGTACTGGAGGCTGTCGCCCGTCTTGGCGTCGCGGATGACCTCGCACGACAGGATCGTGCCAAAGCGGCTGAAGATCAGCTCCAGGTCCGCGTCCTGCGTTACCGGGTTCAGCTTGCACACAAACAGCACGTTCTCCGGCGGCTTGACCTCGGCAAAGGGCAGGTCGCCCATCATCTCGAGCGTCAGCGCCTGCGCCCGGGCCTCGCGCTCGCGCCGGGCCTTTTCCAGCGCGGCGGCCTTGTCGTCGCCGTCCTCGTCGTTACCATCGTTGCTGCCGTCGCCCAGTTTTGCCTGCTCGTCCTCGCCGAGGCGCACGGTCGCGAGCTGCGCGCGCGTCGGCGTGGGTGAACTGCTCGGTTCGGTCAAGCCCGCCGGATCTGGGTAGGGGTCGTCGAGCACGACCGTGTGCTTGATGCGGATGTCGGCCAGCGGGTAGCCATTGCTGTCGACAATGGCGTTGTTGATTTTGTCCAGGACATCGAAGCCCTCGACAACGCGGCCGAAGATGGCCGACTTGCCGTCCAAGTAGTCCGTGTTGTCGCCAAGGGTGACGATGAACTGGGACGCGGCAAGACGCACGTCGGGGTCGGAGGCGTGCGCGACGGTCGCCATGCCGACGGTGCCGCGCTCGGTGTGTTTCAGCTTCGGATGGAAGAGGGCCGGAAACGTCCGCTTGGCCGGGTCGGACGAGACAAGACCCCAGATGGAGGTGCCCCCATCGGACGCCGGCGAGAGGGGGCCGAGGGGGTCACCCGTCTGGAAGGAGAAGTCTTTCTGGACGGAGTGAACGGGAGAGAAGTTGTAGTACTTTGCTTTGCATAACTTTAGGAAGCTGGCCCTGTTGTTAGTGAAAAGAACTAGTGCAGACGAAGAAAGAAAGGGAAAAAAAAAAGAAATAAATAGGAAAAATGAATGACGGAGCAGCCTGGCTGCAACAAAGGCAAAACCTACTTTTCACACAACTTCGGAGCATAATCGACGAGCAGGTCGATCACGATATCGCCCAGACTCGTTTCGAGCAGGACAGACATGGCTGCAGCAAGCGGAAGTGAATGCGCATGGAGCGTGAGGTGTGTCTGTGTTCTTTCGCTGGTTTGCTGCGAGATGAAAGACAGCAAGTATTCTGCCGTACACAAAAAAGGCGGTGAACCGATTCTGGCGGCCGATGCCAACCTTCCGTTTAACCTTAATCGAGTGAACCCGTGACTTCGGTGCGCCATCCACTTTTACAACGTCCGAAAACTAAAAACGAACAGGCTTCATCTATTTTGATATCAACACGGCAAAAGTCGGTGCACGCCAAGGCCGCAAATCAAAAAGCACATGTCATTTCCAGTGCCTCCTTAGCGTCACGCGATGAAAGAGAAGGTCACGTAAAGAGGAAGTGGTGCAAAAATCTTTCAGCAGTCTGGGCAATTAACAGGCAAAAAGCATTTCAAGCGACGACGACGACAACAACGACGACGACGACGACGAGTCTGGCCATAAATTTGTAAATGGATGGCACACCGTCGTGGTTGGCACCTCGTCCCGTGGCACAGTAAACAGCCTTAATGACGACTACCTTGTAGAGTGGGCTTTACTGATTATACTTTGCAATATTCTTTTTTTTTATTTTTTATTTTTATCTTTCGCGCGGCGGAACGGACATGGGGGAGCATAGTACCTCAAAAGCGGGTTTGCGTACCTACTACCCAATTTTGTTTCCTGTTATGAGCCTCCCGGAACCTGGTTCACATAGGCTGAATCTAATTTCTCCATGGACCGCAGCTTGGCTTTTTCTGCGGTTGTTTAATGAGCCTACCAGATTGACGGTGATGCGGGTCGTTTGGGACGAACCATATGGGGAGCAGACGGATGATATAAAGAAAGGACGATGCTGCAGATTGACGTAAAAGAGAAAAAAAACATGCTCTAGTTTTCGTGCGTAGGCTTGCAAAGTTGGTTTGTTCGCGGCGCGTCATGGCATCTTCTGTGTTTCATGGCCACCGGCCCCATCAACGGGCGATGACGATGCTGCATCCTCTTTTCCGCTGCGTCCTCGTGGCCTTGCTTCTCTTTGCTGTCACAGCACGAGCGCAAGGATGCAATTGCACGGGACTGGACTACACGGACGGCGGCTCGTATCTGATCGATGGGAACTCGGACACAAATTTCACGTTTCATTCTCTCTTCGACGGTAAGCACAAGCACAGCATATGGGGGTGTTAATCCCTTTTTATACTGTTTTTCTGCGTCAACCAGCAGCGGTATAACCCTTTCCAGCGTGCTGACAGGGTGTGTTGAACGACTTCAGGTTGTGACGACGGGTTCATCACGCCGCTTCTGCTCGACCCCAGCGGCAACCAGTACATATGCACCGAGATCGAGACGCAGCCGGACGACGTGCAGCAAACGTCACAATGGTGAGGACAGAAGGTGGGTGTTGTAATTCTGCAAGGTAGATCGAGGCTGACGCGTCGAATTACACACATCGGTGCATACAGCAACATTACGTTTTCCGACATGCAGACCGGCAACTACACCATCATCCTCCAGTCGCAAGACTTTGATTTTGCGTCCGAACGAAGGTTTCATGTGACGGTCGGAAGCCAAGGCCTGGTTGTTGTCACGGTAGGCGTTAAGTTGACGTTGACGAGCCAACTGATTCATTTGCATGGGAGGCAAGCGTATTGACATACTTGTTAGGTGACGCCAACGGAGTATGTCGGCGTGACGACAGCGCCGCCGGACTTCAGTATGAAGTTTTCTTATGCTTCCCTTTTCTTTCATTTATTTTTCCCCCCTGACCACATTGATCGCTAACCCGTCACCCAGCCGAAACACAGCAGATCGTCGAGACCGAGGTCGTCGTCGAGGACCCGGAGACCATTACCTCGTACTGCTACGACATCCCCACGCAGACCGTGTTTGCCTACCTCCCCGGCCCGACGACCACCGTCTCGACCGTGATCGAGCGCTGGGTCACCGACGGCGTCGTCACCAACTACTACCAGACCACGCTCGCCGTCAACGCCTACTGCCACTGGCCGGCCACCTGGGTGCCGCCCACCGTCGACCGGCCCCCGCCCTACACGCCGCAGCCGTCCCGGTGCGACGGCTGCCGGCCCTGGTACACGAGCGGCGGCTGGACGTACACACACCCGTCCACGACGTCCGAGCACCGCCACACCCGCACCCGCACGTCGTCGTGGAGCGGCGGCAGCCCGAGCCGCTCGTGGTCGTCGCCGTCGTGGTCGTCGCCATCCCGTGCCACAACCACCATCGTACACACGTCAACCGTAACCGTGCCGCGTCCCCCGCCGTCATCGTCACCATCGGATGACTGCCGTGGTCGAGAATCCTGCCGGCAACCCACGTCGCCGTCGTCGTCGTCACGCGGGAGCGGGCGGCCGACGAGCTCGCCGCGCGACACGCCGACGAGCAGACGGACCAGCAGGCCAACCGGCGAGCCGACTTCGAGTACCCGGGAGGAACCGCCACCATCGTCCTCGCACCACGACAACCCGCCGCCGTCGTCTTCGCGACACGACAACCCACCGCCATCGTCTTCGCGACATGACAACCCACCGCCGTCATCCTCGCACCACGAGGGTCCGCCCCCGTCGTCGACGTCACGAGACATTCCTCCGCCGCCCCCATCTTCATCGTCTCACCGCGATAACCCACCGCCCTCCACAACGCACCGCGAGGGCCCGCCGCCTTCATCATCGCACCGCGACGACCCGCCCCCCTCATCATCGCACGGGGAAAATCCACCACCCTCGACAACACATCGTGAAGGCCCACCGCCATCATCATCACACCAAGGCAATCCACCTCCATCATCCTCTCACAGGGAGAATCCACCTCCGTCGACAACACACCGGGAGAACCCGCCGCCGTCGACAACACATAGGGAAGGACCCCCACCGTCATCGTCACGACAAAATAACCCCCCTCCGTCGACAACGCACCGGGAAGGCCCACCGCCATCGCCATCACGCCAGAACAACCCACCATCGTCCTCACACCGGGAAAATCCCCCTCCCTCATCAACACATCGGGAGAACCCGCCTCCCTTCTCGCAACCCCACGAGACACCCACGAGCCGGCCAACCCAGAATCCGGGAGGTGGTGGTGGCAACGGGAACGGCAACGGCAACGGCAATGGAAATGGGGGACGGCCGACGTCCCAACCAGGTGGTGGGGGCGACCGCGGGCCGACGTCACGACCGCCAACTCAACCGCCGGCGCCAGTGCACACGAATCCGCCCACGGGGGGTGGTGGAAACCAGGGAGGTGGAAATCAAGGCGGCGGCCGGGGCGGTGGCCAGGGTGGCGGAAATCCAGGTGGTGGTAATCCTGGCGGTGGTAATCCGGGCGGTGGTAATCCTGGTGGTGGTAATCCTGGCGGTGGCAATCCGGGCGGTGGTAATGGAAATGGTCGGGGAGGAGGCGGCAACCAGGGCGGCAACCAGGGTGGTAACCGTGGCGGCGGTGGTGGAAATAATCAAGGAGGCGGTGGTGGTCAAGGCGGCGGCGGCCAAGGCGGTGGTGGCCAAGGCGGCGGTGGTGGTAATAACGGCCAGAGGGGCGGTGGTAACCAAGGCGGTGGCAACAATCAGGGAGGTGGTGGCGGTCAGCAAGCTGGTGGAGGAGGCAGTCAAAGAGGAGGCGGCAATCAGCCCGGTGGAGGCGGTGGAGGCGGAGGTGGCCAGAGAGGCGGCGGCGGCGGCGGCGGAGGCGGTCAACAGAGAGGAGGTGGAAACCAAGGTGGTGGAGGCGGCGGCGGCGGCGGCGGCGGCCAACATGGCGGCATCAGACCCAACGCTCAAGAAACCTCCGCGACCGACGGGGCCATGCGTGCGCGAGCCACAGCGCCGCCCTCGCCAGCGGCCGGTAAGTTGCAACCCTGTTTCGCGAGCTTCGCCGTGTTGGGACCATCCTCACTAAACCAACTCGCAGTACGGCGTGCTCTCTTGCAAGTGCTTGCTGTCACGAGCACATACACCGAAACAACGTACACGTATACGGAGACGTCGACCATCACGGCACCGGCGTCGACCGTGACCGAAGATGGTGCGTATTTACCCGTGCCTTTGTGACAGGAAATGGGCGGTGGCGCGCACGCATTGCTAACATGAGCCTCTGCAGACTTTTACACGGTAACCTCGACATTGTAAGAGACACTCACTTCGCGAGCTTGTTGGTGCTATTTATGCATAACATCTTCCTCGGCTAACAATGGGAAACACAGCATACCGCCGGACCAAACCGTCTGCAACGGCGACGGCGACGACGTCGATACGGTGACCTACTACTACCAAGGCAGCCCGCAGACCGACTACCAAGTCCAATACGTGACGTACAATACCTGGTCGACGATCTGGATTGGGTGAGTTTTTTTAGGTGGTTTTTGTTCCTGTTATTGTCTTTCCATCTCGTTGTCTAGACTAACCATACCACCTTGACAAGGCAAACCCAATTCTCGACACATACGGACTACTACGCGATGACCCAGTGTTGGCAAGGCGGTGGCTATTACGGGCCGTGAGAAGGAGAAGGCATACTCGGTGTAATCGCTGTACCTCGCCGGAGGTTAAAAAAAAAGAGAAAAATCAAAAAATCAAAACGTCCATGGCAAACTCCAACTATACAATTTCAGAGGTAAGCGTACTTGGAGCGAGGTGGATCTACTGTATCTAGCCGTGAAAGATGTGAAAATATGAAAACCAGGACCGTTGTCCTTGATTTTTTTGTTTCTCTCACCGAAAAGGCAAGTCTTTGTTCTTTTCGCCATGCCATATGCCCATGGCGTCCTGAAAGGTCCGCCTGGACGGAACTACACAAGAACTCTGTCACGCAGCAGTGCAGGACGACGACAGCGTTAGCGAGCTCACCTTGGGTTATCTGTTGACCCTAGACACGGCTCGTAAATGCACGGGCAGGCCGTGTGCAGTATTGTTCTTTGCAGACCGTTCGCTTCCCATCATTGGGACAGGACAGCAATTAAACGGGCAATTAGAAGAACCGAATTTTTAGGCAAAGATGCCTGCCGCTCGTGTCTGATTGGGTTGCGAAGCGAAGGTGATGGACGAAAGGGGGTATGAAAGCGAGGGCAGCCCCCAGGTAATGCTCTCGTAGAGGCTGTCAGATTGGAGACTGATTCTCGACGAAGGTATATTGAAAAAATATTTATCACTCTCTTTGAGAAAGTCGAGGAGTCTTGGTCGTTTGTTTATTCTGTTCTGCTCTTACCGAGCAACTTTGGTCAACCTACGCTTTCCTCTGCCTTGAATATCTATGGAAGCACGACCTTGATGCCTCCGAAAGGGGTTACTAACGGATTTTCTTTATTTCAAAACAGGTGTTGCTTTCAATCGACAAACTGCCGGACCCTGTGCTTCTGATGTGTCATCGTACTCTTGGTCTTTGATTCTCCCCGAAAAGGCGAGACGAACGGCCGCCCTCAAAAACACATGGCCCATGCAGCGGCACACTTGCATGAATAAATAACAACGACACGGGAGAGACAAGCAAAAAGCCAAACCACGAACACCAAAAGCGGAAACACGGCTTCGGCTTGAAAACAATTTGAAAAAAAAAAGAGGCAGACTACTGTCTTGCATCTCCATTTGGGACGCATTCCTCACCTTGCTCGGCGCAAAGGACTCGTTTTCCCTTTCCAGATGCTTCTTTTCTCCGATGCCGCCGTAGGGAACGCTGCAAATAACAATCCAAACGGTGTGCCATAACACGGCTGGCCTGCAGGCTGTGGCTGCACGTATTGGTTGTGCGCAGAGCGGCAGGGCTTTTTGACGTGTTAACGACGTTCCCGTCTTTTGAAGACGGCTGCTGCACTGCATCCCAACCGGTGTCCATGCCGCGAGAATGACCACATCTGCTCGGGCTTGACTGATCGTCAAATGGCTGATGTCCCACGGTAGGTTCTCAGAACTCTGCAGCAGAAGCTGGTGATGACCAGTAGTGAGACAACCAGGAAAGGCCCGGGTATATTATTCAGGCCCGCCCAGTGCCCCATGGCTTTTAAAAACAAACGGTGCTGAAATTTTGTAGACTTGTTGTTTTCTTTCTCTTTTGCCACTGGTTTTTCATTGTCATTCATTTATAATTTCGTCAGGATATCAGAAGTTCTCTTTTTTTTTTCTCATTTTTTTTTTTTTTTTTTTTTTTTTTTTTTTTTTTTTTTTTTTGATCTTGTTTCTTTGTTTTCTCTTACCACAACAGAACAACCCCTACTTTGATTCTCCAAAACCATGGCCGTCGAAACAGAAAAAGGAGTCATCCGTCAGAATGAGGCAAATCTGGAGCCTCCAGTGTCCGATACAGCTGCCGACGACCCGGCAGAGACTGTATCTTGGTCTACTCTCTTGGCCGTATTTGTGTGTTATTTTTTCCCTTTTCCTTTTTTCTTTTTTTTTTGGACAATTCCCCTTCGTGCTGCGTTAACGCAACCTCCTCTAGTTCATGGGCCTTTCCTACGTCCCCTGCATCAGTGCAGGCCTGCTTCTGCCCACAGGCATCCTGCAGCAGATCGGCCAGACGCTGGGCGACACCGACAACATCCTGTGGATTCCCGGCGGCTGGTCCGTCGCCTCGGCCGTGTCCTTTTCCATCGCCGGCGGGCTGAGCGACATCTTCGGCCGCCGCTACGTGCTGCTGTCCGGGCAGCTGCTGACGCTCATCGGCGGCATCGTCGGCTGCACGGCACACACGACGACCATTGTGGCGGCCGGGTCCACCATCATCGGCTTCGGCGCCGGCGTCATCTTCGTGTCCTACCCGGGCATCCAGGAGCTGCTGCCCAACAAGTACCGCGGCGCCGGCATCGGCTGGACCGAGTTCTGCATCAACGTGCCCTGGGGCTCCCTCAGCGTGTACCTCGGCACGCAGCTGTTCGTGCACGCCTCCTGGCGCTGGTGCTACTACCTCGTCGTCCTCTACGCCGTGGTCGTGCTCGCCGGAACCGCCGCCGTCTACTACCCGCCCGCGCGCCCGCAGCACGACTACGACCGCTCGCGCTGGGACGAGTTCGTGCAGCTCGACTTTGTCGGCCTGGGCCTGTTCGCCGCCGGACTCACCGTCTGCCTGGTCGGCATCACCTACCTCGGCCGCAGCGACTACTCCGTCGCCATGGTCGCGGCCACCATCGTCGTGGGCGCGCTCGTCTTTGGCGGCGGGTTCGCGTACGACTTCTGGTCGGGCGTGCCGCGCCACCCCATCTTCCCGTGGCCGCTGTTTGCGCTCTTCCGCGAGTTCACCGTGCACCTCGTCATCCTCTTCGTCTCGGGCATGGTCTGGCAGGGGATCGTCACGCTGGGGCCCCAGGGCACGCTCTACATGTTCACCCACGACCCCGTGGCCATTGGCGTCACCATGATCCCGGCCAACATGTCGGGCGTGCTGGGCGGCTGGATCCTGCCCTCGCTCGTGCACCGCATCCGCCACGTGCGCCTGCAGATCCTGTTTGCGCTCGTCGTGCAGACGGTCTTCTCGGCGTGCTACGCGGCCGTCGTGCCCACGAACAAGGCCGCCTGGTCGGCCATGCAGCTGTTCGGGCAGTGCTGCTTCTCGTGGGTGACGAGCCTGGCCTACGTCGCCTCGGGCCTCTTTGTGCCCATCGAGGAGCTGGGCCTGTCGGCGGGGCTGCTGGGGACGTTCCGCAGCGCCGGCGGGTCCGTGGGCAACGCCGTGTTCAGCACGATCCTCAACAGCGCCGTGAACCGCCACCTGGGCAACAACATTGCGGCGGCGGCCCTCGGCGCGGGCTTCTCCAACGCGACCGCGCTCGCGGCGCTCGTGCCGGCCGTCATCGAGAACGCCGTCGGCGTCCCGCACGCCTTGGACAGCGTGCCCGGCGGCGTCAGCACGGCCGTGGCGGCGGCCACGGCCACGGCGTTCCGCAACACGTACGCGCAGGCGTTCCGGCTCGTCTTCTTCAGCATGATCCCCTTTGGCGTGTTGGCCCTGGGCTGCGCGTGGTTCGTCCGCGACCCGAGCCACCTGCTCAACAACCACGTCGCCGTCCACCAGGAGAAGGAGGTCCTGGCTGGGATCGACCACACCAACACAACGGCCGGCCAGGGGCACAACCACCGCTCATTGTAAGAGCAGCGGACGGTGAAAGGTTTTTATTTTTTATTTTTTATTATTTATACATCGTCGTAAAAACCGTTCATTTTTTCTTGAATTTTGAATAATTTGTACTATGTGTTTAGATCACAGGGGATGAATTATAATATAAGCAGCCGCAGCCGCGATTAGATTATTTTTTCACCTGTAGTAATTCGGAACCGCTTTCCTTTTTAAACCTGCCTTTGCTCTAGACCGGGTCTCTGAACAGTGAAATTCCGTACTGTACGACGTACAGCGTCGTACTACGGAGTCATATCGGATGACGCTCCGGGGAAGGACGAAACTCTCCACACCATCCCCAGCCAGAAAACCGGAGTCATTTTTAGCTTTGACATGCTAAGCCGAGTGAGGGGGACAGGATGTATGATTCCTGGTACTCCATAGCGACCATCCACTTTCCTCGCATGTTTTTTTTTCTTTTTTTTTCTTTTTTGCTTCCTGCAATATCGGTCTTACCACGTGCAAGATGGATAACATATGGATGGGAAATCGGCTGGCAAACAGCGCCGGGGCAATGGGCAGACCGATGAAAGGGGGACAGAAGACGAGGGGAAAAGGAGAAAGGGGGCCGAAGGAGAGGAGGAGAGAGGGGGTTACTCTCGTTCGCTTGGTGGCCATGTGAGAACTGGAGAACAAGGGCTAGGGATACGAAGTCGGTCGACCGGTTTCTGTTTAGCTCGCCTGCCGTGGTCGTCTGCTCCAACGGAGCACCTCTTCCATGCGTTTCTTCCGTTATTTTTGTCTCTAGTCAGCTCCAGTTTTTTTTCTCTCATTTTCCTACGGAGGATTGCTTCCTTTTCTTTCTGCTCCCATTTTTGTAATTTGGGAATAGCTTCGTTTCGCCGGATCCATCAAGCGAGGCTATCTCCCAGGAACGAAAAATCAAAGAAAAAAATAAAAGAAAACAAAAAAATAGGAATACCGCGCAGGGGCTTCGGCCTTCGGAATAGTTTCCGCTTTCTACTCTAGAGAATGCCTTGCTAGGCATCCCCCCCTCCTTTTCCTCCGATCATCCGTTACCTGCACAGGTCCAATCCGTGGGCCGTGTGGTGCCGTTTGGTGTTTTTGACGCTGGCCCTGGCGTTCTCGGGAAACAAGATGCAGCAGCAACAGCAGCAGCAACAACAACAACTACAACAACATCAGCAACAACATCAGCAGGGAGAGACGGCGCCAGGTAAGCAAAGCAATGGCCGGCCGGCCCCAACGGCCACGACCTCTCATGTCCAGTCCATGACGACCACTGCCTATAATACGGACAATGCTGGCTACAACAACCGGCAGCGGAAACGGGTGCGGCACTTTACGCCCGACGACCGCGCAGCCCACCGCGTGTTTGAGCGGCTGCGGCGCGAGGCGTTTCGGGAAAACTTGGTGGTAAGTAGCCATTATTCGGGTGTGTTGTGTGTGCGTGCCTGCGTGGGTGCGTGCAGTATATACGAGTGCGTATCTGCACAAGAGCGCATGCACAGACTGCTCCGCAGGAGGTTAACCGCGTGCCGGCTTTGTCTCTCAGGAGCTCGCCTCTTTCCTGCCCAGCCTGGCAGACACCGATCCCAACCGCCTCTCTAAGCACATGGTCGTGCACGCGTCCATCGTACAGCACCAGGAGCAGCGGCGTCGGATCGAGCAGCTGACATGTGAGCGCGACGAGCTCCTGGCCGAGATCAACCGTTGGCGGGTGCAGGCAGGCTTCGAACCGGCGGTGGCCCAAGATGCGCCCGCGGTTGCCTCGGGCGGCGGCGGCGGCGGCGGCAACGATGACGGGGACAGCCACGGCAACGATGCTGTGGACGTGTTGGAGGAGGTACCAGGCGAGGTAGCAGCGATGGAAGCAACAGCCCCTGCGGCAATGCCGGATGGCCGTCTCGACCTCGTCGGTGAGGCCGCAGCGGCACCGCCGCCGCCGCCGCCACTGCCACCACCACCACCATCACGGCCACCGCCACCGTTGCACCAGCCCTACCCGCCCTTGCTGCTCGACAACGGGACAACGGCGTTGCCCATGGGCGACGACATGCTCGGGTCGGACAGTGATCTTGGCCTGTCGCCGGGGTACGACTTGACGGCGGCACCACCACCTGTACCACTAGCGACGCACCTCGAGAAGCCGCAGACGGAACACGTGGAGGTGCTCCCAATGCACACCATGACCGTGCCGGATGACCCGTCGGCGTGGCCGTGGGGCTCGCCGACGCTCGACGTACCGGGCGACAACCACGTCCTGCCCTGGACCGCCGACGACCTGCTGCTGGACAACTCCACGATGGGGCGGCTTGTCACGAGCGCCATAGCGCCCCCGACTGTGGCCCCCGTGGGCCCAATCACGTCGATGGCTCCCATACCACCTTCTCTTCGGCCTATACCGGCTGCTACGGAGAACGAATATCGTGGACCGCCAGACGCTCTTCTTGTTGCCGGCGCCGAGCCGCTGCAGCACCAAGACTTTGCACGAGGGCCCTCGCCTCTCTTAGAGCACATGTTTTGGAGGTTGACACCATGAGGTTTACGAAACAAAGCATGATGAAAAAAAAAAAAAAAAAAATACGATGATTTTTTTTACGCATTCTAGGGGATAATGAGAACACTTGTCACGCAATCTTTCTCGTACTTTGCTATGATCGTGATTTAGCTAGTCCAGTCTATAAAATTATTTGAGGGTCTTTTTTTGTCTACATTTCTCTCTTTTTGCATTACGCGGTTTTTCGACGTCGTCGTGGCCTCCCTGTTTACAGAGTTGCCAGGACCTTCTCGATCTTCTCCTTGCTGCGGTTCTCGCCGCCCGTGAACAGCTCGAGCGCGACCTGGAGCCGCTCGGCGGCCGCCGGGTCGGCGGCGATGGCCGCGTCCAGGGCCTTGCCGCCGTCGGCGAGGTAGTCGACCTTGGTGGCGGCGTCGAGGGCGATCTGCAGCTGCTTGTCGGCGCGCAGGGGGTCGACGTTGAGCAGCGGCTGGAAGCGCGCGGGCAGGACGCGCAGGTCGCGGTAGGCGTGGGCGGGCTTGGCGACGCCGGCGCCCGGCTGGTGGGCGGCGTCGTAGGGGCGGGCGGCGAGCTCGTTGAGCACGGTGTGGGAGATGGTGGCGGAGTGGCAGCCCATCTCGCCGGCGGCCATGGCCTCCTCGGGGGAGATGAAGCTGGCGTTCTTGACGAGGGGCTGGTCCTTGCCGGTGGCCTTGTAGAGGGCGCGGTAGACCTCGAGGATCTGCACGACGCGCGGCGAGTTGGGGTGCTCGGTGGCCGGGTCCTTGACGTTGGGCCACAGCTCGGGCAGGTCGTGGGCGCGGGTCTCGTTGTAGTAGGGGCTGATGTACAGGCAGCCGGCCTGGCTGCAGGCGACGGCCTGGGGCACGCCGAAGAGGGCGGTGCCGAGGGTCTGGATGCCCTCCTGCTGCAGGATCTTGGCGGCGTTGAGCGCGGGCCCGGTGCTGGGGATCTTGATGCAGAAGCGGTCGCGGCTGATGCCGGCGCGGCGGAACTCGCTGTC
This sequence comes from Fragosphaeria purpurea, assembly GCA_002778095.1. Taxonomy (NCBI): domain Eukaryota; kingdom Fungi; phylum Ascomycota; class Sordariomycetes; order Ophiostomatales; family Ophiostomataceae; genus Fragosphaeria; species Fragosphaeria purpurea. The sequence continues at coordinate 3,653,251 of PCDL01000021.1, read as the reverse complement.
GTAGAGGCGCGCGTGGGACAGGGTGAACTCGGTGTCGTAGGCCTTGGACGGCAGGGTCTGCAGCAGCACGCGGCCGGAGATCATGTCGATGTTCTTCTTGCACATGAGCACGGCCATGCGCGTGTAGATGGCGAGCCAGCCCTGGTCCTTGAGCTCGGCGGCCGTCTGCTTGAGCAGCTCGGCGTTGGAGGCGTCGCCGAGCTGGATGTCGACCCAGAGCTGGTTGCTGGTCTGGTCGTGGAAGCGGATCTTGGGCAGCATCGACTTGATGTACTCGGGGTCCATCCAGTCGACATCGACGTTGACTGGGGGGTGGTTAGTTAGTAGGTAGATCCTATGAGATGGGCCCAAGCCCGATCTCGATGACACAGGAAAGGGACCAAAAAAAAAAAAAACCAGGGCAGACGTACGCTCCGTCTCGAGCTTGTCGAGCCAAGTAATGGGGGCCATGATGAAAGAGCAAGGGGGGGTCGAAAACGGGCTGGTCTAAGGGCGCTTCGGTTCGTAGGATGATCTCAGGCTCTCGGAAGGAACAACAGTAATCGAATGGCGACGTTTGAATATGGACAGATAAAAACCAGAACACACTTTGTTCAGAATCGAACGAGGTGGTCAGTCTACTTGTACGTCGCGCCAAATCTCCGTCTCACACTGCCCACCGTCCTCCCTCCCCCTTTCGTCTCCCTCGACATACGAGTTGTAGGCCGTACTACACAAGAAAAAATCAAAAGCGAAACTCCGCAGCGGATAGCGGAAAAGCGGGACAACAGAAAAAGAGCATCTGGGCGGCTAAGCCGCCGTTTCGCTCTCTCACGTCCGGCGGCGGGCGGCCGTAGGCCCTGCGTGGACAGCTTGACCCATTGATATCACATGGCCTAGCCATTGTTGTTCTTTGACGCCCAACGAGCTGTCAGTTGCGTCCCATTATTTCCTGTGCAGGACCGGAGCATCTTGTGGCTCTCTCTCTTGTGTCGGAGTGCCTGTACAGGGAAATTAGAGCCGCTCATCGAAACCGCGACGGCTCCGGCATTGGTTTGTGCTTGTCCCCCCTTTTTCCCCTCCTCCTCCCTCCCTCCCTCCTCCTCCCTCCCTCCCTTTTGCCCTCCCCCCCCCCAACCGTCACCACCCCACTCCCTTTCTTCTTTTTTTTTCTTCTTTTCTTCTTCTTTGTCTTTTCCCCGCAGGTCACCCGCACACGCCTGTGCAGGGCCTTGTTGTGTGACTGGTCCATGGAATACCTTAAAACCTAAAGGAAACGGCCCAATGCTACGCTGCTGTCTCCACCTTGGCCCTGTACAGGGCCATCCGTTCTGACGCCGATCGCGTCCCAACCTTGGATCTGTGCAGGTCACCCATCTGCACAGGCCACATCTGCGCAGGCCACATCTGCGCAGGCCACATCTGTGCAGGCCACAGCTGTGCAGGCCACCATGCCACCCGTTCTGTGCAGGCCGCTCACTGTGCAGGCCACTACGTCGTATGTCTTGGACGTACTTTGTGATGCATGGGGCTGTAGGATGGCGAAGAGCCGCTTAGGCGTAATATTCCCCAACATCTTCCCCAAGATTTCTACTATTTGCAGTGGGTCTTACGGAAGTACTGATGGTTGGATGACGCCGGCCTGGGGTGGCAGCTTACTTTCTTCACCTTTGTAGTTCATAGGCTCGGAATGACAACCCGCCGTTGTATCTCTGCTTCTTATTTTGAACATCATATCATATACCTATTCACTTCACCATCGATCATGGACTGTGTTGGTTTGTTGTCCAGTTCGAATTGGAGATTTATTCAACCAAACGAACGCCGCGGAGGGTTCTCTTGGTTTTGTGGGCGGATGCTTGCCGCTACGGGATATACTGTGTTGTCTTAAGCCCAGAACGGACAAAGCCCGGCGGCGACGAGACGAACTAGATCGAGTTTGGTGTGGTGCAACCCTGCTCTCATGAATCAGAGTCCGTTGCAGTTAAACCGTTCGCACGTTGGCTCGCCCTACCCACGTTCTGCCGGGCTCGCCTCGCCGTCCGTTGGCCGTTCTCCTATGTACGGACGACCTATGTACCCCTGGTCCTGTCTTGCCCTCGGTTGTGGAGTTTCTCTCACTATGTACATAACCCGTGCACACAAACGTATGTACTCCGTCGTATTACGCCTACCAATCAATGGTACTCGCCTGGGCCCGACTGCCCCGGACCAAGCTACTGCTAGTGGTTTTAACGAGGTCTGGAGAGAAATGAGGAGAAAGGGGGGAGCAAAACGGAAGATTCGAGGCTGGGGTACGAATTTGTTGAAAGACGCATGCACGGCCATGACGCCGAATGCTCGGTCATTGTAGGGGCAGAACAAGGGGGAAGTACGACGAAGGCAAAAACAAGAAAAAGTCTATAAAGAGGACGGCGGCGAGATTCCCTGGTCAAGACCACGCTCTTTTTTCTTTTGCCCTTCTCTCTCCTTCGTTTTCTGGCTTCATCACACTTCCTCAGCCGGAATCGGCGAACAAAAAAAATCAAAAGTGACTATACTTTGGCAACATCGTGCCACTGAAACCCATCATGGCGAACAAATCCGATGACGTGGACGACGTGAAGCTGTCGGCGCACGTCGAGCACATCCAAGATTTCTCCTACAATGTGAATGCCAAGTAGGTTTCTTTCCTCCCGCTCGTTTCCTTTCCCCTATACAGCATCCCCCGTTGGCATCCGTGGACTATAAAAGTGTATACAAACCCCCGTTTGTGCGGAGCGCCCACGACCCCCCGTCTGACCTTGTCTAGGATCATCAACCCCCTCGCCGGCATCGACAAGGCCTCCCTCCGTGTCCGCGTCGACCACTTTTGCGATGAGTATGGCTTCTCGGACAAGAAGGACACCTTCTACCGCGGCGCCCTCGTGGCCCAGAACCCGGCCGCCGAGGACTGGGAGGCCCTGCCCGAGCTCACCGACGACGACAAGTACCACCTGCGCCGCGAGACCACCCACAAGTGGCATCTGCCGCGCCACCTCTACTACGCCATTGCGCTCTGCTCGCTCGGCTCGGCCATCCAGGGCTGGGACAACACGGGCGCCAACGGCGCCAACCTGTCGTTCCCGCTCGAGTTTGGCATCCAGGACAACCAGTGGCTGATCGGCTTCGTCAACGCCAGTCCCGCGCTGTTCGGCCTCTGCAGCGCCTGGGCCGCCGACCCGATCAACAACTGGATCGGCCGGCGCGGCGCCATCTTCGTCACGGGCCTCTTTTGCATTTTCCCCGTCCTCGGCCAGGGCTTCACGCACTCGTGGTGGGAGCTGATGCTCTGCCGTCTGTTTATGGGCCTCGGCATGGGCATCAAGATCTCCGTGATTCCCATCTACACGGCCGAGGTGTCGCCGGCCTCGATCCGCGGCGGCATGGTCACCAGCTTCCAACTTTGGGTGCGTTCCTGCGTCGGCACTTTCCCACATGAAGTGATATAGATCGCTAACACTCGGCAGGTCGCTTTTGGCATCTTGGCCGGCCTGTCGGTCAACCTGATGTTCTTCCAGATCGGGCGCCTCGCCTGGCGGTTCCAGCTGGCCTCGGCCTTTGTGCCCGCCATCCCGGTGGTCTTTCTGGTGTGGTTCTGCCCTGGTACGTTCTCCAACTGGGCCTCAACCCCGGAAACCAATTACCGATCTCTCTCCCTTTTGTTGCATGCTAACAACACCGCAGAATCCCCCCGTTGGCTCATGAAAAAAGGCCGCTATAACGAGGCCTTTACCTCCTTCTGCCGGCTGCGCAACACGGAGATGCAGGCCGCCCGCGAGATGTACTACGCGCACTGCCAGCTCGTCGAGGAGCGCGAGGCCTTTGCCGGCACCAGCCTGCAGCGCCGCATCTACGAGCTCGTGACCGTGCCGCGCCTGCGCCGCGCCCTGCTGTGCAGCGCCTGGATCGTCATCTCGCAGCAGTTCAGCGGCGTCAACATCATCGCCTTTTACTCGTCGACCATCTTCGCCGAGGCCGGCTACAGCGTCAAGAGCACGCTGCTCGCCGCCTGGGGCAACGGCGTCATCATGTTCGTCTTCGCCTTCCCGGCCCTCTACACCATGGACACCTTTGGCCGGCGCAACCTGCTGCTGACGACGTTCCCCAACATGGCCTGGTGCCTGCTGGCGTCGGGCCTGTGCTTCCTCATGAACGAGGGCAACTCGGCGCGCGTGCCGCTCATCGTCTTCTTCGTCTGCCTCTTCTCGGCCCTGTACGGCCCCGGCATCGGGCCCATGCCGTCCATCTACTTCTCGGAGGCGTTCCCGCTGTCGCACCGCGAGATCGGCGGCGCCATCACCATCGTCATCAACAATGCCGTCGGCAGCGCGCTGAGCCTGACGTTCCCGGCGCTGCTGAAGAAGCTGGGGCCCACGGGCGCCTTTGGGTTCTACGCCGGCCTCTGCATCTTGGCCTTTGTGGTGATTTTCATGATCATTCCGGAGACGAAGTACGTGCCTTTTTTTTTCTCTCTCTTTTTTTTCCGTCCCAGGCTAACCCTCCAGGCAACGCACTCTCGAAGAACTGGACTACATCTTCGGCGTGCCCATGCGCCGCCACGTGGCGTACCAGCTCGGGACGTATCTTCCGTGGTTCGTCAAGCGGTACATCTTCTTCCAGCGCAAGGCGACGCTGCGGCCGTTCTACCAGCTCGAGGGCTACTCGAACAACGAGTCGCGCAGTGCCTAAAAAACGACCCGTCTGATGGAACAAGCAGACCGACGGGTCACCAGTTGGACAACAAAAAAGAAGATCTCCTATATTGCGACGTTCAAAAAGCAGAATCTGTATATTTTTCTCAGAACGCAGCGTTCCTTGTATCTCAAGAATCTGAGAAACAAATGCAAGAGTTTCAAAATATCATCTCTGTCCAAGTGCTTACTTCAACTATGCTTAAATACTGCGCCTCAATTCGAAAGAAATCGCCTAAAATGGATCTAGAACCATGTAGACGACATTTGCCTTAAAATGACAAATTAATCCTCATCATTTGGCTGAACGGAACTACCATTGCGGAGTATTACGGGGGCTATATTATAGAGGACTTTTGTTCCTAGCATTGTTCTACGGCGAACAATCCGTGACCCCAGCTTTTTTTTACTTACGACTGCCCCTTTCGAGAAAAGACCGGTCTAGACCTTGCGTGCTCGGAAACAAGCACAACAGGAACGGCTGAAAGGGGCAGTTCACCACGTGCCAGCGTGCCTGTAAGTAGTCGTTTCTCCGCAGAAAACGGAGGCATCGCCAGCGAGGAACGTGCTTTTTATCCACATCGCGCCTTATTCCACGAGCTTGTTTTTCTCAATAGCAAGTAGCTCCTATTCATCTCACCCGTAGTCTTCTCATTTAGTCCGGTCTGGACCTCTCTTCGTCCTTCTCCCCCTCCTTCGTCTTTTTGTTTCTAGCTCCCGTTTCGTACTTAACCAAGTTTGAGATAAATGTCACGATGGAACAACACTTCCTCTTTTCTCGTTATGCATCTTGTATATATCGTAGACTCTGACAAGACTATGACAAGCAGGGAAAGAATGGACAAACTCCGGCCAGATCTATGAAAACAACAGCTGCTATGGACGCGGTATTCTAGAACACCCGGCGGTTCGGGAACAAAAACGCAAAACGCGAACAGACGTCTTCTCTCTCTTTATGACGTCTTGGCCTTTTTTATTGTCACAATCACTCTTTCAAATAACCAGCCTGCCGGGACGTCCCGTTTTTCTCCTTTCTTGCCTGTCAGTGCTTGGCAATTTGCGTGCTCACCACGACGCACGTCTCTCCTTATACACCATGCGTCTGGCGATCTTGGCGGCCACGGCCGCCTTGGCAACGGGCGTCCGCGGTGCCAATGTTCTCATTACGGTATGTTAACCTGTTGGGGAGACTCTTGCAATGGCCCGTTCTCGGCTAACCACCCAAGAACGATGACGGCTTTGGCACGGCCAACATCCGTGAGCTCTACCACGCCATGCGTGCTCTCGGCCACAACTGCTACATCGTCGCCTCTAGCACGGACCAGTCCGCCCAGGGCGGCCGCATCGTGTTCACCAACAATGCCAAGCTGACGGACGACGCGGAGTTTGGTTGGTCTTCCTAGGCCTGTCTCTTCATTCGTTTCCCACTCTCTAATCGCCGCACAGGCATCGTCAAGAAGGGCGCCCCGTCCATCGGCACCGATCCCGCCGACGACCACATCTGGTACTACAACGGCTCGCCCGCCGTGCAGGTCCTCGTCGCGCTCGACTACGTGCTTCCCACATTTGCCAACTTCAGCACGCCCGACCTCGTCCTCGCGGGGCCCAACTACGGCCTCAACGACGGGCCCTTTCTCTACACCATGTCCGGCACCATGGGCGCCACCTACACGGCCGTTGGGCGCGGCATCCCCGCCATGGCCTTTGCCGCCGTCTACGGCACGCACACGCCCTACTACCGGACCAACGCGTCCACGCCCGCGGGCCTCCAGGACCCGGCCACCATCACGGGCCGGCTCGCGGCCAACCTGGCGCAGGCGTTCATCGACAAGGCAGCCGCGCGCAACAAGGACAACAACAACAACAACAACGGCGGCCGCATCCTGCCGCTCGGATACGGCGTCAGCGTCAACATGCCGCTCATCACGAGCTTCACCGACGCCACGTGCGTCAACCCGCCGTTTGTGCGCGCGCGCATCAACGGCGCCGGCGCCTTCACGAGCAGCGCCGTGTATGACCGCGCCAAGAAGACCTTTGGCCCGGCCAACCACGTCGACGACGGCGTCACCACGTGCGTCAACGGCGACTGCAGCCTGCCCAGCGAGGCCGAGGTCCTGAACGCGGGCTGCCAGAGCTCCGTGGTGCTCTTCACCAACGACTACGATGCGCCGTATGCGGGAGGCCACAACAGCGGCGGCGATAGCGGCAGCCTGGACGACCCTTATAGCGCGCTGCTGCCGGACCTCGTACAGCCGCACAACGCGACCGAGCTGGTGGGTGGACTCGGGCGGAACGCGAGCGTGCAGGGCACAACAGCCGGGGGCGCATCGGTAGCGGCGCTGTCGTCGTCGTCGTCATCGTCGTCATCTAAGCAATCCAATGGTAGCCAACGGCCACAGGCGCCGTCTGTCCTTCTCTGGTTGCTGAGCGTGGCCGGCGTCGCGGTGTGTCTCACATAAGAGGTTGCGGGCAAGGATGTTTTGATTTGCGAGCTTCTGCTGCTCGTTGTTTTCACAGAAAAGGAGGCACAGGAGATGAGAAATGAGAAATGAGAAATGTAAAACATCAAAACCGGCTTTCCCGTGCACTCGTTGTTCCGCCCGTCTGTTGAAGAGCGCTGTCTGAGGAGTATTAGTGGGGCCATCCCCTGTATTCCAGCGCATGAGTCAGCTACAGTAGCCAATAGCGCGCCACATTCCTCTGAGCTCAGAGCTGCCTATGGGTGGGGAGCAGGCAGAAATTTAGGGGTCTCGGCATGCAACGCGATGCCCCCTGCCCTTCCTGATTGGCGGGCTATGTGCAGGGATCAACAATGCGCCAAAGCCCACTTGCAAAGAGACCCCGGATGACGACAGTCTGAACAAGATAACGCCGTCTGCCGACCGAATCAAGACGGGCACCAGTCGTGGCAGAGCGGAGTGGACTCGTCGTCTGAAGCAGCCGGTTCGTTGCAAGTCGCGTCTTTTTGCGGCGATCCACTGTTTCAGAGTCAACAAACAACCAAACGACGATCAACGACGAACAACGACGAGGAAAACGACGACACTGCGACAATGCCGGAATCGCTGCAACACGCTCTGGACGATCCGCTCGCGGCCCGCCTTCCCGACCCGACCCTCGCCTTTACCCTCCCCAGCCTGCACGACGGCACCCCCCTCGACTGCCGCGTCTACCTGCCCCCCGTCGTCCTCGCCGCCGCCCTGCCCTCCGAACCCGGCGACCGACAACGCAATGCGCACCGGCACCGCTGGCGCGGCCATGCCGCCGTCGTCGCCCATCCCTACGCGCCCCTGGGCGGCAACTACAACGACCCCATCGTGCGCATGGTCGCCCAGACCCTGCTGCAGCGGCCGGGCCACGCCCCCGAGACTCAGTTCGTCGTTGCTACCTTCAACTTCCGCGGGGTGGGTTCGACGGATGCATCGGGTGCGCACAATGGGCACTCGGGAAGCGGTGGAAGTGGCGGCGGCGGCGGCAGCAGCGGCGGACGCACGTCGTGGACGGCCAAGGCCGAGACAGCCGACTACACGACCGTGGTGGCGTTTCTGTACTACTTTGTGCACTACCTTGATCCGTATGGAGTGAAAGAGGGCACGGGCGACAAAGAAGGGCAGCCGAAGCAGCCGGAGACAACAGAAGGCGCCGTGACCACGGCGGCGGGCGCAGCAGCACATCCGGCACCCGTCTTTCTCTGCGCTGGCTACTCCTATGGCGCCATGGTCGCGTCGCTGCTGCCCCCCGTGCCCACGCTCCTCAGCCCGTTTGCGCGCCCCTTGCGCAGTAGCCCCGCCGCCGAGGTGCGCCGGCGTGCGGCACGCTGGGCTGCCTTACACAATGCCGACTTTGCGGCGTGCCGTCTGGCGGAGGCGGAGGCCGCGGCTGCGTCTGCGTCCGCGTCGGCAACCGCGTCGTCGGCCCCGCACAGCCCCGGGCACATGCATGCCCGCCGCAGCGAGGCCCGCCTCAGCATGGGCGTGCGCGTTGGTGGTGGTGGTGGTGGTGGCGGCGCCCGCGGCAGCCTTGACGAGCCACGCAGCCCGCGCCCGCGGCACAGCCTCGACCTGCCGTGGCACCGGCCGTTTTCGCCCACGTTGTCGCCGGGCCGGCGGTCGCTCGCGAGCGACCGGCGCAGTGGGGAGGCAGACGGCCACGGCAGGACGCAATCACCGGCGCAACCGCCGCCACAGCCGCAACATGGCCCCGTGGGTTTTCGTGGGCGGCACGGCCGCCCGTCGGAGGACCGCCCGGACGACGCAGCGGGCCACGAGGACCAAAAGGGCAACCAGGCGGCGTCGACCCTACCGCCCGTTGCCAATCTGCCCGCGGTGCGTCCGGCGTACCTCCTGGTGTCGCCGCCCGTAGGCCTGGTGACGAGCCTGGCGACGATGTCGTGGGGGATGCCGTCGTGGGGGGCGAACGGGTCGGCGAAGACTACCGGTGGATCGCGGCTGTTTCGTCGGAAGACGACAGCAGCGACAGCGGCATCGACGGCGACGGCGACCTCAGTGAACGGAGGCCTACCGCCGGCGGAGGCCAAGCTGGCCGCCCACCCAACACTTGTCGTGTACGGCGCGGCCGACAGCCTTGTGTCGCACCGCCGGATGCGGCAGTGGACGACCAAGCTGGAGGCGGCGTCGCGTGTGGCAGCGGCGGCGGTAACGACGACCACGACGACCACGACGGAGGACACCCAAACGCCTCAAAATACTGCCAGCGGCCACCTCTTCCGGGCGTGCGAGGTGCCTACGGCAGGCCACTTTTGGTTAGAAGGGCGGACGCAGTACGCTCTGCAGGCGGCGGTGGACGCGTTTGCGGCGGAGCTTGTGGGCGGATAGGCTACAGGATGGAGGATCGTGAACAGCTGCTATGCGGAGGTGCAAAAGACGAGCGCTAAAATACCCTTTAGAATATGATTTTCGAGTCTCTTTCCGAGAAATGAACGAACTGCAATTATGCCTATGTACATGACCCACCCGTTCCCCAAATGCTCCAAGTCTTTGCGCCGCAGCGCCCTGACGAAAGAAAATCCCAAAAGACAAAGGACTTTGAGGAACCATGCGCCGTATATCAAATGCATCGTTTTCTTCGCCCCTTGCAAATCCCTAAACACGTATTCCATGCTCAGTTTAGGCTTAGCCATTTCTTGGCCGCAGGTGCTCCGCGTGTCCCGGCACGCGTTTTGATTATCAGCCCGATGTGTGCACACGAGACAGGCCACCGCTCCCGATTGGGTCTGCCTCGTCGGCGTCCGTCTCCGTGTCGTTCATGCTCGCATCTTCGTCATCATCCTCGTCGTCCTGGTCATTATCCCTTCGGAGTTTTTGCGAAGAATGCGGCTGCTGCATACGATTCGCCGCTGCCGCCGCCGCAGCAATTGCTGGGTCAGAACCACGCCTTCTCAGGGAGTCGTGTCTTCTAGGCGTATGCGCAGACGGCCGCGGCTGCATTTGTTGCTGAGTCGCCCGCGGCACCCCAGTACCCTCATCACGGCCGCCGCTGCTGACAGCACCAGCACCAACCCCGTCCGCCTCAGGTGGCGGCCCTCGCCGCCGCACGGCGCCCGTGTACCAGTCGGTGTTCGTCAGGCGATCAATGGAGGGTAGCGGTTGCGAGGGCGGCTGCAACGACGGCTGTACGTTTAACTGTGCATACCGCTGCGCTTGAGACGCCAACGACGCCCCCGTCGTCGTTATCGTGGGCGTCGTCGCCTGTGCATTGGCGACCCCAACGGCCTGTATCACGGCCTGGTGCGCAGCAGCCACGGCAGCGGCGGCAGCAGCCGACACGGCTGACACCGCCGACGACGCCGACGACCGGCGCCGCCGCTGCTGCTGCCTCGACCGCATCTGCAGAAGGGGGGACTCGCCTTCGTCAGGTGGTCCCTCGTAATTGTCGTTGTTGTTGCCGTCTTCGTCGTCGTCAACGACGGCCGTTGTCGTATACGGAGTGAGACTTCTGCCGCCACTACCAAAACCATAGTCCACACTCTTCCGCACAAACGAGGCGCTCGGTGACGGTGCCTTGGACGGTACCGACATGGGCAGCTGCTGCAGGCTGTTTTGCTTCACGGCGCTGCGGTACGAATGCGCGGGACGCAGCTCGCTGCCAGCCTGCGGCGTCAAGGCCAGGCCCCCTACACCACCGGGAGGGAAAAGGCCGTGCGATGTACGCGATGATGTATTCGGCACGCCGTAGCTGTTGCTGCGCGTCAGCTTCGGTCCGTGGTCCAGAACCGATGACAGGTGGAAGTCGGCCATGCCGCGGCTTGCGGCCAACGAGAACCCTGGTATGTGGCCTCCACCGACGTGCCATCCCAGACGCTCCGGGTCCGAGTCGTGCCCGCCGTCTTCGCTTAGAATGGTATCGAGTTCGTAGCGGTTGCTGCGGCGGCGTGCCGACAGCTGGATGCTGCCGCCGGATCCGCGGCGCTTGTGACGGTGCGCACGGGTGGCCAGCTGGGGCGACAAGGGTAGTGACCCAAAAGCCGACGCCGCGCCGGGTGCAGCAAAGGCCGCGTCGCGGGCGTCGCCGTCGAGGCCACCGCCCTTGTCCCCGTCTACGCCGCCGCCTACGCTACCAGGACTGCCAAAACTGTTGTGCAGACCCAGCTCGTACGCGCCGGTGAAAAACCGGCGCAAGTTCACCTGACTGTCGCTGAACGCGATGCGCTCGCGCAGCCGGTGGACGGCCCGATCCAGGGCGAGCTCGACGGCGCAGGCCTGCGAGATGCGCGAGATGCTGGGCCACGTGGCCTGTTCACCAACGCGGCAGGCTTCCAGCATGAACTCGGGCGTTGGGTTGCGGATCAGGTTGGTGCCCCAGGCCAACCCCATGCGCGGCAGGATATTGATGTCGGCCGTGTACCGTTGGCTGAGCATCTGCAGCAGCACGCTGGCGCCGCCGCGGAACAGACCCAGGCTCACGAGGGTTTCGAGGCAGTAGATGGCCTCGGACTTGCCGAGCCAGCCGAGCATGTCCAGCAGGTTGCTGCGGATGGAGGGCGTCGGTGCGTTTGTCGAGGTCGTGGTCCCGCGGCCGCCGTCGCCGTCGCCGTCGCCGTCGCTCATGTGGTGTGGGGCGTTCAGCTTCTCGTCCTTGCGGACAAACAGCACGATATGCGGATTCGTCTGCGACACGATAAAGTGGTTGACGTTGAGCATTTCGCCCAGCCGCTCGACGGGTACGTCGTTGTCCAGCGAACCGTCGATCCACAGCTGCTCGGCCGGGTCCCACGGCACGTGCTCACCCGTGGCGGCGTCGCGCACGAGGAGCGGGCGCGGGTCAAAGACGCCCGGGATCGAGCACGAGGCGACGACAGCCGACCAAATGATGACGTCCGGTGCGGTGAGGTAGTTGAGCAGCGACGGCAGCTGCAAGCCCGGCTTCGAGGACACGGTGATGTTGAGAATGCGCCGCGTGCGGTTGAAGGCCTCCTGGAAGGTGATGTCGCCCAGCAGGTTGCGCATGACGCGCGCAATGTGGCGGCTGTCGTGCCAGGCGCCGTAGCGCAGCGCGCGGCCGATGTGGGTCAGCCACGAATCCGGGTTGTCCTTGTCGGTGAAGACGGCCAGGTCGTTGTGGGCAAACCGCTCCAGAATGAGCGGGATCTCCTCGTTTGTGCGCGTGCAGACGACGGCGGCCACGATGGAGCCGGCGGACGTGCCCGAGATGATGCGCGGCAGCAGATTGCGCTCGAAGAGCGCCTTGAGCACGCCGATGTGGGCCATGCCGTAGACGGAGCCGCCGCTGAGAATGAGGGCGCTGCGGCCGTAGCTGCGGCGGGCGAGCAGCAGCTGGTCGAGCATCTCGCGGTGGGTGAGGCCGGCAGGAAGGGTCTTGGCGCTGCGGGTGCGGTCGAGGAGGGTCGTGATGAGGTCGATCGAAGCCTGGACGTAGCGCTCGACCAGGTGTTTGGTGCCGGTGCGGGTGTGGTTGTAGAGGCCGGCGCTGCTGATGCCGCCGACATCGCGGGAGAGCGCGGTGCGCACGAGGTGCATCATGCGGCGGACGTCGGCGGAGAGGCGGGCGTCGTCGAGGTCCCAGAGGCGGGTGCGGATCAGGTCCGGGTTGTAGAACTCGTCGCTGGTGTCGCTCGACTTCCAGGCTTCGTGTCCCTCCAGCTCGTCGAGCAAGCGGGCGGCCGCTTCCCATTCGTCGTACGTGGTGGCCTGTAGGTTTGTTAGCACCAAACGTGAAGCGTGTCAACATCGAAAAAAACACAGCGTTGCCTACGTTGGCCATGCGCTGCTCCAGGATCTGCTGGCGCTGGTTGCGCAGCCGCTGCAAGCGGCGCTCGGCGTAGCTCGAAGCCGCCGCACGCAGGACATCGCGAAACCGCTCGGCGACAGACGAGATCTGTCGGTCAACGTTCGCCGACAGCGACGAAGAAAAGGCCGTCGGTGATTGCGGTTGGCCACGGCCTTTGTCCGCGGCGCTCGTCATGCCGCGTCGCGACAGATGGTCCGGGGGCGAGTTGCCCTCGGCAGAGAACAAAAGAAAATCCTTCATCTCGGGGGACGTTGGTGAAAGGGGTGAAAATGAAGCCGAGAATAGAAGACGAAAAGCAAGATAGAGAGTTCCTCTGGAATGGAGAGAAGACGCGCAAGGGGAAAAGGGCTGAAGTTGAGGTTCAAGAATGAAGCAATCTCCAGAGAGAGATTCCAGCCATGTCGTCCTTGCTGGACACAGGAAGGCCCTTCACGAGCGCAATCCAGCCACGGAAAAGAGCGAAGCAAAAGAAAAAGACGACAACGAGCGGAAGGACAAGGCCATTCTGCGCAATCGTCGCCGTCAATGAGAAGAAAAAGAAGTTAAAAGAGAAAAAAAAAAGGCGCTCAACGTGTTCACTGCAAGTTACGTCCACAGAAACACGAGCGGGACGGCCGTTGCGTGTTCGATCAGTGATTCTGGCAGCGTGTCTTCGTCGGTTCGTAACCAAGTGTTCGAAACCAAGTTGTCTTGCGCATGGTGACGGTCGCGTGGCCCTTGGAGGTGCATTTTGGTGATGGTCTCCTTTTTGGCCGTCTCGCGCATGAGATCGGCAGATCCGGAGGTGGTCACGAGCCGCTGTTCGTTTCTTTCTTGCTAATTCCCATTATTTCCTCGACGTTCGCCAACTGTTGGCCAATCAGACGGCCGCCTTTCGTCTAAAACGGGTGTTGGGAAGGGTTGACCCACTCAGATGGCGGCAGTTGGGGAAAGAGCGTGAACAGACGTCACTGCTTCTTTCTCCTTCTGAACCTCGCCCGACCTAAAACTGCGCTTTCCCAACGTTCTGGATATAAAAACAGGGAAGGCTCGAATCGCGTACAACATATGTATATTACCGCATCGTTCTTTCCGAGAACTGATTTTCTGGTCTTTTATACCGTAACATCACGGTCCTCTCACACCTTTACCATTTCCCCATCCGCAACCCCCACGCAACAAGAACATGTGCCAGTCCTAACCTTAATCTTTCACATGCTAAAATAGGACGGGAAAAGGAACAAAAGCCGTGTTTAGCGGTGAGACGGGTCTGCACGCGGCACTTAGCGCTGCGCAGTTCGTCTCGTCCCCCGTTCTCTTTAGCACAGAATTAGCATTTTAGGCGGGTCTCGGGTCTTTACTCCCACTAGAGTAACATTGGTTTTAGTTTACGCGTCTCGAATACTACGAAGTACTTGCTTCGGTTGACTTGAATGTCTCTCTTATTCTTCGATCCCTTGCTCGACAGCTCGGCTTCATCCGGAGACGACCCTGGCGTCTTCTCAGATAAATCTGATGAACTTGCTGTTGGAAAGCCGTCTGCTGGTGGATGAATCGATGGCGCTGTTCCGCTACCGAAGGAATCATTTGCAGCAGATTGTTGACCAGTAAGCAAGCGCATGCATCTCAGTGAAGGAAATGTATTGGGATTCTCAGCCGTCGAGAGCATTTGCTTGATCGGAGCTGATCCGTAAGCACAGCCTTGTGCTTCACTGTGTTCATATCCTGTTTTTAGAAGACTACCAAACTGCATACTATGAGTTGTTTCTCTCATTCTTCATGGATTATCATCTCTTTATTTGAAGGTCTAGAATGCTGTTTATTTGTTCGATGTTTTCTGCGTCCTCTACATTATTTATTAAAAAAAAAATGTAAGTTTCACGATCGCTCACCTACCCAGACCTTCTCACTGCGGCAACAAAGGCTCGAAACAATCGAACAACGCAGCGTACTTTGTCCGTTTCTAGTAAAGAATGATCCATGCCTTGTGAACGATTTGTGGCCTCTCCTTTGTTCTAACCAGGGGCATATGCATGTGCCTGGCCTGTGCGCTTCGAGGGAAGCTGTCGTTGCCAACCGATCACGACCCACATCACGATGCTCCATAGCAACAGAAGAAGAAGAAGAAGAAGAAGAAGACGACGCGTCGGCTTCACATCAAGACAGGGTCAGTTTAAGGACACGATTCGTCGTCTTGACGTGCCAACGCGACAGCGCGAGGAATGAAATATGACGAGGCGCGTGTCCTTTTGCAATTTTCCTCCCTTTCCTCCCTTGCTAAGCTCACTCCACGACGCTCACCTTCAAAACGCATCGTGAAGCAATCTCTTTTGTCTTCTTGTTTCCTCCTCGAACTCGTACAGCTTCATCTTTTTTCTGCTTTGCAATAAGATCAGGTGACCAGGCGTATTTGTTCACTTTTCTCTGGCCGAGCAACCAGCAGTCCTTGTCATCAGAAGAACCACCGAAACAGGCAGGAGCAACTGCGCTGCACGCCTTCCTAATTCACTATGGTCAACCTCTGGATCAAAACAAACAAACGGCTTCCGTTTCTTCCCTGAACAATCAAACCCTCTTTTCTTTTCCTTCTCAAACAAAATCTCTGCTCACTTTCCGTCCTTCTAACACCAACTTTTCAGCCGTCTTCCACTCATCAAGCACATCCCAAAACAACCTTCACTTCATCTTTTTTTCTCCCATTCCTCATCATCCACGATGCATTGCCCCGTCTTTCACTGCCGCTTCGGCTGCCCGCGGACGATGTCCGCAACGGAAGAGGAATGGATCGACTTCGTGTCACAGGAGAGAGGGAACATGTCGGCCCAGCTGCCTCCCCGCGGAAACCACTACCGTCATCGTGAACAACCCGGCCGTCGCCGCAGCTCCAACGCCGACATCCTCGAGAAGTACGGCCTGCCGTCGACCGGGTCGTACAGCGACATGCAAAGCCTCGAGGACGGGCTCACCATCGAAGACATCCTCGGACACGCCGACACGTCATGCTGTGGGCCACTTCACGAGACGATCGTGGCGCTCCGCAAGAAGGCTAGCCATACCGCCAAAAAAGCGTCCAAATCCGTCAAAAGGGCAGCAGCCCGGTGGACACGGAAGATGACGCCGTCCGCCGTCAACAACAAGCGGCAAAGAATGACGACGCAGCCACCAACCACGAAAAGCGATTCACTGTCAAGTTCCGAGTCACAGCTTAGTATGCAAGGCTGGACAAGCAGCTCGCCATCAACACGCGGTACGTATTTTTTCGCCCTTGTTCTTGTTCAGCAAGGAGCACCACTAACACGGAACAGGCATTTTGAAGGAAAGCCCAGTCCTGCAGAGCTCAACCTTTCAGGTTGAAGACAGACGAGACGTCATTCCGCCTGGCCAATGGTTGCGGCAACGAAATGCTTTTTAGACGCAAAGCGTGATGAAAACGCAGAAACGCTGATGAAAGGCCCAAAATGATCAAAGAAGGCATCTATGTTTCTTCGTTGCATTTCAGACTTCGATTTTTTGTTTCTATTTTTCTTTTTTTTCTCGGTTCTTTTCTTCCGCGTTATTTTTTGTTGCATCTGTGAGCGCCGTCGGAGTTTGGGTGGGACCGTTCACCAAAGGGACGTCCTTCCCCCCCATGATATTTTCGATACCCAATTTCGAGACGAGTCACCAGCGGCGTTTATGATTTGATTTATCGGCAACAAGAGGGGGGAAAAAATCATCATACTACGAATTCTGCACGGCGGTCAACGTGTTGTGATCCGCCCTGGTTCGAACAGAACCTTGCATACGAGCGGCAACGGCGAACCGCTTTCGTTGCCCCCTTCTCGACCCTCTTCTTCTTGAGGGTACAGCGTGGCATACAACAGGAGGGCGTGCTGCATGGCAACGGCCATCCATTTTTTTCCTAAGAGGAAAAAAAAACGACGCAATTTTTTTGTGCAAAATCAAGCGTCTCTTCACGATGAGCCACGGTAGAGAAGATCAAGAACTCACTACGGGCTGGCAGGTCACTTATCAACCGCCGGAAAACCCCCAATGCAGGATGAGTTTCCGTCAAAGACATGCGAACGGCGATCCATCCAGATTT
Source organism: Fragosphaeria purpurea (assembly GCA_002778095.1). Lineage (NCBI taxonomy): Eukaryota > Fungi > Ascomycota > Sordariomycetes > Ophiostomatales > Ophiostomataceae > Fragosphaeria > Fragosphaeria purpurea. Next base: position 3,636,229 of record PCDL01000021.1, on the reverse strand, counting down.
GATTTTGCGCGACATTCATCTGGACAATACCGCCGATCCTTGTCTGCAGGTGAACGAGCTGGGTGCACGATGGGTCACCAATGCTTGTTGGACCTCCAAGCAGGGCTTCTTTACACACAATGGTCTCCTGATGTCGAGCGTCAGGCGCAATTACAGGAAGAGCAACGAACGAACAAAGACTATTATGAACACAAGCAGCAGATTGTCAAAATGTGGAAAGAAAAAAAAAGCGCTCTGGTGGCTGAAAAGGGCCGAGGATGCCGAGACCGAGGAAGAGAACAACGAAAGAAATCAGCACCTGAACGACAACCGCAAAGCAGATCCATCTCCGGCAGTTATCGCCACTACGACACTCAACAGCAACTAAGCGCTGAAGGCGACCAACATTGCCACCAAATACCGTGTCAACACGACCAAGCGTCTGCAGCCCAAAATAACAAGCTACAACGAGCTCCTCGTTCCGCCTCCAGCCGGCACGTTTGGTCGGTCTAGCGTCTTTCAACAACAGGACCTCCGGCAAGCCACAGCAGGAGTACCATGTTCACCAGACAGAGGCCGGCCGCGCAGCCATCCGGAAAGCGCAGTAACACTGGGGCTGGGGATGAGGCCCTACAAATATGTCGACTGCCGGGCCATGGAAATCCATTGTTCTTGAGACCGGTGACTGCCGCATTGCAAGGCTAGCAAGCGTGGCCTTTAATAAAGAACCATCTCAGTGAAAGAAAATATCGGTGGACTTTCATGGCATTGAGAGACTAGCAGTACAAAGAATACTGATCACAGTCCTCGGCCCAGACAGCGAGGTCAACGCCACGGAAAGGATTGCGAACCTCTCCGGTGGCCAACAAATGTCATTTTGACAACATGAACTGCCCGAGTGACTCTCGATGTACCACACCCTCGACCCTTGTGGCCTTCCGGTCATGGCTGTCACAATCTTATTTGATAGAAGCAAGGAACAATTTCACAGCACTCGATTGGGTCTAGAAAAAAACCTGGATCTCGGCTCCTTCAACTTGTTCAGCAGCCAAATGTTCTTCACAAATCTTTGTCTTTCTGTCTCAACGGTGTGGGCTGACTCTAAACACCGCGGACGACAAGCGGTGCGACGACTGCTAGAGCAGATGTTCGAAAGCAATCAAGTCATGGTGCGCGTCTGAAACGGCGGAATCTACGAGCTTGATACATTTTACGACGCCCGTGATGAGTTGGGCCTCTGCACGTCTTACCAAGCGAATGATCATGTTTTTTCTGGCATCCGTCGGGACAGAAGACGGCTAGAACGTCTCTCACCCTTTTGGCTGTCAACAACGAAGACTACCAAATCAAAGAACACCACAATATGCAGTACTCTTCCACAAAATTAAAACCGGACGCTTGGCTGAAATGCCTTTTTTTGCCTCGCTTTCATCTACGGGTGCGGTTATGCGGCCCATCGCGAAAGCGGCCTACGGTGTGCCACATGGCGGCCAAAAGGTGTTCCACCGGCCTGACAACTCAATGACTGCTGGCCTACCGTTCCGTAGTCGTTCCTAGACTATCATCTGGCGCCCAAGGCGGCGTTATACGCCATCAGCGTGCACTGGCACCGGTCGTGGTCGGCGTGCAACAGCCATAAAATATCGCGTTGTGGTTCGGCACGTCTCCTTTGCCTGGGACACTGACGTAGAGGATGCCGTCAGGCTGCGGTCGGATCTTGAAGTCGATGAAATCACCAAGCGTCTGGCGAATCACTCATTCCATGTGGAGGATGGCAGAGACGCAAATGAGCCCTGCGTACTTGTTGCAGAGCGAGTTGGTCCTGGCGGAAAGACGCACAACCACGCCACATCCTTACCAGAGTCGTTTCAATATCTCAAGTTTCCTGCGCGCGGTGTGTGCATTAACGCCGACACATTGGAAACCGGGCACACGGCAGACATCGTGATGGTGACGGCGGCTAAGCCGGCGAAGGGGTTTATGATTGCAGAGAAATAGGACTATATGCGGTTCAGCGACAACGGGTTCAACGTTATGCCTAGCGAGCCACATCGTGTGCACCTGACATGCACATCAAGCGTGGATGTCTGGCCAGTGCTAGAGTACATGTACGTAGGTAAAGATATTGGGGCGACTCGTGATGGGCGACAAAGGGTGGCCCTGTTTTTGACCTGTCAATTGAAGGGAGCGCGATGAAGTACTGTTATGAGGCATCCGCAGTTTGGCAAGCTGGTACATAGCATCATAAATGGGTAGTTTTTTTGTGAATAGAGGCTTTTTGTTTGACAATACCACAATAACCCGTCCACGAGGAACCATTGTGACCAACTGCAAACGGCCCGAAGAAACACGAAGGGTCCCAACAAATGCCAGACCGGTGGATGTCCTCGTGCCTGTATCCGTGTCGATGAAGGTGTTAGCTCGAGATTGTGCGACGTGATGTCCTTTCGTCTGAATGGTGTTGGCTTTTTCCTCCTATTCAAGCGACGACGATAAGGGCACACAATAGCAAGCAAAGAACTAGTTCTGGATTTTTCAGAATTTTCTCACCTTCATTTTCTTTCCTCTCCACTTCAAGTCATTGATTTTCTAGGAATATCTTCTCTGGTTTTCCGTCCTTTTTGTTTCGCCTTGATCACCTTGACGCAATTTGCTTCTCGCCAGGATATCCATCCAAGGAAATTTCATCTCCAAAAAAACGAAAAAATAAAGTTAACAACACTTCACGACTGATCGTATGCTCATCATCATGGCCCTTCGACGTCTCTTTACGACCGTTACCCTGGCGTATCTCGGCATCGCTCCAACCGCAGCGTTCGGACCGTGGATGGCCGGTCTCGTCGACGACGGCGCGGCGGCCACGTATCTGGCCGAAACCGTTGACTCCATTGCACAAAACGACGCCAGCCATATCCTACGGCAAGCATATTCACTTGAGCACGACGCATTTCCTTCTGACGATGACCACGACCGCCAAGGCCACCACGCCCGCAACGGCCCCGCCGCCGCCGCCATCGCACCGGACACTCCCTGCGCCGGCTACGAGGGCCAGTGGAACTGCCTGCCCGCCGTCGGCTGGCAGCGCTGCGCCGCCGCGCGCTGGACGGCCGTCCTCGCCATGGCACCCGGCACCGACTGCCAGCCCGCGGGCCTCAGTTACGACCTCGAGATTGTCACCAGCAGCGGCAGTGGCGGCAGCGGCGACAGCGGCGGAAACGACAACAATAGCGCCAACAATGGGAACCCCGTCCGGCCCACGCCGTGCAGTGCAACGAGTGCGGCCGTGTGTACAGTCACCGCGCCAACGGTGCCCACAGCGTCAACATCGGCGTCGCCGTCGTCCTCTTCCTGCGCACCGACTTCGACGGGCAGCCAGAGCTGCGGCAAGGGATTTACGAACGGATCCGGAACATCAGGAGGGCGGTCAACCGTGGGGCAGCAAGGACGAGGAATCATGGCAGTCATGGCGGCAATTGTCGTGCGGCTATTCCTGTAGGCCAGAGAAGAAGGGACAGAACACTCAGACAGGAGACAGTTTGGTGGAAGCGAGCTATTAGGGAGTAATAATGCCTTGAAGGGAATGATATGAGCTGGCTTGTGTGATATTTAGCGATAGCACCACAATTACGTAGCGAGAAAAGACGATGATGAAATACAGAACATGCCCAAGGCCTTCCAGTCGCAAACATATCTAAGGTCTTGAGTATCTAACTGTAGAAGTTTATGCTGGGCGAAGAAAAACAACCGGAGCCTGCCTTCTTTCTACTCTCAGTCGATTCTTTCTATTGTTCGTGTAAACGTAGGATTTTCCGAGCCCAAGTCATCATGAGCCTCTTTGCCCTCGTCCTACTTGACCTCCTCCCCCTTCGTCTCCTTCGCGGCCTTCTCCTTCTCCTGCTGTGTTCGTACCGCGTCCAGAACCCGGGTCACCCGCGCCTCCACCTCGTGTGCTGCTAGCGGCGCCAGCCCGTGTGCCTGCCGCAGCGCCACGATCGAGTCCGCGTCAAACGCCCGCTTCTGCGGCAAGAAGTCCAGGGCCATGAACGTGTGCACGGCGCCCAGGTAACGCTTCACCGTCACCCGCGTACCCGCTTCCACCAGCTTCTGCGCGTACGCCTCGCCCTCGTCGCGCAGCATGTCGATCTCCGCCGTGCGCACAAACGCCTCGCAGAGGCCGGCCCAGTTGGGCGTGCGGATCGGCGCAAACAGGTGGCGCTGCTGCGGCCAGCGCCGCTCGAGCGCCGCCAGCCGCTTGGCGCGGACCGTCTCGAGGTCGTCGTTGTCGTCCGTGCCGGCCTCGTCGGCCACCGACGCCAGGCACTGCATGGCGAAAAACTGGATGCGCGTCCACGGCAGGATGGGCGCGCGCACAAACTCGTGGAACGACGGGTGCGGCGAGTCGACGTAGTAACGGTAGAAGAGCGACTCGGCCGCGGGGGGCACGGTCGGCATGACGAGGCGCAGCGGCACGCCCTCGTCGCGGGCGCGCTGGTGCAGTACGAGGGTGATGTGGCCGCCGGCAGAGATGCCGCCAAGCGACACAGAGTCCGGGCGTATGTTGAGCGCATCCGCGGAGGCACGAACCTGATGGTCAGACGAAACGCAGTTTAGCAGAAGAGAACGGAGGAAAACAAGAGACTGTAATTACCCAAATCAAAGCCGCCCAGGCGTCCTCGAAGCATTTGCCCCAAACGGTTTCTAGAACCCAAAGTCAGAGAAGTAGCTTATGAGGAGTTGTCGTTGCGGTACTCACCGGGGCAGTGGCGGTAGTTGACATCCACAACAACAACGCCCGCCTCGCGCATGCTGAGGCAGAGCTGCGCTTCGTTCTGCAGGTCGCCCACGACGAAGCCGCCGCCGTGGAAGTTGAGGTGCACCGGGTAGGGCCCTGTGCCGTGGTCGGCCGGGTCGGGGTGGTACACCCGCACGGGAAAGGGCGCGTGGTCCGTTTCCGAGGCCAGCGTGTAGTCCGCGACGCGCGGGAACGCCCCCGTGCCCGGCGACGAGTCGACGGCGATCCGCGCGCGAAACCGGTCGGGGTGGGCACGGATCTCCTCCATGGTCACGAACTGCGTCGGCAGCTTGGCGACGACCTCGGTGACGAAGTAGTCGACAAAGGCGTTGCTAAGCCGCGGAAGGATGTGCTCTTCGATGAACCCGGCCGCGTAGAGACGGGGCGGATACTGGGACGCGTTGTCGTTCCCCGAGCCCGAGCCGGTGTCGTCGCCGTGCTTCTCTGCTTCCTCCGTCTTCGCCGGCTCGGGCATGGCCACAGCGGCCACCGTCTCGCCCTCCAGCTCACGCACGGGCAGCGCACCGTCCGCGGGTTTGGCTACCGCTTCTGCCATGGTTTGTTCCTTTGTTTTCTTTTAGTGCTCTGTAGATATCTATCTCTCTTTACTACGAGGCGTCCAAGGCTTCTGCCTAGTTTCTGCTTCCTCAAGAAGAATCAGAGACTATGCAAGTACATTACAAAAGACCGTCAACACCTTTTGGACCAAAACGGTTAAAGAAACGAGTCCACCTGCAGTTGTGGTGTGCCGCGTTACCGCTGCCTTTTTCTGGTTCTTCCTTTTCCCCTCGTTTCGCCTCTCCTCACAGAGAGAGCTTTCGTTGGATTATCCGGTTGCCTCGCCCGCATACCATTCTACTTTGGGTTCACCCAAATACGTACAATGTTCCGCACATCACGCGCAGACGGGTGTCAATTTACCTTCCCTTCCCGCACGGCACGGCATGTAGTTCCGTTTTCGGCATTTACACGGATAGAAAATGACCCGATATCAAAACGTATATAGAGTGTCGCACCTGTAAAATGATAAGCCGTCATCGTGGTAGTGTACATAGGATAAAAGAAAAAAAGAAAAAGAAAGCCTCCTAGCCCCATTGGTCCAGCGTCAACCGAAACCCGTTTACTGCTTCTTCTTTTCGTTGTCCGCCGTGGCCGCCGCCGCTGCAGCCCGCTCTTTCCGCCGCCGCAGCCACGCCTTGATCTCGTTCAGTAACCCCATCACGAGCGGCACGCCCACCGGGCCCAGCAGCGGCAGGTAGACCGCCACCTTGTGCTCGTCGGGGAAGTAGAGCTGGCCCACCATGCTCTTCTCGAAAAAGGCCCGCTCGGCCTCGGCCTCGGCGATGCGGGCGTGCGCCAGCCCGTCGGCGCCGCCCAGCGAGTCACACGCCAGCCGCAGGTGCTGCATCGTGCTGGCCACGCCCTCGGCCACGCTGGACGGGATGGCAATGTTGCGCAGCGCCAACGACAGCCGCGCCAGGCTGCCCAGCGTCGACGACGCCCGCAGCAGCAGGTCAGCCGACCGGATGCGGCTGAGCGTCGAGAGGCGCAGCGGCAGGCTGCCGGACTGCGGCGTGCCCACCAGCGAAAGCAGGTGCGACGTAAACGTCAACAGGGGTGCTTGTAGATCCGCCTGCGTGACGCGGGGCTGGTCGCCGTCCAGCGGCAGCAGGTAGACTGAGCCCCACTGGGGAATCAACCACGACTGCGATCTGCTGCTGCTGCTGCTGCTGCTTCCGGCCTCTGCTACCGACGAGCTGCTGTCATCGCCCGTAGTCGTTCCTTCACCGGCGACACCCGGTGCAGCATCGCCAAGCCGTGGCGACACCGTGGTGGCAATCGTCTGGTTGCTGACGAAGACGATGAAATTGATCGTGGGCGCCCCGCCAATCGACGGTGACAGCGGCCACTCGGCCGCGTTGATAAAGGACGACAGGTCCTCCTTGCTCAGCACGGGCGCCTGCACGCCCGGCGTCGCGTAGAGCTGAACCTGTGTGTCGATCGTAAAGTTGTGGATCGGCCGCAGCACGTCCAGCACGGGCCGCATGTACGCCGCGATGGCCGCTTCAATGTCCCAGCTGCTCGGCGCGGGACCGCTCGTAAACAGCGAGAACGTCAGGTGGTAGGTCGGCGCGTATTTGAGCGACCGCATCGTGCGCTTCGACAGCGCCTCGGCCGCCTCCGGCGCTAGCGGCAGGCGCGACTGCTGCTGTTGCTGCTGTTGCTGCGGCTGTTGTTGTTGCTGTTGCTGTTGTTGTTGCTGCTGCTGCTGCTGCTGTTGCTGTTGCTGCTGCTCAGCAGGGGACGCCGACGACGCCGACAACAGGTATGAAATAACGGCTTGCTCCTCGGCAAAGGTCCCGCGCAGCTGCGTGGCGATGAACGTCGCGAGGGCTGACGACGACGAGCTCAGCGGCGGGATCGAATTGGGCGGGTACGTCACGTCCAGAATCGCCTGGTGCGGGTGCAACTGCGCGGTGGACGACGACGCCGGCGCCGCCGATGCCGCCTCGCCCGGTGTCAGCCGGAGGGTCAGCGCCACGTCGTCCTCGGTCGCCGTTCTCGTCGCCACAGAAACGGACGGCGCCCCGTCGGCGTCGCTGCGGCCCGCATCACGGCCCCCGGCGTGCCGAGCGGCGCTGGCCAGCTCGAGCCGCAGATGGTGGCCGGAAAAGTCGTTCAAGTCGTCGAGCGCGTGCTGTGTAAGCCGGAGCAGGTGGTTGGCTTCGGCGTCCTGCAAGGACGGGGCCTGGACGGCTATGCGGAGGGGGAAAACGGGTCGACAGGCCTACAGCAGACAAAAAAGAAGAAAAATGGTCAGCGCAGATTTCACCCACATAAAACAAAAATCACGCGCGCACCTTGCCGTCGGCCCATTCCATCATCTCGTCCAAGGGCAGGTTTGCCCGGTATATGCTTGTCGTGTACCACCATATTGGCAGACCGAGAAGCGCGACGATCAGCCAGAAGGAAAGGATCACCAGCCCGCGCCTCCGCACGTCTGAGGCCTTTTCTGGCGGCGGCTGCTTTTCTGTTGTCGCTGTGGAGGAGGAAGAGGAAGATGGTAAAGTGTCGTCGTGTTTTGCGGTTTCCGCGCGCTCCGTGGCCTCGGTCATCGTCGTCACCGCGTTGGAGGCGCTGATCGAAGAAGCGGCCGCAACAGGCCGTCGAGACGCCATGGCGGCATGGACTAGCCGATTGCAAAGTGCCAGCCGCCGTCAAAAGAGCGAAAAGAAAATGCGACCGGCGGGGAGGGTGGTTGGGCAGAGTATCGTCAAAAAGCACCGTCGCCACGAAACGCCATCGCCGGACAAGAAAAAAATAGTACGTACAGCTTGGTCGCTGGAATGGGCTTCAGGGGAGAGCTGGCAACAAAACGTGCTTCCACAATGGGACTAGTGCTATTCCGATAAGAGATAAGCACAGCACGACAACGCGGTATTTCTACGCCAGTCTTCTTTCTCGGAGCGAAGTAAAGGGACAGTGCGTCGCAATTGCCTGAAGCGTCAGAAAAAACCGCCCAAACCGCCTAAAGCACTTGATGCAACTTTCCTTCGAGGGCAATGCAGGGTGTAGGTAGCGTAACGTTATGAGACGGAAGGCAGGCGCCGTTATTGCTAAGCCACAGCTGCGGCTGAAACGTCCAGCGCTGTTGCACTGTAAACAAACGTCTGCGTAGTCAAGGGACACCACATCCCGACAACACAATTCTACACTCCTTCTACTCTCCAGCCTTGTCCACGAGCGAGGAGGAACACAACAAGATGCCCGGGATATTCGTCCACAGCGGTCTTCAGGCTCCCGGGTCGGAGATCCGCCTACTAGAGCTGCTCCCAGGCACTGGTAAAGACAAAGTGCAGTGCCGTCTCTCCGCGTTTCCAATATCCCGTCTGCCTCCTTACCAACCGCTGTCTTACTGCTGGGGATCCCAAACGAACCCCATAGAGATATTGGTGAATGGAAAAAGCCTCTTCGTCACACGCAACCTCTATGCGGCGCTAAGGCGGTTACGGCAGCCCAGCGTTTCGCGCGTCATGTGGGTTGATGCCGTCTGCATCAACCAGGCAGACAATCTCGAGAAGAGCAGCCAGATCCAACTGATGGGCGAAATCTATCGGCGCGGTGACAGGACCATCATCTGGTTGGGCGAACACGACCGCAAAACGGGCCGGGCGTTCGCGATGTTGGAGGCTATGGTAATGTATGCAAACACAATACCGAAAGAGAAGCCGGTACGATTGCATCCCGACAAATGGCAGTTCATAGGGAAGAATTTCGACAAGAAGAGCGCTGGGGGGACGCAGATGGGTGGATTCAAGGCCAATGTATACAGCCCAGCGTATTGGACGAGGAGGATACGGTCTGGTCACGCCCGTACGTCCGTCTTTAGCCGGGCGTGGTTTAAGCGGGTGTGGATTGTCCAAGAGATCGCCATGTCACAGCGTGCTGTCGTCGTGTGCGGCAAATACTCGACACACTGGGAAAGTGTGGAAACGGCGTATGCGGTGTCTGAGCTCTGGAACGAGTGGGAGGACGGCCAGTACCTGCAGACCTTAACCGAGATACGCGCCGGCATCCAGGCTGGGGGGACAAGGGACGACCTAGGAAACGTGATCCTGAAGGCCGCTCGTAGCCAGGCGGCGCTGGCGGTGGACCGTATTTATGCGGTGTTAGGCTTGGCCAAGAGCCTTCCCCAGGGCCTCGAGATTGCGATTGACTACGAAGCGGCTGCGACTACCAAGTTTTCCGAGACAACGCGCGCATGCATACTTTCGAGCCACAACCTGCAGCTTGTTTTGGACGGCCGAGGGCGACCCGCAGACTACGACGGTCGGCTCCCCAGCTGGGCGTGGAGCCCGCGGCTCGACCCAGACCAACCGGCGTACCAATGGCAGTTTCACCGCGCCGCGGCGACGAACTGTCGATTCAACGCGGCAAGACGCCATGACACCGAGAAGCCGCTGACCGTCCGCTTTAGCGACGACGGCCGCCTGCTCTTCGCCCGCGGCATCGTCTTCGACGAGGTCGTCGCGGTCGGACCCGTCTTCGGCGACATCAAGATCGGCTACGCGTTCCAGGCCACGTGGTCAAGGTTCACCATCGGCGACTATCGGTGGCCACGCCACTATTTGCGCCACCTGCACACATCGGAACAAATAGCCGACTTAGGCCGCCCAGGGCCATACCCCGGAAAGCCCGAAACTCGACGGCAAGCATGGATTGGTTTTCTGGCGGGCATACTGATGATGAGCGACGGGCGAGCGGACGAGAGCAAGGCCAGAGACATCATGCGCGCTGAGGTGGCGTTCATGAAGCCATACCATATTCTGGGACGAGGGCCAGGCGAGCTACCTTGGTCGAGGAAACCTTCGCCCCCCCGGGATCCCCAGGTGCCTCGCATACGACCGAGGATGCTGTATTCGGACCAGATCAAGGGACCATTGCTGCGATACCTGGCAAAACGGCGGGTTCTGAGGACATCACAGGGATATATCGGTCTGGCTAACCGCTATACCGAAGCCGGGGATCATCTCGCCCTTGTGGACGGTCTCTGCGTTCCCCTCGTCCTCCGTCCTGCTTTGGGGAGTCGTTGGCGGGTAATTGGCGAGTCGTATGTCTATGGAACGATGCACGGAGAGCTATGGTTAGGGAAGAAGGTGCAGAGCCTGTGTTTCGAGTAGATATCTTTTAGCATAGAAAAGGCAAGCTTATCTTTGTGTTGGCATCAATACAGCGATACGGACGTTGTGGTGTAAGTGCTAAATGCTGGTTTGGAAGGCGCGTGTTCTAATAAGTGGGCCGTGAAAAGGGGAGAAAAGCATTTTGTAGCCAAAAAATCAAGAAAAAAAAACTCTCCAAACGGCAAACTTGATCAAGAAATGAAATTGCGTTCGTTCTAGCGTCGTACAATGTAATCAATGTGTTCTCTGCGTGTTGGGCCCACTGCAGCCTGTTGCCCGCCTTTCGTGCCTAGCTTTCCGCCTACAATCCCACGTGGCTAGTCCGCGGGAAGTCCAAAGAACGTTGACGATTCCAAGATGCCGAGGCAAACCGGACCACTGATCGCTAAATCCCCCCCCTTCAAGCTTGTGAAGTTGGAGAGCACCTGCAAATACGACCTCCCATTGCTATTTCGTCTAGTCGCTTTTTCTCCTCTTTCGTTCATTTCCACGTTGTCGCTATTCCGCATTATTTACTGGAAAGCGTCTTGCGGCCCCGACGACTCGACAAAAAGAACGACGACTTGAACAAGCCCAAAGCCATGTGATAATACATGCGGCGGTGGATCCAACAGACCAACTTCTGATTTGCATTGGAAGGGAACAGAACCGGCAGAACTACCAGGGCGATTGACCGCCATCCACCGGCTTGATTAGGAACGCCATACAAAAAGCAGGCAAACGCATGCCTACGGCGCTTGTGATACGCCAACGGGGTTGCCAAGGCTGAGAGAGAGGGATGGGGGCATGCTGACAGAGTAGAGCAGCCAAAAATGCCTGGTAACTTTCCCTACAGCTTCTTGCGCCTGGGACTTGCATGAAATGCTGATAACACCCACCATCCAGTTCCTTCCACGATCGCGGTGCCAGCTGCCGCCGCCGGCCTGGCCTACCTCAATGCCCGCTCGGCGTTGTGGTACGACCTTTTCCTCGTGCGGTCGGTGGTCCCGGCTGCCCTCGCCCTGGCGTGGTTTGCCCGCACCGGACGGGTCAACATCTTCTACCGGCTCGAACACAGGGCCAAATCACCGTCCACGGCCAACCGCCCGTTCCTCTTGTTTGAAGACCATGCGTACACCTATGCCCAAGTGTACGACCGCGCGCTGCGGTACGGGGCCTGGTGGAAGGAAAAGAGAGGCGTGCAAAAGGACGAGGTGGTGGCCATCGACTTTATGAATTCGGACACGTTCCTCTTCCTGTGGCTGGGCCTCTGGGCCATTGGGGCCAAGCCCGCCTTTATCAACTACAACCTGCGGGACCACGCCCTCGTGCACTGCGCGAAGACCGCCAACACCCGGCTCCTGCTGATCGACCCGGCCGTGGCCGAGGCGCTGACGCCGACTGTGCGTGCTGGTCTCCCGGACATGCAGCTCGAGGTCTTTTCGCCGGCAACCGAGGCCGAGGCCCGGGCCATGGATGCGACACGGTACCCTGACGAACTGCTGCACGAAACCAACGGCGCAGCCGCCGCCGTCCTCATCTTCACGTCCGGGACCACGGGTCTCCCCAAAGCCGCTGTGGTGTCGTGGGCGAAACTGATGACAACAGGCAATTTTTCTTTGCGATGGATGGGAATCACCAAAGACGACATCTATTACACGGTACGCGCCTCCAAAGTGGAGACTTTTCTTTGAAAAAAGAAAAAAAATTGTTCGACTGACAATTTTTCAGTGTATGCCTTTGTATCACTCATCAGCCTGCCTTTTCTGTGTTTCTACCGTTCTACACGCCGGCGCGACCATCGCTCTAGGGCGGCGGTTTTCCAACAAGACGTTCTGGCCAGACGTGCGCAAATTTCACGCGACGGTCATCCAATACGTCGGCGAGACATGCCGGTACCTGCTGGCCGCGCCTCCGCAACGCGACCCGGTGACGCACGAAGACCTGGACCGGAAGCACGCCGTGCGGATCGCGTTTGGCAACGGCCTCCGCCCCGACGTGTGGAACCGCTTCAAGGAGCGCTTCGGCATCGAGACCATTGCCGAGTTCTACGGTGCCACCGAGGGCTCCATGGCCATTTTCAACCTGTCCAAGAACGACTTCACCATGGGCGCCGTCGGCCGGAGCGGCTGGCTGTACGACCTCGTCATGGGCCACAACGTGGTCCACGTACCCGTGGACTGGGCGACCGAAATGCCCCTGCGCGACCCGTCGTCTGGGTTTTCCCGGCGCTGCAAGCGCGGCGAGCCTGGCGAGCTCCTCTTCCGGCTCCCGGCCGGCGACATCAGCGCGCGGTTTCAGGGCTACTACGGCAACCGACAGGCCTCCGAGGCCAAGGTCCTGCGCAACGTCTTTCGCCGCGGCGATGCCTGGCTGCGCACGGGCGACGTCATGATGCGCGACGCCGAGGGCCGGACCTACTTCGTCGACCGCATCGGCGACACGTTCCGGTGGAAGTCCGAAAACGTCTCAACCACCGAAGTGGCACAGGCCGTCGGGCTGCACCCGGACGTGCTCGAGGCCAACGTCTACGGCATCGCGCTGCCCCACCACGACGGCCGTGCCGGCTGCGTGGCGCTCGTCCTCCGCGGCCCGCCCACGCCGGCGCTTCTCCGGAGCCTCGCGGGCCACGTCGAGCACGAGCTGCCGCGGTTTGCGCAGCCGCTTTTTCTACGCGTCGTTCAGGACACGTCGGCGCACACGACGGGCACGAACAAGCAGCAAAAGACTGTGCTGCGCCAGCAAGGCGCCGATCCGGACAAGGTCGGCACCGACCAGCTGTTTTGGCTGCAAGGAAACACCTACGTTCCGTTTGCACGTCGTGACTGGGACCGCCTGCAGGGCGGCCAAGTGAAGCTGTGAAGCCCTCGTTCTTGTTTATTTTCGTTCATCCCGTTCGTCTTTTAGTGTATGTCTTCCTATCACGGTCGTCTTCAGCACGTATACGCAAAGCGTCGTTTTCAGCCCGCATGTACTTTTACTCAACACAAACGCAAAAAAGGCCACAGTTCAAATATAAATTCGTTCACACAAGGCTAACCGCCAGCCGCATCTTACTGGCGTAAGACAAGACTTCCATATATTATGCCCTGTGGAGAGCCCAGCCACGCTCCACAACTTGTCATCCTCGACGGCGTAACTCAATTTGGACATCGCCGCTCGAGATTACTCTGTATTTGTAGCATGAATTGCTACGACATCGGCCAGGAGAAGGCCAGCCACCGAAAACAACGGTTCCTGAAGAGATTAATGGCCAGACCTCGAGTGCGATAGTACGATATCTCACTCGCCTTGGCAGCTTACGCCCCGCAACGACGACCGTAGTGGTTCGCCGACAGCCTGGGCCGAGAGCCTGGCTTGCAAGTATACACACATTCCATGAGGTACTTCGCTTGGCACCGAAAACATAGGCGACAACAAAGTCTCTTCCTTGCGGACGTCTGCAAGCGCACAAAGTACTCGCGACCGGGTCCCCTTGGTTCGTCGGTTCGGCCTTTGCGCCTGCGAAAGCCGCCGCCGAAATGACATAATCGGCAACCGCACTGATTCTGTCAGCCAATTGCAGCCGTAAGGGATTGCGCAATGCCGTACCAGGCCGGAATAGGTGTAGTGCGGGGTGCTTTTCGCAAGAGATGGAAAACTAAAGAAAGAACGAACGAACGGCGGGGCAAGCGCGCGCAGCCGCAACATCCCACGCGCAAGTTACCAAGAGAGCTTCTCATCGTGTAAGTGGTAAAAACGTGACGAGTAACATTTATAACCTTCTTTTCTTGGTCATGCTACGACAAACCTTTCCACCCATTTGCCTTTTCCGACTCCGCGCATGGCTGAACACCATGTCCATGGATCGGCGTAAAAACGTCACAGGCGGGATGGATTTGGCAAGCACCCTTCTTTGACTTTGGTTGCGCATCCATCCGTGGCGCGCCTTCTTGCGTTGGCCTTTGACTTGCCCCTCCTTTTTTTCGTGAGAAAACGGGAAGGCACGATGGAGGCGATCTCGCGGGCGTATTTACGGAGATGACATGACAAAAGACGTGAGAGGTGTGCGAGCGACTAGCGTTCCTTTCTCTCGCTTGCCCAAGTTGCTTTTCGTTACAACTACAGGTCCAACAAGACAGGACAGGCCACGTACAAAGGGAACATCTTGAGAGCTCTTGACACTTTTGTAAGACAGACCAAGCTTGACAATAGGGAGGGAAGGCGTGATCCATTAGTCAAATCCCGACTATTTTTCTGTTCTCAAGTTTCCCGCCCCCCGTCCAAAGACAACAAGGTTGTCTGACTGCGGTATTACTACGAGGTATACCTCATACGGCCCCCCTTTTTTTCACTCTGGTTTTTCTTCTTTCTGCTTCTCCATAGTAAGGTGCCCGGGCAATAAAGTAAGACGTCCCAACGGAAAAAAAAATCACCTGTAGGGCAATGTGTATTTAAAGTCGAAACGTGCCGCCGCTACCCAACTCGTCCGACTGGAGCTTACACCTTTTTCTTCCCTCCCTCTCTTTGACACCTTGACTGCCATACTCGACCAGTCTCCTTTTTACTCTCCACGACATTATTTTTACCAACAACAGCCTTCTCTATTTTCCATCTTCATTCACACACCAACAACCTTCACAATGGCTGACGAGAGACCCGCACCGTATGTGTTTCTTCCCCTTCCCATAGTGAACTTCTTACATAGCCGTGGACGCTTCCCTCGCTAATCACTTTCTTTTTGCTTTGCAGCATCCGCCTGGGCACCATTGCCCCCAACTTCAAGGCCGATACCACCAAGGGCCCCATTGACTTCCACGAGTTTATTGGCGACAACTGGGTTATCCTCTTCTCGCACCCCGACGACTACACGCCCGTCTGCACGACGGAGCTGGGCGAGTTCGCCCGCCTGAACCCCGAATTCACCAAGCGTAACACCAAGCTCATCGGCCTCTCGGCCAACACGCTCGGCAGCCACGAGGGCTGGATCAAGGACATTGACGAGGTGACCGGCTCCCTTGTGGAGTTCCCCATTATCGCCGACCCGGAGCGCAAGGTCGCCTACCTGTACGACATGCTCGACTACCAGGACACCACCAACGTCGACTCCAAGGGCATTGCCTTCACCATCCGCTCCGTCTTCTTCATCGACCCCAAGAAGGTCGTCCGCACCATCCTGGCGTACCCGGCCTCGACCGGCCGCAACTCCGCTGAGGTGCTGCGCATTCTCGACTCTCTGCAGACGGGCGACAAGAACAAGGTCACCACGCCGATCAACTGGGTGCCGGGCGACGACGTGATTGTGCACCCGAGCATCAAGACCGAGCAGGCCAAGGAGCTGTTCCCCAACGTGCGCGAGGTGAAGTCGTACCTGCGCTTTACCTCGCTGCCCAAGGCCCAGTAAAGGATGTTTCGAGAGAGAAAAAAAAAGAGGCCGGGTGTCTTTTTTTTTTTTGACGAGTTTTCTCTTCTACCCTCTTCTCTATTATTTCCCCTTCCCCACCCCATCTCCTGTCGTTGGCTTACGCCTACTTTAATGACCAAGTTTTGAATAAAATGATCTACAAACACCATACAAAAAGCAAAATCTATATGCAGTTGTTGGAGATACATTTCTGCGTTCTTTCTGGGGGTGTGTGACCTTTCTGTGCTTTGCCTGCTTTGTCACCGGAACAACCGTATGTGAATTCAATGCAAATTGGGACAAATCAACGTTCGACTGCGATGTCATGCGAAAAGAAAGGTCGTCCTAATCTTTCATTAACAAATGGCGTGCTGCCGTGTTTTGAAACAAAATGCTCGGCTGTTAAACCCAAGGATGAAACGCCGGGACCACTGGGACCACGACCGCCCGCCGTCAACGCCAAAAGCGGACGACCGCGTGTTGCACCAGGAGGTGTGTTTCGCCATAATCGACTTTTTTGCGCAGTTGTTGTCTTCCGCAATGGTCATAAAGATCTCCAGATTGCTCTCCTCTTGACACCCCCCCTGTAGCTATTTGCTGTCTGTGATTTAAGTTTATGAAACAACGGGATGTCCAGTCCTGCCGTGGCCACGTTTTTTGTTCGAGAAGGCCTGCCGGGTGTTAAGGCTCAACGCGAACGTTATTGTCCTTTGCTACGAGATGCTCGTCTCGTTCTATGTCAACATCGATGATAAACGTGCGCGCCCGATTGCAACGCTCCCCAATTTCTGTCTGTGTACACCTTCGCACGCCATGTGCGGTCGCCGTCGGGACTTTCCCTCCTTGGCTGGCGTCGGTTCTGGTATCTCTCGTACCAAAAGGGCCCGACTGATGTGACAGGGACGACGCGAATGAACGTCGCACGCGATTCCTTCCAAATCGAGTCAACTAAACCCTGCCTTTTGTTCACAGCATCCCGCAAAGAGTTTGCGCTTGATGCTCATTTCAACCATCCATGGTTCCTGCCGTGACCACCGCGTTGCGCCCTGTACATACATATATATGTAGAAAGGCCACGGCACCGCCCCCCAGCCAATGAGAAGTGCGCATGGCTCTGTTCTTTCCCTCTTTGATGCCCCGTGCGTCCCCACAAAAAGAAAGTGAAAGGGAAAGAGCAAGCCCGAGCCCGCGCGCCCATCGTGAATGGACCGACCCCCTTGTCCATCGACTGGTTCCCGTTCCCCTTTTTGAGAACCCCTCGACCCCCCTCCCCCTTCCCGCCTGCTCTTTCCCCATTCGACGTGCCAAAGTTCAATAAAGATTGATAGACCCCAAAAGCAGACGGGCCACCATCAACGGCACAACCCTCATTTCGCTTTTTTTCCTTTCCCTTTTGTCTCGATTATCTTGCACCCTCTTTTCGTTTTTCTTTTCTCTTCCTCCATTTCTCGCGAGTTCTCTGCGTTCCCGCACATGCATGCGCGTGCACACACATCCTCGACACCTCCGTTTCCGTTTTGGACGCTTTTTATCTTCCTTCTTTTCTTTCCTTTCGTTCGACTCGTCGCCTCGACACTCTTCGCTTTTGCGTCTTTCCGCCCTCTCCAACAAACGGGCCACATCGCGAACGGAACTGCTTCAGACTGCTGTTCCTTTTTTCATTTATTGACGGGTGTTCAACGTTCAACAGCCTTGGGTCTTCACAGCCTCACCCTTCTTCGTTTGCGCCCTTTCAATTCGCTTGATCGTTTCGCCTGAACACGACGCAGAAACAAACAACGAGTTGGTCAAAGTGGAGGGGAACTTCTTTTGCGCATTTAATAATCGCTGTGCTCTCCGCTTCCGCCTGGGGTGAGTGTCTGTGCGGTCAGGATCGTGGTAGAGGATCTCATAGGACCAGAGGGAAACAGTGGATCGTTTTATATCACTCTCTGGTTGCTCTCGAGTCCCCTCGGCTCGTTCGTTTTTTCTTGGGCCTTCTCCGTCCGCGCTCCACCTACTCCGTTTTTTTCCTCCGTCTCTCGGTCTGCAACCCTCACGAGGTAGATCGTCTTCCGGGCAAACAAAACGGGACGATTTGAACAAGCCCCCCTTGGGAAGTGAGGCGCTGCAACATAAGAGAGCTGGCAATTTCGTCTCTTTTCGGCGTTGCTTGCTTTTCCTAATTTGGTACGCTGACGCCTCTTTTTTTTTTTTCTCGTCCCATTTTGTTGTTGCCTCGTTTTTCTCGTGTTCCATTTTTTCTTCTTCCTTGTACCCTGTTCAGCTTGGCTGGCTTCTAGAAGAGTTCTGCTCTGCCCTGCTTCGCTGCCTTTTCTTGTTTTCCAATTCTTATTTTCGTTTTTTTGCATGTACCAGTTATCTGGGGTTCCATTGTTTTCCTGTCTATGAAGCTTTTTTGGTTTCTTTGCTCTCAAGATACGACGACCAGGAGCTTCGGAGCACAGGTCCAACGTCATCCGCTGAACACGCTAAATCGTATCCCTGTGCTTTCTCCTTTCCACTCCTTTTTGATTTTACTTTCCTTCGTTTCCTTGTTCCATTTCAACTTCTTTTTTTCACCTCTGCTTTCTTCCTACGTTAAAGCCTTGCCTTTTCTTCCTCAACTCGTTCTTTGCCGCGTTGTTTTCGTTCCACCCAAAAAAATCCTGGCCGAACGTTCTTTGTCAACAAGAGACCACTTTGACCCGTCAACGAGGTGCACGGCACCTGTGTTGCAGCTGCCCCGTACTCATATCGTTGTGCAGACGAACTGACTAATGATGGACAACACTGCAGACCAAGACGGTGACGCCTCGCGGTTTTCCGACTCCGAAGACGAACGGCGTGCCTTAGACTCCAACCGATCACCCTCTGAGATCATCTCTGGCGTCTACCGCGGGTTCAAAAAAATCACACCTGGCCGCGACGACATTTCTCGGCTCAAACGACAAGCTCCTCAAACACACAGCGAATCGCCGCCACCTGCGTCACAGTTTGTGCTCAGGGCGTACGCGCCAGGCACCGAAGAACAACCGTTGAGCTCTGCGCCGCTTGCTCGACCCCGTCCATTCGTGCCGCCGCTCCAGCATGCGCGGAGCTTGAGTTTGCAGAATAGCCTTGAGAAGCCGCTACCCAAACCGCCGTCGTCTCCCTCGACACCTCAATTGACCCCTTCGCAGCCGCAGACGGAGCATTCTGCTCCTCAAACAGAGATTCCCTCTTTGGGCAGCAGTTTCGCCTCGCACTTCAGCTTCGATTCGAAAGCCGACGTACAGACACACAGCCGGACAAGCACGATGGAGTCTTCTACGTCCATCGACCAGGGCTATTCATACCTTGCAAGCAACGGCGGTAATGCCGCCAGCAGCGCGCCAAATGGCGGTATCGGTGGAAGTGAATTAGGTGTGAACTCCAATACAAACAGCATCGCAGACGATGGACGGGACAACCAGACCCTGAAGAACATCGGGGGCACCTTGTCGGCTGGTCCCTCGCCGCAGGTCCCTTCGTCCTCGACAATGACATCGCGTGGCGCGGCCGGTGGCGGAAGCGCCACTACCGGCACGGCGGGCAACACAGCAGCACCAACTCCGACGTCGTCTGCACACCTGTCCGGCCTAATGTGCAACGTCCACAGGACGACAGGGCGAGAACCGCACCCTCTAGTGGGTGCCACGACAACAATACTTGGTGATAAACTGTACGTTTTTGGCGGAAGAATATTGTCCAGAAGTCGCCCAGCATCACTCACCTCGGACCTTTACGAGTTGGATTTGATCCGCCGCCACTGGACAAAGTTAGAGACTAGCGGCGACATCCCACCGCCCAGATATTTTCATTCCATGTGCGCGTTGGGCGACGCAAAAATGGTTTGCTACGGTGGTATGTCGCCGCAGCAGAGCGCCAATGGTGGATCGCCGCAAGACCAGCAGCAGGACGTCACGGTCATGTCCGACATCTACATCTACGACGTCGCAACCAAACGGTGGACCTTTGTTCAGACCCAGGACTCGCCACAAGGCCGTTATGCTCACTGTGCATGCATTCTGCCATCGTCAGCGACCTTTAGTTCCCACCGTGCACCTCTGTCTGCGCTGCAGCACAACCCGGCGACCGGCACCAACGAGGGACGGATCGGCATCAACATCGACGGTACGGGTGGAGCCGAAATGATTGTCGTTGGAGGGCAGGACGGCGCCAATCACTACATTGAGCAGATCAGCGTTTTCAATCTGCGTAGTCTCAAGTGGACGTCGACCGAACCGCTCGGCAAAAGCTGTGGCGCCTACCGCAGCGTTGTAGCGCCACTTCCTCCTGCTGTAACCGCGCGCGTTGGCCGGGCGGGCCCCGCCGGCATGACAGCCGTTCGCCCTGAAATGGGCGGCATTAGCCAAGAGGCCCGGGAACCTGGATCATCCATGCTTATCTATTCCAACTACAATTTCTTGGACGTCAAATTAGAATTGCAGATCCGCTCACCAGACGGCACTCTCAGTGAAAAGCCCATGGCCGGAACCTACACACCTCCCGGCCTGCGCTTTCCCAACGGTGGTGTCATTGACACGCATTTCGTTGTCAGCGGTACGTATCTAACGAGCTCAAAGCAAGAATACGCTCTTTGGGCCCTCGACCTGCGGAACCTCACTTGGTCGCGCATCGATGCCGGCGGCAGTGTTTTTAGTCAGGGCAGCTGGAATCGCGGCGTCCTATGGAACCGGCGGAATACGTTTGTCATCCTCGGCAACCGAAAGCGGAGCTTAGTCGATGACTACAACCACCGTCGAATCAACTTCACAAATGTGTGTATGGTTGAGCTTGAGGCCTTTGGGTTTTACGACAATCCGCGCAAGACTTCACCCATGTCGGGTTTTGTGTCGGCTAGCAGCCCTTACACGAGTCCCGGTTTGAGCTTGGCTCGGAAGGCCGGCTCGACAGCAGGTGGTCGCTTCCATTCGCGTGCCTCGGAAGATTTGGGCGAGAAGGCGCTGGCCATGCGGGAATTGGCCGACATGGATATTCTTTGCATCGGCGGCGAACGCGTTCCCGTGAACAGTCGCATTGTAGCCCGTCGCTGGGGGCCGTACTTTGTGCAGTTGTTGCGAGAGGGTACCGCTACACAGGATGGAACAGACGGGGGTGCGATTCGCTCAACGCCCGTCTCCGCCATGCGCAGTTCAAGCATCACCATCACACCGTCAAGCCGCAACACCATGGAGAGCACAATGTCCATGGGATCTGCCATGACCAGCTCCGGTAGTTCTATTGGAAAAACGCCCAGCACGCCCGGAACCAGCCTGTCTGGCGTGTCAGCTATGGGTGGCCCTCTCTCCCCGCCGGTGGACCCCGCCACGATCAACACCGCACCAACACCGCGGACGTTGCCGCCCAACAGCCGCCCGCGGTGTTTATATCTGCCGCATACCTATCTTACGGTGCAAGCATTGTTGCACTTTTTGTACACTAGCTCATTGCCGCCGCCCAGCAGCCCGCTGTGCACGCCACAAATATTGTGTTCACTGCTGCAAATTGCGCGGCCCTACCGCATTGATGGCCTTTTGGAAGCCGTCGTGGAGCGCCTGCACGCTTTACTAGACAGCCGCAACGCCGCTGCAGTGTTTAATGCGACGGCCATGGCGGCTGGCGGCGGCCGCGGCATTGATGGCACGCTGAACCCCAATTTCTTTGTGCCAAGTGGCTTGGACGCGCTGAGTCCAATCGACGCGTCTGCAACTTCACCGTCGCAGACACAATCCTCCGGTCTGCCATTGCAGCAGCAACAGCAGCAGCAGCAGCAGCTGTTCCAACAGCAACAACGACAGCAGCAACAACAACAACAGCCGCAAGAAGGCAACGGCAGTTTTGGCGACAGCAACGACTTGGCCGCTCGCACGGCCAGCTTGCAAATCAACACGTCTGTGGCCGGCTTATCCGCCGACGACGGACAGCTAGCAAGCGGCGAACTGAGCGCCACCACCAGTGTGTCTGGCTCGGAATGGAGCTCCGAACTCGGCGACAACAGCGAGCGTGGCCAGCGGGAGGTGTGGACCGGCGAGCTCAGCAGCGTCATCGGCTTGCAAAAGCGTGGCCTGAAAGGACTCATGGAGGGCAGGCGGTTACGGGAGCGCACGGGAACCAATACAATGATGGGACCCCCCGGTGGCGGCCGTATTGGCCTGGGAATTGCCAGTGGGTGATCGGTGCGGCGACGTTTGTTTTTCGTCGATGGCGTGTCTTACCACGCCGTCATAGAGCGTGCATTTATCGGATGATATAGTAACAAAAGTGGCATTGTATAATCGCATCAAGGATGCTAAGTATACCTGCTGGATATTAAGAAATTTTTCTGGTAACCCTACCAATGGCCTTCTCGCACGTTCGTGAAACATTCAAGAGTCGTCTGTGAAAGGAAGAATCCCTATCCCATTTGACCAGTACGGAAGACCAACAATTGTTCTTCAGCTGTGTAGCTCCCTGCGAGGCATACTTGCGGTCCAACGTCGAGTTGACCATTTAAGGGTCAGTGACAGGGTTGCCGAAGGATGCGTCGACGAACAATCTCACGTCAACTTACGGCCAAGCCCGAGCGTGTTTTGTCCATACTCATAAACAACTTTACGGACCACCACACGGCCTGTTCTCACGAGGTTCAGAGGGCAATAAAGCAACAGGGAAGCGCGTTTTCAACCCTCAAAAGAAAATAAACGCTACGGAGGTCATCTTTCACTTTGTCCATTTGCGTTTACACTTTTATTTCCCACAGCACCATCATGTCGGCGTTCCTTCGCAAGGCCGCAGAAGTGGCCGTGTTCCATTTTTACACTCGCAGAGAATAACATGGCATAATCTAGGTCTTTCGATTTTTGTCTTATTACCCAGACCACATCGTTCTGATTTAGCCAGCCGAGGGCGGCGCCGAACGGTGAGCGACAAGCGAAGACCAAATCAACAAAAGACGGGGGGGACAATGTCAACCCGGAGAAAATGTAGACTGAGTGAGATTCACAGTCGATTCATATGATGTCATGCCGTCCGTAGTTGCTGATAGATACGTATGTCCCCAGCCTTGTCGTTTGATCTGGTATTTTCTGGTCACCAATTTTTAAAACAAATTTGTTGAAACCGCCATGTGTGGGATCATAGAATTTGAGAGTCAACTTCAGATGCTTCTGGCCGTTCTCTTTACAAAGACACGCCTTTGCTACGCCGCACCATAGAGTGCGGCGGTGTTTTAATGCACAAAGAAAACTAGAATGCAGGTAGGTTTGGGAAAGGATTCAATGAAAGTCTCGAACGCCTGCTGATGAGGCTGCCAAGACCGTACATGCAGCACACCCACAGAAGAAACATCGGTCGACTGGAATGGCTTTTTCTTCGAGGTGACAGGGTACGAATCCGGCCGGTTCAAGCCGATCCCAAACCAAACTTGTTACCATCTTGGTTGCCCAGAGATGGATGCGAAAGGCGTCCGTTGATGTTTCACTGCCGGAAACAACGTGGTTTACAAGAGGAGAACTCAACTCACACAGACGAGAAGGGGATAGTTGACCTAAATAACAACTTATGCTTTATAAAAATAATACAAACCATCTGCCCGCTCAACGGTGTCTATCTCTACCTACTAGATAGACTACGTGAAGCCGTTGAGGGCATATCGTTGCTTTCGTCCTTGTTTTCTATTTTGATTTGCATGTCGGTTTCGAGAGAAGCCACCACCATCCTTCTCCGGAAAATAAAAGACAGCGTGAAAACGGATTGGCATAAAACCGACAATATAGAAGGGGCGGGTAAGATTCATTTCTGCAGTTTTGCCGGTCTCCTCCATCTCTTCCCTCTCTCCCATTACTATATTTGCGTCATCGATACAAACTGAACAAACACTGACTCGCATTTCCGTCCGCGTCTTTTCAAAGTACAATTTAAGGTTGACGGGAGAGAAAGAACAATTCGGATTGTCGATCCCCTTAATTCTTCCCCCGCTCCGGTCCCCCATGCGTTCGAATGGCCCAAGCCTCGTTCTCTCCATCGGTTTTAGATATGTCACGTCTTATTTGTTAGCCTAGAGAGGTAAAGGACGTCATTTTTATCATCCTGAAGTACTTTTCGGCCACTCTTCAGGCCCGTCTGATCTTAGGAGAACCAGCTTAACCCGAGAATAAGAATGTAAACAAACAACATGGTCTTGCCGTTTTGTTTCTTTTCTTACCTTGTCCTTTCGTTTCTGCGTGAAATTTTGATGACGTCCGTCATAAGGATGAGTGGACTAAAATTAAACGCAAGAAACACGAAGCGCCGAGGGAAGAAATGGGTGGTCAGTCAATCTATTCTCTCACCCCCTGATGAGTTTTTTAAGGCATTTGCTATTTTACGTCCGGGAAGGGCGGGACGATATGATGCCAAAGTGCGTCCCTTGTTTGTCCTCTTTCTCACCCTTCCTTCCGGGTATGATTTTTTAGATTGAAGCGTAACGTCACTGGGTTCTGCATCACTAGCTAAGGGCCGTCTGCCAGACCTGTCGCTGGCTCGAGGACCGACCAAACTCTTTGAAATATAAATAACGGTCGTCCGAACCCCCCGAGAAAAAAATTCAAAAGGAGACTTATACCAACATCAACATTTCATCGTCAACAACTCCAACCACCGCAACGCCGTCCCACTTTCACACCCATCAGTCACCCGTCTGCCAAACTTCGGCCTTGCCTTCTCAAGCATCCACGAAGCATCATGAAATTCTTCCAGATTGTCACCTTTCTCTTTGCTGCGGCCGTGGCGCACGCCGCCGTCGTGGACCTTCAGCGTAGCTGCCAGGAAACGTGCCTCAACGAGAGCAACGACTGCGCGCGTGCCGGCGGCCACGACCGTCAGTGTGACACGCAATTCCGTAGGTTCTACGTCGCCGAAGAAATCTTGTGGCAGAATTCTGGTCGCGGAAACCGCGTAATGTTCCCATGCTGACCAAATAGGCGCCTGCAAGGAGCGGTGCGACCGTGAACGCAACCACGGCCGTGATCACGACCACCACGATCACGACCATGACCATGATCACCACCACGACCACCACCACGGCTAAAGACAAAGTCGTGCGTCGATCAGTGGAAGACTAAGAAGGAAAGTAGGAGAAGATCAAGGTGAATATACGACGCAAATAAAAACGTATCTCTCGTCACTTCTTGTAATTTTAGCTCGAGATATCTTTGCATCTGGTTTGTCGTCTTGTTTTCTTCATAATGAAATTTAAAGCATAGC
This sequence comes from Fragosphaeria purpurea, assembly GCA_002778095.1. Taxonomy (NCBI): domain Eukaryota; kingdom Fungi; phylum Ascomycota; class Sordariomycetes; order Ophiostomatales; family Ophiostomataceae; genus Fragosphaeria; species Fragosphaeria purpurea. Next base: position 3,611,190 of record PCDL01000021.1, on the reverse strand, counting down.
AAACATATAAGGTTTACTTTACAGCACTGTTTCTCGATTGTATTTTTATATCAAAAACTTGCATCGCGTGCCATTCTTCTGTCTTTGGCTCTGTGCGAAGCTGTTGCCCATACAGCTTTCCCCGGCTTTGTTAGACAGCGACCGCTGGGTCGATCACACCGTAACCGGGCGCTGCAGAGTGGCAAATCGCCGGTTTGCATAACATCTCATTGGCCTGATGGGACCTGACCGCATCTCTTTCAGCTGAAAGTTTGCGGAGAAAATGAACGCGGGGAACGGGAACCAGTGCCGAGGCATTCGTATGGTATAAGTGATCCGTCCACGTTTTGCGAACCCATCTCTTCTGCTTCATCTTGAAGAACAATGTACTAGCCGAGCGTTTCTCGCTTTTCTGAGAGAACATGTCTTTTGCATCGCTTTGGGCCGATCTCGTGGCCACCTACGGCCCGCGGCGCATCGAGCTGGTCGGCCTCGCGGTCGCCCAGGTGCTCGGTTTCTGGCTGCCGGCCGCCGTCTACCTCGGCCTCGACTGGCTGGCCCCGGCCTTTTCAGCGCGCCACAAAATCCAGCCGGCGCCGCGCCAGCCCACGCGTGCCGACCTGCGGGACTGCGCCCGTGTCGTGCTGCGCAACAATGTCCTCACCCTGGCGCTGGCGGTCGCCTTGGCCTTGGCCGCGGCCGCCGGAGACACGACGCCCTCCCCGTCCCAGCACGCCTTTGGCGTCCGCGTCACCCCCCTTCTGCCGTCGGCCGGCGAGGTCGTCCGCGATCTGGTCTTGTCGTGCCTCCTGCGCGAGATCCTGTTCTACTACGCCCACCGCCTGCTGCACCAGCCGCGCTGGTACCGCGCCATCCACAAGACGCACCATCGCTTCACGGCGCCCGTGGCGCTGGCGGCGCAGTACGCGCACCCCGTCGAGCACCTCGTAGCCAACGCGCTGCCCGTGGGCGGACCTCCGCTTCTGCTGCGCGCGCACGTGCTCACCTACTGGCTGTTTGTGGTGCTGATGCTGCTGGAGACGGGCACGGTGCACAGCGGCTACGACTTCTTCGGGGGCGCCGCGCGGCGGCACGACGCGCACCACGAGAAGTTTACCGTGCACTACGGTGTCTTTGGGTGGCTGGACTGGCTACACGGAACGGATGAGCACGCGACGAAGCATCCGAAGGCGACGACCGAGAAGGAGGAATAGGGAAAAGGGCTTCGCGTTTGTAAAAGACGCGTTGATGGCCGGTGTTGTGAACATGGAGATATTATTATCAATGCTTTGAGACTGATCCTGCATCACGTCCATCTGTGACTACTCTTGGTTGTTTTGCTGTTGAGCCTGCAGGATAGAGTAACTTGCTTGACGTCGACTAAAAAAAGAGCGCCGAAATCGCAACCACCCCGATATTGACGCCGTTGACCGCCAATTGCACCACCAAACCATGCGATCGACAAAAGAACGCGAAATCAGTACAATCGGTCCAAAAACAACTTTGCGGCGTCCCTCCCCCCCTTCCCAGCCTTGCAATATTCGCGCACGCCCAACCTCAAACCCACCATGGCCGCCGAAATTGTCCCCCCCGAGCGCCTTCTCGAGCACGTCCGCGCCCACTGGGACGGCATCCGGCCCAACTCGCCCATCTACGACCTGTTTTTCAGGGACCTGCGCATCGTCGCCGCCACGCCGGGCCGCATCCGCGCGCGCCTGCCTGAGCTCGCGCACATCCACATCAACTCCAAGAACGTCCTGCACGGCGCGGTGTCGGCGGCGCTCGTCGACTGGGCTGGCGGCATGGCGATTGCGAGCACGGGACGGACCAGCACGGGCGTGAGCGTCGACATCCACGTCAGCTACGTGTCGGCGGCGCGGGCGGGCGACGGCTTGGAGGTGGAGGCGTGGGTGCAGCGAGCGGGCCGGACGCTGGCCTACACGACGGTGGAGATTCGGAAGCTGGTGAAGGCGGAGGGCCCGACGGCAGCAGGAGATGGTGACGGCGGGGACGATCCTGGGCCGACAAAGGGGCCGGTGGTGGCGGCCGGAAGCCATACAAAGTACCTGAACGTGCCGGGGCAATGAGAAAGGGAAGACGGCGGCGGTTGAAGGGGCCCGGCGAGCATGGTCAACTGGTCAAGATGCATGGGAGGCCATGCCGTCTCTCTGCTGTCCCTGCTTGGCCACTTGTACGGTAGTAATTATCTGCCAACGGGCCATGTCCTTCTGCTCAATAGAGGCCGCCTAAAAGGTTGCCTTATTGTAGTTACAATCCACGTCGTTTGGCGGCAAGGAGAGCGACAAGTGATGGTCTAGCAGGTTTCTTCCTTCCCTGTCACCACGAGATAGCAGGGCGTCTTGGCCAGCTCAGCTGGCCAGTTTGCAGAAAAGCCAAAAACCTACGTGAAATAAGGTCTACGATGGCCCCAAAGCCCAGCTGGAAATGAATTTCCAGAAGCCGATGGCACGCTGTTACGGGGTCCCCACCGTTTCAGTCTCCGTTTACACTAGACGTTTGTAACGGTCGCGCACAGGCCAATCAAAGGCGACGGTTTTCAAGCCGCTATTTTGTATTAAGTACGGCGTCTTACTCCGTAATACCGTTCGTATTACGAGAGCATCCGTCCTGCATCGGAACATTCTGGCGCAACGCATGAATTCCCCTCTCGCACCGAAAACCAGCACGAAACTGTCGAACGACAGAGAACACTAGCGGACACCATTTGAGAGCTCCCGTCCTCTTACTGCGAGCAATACGCTTCCTCGTCCCCACCCGCACTTCCGTGGGCTCTTCACCCCGAACAATTGCTTGGTTTCACAACGCCCAGGATTCCTCGCAGCCCCCATCGATCTGGCGAAACACCTGCTTGACCTAAGAACGACTGCGCACACTTCATTGCCTCTTTCGCTTTTCTTTCAACCCGAGTCACTGCAAAACTACCTCGCCTGCCATGGACTACGTCGAGCAGCGCATGGCCCAGGAGGCCCAGAAGCACGAGGCGGCCGACGCCGTGTAGGTTCCGTCCCCGAGGGCGTCTGCACGCCCTTCTCCTTTCTCCTTCTCGTCACAGGAACAGACACCCAGCTGACCACGACACAACAGCACCGGCTTCCTCACCCCTCTCAACGTCTTCCTGGCCGCCATCGCCCTCTACACCGTGTATCGCTTGCTCCTCCGCTCCTCGGCCCCGGCCGTCCTGCCCAAGGACCCGCCCGCCACCGTCTTCCGCACGTTCACGCCGCGCACCCTCCTGCCCTACAACGGCCAGGACGGCAAACCCGTCTACCTGGCCGTGCGCGGCCGTGTCTTTGACGTAACCGCCGGCCGCAACTTTTACGGCCCCGGCGGGCCCTACGAGAACTTTGCCGGCCGCGACGCCAGCCGCGGTCTGGCCTCGCATTCGTTCGACGAGGACATGCTCACCAAGGACCTCGACGGCCCGCTGGACCCACTGGCCGACCTGGACGGCGAGCAGCGGGAGGCTTTGCAGGGATGGGAGGAGCGCTTCGACAGCAAATACCTGGTGGTGGGCCGGCTGGTGGCGGCGGCCGACTACGAGAAAGCGACCGCCAAGGGGAACGGGGCCCGCAGCGGCAGCGCGGATGAGAAGTGAGGGCGTGACGGAACAACACAGAACTTGGGACAACAAACCAAGGAAAGGCCATGAGTGTTCGTCTTAGGACTAGAGCTTGCGTGTGAATAAATGGTTTTGGACAGAGAGTCTGCTAGGTACAAAGTTAGGTGTGTTTTTATCCTGTACAATCCTTTCTTTTCTCTCGTCTAAAAGATCTCATCTGCGCTATTTGAGGCGAATTGCACCGTGTTACACATTGTCGCTTTCTCTCTTAAATGATTTTGTCAGACTGTTGATGCATTTCTTGATAGGCCACCTGCTGGTTATGCATGCTGCTGCCCGTGTCTCATTTCTAGGGGATTCTTTCACAATGACGGCCCCCAACAAGCCCTCCAGTGACCGTTCTCCCCGGCCTATTGCGTCATCCTGTAAAGGACCGCGTCAAAAAAGACATGCAATCCTTCGCTCGGTAAAACAGCCTCTCACAATTGACGCCTGGGCACCCACATCTGGATGCCTGCTCCTCTAGTCCTCGAGCTTCGGGAAGAAGGTTTCGACGCTTACGCACAAAAGTTGACGGGAAATATGTTGAATGTAAGTGATAAGGCTGTTATTCTTCTTGAATTTTGCTATAGCGTTGCTGGTATACTTAAGTATGGCCAGTCGGCTATTTTTTGAAACGGGAAAAAAGAAAAAGAAAAAGAAAAAGAAAAAAACCGCCCAAAACCCGATTCCAAGTTATTTGACCTTCAAAATATCAGATTCTTCTGCATTCTGTTTTTCATGCCCGAAAAATATATCCATTACACCAGAAACGCCAAAAATAAAGTCCAGAGAGAGCAAAAAAAAATTAGACGACTATGTCGACGACAACGATGCGCCGTCCTGTGCGGGCATTGCCGGGCTGTAGTGTGTCTCTATCTTCTCTCGCTAGCATTCCACCCGCGGCCCCAGATTCCGGTTGTTGGTCCGCCGGTCCCGGAATGCTGTCTCGGCAAATGCAAAAAATCGGTCAACGTCTGCCGTGTTCGACGCCACGCCGAACGACACGCGCACGGCGCCAGCAATGGGCCACTCTTCGCCTTCGGTGGTTGCGATGGAGGTGGATGACGACGACGCCGTAGCGGCCACGGTGATCTCCGAGGACGCCGGTGACGGTGGTGAGGCGGGCACCGCTTTTTTGGTCTCCGAGTGGGCCATCCCGCTGATGAAACTGCTGGCACTGCTGGCACTGCTGGTGGTGATGGTGACGCTGCTACTGACGCCCTTTTTCTCTGTTTCTGTTTCGGTCTCGGTCTCGACGTTCTGGGTCGCCGTGATCACGGTTCCCTTTTCGTTGGTAATCTCCTCGATCACCGACACCGTCGTGGTACTGCTGCTGCCGCTGCGGCCATCGTGGCTATGCGTCCTGCTGCTCGGCTTACTGTTTGCCGCGAGCCGCTGCAGCACCCGCAGCTCGGCATGCGTGAACCCTAGCGCCGTCTCACCGGCCCCGGGATTGCAGAAGCAACCCGTTCGTAGCGAAATCCGTGCCGCCGCCGCCGCTGCCGCCACCAGCCGCTCGTCTACGAGCGCGCCCTCCGGGTCCACGAAATTGAATGTCACCGTGCCGCCGCGCTCTGTGCTGCTGTTGCCGCCGCCGCCGTCGCCGGACCCCGCGGGCCCGTACAGAACCACCATCGGCTGTCCGTTGCTGTGGCGCAGCGCCAACAGGCGGTCCAGGAACCAGCCCGTCAGGCAGCGCACGCGTGTCTGCAGCGCAGGGAACCCGACGTGGTCCTGCAGCCAGTCCAGCCCCGTGCACACGTCCGGGATGCTCTGGAAGTTCACGGTGCCGTCTTCGAACTGCGCTTCGAGGCGGTGTGCGGGCGCGTGCCAGTCCAGCCCGACGCTGACCGCGCGAATGGTGCCGCCGGCGAACCAGGGCCGTGACAGCCGCGCCAAGGCCGCACGCCGAGCCACCAGGCAGCCGACGCCCGTCGGGTACCCAAACAGCTTGTACCAGCTGACGAGCACAAAGTCGGGGTGCACGGCCGACAGGTCGAGCGTCGCCGTTGGCAAGTACGCTGCCGCGTCGAGAAGCACGTCGTACCCGCGCGCCTGGGCCGCGGCCACCCACCACAGCGGGTGGCGCACGCCGCTGAAGTTGCTCTGCGCCGGGTAGGCAAACAGGCCGCGATCGTGCTCGTGCTCCTGTTCAGAAGTACCGGCTTCGGTGCCGGCATTGCCTACGTCCGATTTTTCTGTGTAGGTTTCTTCGTCGGCGCCAAACAGGCCACCGCAAAACACGCCGTTCCAAAACCGCTGCCACGGCCCCTTTGTCGGCCGCGTCCTCCACCGCCGCGGCCCCAGGGTCTCCAATAGCGTGGTGGGGTCAACGGTCAGCTCCGGCGCCGTGCAGGGCACGTATGCCGTCGACGCTCCGCCCCGCCGGGCGTACTCCCGCAGGCCGTTGAGCGAGTTGTGGTTGTCGGCGGTCAACACGAGTCGCCGGCCCTTTCGGAATGGGTAGGCCTCGCCAACAAGCCGCGCCGCACCCGTGGCGTTCGCCGTGAAGATGACAGCGTACTCGTCGGGAGACGCGTGGAGATGCTGCAGCACACGCGTCCGCGTCTGCTCCACGAGGTCCGTAGCCAGCTCGCTTGTGGGGCTGACGGAGTGCGGGTTGCCGAGAACAAGTGCGGCCTGGCGCTGGGCGTGGGCGCGGTGCTGAGCGCGGGCCGCGAGGCCGGCTCCTGTGTAGTCCAGATAGACGTGATTCTGCTCGTCGAGGTAGCCGTACTCGGTGTGGCGCATGGTATCGAGATGACTCGTCGAGCCATACTCGGGGTACCGGTCCAAGATGTTGTCCATCTTTGGGAGGGGGAAGGGAGAGGGTGGTGCGTGATAGGACGTTGGGAGGGGGGGGAGGAGAAAAGAAGAAAAGCAGTAAAAGACGAAGTTGAAAGCGGAAAAATCCAAAACAAAAAAACTGTGCTCGAAACGGAAGAAGGGAAAACAAAGGAACGGGACGAACTACTTCACGTCTGAATATATGAGAGAAGACGTGTTCCGTGGGCACCACTTTGCTTCTCGGCTCGGTTGAGTTATTCCACCCTACCCCCTTTGCATCTTAAAACAAATGGGGGCGGGACGCATCTTATACCATGATAACGGAAGAGAAGCAAGCATGGGGAAAAAAGGTACGAAAGCCCCAAGGAGCGGTAGGCGGGCTATTGTCGAACGGAGACAGTGAGCGAGACAAGGAGAAAAAAAGAAAAAAAAAGAGGATGGATGGGTGGACCTAGATTGGATGGTACTGTATGGTAAGATCATGAAAAATAGGAGGGAAGGGGAAGATGGAGTGGGCAAAGAAGGGGGTGTCGACAAGGACAGTAGGACAAACAGGAAGAAAGACTAATGGGAAGGGAAAAAAAGAAAGAAAAATAAGAAAACAGCAGAGCAAATGGGTAAGAAATCCAAAATTGTGGGAGGCGTGTCTTTTGGCAGATATGATTCCCGGTTTTCTATTATTCCACCACTTTTCTCATACCTTATTTACCTTTTTCCCCCCGTCTAATTTCACACCCCTCCCGGCCTTCTTCATGTCGTTCTTCTTACTTTTTTTTTTTTGCCCTCGATCAACTTGATAGGAGTTCAGGGAGTATTCCTCTAGGTATGAGGCTCTAGGCACCTTTGTGATATCTTGTTTTCTCTTAGATGCTACACACTCCTTGGTTGTAGTCCTAGTAATTACACAAGAAAGGAAACCTCTTCAGCCCCTTCTCTTCTTCTCAGCCTTACCGAAGACAGGGACAATTTGACCGAGGGTAGACCGGACATCAGCTGAGTTCTGCTGTTTTGTGAACCATACTTTGTTTTTCTTATTCCTCTTTTGAAAAAAAAAAAGAAAATCTGGAGAGGATATCCCGAGTCAACCCCGGAAGTGGTCACCAGGTCTTCGGCGGAGCACAGCCAAAGCGGGCATTGGGCTCCGGTCTGGGTCTAGCTTCGGCTTGCCAAAGGAAACAACAGAGAAAAAAACAAAGAAAAAACGAAGAAGACAAGGATGGACGGGAAGCAGTTGACCAGAATGGATGTGGAAAAACGCAAACCAGGCATGGATGCCTGTGCAGGATGTGGTCCGTAGTAGCTTGGTGGCGGCAAATATTTCCCAAATGAGAGTCATGTTGACGACACAACAACGGAGACGCACGAAGGAGTCTTGTGGAGTCCGTTTCGATCTGCCGCAGTGATGGTCGTGGACGTTGCGTGTTGCCTATGGCTGAACAGGGGCTCCGTGGTCTTCACTTTTTAACTTTCCAGGCACATCCTGTAGCATGAATGATGGGTACGGAGGTCAAGGACAACACAAAAGTGATCAACAGAGAGACAGGGGGAGGAGAAGAAAAAAGCAAATATGTGCACAGAGATCAAATAAAAATTAAAAAAAAAAGCAAAGAAAGACAGCCCTACGATTCGAAAATAAAATAAGATTGGCCGTTCTTCGGTGATTTTTTGTTTCTGTGTCCTTTTGAATTTGTATTCTTATGTTTTTGTCAGAGCTGAAAAAGGTCGATGGATAAACACGATCCGGGCCGTCTACAAAATCTACAGGGGAAAGCAGAGACGGAACCGCGCTCCATTGGCCTATCCGTCTCCTTTTGGTCGTACAAATACAAAGCTGACAGGTGGCGCGGCAGACGGACTGTCCCAGCGGGAGTCAGACGAGGAAGATGTCTAAAAAAAAAGAAACAAAGATAGGAAAAAAAAACAAATATTACGAGGCCAAAAATAAAAAAGGAAAGAAAAAAAAGAAAAGAGGCCCTCCAACATGCATTAGTTTAGGCCTGAACAACAAACCCAAACCGTCACACGTATGTTCTCTCCCCGGATTGGTCCTTTTTTTTCTTTTGCCTTAAATTATCAAATGGTTTCAATTTTGCTTTTCAGCGGGGAAACTCAACCAAATAAAGGCGATAAAGTGCGTTTAGATGTAGGTCAAACAACCCGGCCGTCTTTTTTCATTGTTGTCTCCGAGTCTTGAATTTTACTCTGCTTTTGCATTTTTCGTTTTGTCAAAAGTTCTTAAGAAAAGCTGCCTCGTTGCATGCATATTGAAAAATGAAACCCTTTGTCCTTCACACCTTGATTCCTTTCACATGGTCGCCTCTGCGTTTCTGTGTGTCCTGCCGTGCGTCTTGGCGTCTTTCGTTTTGGCGTCTGCGGTTTGGCTCCTCTGTACGATAACGTCGTACCTCGTAATGCACCGCCCACAGGTATGCACCCTGCGACGGAACGGTTGCATGCCGCTTGCAGCCTCTTCCCATGTAGCCCGTCGTTCGTCAGCCTACTCCCGGCTGTGCGTGCGCACAGTGTTCTTCTGTGCGTTGAGCCCTCTTTTCCGCCCTCTGGCGTCTGGGGGGAGGGGTGGTTGTTGTTCGGTTTATTTTTGGGAGGTCCAGACGAGCACCGACAGGCCGATACATGCACGTGGATGTCATGGGTTGAGGTGGCAGTGTGTTGGCATTGGCGTTTTCCGTTGCTGGGTTGTCCTCTTGTTGTATTTTATTTTATATTTGTTTTTCGTGTTTTAGCCTTACCTTTTTCTCTTTGTCTCATTGTCTTCGCTGACAGGCATCCTTTTCGTCCGCATAACATATTTACCAGCTGCACAAAAAGAATAGAACGTTTAGGTCCTTCTGTCGCCATGATATTGAAAAACCTCTTCGTCCACTTTTCTGTCCCGACTTCGTTTTCCTTTTCCTCTTCCATCGCCCTCACCATCTCTTCTTTCCCCCGGTTGTCGAGTCGTAGCCTGGTGCATGCCCCGGTGCTACCCAGCTGAAGTACAGCACACTATTTTTACTCTGCCGTCCCTCTAAACCCCTGTCCATTTTACTGTGAGTTGTCGACTTTTCTTCGTGCATTTTATTGATTAACCCCCTCCTCAGATCTTGAGTTGTTTGAAAAGTCTGTGCGCAAACAAAGCCGTGGCGTCTTTAAACCTAGGAAAATGCAAGCCTAACGGCATACAGGAAATAAAAATACAAGAAAGAGAGGTCTTATGACAAAGGTGTTCCGTCGTCTTGCAGCCCAGACGTGGATCGTCTCCAAGAAAAAAGATCGCCGTCTTTTCAGACAAGGCACATCTGTCTCATTTTATTCTATTCTTATTTAACAAAACAACACCAAATGCAAGAAACCTGCCTTCTTCTGACTGCGCGGAATGAGCATCGACACAATTTTCGGCTTATTTATTCTTATTGATTATGTCCTTTGTCTCCCTTATCCCCCCAATGCCCGGCTGTCTCCTTTTTCTTTTCCTTTTTAGTCCTAGCCTTTGCCTTTACAGATGATAGAAACCATTTTTCATCTTCCCCGCTTTCTCCCGTCTTTCGTGCGTTGATCCAGGGCCCATCCCTGCTCTTTGCCACGATGGAGCCCTGCTCTTATACCCCCTTCCCGCAAAACGCAAAACACACAACGCACGGGGAGAAAAAGGCAAAAAGCGAATTGCGCGACAACCGCTGTCGTTCCTCGCCGGTCAGGCCATGAGGGGACAATGCCTTGTTGTCTCTGTAACTGTATTGTCTAGATTCACGAATCCTTCCTTTGGGTTTACGTTTTGAATTTCAATAATTCTTACTTTTTACATTTGTGACGTTATTCGTTATTTTGATTTTTATCTTTTGTTTTTATCCAATCCTCCCCAGTTTTCCTTTGATTTTATTCTCAAGTATTCATTCTTGGTTGTGCATTTGTTTGCCGGCGGCTTCTCTAATTATTCTCTCCTACAATTCGTCAACTCTTTCCTCGCATATACACGACTCTCGCCGTTCCGCACCCCCTTTACATTCCGCTTCATTTATTTTTATTTTATTTTTTTTTCATGACTTACCCGCCTTCTCCGCTCATGTCCTTCTTATTGGCCCCCTTCATCGGCTTTGGTGCCAGTGCAACAACTTCGAGCTCTTCTTGACTCGTACTTCACTTCGTCTCTTTGTGTTCATTACCGCCATTTCATAAACGCGGGACGAAAGCACAAAACGGGTATAAAACTAGTGATTCAATCCTTTTTTTCGAGTCGGTGTGCTTCCATGCCATATGCCAAGGCGCTGTCGGTTTCTCAACGAGGTATAATATCAGTCACTATAGGCTTGTTCGCTGCTTTCTACGTCGTCAGAATACCTACAACCATGTCCATCTTCCGCGGGTCTTACTCTCAAGATTCTTACCCCAACTGATGGCCGGCATCAAGGCGGTGCTACGAAGTACGAAGGAACACAGTTGGCCCGACTGTTCGGGCCTTTTCCTCTCTTTTCTTGTTCCAGCTCCATGTTTCTGGTTTTTTTACGTCTGTGTTCACTGCTTGCTCCTGTCTGTGAAATCCCGTGTCGTCCGTGTTTCTTATCCGTGTCTGAGCCCGTTTCCGTTCGTCTGTGTGTGTGTGCGCGCGGACGTCTGTTCTCATCTTGTGACGGACATTTGGGTTTGGGTTCACTGCTCTAGCGAAAAACAGAAGAACCAGGTTTTACAATCAAAGGGACTCACAAAGGTAACCGTGCCGGCACGCCCCGCGAGAGTCCGTGGGGAAGCAAAGCGATAAACGGAAACCAAAAAAAATAAATAAATAAATAAAATAAAATAGAAATGAAATAAAGTAAAAAATAGATTTCTTGGGTCAAACCAGACAAACGAATGACCACCTTTCCCACCATAGTTCACTGGGAAGACACATGCGAAGCCGAAGCATCATAAAAAGAATGATAGAATGAGACCAGGAGAACCAATGAGAACCCGCACCGAGAGCCTTGGATATCCCCTTGAAGTGCAACATGGCACGGCCGGAGAACCCATTTCCATTCCGCACCGAGTTTGGCTTTGTTGCCTTCCAGCCTGGTCCTTATCGTGAGACAGACAAAACGAAAAAATCAAGGGGTAAACTGAAGGAGATGTTCCAATTACCAGGATGCACACGACGCACGGGAACGCCGTAGAACAACAACGACAAACGAGAATCTGCGAAAACGACATATGCGAGCCTGTGTTTCACAGACGATCTTGCAGCTCCCACGCCCCAGAGTATTTCTGTGACTCCTCTCTGTGCGACTGGAGGGTCAAAAAAGGGTTGCCTTGGAGGTCTGCCTTGTTTTGCCTTGCGGCCGTCCAACTGTGCCTCGTTGCTGAAAGCAACAAAGTCACCGACTCCGGTCCGACATGATTATCGTGAGCCTTCTCCACTCCCCCAACTTTTACGTCTTTTTTTAGAGTTTCCTTGGAAGGGCTGTTCGGCGAGCTCGGCGGGCAAAGTTTCCTTTTTGATTCATGTCAGCTGGCAACAACCATCGCAGTCATTTGCTTCTTTTCCTTCTATTTCCTGTTTATTTTATTTTCACATCACTCCCCTCCCTCTCGGCGCTTCAACTAGGTTGTTCATTGGTTGACGAACGCAACTCTTACCTTTTCGCCTCGCGGTATGCGATGATTTCCCCTACGCATAGTTTCTTGTGCAGCATTACACTGCATGCCTAGCTCGTCCCGCGTGTCTTTGCGAGCGTTTTGCCAGTTCCAGGTTTTATTTTATTTATTTTTATTTTTTTGCCACGGAAATCCCTTCCGGTGACATGTTTCTGCCGTTCTCGTCCTCGGTTCTCAATAGTTCCACGCACAACATGCCATGCATAACACACTTCCCCAGATGACGGTGGACCTGGTGCGTCACAATACAAAGAGCATGCTCCGCTTTGTTTGATACCATACACAAGCAAAAAAAAATACAAATTTACACTCCTTTGCCCTCGCTTCCTTACTACTTCCGGACTGTGCTCCGGCCGGCAAATGCTCTACTAGAAGTTTCGACAAAAGGGAGGGGGGGTATTATGTTGCCAGCCACCCGTGCAACCACGCAACGGCAAATCAGCTGAGCCACCGTCACGGCAGGTTTGACACAGGGTCCGGTGCCTACATGAACAAGACATGGAGCGAGAGAATGCGGAAGCCTTTCCGAGTTCTCGGGATGTAAACGTCGTGGGACTCACGTGATACAAACACAAGGACCACATGTCGGGCTCTGGGTCGTATGGTACAAAGAAACAAAGGCGTAGAAAATTTCTGGTTCGTCTGGGGAAAAAATACGGCGTTGAGGGTGGTCGGTGCACAAAACCCGAAGAAACTTCGGGTTTGTAGCACGAAAAGTTCAGGGTGAGTTAAAAACAGCGTCCGAGCATAGGTATGAAGGGTTGCTGGTGTAGCTACAACAGGCTTTGATATTTCGCCGAGATGTGTAAGGAATTTTCAGCTTTCTACGTAAGTACGATAATATTAATGTTGTAATTGCTCGCTGGGCAGATACGAAGCAGACAAATATCATAAAACAAAGAAAACGTGCAAGCTAGATGATGGCACTGACCAGGAGTGTTTGATTTTGTTGGCACGGGACAAAAATAATTACAAGACGTGCAATAAAAGAAGAAGAAGAAGAAGATAAAAACCATGTACATATGCTGTTGTCCGTATTTCCGTCTGTCCTTCTGCCGAATTTAACCGATACTACTTGAAGAATGGGTTGCAAAATCGTGCCGCCGTGTAGTTATTGCGTTGATAGCCATTTCAATTTGTTTACAAAGTCTTTCGGTGCTAGAATTGACTTGAAATAGGCGATTTATCGCCGCTGCCCTACCTGCCTCGGCCACAACCTGACATGCGCCTCGAGAAATGGCCGCACCAACGTTGCCCATGGACAAACGATGGCCATTCTCTATGCTTAGGAGAGCATCTACACGAAAAAAGGGAAACACCTGTAACAAGGGAGACTTTCTATATACAAGCATTGTTCAGCTAACGACGTCGTCATAACCCGGGCGCTCAAACGACATGTCCCTACCAGTTCAATGTTCTGCTATTTGCACGTAGACTTGTTTCTAAACGAACAATCATGAGGAACGCAGGATGAAATAATATAAAAAACACAAAGAAATATGCAAAAGAAAAAAAACGTAGAGTGCATCTCTTAGGCATCGTTGTCCACCGTTTATCGCTTGTGTCTTCTTCATTCACTGTTCTATCTTCTCTCAATGTTCTTGCTCTTGATCAGTTTTCCGGATGCCCAACGAGATCCAGCCCCGTATCGTATTCTCCTTGCTGTTGTTGCTATCGAAGTCCATTTTGACCCCAGAGCATTTGTTTCTGTTCCCAAAGCCTTCGTCATCGTCGTCCGTGCCAGTGTCCAGATTGGCCAGTACAAACTCAGCATACTGAACATACACCTAAACCGTGTGGATCTTTGTCAAAGGGGGCGGCAAGTATTAAGGTGGCTCGTGTCAGACATGGTCGCGGAGAAGAACAACAGAAAATAAAAAAATAAATAATTAATGATGTACACCGGCGGAAGGTCAGGTGTAAATGGAAGAGAGACATAGGTGGAAGAAAGAGGGAAGACAAAATAAGATTCGGCATTTAAAAAGGCCTAGAATAAAAGGAGTGAGCAACGGCTTCTCGTCTTTCATCATACACTGCCAAAATTCCGTAAATCTCCAACAGTCTCCCTAGACTTGCATTCCCATCAAATGTGCATCTATTACATCATCACCGGGAAAATATAATAAAGTTCAGATTGCACAATAGTTTTTTTCTTTCCTTTTTCTTCTTCTTCTTCTTTCCTTCTTTCTTCTTTCCTTCTTTTTTTTTTCTTTCTACTCTTCCTAAAAAAAAAAAAATCATACAGGTACGTTGCCTTAGATTGATTATTCTCATCATTGAGAAACTGAAGCTCCCCATGAAGGGAGGCCTCTGTTCTCTCTACCAACTCCTCCCACGAGGGTATTGGTACGGGACAAGATGGAATGCTGGACTCGTTTGACTGCGAAGCCCGGGGCGACCAACTCCCTGTTCCGTTCCCCCGGACGAACAACCCCCAGGTCCCAGGTCTGACGACAATGTATTAGATTGTCGGCTCTTCCTATTTTTTTATTTTTTTCATCATTGGCACAGAACTCCTCGAGGGTTAAATCGACCATTCGAACAGCGGACCTCCCGAGAGAGGACCACCACCCGGAATACCGTAAGTGCATTACCACTTGGCCATTCGACCACCTGCTTCTCTTGCGAGACTTTGGGTGCAAATCTGCCTTATAAAGGAAGAATCACGGCGGTGGACGTGCAAGCACGCGGAAGGTGCGAGCATGGGACGTTGGGAAGGCACGGGCGTCAAGGAACGTGCAGGGAAGGCGCGGAGGGAAAGCACGGAGGGAGGATACAGAGGTTAAGGAAGGCACGGAGGGAAAATACAGAGGTTGAGGAAGGCACGATCAACTAACATGCAGATCGCAGGTCTAACGACGGTGTTTTCGAGTGTCGTCCTCTTCGTGGATCTGTTGCCTCCGAAATGGCCCCAAATTCTTTCTTGGGAGTGCCTCAAAGAGACGATGATGTTAATGGCGGCTTTGATGGTTCTCTTGGGACATGCCCTTTTAAAGCCTGAAGCCGCACGACCTGAGTCTCTCTTATGATCCTTTTTCACATGGTTGGCAATTAAAGACGATGATGATAATATTTCTGTTCAAAATTTGCTCTATCAGAGCGTGAAACTGCAGAATCTGAGTCTTATTTTTGATTTAAATTTTTTTTTATTTTGAGTTTTATTTTTATTTTGAATTTGAATTTTGAATTTTGAATTTGAATTTGAATTTTTTAAAAAAAAAATTATTATCTGCAGGATTGCACACTTCATTCGATTCAAATTGACTACACGTTTGACAAGACATGATAGATGTTATATTACCACGCGAGACTTTGCACCTCGCTCTCACTTGTCTAGATTAGTGTTCAATATGATTGGTTTTTTTGGCTGAGGTCAATCTGTTCTATTTCCCACAAACTGTTTAGTTTCCAAATCTGAAAATTTCATAGGAATCTACCGGAATGACGTGTACGGGCATGTTGTGGGCCTCAAGATATGAGCGGCAGGCAGGGGATTGTAGGCGGGCTGACGAGCACAATTATGATTCTAGTATGAAAATGTCGCGGGTGTAGCGGACACGGTACTGTCAACCTATCTACGGCAGTAGAAGAAGGATGGTGATGCTCAGGACGTTGAAGACGCAGTTGTCAGTGGCAGACGGAAGGAATCTCCAATGCAGTAGAGTCTGTCAACCATCCAGCCGAAGAATCAAAAGCACATGAAAAAGGGGTCCTACTCAAAGTCGGAACAGGCGAGTGAATTTACTGAAAGCTTTTGATTCTACGGTCTGCATGAGGTATATTCGACCCCATCAAGGTCGTTTTGCAGTAGTTTAACGGTTCAATTCGGCCTCGTTGTTTGCGGCTCGTTTGGCGCGCCATACTTGGAAGACCGTTGCACCTGGCAGTAAAAGGTCATTGTCAGAATGCATTTAAAGTGTCGACCACGCATAAATTCACAATGTATTTTTTCTAAACTGGCAATCTTAGAGAAGATGCATGAACAGCGTTATATGCTCTTGGGCTGTCATTATGGACACTTGTCTGAAGCAGGCCTTCGCAAGGATATTACCATGATGATTTTGAAACGCTCAACTATAATATTAAGTGAATCTATGTTTTACACTCTTATTAAATCGCCATTTTCTTACACGGCTTGTAGAAAATATATAAAAAATGGTAAAATGAATGAGAGACAGAATAACAAAAAAAAAAGGAAATGATGTCCGCAGAAAGGAATGTTCAATCCAACTGCTTGCCGATAGCGAAGCTGTTGAAATATTAGGCAAAGGGGTTTCGTCCCTTGACGGCTGGAACCTTGACATACGCCATCTCAAGCAGCTCGCCCGGGAAGTAGGGCTCGTCCTCTTCGGCCGTCGCCGCCCGCTGTTCGACAGGAGCGTAATTGTTGGACGAGAACGACGGAGACCGCTTCGAGACTTGGGATGTCGGCGTCATCTGGACGTCGGTAATGACAAAGTGGCCCGTCGCGCCGACCGGTGTATCGCACGAAATGATGGCGGTCAGGTCGACGTAGTAGTTGAAGCTGTCCTTCGTTACGCCCGTCTGGCCCGGCACGACGTTGAGCGTCCAGGGCCCGAAGGTGGCGTAGGTCGGGTTGCTGGCGCCGATGTAGTAGTTGGGCGAAGACTGGAAGCCGTCGTTGTCGCTCCAGACGGCGGGCTTGCCGGTCACCCACCGCACGTAGCAGTCGGCGGAGCTGTCGACGTTGCCGTTGTTGATCTGGTTCACGTAGCCCATGGAAAAGGTCATGTCGTAGTTGAACCCGGGGCACATCTTGACGTTCTTCTGCTGCAAGTAGCCGTGGAAGCCGCCCGCCGCAATGTTGTTCATCGTGACGGAGATGGCGTACACGGCCTCCTGGCCGCTCGCAGGCGTGTAGAGGCTGGCGCCAAACTGCAGGTCTTGGCCCAACACCGTGCCGGGGTACGCGCCCACGGTCCAGTTGGCCCACGTCGGCGAATAGGTCGCGAACATGTTGTTGGTGACGCTCTGGTCGGGCGCACACTCGCCCGGGTGCGGGACGTAGCACTGGCCGCCAATGCAATAGTGCGGATCGCAGACGTTGCCGCACTGGCCGCAGTTGTTGGGGTTGCTACGGAAGTCCAGGCAAAGGTCGCCGCACTGGTCGAGGGGGCAACCACACTTTCCACTCTTGCTGTACGGTGGGAGTTAGAACGTGGGACAAAAAAAAACTCGATAAAGATGTGGAAGGAGGAAGGGAAGGGAGATTGTCACGAACCAAGCAGCGTTGGCACCGCACTGCGCTCCACAAGCACCGCAGTTGTCGAGGTCGCTCGCGTGGAGATCGGCGCAGTAGAACTTGGTGCTGTCGGTGTAGACGCACGTATCCGGAGGGCTGCTGCAGAAGCAGGCGCACATGGCGTTCATGGAGCGGTAGTAGGCGTCGCGGCCGGTCGACGTCTCGGCGACGCCGAGGTAGTAGACGGCTTGGATGCCACAGGCAATGAGCGACACGACGTCCCACCACTCGTCGCCAATCTCGTCCGAGCAGGTCACGAGCATGGCCGCGTAGAAGATGGTGTTGCAGCCCTGGAAGCTGAAGCCCTCACACTGGTCGTAGCAGACGCTCTGGACGTCGCACGCATCGCCGAAATCGTAGGGGCTGAGGTCCCAGTACTCGGACATGGCGTCGCACAGGTTGCCCTGGCCCAGTTGGTAACCGGACTTGGTGTGCGACTGGAGGTTGTCCGGCTTCGAGGGGCACTGCGGCGCGCTGAAATCGCCGTTGGTGGGCGTCGACTGGCGCTCCTTGATCTTTTGCATCGCCATGAGCTGCTCGTACAGCTCGTCGGTGCGTTTGCGGTTCTGGAGCGTTTCGCTGATGGTCGGCAAGGTCGCCGGAAGCGCCTTCATGTTGTTGCCGGACGGGCTGCCGGGGAGGATCGAGCACGCCTCGCCGCTGGTCGTCCAAACATACTCGGTGCCACCGAGCGTGATGGTCATGATGCCGATGCAGTTGATGTTGAAAACCGTCGTGACGTAGCCGTTCGCGCCGAAGGCCGGTCCCGTAGAAGCGTCCACGAGGATGACCTGGCCGTCGTTTGTCACGGCGACGTACTGCGGCGCGTCGCCGTTGTACACCAAGTCATACGCATTGGCACCATCCACCTCTTGAAGGAAGAACGTGGGCAGCTTGAGGTGGGCTGGGTCCAGCAGGGGGCTGCCGGGAGCAGGGGCCTCCGTTGGCTGCAGCAGAGGACCAACCGAGTTCGTCGTGCTGACCATGGGCACGAACTGCTGGTTGAGAACAGTCTGTGTGTCGAGTCGTTAGTCGACGATGCTCTGCTCACACAAATCAAAAAGGCGACGAGTGCCAGAAGAAATCAGTTGCGTGACATACAAAGGGTGCTTGCGGCCCAGGAGTAATCAGGCACGGTAGATCCGGCAGGTCCGTTCCGCTCGGTGGAGGAATGCCCGTGGTGACGGGGGGCGAGCCGGTGGCGTTCATGGTAAGCGTGAACTCGGTATAGGTGTACGTGGCGACGAACTCGTTGTCGTCGGTCGGGGTCGGCTGAGGGCCGGAGGGTGTGTACGGAGGGCTGTCGCTCGTTTCGATCGTGGGCTCCGTAAAGGGCGCAAAGGTGACGGTCGACGTCGGCGTAGCAGGTATGGGAGGAACCGTGGTATCCGCTTGGATGTAAACCATAGTCGGTCCCTGGATGATTAAAAAGACGCCGATTAGCCGCGAGTCATGTGCGATGAAGGGGGGGTTGGCGGTGGTATATATCGCCCACTTACCTCGACCACGGGCTCCGAGCAAGTGGCATCAAAGTAAACGGTCGGGCCGCTGGTGCCCGCAACAAAGTCCGTGTACAGGGCACCGGCATACAGGCTGCACGAGCCACCGGTCTCTATCTGGATCGAGAAACTCCCGCAGCCGGTGGTGGCACCGCACTTAGCCTGGCATCCAAGGAAGGTGTTGTCGGCGACGTTGGTGTACGTGGCGATGGGCACGGCGTGCTGGCGGCTTCCGTAGGCCTGGCATATTTGCGAGGGTACGGAGATGCTGGAGCTGCTTGGCGAGCTGGCGCTGGGCGAGCTGGCGCTGGGCGAGATGCTGCTGGGCGAGCTGCTGCTCTTTGGCAAGCTCCTGCTGCTGCTGCTCCCGGGGGCCGAAGGCCGGCACTTGGAGGCGGAGGCCAAGCCAAGGGACCCGGCAAGCGCCAGGAAGTGGTGAAGACGCATTTGGCACCGGAAAAAATGGTCTGTCTGCAACTGGATCTCCTTGTCTGGTCTGTAGTACGCAGAACCGTCCTTCCTTACTCACACACGCACACACACTCTCTCTCCCCTTCATTCGAACGCGTCCTAAGTTGCGTGTGGCTTTTATATACGAAGTCCAGCACCCTTCGGAGCCCACGAGGTCCCGTTCCAGGTCGTGGACGGGATCCACAAGTGTTCTTTTCATAGCGTACGAAATATTTAGGCATCACGATGTCAGGTTTATTGGTCTGAGAAAGGTACTAAAAATGGAACTAGTTCTTCAGCTTTGAATGATATGCCTGTTTGTGCTCGCTGCATGGCAGACAACGATGCTGTTCCTTTGCCCTGTTGCCCGTTTTGTCTTAACTCAACCAGGAGGTGACAAGACCTGGCCAACACTGGTCCTGGGAATATCCCGTATGTTTTAATTTTATAATTTTTAATTTTTTTTTCCGGGGCGCCAAGGCTTTTTTTCCAATAATACTGTCGTAGTGCCCCAGCTATCCCGCTGCTAAGACCTCGAAGAGTGTGTAACTCCGTGTCTCCTGACGGTATTTCACGGTTGGTTCCTGACTACTCTCCATCGAGTTTACCTCGATGCATCTTAACACCCGTTTTAGGTTTGGCCCTTGCAGCACGCCTAGACCTTTCTAGCGCCAGGCACGAAGCAGCTCGCCGCGTGAGCAATTTCCTTTACCAGCGAGGGAGCCACTACTGTAGTCAACATTCAGAAGAACAACCGAAAACGTGAAAATAGCACGCTGAACTACGAAGTAGATGCACTCCGTAATACTGACTCGACCTTCCCGTGGTGGCGTCTGGGAGATGAGTGGGCTGCACGTCTTCGGCTAACAAATCGCTACCGAAACGAGGTCATGGCAACCATGCTCCGTCTCTTCGATCGCCATGTTAAGCTTATGCGATATGTGACTGGAGATTGTGGCTGCTTCCCAACCGGTCTCTAAACGCTGTCCGATGTTTGGCTGATCATAGTATTCTCTGCTGCTCCTTTTTGTTCTCTCTTGTATTTCCAGCTTCGAAAATCGCTGAGAAGCTCAACGTCCCACCCCAGCTACTTCGTACTTTTAGCAGTGTGGCAAGCAAAAGGGGCTGGCCCCCTTTTTCAATTTTCTGGCACTAATTTGAGACATGCATGATGTGCCCTTTCGTGGCTTCAACCCCACAAAAACGGTACCGAGTTCTCGACTTCACAGACCAAGTGTATCCACAGGCCATACCCACATACCTTCACAGTCAACACTCAAAAGTCCTCTACTAATCTCTGCGTACATATTAGCCAGCCACAGATCGTTGTTCGATCAAGCCGCCCCCCCATCCGGTAAGAAAAGAGGATATAAATTATTATCAGAGTCGGCTTTGCGTGTATCACTCAATATTAGGCGTGCCTTAACGAATATGATGCTGATGAAGGCCCCTGTTCGGTTCGCGTAAGCTTCCATCCGTACGTATATGTTACTACGTCGCGGCGAGGTACACACCTGATGCCGGTGTGCCACGTCGGCGGTGTCAACGGCCGCGCCCCGACCATCTGCCCGTAGGTTCTCCACACACTCTGCGGCAAGCTCGTACCTAAGAGAAACGACCTATACCTCGGGCGAGTGCCCAATTTTTTGTAGTTTTTTGAATTTTTCTCTTTGGAAAGCCCTATTCAACCTACACGAGGACTGGAACAGAATCACCTGTATACGTAATACGAATAGTCTCCGCCTTTCACCTCCAACCCAGTCATGCCGTTGCCCACAAAGCGGAAGTGATTGAGACTGTTATACTCGTAGTCAAAATCCTGTGCCCGGAAGCTATCCAGGATTGCTTTGTAGTGCAGGAGGCTGCCGCCATACAAACCCGTAACCTTGCTGTCGATCTTGCCATTCTTATACCAGAATCGGCAGCCGCTGGTAAAAACCGTGTCCTTCATAAACTCATGCGTGTACCTGTTGTATACCGCAGTGGCCGCCGAGTTAGGGTATACGCATCTGAATGACCTCCTGTCAGCCGCTTGATCCTTAAAGAAGTAAGACGTGAGAAGTGAAAAAAACAGCAAAAAAAGGAACAATGAAAATGGTGCCGTCTTACTTGATGTCTTCCGAAGCAATCTTCTTGCACCATTTCAGCATAAAGTCAGCTTTCCACTCCATTGCCGCGAGCAGGCTTCCGTGGTTTTCGGGCGAGTTGGGCCCGTTAAAGATAAAATAGTTGAGCATGTTCGGAGCGCAAACGCCAAAGTACGCGTCCGGTTCGTCGCGCCACTAGTCGGCCAGACGGATGCCATTGAACTGGACCTTTACGTTGTCGGACGGGAGGGCCTCCAGGTAGCCCTCGCCGGGCGTCAGCCGCCGGCAGCCAACTCCCCACCCGGGGATCAGTTTATCGCACAGTTCCGGATCGTAATTCAGCCGCCCCTTCATCTTCTTTATGTACTTCTCCGTCACAGCCTTTTACTCGGCCGCCACGGCGAAAAACGCGTAAAAATAGTGGTTGAAGTGGCCTTTGATGGCCTTGCGCAACGGGAACACCGCCCCTGGGTTTTTCTAGAAATTGTTCTTGTCCTCCTTAGTGTACTGGAAGTTTTTCCCTTCGGGTGTCAGGTCGGACGCATAGGAATCTACGTCGGGCTGCGGATGTAGTTGACAATGTTGCCCGCCGTGGGCTGCATTTTTGGCAGGACTTGGATCACCGACGAGCCGTTGCCGATGAGGCCGACACGCTTGGCCGTCCAGTCGAGAAACGGATCCCACTGGGGAACTGTGGACTAGCTGGCCCTGGAACGTATTCAATCCCTCAATCTCGGGCCACTTCCAGTTGTTCAGCAAACCCCGAACCGTTGAGCAGTACATCGGCCTCGTCGTCGACAATGGTAACTGGCGTCGATGTAGACGACCCGCGGCGGCCTTGTGACTACCGTCATGACGAAACAGCTATGTAAAATAAACTAGAATGTTAAAGAATAAAAATGTTTTCAATTTCATTTTTTTTTGTTGAGAAATCAAAGCCGAAAGAGGAGAAGTTATACTTCAATGCTCCGTCAATAAACAGCCGCCATGAAGCGCATTACTGACGTGCACTTTTCCGCAGTATTTATTATTTCTTAACAATACCAAGCCAAGACAGACATCCGAAGGACCCCAAGCGTGCGCGGTTCTTACAACCAGGCCGACAATGAATCACGCCGCGGGAAGGAAAATGGTGCCTGTGCAATCAGGGGAACAATCAACCGTCGGAAATTCCGAGATGGGTTTCTGCTACCGTATATATTCAGACTATACCATGAGGAACTGCAGACACGAAAACTCTTCCGGTTGTACGTGGTGACAACGAGGAAACCTAGGGCGCCATGGGGCAGCCGGCTATGGCTGGACCCCGAATATATGCTCCTTCTTAGTAGCTGGACCTGCGGCGCTACATTATCTTCGCGAGGTCTTCTAGGTTCGTAGACTACTTGTCTCATTTTCTTTAAGTGTAATGCTTCGAGTTTCATACTCACACACTCTGTGGCTCGTTGGAAATTTTGCATGTCAACGTGAAAACAACTGTCGTTCTCCTTTATATAAACGACCATTTTTTGCCGAAAACAATTAAAACCCAAGCAGATATCTGTATATCAACTTTACAAATATGATACTATAAACCAGCGTACTCTCTAATAGATAGAATTAACATGAAAACAGAAATAAAGGAAGGGGAACCGCTCTTTCTTCTTGGTTTACACAGTCTGGGAGATCATAAAACCAGAAAAAAAACTATCTAACGACTGGTAGTCGTCCATGGCGCCAACATACGCAACATATTGGTCCGGCCGGAGGATCACGACGGCGCCCTTGGCCGGATTGATCCCGTAGTGCTCGTAGGCATGGCCGTGGCCCTCGTGGTACGACTGGTCGTCGACAAAGATCTTGTTGTAGTCCCACCCATCAATCTCGTCGAACGGACGGAAGACCTCTGGGAAGTCAAAGATGGTGTAGTCAGTCCGCGGGCTCGCATGGACCGTCAGCAGCTCAATGACGGAGTCGTAGCGCCCGCCTGTAGGTGTAAACCGCCATATAAACGACTGCGGCCGGCTCAGCGCCTCGCCCATCGCCAGCATGTCCTCGCGGCGGTCTGGCCGCGCCAAGTCGCCGACGAAGCACACGACGCGCCAGGTACCGTTGCTGGGAAGCCGTTCCTGGAAGTGCCAGGGGCGTGCATCGGCTTGACTGAGAACCTTGAAGCTAGGCATTCGCATGCCGATCTCGACCAGCGTGGCAAGCTCCTGGCGACTTTGGACGGCTGTGTTCGTGACACTGGCCTTGCCGTCGGCGTCCCAATTCGTGGCAGCGACGTTGTCCGATTCAGTTTCTAGCGGCTTGGCGACGATGACACTGGGTCCGTAGTTGACAGCTGTTAGATTGTATCGGGCGTCAGAATACGAGTCAAACCACCTGGCGCTGCCCACAAACGTTTTGCTTCGCGTTATGGAGGTTGTTGTACCCACCAATACCACTGGCAAACATGTTGCCCTTCTCAAACGCTTCCTTGAACTCGGCGGGACTGACGCCTTCTTCGTCCATAACGTCCTTGGCGGGCCGTCCGGAGAACAGCCGCGAAAAACGGTGGTCAAACTTAATCAGATCGTGGGCGACGCGACTACGCTCCTCCTCGTAGGTCTTGAGGATGGACCGGCTGGAAAGACCCTTGACCACGTTGGCGATTTTCCATCCCAAGTTGTAACCTAGAGCATGGTGTGAGCAACAGGCTCGTAAAGAAAAAGGTGATCTCTCGCAGACAAGGGAAAACGTACTGTCTTGCATACTGACGTTCATGCCTTGGCCCGCTTTGGGGCTGCAAGACTCGTTAGTAAAGACATTCTCTTTTATTTTTTTTTCTAACATTTTATTTTTTATTTTTTATTTTTTTTATTTTTTTATTTTTTTTCAAACGTACCTATGCGTGTGAACAGCATCGCCGGCGAGGAAAATGCGCTCCTTGGCCGCGAAGTGCGTACCTACGCGCTGGCCGATCTGGTACGCCGTCCACCAGTCGAGCTTTCGGTACGTGAGCGTGTAAGGGGCCAGAATTCTTTGTGCGGACTTGAGGATCACCTCGGGCGTGATCTTGGACCGGTCCGCGCGCGAGCTGGCTTCGCCCAACTTTTCCGTGGTCGTGATTTGGATGTATAAGCGCACCAGCTTGTTCTCGCGTGGTATCACCATGATGCTGCCAGACTCGGCCGAGTGGATGGCGCAGCGCATGCGAATGTCGGGAAAGTCCGTGATGGGTACGATGTCCAGCACGCCCCAGATGTAGTCGGTGCTTTCGCCCTCGAGCGAGAAGCCCAGCTGGCTGCGCACCCACGAGTGTGCACCGTCGGCGCCCACCAAGTACTTGGCCTTGACGACCTCGGTGGTGTTCGCCTTGTCTTCGAGGGCGGCGACGCGCAGCAGGTCCGCCGTGTCGTCGGGCGCCAGGTTGCTGCGGAACATGCCGTCTTGGGTGGCCATGCCGTTGCCGGACGTGGCCACCTGCTTGGGTGTGGCCTCGTCCTCACTCAGATGGCGCAGCGTGACCGTGATCGGGTATGCATCGCTGTCTTCGGCCAGGGCCTCGTCGAGGTGCAGCTCCGTCGGCAGAACGCCTCGTTCGACGCGGATCGGGCTCTCGCGCTCGATCAAGTCAAGGAAAAACCGCTCGATGCGCCCCTGGTGCAGCACCACCTGCTGGAAGCGGCTGATGTTTGGAATGGTGTCGGGTATGCGGCCGCTGCGGCTGATCTGGCCAGTCTCGTCGGGGTTCCAGAAGGCGACCTCCAGCAAGTGGTTGGACTCGATCCAGGCCCGGTTTGCAATGCCAAAGGAATCAAAAATCTCCAGGGTACGGCATTGCAAGCCATCCGCCTGGCCGTTGAAAACCTACGCCAACAATGTAAGATAAAATGAAGGCCTTTTCGTTGTTCTGTCTTCGCCTCACCTTCGTGCCTCGTTTATCGACGATCCGGGTTTTGATGCCGCACCTGGCCATCCATGCCGCCATCATCATGCCAGCCGGGCCGGCACCGACGATGAGTATGTCCACATGGCTTTGTGGCTGCATGTTGACTGAACGAAAATGAGAGCCTTCTGAAGATTGATGTACCCGTGGTGTAAGTCCTTGGTTTGCGTCAGTTTTCTAGAGATGCACCTAATCGAATGCGGGAATATCCTATGTAAGAGCCTCATGAATGCGTGCGTCCTGTTTCAATCCTACGTCTCATGTAGAATTCCTCCAGATTTGATCGGGTAGAGGACGTCCTGTTCGAATTCGTCCAGGCAGTGCGGAGTCAACCCCCAACTCGTTCCCGCATAGCAAGCTACAGGTTTTAGGAAGCCTCGGTAGTCCCTTGCGGCAACTGGGGTTGTGTTGTGTTGTAGTTTGTGTTGGAGACCGCTGAACTGTCCGATAGCTAGCCTTCCGAAAGCACGCAGTGTTGGTGAATTTCTTCGGATGCTGGTCGCCCTAGACATTCGCCAGATTATAACCGGGATCATACCGGACTGGCGAATTATGATTTTTGCACGGCCGTCAGCCCGGCAAACATTATTGGTAATGTTTGGGTAAGCAATATGGATTCTGTTCCTACCTGGAATTGCCAGCGAATCACTCTTTGGCTTTTCCGCATTGTCGGAATCCATGCACGACAGAAACGATATTCGTGAAATTAAATGGTCAGAAAGACGAGGTCAGCACTTAACACATCAAATAAGCGAGAGAAACTAGCAACATAAGCTGCTCTACGATATCGTCCGTAGAAGTTTTGCGAAAACTCCAACATCTTCTCTGAACGAGCTTTACCTCATCGTGTAAATCGTACGCTACTTCTCGTCTAATTATCTTCGTCGCAAGTTGGAAAATGAGTCTGGCTGCTTAATCAAGTGTGTTCTTTATTCTAGTTCCAGATCAAATATTTCAACAAGGTAATAGGAAAAACTGCAACTACTTGGCTGTGGCCGGCTTCTTACGATCGCTGTCATCATCTGCAAATGACGACCACTCAGCTGCGTCCGTGCCATTGGGACGACTTGACCGCTTGAAACCCACGTCTACGTCTTCAATTTCTGCCACGGGCCCGCCGCACGACCAGGACTTCGTGTCCGTAGGCCCGGGAGAACCAGACTTCAAAAAGGGTAGAGTGGCTGAAAAGGTTCGGGAGCTGCCGTCTGAGACCCACGAGAGCGTTTCTAGGAATTTCCTCTACGCTGTGGCTCTGGCGCATGGCTATGAACTCGTCGAGAGATTCCTGCCTCCCTCCCAAAATACCAAATTGTCCGTATTGACAAGAATGAAGATGGAATGGAAGCAAAGGCGGACAGCGTCTCCATCAGTGCCACCGGCTCTCTAGCTACGTCTATACATCGCGCGTTCATTCACGCGTTGCTGCTATTTTAAACGGCCGATATATGCCTCACTGTGCCGTACAATTGCAACAGCCTCAATTCCCGTTTATGGCCTCGCCCACTGTCCTGCCCTTCTCATCGCCGGCCAGGAGGACACAGTGGTGCCGGCAAAGTCTCTTGAGGAGGTGAAGACGGGGTAGATTTCCTGCTGCCATTGCAATACACCGGAGAATAATCTAACGTGTATCCCAGATGGGGCAACGACACGTCTGGGGATACCATGGAGATACTGCAAGGTGTCGGTCACTGGCACTGCATCGAGGCGGGCGACAAAGTCGAGTCACTACTCGAAGGCTTTGCTCGGCATATTAAACCGTCCGCGTAATTATACGAGGATGACCGCATTTCATTTTTTTAAATGCATATAACGCATCACGAAGACGATGCTGCAGTATCCTAGACCAACGTTGGTGTTTTCCAAATCGAACAGGAATCAAGTTGCGTTGCCACGGAGAACTCACAATATAGACTTGGTAGAACTTGAATTCCAGCTGCCCACTCGAATCCTTTTCCAAGACAGCACGAGCAGCCCAATCTTTTCCAGACTTTTGACCCGTCTTGGACGTGTATTCGACGGTCCCATAGAGCATGTATTCCTGCGAATCAACACCAA
This sequence comes from Fragosphaeria purpurea, assembly GCA_002778095.1. Taxonomy (NCBI): domain Eukaryota; kingdom Fungi; phylum Ascomycota; class Sordariomycetes; order Ophiostomatales; family Ophiostomataceae; genus Fragosphaeria; species Fragosphaeria purpurea. The sequence continues at coordinate 3,583,910 of PCDL01000021.1, read as the reverse complement.
ACGGAAAGATCTTCGTGACGGTGTGATGGCGGGACGTCACAGAAGCCCACATGCCATGACGGGTGGAGAGGATTTCTGAGCCATTTAGTCAGAAATGCAAACTTTTTGCGAAAGAAGAGGGCTACATGAGACATACCGTCGTAGCCGATGCATTTCTTTGAGGCCAAGATGAAGGTAGCATCAGCGGTAAAAGACTCCGCGTAAGCCTCGTGTGCGGTAGGGGTGTCTGAGGTCTTGTAGAAGTTGTCAAAAAACTCGACGGCTCTTGCGTCAACCTCGACACCGGATGGAAGGACGGGCTGAATGTAAGAAGCCATGTTGGCAAATAAGAAAATGCGTGGAGAAAAAGGAGGTCCAAAAAAATAGACGAGATGGTGTCGACGGGAGAGAGGACAAAAAAAAATAATAAAAATAATGAAAGAAAGAGGAAAAATCAAGAGCAAAAGATGGTGCAAAATAGCCCTCCAGAGTGTAGGTGCAGGACGACTAGAAAGGGAGGATGACCGAATTCGCCGATGCTGCTTATGGGGTGCTCCGTGATTCCGAGAGTCCCCGGTCCAAGTTCCTTAGTCGCTCCTGCGCTGTTTCCTCCGTGATTACGCGGGGTAGAACCATTGGCTGGAGGCAAACACGGGGAAATTACCGGCACCGCGTTCTGGGCTCGGTCTTTCCTGCCCTAGAACCCGAAAACTTCACATAACCTTCCGTCTTCGTCACTATTAGTCTACCGTCATGGACCAAAGACCTCAGCATGAGATACAGGCACTGCTACACAGTCCATCGACATGATGTCCGTAAAAGTAAAACCGTCAGAACGACAGCGTTGTCCTTAAGTGTGGAAACCGCAAGCGAAGAAAGGAAGCGCTGCACGGAGTACCAACCTTGCAGCCGTTGCGTTGTCCGCCATGTCGAACACGAGTGCTGCTTTGATGCCTTTGTGGCAGCGCCGTCAGCAGGACCACTCTCGCGAGAAACGAGGGAGGCAGCCGTAGAAGTGACGTGGAGGTTCCCGGCCAGCTCCCATTCGGCAAATTCCACGTCTGCCGCGGAAACTCCGCCATCAGGGCGGCGGCTCCGGCATCCACGGTAAGGCCGTGGCCATGTCGCCCCGACGGCACTCAACAGCAATGCGGAAAGTCCCAGCAGTGACCAATGTTCGACTGCCTCCCAATCTTCCCATTCGATGTTCTCCGGCAACTCGGTTCGGCAGGACCGCTCTCTTGATTATGCTGAGACGGCTGGTGCGGCAAGCTGTGGTGATGCCGGTGCTGGAGACACACTGGAGACCCTACCACGTTCTTTCTGGGTCTCTGCTTGCCGCTTCCGTTCCTCACCTCTCCCGCTTGATTAAGAGCGGCGGCGGGACCCTCCTCTACATCAGCGATTCGGTCAATCTGGGCCTCTTGTAGATCATCCGTCGCCTAGTCCGGGAGACATTGGAATCATGTGAGCAGGACACAAGCACCGGGTAATAACACGCAACCGCCTTCGGATAGAATCCTTGCTTATGCATGCGTTGACTCGGCCGTCGGCACCATGACGCTCTTGCGCGTCCTGCTGTCCGCGCGGGCGGAATCCGCGCAAACGCCATCCTATCCATACCATAATCCAGTATTTTCGAACTTCGACCTTGAACGCGCCGCTGCCGAGGGGGCAAGCCGTTGTCGTGCCACACCCCAAGCGAGCAGCGACAATGATGCGCTTCTTCAGCGATCTGTCTCGGAGTTTGCCATAGAAGACAGTGCTGACCACCTCCTGTCACATGACAGCAGTCTTCCGGACCTCACCTTTGCCAGGTCGCCTCGCATGCTCAACTTTGACTGCTTTGACAAGAGCCTGTTATTGTATCCTACCATGGACGCGACCGATTTGTTCTGAAGTTGCTCGGTTGCAGACAACTCAGGTGATGATACGTTCTCAACTCAGCGTACAATTTATCTAGGAACGGGAGAAATAGTACTCAGCATTCATTTCATGTCTTTACTTCGCCCTCAAATTATTCTTTTGGTATATCCCTCATTTTTTTCGGCATGGTGTACAAAATTTTCAGGTATTTATATTTGCGTTAAGGCAACTCAAAACTAGGACGAAAACAAATCCAACAAAATGGGAAATCAGAGGTCAGGTGAAAGATATTCATGGAGAAAGAGTTGTCCAAATTTGTAAGCTGCCGACACCAGCACGGCGTAGAAAACAGGGCCGGACGAGGAGATGAAAATTTACATTGTTGCAGTCGTCGTTTTCCCGACAGTCGTGATTAAACAGCAAATAAAACAAGAGAGCGACAGAATGTGGACGGTCGAAACAGTCCCCAGCATACAAAAAACTCGGAATATCCACTGAAATAGTAGAAAAAAAAGTAACCGGACGGCACGACATAATCCTTCGATTGCGGCACGGGACCAGCACCACCTTTTGAAGCGCCGAGTGCAACTCTGCATATCTGAACTCTCCGCGGCGGGGCGGTATTAAAGTGCTATCGGTGCCGCAAACCCGTCGAGTCACAAACGCTCCAACATGCTGTCATGGAAGGATTCTTCGAAAACACGGCCGGTGCAAAGTCTCAATAGCGTCCCTACTCTTATATAATATACGGCAGAGTATGCTATGGCTGTGAACGTTCGTGTGCAAGACGAGGACGACGACGAGCCGGGCTGGACGGAACTGCAGCTGGCAGCCGCGAATGGCGATCTCGCTCGCGTCGAGGCGCTGGTAAAGAGCGGTTCTGAGGACGTCAACGAGCCAGCGTCGGGCTATTACGGACGGACGGCTTTGCAGGCCGCCTGCCTGGGTCGTCACGAGGACGTTGTTGAAGTGCTCCTGGCTGAGGGCGCCGAGGTCGATGCCGCGGGCGGAAACAACAGCATGCGCACGGCACTGCAGCTTGCGTGCGGCGATGCGGACAACCAAACCATCGTGCATCGCCTTTTGGCGGCCGGGGCGAACGTCAATGCGCCCGCTCAACGCTACAACGGGCGTACGGCGCTCCAGGCTGCGGCCGAACTGGGAGCGCAAGGGCGCGACACCGTCGTGCTCTTGCTGGGTCTAGGTGCCGACGTCAACGCTCCACCCTCGACCACGGCCGGTCGGACGGCGCTCCAAGCAGCCTGCTCTAGCCACGACATGACCCTCGTCCGCCTCCTCATCGAAGAGGGGGCCCACGTGAACGCCCCTGCATGCAAGAACAAGGGCGTCACCGCTTTGCAGGCAGCCTGCTTGTCCAACAGCCCCATAATTGTGGACATGCTTCTGGCGGCCGGAGCTGACCCAGATGCAGCCGGAAGCAGTTTTCGGGGTGGAACGGCGCTGCACGCGGCCGCCCACATGGGCCACATCGAGGTTGTGCGGAAGCTGCTTGCCGCAGGTGCGAATCCCAATGTCACGGCCGGCCCAGCGTACCAGACTCCGTTGCAGACCGCACAGCTTAGGGACCAAAAGACGTGTGCTCGAATTATAGCGGAAGCTGGGGGCATCACGAATGGTACCAGGGCTCGTTTTCTTTTTGAATGCTGAAAACGATTCTCCGGCAATTGAGGTCATAAATAATACTCGTCACGAACGAAGCAACGAAGCCGTTTCTCTCACAAAGATCACAACATTTATCGAGAATGCATTGAAGACAAATCTGACCGTTTTCGTCGAAGCCGAGTGCCAAACATGCAATTAAAATGTCATTCTCCTCCTAGTAAAACGCGATTTTGATGAGAGATGGTAGTATTGGTCAGGTTGATTCTCTGCAGGCAAAGCGTGCGCTTTGCACCCAAGGCCAAAAAGGCCCATACATCATCATCAATGACAAGCAGGCGCCAGTTATGAACAAATCCCCAGGTTCCAAGTTATTGGATTGAAAAGACGTAATAGACGGAACTCTCTCGTTGGCTCACGTCAAATGATTGACTTATTTATGGCCTAGAAGCATGGTAACCAGATATGTGGTTACAAAACACTTGGAAGATCGGTATTGCGGTTCACGTGTGATTTTTAGTTATGGTTTTATTTTTGTTATATTTTTTCATGTATGTGCTGTTTTTCTTTTCAACATCTTGTTTACTACGCCTATCTTGACCATAAAAAAAAGCATTATAGAGCGATTTGTGTGGCATACCGCATTGGCCAGCTCTACAGCTCTGGAGGCCCAACAAAAGGCTTTTCGCGGCACGCAAGCAGCCGTCACTCGCAGAGGTGGTTAGGGCGTGCGTCACAAACGCAATTTTTGGCTGTTCCAACTAATCTTGATATCCTGCAATGCAAAACCTAAGCAATGCCCAACTAAAGCGGCAGCAGTCGATGTGGTTAATCAGGGTTGGTGAAGGCAACGGCGTAAAACCATTTGCCCAAAGTTTCTATCATATTTCGCAAAAGCAAAAATAAGCATCTATGTTTGCCATTGTTGTGAGCGAGAATCTGTTATCAATGTACACGCTATAGACGCTCGTTCGGTCGCCTCGGTGCCAACAACGGCACAACTAGCAATAGAAAGAAATCGAAGGCTTGTCGTTTCGGGGCAGCCTCGCCTTTCGTCGGCAGGTTAGCTTATAGAGGTGCACCACGCGTTAGCTTCTACGGTCATGAGGTGCAAACAAACGACGTAGTTGTCCAGCTTCGCGTTGCTGGCAGCAGAGTGTGCCAGTCCACACGGATAAATGTATCACGAAGGTGAATGACGGACCCACAAGATGATAAACGATGCTTTTCCCCCTAACGGCTTATTCTCGATCGAAAATAGCCTCCGGCAATCATGATCTGCGAGCTGTTGCAAACAAAGGAATATAAACAGCTGTCGGACAATTATCGTGCCCAACTAAGAAACAACTGTTTGGTTCTGGCAATCCCCAAGCCCAAACCCAACCGCATGGGGGGGTTTAACGAACCGCAGATGAGAGCGGCACAGTTGCCCGAGAACGGCGACCCTAAAATCCATCAAACTTGCAATGGCTTTCGTCATATTCAGCTTGGCAGTTACACGTTTCAAACAGCAAATAGCCGTCTCGATTGGAGAGCATTCGAGCAGACAGGGAAAAAGGACGAAACAGGAAAAGCCGAAAGTGAAATAAGGCAAAAGAAGAGTAAAAAAGGACAAGAAAGGATAGCGTAATGGAAGGGAAAATGTGGCAGCAGCCCCAAGATTGCCCCCTCCCTCTCAATTCGGGCTTCTCCCTACTCCACTGACGTGGCATTCAAGTAGGGGGCCCGCATAATGCATCGAGGATTTCCACTGGCTGAACTATCAAACCACTGCTGCAGCACGACCACGGGGTCATCAAATCAGACGCCGTCATGCGTGATACGACAGAGCTACGCAACGGAGCCATCGCATGCCGCTCACAATTACGAGCTACGAAGGCCAGATGGGGTGTGCGTGTGCTGCTGTTGTATGATCTATCGTTTTGTGGAATGCTTTCTCTCGCGTTGGCGCCGTCGTGGACATTCACATTGATTCACCGCAGATACTGGCTACCACACGAACACCCTCTCGATTCTTGTTTCTAGTGATGATATCAAGACTGATTTTGTTTATAATTCTCAGTTTCATCTGCGCATATATAATACAGTTAAGGAGAAGTTCCATTCAATTCCATATAGCCTAAATCGTACGAAGATCACAAAGCTTGAAGACCAAAAAAAAGCGAATAAGAAAAAGCAAAAAAAAACAAAAAACAGCCGGACAAAACAATGTCTCGTTTCTACGCACATCGAGACAGAGACCGCGATCTCGATAGAGATGACGCATCCGACTACGTCTCTTCATTGTACCAGCAAGCTCCCCGCCCTCCCCTCAGCAGTACCGGCGCACCGTTCTCGCCACCAGCATCGCCTACCTACGAGTTCACACCGCGGCAGCAGCAGCGCATGTGGCCCGGCAGGCCTCACGGCGTCGGCAGCTTCGAAGAGCGGGAGCGGGCCATAGGTGGAGGAGGAGCAGGAGGAGGAGGAGGAGGATTCGGAAGTAGTCGCGGCGCAATCCCAATCCGCGTGCGCGAGCGAACCCACAGCGGTGACTACGACATGCACGGCTCGGCCTCACCACGCACGCCAACGTTCAGCGACCCACGCGGCCTGGGCGCGGGCAGCACCGTTGGTGGTGGCGGCGGCGGCGGCTCGGCCAGCCGTCGCGAACGGACGCTGCTAGGTCAGTCGCCCCGATACGAGTCGTGGAGCAGTGCGCAACAACGCAGGCGTGGCAACGGCCATGATAACGACGACGACGACGACGACGACGACGACGACGACGACGACGACGACGACGACAATGACGACGAAGATGATGCGGGCCAACGGCCTAACCGCGAAACTGAGCATGAACGGGACCGCGCGTCTTGCCGCCAGCGCATGCGCTACGCAACGCAAGGCTACGCCAAGCGCTTGCGCTCGTATTTAGAACCCGTGCTTCACAGCCCACCGGCCATGGACCATGCAGTCGAGATCTTCGCCAAACTAGAAAAGGACAGCCGCTACCTCTCCCGCAGCGCCGGTGTTCTGCTCGAGACGCTGGCGGCCGTGGCCGATGATGTCGCCAGCAGCACTGAGGGGGGCAACGGAACGGGGCTGGACGACCCGGCGACCGATTCGGAGCTCACAGGCGAAAGCAGCAGCAGTGCGCTGGAGGACGACGACAGTGACGACGACGACGACGACCGCGCACGAAATGCGGCGGATTTAACGGATTCGGACGACAATGTGTGGCCCGGATCTGGCGCGTATGGAGACGGAGACGTTGCCGGCACAATTCCCAATTTTAGTCGCCGCCCTAGTGCCGTACGGCGCGATTCAGACAATGTGGGTGTCGGCGGACGGCGTCGCAGCAGCAACGCCACGGCAACTGGCAACGAAAGCGGCGGCCGTGGCGACGACGCGGCCGCGTATCTGCGGAAGAAGGGCGGTGCCACGCCCGCCCCGTTCATGCATTGGGGTGGCTTCCGGCCGTACGCCTTGAGTAAGGAGCCGGACGCCCTCAACGACCGGCGCAAGTCATATCTGGCGCTTGTGCAGATTGTCGGCGTCAACATGCCGTCGGCGGTCGGCGGTGGCGACGATGACGACGGGGCCTCGGGGTCCGCCAAGTCGAGGTCAAAGGCATCCGCCGGACGCAAGCAGACCGCTAGCCGCCTGTCTCCGACAAAGGGCCTGCTGGTTGAGCTGCTGCGCGTGTTGCAGCCCCGTGACTACCGGGCGTACTTCCGGGCTGCGACGGCGCGCGTGATTCTGCTCCCAGACACGGGCACCCTACGCCACCCGGAAGAGCGTGTGCTTGAATCCCTGGAGCGGCAGCTTCTGCTGGCCACGTCTGGCCTCGTTGGAACGACATCGTCTTCATCCACGCCACCGCCCCCGATGATGGCGTGCCTCACCTACACCAGCACAAGCAACTACGGTTCCGTTACGCTCTACCGGCTAGAAATGGCACCAGCACGCGAGGGTGGGGGGAGCGACTGGCCGCGCCGCTTGCATCCCGTGTGCTCCATGACAGCCGTACCCAAGGAGCTGCTGCGTCGGACCGCACGCTCTATGGCACCCTCCCGGCGGACAGTTTTGAAGATGCAGTCCACGCGTGGTGGTGGTGACGGGGGCGGCAAGAACAACCAAAGCAAGGACGGCACAAACACAAAGACAGCCCGTCTGCGGTGGGTGTCTCTGCCCGCAGACACGACGGCCGTCCCCGGTCTGGGCTACAGCCCGAACGTGGGCCGGGCAGCCCTTTCACCCGGCTTGTGTGAGGCGCTCGCCATTGAGGCCGACGACCTGAAGATTGCCGCAGGGACAAGCGCCAACATGGTCAACGCTACGGTACCGGCCATGCTGGCCTGGCTGCACGTGCGCGCTGCGTACCTCACCGGCGTGGAGCTGGAGGGCACGGAGATCCAGCGGGGCAGCAGCGGCAGCAAGGACACCAGCAGTGGCAGGAGCAATGAATCGTCGTTTTCGCGGGACAAGGGCCGGACCCGCGACAGGGACGACGCGTCGACGTCCGCAGCAGTCCCCCAGCGGGCGCGAATCCGGCGCATTGTGCGGTGGAAGCGCGGACCAGCGCCGGTGGAGCACGAAGGCCGGGACCCCTGTATCGTGGTGCTGCATCCCAGTCGCGGCGAATGGGTGACTGCTCCCGTGTATTGGACAGAGGCGAAGGACTGATGCTTGCGTGTGTCCCCGTGTTTCTCTCTTTCATTCTATTCTTGGTTTGTGGCTTGGCGCGGAACAATGTCCATGAAAGAAACGGTACTTTCGGCGCGGTAGGGCTGGATTTGGCATGATACAAAGGTGACGACAGCTACGACGACATATTTTAGTAACTACTTTCTTTTTTCTGACTGGTAATACTTGCGAGTGCGTACTTTGTTTTCTTTGTTGATTCGCTTTGTGGTTTGCAGGAAACGAAGAGAAGAATACGGGCAGCAGAAACAGAGACAAAGAGCACCGCAAGGTCCTTTTTAGGAATATAAATAGTATTTTGAAGAAAGATAATGGGACCTGCACAATGACAAAGGATAATGAAGAATAAAGAACCCGAGATTGAGCAGACTCAATCGCAGGTAGATATAAGGTAAACATCTGCGCTCTCTTCATTTTTGCTGCAAGCCACTTCATATACCGGAAAGAATTATTACAAGACGTTCATTCTGTCGAAAGGCACCTTTTTTTTCTATCCTAAAGCAACTTACCATTTTATGATCCAAGATGTCCACACAGAGCAGTCTTGGCAAAAAAGGCAGTTCGAGTCCCTTGTCCATCACCATATCAACAAGTTCCGCAAACAGCAATCTTCGTCTTCGGTTCTCCGACACCCCTCAGGAGTCTTCCCCCCCCTTGATCTCGGGCTGTCTCTCGCCCGCCGTGCCTATCCTCGTCCGCGGCCGTGTGTACTGTGGCACAGACTTCCGGCGGCGCGCGGTTGACTGGTTTGCTTCGCAAAAGAAGACGAGGGCAGTAACCGCTAACAAAGAAACGAGCCGCGGACCAACGACGAAGGTAAGCAAGAGACCCCCCCGGCGTCGCGAATTTGGTGCGCCCACGCGCGTTCAGCCAACGCGGGCCGCCAAGCGAAAGGCCGCGACGTTGGCGGGACCGGCAGTCGGGGGCGTGCTGCCGCCGAAAACAAGGAGCCTGGCGCTAGGAGCGGCCAGCATAACGACAGCGTCACATGAAGACTACACTCTGGATAAATGTTGGGCAGACGTGTCCGAAGCAGAGTTTCAGACGGTCGTGGAAACCCTGCTGCTCAAGAAAGCAAACCAAGCCCATGCTAGGTCACGGATGGGCGGCGCATTAGCATACCACGAGCGCGATTGGTGCCCGGTAGCAGCCAAACCGCTGGCGTGTACCGAGATGGCGTACTGCTTACACGGCATCGGACGGCGCGACCACCTGAGACCTGTCTGCGTACCCAAAGTGCCACTGTCACCATGGCCTTCCGCGTTGCCCGAAGCACACATGAGCAGAGGCCGATCGCCCTCGTGCTCCCCACCACCACACGGAAATCACGAGAAAATAGACCGTGAAGCGGAAGTACTTAGGCACGTCGATGGAGGTATCGAGGACCTCGGGGGCTTGAAGTGTGCTGTGGACGCGTGCAACGGTGCGGTGCGGGTGTGTATGCTGTAAAGACCTCTCACTCGTCACGAGACGAGACAATGATAGAGAGTACAATTAGGCTTAGCATGCTTTTCACTCCGATGCACTTTTTTTACGTGACAATACTTGAAAATATGCAATGGTGACATAGCAGTCTCACGTGCAGAAAGGATCAAAAACTCGCGCACAATTTTATTTTCCACATAACAAATCGACAAGAATAGCCATCAAAGTCTTCACCCCATGTCCTGTTAACCATTCCATCAGTCTCTCACGGACAGCGCTGCCATGCAGGAAGAAAACATGTTCCCCTCCCCATAACAAATGACACTGCTTTCATTGCGACAAGCCGAAATCAACAACTCTATCCCCTTTTCAGAAACGAAAACGGAAATGAGCGGCATATTTTGTCTTGTTAGACAGAGAATATTTCGGTAGAGACTGGCCAACCACACTTTGGGTCCTTCGACACCCCCCTCAACGCCATTCAGAGCCCCAAAACAATGGAAATGGTGGACAAAGATCGTCAAACAAAAGAGGGAAAAAAAGGAAATCAGCGTGGAATGACCATCGTCGTGGTTGACGTGAAAGTTGATTTATTTGCCGCAGCTGGAGCAAGAGCCTGTAGGTAACAAAAAAAGGAAAAGTCAGTCGATGCCCCCGTATACGGAACGTAGTGAAAAGGAGGTAGCAAAGGAGGGAGGAGATGACGTACAGCTAGAGCCGCAGTTGCAGGTGGCAGTGGAGGAGCAGCCGCACTCGCCCTTCATTTTGGCTGGTTGGTGTGGGTTTGAAAGGTTTAACTCGTGTAAGAGAAAATGGTGGGCAAAGTCGTGACAGTTGCAAAGCTTTTTGTCTGTGTTGTGAAATGCCTTTTCGGTTTGATGATCGAAGTAAGAGCTTAGCGAGCAGAAAGGAACAAGAGAGAAACGGGCCCCAGGAGGGGAGTTCGGCCAACTTATATATCCAACGCAAGTCACGCCGCCACCAGACTCTGCAGAAGCACAAGCTGTCTTTTACAGACTACCCCCCAATAAATAACACACAAGAAGGGGAGGGCGGTATTTTTGCAGGTTAGGGCGGCAAAAGATGCGGATTCTGGTGGAGGGGGCGTCTTCTGAACGGAGCGTGTTTTGCTTCATTATCTAGCGTCCGAGCAGGAAGTATACGTCGTAAGACAACGGGCGCTCTTCGATTATTTTCGGGTGTGGGAAGGGGTGGACAAAGGGAAAACGTAATGGAAGGGGGTGGCAAAGCGACCCTTCGCGGCCCTTTGTTGGTGGGTGGCTCCGATGATAGGAACACTGCTAGTGGATGGGTGCAGCCCACAGCTATCGCACCGGCGTATTACGCTGTACAAGTACAAGTACATATTTACGGAGGAATAATGCCTCTTTACCTGCCATACGGACACGGGCAAACGGTGCCCTCCGTCAGCTAGAGTGAGATTTTTGGGGTGGGGGGGGGGGGGGGGGGGGGGGGCGAGGAGGTGGATGTAAGAAAGCAGAACGAGCCGCCAACGCCTGCGCCATTGTGCCGTTTCCACGAAACAACCACGCCGCACAAATAACGCAGGTTGCATGAGTCGGTTGTCACCAGACAGAGAACTTGTTGCAATACCAGCCTTTGGTTGCTGTTTTCAGGGTTTTTGGTTTTTGCAAGTCATAGTCGGTTCAAACAGCGGACCAATTAGAGTTGCGGATCGCCCACTTCGTCCCGAATCTGCGGGGTAAACTCGGGTTTTGCCCCACTGCGAGCTGTGACAGCCAATCAAATAGCTGAAAGCAAGAACGTCCTTTCGATGTGACAGCGAACAATTGCCACGAGATCTCGAAGAGGAAATAGCATGAGGCCTCGGATCGCCCCTTCCCATGGTAGCGAGAACCCTCTACGTATAACACACTAGGGAGCTGGCTCAACTTAGAGAACGCGCGGTTTTGGGGGACGGGTAGAGACCATGGAAAGAAACAAAACAGACAAACAAGCGGCCAGGATGACGGCGTTGGGATCACCACAAAATGCACGCGGGTGGTTTCTTTCAGAACAGGATCAGATATGTTCGCACACCCCCCAGCTATTCCGTGTCTTTCTTCTGGTTTTGCCGCTCGGAGCGCTTTTCTGTTCGCAATCCTGATTGCACTCCACGCCCGCCATATATTTCATTGGATCTGGACTGGCCCTTTTTGTATCCTCTTCTGGTTAAGGCTTTGCTGGAGGAGCGTCGAGGGCAGCACGGGAAGAAAGCGATAGAAAGATGCCCCGTTGGTATTGGCGAACACTCTTGGCAGGGCAGGATTGGGGGCCTAAATGCAAGTACGTAAGCCGTCACCATGCAGACCGGGCGGCAGGCTCGTGGGGAGGTGCAGGGCGTTGTGAGCAAGTAACGTGGGATGGCGAGGACGATGTGACACCCATCACGTCGACGCGAAGAAAAACACGAGAACCTTCGCCAGCTGTGGTATGCCTGGCGCAGACGGCACCCAGACGATCGACGGATTGCATGCCGAAAACATTCGACCACAAGCCCGTGGATAAATCCTTCTAGGATCCTTCGTTTTCCATTCTCTGTGTGCGTCGAATGCCGCAGATTCGGCTATGCGTCGCGACAATTCGCTCGTAGTTCAGGAGCCAAATGCGGCCATATGAATTGCTTTGGCCGCGACGATAATGTCGCCGGATTCTCGCCGCTCGCATATCAGTGGGGGGACGTGCCAGGAGCAAAGCTGCGCCGTGTGACATGTCAACGATTCGTTGATACGAGGGTTGTTCCACCAAATCGTCGCCCACGTATAAGCTGCTTACGGTTCACTTCGCTGGATGAGGCATAGAAGAGCGAGCATGGCAAAAGGAGACCTATCTCACTGTAAATAGGGATTGTTGCTGCTGCTGCTACTGCATAATGTTTGGCATTTCAGTCAAGTCCGCTTACGCTGGTGCAATAAGCTGGTATGTCGACAAACCGCTCCTAACCTGAAGGAATGGACAATTGAAATTGATAACAAGTCGCCGTTTAAGTGGACAAAATGTATCTTATATTCTAGGTGTTTCTATGTCATGTTCTACTTCAATTCATCCTTTGATTAACATGGCGACCGATATATATCGGATCAAGTTAATTCGCCCTCTATCTCCTTTAGATCCTCTACCACCTCTACTGCCGACGTATATCCTCTCTTTCATCAGCGCCGCACAACGTCACCACCCTTCCGGCGGTTCAGTGCTGGAAATTCCTGTGCCAAAAAATGCCGCCGGATCTTGTCCTCACCAATGACAGGATCACCGCCGGGAAAGGGCAGATGGCCGGTGGCTTAGATGAAGATGGTAGTGCCTAAGGCGAATATGTCGGTCTGCACGTCGTAGTCGTTGTCTTCGTCGTCAGTGTTGCCGTTGCGAAGCATCCAAGCCATGACGGCGGACGACGAGCCCCCTTCGAGGAGGACGGTCCTGTTGTTGGCGGCACTCAATAGGCGCCGCTGGTAATCTCACAGCTTGGCATCCAGACTGGGGTCTAGTAGTATGTTCCCCGGGCCGACGTCTAGTGCAGGACGTGCCGTGAGCGGACGTAAGCGACGGCTTCGGCGGCCTGGCGTGCCCAATTCAGTCATAGAGAGAGTGGTGTGTCGGGTCAGTCCGGAATGTACCGCCCGAGGGATCCCCCCGGCATATACCCCGTCAGGTGCGGTGTGTCCCTCAGCTCAACTAGGCGGGCGCGTGCTTCCCAAGCACTATGGAAATTTGCTCCTCCACGGCCAGGCTGCGTACTGCATGGCCCCGGATGCTGTTAGGGTTGGCTTGACCCTCGGGGTCGAAGCCGGTCTCGTTCGGTTGAACCACCGGGTATTTGAGCACGCTTTCGGGACCAGGCTTGGAGATATAGTCGTTCAGACCTGCCCCCAGCATGGGACCGATGCCATGTGGGTACCACAGCCAGGACTCGTCAGAACCCTTCTTTACCACGGGTAAGGCGTCTTGCCTGGTAAAATTTTGTCGGCATGTTCTCGTCTTGGGCGAGTTTTACGGGGTTATATTTACATGTACAGACGAAAGAATTCGGGATTTCGATGAAGGAATGAGGAACGCTCGTTCATTGGAGAGGTTAATTGTATTCTTGACACCGCGACGGCTTGCATCGTATCATAACCATTGGCAGTGTGGGAAACACAGGCAAGACGGCAAGAGATCACAAGGCAGGCAACCCTAGCACTTTTACCTGACTGGCGCGCAAGGAGATGTGGAAGAATTGTGCATGTTGTCTCTAGCCTATACGCGTTCGATCATATGCTTATCCTATTGAAATTGGATTTCCTTCGGTGAGCGAAGCCCGCAAACGCCCGTGCAAAAATATTGGAAGATGTATAAAACTCATCGAACAAAAAGTGCTGTTTCGAAATCTATTGTTACCCATGACGGCAGGTCTCCTGTTTTACCTGCAACACGGAGTCCTGTTTATTCTTGTAAATTGCCAGTTTTGTTGGTAAAATGGGCCGACATCGTACGTTTGGCCGATCAAGACGTGAGAGCTGAAACATACGTGAATCCGCACCCCCCCATTAGTGACAAAACATTTACAAGCCGACCGAATGCCAGTATAAAAAACAGTCGTCACATTTATATATGTGTTCGTGCGTTGAACAAACCTACGAAGGACCAGAACGGCACTGCAAACGACAAACTCTTCGGGTCGTGATTTGCCTGTAACATATCGACATACGGAGCACGATGAATTCCACCGATCCGCGGTCCAACGCCAACAATAACCTGCGCAACGGCCGTTTGCAGCAGCTTCGCAACCAATCCATGTCGCAGGCGAACAGCCGACCTCGACCAGCAAACAGCAACGGCCCAGGGTCGTCACGTCCTGCTCTCCCTGCGGCCAGCGGCGCCTTTGAGGCGCGTGTTGCCGGCTCCGCCTCCGTAAACGATGGATCGTATTCGTTCACATACGCTTTGCCGGCGCCAGACGATAGCAGCAGCAAGGACAAAAACAACAGCGCCCGCACAAACGGCAGCCGCACTCGCAACCGCACAGAAAGCACGGCAGACAGCACTTACAACTACGACTACTCCCGCTTCTACCGGTCTCCGCCGCAGTCGCCGCGCTCCGACGACCGGGAAGACAATACAAACAATGGTAGCAGTAGAAGCGCAAACAGCAACGGCAACGGCAGCGGCAACGGCGACGGTACCCGCTCGTTTCAACACAACGTGACGTTCTCCTTCAACGTGAACGGCATGCCGGGAGCTGCGTTTGGCACCTCTGGGATTGGCATTGGCGGTGCCAGGGACGGCGGAAGCAACGGCAGCGGCCTGTTCTCCGGTCTGCCTGTGCAGCTGCCGTTCGGTTTGGGTTCTGGGTTGCCATTTGGCGTCGGAGGTGACGGTGGCAGCAATCGTGAGCAGCGCGGTTTTGTAAACATTTCTCCATTTGGACGGTTCTAGTTTAGAAACAAGGACGTCAGCCTACTGGACAGCCCAAGTCTGACAAAGGATCAAGAGAAAAAAACAAAAATGAACAAGCGGTAGATCACAGTTGAACCCTAGGAAGACAAAACGTTCTATTGATCTATAAACGATGCAGTCTTTTGCTATGCCTTAACGATCTCACCGAAAGAGCTTTTCTCTTTTCATACACGCACCTACAACCACTAGAAGAGCGCCTGCGGCAATAACGAGGACAAATGCGGACTGAATAGCTTGCGTAACGGCTTGAACGGCCTCCTTTCGCACGGGGCCCTCGAGGCTTTCGTATAGCCTGCTTTGGGCACCGGCAACGGCGCTTTGGATATCCGCCAAGTCAAAGCCGCGGCCAGCGAGAACGTCGGTGAGATTGCGGACCGCGACGCTTTGGAATACCTGCCCCACAACTACGAGGGCAATCATTGTGCTGCCGACCTGGCTGACGTTTTGCATGCTGATGGCATGGCCGATGTCGGGGACGTCGACGACGAGGGTGGCAATGGCATAGCCGATCTGCAGTGTCAGCCCGGTACCGAGAGCACCTACGACGGTGAGACTGTAAATGACACGCACCGGCGTGGCAGGCTTAAGATAGACGTAGAGGAAGGCGCTCGAGATGGTGATGAGGGTACCGGACAGTAAGTAGAAGGGCGTGTAGTATTTCACCCGAGAGAGGAGATAGCCGCTCGCGAGGTTAATAGCAACGGTGACAAGAACAAAGGGCAACAGGCGGACGGCAGCCATTAGGGCTGTGTCTGACTGCACAAACTGGAAGTAGACGGGAATGTAGTAGGCAGGAACGTAAAGAGTGGTGATGCTCGCGGAGGTGGCAATGTAGAGAAGAGCGTGCGTCCGATTACCGCGTAGGAGATGGGCCGGAAACGACCGCGTAGCCGGGGTTGTAAACCAGCAAAAGTACTGCTGCAAGACGTACAAGACCACCAGGACACCACATGTAACAAGCGTGGCGATAGTACGGCCGTCGCGCCAAGCCCACTGTGCACCCGCCGACACGAGGGCGAGTCCAAAGGCGACCCAGGCGGCCGAGCTCAGGATAAAACCCACGTAGTCGATCTGGGCTAGACGGGCGCGGACGGACAAACCGCTGCCGGCCGCGGCGGGTCGGATTGACGGCAGGTAGAGCAGGTATATAGGCGCAGTGACGGCACCAATAACCAGGTTGAGATAAAAAGCCCAGCGCCAGGTAGCGCTCGCGCTATCACTGAAAGCACCACCGACGACCGGCCCAAGGATGCTACCAATGCCCCAGACGAACGTGATTCCCGTGATATATGTGCCGCGCTCGTACGTGGACGTCATGGCCGAGAAGTGAGTGAGCCCGCCAAGGTACATACCGGTGCCCCCAGCGCCGGCAAGAACGCGACCCACGATCAAGGCACCCATGTTGGGGGCACCACCACAGAGGGCGGAGCCAGCCTGAAACAGGACAATGCCCCCGATGTACGACCACTTCATGTCAAAGGACGTGAACACGGCGCCGTACGGTAAGATCACGGCGACGGAACCTAGCGGGAAGCCGGCGCCGAGCCAGGCGAGTTGGCCGACGGCACCAAACGTCTCTACCACGGCGCTCTGGACATCCGCGGCAATGGTGCTATCCAAGCCATACATGAAGATGGAGAGGTAGAGCGCGAGGCAGACAAGGAGCCAGCGGAGCCCCGTGATGCCGCCCGGGCCGTGGCGCTGGGCGGACACGGCGGCATCGGCGTCAGTGCCAGCGCCTGCGTTGTCGGCCGCGGGAACGGGGCCAGTGTTGGGAGCGCTGTTTGAGTACGAGGGCCGGCGCAGGCCGTGTTGGACTTGCACTCGGCTGATTTCGCGGGAGAGGCTGTCTGCAAAGACACCGCCCGGCTGCTGGGTCTCAGTTGCGGCACCCCAGAGCGTCTCATGTTGTTTTTCGACGTCCGGTGTAGACGCGTACGGCGTGGTCGTCTCCGTAGAAATATTGAATATTTTGCTACGGTATTGAGCAATGTAATTGGAAGAGATTCTTGTTTGCGTGAAGGAGACAAAAGTTGCATACTCCATAGGTAGAGTAAACGCCTTACGAGTGAAGAGCATCGTCTGCCCTTTAAAGTCAATGAGCTCCTCTCATCTTGGCTTGCACTCCCGCACTTGATCAATAGAGGGCGACCACAAGACATTTTCACGGTCGTCCTCGCAAATTCTTGCACCCTTTTGTCAGTTCCAGTGCCATTGTCTATCTAACTTGCGCTTTGAAAATTTCAACGTTATATTTTAATTCTGACAAACTCGAGTTGACTAATAAAAGCGAAATGGGAAAAAGCTGAAGGAATTTTCATTTCTAATGAAAGTATTTTCTGATGTAATGTGAAGCTTCATAGCCAGGCCAGTTGCTGCATATCTCTGAAGCGCAGAAAGTTGCCAGAGTCCGTGAAAATTACAGAGAATCTCGTCCATTTTCTACGCGCATAGATGCCTGCCTGCGAAGCGGCTCCGGCATTTCACACAGCCGCCCAATGACTCACAGGCGACCCACACATTGCCGGCATGGACCGTACTAGCTTCGCAAAAAGTCTCCGACGTGGGCCAGACTGGAAGGTTGCCTAGAAATAGTGGAGTTACTAATCACTTTATCCTTCACCATAGCGCGATCCGTTGTTGGTATTCGGCGTGATGTTCCCCTTTTTCCACATAGTCACATAGTTTCCCCGAACGCCCAAGCGGTTCTTGCATTAGCCAAGCGATTGATTCCAGACCTGCATTGAGATTCACGACAACGATGCGTAGAAGGGTGGGAAACTTTTGTAAAAGAGAAGTTCCGCGTGCAGAGGAGACCGACCAGGGTCCTCAAGAGTTGTATATATAAAGACCTTCGATCCTCCTTCTCAAGATGGATAAACGAAGCTCATCATCAAAGTAAACATCATCATCACTTTACCGTCCTAGCCCTGTCCGTCTTTGACTTGCTGTTTATCTTATATATTTATATATATATATTTCTTTTCGCAGAGCCTCATCAGCATTCACTTACAGTTCACCCATATACTGCCCTTCATCGCACACAATGTCGGCCAAATCTTTCCAGGGAAAGCTTGCCATTGTCACGGGCGCCGGCAAGTCCAACGGTGTCGGCTTCGCCACCGCCAAGCTTCTCGCTGAACGTGGTGCCGATGTACGTGACATCCCCCCAGGCGGCCGTTCTGGACAACTGTACCATGAGGCTGACTACTACTTCCTGTCCAGGTTGTTATCCACTACAACAGTAGCAAGGACGCCGCCCTTAAGAACGTTACCGTTCTCGAGGCGCTCGGCGTCCGGTCCATTGCCGTGCAGGCCGACGCCGCCAGCGTCACCTTTGGCCAGGACATTGTGGACGCGACGCTTGCGGCGTTCCCCGGCCGCACCATCGACGTCCTCGTCAACAACGCAGCCATGATCAGCGCGAGACCGGAGCTGGCCAGCTTCTCCGCCGACGACTTCAACAACATGTTCAACGTCAACGTGCGCAGCATCTTTTTGCTGATTCAGGCCGCCGAGAAGCACTTCACGGCGCCGGGCGCGCGCATCATCAATATCAGCAGCATCGTGGCACGCATCGGCATGGCGCCCGCCAACTTCTATGGTGGCTCCAAGGCCGCGCTGCACGCGATGAGCCGGGGCTGGTCGGAGTACTTTGCGCCGCGCGGCATTACCGTCAACGTGGCTCTGCTTGGCCCCATCGAGACCGATTTGGCGTTTCCCGAGGGCAACCCGTACTTGCAGCGCTTCCGCGTGGACCAGCACATCAAGCGCAATGGCACCACGGCGGAGTGTGCCGAGGCCATCCTTTTTTTTGCCAGCGCTGGAAGTTCGTTCGTCACCGGTCAGATCCTGAACGTGGATGGTGGGTTGACGTACGCATGACGAGGAGGTGTACTTTATTTTGGTTTTGGTAAATTAAATGTAAAAATTAGAAAAAAAAAATCTTTATCTGAAAGCAAGAATTTAAGCTGTCGTATGTCTCCATGGGTTGGATCTATTGTAACGGTGTTGGAAGTCACTAGCGCCGCTAAAATAGATGGCGGACGCTAACCCGACCCTGAAACGGCCCTGTGATCAGCGGCTGTTTGCTTTTGTAAGGCTAGGCAATCTCCGTATTAATCGGCACCAACCACTAAACCGGTTGAAAAGATTACCAACTAAGAACCAGTAAGTAAAGATAGTCCTCAAGCCCCATCCTTTGGACACCTCCAGACACTCTCGAAATACGGTTTCAACTGGCTTGACATAAAACTGATTTCTAATGAACATGATAAGTAAAGGAGCTATAGTTCCCGTTGAAGCACTAAAGCAAACATACATCATCAACGGCCGATTTTGCGTTCCCGTCCTCCGCGGAAAGTTGCCTCGAACAACGAGCAGGGTACCAGAGGTTCCTTTGTAGCCAATCGCAGCCATGGCCGCAAAACGATGTTGGAACTGTTGCGGTAAGTAATCTGGAGAAATGCTAGGGAGACTTGGCAGAGTATTGGGCACCAGAGAAAGAAAGACGAGTTGATGTTTGAATATGGGATCGAGATCACGGCTAATTCTGTAAACACCTGTGAAAGACCGCAAAAATGCGTGCGACAAAACGACAAAACGTTGCCGAGTTGTTTAAACTGCCGCCAGCGCGACCAGACATGCGAAGGCTACGGCTTGCGGCTGTCGTGGCCAAAGGAGACCGACACGAGGCGGTCGGTCCGCGTACGGGGCGCCGGTCACTACTTTGTGCCACCGGTGCATGTGGACGAGTACGATTTTGTCCACGCCTCGAGCGCGGACATGGATCTTTTCCACGGTGAAACGACAAGTTTTTTAGGTGGGTTGCATTGCACACATCAAACGGGCGGCGTGAGACGCCGAAAATGTGGTCAAGGGCTGAGATGTACTGCTTCCTAGATAGCGACTCACATCGGCCAAGGACTGGTGTTCCCGAACAGTCGCTTGCGCTCAGCACCGCATCCATGTCGCTGGCGCAGATGGACCCCTTCCTCGCAACATATGGTACGTAGTCTTCTTCTTCTTTGCGGATCGAAACGTCCTTTAGGTCAAGGCAGTATCTCTAAACCATCTCCCAACCCCCCTAGACTACACTTCCGTCACCAGTATTGTGGCGGCAACCTCCGATGAGTTCACCGACCTGTACGGCCTGCTCGTCCGCATGTCCTTGACCGACAATAGCCTCCCCGCTATGGCCACGCGCCACGTCCTCGCCGCTCTCTCCCACCAGAGCCTCGGCCAGAAGCACGCGGCCCACACGCACCGGGACGTGGCTCTGCGCGCCTTACAGGCTTCCATCGAAAGCCGCATGCTGCGTATTCAGTGCTTCCAGGCCATGGCGGCCGGCATGCTTCTCAGCATCTACGAAACCCTCGACGACGGAGGCAACCCTCTCAGTGCCTCCGTCGTCCTCTGCGGTACCCAGCGCATGCTCGCTCATCGAATACAATGAATACTCATGACGACGAGGAAACAGTACGGACTATGTCGTGTCACGCCTGTAGTAGTCACTATACTAAGAACAAAAAAGCAGAAACAAGAGCGCAACAAGACTTATAACAAACCAATAAATATCTCGTACCATTCGCTACCTTTTACGACGGCACGTGGCGCCGCCTTACCAGCCCGTTCCTCCAATATGGCTATCTCGACCCGAAATCGAAGCATCCTGGCCACTAATGACTGGAATTATTCTGTCGGCCAGCGCAGACTGGTGATAGTGCTTTCAAGTGCGCTTGTTCGGGGCTCACAAATTATTTTGTGCGATGAGGCAAGATCGCCAAAGAGGTACATGCGAAAAAAGAGAGTGACAAGGCTCGCCTAGTCTTCGCAACGCTGCAAGGTCGCAACGACTCTATTGGTCTCTCGTGGTTTGGCAATGAATCTTCTACAGGAGATGATGCGAGTACCTTGTTTGTGTGAACCATTACATCAAACAGATTTTGAACATAGAACAACGACGGGTGTTGAAAATTCATCACATGACCATGAGCCGCGCGATTTGGAGGACTCCGGTATTCTGTATGCCAGAGAACTCCTACAGGTGTCCCACCCAGTACTGGGGGCGGTGCAAGCCATCGCCTGTGTGGCATCGAACCAGTCTGTATAAGGAATGGCACAGGCCTGTTCCTGATGCCGCCCGTTACTCCATAGTTGTACGAGGTCGTCAGTGGTTGACCTGGATGTTTATTGGTCCCCACCGGTAAATATTGACCTGCGCCCCAAGCCCCTCCCTCTCGACCCCTATTTTCCACGCTCTATTTTCGGCCCGCGGTGCTTGGTCAGTTTTATTGGTGCGGCGTAGTCCGTATTTTCGCTGACTTTGCTTCACATTTTCCTTTATTGGTTTGCTGCCAAGCGGACAAAGAAATAGCGCTTTGGGTCCTTCTAAGTGAAAAAAAAAAAAAAAAAAAACCAGTACGGAATAGCAGTGTCTGTGGAAAGAAAAACAATCTCGTTGCGAGTGAACGTCCTCGATGTGATGATAGCCGTTATGTCCTCGTCCTCTATGCAATTTTAAAATACCACGAAACCTACTTAGTATCCCGAAGCCTGTGTAGCGGCGGTTTCATGCACGATTAGAATTATATGGGTAACGATGACGGCAGATGTCTCTGCCGTGTCCGTCTCTTCTACAGCCCCCCGGTCCGAAAGTTGCTGCTTCAGCTTGGTTGTCCCAGGTGGGCTTGTGGCTGTGCACAAAATACGGTACCTGAAATCATACTACGCTGTACGAAACGGGCTACCGTGACCTACTTCCTTCTGCTAACCACTGTTGTTGTTTCCCATTGGGGCCAATCTCGTTCTGGCGGGCCTTCTCGGCCCCATTACGCTCTCTTGCCCCGCAAATATTGACCACTGTGGCAGGGCACATATTTGCCAACCTTGCCTAAAACGGATCAAAACGGAGCTTGACTTACGCAAAACCAGTACAGCGGCTTCAACTTTGTCCAATCATGTTCTTCCATGATGTCGCTGCGTACTCGTTGCCCTCCTGACGGTCCGTCATCACGATGTCTCGGAAAAGCTTCACCTTGAACCTCTTGCCTGCGAAGCGAAGCTCATGATTCAAGGGGTGTCTTTCGTTTAGCATTCTATGTCGTTTAAAATGTATAAATCAACCGTCATGGCCTCGCCTATCTCTAGGCTTTGTCCATCATCTTCTCAATATCATCTTCTCGACTCCTACAACTAGCATCGAAATAGCAACGTCAACAACTTTACAGAAAATCACTCACAATATTCTCAGCCCACAAAACTTCTTCAAGCCCAATTTTTCTACTGTACCCTTAGTCATTCTGCTTTGCATTCTTATTCTCAAATTTATCCTTCGCATTACTCACAATGAAGGTCTCCATTGCTTCTGTTCTTCTCTCCACCTCGCTGCTGGCTGCTGCCAGCCCCATCTCTCCAGTCCTGTCCCCCAGAACCACCGCGAAGACGACTACCAATGTCGCTACAGCACTTCCCACCGATTACGCCGCCACGGCTCTGAACCAACACAACATTCACCGCGCCAACCACTCTGCGCCCGCCGCAACCTGGAACGCAGATCTCGCCAGCTACGCCGCCCAAGCGGCCGAGTCGTGTGTCTTTGCCCATAACCTGTAAGCCCACTTCTTTTTTCATGTATTTCTCTTTTTGGGTACCTCGGTAAAAATCACGTATAAAACGTGTACTGAACGGTTCTTAGAAAACCCGGTGCATCCACGGGTTCGTACGGCCAAAACATTGCCGTGTATGGCGCGACCGGCAACGTCCAAGCGCTCAGCCCGGACAAGATGATCAGCCAGGCCGTCACCAACCAGTGGTACAACAACGAGATCAACAAGTTCCCCGCCGCGGGCTACGGCATGGCCACCCCTGACATGACCAACTTCAATTCCTGGGGCCACTTTTCCCAGATCGTCTGGGTCGCCTCCAACCAGGTTGGTTGTGCCACCCAGTTCTGCCCTGCCGGCACCATCTTCAGCAACATGGGTTCGTGGTTTTCCGTCTGCAATTACCGCGCCCAGGGCAATATGGCTGGGCAGTACGGCAACAACATTCGGGCCCCTCTGGGTAAGCCTACCGTCGTCGCATAGACGTGAAGAACAATAAAGGTATTTCTGTTGTCCAAGTTGTTTCGTTGTCTGTCTCGTATCACTAGAGGTGCTTTGGTTTTTATTTGCGTTTTTCTTTTCTTTTTTTATAGAGTCATCTGCATCTTACTTGGAATCAAGGATTCATACATTGGTCTCATAGCGGTTTCTGTTCAGTTTGGTATTTCCCTTCTCAGTTTTTTTATTTGCATAATCAGGCGTGGTGGCATCATGTATATGTAATAATAGAAATAGACGTCTTAATTTAGAAAAATAATTTTTTGAGAAAAGCATGGAGATTTTTTTTTCTAAAAAGGAGAAGTAGCACGGAGCAGACTTTTGTCAACTTGCCTTTCTGTTGCAGCCGAGCGCGCTCAAGATGTCTGCTTTCCCTTCAACTCCAAGATTATTTTATTTTGTTTTTCTTGTTTAATTTTTCAAATATCAGAGAAATGGCAGCCCCATACAATACTGTAATAGTGAAACATTGACCTTCGGCCAACTCAAACGGCTGTACAGAAGAAAAGACACAATCTAAGTTACCCTCAACTTTTAGACCAACACCGCGAGCCCCTGCGCATTTTTGTTGAGTCCCAAACTTGTCAATTGCGCATGTTGCACCTGAGCTCGGGTGAGTGCATTCAACACTGTCACGGCGGCCTCAGTCGTTCCATTACCCGGGCTCAAAGCGTAGATGAAGCTGCCCGCAGCAACCAGGTCGATCAGGCCCGGGTCGCCATTGGCGCTCAGGTCGATGGGTTGGCCCTGGATGCTGGCGTCGGTCAGCGACATCTCGACGAGCCGGTTCACACCAACGTCCGTCACAAAGGCGGTATTCGTGGCCGGGCTGATCGTGGCCCAACACGTGGCCGACTGGCCGTCGATGACGCCCCTTCCCAAAGTCACTACGCCGGGCTCGCCGGCGGCAATGTCGGCAGCACTGCTAATGCCGAGCACGGCCGCACCAAAGGACGCGTCGGTCACAAAGAGGTTGCTGGAGCCGGGGATGGGCTTTGAACCGAAGAGTACGGCGGTGCCGTTGGGCGAGTTGAGAGTGGCCTGCTTGCCGACCGACGCAGCCTGGCACGTCGTTCGTGCATTCTGCACGGGAAACGACGCCAAAAATCCGGTGTTGTTGACGGTCGGGTCGCCTTTGACCGTGGTAAATAGCGTTGACTCGTCGCCGGAAAAGAACACCTCCGACACCGTGTTGAGCGGTCCCTCCGGCGGCGTGGTCTGGTTCAGGGCGAAGGAGCGTAAGCCGTCCATGGCGCCAATGCCGGTTTGGGCGGAAAACGAAGCGCACGAAACGCCCGCCCTTGCCCCAGACGCCCCGACGCACACGAGACGGTTTTGTTCCGACGCCGCCACCGTCACGGGAAAATCACCGAGCAGCGCGGCCGGGTTGCCAACGAGGGTCAGTTTCGTGGGATCGCGTTGGTCGATGGCGAACATGGATACGGTGTTGGAGCCTGGATTCACGGCAAATATGTTCTGGCCGCGTCTTTTTGTTAGAGATAGAGCATCTTCCTTCCTGTGCAGATAGCCGCAAAGTCTGAATGGAACAAAAACATACATTGCCAGCAATTGTCAAGCTGGACTGGCTGAACAACCCGTCTGGACCCGCGGACTGATTCGTGGCTTTGGTGATGCCCGTCTGACCCACACCACCTGTGGCGGTCGTGGTGCCTCGGTCCATCAGAAGTGTACCGTCTGATGCGATGGGTACAGCGACAACGGCATTGTCCGCGTTGTTGGAAATCATGTAGATCGCCCGGCCATTCTGGCAACCTTTGTCGCTGTTGGACGAGTGAGGAAAGGGAGTTGCAACTTGGGTCAAGGCCATGAAGACCGACGAAGTTAAAAGAAACTGGGAGAACATTTTGATGGCTAATGAGACTCAATCCGAAAGAATTGCAACGACTTGAAAATTGCAGAAAATAAAAATAAAAACCAAAAGCAAATGGCCTTTGGCCAGTTTTATATACGCACCCTGTTCTTTGCTGGCCAACGTCAACAAACCAACGCGTATTTTCTCATGATAATCCAAATTTCCTATTCGGGAAACCGTAGCATTCGTCTGGTCCCATGTACTTCGTAGGCCGGCTACCTCGGGCGGTGGCACATTACGTCGTAGATAGCTAGAGGTCGTTTCGACTTTGACCCCGTATTTTGCCTTATTCTGGCGGTTACGACAGGGGCATCTTCAAGCTAAGTTGGCGTATCTATGGGATGACATTTAGCATCTGAACTACTCTTGTAATCAAAATCTCTCTTTGGGGGCGAACCCCTTGGTAACTATGGACTAGGTTACGCAACCGTGCTTTACGGGGTAGGGAGCCGTTGCAACATGGGGGGGCGCGCCAAATAATCAGAATTTCCTTTTTGGGAAAGGGGGTTTTGTGTCAGACACCACCAATACGAACCAAGGATTTTACAGTACGAGATGACAAGCGGGGCCACGCCAAAATGCAACTTTGCGTTGTCATGCTCTTTGTCTTCTTTTTTTCCTTTTTTTTTGCAGTTTCGATGCAAAACAGCGTTTCAAGGGTACGAATAGACGACCCATCCATCAGCCACCTCCATCACTGACAGAACAAAAGAACGGCGGAAGAACCTGGAAAAAAATTAATAGGCAGTGGACTTTTTCTGATAATAACGCGTTGTTATCTTCTGCCACAAAAACGACGCAGTCACAACTGCAGGCAGGTCTCCATATTCTACCGAAAGCGGCGCGTGACAAAAGGTGCAGCATTGGCCGCTTCTTACATGCAAGGTTCTCTGCGATGACGAGAAACATCTTTCGCTTGTTCAACCCAACAGGTATGTGTTCAGCTTACGGAAAAAGAAAAAAAGAAAAAATAACGTTATTCGGTGCCAGTGAGGTTGATGTCACTTTGCTGATATTGCCGCCATCTGGCTCTGCTTTGTAGGTCCCCAAGAGGACCGCCTGGAGAAGCGCCGGGCTCAGCTGCGCCAAGCACAACAGTAAGTTCATTGTCAATTTTTGGCGTCAGTGGCAATTTCGTCCTTTCCCTTCTCGACTTCTATTTGCTGAGATAAATCCTCTTTTTTTCTTTTTCTTCGACTATCCAGAACCTACCGGGAACGCAAAGACAGATATACAAAGGCGCTGGAAGTCGACCTCGCCCGGAGCCGTGCGGAGGAAGCGCGGCTTTGGCGGGAGAACGAGCGCCTGCAAAGCATTGTCTCCCAGCTAACGGTACACTGCCCGGCAGATGTTGTGGACATCGTGCTAGGCGGGCAACCCGGTCCCGTATCCAGTCTCTCGCCAGCCAGCGCGGGTTTCAGTACTCCCCTCACGAATGATTACGGCTTGTCGCCGCCCGCTCAAAGCCATACACCATCACCCTCAGTCCGCCTCGGCGATTTGGATCCTGTCGAGTTGGGAATGGAGTTTGTGTTGGCGTGAGTATCTGTTCTTTCTCCCTTTTTGCTCCTTTTCACCTTTTGTTTTTGTTTGTGTTTTTTTTTCTCATTCTTTTTCGTACTCTTGCCGTTCTATTTTTATTTTTATTTTTTTGACACCGCAAAGTCTCGAGGAACCGTGTCTTGGTCACCTCAACGGCGACCCCAGTTGCCCGCATAATCCTAACCAACATTCTCTGACGGTGTCCGGTAAATTGTGCTCGTTTAACACACCGCCGCCGATCATTCCATTTACGGCACCGGCGCCTGGGTCGCTCGACTACAAGACAACACCCAAGGCCATTCTGGAGTCCATGCTGAGCCTCTCGTCCGCCATCGGTGCCCCTGACAACGGAATCACGCCCGTGCAAGCATGGCACCGCATCCGCGCCGAGCCGCACTTTTCCAGGCTCGCGCTCGGCAGTCTACGAGCCCTGGCAGCGACCCTACGAGACCTGGTTAAATGCCACGGGTATGAATTTCGATTGGTGTGGACGTGATTTATTGAAACAAAAAAAAAGAAAAAGAAAAAACTGTATTAACCGTAGCCAGGTTCGGTGCAATGATCCAGCAAGACGTGTTTATCGCCCAAATGTCGCAGAAGCTGCATTCACAAGGGCCAATATAAACTTGGTCTAGTCCGGCTTCTGATGTTGCCAAGACGGCTATGTCTTGTAAAGGCCGTTTGACTGCAGCGTCTACATTTTTCTTTATTTCATTTTATTTTCTTTCGTTCATTGGCTGTGGAAAAAGCGAATTTTATTGTGGATAAGGAAAATGATGAAAGGGGGTGGATGAGCTCAGGGGCAGCGGAGAGGGGCAGGACGAAGATCATATACGGGAAATATTGCGAGATTTTTAATCTTCCACACGTGTTTTTGCTTCGTAATTGCACATTTTGAACGGAACGTGCAAAACTTACCGTACCTATTGTACCTGGATATATGCCTGGTATGGCTCGATTACACCGTTCCCACTCTACGTAGATATTGCTCCGATATGAGGAACACTTAAAAGCTCTCGAAAAGCTCACTAAAAGCGCGATGCCGATCCGATCGCCAGGAGGGAATGGACTTTCACAGTCCGATATGTTGCGAGTCCTTCTAAACGAGTCAGAGAGAAAGAAATTCAATGCCACTCGTCGTCTGTCCATTCTGGTAATTCCTTGGAAAAGAAGAACGGGGAAACGGAACAAGAAAAAAAAACAGAAAAAAAAGAAATAATGTGGTCCGTCCGTAATCAACCAGTCGTTTTCCCATTGTCTGCGTACGGCTTCTTTGAACAACTTCGAATGAGCCAATTTATGGAGAGTGGGACAGTTTTTGACAGGTATCTGTCTTCGTCGTTCGTCATTAACCGTTGCAAATAGCCAAGACAATGTCGCAGTTGGTGGTGTTTCTTGCGGGTTGCATTCCAGAACCGCCGTGCGCCTTTCACGCAAAACAGTTGGCGGAAAAGAGCAATCGACAGAATGAAAGGAATGCTGCACGTCGAGACAACGGGCAATCCGTCCATATGCACGACTACTTTAGCCATGGTACTTTGCAGATGCAATTTGATGGATGGTATATCATAAAAAAAAACGGCTTCGCGATACTTCGATCATCGTTTTACATTCCGTCCCGTTTTCCTATCGCCAACCCGGTCTGCAGCGCCCATGTCAGATTGCTCCAACCCTGATCAGCTCTGTTCAATGTGCAGAGGACGGGAAAAAAACACACAGCGTTCACTCTGTTTATTAAGTGGCACATGAGCGGGAATGTTGCCTGTTCCTTAATATGTAGACTTTTTTCCATTTCCACTTATTGATTTTTTGTTATTCTTTTTTTTTGCCGTTTCTGAGGTTTTTCGTGATTTCCAACACCCGGGCAAAGAAAAGGTACGGGAACCTTCGGCCGTTATTTTCCTTATCTCAGGTAATTGGTTCCTCAATATGTATTCCGTGTCAACCACTTCGGGTCTTTCTAGATATTCACTTCCAAAGAAATTGTCTATTCATTCCCTTTACTTTTCACATGCACCGTTCTTCGCTTGTGTGTTTTTTCCCTCATTTTGCTCTCCGACTTCAGAAAAACTTATTGACATGTCTTGGCATCTGCCAAAATACTGAAGCTTGCGGCCGATGTACGAATCACATTCCAGAGAAGCGAAGCCGGATAATTGTGCCGAAATCGATGATGGCATCTACACGCAAAAAAGGGTGAACGAGGCTTTAGTGGGACACTGAGAAAACCGTCAAGAGCTGCCAAAGCAGGCAGTGAGAGGCGGTTTTATATTTTCTCTCTGTCCACAATGTATAGGCTTTCCGTGTCTTCGTGTCCTGCAGAACATTAGCCTTGTTCATGTTGTGATCAGCGCACGCAAATGCCACTTTGCACCCCATCTCTGTGCAGAAACACCATCTAATCGTACTTTGTGGTATTTGCCTCGTTATTGTTTCGTTTTCCTATCGGATAATCTGGTAGCGGTTCGTCCGCCCTTGTTGAGGCCGCCCCATAAAAATGTGAGTCCTTGAACGACGTGAATTTGCCATGTTCCAGAAACGAGGTCGATGATTTTTTTTGAAAACGTTTTCTGGCATTTTCTGTTAACAATCTATCCAGGTATTGCTCTCTAACCATTGCCATGGTGCCAAGACCGAGGACTTCTTCAATCAACCGGCATGTAGAGAATGGGTCTACCTAGATTTTTTTTTTTTTCATTTTATTTGGCCCTCCCTTTTGCTCATTTGCTATGTGCCTATCTTCCTCGACTCCTCAATCGTTTATGGAAGAAAAGCCCGTTCATCATCTTCTGCATATTTTATACCCTCCCATTCAATATTTATCAACAGTAAGTGCGGAGCGATTAATCAGAGAGGAGGAATGTTGTGATGGAGAGTGCGTCGAAAGAACATGATGAACTTCTGACCATGGAGGTTCGTAGAAAGGCACTCCCGTTGCTTCCGGGTTCTCAGGACGGGCGTCTACTTATACCCCGGTCGCCGTCCTTCCTCATATGAACCTTACCCTGTTTCTTGGTTTTCTTTTCTGCCATCGGTCGACCAGGATCTTGTCGCTATTTTATACATCTTCTTATCTTAGTCCTATTTCCGTCCCTCAAGAAAAAAAAAGACAACAAAACACCATGCGGCTCTTTCTCTTTTCGACGATCCTGCTGGGACTGGCGGTAGCTGCACCCGCCCCAGTTGCTGCTCCGGCATCTTATGATCGCCGTCTTCCTGCCATCAGGGGTATGCTTAGCCTTTTTCTTTTTTTTTCTCTCTTTTTTTATTTTTATTCTAGGAAATCACGTTGTAGGACTATCAGCACTAAGTCGTTTTACAGGTGAACCTCCCGTCGTGAAGGCACGCAGGGGTGAGGACGCTTTCGCTGCCCGTCCGCTTATTGCCCGTGCCAGCGGCACCGGCACCGGTACCGGCGTTCCCCTGCCGACCAACACGCAAGCTCAGTGGCCGACCGGTACTGGTTCACCCACCAACACGCAAGCCCAATGGCCCACCGGCACCGGCTCACCAACCAACACGAAAGCCCAGTGGCCCACCGGCACCGCCGCGACGGGAACGGCTCCCGGAACGGCCGCCTCGACGGGTCCCACAGCTGGTGCCAAGGTTGCGGTTGCTGAGGAGGTGCCTGCCTCGTACAACTTCCCGTCGCCAAAGCGCGCCCCTGTTGCTAAGCCAGCAGGTGCTCTTTGGTGGCTGTGAGGGAATGTGAAAAGCCAAGAATAACGAGGGAGAATGGGCATTGACGAGAGTACTCGACCTGTGATTTTATTTCTTGAACCTTTTTTTTTTTGGTAACAATGACTTCGATTTGGATAACACGACCCGGAAACCGAGCTTAGGTTCGTACGGGACTATACTTCTATCTTCTTCCCTGGCGTTTCTTAAATGTCAGGTCTTTTCCCCCCTTTTTTGTCGTTTCTTTTTACATGTACAATTTGATTTGTGGGGGGATGCGCGCTTGGTTCCTCCAGAATGGGAGAGGTTTATCTTCGATAGACGTTGATCTTCTCTTTATACACAGTATTTTTTTGCCAAACACGCCTATTTGTCCGTTGAGTGGAAGTAGATTAAGATTGTGAACAGAACCGCGCATATGCTAAGCTTCGTAGGAGAGGTGGTCGCTCATTCTGTTTCACTTCTTTGGCGCTTTCGTATTCACTTGTGCTATTGTTCTTATTTTTGAAGAGTCGTACCAACGGCAAAACTCATTAAATTAGTGAAACGTCGACGTTCACGGGGTTGTGTCTAAGACTTCGGTGTATTTTGTTGTTCATTCAAGAAAATCAAATTGTCTGTGACATTAAAAGAGGAGATAGACCCCCCCCCTCAAATGGAACAAACATTATGCCAAAAACGTGAGTGACTTTGTGTGTGGAATAAAAAGACTTCAGGCCTTTGAAGCGCCACGTCTGTAACGACAAGGAAGCTTCTATAAAAGTTACGTTCGGGCCCTTGGCAGTCTTAGTTCCGGCAAGCAACCACATCAGATTAATGGGAAAGGTGTGGCCAAATACTGTTTCGCCCATTTCTCCCGAATTGAAGTAAATATACGTTGAACGAGCAGCCTCCAGAACGCCGGTTAGTAACAATGCAAGATTTTGAATGAAAACCCTTACTGACATGGAGGCAAAAGAAGGAAAAAGGAGTGGTACTTTGTTTTACAGTAGTCTCCATGACATACCAGCGGGTGGATGAAAACTGCTATCACGCAATTGTTTCTTATTCTCTTTTTTCCTGGGCTCGCAACTGTAATGTTCTTGGCTGTCATAAGACGCCACATTCATGCTTAGAGAGCGAAACTTATTGTGGATTTGAATGGAATACCGCTACTGTGACCTGTGGAGTCATAGCAAGGCCTCATGGACGTTTAGTCGTCACAATGTAACAAAGCTTTTAAGATACCGCGCACGACCTCGCACCTTCTGTTATGAAATTCTCATCACCGGCATTGGCCAGTACACATTCTATGAGAGGACGCCATGCAAGGCTTACCTTTATCACTGTAATGACCCTTATTCTCGGAAATGCATCACCAGGAGCAGTAACAAGAGCTTCATCGTAAAGTCAAAAATACAAATGAGAATGAATTGAAGTACAAGAAATATGTCTTACGGCCTTCTCTTTCGATCATCCTAGATTCGCGTATACAGAAAAAAAGTCTCGAAGAGGGTAACCAAATTCTTCACCAGCTACGTTCAAGTCCAATGATCACATTAGCTTCGCCAGTGGCCCTCGCTGCCTCCCGTGGACTAGAGGTCTAAGTCTTAACCGCAGAGTGAGATCAAACCGATCCAAGCGGTGAATGAGCACCAAACGACGCGTTGGGCTACAGCTACACGCGTGAAAAAAATCCGAGATGGAAGTGATTCACTAGCCCCCTGCAAGTGAAGTGAAGACAAACTGACAGGAAAGTGAATTTTATTTTTCTTTCCCCCCCTTTTCTTCGTTTCTTCGAACATCTGAAATTTTGTATAAATCAAGAGCACGCCCATTTCTCCTTTCAAAATTTTTTTTTCTACCTCCTTCATACCCAACCACCTCTCTCCCATAAACCTTGCATCGCCAACCTTGCCTCTTGCTCCCTATCTCATTATTCACCGCATCTGCCACAACCAAAGCTCTCATTTCTGTCAGTTCCATCCAACGCATCAGCGAAATCATACCATGCCTTCGTTCAAGGCTTTTTTTCTGGGCCTTGCGGTCGCCGTGCCCACGGTCCTTGCGGCTACGCCCACATCGTCGCAGGAGATCCACTTCACCATGATGCCCATTGCGGATGCCACCCAAACTGTGGATATCAGTGACAGCGTTGCCGCTGCCAACGCTGGAAGCGGTCGCACTGCAGGCGGACCGGTTGTCGCCGCCGGGAGCTGGAGCCAGACCCGCAAGACGGCTTCGACGAACAACTCGGACGTGCTGATCGGGAAGCGTGAGGGAAACCAGTGCCTGAGTGCCACGACGGTTAAAACCGTCGGCGACTGCGACAACCTCTGCAACTTCTTCTTGAACAACCCAACCCGCTCGACCGACATTCCCGCGGGGCAGCTTGCCTCGTGGTACTCGGAAAGCTGCCGATTTTCCGCCGGCAACACCGACGGGTGCCACGACACTTCCATCGGGTTCAACGCGTTCAACACCTACTGCGAGATCATGGTCTTGAATTGCATGGTCTACGGCCTCGACGGCTACTACACAGCCGACAACAGCATGATCTACGCTATGACGGGGGTCGATGTCGCCGCTTCGTTCCAAGTGAATCACAACTGTTAGAGAGTAGAGCTGGTGTTGACGGAGATCGTCTGATGATGGACAACATCGATTTCAACAGGAAACTAACAACATGAAGGTCAACGGGAAGGATGGCATTTGGGAGGATGGATAAAGGCAAAGATGAGGGTGAAAAGGCTAGGACTGACGGATGCGATTTGTGCAAGAACAATTCTTGGTAGTTAGGAAGAGCCTCACTTCGTTATTTAGTCATGGACTAGAAGAATTTGATTCCTTCTACAACAAGATGCCTCGAGGTTTTGTTTCTCGGATCGGTGCAACAGTCTTTGTTGTCACAATATTGCAAATCTTTCCAACCCCTTTTTTTCTTCTTCTTCTTCTTCATTTTTTTGGGGGGGCATATTACCACGCACAGACAACAAATAGCAAGGCATTAAACGTCGACCATCTTCGACTAGCGTAAGCCCAATCCCATGTTATTATTAAAATAGTGAATTGCAGGTAGCATGTTCGGAACATCATGGTCTCTGAACGCAAATATTACACCCACAAACCGGTCATCACGCGTAGCTCTAATCTCTCAAATCCGAACGGAATACTTTTTGTATACCAAAAATATGTAGAGTGTATTGCGGTTGATGAACTACGTTAAATGGTTCTTAAGTCTGTCACTTGGGGACGTTTCTCACAACAGTCAACCTGGCTTTCTGTTATCTACGGTCAAAGAACGTGCGTATCTACTCATGACGCCAACAAACTAGTAGTTGTCGTTTCAACGAACCGCAAGTTGAGGTACGCACCGTTCCGCCTGTGGGTTTGACATACAAAGGAACAAATCACTTTCCCCGTCGAGAATATCGAAACAGTTCACCACCGAGGACAGCAAATGATGAATATTTAGGTTCTAGTTTAGCGTCAGTGCTCGGGTTTATGAACCTTTTTTGTCCCCTTATTTCCTTCTCTGACGACGGATACGTGGTTGAACGGGGCTTATCCTCACGCAACTCGCCCGTACAGCGTACTCCGCGTACTTCACTCATTGTTGCCAACCACTTGTCTAACTATTCTACAAATATGTTCTCGCATAATGTTCAGAGGATATAAAATGGGGAAACGTCCTTTTTTATATTAAAAAACGGTTGCGGGTGTCGATCGGCGCAGAAAGGCAGCTGTCAGTTAGGATCACAGAGGACTGAACGTTCTCTTCTGACCTCGTTTTCTGACCGCCCGGGCGCTAGGAAAGAAATGTTTTTGCAGTTCATCGGTTTACTCAACTTGTTACGCCCGTGCCAAGCCCGGCCTGAGACGGGACCTTTGGGCCTAGGGTCGGACCCAGATGGGAGTGGGCTGACCCAGTCGTAGTCGCGTCTCGGGCCCGGCTTTTGCCTCGGGGGCTCTCAGTGACCCTATGGATCCAAATATATGGAGTATCTGGAAGCGAACGTGCCAGAACTGGGGGCTTTTGGACCAACGTTCTGCCGATACTACGGGGGTCCTAACCTTTTTCTTTTTTTTTTTTTTGATACGTGTTCTTATTTACACGAACTCGGCGATCTTCGTAATCTTCAGGGGACGGATTCTGTTTCCCCTTTCGTTTCCTTTTTTTTTCGCTTTGTCCGTTCCGGCCGCTGCATCAAAGGATCCGCAGCCCGATCGCAAAGTTCATAATGTCTCAGCGTCATCGGTGCCGGCTTACCGATTTCTCCGAATGCGTGATATCCGTGGCGTACGAGTGTTGCATCTCTTGATCTCGTGATTACGGAGAACAGTTGACCAAGTAGACGTGAAGACGTCCTGGTGGCAAGCAAATTCAAGTTTTGCGGGCAAAGACCAGCACGCCACATTGCAAGTTTTCAGCAACCCAGAGAGTCCAATAAAACTTGAATGCGATCAAACGACGTTCAATTGATTGAATAAAATGCTCGATTTTTATTTTCTATATTGACTTCATCGTTAAAACAACAGCACTTACACTACATTGGCGAAAGATTTTTCAAAAAGCACATTAAGGTGTTCGCGGTCCACTTGGGTAGAGTTTGCATTCCTTTGTATTGCACACGTCGTAAATTACCAGTGTGCTTTTGGTATGAGAACGCGTGACATTGGACCCAGATCCTTTCGCCGATCTATAGCGTAGCCTAATCCACAGTGGCGACCCCAGCAGTGGCGATCCCCGACCTGGAACAAAGGAACTCTTCTGCATCAGCAAAGCCCAGTGTCTTAAAAGATAATCCCTTCCGGTGGCGAATAGGTCATCCCCGCTGAGCGACCCAACTGTACCAAGCGGCAATGACGTTTTTTTTGCTTGGCATTCCGGAAAATCCGATGGTACCACGACGTTTTTTGCCTGTCAACGATCTCCCCAAGAATAAGGACACACGATGACACCTGATCATTCTTCTCGTCCTTCTATGCTGTTCCGGGACATACGCCGAGGAGCCTGGGCCGGGCGATACTGCTTCATTTTGTGTCACGGCAGCTTCGGGCGTTTTACGAGCAAACACGATGCAGAATGACACGCGACCGGGTCGATTCAGTCTGACGCTCACATCATTCTTGACGATGGCTTCATACTGATGCTTGTGTATTCCACGTGTTTTCCTTTCTTCGGCTCCTTGTCACGACCGGTTATTTTTTTTTATTGAACGGGTAGTCTTTTTTCAATTTGCATTTGGTTGTGCGAAATGATAAAGTGCCGTTGAACAACGACGTAGAAATTCTGGCAAAGCATAAAATGATGGATTAAGGTCCAACGTCAGCTCTAGAAAGAGAGGAGAGATCAAGAAAGACGGGAAGACAAAACCGTCCCATGGGGAACAAAATTTCCTGGAGAATATGCCCCTACCCAAGGTAATCCTGCAAAACACGCGCCTTACAAATCTTTTTTTCCCTTTCCCTTCCTCGTCTCCATTCTTTTCTTCTAGTCGAGGTTGAACGGGCCGCTTTTTGAAGACGATGGTGGACCGTTAAAACCCAACGACGGTCCTTAGCTGACATTGAGACGGACCGATTTCGAAACTCTTCAGACCCCATGGACAACTACCGGAGAAGCCGGTTCGTATGTTGGGAGCTCCGTGCCGTGGTGGTGGGTACTCCACGTTGTCCGAGGCCCAGGTGCCTGACAGAGAGCAAAAAAAAAGAAAACTGGTTTTGGGGAATGACATAGGTCCACCAAGAGAACAAACATGCATTGTCTATATAAAACAAAATGCGGTGTCCCGCAAAAACTGTGGCGACTTTACTCATTCGAAACAGTTTTGTCAATAAATTCTTTAACATTTTTTCTATGATTTCATTACCTTGAAGTGAATCTTCACCAATTCTCACATCGACCTTTTCTTTCTTATCTTCATTCCCTTCCACTTTGATTGAGACTGGCTACGCAGTAATACTCCAGATAGCCAAGATGGCGCGATTTCCACGCTTCTCATTGCCCATATCCTTTACCGTCAGGTTTGACGAGCACAATCCCAATTCCGAAAAATGGAACAAACAGGCCTCCGCCTCGGCCGCACAATGGGATTATTCTCCACTGCGGTTGATCACCGGGAACTCTCTCCTGGTTGCGTTGTTTGTCTCCATGGGTGGACTTCTGTATGTTTGACCACTACACAAAGAACAATGCAATGGCCGTTAGAAAGCATGAGAACGGCGCATCAACTAACGTGAGATTTTTTTTTTCCCTCGTCCGCAGCTTCGGTTACGACACCGGCCAGATCTCGGGTTTCCTTGAAATGCCCGACTATCTGAGTCGCTTTGGCCAACTTGATAGTAAAGGCCAGGCGTATTTCAGCACGGTCCGCTCCGGTCTGATTGTCAGCCTGCTCTCCATTGGCACCTTGATCGGTGCTCTCATCTCCGCGCCCATCGCGAACCGCATTGGCCGCAAGTACACCATCTCTTTTTGGAATCTCATCATCGCCGTCGGTTTCATCGTTCAGATCTCGGCCACACATAGCTGGGTCCAAGTCAT
Source organism: Fragosphaeria purpurea (assembly GCA_002778095.1). Taxonomy (NCBI): domain Eukaryota; kingdom Fungi; phylum Ascomycota; class Sordariomycetes; order Ophiostomatales; family Ophiostomataceae; genus Fragosphaeria; species Fragosphaeria purpurea. The sequence goes on along the minus strand of PCDL01000021.1, from coordinate 3,547,162 downwards.
GGTGGGCCGCTTCGTGACCGGCCTCGGCATCGGCGCGCTGTCACTGCTCGTGCCCATGTACCAAGCCGAGACGGCGCCGCCGTGGATCCGTGGCACCATGGTCTGCACCTACCAGCTGTTCATCACGATGGGCATCTTCCTCGCGGCCTGCTTCAACTACGGCACCGTCACCCACCAGCGCTTCAACTCGGCGTCGTGGCGTACCGTCATCGGCATCGGCTGGCTGTTCACGATTGTGCTCGGCTTTGGCATCCTTCTTTTCCCGGAATCACCGCGCTACGACTACCAGAATGGCCACCAGGAACGGGCGCGCGAGACGCTCTGCAAGGTCTACGGTGCGCCGCCCAACCACTGGGCCATCGAGACGCAGATTGCGGAAATCGAGCAGAAGCTGCGTGCCGAGTCGGCTGTCAAGGGCAACGTTGCCACGGAGTTTGTTCGAATGCTCCACGCGCCGCGCATGCCGTATCGCATTCTTCTCGGTGTCGCCTTGCAGATGTTCCAGCAGTTGAGTGAGTTGGATTTTTTTTTTCCGTTCTGCTGTTCTTTCCCAAAGAATTTCACAGGGACTCGTTTGCTTCTCGCTTGTTTCACTTGCAAGGGGCTAACACGGTTGCGCAGCCGGTGCCAATTACTTCTTCTACTATGGCACGACCATTTTTCAGTCGGTCGGCATCGACAGCTACGTCACGCAAATCATCCTCAACACGATCAACTTCGCGGTCACATTTATCGGTCTGTACATTGTCGAGCACTTTGGCCGCCGCAAGTCGCTGCTCGCCGGCAGCGCCTGGATGTTCATCTGCTTCCTCATCTTCGCCTCCGTCGGCCACTTCTCGCTTGACCGGGAACACCCGCAGAACACCAAGTCGGCCGGCATTGCCATGATTGTGTTTGCGTGTTTCTTCATCCTGGGCTTCGCCACCACCTGGGGCCCCATGATCTGGACCATCATGGCCGAGATCTTCCCGTCGCGCTACCGTGCCCAGGGCATGGCCCTGTCGACGGCTAGCAACTGGCTGTGGAACTTCCTCCTGGCCTTCTTCACGCCCTTCATTACCAAGTCCATCGACTTCCGTTACGGCTACGTTTTTGCCGCCTGCAATTTTCTGGCCGGCTTGATTGTGTACTTTTTCGTGATCGAGGGACAGGGCCGCACGCTCGAAGAGATCGATACAATGTACATTGAGCACGTCAACCCGATGACCAGCTCGAAGTGGGTGGCACCGCCGCCGGAGGAGCTGGCGAGGATTCGCAAGCAAGCTGGTACAGACATGGAGGCGCAGGCTGCCCATGTTAACGAAGCTCAGTAGATGGGCCTGAGAGGACGTGGCTATTAGATTGTCAAGATCGAACGCATGCCATTCGAAATTGGGAACGCCGAGTGTTGTCTATATTTGGGGGCATTGGCATCGGATTAATATGTAAAACACTTATTTATTATTTTTGTGGTGGAGTATGTTTTCTTTTCCGAGACGGACGAAAGGGGGGCTGGGAATTGCAAATAATCATTTTGTATAGAAAGAAAGACGTTCAAAAATATGGATGTTTATCATGATGTATTCGCACTGGATGGCCGAAGCCCCCCCCTTCGCATCGTATTATTATCGTGCTTATTTCCTATCGTAGAGGCCAGGGGCCGCAAGAATCCAGTACGACCCAACCACGGGCTTGTTAATGTTGGTGTTCTTTGGCCACGACCCCGGCGCCGGCGACGTGCCGGTCACGTACCAAAAATTCGGGTTCGGCGTGTTGTCCAGGCCGTTTGTGAGGTAGGCATGGATGCCGTTGATCATGCCGTCGCGCACGGCAGCGGTCGACGTGACGGCGCACCAGGGAAGAAATTCGCCCACGGTGTAGTTCACGGCCGAGTCGAAGGGCATGCCGAACTCGGACAGCTGGCCCGCGTACCAATCCGACTGCAGCCGGTATGCGTGCGCGTCGAACGTCTGCAGGCCGACCATTTTGTCGAAGCCCATGGGGTAGGTGCTGATCCACGAGGACGCCGGGTCGCCAAAATGAGCCGTGACGTGCGCGGGGACGCCAGGCGACGCCGGCGCGACGCCCTCGGCCATGACGACCGACGCAAAGTGCCGGCCCAGTGTTGTGTAGTTGTCCATGCCCGTGGTGGCGCCAAAGGCCGTCAAGGCCACCGCCGAGTACATCGCCAGCACGGTCTGATTGGCTGTGGGTCCGATGGAGTCGACCGACGACATCTGCTTGGCGGTGTAGAGGCCGTTGTCGGCCAAGTAGTCGGCGAAGCGCCGCAGCACGGCGAGGTACGGCTTGGCGTAGGCGGTGTCCCCGGTGGCCTTTTGGTACGCGTAGACCATCCAGTGCATGACGGCCGTCTGGTCAACAATGAGCGCTTCCTGACTGGCGACTGTCTCGCCCGTGGCGTTGGGGTATTGCTTGCCGAGGTCGTGGAAGCCAAATTCGGCCGGCCACGTCAGTGCATACTCCAGCAGTGGATTCAGCAACAGGCGCATAATATCGGGGGCCAAGACGTAGAAGATGGGAAATGCTTTGGGCACGAGATCGGCCACGGTCTGAATATTGCCGTCTGGAGATTTCCTTCATCCACGCATTGGCCCGGCTCGTGTCGAGCGTGTCGAGGGGGATGAGGATCTGGAATCCCGCAAACCTGGCGCGTGTCAGATGGATAATAAAGGAGCAGTAGGATCAACAAAAAAAAAATAAACCTACGTCTGCCGAAGAGATGCTTCCAAAATGTCCGTATAGTTGCGACCAAATGGCCTGCCGATGTCAACAATCTTTTGGTCCACACGGAGCCCTTCCGCCCGAGCGGCCGCCTCATCGGCAAAAACATGGTCGACGATGTTCTCCGTGCCGCGCACTTTGGCCATGTAATATCCCGTCTGTGCCGCGCCGTATTGGTTAAACGCCTCTTCTTGCTCGAGGCCCACCACAAATGTCACAGAGGCCGACGATGATGCGCGACATTTCGGACCCGGCCGCCGACCTAGGTTGTACGCCAGCGCTAGGTGGTCACTTGGCACGTAACCCGTGGTCTTGCCTGTTAAGGTTCCATTGCCTGCCAGTTGCGCCGCGTTGTTGGGTCCGCTGTCTACCTGGTAAGACACAGGACCATACATCGTGTGGGCCGCTAACACGACGTTGCCCCAGGTTGCCATCTCGTTGTTTTCCCCGTACGTCGTGGGGTGCGTTCCGTTGAGGATGAACATGCGCGACCCGGCCGCCGTCTCCGCGAAAAAGGCCTGCACGTTGCTGCCCTGGCCCGTCCAGGTGTTGTCGATCTCACACATGATGTCGACGACGGCAGTCGGGGAGCGCGTGTGCGTGACCTGGACACGCAGGTAGCTAAAGGGCAGCGACTGGCGCACGTAGTCGGTCGGGGACACGGGGGAGAAAAACTCCAGCGTGAGGACGGCCGTGCCGGCCTGCAGAGTCGCCGTGGTACTTGTCGAGGTGAAGTCGAGGCTCGTCTGCTTTGCCGGGGGCACCGTCGTGTTTGTGCAGCTGAAGAGACAGTACGCGTCCCCATCGATGCGCGCGAGAACCTGCCAGGTCAGGGGCTGGCCTTGCCAGAAATACGGGCGTGCCGAGGGCAGGTCATGCGCCTGATCGCGCCGTAGCCATGCAGATAGATAGGGTGTTTTGTTTGCCTGGCGTTCCCCCGTCAGCAAGTCTCTCTCCACAACCGACATCCTTGGATGTCCTTGAATCATGTGTAGCTAAGAAACGCACCAAAGGGTACGACGGCAGCGAAATTGAGCTTGCCACTGCCGTGGCAGCCAACGATACCAATACGGCGAGCTTCATCGTGATGTTGCAAAAAGTGTACCAGGTCGCGGCAGACGAATAGGATGCTCATCACGTTCTGCCAGTTTGGCTTGTCCCTCCCTCAACCTGTTGCCATCGTCCAGGAACTACAGTAATTTATAACAGATTCTACATGCCTGTCAACGCACGAACAAACTGGCGTCTGATCGCATCATCGCTGTAGATGAAAAAGATATTTCCAACTTGCAGTGATCGGACGCTCTTAGCTCAAGACATCATAGTAGCAGAGCCTCGGGCATGTGTACCGGTCAGACCGGGGCAATGCCGGCATGGCTCCGCTCGCGGACGTCGCGGAGATGGTTTTCGAGAAAACCGGGCAACGCCAAGAAGGCGGGGATGCATTTGTCGAAGGTAGACAGAACTCGAAGTGGATATACAAATATTGAAATGGCTGGGGTAAGGAGCTGGGCCTAATCACCCGGGGGCCATAACGGCTAGTTTTATCAGAACAATCTTGTTGTTAGGAAACTGTCTGTATTGGTTCAATGCACCTGCAAAGAGCTAAGCGGATCTACGGCACAGGGGCGAATGAGGTACACATCGTCACAGCCGGTTCATCGCTTTCCCGGTTCACCTCAAGAATAAGACGTTAGGTGATTGGGTTTTATTTTACGGCGGAAAGATAGCGGATTGTGTCATTGAAGAGGGAAGCAGTCAATGGTACAATTTGAAATGAGTGAACTAGACATAGATACAGGAAACAATTTGCCATTTTTTAACATATGGAGCCCTGGAAACCAGTCATCCTTTGCAAAACCAGCACTCGTTGTACGTCGTCTCAGGCTACCTCTTCGACGTGGGCCAGGCGGTCCCCATCGTCTGCCCCTTTGATTTTGCTGGCCGCAGAATTTTCCAGCGCGGTGACTCTGTATTACAATTAGCAACGCCAACCAAAGAAAACAAAATAACTAGAAGAAGAATCAAGGGCTTTCTCGAAGAGCTCTTGGGGTTCTCTGCGTACCTGCTTCCGGCTCCGTATGTCTGTGTCGTCTTGAACTTTCTCGCCGGAATTCTAGCCTGCAGACGTCTGGTTAGGCTTGCTTTTGCTTTGTCTGTTTACTTCTGTGCCTGTTAAGATCTTACCAAAAATAGCTCGTCCAGTTCCTATCGAAAGTAATACAAGTCAATATATGTGAGTAAAGCATGGAGGACATAGAGGGGAGTAGCCTGTGGACAAACCTCAAGGGACCGGTCCTAGTTAGTGACAAGAGTATTAGCAAAAGAACCTGAGCACGATACAATCAAACTCTCTCCTTCGAGTAACTGAATGGCTTACCTTTGTCTCCGGAACCGCAAAGTACACGATGATCCCGCAGGCGAAGGCAATACCGCCGAAGACCCAGCCGATGTTGGCCCCGATGTCGTTGAGAATGTAGGGAACACAAAAGCTGACGACAAACGCCGTCACGACACTGCAAACTTCGTTAGATTGCTGTCGCAGGCAACGATAATAATCATAACATGGTCCTGTTCTGCCATTTTTGGGGGGGCTTACTTCAAGGCAATGCCGAGCGACAGCGTTTTCTCGCGCAGCGATGCCGATCCCATCTCCGCGGCCACCGTGAAGCAAAGCGGACCCCATGTGCCGGAGTAAAAGAAAAAATAAAGCATGACGCCGGCCACCAGCGCCTGGCCGTCCGTGATCGTGGGGTGCTTGGCCAACCCGACGCCCGCGACCAGGAAGAGAAACACGGTCTGCGCCATTGCGCCCCAGATCAGAACCGAGCGGCGGCCGATGAAGTCGCTGGCCACCATGCCGATCAGGCAACCGACCCATCCGACGGCGGAGGAGCCGATATTGTAATTGAACGCGTTTTTGCTCAGGCCAACCGTGGCATAGAAACGAGGAGAGTCTGTCGAGGGTTAGCTGCACGATTGCCAAAGATATAGTAAAAAAAAAACGCGTTCGCCAGGACTCACATCCTGATACGAAGCCTTGACCGAGAAACTGCTGTACACCGAGGAGGCCAACGGCGATGGCCGACCGGCGCAGATTTGTTCCTCTCTGTGCGGAAAAACAAAAAAATCAGTACACTCGTTTTCCTCTCGATTTCCCGGGAGACAAACGCGTCACCTACAACCATATCGGTCCACGGCGCCTTCCCGTGCTCGCTATGGACCGAGTCGTCGATGGCCTCAATTTCCAAGCGGCTTGTGCCCGCCTGCACATCTTCTTTCGGTCGAATGCGGTCGAGTACCTGGATAGCTTCTTCCTTGCGGCCCTTGCTGAGAAGCCAGCGCGGCGAGTCCGCTGACGAACGTTAGGATAGTCGTTGTTGTAAGACTGCACAGACGAACAAATAGAACACGTACGAATCATGAAGGTGCCGAAGAAGATCAGGATAGGAACCACGGCCTGGATGGAAACGGGAACGATCCATCTAAAAGAGAGCTGGTAAGCTTCAATCTGGGGTCAAAGAAAATGAATAACGGTAGGATCACCATACCCTTTGCGGGTTGCATTTGTGGAATATCCACGATTGACGCCAGCCGCGAAGATTTGGCCGAAGAGATTGAAGAGCTGAATGGAGCCAACCACGGTGCCACGCATTGCCGCAGGCACGATTTCAGATTGATAGCCACTACAATAATAAGGTACCGTGTCAACATAAATGCGTAGCGAGAGGGAAAAGATGCGACAAGACAAAAGGGGAAGACGAACGTTGAAGTCACCTCGGCAATGCCCACGCTTTATCACCCCCCAAAAAGAACTGCGTTAGCTAATTATGGTAACGTTCCAGCACCCGGATTTTTCTCTTCTTCGAACGATGACGTTACCTGAAATAGATGATGATGCGTCCTACAATGAACTGCGCAATGTTCTTGGACGTTGCCTCGATGATGATGCCCAACCAGACGACTACCACCAGCAGCCAGATAGCAATGCGATGGCCCCATCGTTCCACGACAAAGGGTGCCACGAGCGAGCCGACCAGCTTGCCGGCAAAAGCGGTCGACGACGTGTACGAAGCACGGGCGGCGGAGAGCGCCCACTTGTTCGGGCCCGTCTGAGAACCGAACTCTCGAGCAAACCCGGGGATGCTCTGCACGCCGGAGAAGCTCGTTGTCTCGTAGCCGAAGATAATGTTGATGAGGGCCGAGATCATCCAGGCAGAGAAAAGCGGCCATGTCATCTTTTGGAACACGTACCGGGCCGACTCCACCTTGGCGCGGGCTTTGTCGACCGGTGCCGTGGCCGGCTTAGCATCACCGTCGGCACGAGGCGCAGCGTCGCCCGTAGTGTCTGTGGACGCCGCGGCCGCGTTGTTCGTTTTCTCGGGCATGTTTGCTTCGTGATGAACTGCGTGTTCTGTAAACCTATGGTCTGGGGAAACGGTCAAAATTGCGGCCTCGATGGGTGGGATTTGTCTTGGTTTTTTTTGCTTCTCGATCTTGCGGTGAACCGGTTTTCATAAGTACTTATAGGACATTCCGAAAGAACACGCATTCTGTCCATAGCGGAAAGACAAAGGACAAAAGGGGACAAGAAGGGCTGGGATGGGTAGATGACGACCGCTGAAAGCCTTGCTTGGTCGAGGGGCTCGGATCACAACATCATAACGACTTATGACGCCTCTGGCCCAAGAGAGCTAAATGTGTCAGTTAATGACAACACAAAGCAGATGAGATGCAAGGGTGTCTCGGTCATGCGCGTGAATACGCGGTTCTTGAGGTGTCGTCGGAGAACCAATCCAGAGTCGTGATCGCCTATGAAAAACCCCAGTTCTCCGCCGCGGAGGTCGGGGCGCTACTTCGCGCGAGAAAAGAAACTAAGCTCGCGGAGGTCGCGGTCTTTCTGCTTCTTGATAGGATGGGTGCCCCTTCAAATGGAGACGCATGAACTCCGCAAAATGGTAGCTCGTTTAGCCAGGTGGAGAACCAGTCAAGCCTTTCGTGTAAGTTGCCTTTGTCCATCATGAGGACCTAGGTCTGGCTCGCGTCTTCAAGGATATACTGACAGTTCATCTTCGTTTCCGCCATGCTATACTGACCATGACCTTTTGAAATGTTTTTTTTTTGTTTTATTTTCCTTCCCTTCCGACTAGCCAGAAGAGGTAGCCAAGGATCCCCACGACTTCTGCCTCGTACGATTATATAGTTTTACTGCCCATTTTCGTCATCTACAAAACCCTGCACCGTCGAACAACCTAGACAATATTTCGTGCTTGCTGTCCTTTTGTTGGCCTGCAATTTTCTTTGGTTTGCATCTGTGTTGTCTACCGACTCACATTATTCGAGAATCATGACGGCACCGCCTTCTGAACCCTCGCCGGGCAAACGCCCAAACTTTCTCGTCATTGTCGCCGACGATCTAGGCTTTTCAGACGTGGGCTGCTTCGGCGGCGAGATTCGCACCCCGAACATCGACAAGCTTGCCGCGGCTGGCGTCCGCTGTACCGGCTTCCACGCGGCCGCAGCCTGCAGCCCCACGCGGGCCATGATCATGACGGGGACGGACCACCACATCGCTGGCCTCGGCAATCTTGTCGAGTTCACCAACTACACGGGCTGGTCGCGCTTTGAGGGCGAGCCACTGACAACCAGCGCCAAGCCATTCGACGCCAAGCCGCAGCGCGGCATGCCGGGTTACGAGGGCTACCTCAACGAACGGGTCGTCACCGTGGCCGAAGTGCTGCGGGATGCCGGTTACCGCACTATGATGGCGGGCAAGTGGCACCTGGGTCTCAAGCCGGAGCGGTCGCCACACGCCCGCGGGTTTGAGCGGTCCTTTGCGTTACTGCCGGGCAGTTCGAACCATTTCAACTACCGACCAGAGGGAGAGTAAGTGAGCACGATGGGGAGTTTTTTTTAAAAAAAAAGAAATAGGAAAAAAATAACAATGGCAACATGTGCAGAGTTCAAAACGGGACCCCCCAGTTCCTAGACACCAGCATCATTGCCCTACACAGCGAGGATGGTCAATACGTTGATCTCGACGCGCTTCCTGCCGACTGGTACTCGTCCAACGGCTATGGCGACAAGCTCGTTGAATACCTCTCGGAGTGGCACGACAAGAACAACGGCAATATCGAGAGACAGGCAGTCGGTGACGACGGCAAGACGGGTGGCGACAACCGGCAGCCGTTCTTTGCGTATCTGCCCTTCTCGGCGCCGCATTGGCCGTTGCAGGCGCCCAAAGAGTATGTGGACCATTACCGCGGTCGGTACGATGCCGGCCCGGAAGTCCTGCGCCAGCAGCGTCTTGCCCGTATGGTCGAGCTGGGCCTCATGGACAAGAATACGGAACCACACCCCGTCGTCATGGACGACGGCCGTGTCGAGGGCTGGGAAGCTTTTTCGGAGATGGAGCGCGCCCACTCGGCACGGGCCATGGAGGCGTACGCCGGCATGGTCGAGTGCATCGACGCGAACGTCGGCAAAGTGACCGACTACCTGGAGCGCCTCGGTGAGTTGGACAACACGTTTGTGCTCTTCCTCTCGGACAACGGCGCCGAGGGTGCCGCCTACGAGGCATACCCGTTGGTCAAGGGCCCCCTGATGGCGCACATTCGCGCGCACTACAACAACGCGCTCGACAACGTCGGCGCCAAGGACAGCTTCGTGTGGTACGGCCCGCGCTGGGCCCAGGCGGCCACGGCGCCGTCCCGCCTGTTCAAGCTGTACACCACCGAGGGCGGCGTGCGCGTGCCGTGCATTGCCAAAGGATTGGGCACGCAGCGTTCTGACAAAGGCGGTGACCACGGCCTTGTGCTGCACGACTTTGCCACCGTCATGGACATTATGCCCACCCTGCTGGATCTTGCCGGCGTAGCCCATCCGGCACCGGAGTACAAGGGCCGCGAGGTGGCCGCGATGCGTGGCCGGAGCATGATGGCGTGGCTGCGGGGCCAGGCGGCATCGACGCACCCGCCCGACTTTGTGCAGGGCTGGGAGCTGTGCGGGCGCGCCGCCATCCGCCAGGCCGAATGGAAGGCCGTGTTCATCCCGGCACCAAAGGGCCCGCACCGGTGGCAGCTGTACGACCTGAGCAAGGACGCCGGCGAGATTCACGACCTGGCGGAAGATCGCCCAGACAAACTCGAGACACTGCTAAAACATTGGGATGCGTACGTCGAAGAGTGTGGTGTCATTCCGCTGCATCCCGAGTTGGGCGCGTACCTGGAAGCGACAGAAGAACAGATGGAGGTAAGCTTTATATTTCCTTACAATTTCAAGGGTTTACACCGAACTAACGTTTCGTCTCACTGCAGGAAAATGCCTGGATTGAGTACGAGTACTGGAAGCCAGGCGGCCTCACAGACCGTGAATCTTTTTTCCGTACACCAAAACGTTTCCCGGTCTACCCCAAGGCAGAGAAAGTCTAAAACCAGACGATGGCCACTCGGTACCATATATTCCAATATTTATGTAGATATTTAAATAGACCTTCTATTGTACAAGCCGAACCCGGCTCAGACGTTGAAAATTACAACATCATGTATCGACATAGACATGATACCTCGACTGTCGGCATTGTGGCCCAATTTGTATGATCCGTGTCATACCCCATTCGGTCGAAGATGAAACCTCAGTGATGGAGACATTGTCGAAGTTGTTCTAGTAGCATACAATCTTGGGGCTGGCCTTAGAAACATCATCCACTTACACGGCTATCGAAGCAAAGTTTACATAAAAAACGAAATCCCGACGGAAAACGCTCATCCAAGGGCTGGTGTCGCCGAGTTTGCACTCCTCGTTGGACAGTTGCGTCGTGAATGGGGATGGCCGTGCATAAAAAATTGTAATCTTGGAATGTCCATCATACAACCACGCATTTTTGTATGTTTATATGGTTGGGAATTCCAATACATGAAAGAAAACGTGGGGGTCACGCACAGAGTGAAGGTCAAATCCGTCCTGGATACAAAAATTCCGCCATTATTGATAAGTATTGAAGCGTTATGTTTGAAAAATTATTTGTCAATGTCGATAAATTCGAAGAGAAGATAAGTCCTTACATCGGAGATACTCGTTGGGTGTGCCATGTGAAAGAGTGCTCCCATACGAGGTTATTTTCTGACCCAAGGACGTTTTTTGTTTTATTTTTTGCACCCTTTTTCCTTCCCGCATTTTCATTTTTATTTTCTCCCAAGAGACAACCAAAAATTCTTTCTACAAAAAAAAAAGGATGTTAGATAAGACTCCTCTACAGACGATTTTCGCACGACCCCTTGAAGCTTCAGGTTTTCATGGGCAAGTTATTTTTACGCCAAACAAAGTGAGCACGCGATGGCTGTTGGCAACTGTATGTTCAAAACGTGTGATTATCATCATTTATGTCGCTCTTTCTATGTTAAAAAAAACTCGCTGCAATGACGATCAAAATTCCTACGCCCGCGACATAGACATGTACCTGTTCGGGTCATAGAACATCATCTCCATTTCGCCAAGGTCTTCTTTCAGCGCCCTATCATCGCGGCTTGACCTGGCCACCAGTTTGCCTGCGTAAGCATGCGCCTCCTCCTGCGTCGGTCTGCGTTTGTTCGGCGCCACCTGAGCCAACGGCCGTCGAGGTGGCTCTAGGATCCGAGCCCGCTCAAAGTCGATGACCATGACCCCATTGATTTCCGCGTTGACCAGCATATTGAGAGCCCGTACATCCCTGTGGACCACGCCCGCCTTGTGTATCTCGAGCAGCGACCGCTTCGCCTGCGTCCTGAGCTGCTGCCTCTTCGCCTCCGTGTCCGCGGCTGCCGGGTCAAATTTATCGCCTCCCCACGACAGAAACGTCATGTGGATGATGTAGACCCGGTGGTCAAAATAATAGATGCGGTTCATGGGCCGCAAATCAATGGCCCCCAGGAAGACCGGCACGTGGACGCCCTGGATCGGCTGCAGCCATCTGTAGACCGCGGCCTCGTGCTCGAGGTCGGGAACAAACGCGCGAACCGTGCCCTTGCTCACAAAGGTATACCCGTAGCCCAGCAACGTCACTCTGAAAAGAACGCCGCGCGCACCACCATAAGGCAGCGGCGTGATGCCGTCGTCCAACGTCCGCCGCAACTGCTGCCAGAGGAGGTCGAGGAATTGTGCGTGCTTGATGGGATGACGTGCGGTGGAGGTGGTTTTTTGGGACGTGCGGACCGACGGTCCACCACGGCTGTGCTTCTTGTGAAGCGTCACGTTCGGGCAGCTAGGGTCGAGACTGCCACCCTTCACAAGCCCGAGAAGGCACTTTTGGGTGCAGTAAGGCATCTCCCGTGGTGCCGCATCTCCCTGGCTTCCTTCTTTAATGTCTTCTTCTTGTGCTTCTTTTTCTCCCCCACCACGCGGCCGCTGCGCCTGAATTCGTTGGCTACGCCGTGTGCCTTGACCTTGGCCCTGCGTCCCCCTCCCCCCGCGGCCTGGCCGCCTCTCCGCTGGGCTGGGCGTGTCAGGCAAATTTGGTCCCGAGTCGCCATCCGAGGAGTCTTCGGCATCCCTTCTCGTGTTCTCCCCGACAGGCTCGTCCTGAACGGGCTTCCGCGCCTTTCGCCGGAGAACATAAGGTGATCGGTCAATGCCTTCGTACGCCACCGGCTGGTAGCCAGGTGAACTGTCGGGTGCCCGTCGTTCGTCGTGCGGAATCATCTGGAGCGTAGTCTGGAAATCCTCCGCCCACGTTCGAAGGTTTTGTGTGGCCTTGTCTCGCTCGTCTTGCCTGTGCAGCCGTCGTTCACCCGGGATTCCCAGCGCAAGGAGGCTGAAAGCCAGATACTGTCCCACCGCCGTGCACATGTGGGCGTGGTGCGGATCCGCGGCCGCCACCTCTGCACTGGGCTCGGCCAAGTGGAACAGCAGCGTCTCCGGTTGGTCCCAGTCGATCTTGAGAAAGACAACCAATTCACCGGTGGTCAGCAGACCGTACTCTAGCCCACCCTCGATCATGTAATGGTAGGTCTGCGTGATGGCAGAGGCTGTCAGCCTCTCTGCGTGGTACTGAAAACGGGCGTCTTTGTCGGCCTCGGTCGGGATGGTCTTCCGGTTCACGACGTCCGCGTAGATGTCCATTGGTCGCAGGCCGAGACGAAGGTGTGGCGCCGTCAGCTTGTGTGGGGGCTTGTACTCGCATATGTAGATCATCGTGCGCGCGTCGACGCTGCCATCGTCGGATCGATACACGCAGATCTGATCCGGCCGCAGCTGGTTCAAGTCGAGCTCCTGGCCTGGCGTTGCCGGTGGCGTTGATGGAGAGCCTTGAGCGACCACCTCCTCCGACACGTCGCTGATCGCATGTGGATGGTTTTCAAAGAGAATGCCGCCGCCCAGCCCGAACCGGCGTTTCACCTTGTCCACTCCCTTCAGCTGCTCCAGGATCGCCCGCACAGGGTCTTCAACGGTACTATGCAGGAAGTACTCGAGCGTCTTCTCATTCGCGATAGAGAAGCGAGCCAATCGTGTTCCCATTCCTTCAAGAAAAATTCGGCTCTCAAATGCACGCATCTCAGCAGGAAGCGCTTCGTACAGCGAGCCAAAGGTAGCGCGCTGCTCGTCGATGAAGCTGGACCATGGCCGCAGGTTGGTTGGGCACCACTTGTTGCGCGGATTGGTGATGCCTCCTTTGGAGGTAAAGCGTGGGTTGGTTTCGACGGCAAACCTTGAGAAAACTAAGGCATGGCAAGCGGCGATGTATTCGTCTAGTGTCGTCGGTCTGGTTCTCTCTTCTGCTGCTGCGGCGCGTTGTTTTGCTTCGTCTGCAGCCTTTTGCGCTTCAGCGGCATTTTTCCGGGCTTCTTCATTGTCAAACTGCAACTTTTGTAGAAGCTCTTCAAGCTCCTGTATTCTTTTCGATTCGGCCATTATGGCATGTGGTTGATGATCGTGTCCAAAGGACATAAAATAAAAGACGTAAAGACTGAGGAGTGCTGCCCAAGCGCGTGGTATACACCAATGCCCGTCGGCGGGGCAACAACAGGCCTTGCCCCACCTTTTGGGTGCTCAATTTGGCTTTAAGAATTATGTAAGCACATTTCACCCTGCGAAAGCATCACAAAAATATCACCAGAGTAAAAAATGGATGACGCGATGAGGTATTTCCTTTGTTACAACATTTATAAATCAAAAGAATATACGGGGAAAAAGAAACGTTACACAAGGCACGTCAGAGCCCTTGGGAACCGCCATATGGTGGCACACTGCCGCCGCCATTATTGAAATCAAACCCCAGGCTCTGGTTGATCCAGTCGAATTGCGTCGGCGTCATGGAGAAGTTCAGTGTGCCGTCTCCCCAGGCAGAGGCCACCCCGAGCTCATTGGGGCTGTATGTCTCGTATGCGGGATAGCCATATACCGGTGGCGGTGGTGCCCACGGCGCGCCTAGTCTCCAGACAGAGTCGTCGTCGGCGGCTGTCGTTGATGACGAGGCGGCGTCGGCGCGAACGTCGTTGCCGACGCCAGATCCATGGTTTTCAACACCAAGGACTGGGGAAAGATGGCTAATGCCAGAAAACGCCTCTGCATCAACCAGGCTTGCCGGTTGGTGACGTTGTTGGTGCTGATTTTGCTCTTGTTGCTGTTGCTGCTGATGCTCACGCTCCTCTTCATTTCTCTGTTCCCGGATGGTGTCCGCTGCATTGTAATTGTGGAATAGGTCGCTCTCCTCGTCTGTTACCGTTGATGCAGCTGGTGCCAGTATGTCTTTCCGACTTGCCAGTGCGCTCTGAATACGACCAAAAGTGCCGTACGTACGCAGGCTGGGCGATGCTGCGCGTTCGCGGTCTTGTGCTTGGTTTTGACAGGCAGGTTCGGAGGCCGATGGAAGAGGGTGGGCGGATTCGCTGAATACGAAATGTCAGTGAACTTTACAGTAAGAATACGCACATGGGTCAGGGGAAGAGAATAAAAGAAGGGGGGAAAAAGTGCCAACCTCCTGATGTTGCTCAAGTCAACATGAAAGCCGTGTTTTCTGGCAAGTTCGCAGACGGAACAGAACTACAATAAGTCAAAGTCAGATGAGCACCGTTTTCCTAGACCCTGAATACAGTCAAGAGATACGGAAAAAAACTACGTACCAAATCGCGGATCGGCACCGACCTCAGCGCAATCTCTTTGGCGCACTGGACCGCCGCGTCTAAATGAGCAGACAAGATGTCGTCCGTCAGCCCCAGGGATGCGTCCTCGTCCTGTTGCCGCTCGAGCACGAGGACGCGGATCGCCAGCGATGCGCTGATGCCCACAACCGGGTCGTGGCCCGCCGGGTGATGTTTTATGCTGTCGTAGATGACCCGGCAAATGGAAAACGCGTGCTGCACGCGGCCGCGCCGGCAGTAGGCTAAGAAATCTGCCTCAGGTCGTAGCGCGTCGCCAGCACCGCCACCGCTATCACCCTGGCGCGACAGGCAGTACAGGGAGCTCACGTAGGAACCGATGCGGTATAAATCGCAGTAACAGCCGTGGTACAGGCAGTGTAGCGTGACGAAACTGACCAGTTGCGACGACTGACGGCGGTAGAGCACATCGTCGTTGAACTGCATCTCCTGCGGCAGGCCCTCGCCCCAGCGGCGGAGTTTCGCCTCGTAGGCAAAGAAGGGCGAGTCCGACGCCCACGGTGCCGTCTCCGGCGGAACGTGGCTTTTGTTGCGCGGGTGGTACGGCATGGTGTAGTCCAGGATCGCACGCCGCATCACGGCTAGTTTGATTAAAAAAGAGGACACGCCGAGCCGGGACTCGACGGTTGCGCACGGCAGCGGTTGGCGGGTGCTGTGGGTACGGATGGGGCTTGGGCGGTCTGCTGTTTCGTCCGCAGTGGATGGCAATGGCTGCTGGTGGCGATCTTGGCCGTCGAGCGCGGGCAGGTCGGTCTCGAGGCCGAGCTGGAAGGCCTGCTCGTTGCATGGGAGCTTGACCTCGACGGCCCCGATGTCGAGGCTTGCGAGGGGCCTGCGGCCGTTCTCGATCAGGCTCTCCATGACGAAGCAGCTCCAGACCAGACGGCGGCGGACCTCGCGCACGGTCACGGGCACGCAGGCCTCATCGGCAATCTCGAGGTTCAGCTGCAGGCCGTGAGCGAGGCGGACGGCCAGGCCCGAGAGAAACCAGGCAGCCACATGGCTGGCGCGGTGCCATTCGAAGCGCTGCAACAGGAGTAACGCCTGCAGGGTGGCCGTGGACGGCGGCGAGAACAGTTCGAGCATGACGAGGCGGCGACACTCGTCGGCCCAGGCGTCGGCCAGTCGGTTGTGCGGCTCGAGGAAGCGTAGGGCGGTGGCGATGATGATGAGCAGCAAAAAATTGGGTACGAGGCCGTTGTCGAACATCTGCATCAACGTGGGCGGGTGGATGAAGGTATAGAAACAAAAATAATGCGGACCGGCAAAGTAGGCCTTGATGAGGCGCCGCTGCCCAGCTTCGTCGGGAAGCCCGGCGCCAACGCCGAGACCGACGGGCAGCGGAGGCGGTACGGGGGCTACCGGTGCAGTCGGATGCGGTGTGGGTGCGCCCGTAGGCGACGAAGTAGCTTGACCAACTATGCCTTCTGGTATCTTGTCTGCCGCCACGTTTGCGTCTCTGGCGATGGCGACGCTACTACCACTGACACCTCGGTTTGTGTACGAGCAGTTCGCACGGGCAGCCTGACACGGACCGCAAGGACCCGTGGATGAGGCTGCCGCAATGCATCGTATCTAAGAGACGGGTCAGAGACCTTTGACAGTCATCATGTCTCGTGGCTACCATAACAAATGGTTGTTTCCCTCTAACCTTGCTCTTGCGGCACCGCTCACACGCCGTATTGACTCGCGATCGATGGGCGATGGCGCCGGATGGGTACCATTCACAAGAAATTCCCAGACGGGAGCAGTTGCCACATATTCCGCGGTGTTCGTCGCAGCGAACCTATGGAAATAATTAGCAGAAGAGGGAAAAAAAACTGAAAGGTACAGCACAGAAAGTAGCAGATTACTACGACACGAACCTTTCGACGCCTGCACGTAGCACAGCCAGTCCGGCTGGTACTGCGAAACGAACGGCGCATAATTCTTCTGGCTTACTGTAGTAGCAAAAATAACAGTTGTATAGCGTTATCAAACAAGACGTTGTATGCTGTCCGTAGTCCACGTTCGCGGGACTCGCGGGCCTCGCGGGACGCCGGCCTAATATGTGTTTTTCGGCGGAGAGGGAAGAGTGATCGCGCCATAGTACTGAGTACGGAATACGGAGTAAGGGCTAGCATGAAGCTGGGGACGCGCTAACCCCCGCTCTTTAGCCCGACGCTAGCGGCCAGGGGCCCCGGCCAACCCCAAGGCAACAGGTGCCAGGTGACAACGGCCGCCAGCCTATGTGGCTAGGCCGGTCAAAGAACTGGATCTCCCATGATCCAACTACAACGCCATAGCGAAGCGGTTGTCTCTTCATGTCTAATGAGTCCATGTCTTAAAAACTTTCAAAATGTACCACCCCTTTCTGCATCGCGGTAACCAATACATTCGATATGGTCCAAAGTCCCTGAAAAACAACTGACCTGGAAAATATCTTCCTCTTGACTGAAGAGCCTCGAATGAGAGGCATGATATTGAACGATGAACGAGCGGTCGTCATATCATCATGGTAGATAGGCTATGAGGAGTGTGCTTTGTATTTCGGGGAGAAAGTCAGTCTCGTTTCAACGCAACTACATCTATTCCATGGCAAACGCGGCAAATCTTGGCTGTGCTAGCGCCCACAACGTCGCAAATTCACTTCCCGACAACCTAAGCTCGACGACTCCGCCGCGTTCTACACGTTCCGTTCCCCAGTGTGCCAGCAGCAGAAAAAGCGTCACGTCGGCCCCGTCAACCCACGCGTGCACCAGGAGAAAGTCATGGCATCGGGCCGGGTCACCAGACAGGCACAGCCGGTCAAGGTCGCCATCGATGCGCCAGAGCTGAAAGCCTGTCCGCGACTCCTCAAGATACGGCAGCGCGAACCTGGGATGGCCGTCTCTCTCACGTTCGCAAAGTAGTGTAAGAAGGATGCCTTCCATCCCGAGAGCGGCCTTGTTCATAAAATGCACCGCCGACCGCATATGGTCCGATGCCCGAGAGAGCACTTCCTTGTACTTTAGGAGCACAAGATCCAACACCGCAGGATCGCCTCCTGGAGCGTCGTTTTCCGGCTCTCTCACACGTTGCGCGGCCCCCATTCCATCGTAGAGGCACGTGCCACTGTGCGTGTATAATCGAAGAGGCGGCGGCACTCGCACGCCAAAGTAACCGACATGGAGAGGTAGGCTCACCGCCGCCTGGATTTCCCACCCGGCCCAGCTCCAGCTCGGCAGGCCGGACCCTGCACGCAGCCGTGTTGGCCTGTCCTTGTCCTTGCCTGACCCCAAGGGCTTGTTATGGCCCCAGAGCAGAGCCAGGGGGAGGTCGTCGAGCGGCAACCCAAAGTGAAATCCGCCGGGCAAAATGCTCCTTTGCAAATAGCTCAGCACCGCGGACACGGCGTTGAGGCCGTCAGACGGGTCTGTGAGTCTCCTCTGCGTGTAGCCCAACACCAGCCGCTGATAGATGCGCAACTGCTCCTGGAGATCACCGATGTTCCCCAGAGCTCCGGCATCTGTCAACGGATCTTGCAGTACCGAAAGCGCGTGGTCGGATACCAAATCCTTGCCCAGGGTTGCGTCCACGCCAAGCAACTCGCTGCAGGCCATCTCGCAGCAGCAGAAGTACACCTGGTGCTGCGTCACGCAGAGGCATCTCCGCGACAGGAGACCTTCTTGGAACATCCATCCGCGCGTCGCCCAGCGCGAATGTGCCAACTGCTCCGCCAGGGTCGGGAGCGTCTCGCCCAGCACGTTCCCGCCGTCGAATTCCATGACCAGTTGGGGCGCCACACGGGCGGCTTCACCAACCCGGAGCAGGCCGCTGTCCGCCGACTCCGCGTCCAGAGCAACGATGGTGGCGTACGCACCCAAGTATATGGCGTCCATAAGGCTGATCTGTTGTTGCTTATCGACCGTGTCGCCCTGGTCGATGCAGACCGAGTCCACCCACAAGTACCGCACGCCGAGCCGCCTCGTCAGCTGCATGCTATCAACGATCGTCCGTGGCAGTTCGTGTGGCAGTGGCCCGGTCTGAGGGCATCGCGGCTGCTTCGTAGCTCCCCACACGTAGCTCAGGGCCAGATACGGAGGCTTGTCTGGTGTGGCTGCGGCTGCGGCTGTAGCTGCTGCCGCCACCGGATACGTCACCAGACAGCGTGTCTCCACGTCAATCAGGCGGATGCCCCGGAGTCGATCGGAAAACTGCGGACGGCATTTTGCATGCTCCGCCGTGCAGATCTTCAGCCACCGGTCGATTTCGGCATAGTCGGGTCGGTTTGCCACCAGTCGGACCCGGCCAGCCCTCTTAGGACTGGACACGGTTCCCATGACGGGCTGAAAGAACCCCCGTTTCCACCATGAGTCTTGTTCGGACGAGAGCCGGCTGCGGTCCACCTCGGACATGTGCAGGTAGACCTGGGAAATAGACATCCCACTAGCATTTGGAAATTCTAGCGACGAGGCCGCGCAGATGCGTGCCGTCTCCTGCTCGGGCAGGTAAGGGCTGTACAGCCGTGCCGGCTGCATGTGGTTCGCCGGCCGCTGCAGTTGGTCACCGAGCCACTCGCATGACCCGCAGTACAAGTCGGGAAGCGGGTCACGATCGAAAATGAGTCGTTGGACCGCTGTCGAAACCAGAACGCGGTCACTCTCGCCGCCATGCACAGCCGATCGCAGCCGCGGTACCTGGAGTTCCATGCATCGGGCACAGGTTTCTTCCACTGGTGAACCGGAATGCGGCGTTCTGTCCTCTTCACCATCCATAGCTGTGCACGAAGACTTATGGTCGGTCTCCGTTGCATCTCTTCTTAATACAAGGCAGATGGAATCTTCCACCTCAACGCGTAAACCGGAGGACAAATGTTGGGCGATGACGAGGGCCAGACCAGGGTCTACCTCTGCCCAGGAAGTGCGGGCCGAGTGTCTGCGCTCCTGATTGGGAGAAGGGCGAGCTGAAAGCTTTGGGCAAAATGTTTCCAAAACAAAAATGTTGCGTGTACAATGAATTACGAGACAAATACTGACGTTTCTGAAATTGTTTTCTCCCAATTTTACATCCTTAACATCAAAAACTTTTGAAAAGGAATAAGTCCAAAACATACCCCACCGACATAACTACTCCTCAACTTCCTATCACTTTCTACGCCCTATTCAGAGTCTCAATATCTCGTCAGCTCTGGCGAGCCTTCAGCCTTGGGGAAGGAGAACTTTGTCTCGACAAAAACCTTCTGCATGGCGTCTTCCCTCTTGTCGAACGCATGGTACACTTGTTCCATGTCTTCCAGTCGCACGCGATGGGACACCATCTGAAGGGGATCGAGCTCGCCGGAGCGAATTTGTTTCAGCAAATCTTTCCAGTATTTCTGGACCGGTGCCTGTCCGTTGCCGATGAGACGGACGCCGCGCTCCATGAGTGCTCCAATGTTGAAGTGGTTGGTCTGCATGCAACAGGGTCAGCGAGGGCAGATCTGAAATGGGGGACAAAAGAAAAGAGGAGGGTTGCTTCAGTGAAAACGCACGTATCCGACATAGACGCCCGTCACGCCGACACGGCCAAAATTGCGCACGCCTTCAATCATCTCGTTCAGAATCTCGCTGGTGTCCGTCTCGGCACCGAGTTGGATCTCGAGCCAGTGCAGCCATCCCTTGGGATACTCGCCAGCCGCGCACTCGATCGCCACGTCAGGCCCTCGACCACCACACAACGACGTCAGCCGGCTGACGACGGTTTCTTTGTGGGTGATGCCAAAGCTCAGTTTGGAGTAGTCGATCAGCGTCAACTTATCGGCGTGTTTCGCGGGCCACCGCCCCTTGACGAAGCCCAGGCGCGGCTCGGTGTCGACAAAAATAACTTTGCTGGCGCCTTCGTTGAGCGCAAAAATGCCGGCCATCTGGCCAATGGGGCCCGCCCCGAAGATGGCGACCTGGTCGCCGGGGTAGACGGCCGTGTCCTTGACGGCGTGGCAGGACGTCGCCAGCACGTCGGACAGAAAAAGCGCCTTCTCGTCGGGGACGTCGTCCGGGATTTCCAGCATGTTCACGTCGGCAAGCGGGACGCGGACGTACTCGGCCTGGCCGCCGGCGAACCCACCCGTAAAATGCGAGTACCCAAAAAAGGTGCCCGTGTGGTTGCCGTACATGGCCTTTTGCGACGCGTTGGCATTCGTCCGCTCACACTGGGAGGTGAGTTTCTGCTTGCAGAAGAAGCACTGCGTTTACTGTCAGCGGTGCCACAAAAAAAACTTTCGTCAAGAGAATGACATAGGGGATCAATACGAACATCGCCGCAGGCAATCTGAAAAGAGACTACGTAGCGTCCGCCTTTCTTGATGCCCTTGACCTCGGGGCCGAGTTCGTCAACAACGCCACAGAACTCGTGTCCGAGAATATCGTTGGGTTGCAGCTGAACGATAGAGCCTAGTATCGGCGCATTAGCGAACGGGGTGCACGTCGCGTGCGCATCACATTGCGGTGTAACAATCCATACCGTGGAGCAAGTGCAGGTCACTGCCGCAAATCGTACTGCCAGTGACCTTGAGGATGGCATCCCGCGGCTCGAGGATTATCGGCTTTGGCATGTCCAGGACTTTCACCTTCTGCTTTCCCTGCCAAGTAAGGGCCTTCATCGTCTGGGTCGGATGGCCCATGCCATTCTGGTAATTGCTGATATCCTGTTGGGTCACGGCATTGTCGTCGTGGCCGATCACCTTCTCAGGAAGATTTGCCAATCTCGAGGCAGCCATGTTTGTTGAATTTTATGTCAGGTAGTGCTTTTGGTGTGTATTTGACAAGAAAGGATTTTGAACCGCAAGATTTTTACCAACTACGAGCAAGGGAGAGACACAGTATGCACCTTATATCTTCCTTGGTCCAAAGAGAGCACACGGTCATCCAGACGTGGCAAGCCCACTGGTGCTGATGCGCATCGCCGCTCTACATCGAACACTTTTGGAGCGACGTGCGGCAACGGCTGTGTTTGACAAAAGATGGCGTCATGGCAGATAAGAGAAGCCATGATCTGCTACCGTTGTCGCGGTCTTACCGGTCGCTGATGTATGACACAATGTGATCGTCATCAAAACGTGGGGAAACAGATTCGCCACCACCGACGTTACTAACGTTGTTCGAGAACGATGATAACCACGGCTTTCAGTTTTAGACACATAGTATATTGTTTCACCTACAATAGCTCGAATGGTTGAAAACGGCCTTTTAGGTTTTAAAACTATTTCTCGTAACGGTCTTAAATCACTACGTGTCACGGGCCCTTTTTCTTAGATAATGCAACTATGTGTTAATCGCTACGAGTTAGCATTTGCGAATAATGTAAATTTGGAATGCTCGGTTGACTATCTTCCTCTTAAAACCCCCCAATCAAGACACGCGGATGGGGTTCCTCACCAAGGCGTCACTGGTTGGTTTGAACGAAAATTAGCTTAACTTACCAGACTTGCCCATCCTGCCCATCCTGCCCTACCGCTGCCTTGACGACAGTGTAAACAAAGCAGGGTAGCGTGTTAGGTAGCACGTCTCTGGATAGGTATAGTTCTTTATTATTATTATTATTATTATTATTATTATTATTATTATTATTATTATTATTATTATTATTATTATCATTATTATTATTATTATTATTATTATTATTATTATTATTATTATTATTATTACCATTTTCCTTTGATTTATCTTTGTCTTTGTTTGTTTAGACGAAGCAACAAAAGCGGTTTGTTGGTCTAGTCAATGAAAGTGACATGAAAGAAGAAATGAGTTCTTTGTCACATTCATATCATAACGCCCTTTAAGTGTAAGTTTTGTAAGAATGGGACGGCTTTTTCGAGAATATGAAATGATGATTTAGGAAATCAGCCGCGTCGGGTTTTAGTCTCAGAATTTGCAACCTTTTTTCGCTTCGAAAAATATCGCGAGATGTTAAGACAAACACCCGGTATGTCAAGAAACGAGTGGGACGAACGCGTGTTAAATACACAGGGATGTCGACTCATGCCTGGCGGATCAAGCCGCTGTGCCATCACTCGGGAGGATCCGTATCCCCGTCGAGCTTCTTTGAAGTAGCTCGGTGGCATCCTATACGGCTGAAAGAGAGCCATTTGACCCGACAACAAAAGAATAAGTGGGAAAAGGAAAGCCTGTCAATATTAACATAAGTAGTTGCCAACACAAAGAATATTCGTAAATGAAGAGAAAGAAAGAGCACTTTATTTAGATTTCTTTTCCTTTTCCAGATACTATTGTGTCTGCTTTTTCTTTGAGCCCTTTGTTCGTCGATGTGAATGTTGAAAGGACAATGTCGATATTTATTGTTGACTTCATTCCTTAAATATGAGTTTTGTCCACATAGTTTTTAGCAAACCTCCCATTTTATTCTTCGTTCATTATCAACAAACAACCGATCAGTTTGCAACGAAAAAAAACCTCCACGAAATTTTCTCTTATTGACCACATATTTTCAGCACACACAGCCGCACAATCACAAGTAAGTCTTAAAGTAAGGCACCTTTTTCCCACTCTGAAAAATGTTTATCACAATTCAGACGGTTACGCAAGACTGTAACACACACGAAGATTTGCCGACGGTTTTCTCCGGATACGACGCGGATGCAGAGTCGATGTGTGGCCGGGCACCAAGAGGCCCATCTCAGTCGGGCTACGACGCGGACACGGAGTCGCTTTCCGGATTGGAGCCTCACGGTCCGGTTCAGGCCGGATACGATGCTGATGCGGAGTCTATGGCCGACACATGGGACGAGTTCACAGACCAGCTCGAGCTGGAGTCGTCCCTAGAGGACGAAAGTGACTGGAACACCGAAGACGAGGAGTCGTGGCTGTCGTATCATGAGAGCCCAACCCCTGTCTCTTCCGGTTTTTCAGATGACGGTTCGTCCCTGCTGTCGAATTCTGAGAGCCTGTCTTCTACCTCCTTCGGTTCTCTAGAAGGGGGCGCACCCCTATTGAATGCTTCCGAGACCGACTCGGCGTCAGAGGACGGCGGTGCTCCCTTATGGCAAGTCTACATCATACATATATTCCGAGCCGGGTAACCTCTTCCGTATATTTTTTTCCCTCTATTGCTTCTATTGGTAATTTGTATCCCTGCAGCTTTATGACGCTCAAGGCCTTCGTGAGGAGCCGAAAAGCGCGTAAGCCTATGGACCAAAAGTTTTTCGTTTAATTCAAATGCAGCAAATCTTCAGCGGTATGAAACCAGTTACTACGCCCTACGTGTGATTTCGCGAATGCTAGACATCGTGACTTCGTGTAGATCTGCAAGCCACGGCCATGCTTCTATGATCAGCATGATACAACGGCATGCACCCCATTCTACTTTGAAAGCCATAACTAGTACATATTAATCTGAATGACAGTTTACTAGCTAGGTGCTTCTTGGTGCACCCGTCACGGCCCATTTCCGCGCGGGCACTATAACGAGTAACAAACCGCGAACGTTTCTTGCCAAACCAGCCTTTTGCCCCGGTTCTACTTGGAAAGCCAAAAGTTGCTCCACTTGGCAATGGCATCCAAACTCTGCTCTTTGACGAAACCTGTGCGTACGGTTACATCACGGTTCTCGTAAATGATTTCGATATAGGAAAGCAAAGGGTATCTTACGTTCATACGGGTTGTTGACGTCTCCGCGCAAAGCAAAGCCGTGTACGACGCCGGAAAAGAGCTGGACCTGAAACGTCTTCTTTTCTGATATCAAAATGTCGACAGCCTTGCGCCGGCTTTCGTCGCCGAACGTCTGGTCAACCTCGGCACACGAAAGGAATAAAGGCCCTGTATATACAAAGCATTAGTCCTATAAAACCATCGTTGCAAGCGGCCAATTCTAGTCAACTTCTCGTACGTACCCTTGATATCATGGAAGTGGTGCTCCTTCAAAAAGGCAGGATGCGCAAAGGCACCGGCGCTGACCGAGCCACGGGCGAGTTCCTCACAAACGTACGGCGCCCCAAAGCAGTACCTGGCGACCACGTTTGTTAACGACGGACAACGGACAGTCAAATGTCCGAGTCTCCTTCTTGCTGCTGCTTACCCAACGCATGCGTATTTGGTGTCAGGTTTCCCGTATTTCTCCTTTGCCGCGTCCACCCATTTGGTAAGGTTCTCAGCCGCAAATGCCTGGTGCTTGATCTTCCAGACGTCAAAATCAAAGCCCGGCTCGGTGGTGCCATCTGGGTTTCGATGGAGATATATGGGGTCCTTCTGAGCGTCAGCATCATTATCAAATACGTTCTCGAAAGAAAATGGAGTATATTGCGCAGGCAGCCTCACGCCCATAAAATAGTCTATCCCTAGAACCTGAAATCCGGCATCCGCAAAGCTGTCCATGACCAGTTGTCCGTTCTTGAACAGCCCAAAGACATCTGGGAAATAGAACAGAATGTGCCCGGTGGGTTTCGACGGCGTTGCAACGTAGGTTTTGATGCCGAGAATCTCCTCGATCTGACCGCGCGGCTCGCCCTCGTGAAGATGGCCCTTGAGGCAACACTCGCCCGATGGTTTGGCCAAATACTCGCTGTCTGCCATGTTTTCTATTTTGCGTTTGACAATACTCGCACGTATCTGACTGTTTCTTTGATGAAGCTTTGTCTTGAGCAGCAACTACTTGTTCGATCAGCGGCAAAGATCTCTGTGATGGTAATACCCCTCTTTACGAGCGACGCAGGATGCGGAGAAGATGCCGTGTTGCGGCACATATGACATTCACTAGCAAATGACGAAAGCCGTGGTTCCCGGTTCATGGCTGCAGGTCAAACCAAGAGAACTCGAGAACGGGCGATAAGGACTGCTCCGTCTTATCGAATACGGGTAAATGTAACAGAATTCAAAGCGCAGTTGGGCCAATCGCTTCAGTGCCCCGAGGCAAGACGAGAACGAGGACGCCTTGGTTTACCAGGCGGCTCGACGGCCTGGTCCGGGACAGTCAAGTCGGACGGGGCACGACCCCAGCCTACATTGTGGGAGGGGCTTCTTGCTGTCTCAAGGCCGATCTCACAGTTTTTTTCCTATTTAACTTTATAATTTTCTTTTGAAATATTTTGCAACTATTAAATCTTGTAAGAAATAATACTGTTTTTTGTGTTGGTTTGCAATCTACATCTTGTGTGATTTGCTCGAGTTCGCTACATTGGCATGATCGCCATCCGATGCTTTAAAGCTTGGCTGTGGCCGTTTTGCTCCGATCAATCAGTCCTTGCCAGTACTTGGCCTTCAGGCCGAGGAGGGCCAGTCCTTGTTCCACCCACTCATCCTGCCACCGCGGCAGCGGGTAACCGTCGGTGCCCACCGCCGGTGGGCCCGCGAAGTCCGCAAACCAGTTGAAGTACTCGGCAAAGTCCGGGCTGACGGCGTGGAAGTTGTTCGTGGGACCTCGGTCGCGCAGGCGGTCCTGTTCCCATTGCCGCTGTTCTTCGGGTGGGGGGAGCGGTCGGCTGTTGCGGCCGGCGTAGAAGCGCGCGACCGCGACCGCCTGGTACTCGAACACGCGGAACGAGAGGGCGGCTTTCACCTGGCCAACCAGCGTGAGCGATGGGTCGTCGATGTGGAAGACATCTTGGTAGAAGCCCGCCACGCGGTTGTCCGGTGTGGTCGGGTTCGGGTGCAAAAACGGGTACTGCAGGCGGTAGCCCGTGGCGAAGAGCACGTAGTCGAGGTCGTTGGCGGTCGTGCCGTCGTCAAACGTGACGACGAAAGTCGCGTCGTCGACGTCGTCACGCGCCGCAATCGACGCCACGGTTGAATGGGTCTGCACGTTCGGCAAGCGGTAGACCGCGTCCAACATCGGGTTGCGACCGCGCACGGCGACCTCAAGCGGGCCATTGACAATGGCGTGCAAATCGTTGATGAAATCCGAGGCGGACACGTTGCCGCCCACGACGAGCACTCTCTACATGAATGGCGTGTTAGACCATGACCCAGGTCTATGGAAACGCCAATGGTTGCTTTATAAGACAATATACACCACGCACCTTGTCTACATATTTCTCCGGCTTACGGTAGGACTTGGAGTGCTCAAACCGACCAGGAAACTTTTTGGCTGTCTTGATGAGGCCGGGAATGTCAGGAATGAACGGCACGTGGTAGTGGCCCGATGCTACCACGACGGCGTCAAAGGTCTCCGTCCACCAGTAGTCGTGCTCCCGTCCGCGGTAGAGCTGCCCCGACTTCCGCAGCGTCAGGACCCATTCCTTGCCTCGCTTCTCAACCTTTTCCACCGACGTACTCAGAGACACAAACGAAAGAAACGGCTTGAACAGGTCCTCGATCCACGCCGCAATGAGCGCGTACGGCCGTGACGGGTTTCCGTGGCCGAAGCGCTGGACAGAGACGGGCGAGTTGACCTCCTCAAAGGGCGCGTGGGTAAACGCCATGGCTTTGGCTCCGACGTTGCTGTCTAGGTCCCAATACAAGGCCGAACGGGCCCTGGGATCAGGGCCACCGGCAGCGGCAAAATCCGGAAGCCTCGCTGGGGGCGTTAAAGCTTGGCCTGCCGGGACGCCAGTGGTTTCCGGAAAAGAATCCGGCTCAGGATCGTAGTGCCTATCAAGTGATGTCTTGTAGTTAGAAAACAGGGGTGGCATTTTTGGGGGGTTTCGAGGAAAACAATTGGCCGCAGTATTATTACTTGCCAGAGTCCACCGACCCGATCACGGCGCTCAAAGACGCGGATCGTATCAAACGTCTTCTCGGCAGCCAAAGCGTGGACGGCAGCTAGTCCGGACGGCCCGGCGCCGATCACTGCCACTCGGCGGTACCTTGGAGCCATGGTGAACAGGAGATATCGATTTTTGCAAAGAAGCACACCGAGATCAATTTTAAGGTTTTGTTTGCTGCCACGAGCTGACCTTTATAGCGGGAGCTATTAGACCATTGGTAACTCTCGAATGTTAGAATTGCGCGCCGGGCCCCGAAGCAAGCCACTGGCTTCATTGGGAAATGGCGCCATCGAACTCTGCGCTGCAACGTCCATATTTGTTATCGGGGTCTCTTGTTCTGAACCAGTGGGATGGCCACGCGGCATAACGCAATAACGCGCAAGACTGAGGAAATGTTAGTGACGCATTTCCAGTATTCTGGCGTCACACAATGCGATGTACTTGCTCCTCATTCTCAAAATGGACTTATGATTGTTCCTATTCAAATAAGGTCCGCTGACGACCTAGGAAAGCAAACAGACGATAGAAGCAACTAATATTGAAAGCGAGGAATTGGAGCTACGTACGGATCAGATTGACGAGCAACTAGAGGGCAGGCATTTGGATAAGCACAAGAGACTCACGATTATTTCGCGCCGGGTGTAGAATTGCTCGCGCTGTTTAAAATATGTATAGCCGAGGCTTGGGATTCGTCCGCCTTTCTGAGACAATACAGTAGGTCATTATATGTCCATTGCGTCTCAATGCTGTCGATTCTTGATCCACAATTATAATGGTTCGGAGACGGCCGGACAAATGTGTGTTGATGTAGATGAGGCATCCCGGTGGAATTGCCCCGTTTCGCCGTCAGCAATGCCGACCTGGTTTAGATATCACAATGATCAACGGGGACCGGCCTACATCGTAACAGCTTATTCACCGGGCATGTTTATATTAGTCTATGGTAGTTGCTGCTATGCCACAACGTAAGGATATATACTCATCACAGGCAAGCTGCTGGACGACTCTCACCAACATCAAGCCCGGCTACGTCGCCTTCACTTTTGAGTATATTTCATAGTTGTGTCAAGAAAGCTAACAACGTTTATCACTGTGCTGAGTTTCAGATGTATCAGTTCCTGCGAACGTGCAGTTACAGCTAGAGACCTGGTGCTCCCATCACGATGCGGCCCATTCGGATAGCACACGAATAGAACGACGCCGTTTTGGGGGCACTCAAAAGTCATGTACTCCGTTTTTGATACAACGCATCACAGATCTTCGAAATACAACTTAACGGTATAATCGGGCGCAGAAAGGCTAGAAGGTTACATTAATTTAGCGAGCATTACCAGTAGCCATTAACCAGACACCTACACACGGGTGGACCGGCACGACAGAAATGCGTCCCTGTACGATGGATCTGATAGTCCTGGCCGCTCAAGATCGGCGGCCAGCTTGTCACTGGCTGCGTACTCGGGGATTTATATGTCCCGCCAACCCGTATGTAAGTAGGCTGGAGGCTGGAGGCTGGAGGCTAGAGAAGCGGCTCTTTCTACGACCACGGACGCAAAAACGTGGAATTCCTCCCCTTCCATGTGGCTTTAACTGCCTGCCCAGAACCTAGCTCGAAACGCTGTCATGTCCAAGCCTAGTGAAGGTGAGGATCACCCTGAGGAAGAGATAAAGTTCATCACAAAACTTTCTAATAATACAAAATTTAACGTTTCTTTCTCCCTTGGCAGGAACCTTGGCACTCCTGCAGGCTTATGACAGCCACTGCTTTTGAAACTTCAATTCCTAATTAAAGGTTGCCGTAACTACAGTTCTCTCGTCCGGTATGGCTGCTTGTCTATGCCGTGTCTAGAACCGACTCCGAGCTAACAGGAGAGTAGCAGAATGCGAGGATCATTGTAGTGTCACTCCTTCATGACTCTCAGAAAACTGCATCATTGACCCTACCACCACGCAAACTTCACGTGAAAACAGCCTGTACGGGTCAGTACAGTACAGCTGTATGACATTCCTAGCATCGAGTCGGAATACGAAGTACGAGAGGATTGCCATCAGAAAGGCCCCCATTGGACGACCCATGGGACCCCTTGGCAATGCTAATACTCTGTACGTAATTCAACACTACCCTTCCGCATGTAGAAAGCGGCCTGAAGATCAGCGCCGCGTGCGTATTACTGCCCCGTGGACTTGTGGTATTACGGCGTATGCACATTCCAAGGAATGTGCAGAGTTTTGCAAACAAAACTAACACCAACAACACCCGCTAAACTTTCTCCATCCATCCCGTGGAATCTCACATCTTCTTATTTCCGCTGACCCTGAAGAAGAATTGGCTTTGTGTAAAAAAAAAAAGAAAGAAAAAAAAAAAGAAAAAAGCTTTGTCGCCTCCCAAAAGTCTGACCAGCTGTGGGTACGGTGTAAAACTCTGCAACCTTAGCGCGGAGCCCGCAGCCTTAACCCCCACACACATCGTAGAAACGTGACGTCACTGGACCCTGCAAAGCCTTGTTAACCCCCTTCCACTGTCCCTTGGCGGGCGTCTTGGCGCCCACCGGCTCACGTATCACAGCCCGCCCCAGGCCGGTCCGTCGCCGGACTAGTCCAGTCGATACATAATAGGAAACCTCCGTCCGTGTTTTTGCCCACACTAAGCGGAAAGGCTCTGCAGAGCGAATCCTCTTCCTTGGTTCTTAGGTACGAAATAATACCAATACGACCGTTCCAACATACGACTACGCAGGCCCCCATGTAACCAACTACGAGTACATACATACGACCACAAAACATATTATTATACGGGGCTGAATTGGTCTTGGCACGGAATGTTGTTCTGTGTTCTGTGTGGTTACCTCGAAATGCGATGGCATTTTTCATGCCGGAATCCCGAGTACTTGTAGACGCGTGCTTTTCTTCTTTTCTTTTCCCTGGGTTCGTTCCGTCTTCCTCTTTTCCTTCCGTTTCTTCCGTTTCCGTCTTTTCTACCCTCTCATCTTTCTGACAGATACGGTCGGATCATTGTTGCGCATCTTCCCATTTGCCCTACAGCCTCGCTCCTTTGGAATAGTTTTTTATTTATTTTGATTCTCGGACTTCTTTCTTTATTTTGTTCCGTCGATACTTCACTACGGGGTTAACCTAGCCCATTTTCCATCACCGCGCCATCCCACATCATGTCGGCTCCAAAGTATGAGGAGAGCGGTACGGACGTGGGCGTCGTTGCCACGGCCCCGGTGGAGGCCGGTGAAAAGAAGTCGTCCGATGACCGCAACTCGTTGAGCGGCTCCGCCGAGGGCATCACGACGGGCAACATCGACGCGCTGCAGCGCCGCCTGCGAAACCGGCAAATCCAGCTCATTGCCATTGGCGGCGCCATCGGCACGGCGCTGTTTCTCAGCATCGGCAACGGCCTCATCGAGGGCGGGCCCGGCAGCTTGTTCATCGCCTACACCATGTACAGCCTCGTCCTCGCTCTGGTGAACAACTGCCTTGCCGAAATGATCGTCTACATGCCGGTCAGCGGTGGCTTTATCCGGCTGGCCGGCAAATGGGTCGACGACGCCTGGGGGTTCATGGCCGGATGGAACTTTTTTCTCTACGAAGCCCTCCTCATCCCGTTTGAAATATCCGCGCTGTCGGTTGTGTTGACCTACTGGCGCGACGACATCCCGGCCGGCGCGGTATGCGGTGCGACTATTGCAGCCTACATGTGAGCCCGAAACTTCCAGCGCCCTCTTTATTGTTTTCTTTTCTCTTTTTATGTCGTTTTCTTTTCCTTTTTTTTTTCCGGTATCAATTGGTCTGCAGGCTCCTGTGCTCGCGCACCCACCAGGTTTGTGTCCTTCGGCCGCCGAAAATAATGTCTGTCTTCCTCTTGTTTCTCTTCCGACGGTTACGAACGAAAACGACAACCGCACTCTCGAGATGGGCTAGATGATCCCATGAAAGTATAAGGTTTAACAACAGCCTCGCGATAATAGTTGTTAGCATGGTGTTGGCCTGCTACAATTTTTCAAACAAAAGATAGCCGGTCCTTGTACGGTCGCCGCGATTTTCATGATGTAGATCAAAAAGAGAAAGCCTACTCAAGAGGAATGACAGACTTATTTAACTTTTTTCTCTCCCTTTTTTTTTTTGTCACCTATCGGTTTTGCGTGTTTTTACTACGAAGCAAAGTTTGTGCGTGAATGCTAATCCTGCGGTTGCCGTACGGCTTGGCCTGTTTTTGTCTTCTATATTAAAAGACTCCTGAACATTTTTGCTGTCAAAATCTATGGCGAAGCCGAATTTTGGCTCTCCATCGGCAAGGTTCTCCTGATCATCATGCTGTACAGCTTCACGTTTATCACCATGGTGGGCGGCAACCCGAAGCACGACGCGTATGGTTTCCGGTACTGGAAGACGCCGGGCGCCTTTGCCGAGTATCTCTCCACGGGCAACATTGGCCGCTTCGAGGGCTTTCTGGCCGCGGTCTGGTCGGCCGCCTTCTGTGTCGTCGGCCCCGAGTACATCTCCATGGTGGCGGCCGAGGCCAAGCACCCGCGCGTCTACATCAAGTCCGCCTTCAAGACGGTGTACTGGCGCTTCTGCGTCTTTTTCATCCTCGGCTCGCTCTGCTGCGGCATCGTCGTGTCCCACACGGACCCCATTCTGAACGACGCCGCCGGCACGGGCACCGCCGCCGGCTCGCCCTACGTCATCGCCATGACCAACCTGGGCATCAACGTGCTGCCGCACGTTGTCAACGCGCTGCTCTTCACCAGCATCTTCTCGGCCGGCAACACGTACTGCTACTGCGCCTCCCGCAGCCTGTATGGCCTGGCGCTCGAAGGCCGCGCGCCCCGGATCCTGACCAAGTGCTGGGGTGGCAACCCGCTGCTCTGCTTTGCCGTTGTCTTGTGCTTCGCGATGTTGTCGTTCTTGTCGCTGTCGAGCGGCTCGAACGTGGTGCTGACCTGGATGACGAACCTGATCACGGCGGGCGGCATCATCAACTACATCGTGATCACGACGACCTACATCTGTTTCTACCGCGCCTGCAAGGCCCAAAACTTTGACCGGTCCAAGCTCCCGTACCTCGGCCGCTTCCAGCCCTACAGCGCCTACATTGGCCTGGTTTGGATGTCCTTTGTGGTGATCTTTTACGGTTACTCAGCCTTCCGGCCGTGGAGCGTGAAAAACTTCTTCACCTACTACACCATGGTGATCTTGGCTCCCATTTTGTACGTGGGCTGGAAGTTGATCAAGCGCACCCGCATCCTGCGTCCGCATGAGGTCGACCTCATCTGGGAAGCGGACAGCATCAATGTGTACGAGACGCTCGAGACGGACCCGCCTGTGGGGCTATGGACTGAGGTAGTCGAGCTCGTTGGCTTGCGGTTGGCCCAGTTAAGAGGCAAGATACAGCAAGAGGTTTGATTTCTTTTGCTTGTCCAGCAAACACGTTCAGTTAGCCATCAGAACGTAACATAGATCGCAATCAAGCCGATTTACATCGTGCCTTTTGTTTAGGAAGATGCAGAGACAAGATCGCTCGGTTTGGCAGACAGATGCTAGCCCGAAAGGCCAAAAAAAAAAAAAATGATTAAGTGATAAATTGAATCCTGCCTCGATAATGTTGTTAACCCATCCCAACAAAATGTTTGTCTCCAAAAACGCCTCCCTTCATAATGCTGTACACAACACGCTTCGAGAAAATGAATACGCCGTCGCGGACGAGACCAAAAACATGTATATAAGTGCATGAAAACTTCTTCCTGGCAACTACACAAAGTGTGACCTGATTTGATGATCGAGGGTATAAAGTTGCGAGCCAAGTAACACTGTCCTAATCCAAACCCATGTGCGCTTCATCACCGATGCCCCAACTCGTCGAGGTCGTTTCGTGTAGCCGCACGCCGACGCTCGAACTCAGTGCGGCGGCGTCCTCTTCTCTTTCGCTATTTCGTCGCGATTGGTTCATGTTGTTTGTGGACACGGCCGTCGCAACAGCCGCCGTCGTGACGGCTGGTGCGGCCACACCCCGGGCGCTGGCATCGGTCATCCGCCGCCGCAGTGACGGAGCCTTGAAACGCGCAGACGCCGACTTGGACGAGCTCGACATAATAGACACAGCGTCCGCGTTGTCCGATGTCCCCTCTGTGTTACCGGTATCGGCATTGGCGGCCTTCTTGTCCGCTGCGCCGTTAACGTTGACGGGAACTCCTTCGGAGGCCGAGGTCACTGCCGTGCTAGACGTCGCCGCAGTCCCTGACTGAGAGGGCGACGGTGATGGTGCCCGTGGCAGCGCAGCGGACGCCGTGGGTGTGCTGGCTTGCCCCTCGTCATCGCTAGAGGCTAAGGTCGTGTCGTCTGTGCCTACTTCGACCAGTTCGGCATCACGGTACCACTTGCGTCGACGAGTCCAGCGGCTCCAGCCTTCTTGGCCGCGCCGGCCGTTCTGCCACTGCAAAAACGCAAGTTAGACCGTACACCCGTAGAATATCGTGGGAATACACAAAGCAGGAGAAAGCGCATGCATACCTTATTGTCATAGTACACCCACCCCATACGGCCGCCGTCGCCGTCGTAGTCCCAGGTGTCCAGATGCTCGCCGTGGCGCCCGGTTTTCTCCACGCGGACCGCATCGTCAACAACACCGTCGACACGCCAGCGGCTGCCTTCCACCCAGCGCCAGCGCATTTTGCTGCCGTCCTCCACCTCAGGCAACTCGAAGTCGTCCTTGGACGGTACCGCATTGTTGTGTTCGTCTGTCCAGGCAGGCCTCTCGTAGGCAAACAAACTTGTAGTCCAGCCCAGCCCCATCCATCGCCTTTGGTTCTCGAACAAAATGAAAGTGAAACGCACGCCGGCGTCGTGGCCTGCTCTAGCGCGCCGGATGGCCTTTGTGAGCTCTGACTCACGCGGGGTGGAGAGCCGCCGGGTTGGCTTCGTGCTGGAAAGCTTCGATTGCAATGCGGCTGCAGCAGAGGCGGGTGTGGCTGACGGGTCGGATATTCCGGTGCCGCCGGCTGTCACGTAGGAAGGTGTCTTGGTCGGTTTCGTGGGCCCTTCGAATTCCAGTCCGGTGACGAGGGCCGCCGTGCGTCTCACGGTGGCACTGCGCCACAAGATGGTCCGGCTTACGCGCATGGCGCGCGAGTGCCAGGTCAAAATGAGCGTACCGAAAACCAGTGCAACACGGCGGGTTGTAATGATGCGCAAGGGCGGCAGTGTCAACAGGAACCAAAAGGGCGTGCACAGCAAGATGCGAACGAAAAGAACGGTGAGTGCAGGTCGCGTGGTGGCACTAATGGGCGTACTCTGTGTTGACAGAAAGTCGGTCAGCTCCAGAAGCGGCTCCAGGAGGAGGTTGCAGCGCGTAGTGAACTCCTTGAGTGTTTCGACGATCTCGTCCAGGGTCTTCTGGTGCCGCGTGTTGGTGATGACGTCGGACTTGCTGCGCTGATGCCCCCCCTCGCGGGCTGTGCTACCGCCGCCAACAGCGCTACTTCTGGCGTTGTCGACGCTCAAGTTCTTTGCCCTGCTGCGGTTTTTGGCCGCCGCTGCTGCCGCCGCGGCGACCTCCCGGCCTGCACCTCCTGCCCCGCTACCACCGCCACCACCAATTCCAAATAGAAAGTATCCTAGGCCACCAGTGCCAGTACTGCTGCCGCCGCTGCCTCCACCGCCGTTGTTCGCATTGCCACTACTGCTTCCCCCGGTGCCCATCGAGGCGTCGTCGCTGCTCCACCCGCTGGTCGAGAGGGGGCTGTACCGCCGGCCGTACATACCAGCAATCAGCGTGAGCACTAGAAAAATCGGCCCCGCCAACCGGATCAACGTGTCGCCATAAAGAACGGTAAACCACCAGAGGAGAACCAAGAGGAAGCTCTGCCACGGGTCGCCGGTGGTCCAGCTCAACAGACCGGCGAGCTTGTTCAGAGGGAGCAGGAAGGGATGGCTGTAAGCGAGAGCGCGGGTGACTTGTGGTGGTGTGGCTAACAGAAGAGGCGACTTCTGGTGGATGAGAACGGTGCTGCGTCGTTTGGCCGCGGAAGACGCCGTTTTGGCGCCGGCAAGGGTACTGGCAGGAGAGAAAGCCGCGTAGGTCGGTTTCGGCGCATAATAAGCGTCGCCGCCGCTGCCGCCTCCGTTGCCGTTACCGCCGCTACCATCGTTGTCTGCCGCAGGTGACGGCGAGGTCGGGTTGGAGGAGTTGTGGCGGTCGGACTGGTCGGCGCGGAGGAACGAGGATCGCGAAGCGGACATCGAGAGCCAAGGCGTGTCCTGGGCGGGAGTGCAGAAATTGTGTGTGAGCGTTAACTGCACGTGATGGCAAAAAGGAAAAAGCAAAGAGCACAAAAACAAAAACAAAACAAAAAAAGGCAAGTCTATGTAGTGGCCATGCAAGGCCGCATGTGTGTCGCTTGAAGAGGGAGACGATGTTGAGAATGAAGGCGAAAAAAAGAGAGCTTCGGGAATCGAGAGACAGAACAACACTCGACTGGGATGGGATGGCTGACGTCGTCGTGCTGCGAAGCTTTGCCCCACTTTAGGCCCAACCACGCGGAAAGAGCGAGGCGGGCAGACAGGCAGCCAGCCAGGCAATAACACGAGGTGCGGAGAAATACAGAAGCAACGGCGTACAACCACCGCACATCCCAGCACAACACCAGTATGGGAAAGCACAACCGACAGCGCTGCGCAATGACAAAAACAGAAACACTTACCAAGGCAGCCATGGACGAGGCCTGCTGGAAGAAGAAGGAGCGACGCCAAAAGGCGCAAAAGCGACAAGAGTGGGAAGGAAAGAAGGAAAGGGAAAAGGCCGGACCTTCCGGAATTAGGGAACACAGCGCGTCATCGGCTTTCGTTCGTTAAAAGCTGACAGCGGAAACGGTGGGTGGACCGGACATGGGGTTGTAATAATAGACGGATGGGAAGAAGAGTTGTGAACCGAACCGGGCCTGCGGTGGTTTTTCTGGAAGACAAATATGAGATCCAAAATGTTGTAAAGACGACGATTGCTGAACGAGGACAAAGGAAACCGAAAATGGCAGGCAGCAGGAAGACAACAACGAACACCTCGGCCGTGCCTGCCGATTGTTGTCTCGTCGCTGGCCCTGTGGCCGCGTTGGCTCCTTCCCCATTTTGTGACCGTTTTCGCCGTCCAAGTGCTCACTCAGTGGTGAATGTCCCCCGCCTCAGGTCAGCAACCCGCCACTTCGCCCGTCAACATATTCGCATGTGATTTCCACTGCAAGTGGATTACGTACATACAGTTCGTTAGGGAACAACTACGACACACAACAAAGCTCGATTCACTAGCATTTGTTTATTCCGTCCTAGATGTTCTTAGGGAATTCCCCTTACTTTTCAGTTACCTCGAGGTATCTCGGGATGTTATCAAGCATTGCTGCGTCTACTTAAGTTGGGTCTAAAGGCCAGCCATCCGATCTATTCCTTTCTCTCGCGCGTTCATCCGCTTCTTTTTCAGCTTCTTTTTTCTTGGTTTCATCCTCCACGAGCATCAATTTCGAAAGCCATGGTCACACGATTCTCGAGGCTGGTTTTGCATCTCCAGTCGCCAAAACCGCCTTCTATGCTGACCCCGTATCAGCCATAGTCTGCACATTTGGGTTAGTCTCCCGCACCCACGCGCAAAACCGCTGCGCCTGCATGCCAGCCGAGATCACCTTGCGTTCGCTGGGGCGTTTTTGCGTGCCTTCGCGCGTCCGTTTGTCCCGGGTACGGAAGAGCAACCTCTGCAAACGGTAAGGGGGGATCGCCGTGCGCAAAATCACGGAGCAGGCGTCTTCCTTGGGGTCCCCGGGCTCGACGCTCATGGCCCCGAGATCGCGCGGATTGATGTGGATGTGGATCGGGCATTCGGCGGCGTCGTCGCTGTGGCCGTTTTTTTTGTCGGCAAGCTTGCCAGTTCGGTCGACCGTACAGACCGCGACCGCCTCCACGACCCCTTCTTCGGGGTTCTCCGCCAACCGCAAAAAGCAATTCAGGCGGTCGCCGCACCACTGCCGGGCGCCGCCGCGCCAATAGGCCTGAATATAAAAGTTTTGGCCCACAACAGGGGGCGGTGTAGGCTCAACAAACGGGTTCGGCGAGGGCACCGAGAGGATCTGCGTGGCCGGCGCGGCGACGGCGGCGTTGGAGATAAAAGAAGGCGAAGCCAGTTCAGACGAGGAATCCACCGACGGAACCGGACTTCTCTCGACTTCTGTCGTAGGATGGGCCATGTAGCTCTCGAGAAAGCAATCGAAACTGTTGCTCGAGGCAGGCGTCACGCTCGGGTTGTTCGTCGTGCCGGCCGGTGCCCGAATCGAAGGCAGTAACAAGGTTTTTGCACAGTTGACACCCGCCGCGGTCGGGCTTTCGGCCGGCCCCATGTTCGCCACGGCGCCTGTGTCGTCTCCAAGCCAACATGTGGTGGTCGGCTGGGGTACCGTCTCGTTACGTTCGTTCTCGTTTCCAAACAGCACAGCGTCGCTGGGAAAGGAATCTTCGACCCAAGTGGGCATGTTTTCGGCGTCATCGCCGCCAAACAAGTAATCAAAGGTGTTGACGTTTGTAACCTCTGGGTTTGATTCTAGGTGGCAGCTCTCACCGTCCTTCATCTTACCGAGTGTGTCCGTTTCTTCGGAAGGAATGGTAACTGAGAAAGAGCAATACTTGTCAGCGTCGGCAACATCCAGAGCCAGCTTCTGCGGTGCTCAAAGACCTACGGTCAATACATTCGTCATCTACATTTAGGTTGGCGAGCAGATTCAAAACTTGGATGTGTGCACAAAGCGCCGCTTTCACATCGACACCCGAAGCTATGAATGGCAGCTTGTCCTCGTCAAACGGTGCCAGCGAGTGTAAAGGCACCCATGCTGGCGAGAGGTCCCTTGATTGTCTTTGTGAGCGTTTGTCAACCCAATTTTCCCACGAAGAAAAATGCTTGTCCTCAGAATAGTTGAATGTGACAAACCTGGTCAGAACCAGAACAGGTGCGCACAGCCCCGTTGCACTGCTCCTCGCGCCACCGCCGTCGTCAGACGCCAGTGTCCATTTCACGCGCCTGCCGGCCATGCAGTCGATGCGGATGGTGGTGACGGTAGGTGGCTGCGGGACTCGGGTGCCGCCGACCTTGAGCCTTCTTTCGTGGATGATCGGCGGGATGCCAAACTCTGCATGGTAGGGCAAAACCACGACCAGGCAGGCAGGCTTGATTGACGAGGCTGTGTTGTCGATGTTGTTGAGCTGTGCGATGTAGATTTCCCCCGGCGTTGGCAGAGACACCAGCCTGCCTGCACAGAGTACCGTGCACGTGCATTCCGGGGTCTCTTGTGTTGTTGCCGTGTCATCGGCCTTGTGGGCTACAACGGTGAGTTCACATTCTTCGGGTCGGTTGCTCGCGTTGTTACGGTCTGTTTTCGTCCCTGTCGTTCCGTTTGCCAATTCGGTTGCCGGTTGACTCTTACCGCTCATGAGCGCGGGTTTGTCGCAGTCAGGACAGAGGTCACTTCCGTTGCCTTTGGCCGCCCATTCAGCTGTCTTTCCACTCGGGCCTTCTTCAAGAGGGTCCGAGAAGCGCACTCGCTTTTCAATGGCCGGCCCGCCGCCGTTATTGACGCGGTCGTCAACGTCGGCGTCGTGGGAGCTCGCCAGCCTTTTGCGCGACTCTTGCTTGGCGTTGTCGGCCGCTCGTTCCGGCTGCGCCATGGTAGAAAACAATGGGGCAAGCTCCGGCAACGCCTTCAACCGTTGCAGGACGATGTCTCTGGCTGCTGCACGAAACGAGTGACAGTGTTGACCGGTGGCTGTGAGAATGTTGTTTTTTGTGCGCATGAATTGCCGCTCACAGTCGCTCAGCTCGTCCGCAACCTGTGCCAGTAATTTGTCTTCGGTCTCGCCCACAATCTGGTCCAAGGTAGCAGCAATGGTCTCCTGTATGGTAGGCGGCAGACCGCGCAGATCTGAACGC
The DNA here is from genome assembly GCA_002778095.1 of Fragosphaeria purpurea. NCBI lineage: Eukaryota > Fungi > Ascomycota > Sordariomycetes > Ophiostomatales > Ophiostomataceae > Fragosphaeria > Fragosphaeria purpurea. The sequence goes on along the minus strand of PCDL01000021.1, from coordinate 3,507,702 downwards.
TCCCGGGTCATGCTGCACGTTTGTCAGAGCAACGTACTAAAAAAACCACCGTGCTTGGTGATGTCCTGTGGCACTTTGTATGTGAGAAGGCAAAGAAAGAAAAACAAAGATAAGTAGAAAACAATTGAAACGCAAAAACCGTAACGAGCAGCAACTTATGGCCCAATCACGGTCGCAACTCATTTGCAAATGGAAAGTCGATTGGAGCTCCGTGCATAAATGTGTGCTGAAAGTGACTAACAAAGTGAAAAGGGAGCAAGCGTAACCCAGAGAACAAATCTCGCTACTTGAACTCGCAGTCATAAAAGAGTGCTTTCATTACTGAAGTCAACATGATATTCGGACTTGCCCTGAGGTGAACGTAAAAGTCATATTAAGGAGACATAGTAACTATGAATACTACATCAATATTTGATTGCCAATTTAGAGATGCTTGATCTACTTCAGTCTAGAATGTGTTAATAGCTTTGACTTAGAAACGTAACCAGCTTCAAAGTATTGGTTTTATCTTAGCAAACCTCTTGATGGCCGTAACAATGATGAGGAAATCGAAAGGGCGCACTCTGTTTGTGAACGTATTTCCTGACATTTGGAGACCAACGTGTTTGACCGCCACTCGTTGACATTGGACATCGACGCCTGCTTCCGTGGAAACACAATGAAATAAAGAAAATATTAGAATAATGCAATCAGAAGAACAGCCTCTTCCAAATCCTGCGGTGCTGCAGTCCTACCGAGCCGGGCCGGCACGGCGTTACCGCAACGAGACGGCCCCGGTTTTGGCGATCTCGGTTTGAAAATCAATCGAAGACGGGAGCAGTCACTTTGAGCGTGGATTTTCTCGGGCCAAGTCCTGCAGAAAACTCCACCCGCACGATGCAGCCGGCCGCTTGGCAGGCTGGCCTCGGTTCACCCGCGTTTCCTCTCGGCTGCGCGCTGCACATCAGGACTGGTCGACCGGTTTTTATGTTGTATTGACACGAACTGTACGATAGTTTTGTACTCATGCAGCGCCAGCGTTGCAGTGCAGATGGTGACATTTATTTATTCTTATTTTTTATTTTTTATTTTTATTTTTTGTTTCTCCTTCACCCCTTGCTTCCGCCCCCAATCCGTGAATCAGCCAAAGTTCTACTTAACCTGGTCCTGGTCCGCCAGCTGCGTAAAGTAACATCTCCAATGACATATCGACGTACCCAATATTCAACGTTTTTGAATCTTGTCGTCTCCCAAGACTACCTTAGACAGATCGTGCAATGTACGCCACGATGTCCTCGCACCGTCAAAGCATCTTGGCCAAATGCACGGCAAATCAGGCCAAGGAGCACTCGCGAGATTAACAGTATTTTACATTGACAGAATACTTTGGCTTTGCACGACCAAGAAAACGCTGCCGGACAGCTTAAACTCAGTGGCTGTTCCTATGTGAATGCACCTCCCATTCTGCTTCCTGCAGCCCTCTCAAGCCTGCTAACCTAAAATAGGAAGGACAACGCATCGCCTTGTACCGAGCAGACCTGCCGTGGATGGGGCCAGGCCAAATCAGAAACAAACAACTGTCGAGGACGTTGCTTTAGTGTCTCGGCGTGCTTTCAATCGAGTCCGGTTTCCACGTGACCGTCCTCGTAGGCGTTTACCACGCCGCACGGGGTCTGTTATTGTGCCGTCCCGGCCGGTCCCGCCGACGTTCTGTTTGTCCTTTCCCCTCCCCTCCCCTTTCTACTGTAATCGCTAGCGTCGATTAGGGGGCAAAACCGGGACCCTCCCACCACCCCCGGTTGTTAGGGCCGCCCGTTCGCGCGCCAGCGCCTTGCCGCAAACGATGTGTCGATTTTTGCGCGTTTTGCGACTTTGTCGCTGTGAGGATTGCGTGGGTTGTCTGTAATGAGCGCTTTTATGCAATCTTTTCCCCACATCTCAGAACGGCGGCCAGAGGATCTTCATCTTTCTTTCTCAACTCCGACGCCCGGCACCGCAACCCAAACCGGCTGAAATTGCACCGAAGTCCGCGGCCGAGACGGCAAACGGGGATTCGAAACAGCAAGTTCACCGGTTGATCCACGGAAAACTCCGAGGTTGCGCAGAGACAATAGTGGAAACGCACGGGCGCCATGGCCGACACCAAAGAGAACCCCAAGGCTGCCCCGGAGGCGGCCCCGGCTGAGCCGGCGGCCGTTTCTCAACCACCGGCTGCCGGCGCCGACGCTGCGCCCGCCGCGCACGCCACACCTGCTGCGGCCCCGGCCGTGTCTGCTTCGTCTCCGCCGGCTGCTCCATCCTCACCAGCCGCTGCGGTGTCCCCCAAATCCGCAACCTCGTCCGCCGCTGGCCGAACATCTGCGTCCCCTCGAGCCGCTTCGTCTTCGCCGGCTGCTGCCGCTGCCGTGGAGGCCACCGCTGACGCCCCCATCGACGCTGAGGAAGCTGTAAGGCAGAGCTCAGAGCCGATGCCCCAGATGGCTTTTGTGTTTTCTGTAGCCACCCTTGTTTTCCCGCTAACACAAACATACAGTTTGACGACAACGACTCGGCCCTGGGAGACAGCGGGTAAGCAGAAATCATAACGTTGTTTTCGCCGGTTGGTGAGAAGCTCATGTCACTAAACCAATGGCCGTTTGCGCAAACCAGATCAACATACACAACCTCCCTGGCGTCCAGTGTGGTCGACTACCCGGTCGAGTACGGCCGTCGGTACCATGCATACCAACACGGCAGTAAGTCTAAACGCAGAGAAACACTTGTCTGCGTTGCATTTATTTCTTTTTATTTTTATTTTTTTTAGACGATCTACTTACTTTTTGTCGACAGGATACTCACGACCAAACGACGAGGTAAGCAATGCAGACTCCCTTTAGGGTCAAACGGTCGTTGTTTTGTCTTTTGGCCACTGACCAAATCGTTGTGCTGTGCCCCAGCTCGAAATGGACCGTCTCCTGATCATGCACACCGTCATCACCCTGGCCACGGGCTCGCTGTTCCGTGCGCCCGTCAACATGGACGAGCCGCAGCAGATCCTCGACATTGGCACCGGCAACGGGGTGTGGGCCATTGAGATGGCCGACCAGTACCCAAATGCAACGGTACGTGAGAATTGGGATGGGTTTAAAACAAACCAAAAAAGAAAAAAAGAAAAAAAGAAAAGAAAAGAGAGAAAAAAGAAAAGGCAACAACGGGTCATGTTCGTTTTGTTTTCAACAAAGACTGACCGACGTAGATCATCGGCAACGACCTGAGCGCCAACATGCCCACGTTCGTACCGCCCAACGTCAAGTTTGAGGTCGACGACGTCGAGAACGAGTGGGTGTACGAGCAGCCCTTTACGTTCATCTTCAGCCGGTACATGGCAGCAAGCATCGGCGACTGGCCGAAGCTGGTGCAAAACGCATACAAGTGGGTTCCCTCCTCCCTCCAACATCATCTCATGAGAATTTTCGCCTTTCTTCTGGGGTGTGATTTCTGTTCCAACTGACCAAACCGACAGCAACCTGGCCCCCGGCGGCTGGGCCGAGTTCCAGGATTTTGACCTGACGTACTACTCCGAGGACGGCTCGCTCAAGGCCGACAACCCGCTCATGGTCTGGATCAACACGATGTGCAACGCCTCGCGCAACATGGGCCGCGACCCGTGCCCCGGGTCCAAGCTCGAGGGCTGGTTCCGCGACGCCGGCTTCACCAACATCGTGCACAAGCGGTACCGCCTGCCCCTGGGCCCGTGGCCGCGGGACCCGCATCTGAAGGAAATCGGCCTGCACAACTACATGCAGGTCAACCAGGGGCTGGAGGGCCTGTCGCTGCGCCTGTTCATGAACGTACTCAAGTGGAAGCTGGAGGAGACCATGGTGATGCTGGCGGAGGTGCGCAAGAGCCTGCACGACCCGAACATCCACACGATCCTGGATTACCACGTGGTGTACGGGCAACGGCCTGAGTGATGGTGTTGTGTGCCGTATTTCCGGTGTTTTCTTTTGGCCCTGTCTCGGCCTTCTCTTAGGTTATTCCTTTTTGTCTATTCATGTGCTTTTAGCGGTCGTGGTTTTTTGTTTTTCGGAGAGGAGTGAGAACTAAAAAAAGGGGGTCGGGGGCGATGTCTCTGGTTCTGAGGCCGAAATACAACATATTATTAAAATAAAATAAACACGACTTCTGCGAGTTGAATTGTGAATTGCTCTCCACCCAACCGAGACAAAACCAGCAAAGTTGCTCGCAAAACCACATCTCTTTCCTTCTCCCTCCCCTGCCTTTTGGGGGGCCAAAACGTGCAGTTCAGCCGCAACAGGGATATCCACAAAATACATAAAAAACCCCCAGCGCTTCAAATGATTTATGGAGAACAGAAGGACATGACTGGTTCACGAACGTTAACGAATGGTTTGTTGGTTTCCTTACGCGTCTTGGATGTCGTATGTATTTCCCAGACATCGGGAAGGAAAAGCAACAGGAAAGAACCGAAAAATCGGGATGCATCAGGAAACCGGCCCGTAGCTTTTTAAATCGGCGTGAGCAAGGGATGAGAACGCGTGTCTCACAACCGGCCAATCCCCTTAAAGAAAAAAAGCTCCGCCCTGCAGCATCAATCACCAACGACACACCCCGAAAGAGCAGTTTTCCAGAACTTTTTTTGATTTTTTGATTTTTATTTTGTTCTTGGCTGCTTTTGCTCCGCTTCTTATTACCAAAAAAAAGTCTTAAGCGAATTGAATGCACAATCGTAAGGAGACCCTCCCAGAGACTGCTCCACAACCAACAGACCTGGGCCTGCAGTCAACGGTTGTACATCCTCACCGATTTCGGTTTCCTAGCCTGCTCGTTCAGCTCTTGTCTCAATGCACAATATCAAAAGTCGACTAGGATGGTTGGTCCCAGAGCGTGGTCCCAGGTATTGGCCCCAGAGCTGCTGTACACGAATAACTCCACAATTTGCTCCTGTAAGACATACCTGATGGGGAAGACGGAAGAAGCCTTCTAGGCTGCGGTCCAAATATTTATTTTATTTTATTTTATCTCTTTTTCCCACTTGATTCTTTTTCATTTCTTTTCTTTGCCAACATGAGCGTTTCTTTGCCGCCGCAGCCGTGCCCATGGGCGGGCCGCTACCTGCTCGCCGATGGGAAGCTCCGTTGCCTCTAGAAGTTGCTGTAAGGGAAATATTGGATCCAAGAAAAAGCTAAATCAGAGCATGAGCATGTGCATGTGCATCCCATCTGCGGGACTCCCAACTCCCCAGCTTCATGCAATGCCCGCAATGCGTCCTTATGTATCTAATAAAACTGTTAAGTGCTGCGCTTTTTCTAGAAGGCCGAACACGCTGGTGGACGCAATGTGATCAGAGTGCGGTCTGGTTTTGGCATCGCCGCCAACATATTGTCTCGCTTGGGAGAGTATTTTCTATTCTCGTCCTGGTTCTTGCTCTGCAGTATCCACCGCACCCCTTGCCCATGCTGTTATAAAATATGTCTTTGTCTGCCCTTTTCCTGCCAACGAGAGCCTTTGGAAGACTCTTCGCAAGGGGTCGTTTTACGTTACTACGCTTGATGCTCTCGGATTTTCCCCCATTGCCCCCCTTTTTTTGACTCTGTTTCCTTGCTTTATTACCTATTCTTGCAAAAATGCTGCCGTTCTCCTTTTCGTCCTTCCGCGTGGCTGTCGGTGCAATTCTTCTTCTTGCCCATGTCCTGGCCGGCGCGGCTGCTTCGTGGGCCTATGGGCCCAACCCACCCGGCCTACTTGTCGGCACCTTTAGCGACGAGGTCGCCGCCAAGGTTGCAGAGGCCCACAGCAGCCCCGGCAGACTCGCGGCCCGCGACGGCACGCCGCCGTCGGTGCCCGTCTTTGGTTACGGCACCTTTGAGCAGATCATCGACCACAACAACCCGGGCCTCGGCACGTTCTCGCAGCGCTTCTGGTACAGTACCCAGTATTGGCTCGGCCCCGGCTCGCCCATTGTGCTCGTCAACCCGGGCGAGCAGGCCGGCGACGGCTTCAACAACACCTTCTTGACCAACCAGCGCATCACGGGCCTCTTTGGCGAGGTGAGCGGCGGTGCCGTCGTCATCCTCGAGCACCGCTACTGGGGCCAGAGCAGCCCCTACCGTGATCTCACTGTGGCCCACCTGCAGTACCTGACCGTCGACAACGCCCTGCGCGACATGACGTACTTTGCCGAGAACTGGGTGCCGCCGTTTGACGCGTCCGGTGCGAGCCACCCGTCGACGGCGCCGTGGGTGGTCTGCGGCGGGTCGTATCCCGGGGCCCTGGCCGGCTGGGCGGCGCATCTGGCCGCCAGCGAGCCAGAAGCCACGCCGGCCACGACGTCGGCTACAACCGCCAACACGCAGCACCACGGCGGTGGTGGTGGTGGTGGCGGCGGTAGCAACACCGGAACCAGCCCCTTCTGGGCGTACTACGCAACGAGCGGCGTGGTCGAAGCCATTGCCGACTTCTGGCAGTACTTTGCCATGGTGGAGCAGTCCACACCGGCCAACTGCAGCCTCGACCTGCAGCTGGTGCTCGTCGAAATCGACGCCATACTGGCGTTCGGCAGCACGGCGCAGAAGCAGAACCTCAAGGCGAAATTCATGCTGCAAGACCTAACGGACGCAGACTTTGCCAAGTACGTCTAGTTTGTCTGTTTTTCTTTTTTCCGTTTTTCTTCTTTTTTTGCTTTCCCTTTTTGCTCATAACCTGTAGGGCTCTTACCTTTGGCCCCATTTCCTGGCAACAGACGCAGTTTTTCTTCGAGCAGTACTACGGTTACAACATCTACTATTTGTTTTGTGACTACGTCGAGGTTAGCCTAGCTTTGCTTTCTATTCTGTTTCTGTCGTTCGACGTTTTCCCAGTAGACCAAACAATGCTGACTTGGCCGCAGAACGTATGGCCCAATTCGACAAACAGCGTGCCGGGCAGGTTGGGCGTGGGCCCGACGAAAGCCCTCGTAGGCTACGCGAAGTGGTTTACGGAATTTCTTCTACCGGGTCGTATGTGCCGGCCCTTTATTTGTTGTTGGCCCGTGAGGCCTCGCCAATCGCTAACAGACGTTTGCAGTCTGTGCCAGCATGGGCTACCAAGAGTATCAGAGTGAATACAGCACCGGCTGCCTCGCCAATCTGAACGGCAGTACGGCCATCTACCAAGACCTCACCCCGTACAACGTCATCAACCGTCAATACTGGTGGTTGATGTGCAACGAGCCGTAAGTTGTTTTGTGTCAGAGTTCTGTGTCGAATTTTTTTTTTCTTTTTCTGCGCACGCTAACGTTTTCTTCTCTCTAGGATCGCCTGGTTCCAAGACGCTGCGCCTCTTCTCCGGCCCTCCATCGTGTCCCGCTTCGTCAACTACGACTACCATGTCGCCATCTGCCGCGTCTTCTTTCCCGACAGCGAAGGCGGCTTCAGCCTCGAGCATGGCCGCACGCCCGCCAATGTCAATGCCTTTACGGGCGGCTGGTCGGTGCCGCCCAGCCAGACGCCGCGTCTCTTGTACGCCAATGGCCAGTACGACCCCTGGCGCGCGGCCACCGTCAGCTCTGCCTGGCGGCCCGGTGGGCCCCTGGCCAGCAGCGCCGCGGTGCCCGTGAACATCGTGCAGGGCGGCGTGCACTGCTCGGACACGTACGCGGAAAACTGGAACGTCAACGCGGCGGTCAAGGCGCTGGCCGAGGCAGAGGCACAGACGGTGCTGGGCTGGATCAACGAGTTCTACCAGGCAAAGGGCCTGACGAAGCCGTCGTAGCCGACGTGAGAAAAAAGACGCTGGAAATGTTTGGGTCAGAGGAAGGCCGCTCGATCTTCTGTATTTGTTCATTCTTTGCAAAGAGGGCTACGTGGGAACCGTTGGAGAAACCTGTGTTGCAGAGAGCTGAGACAAGCAATCAAATCAGCGGCTCACGATTTAGTGATAAACCCTATGTCAGGACTGTCATTTTAAAAGCCATCTATGGTCCCGTCATCATCCAGCCATATAGCAACCAGTAGCTAGGCAACGGAGCACTCTGACAGCCTCTGTTCGCCACTTAACGCCACCTCAAGGTGCTTCAACGTGAATTTTCTTTCATGTATGCTATTTCATCAAGCCTCTCTTTTTCAGGCCCAGTCTAGGTGATGAAATGGGGATTTTCGTGGTCTCGAATTTTGAGCAGCGTTTTACGGGGGGTTTTTTTCACCGTCAGTTGCAGAACGGAAAGGACGTGTATCTCATTTTACGTTTGTCTTGCTGTGGGTGCTGTAGAAGCCTAGTAGGAAGTCATTAAATGTGCATTGACGCAGCGTCGTTACTTACTCTAAAAAAATCAAACCAATATTTACGTCGCTAATCTTGGGGGTATTCACGAAGTCCGTTGTTCACGCAAAAGGGGCACATTCAACGGAGTTTATGTATTTTATTTTGATGACTACCAAGGGCATAGGCAGATGATGCTAATGACCGGCTACAAAAGAGAAAAAAAGGAAAAAAGCAATAGCAAAATCAGAACAAAATCAGAACAATGACACAGTCAGATAGTTTCAGTTGTCGCACGCAGTTAACGAACCACGCGACAAACGCTGCGCTTGCCTTCCACGACACACTCGCCTACCCATACGAGGACCTACTGTGAATTGCCACGTCTATGGCTATGGCCGGGGATGCAGCCACTGGGATGGTTGTTTTAGTCACAATGGTGCAAAGTGTTTTACTCACGGTTTAGGGCCAATACATCTCCTCGTCGAGATCGATACACCACCAGATGGCGACGGCAATAACAATAACGAGAGGCAGAGGCAACACCGGCGACGGCAGCGGGGACGGCAGCGGGGACGGCAGCGGCGATGGCAACGGCGACGGCAACGGCGACGGCGACAACGAAGGAGACAGCGAAGGCGACGGCGAAGGCGACGGCGATGGCGACGGCGATGGCGATGGCGATGGCGATGGCAACCGCAACGGCGATGGCAACGGCGACGGCGGCGACGGCAGGGGCCACGGCAACGGAAACGGCGACGGCGACGGCAACGGCGACAACTCCACGGGCTCCGCGTTTGCAGCATAGACCTCCAGGAAGCGAGTGCGGAAGGCCCGCACTGTCTGAATCAAAAGATCCCGTTCCGGGCAGAGGTCGTTGTTGCTGTAGGTGCTGCTCGATTCGGAAAAGACGGGGCTGTTGCAAGGGGTGGGAGGGTAATCCGGTTCGTCAGGGCTGCTCGACTCGGGCAGGACGGGGCTGTTACAAGGGGTGGGAGGGTAATCCGGTTCGTCAGGGCTGCTCGACTCGGGCAGGACGGGGCTGTTATAAGGGGTGGGAGGGTAATCCGGTTCGTCAGGGCTGCTCGACTCGGGCAGGACGGGGCTGTTACAAGGGGTGGGAGGGTAATCCGGTTCGTTAGGGCTACTCGAGTCGGGTAGGACGGGGCTGTTAAAAGGGGTGGGAGGGTAATCCGGTTCGTCAGGGCTGCTCTCGGGCGGGACGGGGCTGCTACAATGGATGCAACGGCAACACCATTCGTCAGGGCTGCTCGACTCGGGCAGGACGGGGCTGTTGCAAGGGGTGGGAGGGTAACCCGGCTCATCGGGGCTGCTCGGTGCGTGAGAACTGCTTGGCTCGTCGTGGTTGTGCGTGTGCGTGTGCGTGTCCGTGTCCGTGTGGATCCAACAAGGGGAGTAATTTTTGTAGGCATAACAAACAATGGGCCGGTCGAGCATGTCGAAGTAGATTCCATCCGGTCGGCGCGCCGGCGACGGCGTCCGCCAGACTTTGCTGCCCGCCAGCATTTCGTCGTCCGTGGCCAGGCGGCGCGGATGACATGTCTGGGGCGTAGCCTGGAACGACGGCAAAGCATGCTCCAGCTCGTAAAGGCAAACGTCGTTGAGGAACTCGAAGTTGTCGTGGAGCTGAACGGCGGCCATATCCACGGAAAGGTCGTGCCAAAAACCGCGGCGCTGGCGGAGAGTCTCCCGGTCCATGCCGGTCGAGCGGGGGTGGGACGGGGTCAGCGGGCTCGGCGGCAGGGGCACCTGGGCGGCCTCGGCGAGCTGCTGACCATTCTGGTCGCAACCGTTGGGGGCGTTGGTGCGTGTGGTCGGGAAGCGTGGCTGAGCGGGCGGCGTACCCGCGCTGTCGACATCATCCCGGGCACCCGGGGCGAGATTCGTGTTGTGCATCGAGGGTGAGTCCATTTTTGATGCTCACCTTTGTCTGTTCAACTTGTGTGTTGTTCTCAAGCGCAAAGAGCATATAAAAAATCTGTTCTGGTTTTGCTTAAAGCTTCACACAATTGTTCAGATCGAAAAGTGGTTGGAGCATGCTCCAGAAGATTTTTACGTCGTTCTGAATGTCTGCGGGCAGCCATATTTATACACAAATTTTATCACCTTTGATAGTACCAGGGACAGTGAACATCCATCGCGAGATTTCATTACAAGAACACATGTTGTTCATTTCTTTTGCCCAAAAAAGAGTGAGTCCTGGTGTACATCAACTCTCCTCTGAAAAACAAAGAAGTAAACGATGCGATATTTTGCAATTTAAGCATCACAATTGTTCTTCCTGTTTCTTTGAGACTGTGTCAATAAAGTCTTTGTTCCGTTGAAATAAACAAAGAACCATTGTTTTTTTTTTTTTTTTTTTTTTTTTTTGGTTCAAAGAAAGATAAAATGAATGAGGGACAACCAAGAGCGTGTGTCCAAGAACGCTACATCGGGCGCATTACTGTTGTGAGAACGGCAACAAGGCTGAATCTCCAAATGAATGTATTGCTCACCTGCAGTCACCAGCTTGTTGTCTGAAAGACGTTCTGCTTTAACTGTGAGCAGCGGGTTGTCCCAAGTAGTGCAAGGCCTCCCGCCGGGCGAAACAAGGCGACGAATTGATCTCCGCGGAAAACGAATTACAAACCAGTCAAATGCATGCGAAGCAAGGTCATAAGCACTGCGTATATTTCCATCGACCTCATTCGACTCGCATCAAGCCCTCGACAATTGCGCAAATGGCGCCATCGCGACCGGTCATGGCGATGGGGGCGCGCACCCACGCCCGGGACTGGATGCAATTTTTCAAGGAGGGAAGACGACAACACCGTTGACGATGTCAACTTTGGTCAAAGTATATAACCGTTGTGTATAGTCGTACCTTAAAGAACTCATTTGTTCTCAAGGTGGCCTCGAAGTTCACAATGAAAATGAAAATGGTAAAGTTTGAAAGGACGCTGTTTTTAATTTTTATTTTTATTTTTAATTTTTAATTTTTATTTATTTTTTATTCCGTTCTTCATTATTAATTCGGCGAGGGAGCACAAAACCATAAAACGGTCGAGTCATGCTAGTTCTCGGCCGGATGGCGTCTTGCCATCCGCAACGATCGGGTTATCTGGGCGAGTCATGACGCCTTGCACATTCGTCCAACCACCCACCCGCCCACATCGTTCTTATTCTCTTTTCTCGTCTTTTTTCCGTTGCCCTTGTGTTCTGGCGTGTCAGCCGGGGCCCGGCAAAAGGTGGGGGACGCACGCAAGGCACGAATAGGGTTCCATCTGACGGGGTTTTGATGCAATTGGCATCATAGGTTGCGTGCTTCGGGGACCATCGAGCACTGTACGGGGTTCGCAGGCTGTTGGAAGTCGGCCACTTCCAACGATTGTGGGAAAGAAAAAAAAAAAGAGAAAATGGTGACGACGATGAGTAGAATGAGAAAACACGACGAAGAACGACAAAAGGAAAAAAGAAAGAAAAAAAAATAAGCGAGGCAAATTCCGACAAAAAGGGAGAACGCATGACGCATCGAATTTATAGAAAACATAAAATCTCTCCCTCCCCCCTTTTAAAAGCTAATTCCCAGAAAAAAAACATCAAATTAAATGGATCCCGACACAATCCATGTCCGCCCCGTCAAAACCGACGGCCGCACCAGCGCGTCGACGTCGTCACGGGCTGCCGCCAACCTCAGCATCGAGCGGCTGTACCGCAAGCGAGCCATCGATCGGGAAAACCAGCGGGTGCTTCGGTAGGTCAGGACGGGGGATCGTACATTCGTTTGTGACTCTACGCTAATAATAACCATTGTTTTTTTTTTCTTTTTTTTTTTCTTGCCAGGCAAAAAAACAAGGCCCGCTTGGCCGAGCTGGAGCGTGAGGTCAAGACCCTGACGGCCAAGCTCGCAGAGGTCCAGGCCGAGAGAACCGCCAAGGGGCAGGCAGCCGTCGCGACGCTCGACGCCGTCGTCGCTTCGCTGCGGACACTGAAGGCGTCGCTGGATGAGGATGGGGTCGGGGTTGCAAACGACGACGGTGGCTCGCTGATGCGGTCGCCGCTCGCGGTGAAATCGAAGAATGTCTCGCCGTCCCTGTCTTCGTTGCCGCAGCTCCCCGCCGCCTTCGCGGCTTCAACCGTCTCGTCCTCCTCTCCTTCAGGCACCTCGCCAGCCAGTTCCCACGCCGACTGCGGTGGCGCAATACGGACGGCCGTTGGGCCTCCGCCACACCCGCCGCTGGACCACTCGCCGTCCCGTGGCAGTTCCGAGACACCCATAGCAGGCCAGCTTCCTTTTGGCCGGTCATCGTCTCACGAGGAGACCACGCAAAATGGCTTGGATGGCACACAGCTGTGGGCATTGGGAGCGTCCGTTTCGATCCCCGTGGACGGCTGCTTCTCGGCCACCACAGGCGACTGTGCGTATCGACCAGACGACGTCCGGACGTTCCGTTGATGCGGTTTGTTGTGTGTGATCAAATGCTGACGCGTTATAGATTCCCTGAACCTCGACCTATTGACCGGAAATTTCAGTATCCTCCCCCTTGATCCTCATTATAAGCACAACGGCAGCAGCAGTAGGAGTAGCAGCAGCAGCAGCAGCAGCAGCAAAAGTAACTACCACAAGAACGGCTCCATCGATCGAAACGGCGTCCCGCCGTCCCTGGCTGCCGTGGGCGACGACGCCCTCCGTGACCCCCCGCCCAACGAAACGGACACCGTCTACGCGACTCGCCTTGCCGAGGCGAACCGGCTGCGCGATGCTTCGCCCATTTGGTCGATCACACCATCGCATTCACCACCAACCGCCGAGATGGACGAGTTTCTCCCCGAGCTGCTGCACACGCGCCGGACGGGCCCAAATGCCCGCCGGGCCAGCGGCCGGGCCTCCGTTGACAGCAGCGACGAGGCCGCCCAGGCGCACTACCTGAGCGTGCGGTCGCTGCTCAATCCGGTGCAGCATGATACGCGGATGCCGGATGCGCCAGGGGACACTTCTGTTGCACAGCATGTGGTTTCGACCCTCAAAGCATACGACACGCTGCCGGAGAAGCTGGCAGTAAGTCCTCTGTATCGTGGAGTCAGCAGACGTCGATTTTGCGAAAAGCTAATACTCGGCTGGACAGCTTCTCTATATGACGTGCCTTTTACTGCAGGCAAGTCGGCCATATTTCCTCCAACAAAACAACGAGAGCATGACTCGCCAAGTACTTGACTAACCGTCACAGTGGCTCATCACGCCCACGAAAGAACACTACGACAGCCTTCCCGAGTTCTTCCGGCCCGTAGGGGCACAGCTTGTCATTCCCCATCCCTTTTGGATCGACACCGTCGGATGGCATGTCCAATGAGTGTTCTGACTCTTTACATATTAAACGTTCTTCGTGATTGTTCATAACGTATATATATCTGACTAGAAATTCCAGGCCACGGGCACGCGAACGCCTCATTCGCTACCTCGACTTTTCCCAGTATCGCCGTTTTAACAACCTTCTCGCCCAGTCGTTACGCATCGGATGGCCAACCCAAAACCACGATCGGCAAAACGGTCATGCCCACGATCCTGAAGCCCCCCGTAGGCTCGGCGGCATGCTTGAGGGCACACCCGCGACGGGCTTTGTCCTAGCGCCCGCCTTTGTGCAGCATGTGCGCAACCCATCCCACTGGACAGTCGGGCCTGAATTGGTGGCTGCCTACCCCTTCCTCGACGGCGCCGTGAATGTGCGCGGGCGGCCACCGGTGTCTATATGACAGGCCGAGAAAAAAAAAATGGCATTATGTGTACATATAGTTCAGACCGTGTGACGATCATGGCGTTCAGGGTGCTTCGTGGAAATGAGGCACATTGGCAGGAAGGATTATACCAAATGAACCATGTCCACGTTCATTTACCAGGTTTCTGAATCTGAATCTTCTTTGGAGGGCTAAAGAGCTCAGACTCACTATTTTCCGCTGCCGAGTTAATCTGCTTGAACCAGATTTGTCGAGACAATCAATCTACCATGAAAGGAATTAATAGACACATATCGGGGACACAAAATAGATGTTCATAGCCAGACAAGTGAATATAATAACCACGATGATTTACGCTCTTATGAGGGTCAACGTGGTCCAAGTTCTTCGGTATGGGAAAAAAAAACTACAAGTATCAAGCAGGCTCGAACTAAGAAAAGAAAATACGATCAGGCGGTATTCAAAACTGACCGCGTCCCTTACATGCTCATGGCACCACCGCCACCCGGAAGCTCCGACAACCCTAGCAAAGAAAATCGGTCGCGTTAGCAAGAGAAGAATTGGCTCGCAGATTTAATACAGAAGGGGGAAGCAAAACTCACAGCCATCGAGCGGCTCGTTCACCATGTCGCGCACGGTGCACTTGTTCTGCTGCGCGATCGTCTGCGTCTTGAGGCCCGACCCCGTCACGTACGAGTGCGAGTCCATGGCCCGCTGCAGCGCGTCGCCCTTCCAGCCAAAGACGTAATCCGCGTGCGACGAGTACCCGCTCTTGTCGCCGCTCGACCACACAAACGGCTGGCTGCCGTCTTCGGGCCAGAGGCTCTTGTCGTTGAACTGGCGCGTGTCCCACACCGTCTCCAGCATCAGCTGCGGCAGCTTCACGGGGTGCGTCGACGGGCACGGCCCGCCCGACTCAAAGGTGCCGCTCGCCGGGTACGACACGTGGTCCTGGTGGTTGGGCGTGTCCAGGTTGACGCCGTCCCAGCACGTCGGGAACAGGTGGTTGGCCATGATGCCGACCTTGCAGGGCTGGGCGGGGAAGTCGATGGTCTCGGGCGCCCGCGAGCTCTCGTCGGCCATGCACGTGTACGTCAGCTGGCGGAACTTGCGCGACTGCGCGCGCGTCGAAAAGGAGGCGTCGCCGACGAGCATACGGAACCCCTTCTTGAAGGCGGTGACGGTCGACTTCTGGGCCGTGTCGAAGAGGGCGTCCGACATGTAGTACACGACCATGCCGCCGCCGCGGGTGTTCTCCATGCCCGCCTGGGGCCGCTGCGGCACGCGCCGGAACGAGCCGTTGCGGGCCCGGAAAAAGATGGTCGCCGTCCAGTAGTTGGAGAAGTCCTCGGTGAACTGGCACGTGGTGCAGGTGGACAGCGTGGGCAGATCGTGCGTCTCCGGGTCCATGGTGACGTTGAAGGAGTCCTACAAAGCGGGTCAGACACAATTTTTTATCTTTTTTTCTTTTGTGCTTTTCTTCGACGGGTGGATACGTACTCCTCCGATGATCTGGTGCAAATGCGAGGATGGAACCTGACCCGGGTTCACCAGCGGATCAAGGCGCTGAACCGTCAAGCTGGAGCAGCCAAAGCGAATCAACGCCGAAGCCCGGGCCGTCAGGCCAAGCACGGCGACAAACGTACGCCACTGCATCGTGTTTTGTCTTTTGTTGGTGTCCGGAAGAACGAAACGATGAGAATAGGGACCGTAAGGAGCACAAAACAACAATGCAGAGACACACAGAGGAATGGACCAGAAGCCACAGAAATAAGGGGAGGAGAGATCCGGTTTGTTATGATTATTGCCCGGGGGCCTGGTGGAGTCCATCAACTGGCAACTGCCGGTTTTTCCATGTCTAATGGGCGTCTACCGTGTGTGCTCAACAAATCATGTTTATCAGGCCTATCAGGTCTCGTCTCTTAAGGAAACATGATGTTGTTTATTTAGAGTGGTGTCTTCCCCCCCGGTCTTCGCCAAGTGTGAGCTCACACACGAATCAACACCAACGTAGAGGAGCGAGCACTTTTCTTTCTAGTCAAAGCCTTGCCACAGGCTGTCGGCAGTGGGAAAAGGCAGGCAATTCCTCACTGTATTTGTTGTGCCAAGTGAAAGGTGTGTCAATCAGGGTAAAATCAGACTTATGAAAAAGAGGGCGTAGATTCCATTAATATATAAATGAACCGAAGGTGACGGATCCAAAAAGCGACGGCGGAATGACCCTCAGAACCAGATTAGGTTCTCGCCTAAATGCCGTGTTTTATTTTTGTTTTCTTGGTCATTTCCTTTCCCTTTCTCTCACTTCTCTCATCTTCCATCTGAATATAAAAACAAGCCAAACCCGGTAGACGAAGGCCGGAGGATGGAAAGCATTAAAGCTGTTTCGTCCTCGTCCCTTCCAGCCAAGCTTGTAGTTTTGCCCGTACGCAGCCTTGCAAGATGTGACCGGCGTAGAGTCTATATATAGCCAAATCCTGGGCTGTCGATGCTTTGCATCGATGTAAAAATGCACACACTGTCTTTCTTTTTACCGTCTGTCTTGTTGATTTTCGCGGCCTCCGCCAACGGTAAACAAAACAATCAAACGAAAACGTCCAGCTTCGTCATAAAACAAAAGGTCATCGAGACCCAAGGCATTTTCTGTTTTACGGCACTCCTTCATACGACATGAAGTTGTCAGCAGCCGCCATTGCGGTCGTACTCGCCTGGTTGCCGGCGGTACTGGGCCAGCAAATCCCGGCCTGCCCGGCTGAACTTGCGTCCACCGACGACTGCGCCGACGTGATCAACCCCAACGCGTGCTACAACGAGTACGGGTTCCGCGGCGCCCAGACGCTGGCCTGCATCGAAGGCAAGGACAACGCCGACCGCGCCCGCAAGGCAAGTTGCTCTTCTCTCTAGCCCCTGAAAAACAACGCTTCCCAACACACGGCTACACGTCCTAACACAACCAGGTCTGCAAATGCTGCGGCTGCATCGGAGCAAGGCTGTGCAATTGGGCATCAACACAGCGTTTGTGCACCGGCAGCGCAGCGTCCAAGACAACAAACACCTTTGGTGCAGGAGACGAGAATCTCCCGCTGCCAGGCTAGAACAATTCTCCTCGCATTCGTCTTATGGGCAAAAAAAATATTAGGATGGGAAAAATGCAAAGCGTGTATGTTCCAGAAAACGTTTTACGAAATTGGTACAAGAATAGCAATTTTTCTCTCATTTTTTGCTGGCGGCTGAAGCCATCAATGAACGGCCTAGGCCTAGTAGAAAAAACAAAATATCGAAGGTGACACCTCGGAACGAGGCCGGCCGGCTCAGAAATAAATTGCGTACATACATTTTTTTGTTGCCTAGGTTTTTTTTTTTTTTTTTTGAAAAAAAGCTCGAACTCTACTAGATTTTGGGCAAGTTTTGTCACTACGAATACTAGTATGCTTTTATATTTTTGCAATAATCGAATGCTTCATGATAGAGTTCATTAAAAGACATTGCTTATCATGGATGACAACCCGTGAGTCAAAAACAGCAGTACATTACAGGGCGATGTTGTCACGTATTGCAGCCATTGTGGTATTCTTATTCTCTCCGGATCTACTCACAACAGGAGTTCGCCTTTTTTCGGACAGGAAACGTTGTGGACGAGGCTTCAGTGAATTTCTTTTTTAGTTTTATCAGAAACTACGTCAACATCATCATAAGCAAATATCGTAGCAGTAGTAGACAAGGAAGTGTTGTTCGTCTTTGGCCTTCATCATCTTACGCTGTAGAATTGGCAGTGCTTTGAACAACCGAATTATGTGATTAAAAAAAATTCGAGGGTATCCATTTCCACCTTGAATCTTGTTAAAAAAAAAAAAAAAAATAGAGAAGCGAGGAAAGTATTTTCTAAAGCTTCAACCTCCTGCGAAAACACCATCCGTGATAGCAACGTACCGAAACACATACCCGTAGAGACTCAAATTTATTTATCGACCGTAACGTCTCTTAAAAGGAAACCCATTTGCCTTTATTTCCGGAGAAACCGAAGCGCCAGGTACGCAAGCAGTCGGTAGGCGACGATGATGCCGACCGAGATGCCGATCCATTCGCCCTCCAGCCCCGTCTCAATGTTGAAGGCGCGGAGAACGTCCGTTCCTTGGATGATGCCCTCGGCATTTCGGTCGCCGGCGTACATGCATTGGTAGCCGCCGCCGCCGCCGCTACCACCGGGCGCCGGCGCGCACGTAAAATCGCGCGCTTTGAACTCGTTGACCATCATGCCCTGAAAGACGTACGCCTGGTAGTCGATGTAGTGGAACACGTACTTCCAGAACACGTTGAGGAGGCTCAGCGGGACCAAGAACCCGTTGACCGTCATCCACAAGCCGTTGGCAAACGCGGCGATCGCCAGTGCCACCACGAACACGGGGAACAGGCTGGACACCAGCACGACGAGCGACTCGGCCGCGAGCAGGTCGAGAAACAGCCACAACACCCACGTCATGAACGCGGCGCCGTCGGCGCGAAAGTTGGACAGCCAGTACTCGACGACGGAGAAGAGGACGGCAATCAGAAACAAAAAGGGCAGCCCGATGACAAAATTGGCCAGCAGGAACGAAAAGGGCCCAACGAGGCCGTTGGCGCGCTCGCGCTGGAACGTGTGCAGGTCCTCCAAGAAGGCGGGCACGTAGGCCACGGCCATGAAGGACATGAAGGCGCCGCCAAAGAAGATGGCGTTGATGAACGGCTGGATGTACTCTTGCGAGGTTTTGAGGCGCAAGAACACCGTGCCCATCAGGACGGCGAGACCCAGGTACATGACGACCCGGATCTCGTAGGCGACGACATCGCGGTACGACTTGATCCAGGCCCGGTGCAGCAGTGTCAGGGGCACCATCCAGGGGCGGGGCTTTGGCACCTTCAGCTTGGCGAGGCTGACGCGGCCGTTGCCCCTGCTCGCAGTGGCGCGGTCGAGGGCGTCGTCGAGGGCGCGCCGCTCGGGCGACGCCGACCACAAATCCTGAATATTTTTCGTGCGGGCCTGCACCTCGCCGTCCCGGTCCAGATCGATGTTGATTAGGTCCAGCAGAAACTCGGCCGGGTTCGTGGCCGGTGCCATGGGGTAGCCAATGCGCGCAAAGTACGCCGGGGCTTCGTGGACGGGGCCAAAGTAGCACGTCTTTCCGAGTGAGAGAAGGGCCAGCTTGTCGAACATTTGGTAGGTGGACGTGGACGGTTGGTGGATGGACGAAATGATGATAAGCTGCAGAGGTTGGTTAGCTTGAGAAGAAACTTATCCTTCCTCAAAAAAATCAAAATCAAAATCAAAAAGTTAAAAAAACATTGCCAGCACTTACATTGTTTCGTTTGCCAATCTCCTTGATGTACCGGATGACCTCGGCGCTGAGGGCCGAGTCCAGGCCGCTCGTCGGCTCGTCCAGAAACAAGATGTGCGGGCTGGTCACCAGACGGCTCGCCACCCCGAGGCGCTTCTTCTGGCCACCACTCAGGCCCTTCTTGATCGGCGTGCCCACGATGGTGTGGGCCTGCGACTGCAGGCCGAAACTCGTAATCAGGTCGTCGACGCGGCGGAAGGCCTCCCGGCGGGACACAGAGCTGGGCAGGGCCAGGCGGGCGGCGAAGATCATCGTCTCGCGCACGGTGATGCTGCCGGTCAAGGCGTCCTCCTGCTCGACGTACGCCGACACGTCCCGCAAGATGGACGCCGTGGTGCGCTCGCCGTTGGCCAGGATCTGGCCCGTGGTGGTGGCGCCGGCCGCGGCGGGCCGGTGGGCGAGAGCATTGAGCAGGGTCGTCTTGCCGGAGCCGCTGGGCCCCATGAGGGCCAGCATCTCGCCAGCGTGCACGATGCCGGCGGCCTCAGACAGAATGGCGAGCGGGCTGCCGGACTGGCGGTCCTTGACCACGACGCGGACATCGCGCCAGGAGAAGTGGTCGATCACGTCGTTGGCGAGGTGGGACGTGGGCACGGCGTGCAGTTCGACGTCGTCGTCCGGCACGGACGAGCTTTTCTTGGTCATTGTGTGGTTGTGTGCGTGCGTGCGTGCGTGCGGGTCGGGCTGTAAGGTGGTATTGTGGTAGATAGCTTGTGAGCAGTAGGTAGTAGGAAAGACAAAAGTCCCACGAAAAGAAACCCGGGAAGAAGGAACCAGAAAAGAAAAAAAGAGGAAGCGAGACGGCTTATCAAGAGCACAGACTGCCGATGTTATGCACGCCGGTAGAGGGAGAAAGAGAAAAAAAATCAAGCCCGAGAAAGGACGGCGGCGACCGTGTCAACAAAAACAAACCCCGTAAGCAAAGCCTTGATTTTCCACGGGATAGAAACGTCTTTGTCTCTTGACGGTCGCCGGGCGAGTCATGGCCTGATTTCCTTGCTCCTTCTTTTCGTTCTTCCTGTTCAGCAGAAAAAGAGGCCGACAAACCGCTTGGCACCACACGCCGCATCCAAGGCGGCCCGGATGTTCGCCGACATCTTCCCTTCAGTCCGCCAGAGTACTTTTCTCGAGACCAGCTGTGATTCGCCGATGGGGGGGCATTGAAGGCCCATTGAGGCTATTCTGGCATCTACACGGAGGACTCCGCAAAACAATACTCATTCAACAAACCCATCATAAGCGGAGAATTAGAAATAAAAACCCGAGCGGGAAGAAGACGGTTGGACGGCTGGGTAAAACAACTTGGCAATCCTTCGCCACGTCCCTGGGAGGAGGAGAGCGGGAGGGCGTGGCCTCGCACGACACAACAAAACAAACATGTGTTCGATTCCTTTGTAACGTGGTTGATTATGCGAGAGACGTGCGGCGCAGCAGATCGCTCGGCGACTTGGCTTTGAAAAGAGATTTGTTGCCGCCTCGCTGTGTGGTCGCCGTCGGGATAGGGGACAGAGAGGGGGGGGGGTGGTGGTCGTGTTTGAGGTCGCCGCACAAGAACGGTTACGTAAACATCAGGGAACCGGCGACTTGCGCTTTCGGGGAGGCTGCACAGTAGAACAAGGCGTTTACAACTCGCCGGACACCCTGAAATGCTCACAGCGGCGAAAGAAAAGCCTGGGGAAAATTTAGAGAAATTCAAAGCCAATCAACTCTCCAGTTCCACAACGCCGAACGGACCCCTCGCTCCTCGGCGTACGATCCACGATATCGTACACTCTGCTGCTATTATTATCGTGAATCTCATGTCCGTGCTGTACATTGATTCGATACACCGCACAGACGATGCAGCGCACAAAGTAATACGGAGTACAGAGTCATGCTTGTTACTTGTCATACCTCCTACAATAGGTGACAGTCCCAGGTTTCGGGTGGCCATTTTTCAAAAACATGCAACCATCCCGTTCGGAAGTCCGCATTGACACAGACCCTATCAGCTGGGGGGGGGGAGAGATATACTGCGCTTACTGCGCTTCGTTCGGGACGAGCCTCCGGGAGAGGCTGACAGGGGGTGGTCAGCGCAAAGTCCACTTGCTGTTGTTCATGGGTGTGGCAGCCTTCGGGATGTGCGCGGTGACCATGGACGACGCAAACTGTGGCTGACCTTGATCGCAACGTCACCGGCTGCGGCGTGAGTCTGGCCGGCGTTGGCTGCAGAACGCGAAATTTTAAGCGTCGTGGAGAACTTTTTGAGGTGCCCATATCCAACATTATTTTTGAGCATATTCATTGTCGTTTTCGTTGGCTTTACATTGCTGAACAATGCAAAGATTGCAAGAATTGTGTGTGTGGAAGTTCTCAGGTACTGAAGTCTTGAGGCCTTTTTAATATACAACAGCAGAAAACATAGATGGCTACCTTATAATCAAGAACGCCTTGGAATGTATAAGTATTGGCAACTGCGTATCTGATCTCGATGTTGGTTTCAGCTTGCTTTGCGTGCTCATTTATGAAAATTTGGGCGGCCTTCCAACAATGTCGTGTTCCAGCAAACGTGAAAAAGGGGTTCTGCATTACTTCCTACGTGAACATACAATGAACGGCGTAAAAAGAGACGTATACCGTATTTGTTGATAGCCATTGTTCAGGCAAAAATTCGCTTTTGATTTCGACAAATCGTTTTTGTGAGGAAATTGTTGTCTTCGTACGCAATGTTGAGCTGTGTTGGTCCCGATATTTACTCATCTTTCTTCGTGTATGTATTTCTGTTATTTCTTTGATATGTGCTCAATTTTATTGTTTTGATTCCCTGTACTTTCTTTTCTTTTTCTTTTTTTTTCTCTTGTGGCCATGCCGAGTTACCATCGGACGACCGCACAATGTGACCGGCAAACATCGACGCAAGGGATGATAACCCCCAAACATTATCAACACTAGAACAGAGCAATCGCCTACGCTGGGGTGAAGAATGCTGAACCTAACCCTTTTTGTGGCATAGAGGACGCACTCAAAAGCTGTGCTTCCTGGGCGCGGGCGACTGGCATGCAACGGACAACTTGCTCCCCCTGGCGGAAGCACGCGGAAAAAGGAAGCAGAGGATTCAAGGCATCCCCAATGAAGAGACAAAAAAAAAGAAAAGAAATCCAAAGAACAGGAGCTTCATTTCCAAAACAAAAGCGCGTTGTCGCAATGGGGGAAAAAATATGTAAACAAAAACCAGCAGTGCATTCATGTCCGAGAGCCTTGCCCATCGCCATCGTCGTCGTCAACAAAAGAAAACAGCGACGGCGTCAGCTTTCCGTTTCGCATCGTCTTTTTGTCTGCTCTGCAGTGTGTATCACTGGGCGCCATCTAAACGATGTTCCGTCCTGCGTGGTTGCACGTCCGCAGCACCGCCGAAGCCCAAACGCACACGGGCAGCAAAAACAGCAACAAGAAGCTCGACAAACACACCGACATAGACACAGTTACCGGCCCCGGTACCACTCGGCGGGGACGACCACGCCAACAGGCCCGAACCACATCGTCCGCGGCTCCGTCCGCTGCGCCGGCCGTCGACGACGACCGCTCCCTCCACGCATCTCTGTCGACCCTTCTCCTCTTCTCACCGCTGTCGCCGCGCTGCTCGCTTCTTTTGTACGACGCGAAGCAAGACGACAACAAAGAAGAAGACACAGAAGTAGAGGAGGTGCACGAAGACGAAAGCGACACAGGAAAGAGAAAGAGACACGAGATGCAGACGGCCACGTTGGCATCGTCGCGGCCGCTTCCACCGCCCATGGAGTCCGCGTCGTCCAACCCAACGTGGTCAGGCCCTGCGTTCGCAGGCCACCGCGCCACCTCAGCTTCGGCGCGCACTACCTCCCCCTCGTCCTCACCATCGCCATCGCTGTCACCATCCTCCTCCACAGTCCGGCGCTTCTGGTCACCGACGCCGTCTTCGCCACCGTCGTCGCCTCCGCCATCGTCCCGCTGTACCTCGCCCACATGGACGCCAGGCACCTCGGCCACGGCCGTGTCCACGGCGCAGTCCACGGTGACCACGACAACAACGCGCCTCGCCAGCACGGCACGATTTCACCCCAAGACCCGGGCCCACGCCGTCACGTACATTCCGCCGCTCATGGACGGAGCGAGCGGCACCATGCCGGGGTGGCTGCGGGCAAGCCGCCGACAACGCAGTCGACGTCCTCCTGGTGCCGAAGCACCAGCTGGCGTCAAGACGATCCTGACCATTTGCTACCTACTTTGGGAGGGTATACGCTGGTTGGTCGGTGCCGCTCCCGGGCTTCTACACGACTTGGCTGCGCTCGTGACAGTCCCGCAGCTGCGGTCGCTGGATGATTTGTATGGTGCCGCCGAAACGGTGCTGCAACTGGCCCTGGCCGTGTTTCTTCTCGCGGTGCTGGCTGCCGCACCCGTACTTTGGTTGTGCCTACCCGGGGGAGTGTTCGCTGCCTGGCTGGGGGTCTGCTGGTACGGTCTGCGCGTCGCGTCGTGGCCGCTCAACGTCGGCAGCGGCGACGGGCCAACGGTTCATCACAGTCCGTGGGCCAGCGACATCGACCAGGACGATGCCGACGGCGAGCGCTGGTTTTTTGTCAGCGGCATGGGGGCAACGTACGTGAAAGAAGAGGTCAAAAAAAAAAGTTGACCATCAGAAAGGACCTTGCTAACCCTACACCCCCCCCCCTCCCAGAACCCGCTCCTTGGCCACAACTGGACCACGCTTGGCAGCCGTTTTCGGCCGGCCTATCACCGTTATCCGCCCCGGCGGCCGCACGTACGGTGCGGTTGCAGACGGCCTCAGCGCCTTGGCTCAGCGTCTGCTCCTACCCTTGTGCGAGTTACCCGCCCTCGGCACCGACGCGGTGTACGTTGCGGTGCGGCAAGCATTGCTGCGCGGCGGGGGCGATGATCCTCCCGCAACAACGGCAACGACGCCG
Source organism: Fragosphaeria purpurea (assembly GCA_002778095.1). Taxonomy (NCBI): domain Eukaryota; kingdom Fungi; phylum Ascomycota; class Sordariomycetes; order Ophiostomatales; family Ophiostomataceae; genus Fragosphaeria; species Fragosphaeria purpurea. The sequence continues at coordinate 3,483,443 of PCDL01000021.1, read as the reverse complement.
GGCCACCGCGTCGTCGTATTGGCCCACAACACGGGCGCCACGGCGGTGGCCCAGGCTCTGGCCCGGCTGCATGCGGACCTGCCGGCCGCCCGTCTGGCCCGGCTCGAGATCTACACATTCGGATCTCTGGCTCCGGACTTTGCCGTGCCCAGTAATGCGGCGGCGGCGGCGGCGATCGTCGACGGCACGCAGACGGGGCTGGTACCGCATATGGAGCACGTCGCCCACGTGCGCGACGCATGCGCGCGGTTCGGCGTCCTGCGCACCGTGCACGCAGACTCGGAAGGTCGGTACTGCGGCGGGCTGTTCGTGCTTGGTGGCGGTGGTTGTGGTGGTGGTGGCGGTCGTGACCAGTACGTCGGGGCAGCAGCAGCAGCAATACCGTACGCGGCACCACGGCGCAGCGTATTCAGCATCGAGGACTACCTGGCGGCCCTGTTTGGACCCGAGCCGTGGTCGATGCGGCCCGACGTGGTGACGATGGACGGCGCCGGGGTGTGGACGGCGGACGCAGACCATCTTGACGCGCCCGTTGTGGTGGACCGCGAGCTTGCGGAGCGGCGTGAGATGGCCGCCATGGCCTCCGCGGCTCTACCAGACGGTGGCTTGAGCGGCAAATCCCGCGGCGGCGAGAACGGCGGCGGCGAGAACGGCGGCAGCAGAGAAACCAGCTCGCAGCAGTCATCGTCTGCGGCCACGGCACGTCTCAGCTGGACGGGATTGGGTGCCACGGCCGCGGCCACGACGGCGCTGCAGACAGGAAAGAAAAACAAGCGAATCTCGTCCGGCGCGAGCAACAAAGACGGCGCCAGCAGAAATAGAAACAGCATGCACATTGACACGGAGGGACTGGCGGGCCTCGAAGCAGTAAGGCGCCTCTGCCGGGCGAGTGACGGGCGGCCGGTCCGCGACGTCAGCCGGCTCGCCGGGTATTTTTCTGGGGCCGTCTCACGCCACCGGGAGCGCTATGGTTTTTGATTGATGTGATTTTCTTGGCCAATTCGAGGTCTGTCTGAACTTTTTTTTTATGTCGTATTACATTGGGGGTTAATCCAGGTTCTATGTTGGAAACAACTTGGGTAATGGTTAATTGGTAATGTTTAAATTACAATAAATTGCTTGTCATGGCAGAGTTGGCCGCCCCAGAGAACTGTAATTTTTTTTCCCTTTTTTTCAAAGCATAACACACAGCCTTCTGTAATTCAGCGCATATGGGCTTTTCTTCTTTAAAGAAAAAATAAATAAAAAACTTATGCAAAACCACACCAAAATGGCATGAATGAAAACGAAAAAGAAAAAAAGAAATAAAGAACAACTATTAACAAATGCAATAATAAAATAAAGAACAATAGGGTATAAAACGCCACGCCATGTGTGCTGTGCAGTGCCTGCAATCATCGCTTTCGTATGTTGTGTGTGATATATGGTTTGAAAATGTCGCCGAAAATGAAGAAATATGTGAAATGCAAAACGCTCTCTGATGCAAAAATGGATGTCGTCTCATGCTGTAGGTCGTTCTTTTGTGGTTTGCGGCTGCACGCATGCCCCCACTCGCCTCGATTACGCTCATGTATGTTTCTCAATCCCACCGCACACCGGCCCAACTTTTTTTCTGCGAACGACGTTCCGCAACATGGCTGGAAAGAGCGTCTTTCTCGGCCGACTCCTCGCTGTCAAGCTCAAGGCGGTATCGGCGCACGCTGCCCGTGTCGTCGTCGAAGCCCATCCGCCGCTTTTCCTTGGGCACAAAGCACTCGGGAACCACGTGGCGCAACATCCAGCCCTTAAAGCCGCGGCTGGCGGCATCAATGGCGGCGTACTCGAGCCGCCGCGTTCGGTCGCTGGTCCAATAGTGGGTTGTCTGCGGTGGGACATAGTGCGAGGCCGCGTCGACGTGGTTGTCGTCCGCATCCTCATCGTGCGGATCTGGAGGAGGGAAGTGAAAGTACGCTGTCTGCGCCTCGGCTTGTGGTGGGTAGGCGTTCTTGCTGTAGTTGTTGTAATGGCCGTAGACCGATGCTGAGGGAGCGACCACGACGGGGCTTCTCCCAGAAGTTAAATGGGGCCGCTGCCCGTACTTCGCGGTTTTTGGTAGGCGGGTGGCCGGAGTAGACTTGGCGGCTTGTCGTACGGAAGGCCGTACTTGGCTTGTCCGGCCGGGCGTGGACGCACCAGACGCAGACGTTCGCCGGCGGCTGCTGTCACCCTTTGGTTGCGCGCGGCGGCCCCGGGGCGTAATCGATTCGTACCCAGAGTCTTGTCGTTGCATCTCCGTCACTGAAAACTTTTCTTCTCCCAGATTGTACATGGAACGTGACTCGTCCTTGCTGTGGGGGGTTCGCATGGTTGTGGGCAAGTTTTGTTGTTTATACACTTCGCCGTGGTATGCAGGATTGGACGGCATGCTGGTTTTTGACGCCGCACAAAAAGGGAGAAAGCATGAGATGAGCAGGCAAGAAAGCAGAGAAGATCGTGATTCGGCCGATAGAGGAAGTTGTTGGTTCCGAGCAGAAGATCGATTTAAATACAGGTGAAAGTAAACAAAGAAAGAGAAAAAAATTGTATTGATATAAGCGGTGAGAGTCAAGTCGTGTTATGTGACTGTGGACATTTGCCACGAAAAAAAAAAAAGAAAGATCGAAATGTGACAGAATTGACAAATGTGTGAATAGACAAGCCAGGACAACAACAAAAAAATCAAAAGGGGAAACGGGCAGCTTTTCGACAAAAGGAACAGGCCACACACAACAGGCGGTCTGGATGCGCACTGGTGGTATGTCTTCCTACGGAGTATGTAAGGCGATGGAGAAAGCTGTCGTCGTTTGCCCAATGGTTCTTGCACTGGTGGATTTGGCTGGATCCAGGCCAGGGAAATCGGTGTTGCTAGTTGTCTCGACGATGATTCTTTCCCCTTGACACCGCTTGCGTCGTGCTCGAACTCCACTTGGCGATTGAGTAATCTTTGCTTCTTTCTTGTTTTTTTTTTCCTCTTCACTACTTCTCGATGGGTAGAAGCCGGGCCGGAAGTCCTTCTTGCCTCTTCTTCACTTATTGTGGATCAATCCAGACGAATAAGACCAACGACCATGCAAAGCAGACGCCGTTGGCTGATGGTTGATTTGGCAACAGACTTTTTTAGTTTCCTTTGATTTTTTTTTCTCGGTTTTTTTTTTCGTTTTGTTGGGTATTTTGCTACCGCAGCAGTTGCGGCAAACCACAAAAGTGCTGTCGTCGAAACAGAGGTGCAGGTCCGCTAATGCACAAGGTAAAAGCGGGCTAGACGTACAAAGGCAACGCACAACACCGGGTCCTGCGTTAAACACGATGCGTCTCTGGCGATGGCGGCAGCGGAACCGGAAGGTCTGCGGAACGTGGGGTGTATGATGCGCCGCAACGGCACCGAGGGCAAGAAACAAGAAATAAATAAAGACGGATGAAAAGCGAGCGGATGACCAAGCAACACGGTGGACGATGTCGTGCTCTTTGAACTTTCTTATTTCTCCTTTTCCTCCTTTTTCGTCTGTTTCCTTGGCCAGCCTCCGGCTGTTTAAAAAAAAGCGGTCAGGCTCCTCTTCGCCAAGGGGGGCCACAGGACGGCGAAGGTATTCCGAGATTGAGAAGAGGGTCTTTAGTTATTTAGCGTATGCTTTTCGTTCGCACGAGGAATATTGAAATCCCCCACAACTCGAAAGAGGGAATCGGCCGTACGAGGATGATCCACTCACACGCTTCTGGCAAAAAAGAAAAAAAAAAGCAAAAAGCCTGCGCGTGCTGCGTCTTCTCGGGTCAGGTGGACGACGAGTTGTCGCCAGTCACAGCTTGGCAAACGCCCCCCGATCACCGCTTTTGGTTCTTGGTCGTGCGTTGTTCCTTTCTTCTGCCGAGATCTGCGTGGGAACCAGCCGTGCCCCGATTGGCAGAAAGCAGCGGTAGGAATGCCGGTCGTGTGAGTTTCACGATGCTGGCCCGATATCGCTGCAGTGGAGGTGGAGGGGCAGAGGGAGTTGCCTCCACAGCGCTATGTTGAACGGGGTTTGTCGTAAGAACTCTGATTTTTTTATTTTTTTTATTTTTTGTCTTCTCTTCTTCGAACGAGCAGGAATGGCGCTGCACTGGCAAATGTACGGTAAACCGTCTAGGGCCTAGAGCACGCAGTGGGCGGGTCTGCGGGAGGGGCCGTTTTAGGGGGATGTAGCAATAAACCGTATTCGACCGTATTCGTTGCAAGGGTTGATGCTGAAGAAAGGGGACGGCGAGATTGGAAAAAGAAGATCGTGAAATGAAATAGATAGCAAAAAAAAAGCGGACTCTCTTTTGGAGACAATTCGGGAGAAAATCGATTTGCCTTATGAAAGCAAGAGCAGATACGGCAAGACCGCCACGGGGGCGGTCGGTCGTTCTTGCTTCAAATAGTCAAGCACAGAGGAGGTTTCTAGAATCACGAGTTGAGACCCAAGACACTTTCTCCCGCTCTTTCCCTGTTTTTTTGTCTCCCTCTTTACTCTTTCCTCTACTTGTTTTCCTAAACCATGCGCGCCTTCCCACGCTGCAGCTGACCAACCTCGTCACGAAACGCCTCGTCTCTGTTCGTCACTTCCTGTTTTGGCACGCTTCTTGGTTTTTTTATTGGGTGGGCATCAACCAGCCAAATCTGACACATGCTCAGAATGCGTTCCTTCCAATATTGACCAGCCCGTGTTCTGTTATGGATCAACGTGTCTCTTGTCCCGATTCTCGTCAGGGAAGGCAGCCGCGCGCTCGCTGGGGGCAGGAACAACCAGAGACATGCATACACGGCCGTGGCCTGCTCGCCAATCGACTGTCGCTCGCAGGCCTTGGCTTGTTTCACGCCGTAGATACGGTAAACGACTCTTCAGGTGCATATTCCAATCCTCTGGCAATTTTCATGTGATAATGCCGCACGCACGTACGTCGGAACCGACAGCCAACGGTGTGTTTTCGGTTTGGATTTTTATCCCGGCTACGTGTTCCACGACAGGTTGATCTGCCTGCAGCAGATATATTGTCGTCGCATCCCGCGGCCCGCGTGCGGCGGCAGAGCCTGATGCAAGAGTTGGTGCAAGGACAGTGCGTGTACAGTACAAACACGTGTCATTCTGCACTGTAGGCTTACAGATGAGGCTGGCATGCTAAAATGTAAACAAAGCAATCGCGATATCTCGATCTGAGGAAGGCTGGCGAAGTGCGGCGTAGGCTGATGAAGAATTGAAAGGAACGTGGTTATTGCCTGTTGAGCAAAGATTCTGTTAATAGTTAATAAGTTACCCTTATTTTTTAAGAAAAGGAAGGGATTAACAAATGAAGCCATTAAACGGACGTACAGTTACGCCTCCGCTGCAGTAAAAAGTCATAGAAATCGTTCCTATTAGCGTAGCTAGACCGAGGGTCTTTGACCACGAGCTTGCTGATAATCACTCGTGGCCGTGGGCATTTGGCTGTGCGGGACCTAGTTGCAGAGACTTGCTGCAGGCGTATGTACATGCCGTGGCATTGCCTTTCGAAGGGATATATGTCTTAGCTACCAGCCGGTAGCCATGAGTACGGGCGTGCAGTCTAGTGTTTTTTTTATTGCCTCTTCCAGCGTCGAATAAGCTTGGGAGGCGGCGGAGGAACGCAGAGGGCGTCACTGGTTGAAGCCATTTTGTTGTTGTTGTGCATCTCGTGATAATTCGAAAGAGCAGAATGAGAAGCTTACAGCGGAGTTTATCCTGAGCTACAGCCCCATTTTTGCCCCTAAAAAGGATAATAAGGAGTCCCATGATGGAAACCCCCCCCCCCCCCCCAAAAAAAAACGTACAGCAGCGGGGATTCGCTGGTCGTCACCGACCCAACTACTAATCCGCCGATTAATGGTTTGACTAGGGGAGAGCGGACGGGATCCCGTACTTTCCATTATCTATGGCCGTACGTGGCATACAATGAGCGTTGGCGGGGTTATGTAGCCAGATTTGGAGGCACGACGGGCAAAGACAACTGCGTTGCTCACTTTGTGGCTATTGTGGAGTGCCCAGGGCGGTTGGGATATTAGACCTCAATTTGAAACTAGGAACGAACATGTAAAAGGGCCAACGCCTGGGTGGCTGAGAAACATTGCAAGGCTTGCTTGCTACGATACGACCAGTTTTTCAAAGGCCACCGAGACCCTATATTAAGCCCTTTAACCCAGAAAAAAACAAACGCAGTCCGGGAGTTAGCTGGACAATGTGCATGCATTCCATGGTAATGTTCTGAATCCCATTTCTTTCCTGCTGGTCGGGGCTCCAAGGTGGCTCCCATACGTCTCGCTGTCTAGGTCGAACGGTGGTAGAAATGGTCCCCATAACTAATGCCTGATCATCCTGGCAAAGTCAAACACGAGCAGACCACCAGGTTCCGGACACGGCGTCTCGATTCGGATGACGGTGCCACGACGTCCTTGACTACCACTTTTGTGGTCTCGTCGCCAATGGAATGGGCGGTGGCGGGTCGTCGTCACCGTCGTCGTTGGTGTCGTCGGTGACACTGCTTCCAGAATATTTGTCTCCTTTCGCTGCCGTTGCGCCCGCGAGTATGGGCTTTTTCGCCGGCGGCGGCGGCGGTGGTTTCTTTTTTCCGGCCACTAGCCCAGCCGCTGCTGCCGCCGCCGACGGTGCTGGCGGCCGCCCGGGCGAGCGCGACGATGTTCGGCTGCTGTCCATGCCACGATTCTCCCCTGTCTGTCCCGTTTCCATCCGAGCGAACCGTGCCTGTAGCTCGCTGAGTGGGGGGGTTGCTGAAGGGGGAGCAGCAGCAGCAGTTACGGCTACTGATGGTAATGTTGGCGGTGGTGCGTGCTGCGTTTCCACCTGCCTTGCGGGTCCTGGCGAGGCTGCCCCACCGGTAGACGCCAACGAAGCAACGGCCGCGAGAGCCGTCGGAGCGCGTTCGTTGTGGCTGCTGCCGCTGGCACCACTACCAATGCCGAGGCCCGGTACAGAGATGCCCGCGCGACCGAGCCGGTCAACGGCAGCCTGGTTAACGTAGACGTCTCCGCTCGTTTGAGGTTTGGCAGCTGCTGATGGTGGTGGTAGCGGCGGCGGCGGCGTCGGCCGTGCTGCAAGGGTACTGGACGACGTGCCCGGTGCAGGAGACGAGCGCGGCGGCAGCTTAGGTGGTGGTCCTCGTCGTGGGATCCCTTGGGCTTGCGTCGTCGGGTTCGACGGACGCGATGGAGGCTGTGGTGCCGGGCTGCGGCCGCCTGGGCTTTGGCCTCGCACGGGTGGCGGTGGGAGGTGCGCCGTGGATAGCCCCGTGGTGTCGACGCGGTATGGGCGCTGTCGCGCGCTGTCGTCGTTGTCTTCGTCGGTGCCTGTGGCGGACGGATTTGCAGATCGAGACGGTCGAGACGGAGATGTCGATGCGGCCTGAGCTTTGGAAAGACTGCCGCTCGAGCCACCAGTCGAGCTCACGCCGCCGCCGCCGCCGCCGCCGAGAGCAACGTGCCGGGGAGGTGGGCCAAACGAGGACGGATCCCGCAGCGACGAGAGCGGTCGGGCAGTGTGACTCGCGGCACGCTCATACCGATCGTCTTCCCGTTTGAAGATGCCAGTCTAGTGGAAAGATAAGTTAGAAGCGTTTTCATTACTGAAAAATAAAAAAATTACAACTAAAAGCCAGGGAGATAACTACCCACCACTTGCTCCTTGAGGCCGGCGTCCTTGTCGGGATGCCAGCCATGTTTGATGACGTTACTGAAATTTGACATATCAAAGATTTTTCAAAGGATAAAAAATACCGCGTATGTAGGGAAAGGAAGAAAAAAAGACTAGAAGTGGCTCGATTTCTTTACATCTCGTCGTGTGGTTGTTGTAGAAGCAGAAGATATGGCGAGACCGAATGACGTAAACAGAACGGCGGGCGCCTGGCGACTCAGGCACTAAAAATAGCAGTCCCCCACCAGCATTTACATCCCGCCAATACTGTAACAGCCCTGAACATAAACGACGCGTCCCGCGAAGCATCGCCTTTAAAGTGCCAGCATTGCAAACGACAAATCCTACAGGCAAATTGACAAGCACAACCGCAATGGCCTCGTCAATGAACTCCGATATTGAGCTTTTAACAGAGCACTTTGGCTATCCGCCCGTGGTAGGTTGAGCCGTTCGTTGTCCATTTAGAAAAAAAAATGGCCATCGAGGCTGACGAAAGCCCCTTTTCTTTGCCTCTCTTAGAGTCTTCTCGACGACATCATCAACAGCGTCAACATCCTTGCCGAGCGCGCCCTCAACAGCGTCGAGCAAGCCCTCCTACGTCAGCCGCCTGCCAGCCTCGGTTTCAAGCCGGCCAAAAAGCCGCCGCCAGACGCAAAAGCAAAGGCCAAATCCGCCGTCCCGGCGGACGCCCAGCATGACGACGTGGAAGAAGACGCCGCCGCCGCGGCCCTTCGTCTTGAGGTCGAGAATGGGACCCACCAGCTCGAGACCCTGCTGTGCGCCTCCATCGACCGCAACTTTGACAAGTTTGAGCTGTACGTCATGCGCAACATCCTGTGCGTGCGGCCCGCCGACCGCCCCTGGCTGCGGCTGAGCCACTACGCGGGGTTGGACCTGGAGAAGTACGGAAGAGACGGTGGCGAAGCCGAGGCCGCGGCCGAGGCCGAGGCCGAAGACGCCGCCATTGCGCACCTCCACCGCCGCTTGCAGGCGAGCCGCCGCCTGGGCCACCTGCTTGACCGCGAGGTCGCGCGCAACGACGCACTGCTGGCGCGGCTGCGGCGCGTGGCCGCCGCGCCGTCGATCGCTCACTCAGCCGTGAAGACGGAAGCCGATGTGGATACGGGTGCGAGTGCGAGCTCGGACACACAACGACCGACGGCCTCGGCCGCGTCCCTCGCATTCCTGTTGGACCGCGGCCCGCTCACGGAAAGCGACGCCGAGGCACCGCTGACCACGACGACGGCGTTTGCGCTGGCACAGCTGCCGGCCTTGCGCCAGCTGTCGAGCGAGCTGCGGCAGATGGCGCCCGGGCTGGCCGCGATGGCCGCGGAAGAGGCGGCGACAGAGGCGGCTACGAATGCGTCGAGAGACGACGACGATGACGACGCCGACGACGACAACGACAAGTCGTGGCGGCGCGCACGGCTTGAGTACATCGAGGGTGCCACGCGCAAGCACCTCGAGCGGGTGCGCGGATTGGCGCTGGGCCGCAACGGCGATGTGCGCGGCAGATCAGCCGCCGACGCGGGCCCGGGGGCCGATCCAAACAGCGGCACGGCACTCGACCCCGAGGCTCTGACCAACATCCTCGGCCTCCTGCGGCAAAACCACACCGCCGCAGCGGCCGCCACGAACCAGTCGGACGAGCCACCAGAAGAAACAGGAGGAGAGGCCATGGACGAGTCATGAGCGTTATTTCTTCAAAAGGCAAGGGAGTGTATGATTTTGTATGTGTACAACGAGCGAGTACGGCTTTTTGATGACTTTTTTTTGTTTCTATTTTTTTTTGCTTTTTTCTTTGTAGATAAATTACATTACATACCCTGAAAACCGTATGGGAAAAGGCCCTTCATATGCAGATGTCTTCTTAGCATTTTTATTTATTTATTTATTTACCCTCTACAGCAGCCCGTGCTCTGCGGCTAGGTGCCAGAACCGGTGCCGGAATAGCCGCGCTTCTCCGCCGCCGCTTCCGCCGCCAATGCCGCCGCGAGCACTCACGCCACTACCTCGCGCCCCCGGCCCGGTCTTGCCGTGCACGAGCAGCGTCTTCTGCGCCTGTACCTTGGTCACCAGCTGCTGCGCCGCCGCCATCTCGCCGTTGCGCAGCAACGCCCTCAGGAGGTCTTCGAGCGTCGACGTCGTCACCGACAGCGAGTCGGCAATGTGCGCAAAGTACTGCAGCGCGTGTGCCGTGTCGCCCACCTGCGCGTACCCGCGTACGACGCGCTCCCAGAACACGCGGTCAAAGGTGGGCGGTGCCACAGTCGGACCGTCCTGACCCGACGTCTCCGTCGTTGGCGTCGTTTCTGCCGGCGCCGGTGCCGGCCACCCGGTCTCGATTAGCCGCTGCACGGCGTCGAGATCCGGCGGCGTCCGCGCAAAGTAGTGCTCCGCCAGAATGGTGCAAATGTGCGCCGACAGCGGCAGGCCGCGCTGCCGCATGCGCGCGAGCACCACGTTGACGGCCGCGTCGGCGGCATTCGCCGCATCTGGGTCCTTCTTGCTCGCCGTTCCAGCGTCTTCCTCCTCGTGCAAGAGCAGATACACCATCTTGGCATACATTTGTTCATTCGCCGACAGCCCCGCTGCCTCCACCTCGGCCAGCAGCTGCCGGACCACGGCGGCCCGCTCCGCCGCGCTGCGGCCCTCCAGCGCGCCCTCGCCCAGTGCGCCGTCCAGCAAAATGGTCACCGTGGCCTCGTCCGGCGGAATGCCGCGCTGGCGCATCATCTCCAGCAGGCCATCGACCTCGTCGCTGCGGCCGCTGCGCACGAGCGGCCGTAGGATGGTGTTGAACGTGATGCGGTCCGGCGCGATGCCGTTGCGGCCGGCCCACGCCAGGATGGTCTTGGCAGCATCCAGGTCGCCGCGGCGCAGCACACCCGCAATGGCGGCGTTGACGGGCTCAATGGTGGGCCGGACTGCCGCGGGCCGGTTGCGTTTGTTCTCTGCCGTTGCGTCTTTCGCACGGTCGGCCTCCCACGCCTGCTGCATCTCCTCCAGCGCCTGCAGGCCGGCCGCCGCATCGCCAGTCTGGATCAGGCCCGAGATGCGTGCGGTCCATACGGCCGTGTCGACGGGCACGCCCGACGCCATCAGCTTCGCCCAGATGTTGTGGATGCCCGTCGGGTTCGACGCCCGCTTGCAGCCCTCCATAAACGACGTCCACGTGCGCAGCGTCGGCGGCACCCCCGCCAGAGCCATGGCGTTCCACACGGCAATGGCGCGCTGTAGCATGCGCATCGTCGTAAACGCCATGATAAAGTAGTCGAATATTTCCGCGCTGCGCCGAAGTCGCTTAGCGCCGTCCGCGTCGGGCATTGTCACGGCCGCCCAGAACCGATCCCACGCGGCCTCGCACGCCCCCAGATTGCGCGCCCGTAGTGCCTGAATTAGCTGCTGGTGGATTTCATCTAGTGCGGCGGAAGAGGACACGCCGCCACCGGCGCCGCCGCCGCCGCTACCGCCACTCTTGCGGTTAATACGACTCTCCAAAAGCGGTGGTGGCCGACTACCTTCGCGGGGCGGCGACACGGGTTTTTTCTGCGTCAGCTGCGACCAGCGACCCAGCACGTATGTGCCCAGCGTCGGGTGCGTCTGAAACAAGCCGGCAACGGTGGCGCGTGAAACCGGCACCGCCTTCAACACCGAGGCTACCGCCTGCACAAACTCCCGAGCAGTGTCCGCGGTTGCCGGTGGGCAGACGGCCGTGTCCGTCAGAAGGGCGTACGTGGCGAGCACGGCCGGCGCCAGCGGTTTCATCTGCCGCGGCGCGTACCGCGGGAACAAGGAAGTCAACGCCAGAGGAAGATTCCGCTGGTGGGCGTACTTGTCGAGCAGCACGGGGTCAGGGCGCGGCAGGCGGAACTCGCTGATAGGACTTCGGTCTAACGCATCCGGGTTGGCCACCACAATGTCTGGCAGGCTAAAAATGCGCCAGGTCTGGACAAGATCGTCCAGTAGGATGGTGTTGTTGGCGGTGGCATCCACATTTGCGGACTGTGCGCCCTCTGCGTTTTCGTCTGTGGCCCCTTGTTTCTCGATCGCCTCGTCACCAGCTTCTGCTGATGTTTGTGTCTCCGTTTCTCTCTGTTCCTCCCCTATTATTACGCTCTTTCTGTGTTGTGGTTGCACTTCGTCATTTCTGTTTTGCGCCTCTTTGTCGTTCGCCCGCACGACGGCCTCTACCAGTCCCAGCACCAGTGGCACCCACGGCTCTGGCATGTTGAGCAGGTCGAGCTGCCGGCGGACTTGCGTGATGCGCGCGACAGACGGTAGGTCGGCGGCTCCGTAATTGCGCTGCTTAGCAACGGACACGTCGCGCACGAGCTGCTGCGCCGCCTGCCGGAAGATATTGGGCAGCTCGCGCGGCGCGTGGGTCATCTGCGGGTACAGGGCCGTCTCGAAGAAGGCGAACCGGGCCGCTGCAGACGCTCCTTCAGGCTGCGCGCGCAGCTGTGTGAGCTTGACAAGCTGGTTGTAGAGGTCCATGCTTGCACGTAGAGGCCTGCCCGCGGGTGGTTGTTGTACTTGTCTTTCTTGTTCGTGCGAATTCCCGCGGCCCAGGATCGTCTGTTCCAGCTCGTCGAACGGGTCCCTTTCCTGCGTCGTCGGCCCGTGCGCCTGCTTCCGCTGCTTCTGGACGACATCTCGAAATACGGAAAGTGCAGCATCATCTATTTGCCGCGGCCTACTTCTTCGTGGCAAAGGAGCTGTCGTCGTCGTCGTCGTCGTCGTTCTTGTGGGTCGTCGCGCTCCGCTGTTGATAGGCGCTCGGGTAAGCTCCGCCGCCGCCGCCGCCCCCCCGGCTTCGTTGGCGTCACTTCGTATATTTCGGTCACCATGGACAGTACTAGACGAAGCAGGCCTCACAGTCCATGCAGTCGTCGCGCCCCATCGTCCGCGAAACCGCGTCCCATTGCCGCCGCTGCTGATGTTCGAGCCTTGACGCGCGGCCGACGCCGCAGCCGACGGACCGAAAAGCTGCCAGCGGCAGAGAATGCATATACCATGCGAGTGTGTCATGGCTAGTTTGTGAGACAATCACACCTAGCTGGGTGGCCCTTGTTCACGGCCACAAACTGGTCGTGCGAAAAGTACGTTCGTCGTTGGCGGTCTCTCTTTTCTTTCGGCGGAAAACGGTACGCAAAACGCTCAGCCAATGAAAGCGCAGAAAATCCGTAGCTCTCCTTTAGGCGGGAGAAATGTTAAGTGGGGATCGGCCTGGGCGCCTTGCCCCGGTTACCGGCGCGCATCCAGGCCGAAAAGAGCCCTAAAGGCCGGCCGCAAAACGGAGTTTCCATTAGCGAATAGTGCGCCATGGCGAGACCACGGAGTTGAGGTGCAGTACACATGCTGACTAACACAACTTCCGATTCTGGCGACCTAGACCGACGTCAGTGGAGGCAGTTATGATACCTTCTTAAAATAACTTTCGTAGTGAGGAAAATTGAACACCGATCACGGTCTAGCCAATTGACTGAATCAAACCGTCGGTCCACAGTAGACCAAGTTTCTTACGCCTTGTTTTAGTCTCGTGGGATTCGCATCCTCAATCGCATCACCATGACCTCCCTTGTGCCGCGGCCGCCGTACTCCGACGACGAGCTCCGGCAGCTCTACCCGGCCGGCCTCGAGCTGCAGCTGGTCCAGGTTCTCATGCGCCATGGCGAGCGCACGCCCGTCTCGCCGCGGTTTCAAAACGCGGGTCTGCACGCGTTCTGGCCCTACTGCGCCGCTGTGAAGCAGCTCACCGCCGCTGTGCTTGCCGACGACAAGGACCCCGGCGTCGTGGGTGACGGCAAAGGCAACGGTGGCGGCGAGGCGGCTACCAAGCCACTGAAAACCCTCGCCTGGCGGCGCCGGCTTGAAACGTTTGGCCCCGACGACGCGGCTGTGCTGGCCACGGGCCGCCACGGCGACCTCGACGCCATCTGCGACATGGGCATGCTGACCGATCCGGGCCGCGTGAGCACGTTGCGGCTGGGACAGCGGCTGCGGCGCCTGTACGTGGACCGCCTTCAGTTCTTGCCCCAGGCCCTGGGGCCCGGCGACGCCGACCGCCTGCTGTACTTGCGGACGACGCCCATACCGCGGGCGCTGGAGTCGCTGCAGCAGGCCTTTTGGGGGCTGTATCCGGCCGCCGAAGCATCCTCCCCGGCAGCGGCGTCAACAGCGGCGTCCCGGGCGCCGATCACCATTGTTTCTCGCGCGCCGCCCGACGAGACGCTGTTCCCCAACGATGGCAACTGCCGCCGGTTTGCGGCATTGTCGCGGGCGTTTGCGCAGCGGGCAGCCGAGCGCTGGAACGACTCCGACGAGCTGGCCTACGTCACCAAAAAGATTGGGCCCTGGCTGCCGCCGGACCGCCCTCGCGCGGCCGTGGACGGCAAGCCGCGGTTGTCGGGCGTGATGGACACGATCAACGCGACTCTGGCGCACGGACCTGCGACGCGGTTGCCGGCGCCGTTTTACGACGCGCGCAGCCGGCACATCATTGAGCAGGTGGCGTTAGAGGAGTGGTTTGCTGGCTACCAGGAGTCTGAGGAGTACCGGGCGCTCGGCATTGGCGGGCTGATGGGTGACCTGACGGCACGGATGGTGGCACAGGCGGAGCAGCAGGCAGCGGCAGCGACAGCGACAGTCAGTCACGAGCCCAACCCCAACCGGTTCCGTTTTGGCCTCAGCGGCTGCCACGATACGACTTTGGCGGCTGTGCTCACCAGCCTAGGCCACAAGCTACCAAACTGGCCACCGTTTACGAGCCATTTGGCAGTGGAGCTCTTTCACAAGCAGCCGCCGGTGGCAGCGTCTGCTACCGCCGCCACAACAACCACCACGGCACCAGTCAGCTCAAGCTCAAGCTGGACCTCGTTTCTGCCATCCATTTTCGGCCGGTCCGCGGCGACAACTGCCCCGGGCATTGGCCGCAAGCCGACGCCCGAATTGACCGAGGGGGAGAAGAAGAAGTTGGCCGGCTACTATGTGCGTATTCGCTATAACGACGAGATCGTGACGGTGCCGGGATGCCGTCCACCTGGGAAGCATCTTGAGGGCGACGAGTCGTTCTGCACATTGGTATGTGACAGTATTTTGGTCGGCACACGGTTTGTCTGTGGTACATGCTAACTCGGCTGCAGGAGGCATTCAAAGCCATCGTAGACAAATACACGCCGCGCAACTGGGAGCAGGCTTGCCGGAGCAACATAAACGCGCCAGCATTCCCAGACCAGCCGCAGCCTTCAGGCTTCTAGATGGGAGCCACCGGGAACATAGCACATAAAAATTCGTACGGACGGTTGAAAAACATGGGATGTAGATAAATAGGAACGACGTCGATAGAAGCATTAGGCAGAGCAGCTGGAACGGGCAACAAAGATGGTCATTTAGATTCTTACGCACGTGCTTTCATAGGTTTACTCTTGGTTCTGTGGATAGTTGCATAAAATGCCTTTTTAGCTAAGGCAAACGTACATAATTCAGAGTATTTTGTTTTTCTTTTCTCCATATAACCCTCCAGAGGCAGAGAACAAGCAGTATTCAGTATTCTTCCCGTTTTCGCCGTTTTATCAAATCTCCATCAGAAAATAAAATCATTTCATCAAGTGTTATTATTCGTGATCCCTTGACTGGCATTATCGGCTACAGTAAAAAAAAAGGGAAAAGAGGAAAAATGGAAGAACTCAAATGGAAATCAAGACTTTTTCCAAAGCAGCCATCGGACCAAAGCCCTCTTAGACACTTCGACACGTGAAGTTCCAGATGCAAAATAACCTCGTGCCAAATAAATATTTGATGCGGATTGCCGTTTTTTTTTTTTTTTTTTTTTTTTTGCTTGCCATCAAACAAGCCCTTTAAAAATATAGTGTCTAGATGTAGGTGGAAGTTTATCCCGTCGAGTGAACGTGCGGTAGGTATATCACCAGTGTAGGCCATATGCTCCTCCCAAAAAGGCTAGCTACTCACGTTGTGGCAGGGCGGTGTCATTGAGCCGCGGGAATGGAGAAGGGGCAAAGTAAACAAACCAGCGAATATAGGTGAAAACCCCCCGAAAAGACGATAACCGACTTTACAACGACCTTTTTTATTTACTGCACGGGAACCAACAGAAAGTGGCCCGCTTCATTCGTACCTATCATGACGCACTACCCAAGATGATCTGTTTATCTAAAATGCGACCAGACGAGTGAATAAACAAAACCCCCCAAAGCCAGCCACACCATATGCTATTCCAATCCTATGTCGGTTGTTTATGTGCCATCCCGCCTGACTTACAGGGTTCCCGCTTCGTCTTCGATCTGCGTTTTGTCTTCAAATGGCGAGCGGAACTTTGATATATAAAACACAAACAGAATACGCCGTTTTCCAAATGCCAATCCCTTTCGGGTTTTTCTCGCCCCCCGTCTGCGGCGGCATCCTCTAGTAGATGCCCTGCGTTCTATATTGGAACGTGTCGTATCTAAGGCGAACAAAATCAGTAGGTTGCTTTCACGCCAAGCATAGGATTTGGGGTAAATCAAGAAACAACAAAAAAAAAAAAAACGTACAGGCGCGTGTAGTAGCTCCCCAGCGACTTGCTGATCAGCTCCGTCTCGACAAACTGCTCTGCGTCCTCTGCGCTTAGGTGTAACTGAAACCGCTGCCGCAGGTTGGCCGTCGTCTGGGTCACGCCAGCCACGAAGCAAGGCATCTTGGAGTCGCGGCCCATCATGCTAACCAAGTCCACCACGTTGTCGGCCGATTTTCGCAAGGCTGACAGTAATAAGTATTGGGACGACAACGAGAGAGATAGGGAAAGAACAGAGAAAAAAGGGAGACACCCACCTTGGAACGCTTGTTTGCACAGGCGCTTGAAGTCGTCGTAGTCAGACGATCCCACGCCCCCCAGCACCTCCAGGTACTCGTACGTCAGCTTGAACGGCGCCGCCTCAAACGCGACCGATCCCGGCGAGTTCGACAGCATGAATCCAAAGTCAATGTGCACAATATGTCCCTCGTTGTCCACGAGCACGTTGCCGTTGTGCCGGTCCTTGAGCTGCAGCACGTACGAGAGAATGCTGTACGCAGCCAGCGAGCGCTTGAACGCGTCCACGCCCGCTCGGTGCGCCTCGCTGTCGGCGGCGCCAAACGCTTTCAAAAAGTAGTCCCGCAGCGTGGCGATGCGGCGCCGCGGGTTCTGCCCGGCCTCGATCGACGCAAGAGTCAGGCTGCGTTTGATCGAGTGCAGCGACACGCCGTTGGTGATCGTCTCAATCAGGCCCGACGACTCGCCCGTCACTAGGATGCGCATCTGCTGCACCCACACGGCCACGCCCGCGTCCGCCCAAATCTTGTCGCAGACCGCAATCAATTGGCACGCAAAGGCCTCCTGCCGCAGGTCCGCGCCTGTCTTCACAATCACACTGACCAAGTCCCAGTTCTTCATCCATCCGTACGGCGACGATCGCCGGATGCGCTCGCGTTTCAGGTCCCACGCCTCGCCGAACACGGCGGCGCTCGGGTCGTCGCGGTCGCCTTTTCGCTGCAAGCCGCCTGTTTTGAAGTCGTTCTCCATGCGTGCAATGCCGGCATTGGGGTTTACGGTAGACGGTGCTGACGGCGGCACCGCCGTGCCGGCGGCATCAAGACTAGAAACGGCCGCAACCGCTGCCGCTGCCGCCGCCGCCGCCACAACATTCTCGTTATCGATGTTACCTCCGACAGCCGCAACCGGACCGCCAGCGCCTTCCGCCCCTCCTGCGACCGGTACACCCGCAACGGCAAGCGGTGGGGGGCTGCCCGCCTTCGCCATGATTGTGTCAAATGTTGGGCCTTGACCGTCGTCGAAATCAAAGCTCTGCTCCTCGAGGCTCTGCATGCTGGCAATGATCTTGGCACGAATGGCAGCCACCTCTTGTCGCGGACGTTTACCGCTCGTCGCATCGAGCTGTGCCAGCATTTGTGACGCTGTTCGCATGTGGGTGGCTAGTGCGGAAAAATCCGGTTGGTCCGGTCCGTGCTGGTTTCGCATCACCGGGAGCGTCATTTTTCGGAGAAGCGGGCCGGGGCTGCTTGATCGGGAGGTGGACGCAGCCGAGCTTCGCGGTGTGCCCTCGGAGAGATTTGTCGTCGCTGTTGTATTGCTCGTGGTGGTTACAGCAGCCACGGAAGAAGTAGATTCCGCACCACCGCTGGCGTGCCGATTGGCCAGCGAGGAAGAAGAGGAATGCGTTTTCAGAGGGTGTGGAAAATGTCCTCGCTGCGAACCACCGTTGTTGCCGCCCATCAATGCCGACACCCCTCCGACTCCCCCTCCCGACGAAGGCCGTTTTGAAGCGGGAAACGTGCCGTCTTCGTCCCCATAGGATTTAAGAAGCGGGGAGCTGCCGAGATCGCCAGACGTAGGCTCGAAGACGCTATCAACGGGTGGTTCCAACGCCGCGGCGGCAGCGGCTGCAGCGGCAGCTGCGGCAGCTGCATCGGCAGCACGGGTGCTCGGGTTGCGCACGGCATCCGAGAGGTCGAAAATGCGTTTGCGCGAGCCCTGCTCGGAAACCAAGGCAGCGAGAAGTCTTTGATTGTCCGAGGAATCTGGGTCAAAGGTGAAGTCCTCGCGCAGAATTTCTACCATCAGAAGGTAAGGGACCTTTTCAGCGCTGTTGAGCACCGTGGCTTCGGCTGGGTTTAAGCGCACAATGCGGTGGTGTCGGCTGCGACTGGGCGTGCCGTTCACCAATGTAGGGGGGCAGATAATTGGGATGTCCACCTCCGCGGGCAGGTCTTGACCGATAAGAGCGAGCTCGGCCCGAAGAGCACTGAGTCGGGCAGGCTTTGGCACGCTCACGAGGCGGTTGGATATGTCCTCGAGCGCCCGCAGAAACTGCGTCTCGCAGCGAAAATAGTTTTGCCGCAGAAGCCGAACTTTTTGTTCAGCCGTCATACCGGCCACACTGACAATACGCGGCTTGGTGTGGTGATGTGAGTGCCGCCGCGCCAGGGGCGACGATGTAGCTTCTTGCGGCGCCAGCCCGGCGGAGACCGGCGTTGGTGGCCGCGTCACCATGCGCGGTGATCGCATGTCTGGCAACGGTAGAGACGACGAGCTTAGGCGTGCCTCGAGCGAGAGGGACTCGAGGTGGTGGTGCGCAGTTGGTGGAAGAGACCGGCGATTGGCGCGTTCGGGCGAGCGCAGCGGCATCGGCACGTTTGAGCTCGATGATGACCCTGGTCGTGACAAACTAACCTGCTGCTGCAGCTGGCGTTGTTTCTGCCTCTGTTTCGGGGACCGGTGGGCCGGCTTTTCACCAGCAGACGATCGTATTATGTCGGGGGCGCCCGGATGTGGTCGTCCTGCCCCGATCGCTCCAGCAGCAGCAGCGCCGCCTGCACTTCCTGCACCACCACCGCCGTCCTTTGCACGCCTTGGTTTCGTCGACCCGGACGGGACGCCCTGTGACCGGGTAGGTTTCGCAGTAGTTCGCGGCGGCTCCTCCGTGTCCGAGGTGGCCGAGCCAGCAGAAAGAGCCGTATCGCCAGGTGGGGCGGGTTTTCGGGCCTGCGCAACGGCCATGGGCCCGGCCCATTGTGGCAGCAAGGGCAAGCCGACGCTGGCGAGCACAAAGCTGGCCAAGACGGTCACGGGCAAGACGTTCTCGGTAATCTTGTCGCGGCGAGCGGCCTCCGGCAGACCAAATACAATGTTTTGGACTTTGTTGTAGACACGGCGGCAGGTTTGGAAGGCATCGGTCTGCGGGTTTGACGACAGGTCGTGGAGGTAGGTTTGAAAGAGCCAGAAGGTCTGAAGACGTTAGAAAATCATAGGAACCCCAAGAAAAAAAACACACAGGTGTTCCAAAGTGCGGTATATATACCAGCAAAGCAGCGGTGACGGACTCCTCGCAGAGATCGAGAAGGAATTCCTCCAACGCCATGGATTCATTGTTGACGCTGATGATGAGGTGGCAGAGCTGAGGGAGAAAGAACTCAATGTCCTCGTAGGGGAACTGGCGCAACTTGTTGCAGAGAACGTAGTGGATGCCCACATGGTCGGCGTAGCGGCTGGAAGGGAAAACGAAGCAAAGGTTAGCGAGAAAAAAAACATGCGCGGAAGGGGCCACGTTGCAGACCGCACGCACGAGAGGTAGGAGACCGAAAGAAAAGGATCCGAGTTGAAGACGTCGCTGTCGAGAAAGCGTCGCAGCAAATCCCACGACATTTGAAGGAGCTCGTCGAAAGAAAAAGAAGGGCGAATAAAATACAGAAATATTCGGAGAGACGGCGGGGGGAGAGGACGATTCCGGGTGTACACACACGAAACGTCACCGCAGCGCCAACAGCAGAGGATGTAGTCGAGTGCCTGGTGGCTATGTCGACGGAGGCAACAAGCAAATTTGGTTTCGGCATCCAAACGGCCAAAGCTGTTGTCCTCTTGTTCGTGCGGCTTGTCCGTCTACTGCCGAAGCGCCGAAAAACACAAAATACAGAGGAGAGCAAGTCGCGACGAGCGAGACATCTGTGGATGGACGGCCGACGGAAGGATGAAAGGCAAAGAACAGAACGAAGCCGTAGGGTGTCGCAAGGAGATGTGTTTTACCACGCGCGGGAAGCAAAGAGAGGGAAGACAGAATTCCAGGAACACGACCCGTCGTCGATGTAGATCGAGGTTCGTCGTTTCGGAGGCCGGAGCGCGGGCCGGTGAGGGGGGGAAAGAGGACGGGGCGGTAAAATGCCGGAACGAAGAAGAAAAAGCCAATGACAGCCGCGAGACAGTCAAAGGGGGTTCGGAGCTGGTGGTGATGCGCGTTCGCGGTTGGAGGGTGTTCGCGAGGAAGACGAAACAAAAACTAGACGAGCGCGGAGGTTGCGGAAGAAACGGAAAACAATGGGGGCATCAAAGCTAAACGGAGCTTTGAAATGCGAGGAAGGGGGGACCCGTGGACGGGAAGGAGCGAATGGGGTGTGTGAGCGAGTTATTATTATTTTTTTTTTTGGTCCACGTTATGTCGTGAGCAGGAAGGTGCTTGGCCGTTTTGTTCGGACAAGAGGTTGAAGGAGAGCAAAGAACACATAATACGGAGAGTCAAGTCGTTCCGTTACGTCCCCTTATTAACGGTGGAATTGAGGTCAATAGGTCAATTCGCCATATTGGTGGGGTGGGCGCGGTACATTGGAACGTGGCGCCAGAGTGGCACCGATTGGTAAGACGGGAGATCACACAGAAACGGACTGTTGTGTCCGTTTTCCGACGAAGCTCTACCGTTTCGATTTTAAGCTTTTGCGATTAAGTGCGTCCATCGAGCATCAAGAAAGACCATTCGTCTCCAGATGATGCTAAATCAAGAAATAAAACAAAAAAAACAAGCTGATATCCAACTTCAAGTCGGACTGGCCAATGGCACACATAGTCCCAGAAAAAATGAAAAAAATGAAAAAATGAAGCAACAGGAAATATGCTACGGTGTATCAAGATGCACAAATCGGCGGGCAGCGGACCCGAGACGTCAACCAAAAGCTTCCTCGAGTAAGAACAAGAACATCGCCGGCCGATTTTATACTTTTGGGGTGTCCTATCGCCAATGAGAAGCCTCCTTTCCAGTACGACGCGCTATAGAACCGCCCAAACCACCCCCTCCATCTAACCTTTTCGTACCCAAAATGAAGCATACGGTTTGAGAAAACCCCCAGAAACAAAAAAAAAGTGACCCGAAACAAAAACCCTCCGGTAGATAAGGCAAGGTAAGATCCAGTTCTTTCGCTTTCTTTTCTCGCCTAAGAAAAAACCGCACCAAGCCGCCCCTTCCCCCTCCCCTTCCCACTTCCACGCCATTCTCCCTTCCGCCCCTGCCCCCTACGTCTTCTTTTTGCGCCCCGGCCGACCGCGCTTCTTTGGCGGCTCGTCGTCGGTGTCGCTCTCGAACTTCATCTTAAGGCCCCCTCCACCGCCATTGCTGTCCGTACCGCCACCGGCACCGGCACCGGCACCGGCGGCAGCCCCACTGCTGTTGCGCCCGCCCCCGCGACCGTGCTTCTCCTCCGGATCCACCTTTTTGACAATGTCGCGCAAGAAATCCCACTGGTCGTCCGCCTCCACGACCTGCTTGAGCATCTGGGCGGTCACGCGCTTTTGGTTTTTGCCGCGCGCAACCTCGGCGCTCTTCGAGACGAGCTCCACCATAAAAAGCTCCAGTGCCTTGCCAACGGCGATGGGTGTCTGCTGCGAAACCTTGCCCACTTCCTCGTCGGCCTGCATGATGCGCTTGATCCGCGCGGTGGGGAATTTGGTCCGGACGGGTGACGGCGCAATCGTGTAGGCGCTGCTGCCGTTGCCGCTGTTGCCAGTAGCAGCAGCCGCGGCGGCAGTCGCTGCGGCCGCTGCTGCTGATCTGCGCGGCGGCATCACAGACGTTGTGCTGCCCGGTTCGGACTTCGGGGTCGGGGACGTGGGCTGCTGTTGCTGTTGCTGCTGTTGGTATTGATGTTGCGGCTGTGATTGTGGTTGTGGTTGTGGTTGTGTCTGCGGTTGCGGTTGCGATTGTGGTTGTGGTTGGGTTAGTGACGATTGAGGGTGTTGAAATTGCTGCTGACCTGGCGATAGCGCCTGGTAGGAGGAGCCAGGGGGGTAGACGCCGGGCTGCTGGTAGCCCTGAGGCACTTCGTATTGCTGATACTGGGGTACGCTGTAGCCCGGAAAATATGGCTGCTGCTGCTGTCGTGGTGATAAGGCTTGCGCCGCGCCTGGCGGGACGTAGAACGATTGGACTGCCTGGGGTGTCGGTGATAATTGTTGTTGTTGTTGCGGCGGCGGCGGTGGTTGGTGGTGGTGCTGCTGCTGATGCGGCGGTGACTGGAGGTACGCCGGTTGGCTGAGAGCGTGGCTGTGGGGCTGTTGCGGTTGTGCGGTGGAGTAGTGTTGTGGAGGAAGCTGATAATACGCTTGCTGCGGCGGTTGCAACTGATGCTGCTGTAGCTGCTGGTGCTGCTGCCCGAATTGCTGCTGATACGGCGCAGGCGGTGGTTGTGTATATTGCGGATACGGTGGAAAGGCTTGGGGTTGTTGCTGATGTGGCTGCGGCTGCGGCTGTGGCGGCTGCCGCTGCTGCTGCTGGACAGGCGCCGGTGCTGAGAAAAAGGAAGAGAGATCGGGCGACTTGGGGGCGTAGCTCCCTTCGCCAGACATGGCTTGGTTGTGACTACTTATAATTTTTTTTGTCTGGCTGGTGCAACAAATGACGGGGACAAAAAAAAGACAAGAGTCAGGCGTGGTGAAGCGTGGCTCCTGTGCCGCTTTTGGCCTGCCCTAGCCTTTGTTGCGGCGACCGATTCGATTCGGGGCTGTTTCCGGCGAGAGATGAATGGAAAGAGACAGGGCGTTGGTACGCGACCACGCAACTACGCCGCTAACCCTCAAACCGGTGCCCTCGTTTGGCAACGTCTTGCGCTTTGTCTTCGCGAACCAAAAGGAGTTGTCGTTTCGTCGAGCGCGATTCGTCCGCACAAAAAAAATCGAAAGAGAAGCGGACCCCCAACAGGCGCAGCGCACGAAGTCAAAAGAGAAACAAAAAGGGAACAAAAAAAATAAATAAGGGCAAGGCTGCGTAGGACGAAGGCTGCACGGGACGTCGAGCAGCGCGCGCCGCCTGTGTTAGTTGAGGGCAAAAGGCAGCAGCTGCACAGCCACCCAAGGGTCGCGATAATGCGCAAAAACGAGCAAATCGATGCGGAAACTGATACGTGCATATGTACACGGGGGACAATCTGTTTTTGTTCCTCGAGCGATCGCGTGTATGCTATGACGCACTTGATGAGTAAGCAGATAGTGAGGGAAGAGGAGCAAACCAATATCGAGCCTCGAGGGAAAAAGTACGGGAAAACGTCGAAGACAGAAGGAACGAGGATTTAGACAATATAACAAGGTGACGAGGGCAGGTGCGATGGGGAAAAAAAAGGCTGTGATTGGCGTGAATATAGAGGGGCAGCCTTGGGGAAAGAGCTATGGGGAGCTATCGCCGTCAAGCTTATTTTGGGCCCTTTTCTCTTTTTCCCTTTAGTTTTTTTTAATTTTCCGCGTCGCCACCCATTCTCAGAAACAGCGGATTTTCGTCGTGGGACATTGCGTTCGTTTATATGCGCGACCGTGGCACACCATTGTAGCGCACGCCGTTGTAATGCGACCCAGCGGTACGCAAAAGAACTCGGCTGCCCCATAGGGGCGCCTGTCTTAACAGGTGGCGGGGCCGAGGGGTAGCGGAATGCTTCGGCCTGATTGGACGGACATGAGTTTGCGGCATACACCCTCCCCCTTCGCTCCTTCCTCTTTCTTGGTTTCAGCCCCAACTAACGATCGCCCCTTCCCCCACTAACCGGCCCAGTCGACAGTACACAATGTAACAACGTATTACGAGCACAGCAGCATTTTTATTGCGGTGGGACGGGCGGGCCCTCGTCGTAATGCTGGTAAAGAACACAAAGCAACACAGAAAAATGTGACACGCGCATGCCAGAGAAAAAGGAAAAAAAGAAAACACCCAAAAAAAAAGAAAAACCCTAACGTCCATCAAAATGTGAACTCTCAAATGCAGTTTTCATCAGCGGCAACGACCAGGTCACGAATGTTTTGTCGAATCAGTCCCTTTTTCGAATTCCTTTCGCGCACGAGAAACAGACTCCCCCAGCCGTCGTCGAGGGGATCTGCACCGCGTCATTCGAAGACGTCGGAATGTCTCCCCCGGTGTCGAAAAATTTTCTGACAATTCTTTGGACGCTGCCGCGGCTGTGGAGCCGTGCTATTGGAAACGAGCCCCTGCAGATGGCGGTGACAACATAGGAGGCTCGCGTTGATGAAGAGACGACGTCAATCACCGGAGACACCTGCGAAGCGTTCGTCCTTTCGTTCGTATGTGGTAGTGACAGGACGCTGCGCATACGTCTTTGGTTTGGGCAAGGCCGGCAGAGCATCGTCAATAGCGAGGAAACCAATGCGGTGATTTGATGGTCGCATACGCCAATGGTCCGTGTTGACTTATCCCTGTGCTAGGCAAGCCCAGCCTTTTAATTATGTGTCGGCATCAGCAACTTACCCAGAGCGAATCTACGAAGGAAGAAACGACACATCCCATGCCGTGATGCGCATGCAACGGCACTGATACACACGAAATATCCCACGAACGTGGCAGTGCTTTCCAGGGAACGTTGGCCGAGGTGGTTTCGTTCGCCGAACAGGACGGCAACTACGAAGACGAGCAGTTGGCCGGAATTGTTCTCGAGGGCCGTTGAACGCAAGTGCTTTATTCCCTGCCTACGGATGGAGCATATATCCTTATACTGTCGGATGCTTTGCCTATACGCAACGGGCGAGTAGCCCAGAGTCCGATGTGAAAGCCAAAGCCAGCGCTTGGCTGAAGAGCGCGCTGCTCTCTCGGGTATATTGGTGGAAAAGGCCGGAACGGAGGAGCCCTTTGTTTTGTGCAAGAAGAAAGAAGGGCCGCTATGATGAGCAAAGAGCAATATCCTTCGCCCGAGACGCAATTTAAACAACCTTGCACGGATCTGGAGGAAACCGAGCTGTTCAACAGCTAAGGTATCACCGCCGTGCGGGTGCGTCGGTGACGGCCCTTTTAAATACTTGATCTAATCTGAGCGGCCGTCTTCTTGTTATAGCAAAACCGCATGGCATATTTTTATTTTATTTTCTACCTATTATGCTCTGCCTCATGGTTCTGCACAAACATTACAGTTTGGTTGGGTCCACCAGAAGGATATTATCCTGGTGACGGTTGCCCTTATTTTTTGCTCTTCGTCCTCTTTCGTATCCTCACGGTTGCATTTTACTAGACCATATAGCACTGCACATTGTCTGAAATAAAAAGAAATATTCGTAACGCGATAGGCAAACAAAGTCATACCAAAAGACCCTTCTCAATCTTCCAACGCGCAAATTACTTCGTGAGCTTCCATGGTACATGCCAAAATAAACATCTCATGACGCCTCACGCTTAAATTCTGGGGGTAATGGTACAAGATCGTTGAATGGCTCGTGTTTCAACATGCGATTTCCTGTCTGCTCTTCCATACTTAGTTTACACACAACGGGATGCGCATTTTCATACTCAAAACAATCCCAGTAAAAGAGGAAGGGGCGGCTAGCGCTGTGATCATCACCCTATCATGACACAACCCCTAGACGCGTCAGCCGCTCCGTCATTGCCTCCATCATGGCCTCCTCGCGCTCCAGCTGCTCTGTCACCTGCGCCATCTTCGCCTTGCGCACATCTGCTGGTACGCGGCGCCCAAGACGTGGCGCACCGCCCGCGGTAATAGACGACGGCGACGGCGATCGTGTGTCGCTGCTCCTGCGACTCCGATCTGGGACGGTTACGAGCGATAATGTAGACGACTTGATGTCCTCGTCTTCGCTCGCTGCTGCCGGGGACCCCTGCCGATCCGATTGCAGTCGTTGCCGCTGTGAGGGCAGCTGCCCAAGCCCCTCGGCCTGTTCAGATAGGTTGGCCCACAAAGCCTTGATCTGCTTCACGCGCAGGCCGATATCGCGGGTGGCGTTGGCGCTGGAAGCGGCCTTTGCGGACAGGGACGCCGCCGCCGCTGTTTGAGACTTTTCGTCAGCCTTGTCAAGCTGCGCCGCGAGGGCCTGCACCTCCTGCACCCATCGCCGCTCCTTGTCGCTCAGCGGGCGCGTAGACGCGCGGTGGACAGTGCGCCGCAGCCGCTCCATGCGCGCGCTCAAATCGGCGTGCCGCGTCTGTGCCTGCCGCAGCCGCTGGCGGAGCCGTATGTCGTCGGTCACGGGCCCCTCGATTTGGTCGTCGTCCGCCGCCGCCACCGCTACCGCCCCATCGTCAGTGCCACCGATCATATCGATGCGCCGCTTGAGAGACGCGGCTGACTCGACTTGTTCACGCAGATAGTTGGGCAACTCTTCCAGCTGGGTGAACATCTGCGCGGCCGCCTGGTTCAGCCGGCCGCTTTCCTTGCCCACCAGCTTGTGCGCGTTCGTAAAGATGGCCAGCGTTGCCGGTGAGAGCCGCACCTCCTGGTGCTGTAGCATCTGGTACCGGCTCGAAAACAGCATGTTCTGGGCCTGCGCGAGCGACAACGGAGCCGTCAATTCTGGTGGCATTTCAAAGGCCGGCCGGGCTTTCCATAGATCCAGCGCCAGTACCGCCTCGTCCTTGGCTGCCTCTGCGGTAGAACGGCCCATCGCTGCCGTTGTGGAAGAGTGAAGCGACGGATCCAGAACGGTGGTGCTGCCGCGTAGCCCAAGTTCCTCGCCTTCGGGCGCGTCGAAGGATATAGCGATGGGGGCATATTCCGTCGCGGACAACAGGAAGCAGCCCAGATCTGGATCCCGCAACACGACGCACGTAGCCAGCACATCGTTGCGCGTGTGGTAGTGGACACGCTGGCGCAGCGTGTTCTCGCCCGTCACAAGCTGGCGCACACGAAAATCGGCCCCCACTTCGGTGTCGTCATGCAGCTCCTGCTCAAGTCGAAACACCCATGCGGACAACGAGATGTGCGTGATGCCAGCCGGGTGCGTGACAAAAAAAGAATACCGCGACGTTACATCGGGGCTGAAGGTGCACCACCCGTTTGAGCGCGTCTCAGCATCACGGACGACGTCTACAATCTGGAAAGTCAGCAGGGGCCGTGCCAACGACTGGTCTGCGTCCAACGGGGCCTCCGCCGTAGGCACTCGGCCATTCAAGGCGAGGCTGCTTGAATTTCTTTTGTGGGCATGACGTGTCCTCTGTGGCAGCCATTGCGCTTCGACGCCTACAAGGTCCAAGCAGATGTGTAGTTTGCCGCTGACCGTAATCAAGCAAATCACAGGCAGCGATAGGCCCTCCTTATCCGCATCATCGATGAGATCCTGAAAAGCGCGCTCCTCGTCTCCAAAATCGTCGTCGTCGTTGTCATCGACGCCATTCCTAAGCAGCGCCATGTCAACCTTTTCGCCAATGACGAAAATGTCGGACAGCGTCCTGTCATCATCGTCGACGTAAGTCAACCCATCGTCCAGGTCGACTTCAAGAGGGCCTTGCAACCTCGGCACAATACCGGGGTGGGAAGGTCGAACGTAGATTTCTGTGGGAACCTCGTCGTTCCCCAAATCGGCAGCAAGTGTGGGTTCCTGGTTGTCAAGCTGCGACATCCAGTCAAGCTGCTGTCGGGCCAGCTGCTTCGCGCGAGGCGTCGCATCGGGATCGTCCTCGACCGCGGCCAGATTGGAAATGATGGCGACCGAGAGCGAGGGAATCAGGGCCAGCGGCGTCGCGAAGCGCTTCGGTAGCAGGGGGCACAAGGCATAGACGTCGCCGCCTAGCATAGCGAGGTACAGGGTCATCGAGTGCCAGCCGCCAGAACTGCGCGGGCCAAAGCACGCCGCCGCGACTTCCATGTCGAAGAGATCAGGAGAATAGCTCGTGTTGGTATTGACCGACGCGCCAAAGTCCTCGTCAAGCCACGTGCCATCAGCAAGCTTTTTGACGTCGATCGAGAGAGACGGCGCATCAAACGACCAGCGGTCGACGGGCGAAATCTCCCACAGGCGCACGACAGCGTCGGAGGTGATCGTGACGAGCGCGGAGCCATTAACCCCAAGCGGATGCCACAGCGCCGAAACCAAGGGTTGCCGCGTGGTGACGTGCGTCGTAGGTCCGATGGTGAAATACCTGGCCTTGAGAGGAACAATGGGGTCCTCTGCGGCCACCAGATGCGAGGAGTCGGGCAACACGCAAATGTGAATGGTGTGTGTCGTCAGGATGGCCATGTAGTTGGACTGTGGCGAGATGACGAGCTGCCGGATGTCGCTAGCCACAGGCGGTTTCAGAGTCTAGGAAAACAAAGTTCATTAGCAATGGACATACGCCATGTATTTCGACGTGACTCACGAGCAAAACAACTTTACGTACTCGGTAGACAGACTTCGTTTGGAAGGTCTGGCCGACGCTGCTGCTGTGGCTATCGTGGGTCGCCTCCCACGCGTTCTTCATCGTGACCAGGTCGGTCCACCGGATTTCTTTCCCGTTGGCAACGAAGATCTCGGTTCCACGCCGTGCAATAGTCCTCCGTGGACCACGTGGAGGCGAAGCCTGTTTTTTGAGGCTCGCGTAGAGGGGGTGATTGGGGCCGACGTTTGGGACGGAAAACGTAGGGGGCTTGGCGCTCGACGCTGATGCCGAGAAGACGCCGCGGCCATCAGGAGATTCCGCTGAAAGCCATGCCGGCGTGAAGGCTTTTACCTTGAGCATGGTGATAGAGCGTGCTAGAAGACAAAAAAGCTAACAAATGATCTAAGTGAGCAAGAGGAGAGGAAAAAGGCAGAACTATGCCGCCCTTTTTTTCGGCCCTCAAGAGCAACGAAGGTCACCAGGAAATAGACACTGAAGAATGCATTTGAAAAAAATGAAGAGAGAATTTGAAAAAAAAAATAAAAACAATAGATGTCGCTGGCAAGGATTTGGGTAGTGGCTTGATTAACAGTGTACACTCGGGACTGGGAAGAAACAAGGTTGAAAACAAAGCGCTGGTATTTTAACGTTTAGTTTGCCTGTCGTTTGCGATCGCGTCGCTCCAGCAGCTAAAAAAAAAAGAAAGAGGCGCGGCGTGGTTGTACTGTGGCTCAAGCTATCCACCAGCCACACAGATGTGGGTTTGATCTGCGCGACCGCTAAGAAACGTCTATGAACGGTTTGTTCAACTAGAAACGGCTATCAAGACAAAAAGAGCACGGCTTTTACAGGGCCTTCGCTGAAGCCTCAAAAACGGCATACACAAACACAGGCTCCACCGAACAAGTCACTGGCAACAAAATGGCCGCTACACAAGATCTTCGCTCGACAGTCGACCGGCTCGACCGGCCAAGTGCGTACTTCAACAGCAAGGTGAGTTTTCGCATCGTCCCGTTGATTCGCGCTTCCCGCGCTCCTCTACCTCCCTTTTTGGACCCGGCATTGGCTCATTTTGAGACGGTACAGAAACGCCGACGCGACGGTCGTCATCCCCGTGATGGCGACGAGGAGACGAACGAGCCAAGCGAAGACCCGCTCCGGCATGCGACCACGCTGTACGTCGGCAACCTGTAAGTCGACCGTTCTCCCTTATTTACGTGTACGGGCTTTGCGCCATCAGAAAGACGAACCTAACGGGTGCAACGCACTAGCTCTTTCTATACCACCGAAGAACAGGTTTACGAGCTCTTCGCCATGTGTGGCGAGATCAAGCGCCTAATCATGGGCCTCGACCGCTTCAACAAGACCCCGTGCGGCTTCTGCTTCGTCGAGTACTACACGCACCAGGATGCACTCGACTGCATGAAGTACATCGGCGGCACCAAGCTCGACGAGCGCATCATCCGCACGGACTTGGACCCGGGATTCGAGGAGGGCCGCCAGTACGGCCGTGGCCGGTCGGGCGGCCAAGTCCGCGACGAGTACCGCGACGACTACGACGAGGGCCGCGGTGGGCTGGGGCGGGCGCTGCTGCAGGAGCAAGAACTCGAGCGCGACCGGGAACGGGATCGGGAACGGGAACAGCGTGGCCGGCACCCGCGCAACCGCGAGCGGGGTGGGCGCGACTTCCGGGAGCGCGACCGGGCACGGCAGGGTGGCAGTGTAGACGGCAGGGTGAAGGACGACCACGACGACATACGGTGAAGCTGCTGCAAGATCTCTAGCGGAGGAATGTTGCGCAGGTAAGCAAGGAACTCGAATCTTGGGACGCGAGATTAAAGCGATTGAAAGCGAGGAAATTTTTCAGGGCGTTCTTTGTACATTATAGGGTCATGCGTTTCCGTTGTTTTCAAAGTCTCAGGTTTTTTGTCACAACCAAAGGCCGGCAATCAGGTTTCGTTCGGTCTCGTTGCTTATTGCTTACTTTTCCCTTTGTATTTCTATGCACAATCTGTGTTCAAATACTGTACAGAAGCCCATCCAAGCCTGATATAACAGAAGTCCTGATAATAACTCCTCGAGACAAAAAAAACATCGCCGTCTTCCGCCGTCCGTATATACCGTCGTCAATAACCGGGAGGGTTGATTCTCTGTGAGACCCGTGTCCATTTCGGCAGTCCTGACAGAGATTGTCAGCAGATGAGCTAGTTTTGCATAAAAGATGGCATGGGCCGCATTTCCTGAAGGCAACGTACTGTGGATGCCCTTCCGGTACCGCTTCGCCTTGCGGTCGAAGAGCGTGTACTTGTCGCGCGGCAGCATCTCGGGCTCGGTCGGCATTTCGTCCTTCCACCGCTCCAGCGCGCGGATGGTCGTGCCCTGTTTAGCGAGGGCGGCGTCGAGTGTCTCAATCACGGAATCCACGGCCCGGAGGCGCTTGCGATGTCGGTATTTCTGGAACCGGGAGAGGCGCCATGGAATTTTCCTGGACGACAAAAACACGTCAGTTCGGAGTCGGGGCAAAGGAGATTGATTGGGGTTCTTCGCGGTTGCTTCCGGGGGAAAAAAGCCTACCATAACAGACCACCGCTCAGCGGGTTGGTCACACGAAAAGGACCAAGACCAAACATGGCGATGTGCGGTGCGGCGAATGCGTTGGCCTTTGCGGAAGAAGAGAGACGAAACTCCTCTCGATTTTTGAAGCACCAGATTTTGGTCCAAATCGCAAAAGAATACCTGATTCTGGCCAATCACGTTGCGCTGTGGGTCAAGCCCGCCGATATATGTACTTTCACAGCCGTGTCCTTGGCTTCGATATCCAGAGAAAACGAACTGCAAAGTTTTGCATAGCACTTCTATGGATATAAAAAAGTATTCAATAGAATTGAGAAATAACCAAAAAAAATTACCTTCCCAAACAAATCAAATTGTAACGGGCAAACACAGAAGGAAAAAAAATAAAACGTATCAGTCAGCTGTGACAGTCGCACGTGACATTCATGGAAAGTTGAGTCGCAACGATGCTCCACATCGACAAGCTCTCGGCGGGCAATAAAGAGAACTCAAGTTGACAGCAGGAGACGGCGACAGGCGGCAACGCCCAACAGCGATATTTCAGCGAGCTTTTGAATCGATTACGTTTACATGACAAGGAACAGTCGATGCTATCTGTGACTGACCAAGAGAGGAACCCCGGCGCGCGGATTAAATCGCCCCCCCCCAACAGGGGCGCCTCCATTTAGGAGAGCAGTTCCCAAAACTCCCCAAACAACTTTTACTTACGGCTCTCTCGGTCTTCGCAACCCACCATGTCCTACTACTTTGCTATCGTCGGCACGCAGGACAACCCGCTCTTCGAGTACGAGTTTGGCACGTCCAAGCAAGGCGGGGACGGCCAGGCGCGCTTTTCCGACCAGGCGCGGCCCTTGAACCAGTTTGTCCTGCATAGCAGCCTGGATGTCGTCGAGGAGGTGCAGTGGGGGAACGGACAGATGTGAGTTATATTCATCTTCTACTTTTTGATTTCAATTCTATGCCCGTCCAAACTCCCGTCTCACACAGCTAGGTACCTCAAGTGCGTCGACCGGTTTTTTCAAAACTACGTATCGTGCTTCGTCACGGGCTCAAACGCCAAGTTTCTGCTCCTGCACCAGCCCACCACCGCCGCCAACGCCTACATGCCCGGCCTGAGCAACACGGCCGGCGGCATGGGCAGTGCATCGTCTTCGTCGAGCGCGGCCTCGTCCTCGCGCGCGTCCACCGCCGTTGGCGCCAACCCCACGAGCGCCGCCACAGAAGAGGCCATCAAGAACTTTTTTGTCGAGGTGTACGAGAACTGGGTCAAGACCGCAATGAGCCCTTTCTACAAAACCAACATGGAAATACGCAGTCCCGTGTTCCGTGCCAGAGTAGCCGCAGCCGGCAAGAAGTACTTATAGAATCAGGGGTTCGGAAGTCACCAAAACAAAGGCACATTCATCACGATAACGAGAATAGCAGCTGAGATGCCAACATGAAGTGTAATCATTTCTCTTGTTTGCTTTATTCATTGTGCGGACCAACCACGCCACAGCCAAAATTCCTTATGGCAGTTTCTTTGCGCGTCGGCTCCATACACGTAGTAGATAAACCGGTAAAACGCCCATTCCTAACGCCATCGGTGTACATCACCGACATAAACCCTAATTCAAGTAACAGAAATACACCGTTGAAAACATAAGAATCCAAGCGCCATCCGTCATCCCAACCAGCAGACCGGTTCTTCGTTTAACCACCGAAACCGTACAGGGTACGGCCCTGGCGCTTCAGGGCGTAGACAACGTCGAGCGACGTGACTGTCTTGCGCTTGGCGTGCTCAGTGTAGGTGACGGCGTCGCGGATGACACCCTCAAGGAAGGACTTGAGAACGCCACGGGTCTCCTCGTAGATCACTGAAAAGGTTAGAGCCATGCACAATGAACAAAAGGACAAGATAAATTGGCGAAGACATACTAGCAGAGATACGCTTGACACCGCCACGACGGGCCAAACGACGGATAGCGGGCTTGGTGATACCCTGGATGTTGTCGCGAAGAATCTTCCGGTGGCGCTTGGCACCGCCCTTGCCCAGGCCCTTGCCGCCCTTGCCGCCTGTGACAGTCAGTATAAAGAACGCGACGAAAAATTTACACCTAATCCCACGCCTAGACGATGTCCGAAGTCATGAGAAGCCAGCTCAATGTTGATTGGCGTTGCCTCATGGCCAAAGCGCGACGGGAACCAAAAGCGAAGAAAAAAAATACTTACGTCCAGTCATCTTGATAGAAAAGTGAAGGGGTTTTGATGATGTTGGGTATAAAAAGTTTGATGAGTTATGACTGCGATGACGCGATGAACAAATGTTGATGGTGAAAATGGATGGATAAAAGAAAAGAAGAGAAAGAGAAAAGAGGGGGGGAACTAAAAACGCGAGAAGAAATGGGAAACGGGAGAATAAAAGGGAACGGTAAGACCACTGGCAAAAAGAGACAGGGGCGAAATCAACCCAAAGAAACTACGGAGTAATAATACAACAAAAAGCGAAAAGAAAAACGGCTACTGGGCCAGGAAACAGCCTTTCGTTTCTTGGGCTGATCAGGGCCGGGAAAGAGAGAGAAAATGGGAGACAGGAAGGACCAAGAAGACGGCGCTAGTCCTGTTCGGGAGGGTGGCCTTCCAACTTGCGTATTTTTATGATTCGCGGGTCGTTGTTTCTTCTGGCCCTTCCGTTTCTACCACAATTCGTGTTTGTTGTTCTTTCCCTGGGCGGTTGCTGATTGCGCACCGCCGGGTGGGGTCTGCAGATTACGTCTTTCCTTATGCGGATGACATGGCCCCAGTGTATTTTTCTCAGTCCCGGCAGCTTCCACTTCCCAGGAAGGCCAGCACGTGGTCCGAGCTTCATATTTTCTGTTTTTTATTGGTATGCTTGATTTTTCTGACCAATTAAAAAAATCGTACAGAGCAGGGTGGTTAAACGGCAACAGGCCGCGCCGTGTGGCCCTTTCCAGATATGCAGGTGCGAGGCGCGTTCCCCCGTTTTGCGCCTTGTTTTGGCAGCGGCTCGACTTGATTCGTCCGTTTCACACCACACAGCAAATAAGCTCCATCGAGCACGTGGTACCACTGCTCACGACAAGCCAGCTCCATGATGACGATTGCCACGATCCCGGGCCGCACACACAACGGATTCAAAGTGTCCTCTTTTTGGCCATAACGATATATTACTGGTTCATTAGGTTTCTTATGCATGGTGTCCGTCACCGTCGTATCGTGCTCCGTAGGTACTTTGTACAAAAACAAGGTAACGACGGAACCGCCCATGAAGAGAAGACGATGCTGTCTTCGTCCATTTCATCAATACCCTCGCCAATACCCGAAATTGTCCACACGAGCATTCCCACGTCCACAAGCCCGCAAAGTCCCTCTCTACCGTGTGCCACCTATGTTCGTGCGCTTGTTTCAGAACGCCAAATCCCCTATGCTATTTTGGGCAGGAAACGATGTCTGCCTCGTACTTGGAAGCAGTGGCAGCACTGGCACTCGCACTCGCACTCGCAACCGTCGACACTGGTCTTGTTAAAAAAATAAAAGAAACACCCGGCGAGACGATCATTGAAAAGAGAAACTCCCGCCATGCCAAAAGAAACACTGCATTACCCTCCCCGACTACTATTCCCCCCCCCCTGATTTGAACCGTATCATGCAACCATGTAGTCTTCAAGACCGTCCTCGTCGTCTTCCAAGCTTCCTATCGCTTGTTTAATTTTTTGACTAGCCTGGGAATTTGTCAGCTTCGTTTGGGAGACGGTAAAATAAGGTTGGTGTAAAAAATAAATAGGCCGACGGGTATGCAACATACTTTGGGGTCTAGGCTCAGCGCAATCGTGAAGTGGCGCACCGCCGCGCTCTTGTCGTTGAGCGTCTTGTAGAGCTTCCCCAGCAAGAAATGCACCGCCGCCTCGTCCGGCGCCAGGTCTTTGAGAATCATCAGCTCCTGCTGCGCCGCGGGCAACTGCCCCAGCGCCAGCAGCGCGCGCGCCTTGCGGAACCGCGTCTGCGCCGCCCGCGGCGCCAGGTCGGTCGCCTTGCTGAAGTACTGCAGCGCGGCGACAAGCTGCTTCTGCCGCTCGAGCACTTTGCCCAGACAGCAGACCAGCACCGCATTTGTCGGGTGCAGGGCCGCCGCCGTGTGGTAGTGCGCGTACGCCTTGTCAAAGTTGCCGAGCTTCTCGTACACACGGCCGAGGCCGTAGTAGGCGTTGTAGTGCCGCCGGTCGGCCGCCACCGCGTGCCGGTATGCCGTCAGCGCCTTCTCGTACTCCTCGTTCAGCACATGTTCGTGGCCCTGCAGCGTGTAGGCGTACGCAAACCGCGGGTCGAGCTGCGTCGCCCGCCGGAAGCACCGCAACGCCTGCTCATGGTCCTGCGCCAGCGACCACGCGTTGCCCAGTGCGCACCACGCCTGCGGCGAGTGCCACGCCGCGTCGACCAGTTCGTGCGCCAAGAAGGACAGGTCTGTTTCGCGCTTCAGGAACCACAAAATCGTCGAGTACACCTCCATGTCGGCGAGCCGCGTCGGGGCCAGCACGCGCACGCGTCGGAAACAAATCTCTGCCTCTGCGTAGGCGGCCAGCTCGTACTGCGCACGGCCCATGAGAGCCTGCACCCACGGCGTCTCAACGTGGGCGCGTGGTAGCGCATTAAGGATCTGCAACGCTTCCGGGCACTGGAACTGGGAAAGAGCCAAATAACCGCCGCCTAGCTTCTTAAGCAGCTCCAAAATCCACCGCAGCGCCTCTTCAATCTTAGCCGTATCGGACTCGCTGGCTGCTTTGGATAGCTGCAGCGAGACGCCCGACGGCGCGGCTGCGGACTGCTGTTGATGCTGTTGCTGGAGCTGTTGTTGTTGCTGCTGTTGCTGTTGCTGCTGTTGTTGGTGCAGTTGCTGTTGTGCGAGGGCCTGCTGCTGGGTAGACGCTGCCGTCGCGGCGGCGGCGGTCGGATCCCGCACGCGGGGGCCTTCCATCGGGTCCACGTCCATGCCGCCATCGTCAACGGGTTTCCGGTTGCCACTAACCACGCGACCCACAGTCGACCCGCTTGAGCCCGGGCGAACGATGCGGGATATTGGCGGCCGGGCCTTTTTCAATTCGCGCGTCGCCGCCGCGCCAATTGTCGCCGCGCCTGAGTTGGTCCTCCCCGCCGAAGCCTTGAACATGTTCAGGCGTGCACTGCGCCGTTGCCCTGGTACGCCCGACTCGTCCTGTTGCGCGCCCGCGGTTTGGCGTGGTGCAACCGGGTGTCCCGACGCTGTGCGTTTCCGTTCGGTTGTCGTAGACGTTGTAGTTGTCGTTGCCACGTTGGACAGGGACGAAGGCGGCGCCGGCCCTGTCGACGCGGTTGCGGGTGCACCGGCTGCTCCGCTGTTCGTGGCGCTTGCCGTTGGTCGCAGCAGGGAGGAAGCATGGTCCGCTGCCGAAAGATCGCCGCTTCCATTGTCCAGAGGTCTGCCTCTTCGTGCTGTGGCGCCCAGCCTATACATAATTTTGGACGGTGCACCCGGATGCGGCAGTTGCGCATCGGCGCTCACTGCGTCAGCAGCAGCCGACGCCGCCGGCACGCCGGCCCGTCTTCGTGCCGGAGCCTGTGGCGGTTCTTGCTGCATGCCAGGCGGTGTGGCCATGCCGTCGGGCGGCGGCTGGCCGCCGCTAAAACCGCCGTTTGCGGCAACCCTCGAACGCGCCGCGAATATTCTTGCCATGAAGTCATTTTCTTCAGACTCGCTAGCATGGTGGCCGCCAGAAAGATTGTTGGCCTGCGAGGCTGTCGCAGAGCGGTGCGGACCCGGTTGTGGTGCCTGTGGTGGTTGTTGCTGTTGGTCGAAGGGGTCGCTCATTTCGTGAAGGCCAGGCGGCCTCGTTGTCGTCGTGGACGAGAAGGCTCCCACCGATCGCTTAGTCGGCAGCGGCTGTGGCTGCTCTGTTAGGTAGCCGGCTGTGTGGTCCGGTGCCTCGCCGGACACCAGATCTTGTTCAAAGCAGCGAACAAGAGAGTCGCTGACCCGAAAGGTGTTGGACACCCGCACACTGAGACCAATGTCACACAGGGCCGTGAACGCATCCCACATCAGCGGGTTTGTGCGCAGTGCGTCCTCGAAGTACGAGGCTGCCTTTTTGCGGTCGTCCATCCCACGGTAAAGTTTTCCGAGCAGGCAGTTGACCGTGGCTGCGTCCGGGTAGATGGCCCGTGTCGTCGCCGTGTGCTTGCCGAGGTTGGACTTGTGCAGCCACAGCCCCTTTGCTTTCTCCAGAGCCGAGGCACCGTCGCGAAAACGCTCCAGAGCCAGGCAACTCTGTGCAAACACATAAGCACAGCCAAGGTGCAAGCCCCGGAAGCCCAGCGGCTTGCTGACTTCGTAGGCGGACCGGTGGTCGCCGAGACGGAAGTGGCTGAGAGCGAGGAGGAAGGTCGACTCATTCGACCGGGCATCGTGGGCCGTCAGCCGTTCTGCAAAGAACAGCGCATTGTCCCACAAGCCGTTGTCGAGATGGTAGTAGACAGCCTGCCGCAAGAGGCTTGTCACGGCAGCACTGTTTGGTGCCATCGTTGCAGTCTGAATCGGAGGCGAGAGGGCTGTGGTTTGCCCAAAAAGCAGAAGAAGAAAAAAAAAGTCGTCGTCTCGGTTCTGGCTACCGGCCTCGTCTGTCCATGAGATTTGTGCTTCGAAGGAAATTTGGCTCGCAGAAGGGACTGATCGTGTTGGTTTCGTCTTCTCGAATGCCGTCTCGAATTCACTCCATGTCCCCCAATCAAGCCGTTCTCAGGTCTTACCGTTCCCTTGACTTGCCACCCAAGTCAACCCAACGCCAAAATATAAACCCCTACAGCCGCGGGCATACAGGAAGCAAAATGCCAACGGAGATAGAGGCTTCAAGGCAACAACCAACACCCTGAAAAAGGTCGATAATGTCGAAAAATGGTCACTGAAATCGAGCGGGATCCGAGACTGCGATTCCGATTCGCAGTCGAGCGTATCGTCGATAAAAAAAAGCCGCCGACGGTCAAGTACAATGCGTAGAGAAACGCATTCCGCAACGAAGATATGGATAAAATAAAGGCAAAGGCAATTCGGTAGAGATCAAACGAGCCACGAGGTACAGTTTTCGGCAGACCCCAGCGTAAAGTAGACGCCGCCGTAACTCTGCCGAAAGACCGTTCGAAAAATACGCTTTGACAAAAAAACCCAGCGCTCGACGTCGTGCTTTTCCTCACAAGCGGCTGCAGTGGCCGTCGTGGTCAAGGCTACGGTGGTTGGTGGCAGTGGTGATGGTCGTGCTGGGGTGGTGGCGGCAACCCTTCGCTCTCGAGCTATTCGTGTGTCTCGCGATGTTGTGAGCGTCCGCCCAGGCTCGCCTCTGATTGGCTATGCGGCTCCCTTAACCTGCGCTGGGCGGCCTACCAGAGGCAACCCCAGCAACCCAACCCCACTCCAGCGCGCCTAGGTGTACGTACCTCTACACACTCAATTTTATGGTATGGTGTTGCTTAATACATTGTACGCAAAAGCTTAACCCGCCCACCTTTAATATACTTCATTTTCTGTTTTCCAGGTTTTATTACCTGCCCTCGTCACTCAACCTCCGTTCATGTGGTGTTCTTCCTTTTCAACTTCTTCGTTCATCTGGCCCTTGCCAGTCTCTGCAACGCCGTCAGAGAAAATTGTATTTATTGATTCGCCAACCGGCGGCCTCAGAAGTCGGAGCGGAATAGCATCAACGCCATCTTTTCCCTTAATTTCTTTTTTTCTTCACCTTTTTTTTCTCGCCAGCATTCCTCACCAACGACTGTCGCCACGGTCTCAGCAGAGCAAACCATAAATTTTCCCTCAACTTCCATCGGAATGGCGCAAAAGGCTAAAAAGGACCGGGCCAAGTCCAATGCGGCCGCTCTCGCCAACCTGCACCTGGGCGCCTTTATCGTGAACGCTACGTTTCTGCTCGCCCACTTCTTCTTTCGGTCCCGGTCGCTTGTCCTCTACCTCGTCCTCTCGCTTCCGAGCTTTTTGTGCGAATTGTTTCTCGAGCGCGCCGGCCGTCCCCGCTACGATTCGGTCACGGGCGCGTTGCGCACATCGGGCGAGGATCTCGGAGCCGCAGGCCTGACCGAGTACCTGTTTGACGTGATTTGGGTTACGTGGGGCACCGCCGTGGCTGTGATCCTGTTCGGCAACAAGCTGTGGTTGCTGTTTGCGGTTGTTCCGGCCTACGGCGCCTACAAGGGCTACGGACTACTGGGCGCGACGCGGCAGATGGCCGCCATGCAGGGTTTAGGTGGCGCCGGCGCCGGCGCCGGCAGTGGTGGTGGTGGTGGTGGTGGTGGTGGTGCGCCTTCACGGCGGCAGCGACGCGCAGCTTAGCTATCCACATTGAGGCCAAATGTTGTTCTTGTTTTCAATCTGCTCTCTTTATCAATTGGGTTTTGGTTCTTCTCCGTGACATGGGAGCGCGGCCGTCCACGCATGCAGCAGCGCCGGTGTGGCGTCGCGGACAAGGACATGAACGTGCTCCAGCTGGCGCACGCTCTGCAGCTGGACCCAATTCTTGAACCACAAAACACGGTCATCGCCGTTTTCCCGGCCGCCTGTGGCGTCGTTCGTCTGGGCTAGGCGGTCGGCAAAGTAGCTCTTCACAAACGCAGCCACCTGGGCACGACTGTCGGGTGTCATGTCGCCCGTCACGGGGTCGGTGGGAATGACGGTGCGGGACCAGACAACGATGTGGGTGATATCCGGGGTGAGGCCGTAGGGCCAGTCGTTGATGAGGACGCGGTAGTCGCTCGGGTCGGCAAAGGGGACCTTCGAGATGGGCTTGTACGGTGGCCGGCCCCAGGCGGCGGGCAGGCGGTGAGCAATGAGGTAGTTGGTGATGGTGCCATAGACAGCCTTCGTGTCAGCGGTCCATTGCATATACCGACGCAAGTCGGACGGCTTCCTTTTGAGGACAGACAGGTTGTTTGTCTCTAAGTAAAAGAGAAGGAAAGTGAGAGAGGGGCGTGTTAGTAGCGAATTCACAATGAGCAAAAGGGAAAACAACATTGGTGTGTGCTGTTGTCTATCTGTGCACAACTTCACCATCCGCATCACCGGCCAATACGTACCGATGATGGTTCTCAAATCTTTCCAGTCATGAAGCACATACTGCTCGTCGGTCTGAGACAGGACCCATCGATCGGTGTCGGTCAGGGGAAAGGGGGCGTCTTCCGGCGTCTGCGTAGCCATTTGTACGATGACGTTTTTGCACCGAATCTCGGATCTCCGAGAGTACAATGTACTTCCCCGGGCCAGTCTGGTCTTCCACAACCCTCACGCCGAAAAAGCAACCCTCGTCAACCCCTTCTCCGAACTTAGTGCTTCGTGGAGCTCAACGTGTCCTTCCGGGGATGTCTGGAGGAGTGGGTCGGTTGGGCAGGCCAACAATAAGCCCAGCAAGCGGGATCGTATTCGTATAAACTTATTTACAGGGCGTAAAGTACTCCAGACTGCTGCAGTCACAAAACCTCCCAACGGCGCCAAACTGAGTCCCCTTTTCCTACTTGCGTGCGGTTGCTTTTCGCCAATGCTCGGCTTTGCTAACTGCTACGGAAGTACGTATACGGTACATATCCCTTTTTCATTACATAAGACAGATTATAGGGGTTTTTATTTTCCGTAGTTGCCTAGAGAGGTAATTACCGGCGCAGCCTTTTGGAAAGTAACAACTCGCCGTAGCAGTTAGCTATCAGCAGGCTCACCGCCCGCCAGTTCTCGGTTGTGTAATGGCAGAAAACTGCCGGGGCCACGGCAGCCGATCAACCCAACCTTCCTACAAACTACCTGGCTTATGCAAATCTGGACCGGACTCCGTCATAAGAGCTAAAAGGAGAGGAAGGAGCACAACCCTTCCGTAAAGAGGAAGCTATCGCCGAAAAAAAGGGAAGAAAATAGCCTAGCCGAACCCTTCTAGCCGACCTACCAAACCTAAACCCATTCTTTTATTTTGAAAAACCCCTCGTCGCATTTCTTTTGTTCTTGGTATTATCCTTTTCTAGATTTCCTATAATTATTGTTTCCCCAAAACTACGGGCTTTTCCGAAGTCAATTGAGCGTTCTCGACCACCCCCCGGGCGCTGAAAAGGAGAAGAAACGAGGGAGATCTTGTTCTCTCCAACCACATTCACCCATCATGGCCGAATCATTCACATCGCGGAAGTACATTGATGGCATCTACATTCCCGCCGCTCTACTCATCTTTGGCACCTTTATCGTCAAGCGGGAGTTTCTGCCGTATGCCGTGGCACTGACCGTCGCCCTCGGGGCGTTGAAATTTTACAACTTCCGTATGACTTTCTTCCCCCCCCCCCCAGCCCGGGAAGGACTCTCGAGTGATGGATGGCCCTCAGAAAACCTAACGTGTGTTGTTTGTGGTACCAGAGCCAAAGAAGGCCCTCCCGGACCCCAACACCTTTGTCGAGTTCGAGCTCAAGGAGAAGACGGTCGTCTCCCACAATGTGGCCATGTACGTACTCTCCTCGTTTTTCTCCTAACTAGGCTTTTGCTTCGCGCTGACCATTTTGTGTGCTCCCAGCTACCGCTTCAAGTTGCCCACCCCGCGCTCCATCCTCGGCCTTCCCATCGGCCAGCACATTTCCATCGGCGCCGATCTCCCCGATCCCACGGGCAAAGTTGTCCCTGTGCTGCGCTCGTACACCCCCATCAGCGGCGACCACCAGCCCGGCTACTTTGATCTGATGATCAAGTCCTACCCCCAGGGCAACATCAGCAAGTACATGGCCACGCTCGCCGTCGGCCAGACCGTCCGCTTCAAGGGCCCTAAGGGCGCCTTTGTCTACACGCCCAACATGGTGCGCCACTTTGGCATGATTGCCGGCGGCACCGGCATCACGCCCATGCTGCAGATCATCCGCGCCATTGTGCGCGGCCGTGCTGCGGGCGACAAGACCCAGGTTGACCTCATCTTCGCAAACGTTACGGCCCAGGATATTCTGCTCAAGGAGGACCTCGACGCGCTCACCAAAGAGGACGCCGGCATCCGCGTGCACTACGTCCTCGACCGGCCACCCGAGGGCTGGACCGGTGGTGTCGGCTACGTGACGGCCGACATGATCACGGTAGGTTTTGCTCGAAGACAACCTTTTGGGGGGTTTTTTCGGTTTTTACTAGGAGCCTTTCGCTAATGAAATTTCAGGAATGGTTACCGAAGCCCGCCCCCGATGCCAAGATTCTTCTCTGCGGTCCGCCTCCCATGATTTCGGGCCTCAAGAAGACCACAGCAGCGCTCGGCTACGAGAAAGCCCGACCGGTCAGCAAGCTTGCCGACCAGGTCTTCGCCTTTTAGAGCCTGGTACATCTTCCTACTCTCGTTCCTCCAACCCTTCTCCACACCCCGAAGCCCCGATGTAAATCCGATTTAAAACCGCCACCAAATACGCGGGCTTTCCCGCTTTTAGACAAGCAGACCCTAAACGTTACAGCGCAGTAGATCGGATCATTCCTACCTAGATACAACCTCAATAGACGAACTTTTTTTTTTCCTGCCAAGAATATACAAGTATCATACGTCTTTCATAAGATGCTTGTCTTCGTGTGAGGAACAATGGTTAGAACCGAACAAGTATGTCCTATTGGGTTTTCTTGGCAGACTTTGCAGCCACCAGAGGAGGCGCCCGGCCATACCCAGTTCGACGGTACACGGACAACAGCTTCCAAAGCACCCAAGAAAACCCGAGGAGTATGGTGACGGACGTGCCTGCATTGACCCACTGTGATTTGGCGGAGTCGAGCACAGGCACGCGGATGAAGTTTATCAAATGATCTCTAGACGCCGCGTGATCCGACGACG
The DNA here is from genome assembly GCA_002778095.1 of Fragosphaeria purpurea. Lineage (NCBI taxonomy): Eukaryota > Fungi > Ascomycota > Sordariomycetes > Ophiostomatales > Ophiostomataceae > Fragosphaeria > Fragosphaeria purpurea. The sequence goes on along the minus strand of PCDL01000021.1, from coordinate 3,440,444 downwards.
GAGACAGTGAAGCGCCCAAACTGGAATCGGGCCGAACATGCCAAAATTCTGTCTCCTCGTCAAAAAGGCCGTCATAACCAAGGTTGGTGCGGTCAAAGGGGTTGGTGGCAAACGAAGTGTCCTCGGCCCCAGCCGGACAAGCCCAAAAGACGACGGGGTACGGGACGTCGACCGACCGGTAACCACCGTCGGCGGGCAGGAGGTAACGAAGGTGGAGTGGAATCTCGGCCGTCCAGGTCGATTGGGACGGCACCAACGCTGGAGCGAGCTCGACGAGAGCTGCTGCGCCCCATGACGGGACGGCGTAGTCGGGCGCCTCCAGGTCGACAGGCTCCGTAATGTGGCGCAGGGCCGTCAGGTTTTTAGATGCCAGGAACAACGGGTCGCCGAGCTGGTACTGGTCGGCGAAGATGTGGCGCGGCAGCGTGAGGTATGTGTGCAATCTGCACGTAGAGGCGGCACCAGAATCGTCGCCACCGCTGCCAGAGCGCGGTGGCGGGCCCGGGGCCAAGCGGAGATGCAAAGTGGGATGCAGGCCGGTCGGCTGCACAAAGGTAGCCGAGAAGGTAGCGGCGCCGTCGGCCGCCTGGCGGTGCCGCGACGGAAACGCAAACATGACCGGCGACAAGTGCTCGTCCTGGCCAAGCACCGCGATATGGCCGGCCATCCCTAGCTCGTGGGGCCCGAGTGTGGGCGGCGCATCGGCTCCCAGGATACCGACTTCAACGCGGACACCAGGCACCGACGCGACCGCCAACGGCCGTTCAGCCAGAGGCCACTGTACCGTTATTTTCAACGTCCCCAGGTCCGGATCGTACGAGAGATCGAGAGCGCGGGCACGGTCCAGCGCGTCGGCCGCGGCAAAGGCACATGCGCTGCCATCGCCTGTAGCACACCACGCGGCCTGTGCATACGCGGCAAAAGCGGAAAGGTTGTGGACGGGGGCGTAGTATTGGAAGGCAGCGGAATGCGGGCGGCGGTTATCGCCCAGGTCGACGAAGGATTTCTTGAAGGCCACAGACACGTCAGCGCCGGTCAACTTCTGTCGTTTCAGCGTGGGAAGGTACTCACGGCTAGAGACTGGCAGTCAAGGTCCTGCTGGCCAAACAAGCGATAAAGCAGAGAACATATGGCATCCCTAACCGTCAGTCTCGCAAGCCACCAAAAAAATACCAAAACATAGAGGCGTTCCTTACTCGTTTGGAACTGCGTTTCGTCTTGACGGCGTGTAAAACACATGCAAGCCTGGCGCAAGCCGCGCAGACAGAGGGCTGACCGGCTCGTCGTCGGCCTTTGCTCCGGCCCAGCGCACGTGCAGCCGTTGGACGTCGTCGCCAAGAAAGGCACGCAACTCAGCCGGCAGTTCGTCCAGCGCAAACGTAACGCGGTCTTCGCGCGCCGCCTGGACGACGGGACCCGTCACAGCCGCGTCGGTTAGGTGCAGCAAAGCTGGGTCGACGGGGCTCTGCGGCCGATGGAAAAAGGTAGTTCGTTGGCGCATCACAATTGGGAAGAGAAAAGGGGGCGGGGACGAAGTTCTGGCCCGAGCAGAGACGATCCGTCTCTTCCTTTTCTCGTTCTTCCGTAGTCCTCCTGTCACACGCGCCCCTTTTCCTCTTTTCTCCAACGCGCCAAACGAGGCCACCGACGCAGAAAGCTTCACCGTTTCGTCCAGTGTTTTCCAATACTTCTAGCGCCTTATCGGGCCGCTTCACAGGGGTCGCGATCTAGGTTGTGCGATCGTAGCTTCGCTCGGTAATGGAAAAAGAAAAAAGGGGGGGGTGTGGCGGTCGAGGTCTCGCGTTGTATGTAGGTTTTTCGGCGGAGCTTTGCCTTGTTTGCTGCAGTTTTGGGCAACAGGCGCCTTTCTGTATGCTTATGCTTTTTGTATGACGTCGCCCATAGGCTGCACCCGTTGTGTCCGCTTGGCCCCTGGAGCAATGCCTGCATTTGGCTGACCGACCCCCCTTGTCGATCTGGCGCTAAACCCGATTAGCTACCGACCTCCCAACGAGGTCCTCTCCTCAGCCGCGCTGGCCGAGACGGTGTCTCCGTCTTCTACATTGCCTCGCCGCCTTGTCATTGGTTAGTTAGCATGGGGAAACAATGCCGCTACGAGGAAAGAGCGCCCGGTAAGCCTAAAACGTGCTCCTGGGCATTGCCTAACTGGGTGGAAACGACACCGGGAAGGCGCCCCGCCGCCGGCCCACGAACACAGCAAGAGCGAAGCAGAGAGACGATCACCATATGTCAGAACATCGGTCTTGGATTTCTCATTTTGGGCTTTCCTGGCTTTTCTTTCTTTCTTTTGTTCTTCATTTGATCGTCATTCGTCTTCTTGCGTCTAAAGATATTGACTGCTTTTCTCCTTTCTCGCAACCTCTTCTATCATGCATTCGCTCTGTTCGACGGGCGACGTTGCTGCTGCTGCATTCCCACCTCAATCGGCTTAGAACGAAGTAGGCAGGTGTCTGCAAGTCACGTTTCTTCGCCGAATATTGCCAAGTTGTAACATCACCAAACGAAAAGCATCCTCCCGGTCTTGCTTGAACCCCTTCGAGATACAAAGAACGATATACCCCTTTTTCGCCACGTCCGGGCCGTTGTGGTTGTATATTGGTCTCGGCCGGTCTTGGAATTTGTTTGTCTCCGGCACGTCGTCGGTCTCGAAAATGGGCGAACCGCAACCACCTTACTTGACCATTCGGTCGTTGAGCAGCAACGATCGAACCAGCTTGACAAGCACCGACTCTGCTGTGAGTGTCTCGCATCCTGAAAGCTCCATGGTTGTCGTCGTTGTGGTCGTCCTAGTTCTAGTTCGCTCGCTAACCAAAGCACAAGTACGCATCATCAAGCAGCGACTACGTAGCACCGTCCGCAACGCACGATATAAGTCGCGTGAACTACCATGTCAAGCACCTCGACTCGTTTGCCAAGTGTCTGGAAGATGTATGTGTATCTTTTGCCTTCCCTTAGTCATTTGAACGAGACGTGGGCGACGCCATCGAGGGAATCAGGCAACAGGCAACAGAGCAGAGGGTTTTTATATGGCCCGGCCCGCTAACGTGTTCGGTTTCTTTTACGATGCAGTCCGCCAGCCGTGCGTTTCCCAACCGTGGCCGTCCACAACAGCGGTACAGCAAAGTTATAGCGTTGCTCATGCACTGGAAGTCCGACGACCTGTTCGTCTTACCCGAACTCGAGGATTTGGAAAAATGCATGCGTGAGGACTACGGCTTCGAAACCGACACATTTCCCATCCCGTCTGAGAATGCCCACCTCGAGTTGACGATGCGCGTTGGCGCTATGATCAAGGACCACGAGGCAACCGACACGTTGTTCGTTGTCTACTATGGTGGGCATGCACGCATCGATGAATCGCGGCAAAGCACTTGGTGCGCGTAAGTCAGAACGTATTCATATGTTGGCGCAGGTCGAGGTCCATTCTTGCGCTAATCTCTTATTGTTATTCAACAGAACAAGAAATTCCAATTCCCCGTGGCTGCAGTAAGTTGCGTCTCTCTAAACACGGTTGAATCACGGACGTTCGCTGAGTAGAAACACAGATGGTCCGCCATCCAGACCCTCCTCGAGCGCTCGGTTTCGGACGCCTTGATTTTGCTCGACTGTTGTGCCGGTGCCGCCAGTGCAACATTTGCCACCGGCAAGAGTATTACGGAGACCATATCGGCATCCAGCTGGGACGCCATAGCCCCGGACCCGGGCCGCTACTCGTTCACAAACGCTCTCATCGAAGTTCTCCAGGAATGGCGCCTGCGGACCTTTTCGGCCGCCATGCTTCACGCCGAAGTTCTTGCCCGCCTCAAACACCCGCGCCCCATCACGATCAACGGCAAGCTATTTGAAGCGCGCTCGACCCCGGTCCATTTTATGATGACAGCCAACCACAGAGCGCCGAGTATCGAGATCGGCCGCATTCTACCCAAAAACCGGCAACTTCCGTCGCCGCCAGCGGACCCGATATGCGATGCAGAAGCTGCGGAACCTTCGGGTGGCCGCGGACCTCTGGGCGACCCGGTCAGCGGCCCCAACGAGGACGAGCCGCATGTGATGATTTCGCTGGCATTGGAAGACAACCAGGACTTGGACCTCAATGCCTGGGAGCAGTGGCTGGCAAGCTTCCCGGCCCTCGCCAAGTACGTCAAGGTCCAGGGCGTCTTCAAAAGCCATTCCACATTGCTGCTACTCTCCGTCCCTGTCATGGTGTGGGACCTCCTACCCGAAAACCAAGCATGTTCGTTTATTGCGTTTATCCGGTCCGACAACCTCCTGAAAGAACAGCGAAACGCAGCCCAAGAACCTGTACCACGTGCGGAAGAAGTTTCGGCTCACCACGAAGATGTGGCTGGCGAAGGAGTCGAGGGCCACCGTGAAGATGCGGACGACGGCGACGTCAGCGACGCGGACAACAGCGATGGCGATGGCGACGATGCTGCTTCAGTCATTTCGGGAACCACTTTTACGCCAACCGAAGGCCATGTTCCCAGCATCCGTATGAGCATCGCCAGTACTATGGTTCCAAGCATCGAGGCCTCAAGTTCCAACCCTCCACACAGACCCCCACGATCGGCAACAATCCATTCGACGCAACGTACCTATCCGGGAAGTTATATATTGGAGGACACGGTTCCGTCACCATCGGCGGGGTCTTCCGCTGTCCTCAGATCTAGTTCTGCCGCTGCGTCCCAGCGATCCGGGCCATATCAGAACGTGACGAGCCATGGTCACGTCACTTCTTCGATTCAAACGCCGGCAGGTCCTAGGCCTGTAATACGGCGATATGAATCCAACGTTTCCCTGTCACGGACGATGATCATGAACCAACAACGAGCAGCACGGCAAACGACGTTCGGATCCGAATACGATCTAGTTGATGGCCCGCGTTTAGCACAACATATCACCAACCGCCTTGAAGAATACTTCCAGCAAGAGCCCAATCCCAGCGTCAACATTACCGAGTTTTTTGCGTCGAATCTTGGTGCCGAAACCAAAGACATAGCCGTGAGTTAGCTTCCTATTGTCGATAACATGTGTATTGGAGTTGTCGAATCTTGATGCTAACCACAAAACCCGTAAATAGTTATGGTTTCATTGGCGACGGCAACAGGCGTTAACAACTCGCAATCTGCAAAATCTCAGAATCAGTGACCAAGCCCTGGTCCATCGCACGGCGAACGCCGGTGCAAGAACAATTCTTCCAGGGCACCTGAACACATTATTGGATATTTTCCCTCCAAACCAACTTCTCTTCGTCGATCTTCGTTCGCCGACAGACTTTGACAAGTCACACATATACGGAGCGGTCAACTTACGAGCGCCTATGACGTTTGTACAGCACAACTTCGATCTCATCAACCAAGCTTTCACAGACGACCAAAGCCGCCGAAATTTTGCGAAGGGACCTAGTTCACGCTGCATTATCTTCTATGACCGCGTCGTTGAATTCGCGTGGGAGTGTCCCGTAGCCGAAGTTTTAGCTGAGCAGTTGCGACGAACGAAGGGGTGGCAAGGAGATTACTACATTCTCAAGGGACATTTCCGTGAATTCTCCGCGTCCTTTGACAAATACATAACGGGCGACAAGATAACACAGGCGGCAAAGGACTACATGGATGGTCTCCGGCAACGACCGCCCGCCACAATGGTAAGTGCCCGTCCACCGCGTTAAGGACGGGCCAGCGCCTGGATCAATAGGGACTAACACAATACGCAGAGTGAGACAGAAACGATGGAATCGCGATATACCGAGTGGAAGACGCTTGTTGAAAGCGAAAACCCCACGCCGCTGACCGACTCCCTCGCCAAGCAAGACCAGCGGCGCCAGGCGGTCGCCGAACACCAGGCCGAGCTTGAGGCCGAACTAGCGAGCCGCAACCCTTCTCTCTACCATAAAGCCATGGGTTCGCGGCCGGTGTCGTCAAAGCGAAGTTCGTCGTCACCAGTTGTCCACGATATGGAAAAGCGGGACATGGACATGAAGAACTCTGCGAAGGAGCCGCGGGCAGAACTTGTTGAACCTCTGGCTCGTGGCCTGGAAAAATTGCAAGGGAAACCAGCACATGGAAATGAACCGGGCTATGACAAGCTAGCCGAGTTCGGCGACGCCTCTCCATCGCCGTCTGTGTCGGACGACTTTGACGAAATTGACTCCCGAGACGAGCAGTTGCATGACGACCCGGTGTTTCTAAAGGCCATTGACTTAGAAGAAGCAGGCAATTCTCGCATGGGCAGGGGTGTAGTTAGCAACAGTGATCCGAGACGGACCCGAGAGCGGCCGTTCTGGAAGCGGCTGCGGACGACCAGATAACCGAATTCCGATGGCCGTTTCACGTCAAATAAAGAACGACAGGAAGTGAGAGATGAACACGACAAAAATAGAGAGCCGATTTCAGCATCTGGGATTCTTGTGCCCTTCACCGGCTTCGGGTCAATGGGCGTTCATCATCTAGGCGCGATAATTGGGATTACATGCGGTGGCCAGAGCGCACAAAGAAGGCAAGGTAACCCTCGTTTGGCAAGAATCAGAAGTGGCTTGGATCTGGTCTCGCCTGACTCGTTTCTTTTATTCTGTTTTTGTTTTTTTGGTGTTTTTTGGTGAGAACGCGTACGGCGTTTGTTTACGAAGCTTGTCTTACACATACGGAACAGGTTGAAAAGTGAATTTGCGTTTCCTGTTTTCTGGGGGTTTTGTTTCTGGTTGTTTTTTGGTTCTTTGTTTCGTCCCGTCTCTTCTCAATCTTGGTTTTTTTTTCTTTCCTACTGCATTGAGCAAGGTGTTATCTTTCCGTCTTGTTTGTTACCTGGCACGGTACATCAAGATCGGTTTTTGTTTCCCGAGGGCACATTATGCGAGTATTAGCATAGCATTATGAATCCAAATACAACCCGCCTTTTGGTTGCATTGACAAGGGATGGGCCTTCTGGAAACGGCGACTTTGTGTCATCCAAGGTGACGCCCAGACGAGCGGTGAGCAACAGAAGCGCGGCACAAGAAGCGACAAACGAAACGGGCAACAAGAGGCGGTACCAGGCCGGAACGACCCTGCGTGACGGGTTACGCAATGCATCTCGAGGTCACTTTTTGCGCCCCCTCCCCCCTTTCCCCTTCCCTTCCCCAAATCAAGGCCGACAGGCTGAAGGGTGACAAGTTCCAGATCAAACTGTCGTGTCCGTGCTCCCGCTGACCCCCTTTTCTCTGAGTTGTCTTCGTATAGGAGCCACTCGGGCAGCGGGAACCATCGTACATATGACGTACGAACGCTTTTGTGTTTGTGTGTTCGTCCATGTGCGGGCGGTCGTGGCATTGCATGCAGTACGCGTGTGTGCACAGCAGGATCAGAAGCACAGCAGGAGCAGGGGCACAGCAGGAGCAGGAGCAGGAGCAGGCTCAGGAGCAGAAGTAGGAGCATGAGCAAGGAGCAAGGCGCAAGGAGCAATAAGAGGAGAAGAAGGTGTCTGGTAAGACAAAACCCGTTTTGACGCAGTGCGTCGATAAAACGACGTGTCGTCCTGTCAGACGACAAGACGTAGACAAAGAAAACAAAAGCAAGGCACGCAATTAACAAACTGAAGAAGAAACAAGGAGTGGTAAAACACTTCGCGACGACAGCGAGAGACAAATAAAAAAAGGGGAAAGAGGTGGAAAAGGCAAAACGTAACCAACGGCTGCTGCCATCGTGAGAGAGCTCTCTTGCACAGCATCTTCCCCCCCCCCCTTTCCCCCGTTGGCCGGTTTACGGAAGCTGTTGTCTTTCCTATCAATTGTTTTTACTCACTCTCACCCCCTTTTCTCTCCCTTTCGGCTCCTTACAAGAAAGACAACAAACACAAAATGTGTTGTGTAAGAGACCATGGCATCCTGACAAAGATATTGCTAATGGGTCCGAGTGGTCCATCATATTTTGAAGAAGACGTATCTTCGACGTACAGGCGGGCACCTGCAGAGCCCCAGAAGACAGAAAGCCAAACAAAAAAGAACGGAAGATCAGCCCGGAAAGCAAAGCGGACGCAGAATCTTCACTGTCGGGCTGGTGCATCTCACTTTCTTTAAACTTTCTTCGTCTCATGACAAGGGCAATCTCTTCTTGGGGCTGAACCGCAGCCTGTGGTGTTTAAGGTACAACGTATCTTTACTTTTTTAAGTCCATGGCAATTCTTTCATTTCCTCTAGTTTTCACATTGGCCACAACTGCGCAGACTGCAGTACTTAGTGAGCCCGAGTCAAAACGAAGGGGATGAATAAAAAAACGCATCAACCGAGGCCTGTTGACCAGCGACTATGCAATCGTATTTCTTTTCTTTGGTGTATGAGAAAGAGTAAAGGATGCAGACAAGAAAAGAAACAAAAACAAGACAGATGTGAGAACGTGAACACAAGGCGGATGGAATTTTGCAACCCCATAAAGAGAGACCGCCACCGACTTTACCACATGTTGTACATCTCACGGCGTGACGATGAAGAGCGAGTAAACGAAGCAACAAAGTATATGCAAAAATTGCAGCATAGAGCCTGATTTTTTGGGTGAGAGAAGCGAAACAGAAGAGACAAACATCATCAGCCAACCAACGTTCTGTAGTGTTGGGTTTTTTTTTCGTTTTTACAAAATAAACTCTCTACGCTCCATATGGCTGCCTTTTTCGACCATTCGGTTTACCTGCGAGCAAAAAACAATTGAAAAGGCCAGGCTACTGAATCGAAACCGTCCCGCCTTCAGTACTGAGGTCGCCGACCTTGCCCAACGCCAACTAAAAATAAACACAGAAAATGAGGGACAAGTTCCCCGGCAATTTCCTGTCTGCGTCCGTTGCGGTGTGTTGGTAAGCATTTTGTCAGTTTTCACAATTGTCCCCCGTCGTTGGATTTGGCCATTCCCTTGTTCTGGTTGCCGGGTTTCGTCCTTTATTTCCCTTGTGCTGCATTTGTGTGCTTCTTGCTTCAGTCATTTATTTTTTCTTTTCTTTTTTTTTTTTTTTGCGAATACCTTTTTTCTTTTTTTCTTGGCCTACCGTTCACAGCGCGTCCCAATCTGTTGGGAAGCCCCGGGCAGGGCAAGGGGGCTGGATCGGAACACGGGAAAGGAGCGGGAAAATGATATGTGATATGTGACAGAAATGGAAAAAGAAAGGAAAGAAAAGAACCTAGAAAATGATAAAATAATAAAATAATAAAAATCAAGCCACACCAGCTGGGGGGTATTGGAGAGATGACAGATGCATAACAAATCCATAAGCATGGCAAACGAGACAACGAAACAACAGAGGAGAGCGGTCCAAAAGCAGTTGGGGTCCAAAAGGGATTGACTGACATGATGGGAACAGTGGTCCTTCACAAGGTCCTTCACTGCAGACCTTGCTCGCTCGCGGCTTGCAACGCACTACCTACGCCCTGGCGGGTAGTGCATGCTGTCAAAATTACGGGACAGAAATACGAGATGATGATAGGCGGCAATACGACAGCCAACAGATGTTGGTGGAAAGCAATGTTTTCGCGACAAAGAGAGCGCTTGACACAAACAAATAAAGAAAAAAAGAAAAAACATAAATTGACAAAGAATTGACGAAGATATGGGGGGAAGAGATAGAAATACTCAGAAGATGAATTCTGATAAGAAAATCAAGTGAATTCAAAAGCAGAACAGAGTGCAATGACAAACGTAGCTGGTCACAAAAAAAGTGTCGAAATAAAAAGCACAAAAATATTGATTAACTTTGCAAGGAGAAGACACGACCCAGGGGTCATTTGCAATTGTTTCCTCAAACAAAGCAAAAATTCGTTCAGCTCCCTCTCTCGGATGTCCTGGACAACAGCTTCCTCATTTTCAGTTTCTCTCGTTTTTTTTTGGTTTCCTTATTTCTTCTCAAAGGCTTGAGAGAAACGAGACCAATTCGTGTAATTATCGAGTTCTAAATGATAACGTTCAGAAGCAAGATCAAAAGAAAACCGTAGATCGAGTGGCTTGCTCCTTTTTTTCAAAAAAAAAAAAAAAAAAAAAAAAAAAAAGGGTGTAATTACTTCTCCAGTTTCGTCATAGTAATTTAATTAATTCGTTTCACGAGGCACAGTGATGTTTTTATTTTGCTTTATGCTCGTACAACATTGACTTCCTTTTTATCATTGTCTTGTGTTTTTCTCTTTTGCCACCAACAACTTCTCCTGACGGGTAATTCCGTGGTCAACACGCATCCCACACGAAGCATCTTTTCATCTCTTCTCGTCCAGTTCACCGCTCCCTGTTGGAAACGGCCAATATGAACGTTGTGTTGATTTTTCTTTTGCTTATATTTTCTTTTTATTTGTTTTATTTTAATGTATTTTATTCTCCATGAATTTTTTGCTCGTTTTCATCCCTTGCGTTTTTTTTAATAGGTGTCGTCACTGTGAGAGAGGCCGACAATGTGGAAACCGAGCCGGACATTCACGTTAAACAACTTTCTATGCTCTCTGTTGATGGACGGCAGACGCAGCTCGTCTACGAACGGCCGCGGACGTCTGCGTCGCACCAAAAGGTCAAAAAGATAAAAGTTCGCATGAACGATTGATGCTGCTGCTATCACGGGTTCAAATGAGCTTCATCTATGTTTTTTTTGCTATTTGTATACCTTCGTCACTGGCCCTGAGAATAATGAATGAGAACCACGTCCGAATTAAATCAAAATTATTAAGAGAGAGTAAGTAGACGAGGACTATCTATATGGTTTTTTTGGACAATAAGGGTATTTACATAATTGAAAGTATCGACTTCCCTTTTTACTGTACGCCAACACCGGTTCGATGTTGCTAGTCAACCTCTTCGTGCCCTTTCTATAGATGCCTTTAAATCTTGTTCATGCAAAAAAAAAGTCAGGGGCTTCTCGTTTCTCGTCATGCTGTGCTCTTTAAATTTGATTTAAATCCAAGTTTTGATTATTTCTAGAAATCACTTGGTCACAGTGTGCTTTATTAACTTTAAACCATGCAAGCCGCATCTCTTTCAGTCGACCGTGGTTTACCTACTTTCCAACGGCCACTCATAGATGGAAGAAAAACAAAAACCAGTTCGTCCCTCTCAAAAATTGATTTTCGAGGAGCAGTCAATGACAGTACATACAATAGCAAACCATCGTGAGAAATATAAAACGTCGCTTTTGCGGGAGTTGCGTGATTTGCATAGTAGCCTTGATGTGTTAGAAAAATTGTACACGGAGGAGTTTTAATCTGTGGAACAATCTACACTGAAAAGAAGGCTCTTCAGTAAAACAAAAAAAAACTTTCTTGATGCAGCTGCAGCAGAAACGAGAATGTAGTACATGAGAGACGCCCCAAGCACCTATTAGGGGGCAAACAAATAATTGAACGTGACTATACCACCAGAAAAACATTAGAGCAATGTACACTACAGCGCCCTTCAGCATCCTCGAAGCTCCATATTCGCAATTTATCTCCTTTCCTCGTATAGATCTTTCGCCGCATAGTGCCGTCGTGGGGGATACTGCGTAATGTATACGACGTACGTTTTCTTACACGGTTGCTTCGAAAACTGCGGCCACAAACGGTAAATTCCGTGGGGGAGGCCAAGAAGCGAAGAATATCAAAAACAACGAAAAAATGTGCCGTAATATGGCCTCTTGCGGAGCAAAAATAAAATAGAATAAAACCTAAACGTGCAAAAAGTACCTCGTGACGGCACCTCGTACGTGGTCAACACTTTTATGTCCATTGGTCGCATTTTTCATTTTTTCCTTATTTTCCTTACCGCTCTAATTTCAAAAGTACAGCGTACAAATCATCTGGTTTTTTTTCTCTCGTCCCTTTGTTTCGATTGTTGTATCTTGTACCCCTTTGCGTCTGGAAAAAAAGTCAGGTTTGTCTGGTGTGTTTTGCACCAGCAGAACGCAATCGTGACACGGAGTCCCTCTACAATACGGCTCCCCTCCCCTTTAAAAAGGACGTACGACAACAGTCTCAGCTGCTCAATTTGTTGCCATGGATTTGCATAGGTATTTCGGTGGGTAGCCTGGCAGGAAGATATAAAAAGAGACACCAGAACTAGCCGTGTATTTTCTTTATTGAGCTAAAGCGTTGATATTGTGGAATGAGCGATGCCATCTTCATTTTAAATATATGTAGCGGAGACCGTATTATGGTATAAATTACGTGCAATGTGGCCTTCATTACAATGCAAAACAATATGCGTGTCATCCTGCAGATGTGGTACGTTAATGTGAGACGACGGAGCGTGACCGACTTAGAGACGGGCAGCATTTTACAACACAATGGGTTGCAAACTGGGTTTTATTTATTTCTTTTCTTTCTTTTGCCTACAGCCAACTGCCAACAGGCAAAGAAGAGGCGTATTGGTCTATTCTCGCTCGCGTCCAGGTTAGGCCGCAGACGACGTCTCGCCATCCTACTTTCTTCAACGACAACATACGGAAAGGGTCGGCGTTGCCCAATGGCGGACGGCGGAGTGCGGTACGGCCAACCTCTGGCTTTCCCCGGCGCTCAGGGTGCGTTCTTGCAGCTATAAGGGAGTCACAAAAAGAACATGCTTCTTTGCGGTGGTTCGGGTTGGGGGTCAGAGTCAGCCACAACCGTACACATGATCAGGCCCAACAGGGAGGACTGGCCATCAGCGTTTGAACGGGGGCAGCCGATTGGCTTTTGGAGACTTTCGTGGTTGGTTTTTCTACCGGCTATGCCCATCGAGTGTGTCTGCAAGCAGACAAAGAAGTAAACCCGCGTGCCGGCTTCCCCCTTACCCGGTGGCCCTGTTATGTATCACGCATGGTTGTTCATCATCAAAAGGGGCTGATAAAAGACAACTGAAGAAAGAGGAGTAGGCGAGGAAGCGAGGCGCCGTTGGTTGTTTCTTATTACCCCCATTTTCTCCCCTGTGTCTCGTGGCACAAAACTTTCTTTTTGATGCCGACCTCACGCCTGTATGCCTATCTGGGCCGGACGCAGGACCAACCGAGATGACGATGATTTCCCAAGAAAAAAGAGAAAGGGTCCGGAGTGAGTGGCGTTTTCCGGTCAATGTTAAAACGGGGGAGCGCGCCAGATGCTGAGACCTCGAGACAAAGCAAGGAGTGTCAAGAAAACGAAGGAAACGAAATCTGGGATCAGAAATGGGTCGCCAATTTTTCTCTTTCCCTGGGTTAGTCGACTGGTTGTGTTCCCCCTTCGTCTCCTGCTTCTCACTCTTTTCAGGTCTTTCATCATCACACATCCTCCACGGAAAAATAAAGCAGAGGCCAAAGCGCACAGAGGTTGCGGCCGTCAACGCTGCTGGCGCTGGCTCTAATTGGATATCTGGTGTGAACGAAAATAGAAGCTCTCCAAAGTATTTTTTGGTGTTTTTTTTCTTTCTCCTTTCCTTTCCGCGTGTGAACAGTCTTCAACCTCCGCATGCTGGCTAAAACTCATAGAAAAGACAATGCATAAACCACGTTGTAGAACGCTCACAGACGTACACGATCACAAAACAAAAACACGCTGGAGCACATGCTGGCAAGCACAGGGGGGGGGGGGGGGGAACACAGTTTGCCCTCAGGCCCTGGTAGGTACAACCGTCCTCCAATAGGCAGAGGCAGAGAGATGCTGCAGAGCACACCGCTAGTGCAGAAAAACATGAACATCGTGCGGTTTAATTACCCCTATTTTTGGTTCTCGGTGGTTCTTTGTTTGGCTTCTTTTCCCGCTCGCCCTTTTCTACAATTTTTATTGCGTCCACAACAAGTAGAGTTTCCTCTTGCCAACTGTGCCTTGCCCGGCGTCCTCTTCGCATGTCCGTTTTTGCGTTTCTCGCATTTGCACTACAAGCCCGTCTCTGCATTTGGTGATGGCTGACCTGTCAGCTTTTTTTCCTTTACAGCAGGCACTGACAGGTTTTGTTTTTGCCCACAGAAAGAATCCGAGGATATGGCTGTGGCGCTGGGTGTTTGTTTCGGAACCGATTGCTGTTTGCTGGATCCCTAAAGACGAACGTCTTACCTGTGATACTCGTCAGCAGCGGCAGCAGCAGCAGCAGCAGACAGGTATACGAGGCGGTGTACCTCGTTTGTACGGAATAGTCTACTCTGTGGAGGCTCGAAAGGTCGTTCTTACGACGGCAAAACCAGATACGTTCGACGAACGAGTCTCCTGGTCTTTGTTCTCCCACGAAATATACCCCGTAATACACGTACTCCGTTGGTTGTATTTAGACCAACTGCAGTCGCAGCATCACCGAACTCTTCTAGACGCGCAGCAAAGCTGAAACAGAAAAAGAAACGGCAACGGCATGCAATACGAGGCAGCGTGTTCTCTAAAAAGGTACTGTTCAGCGTTTTGTACACCGTATTCAAGTAAACATATATTTGTACATGTACACAAACCGGAATCAGCGTTGTGCATGCGGAATGTACAGAATATCGCGGAGAATGTAAGGAAAGGCTATAAAAAAAGCAAATTTTTTTCATGCACAAGCTCATGAACAAAGAAAAGAAAAAAACGCTGACGATGCAGAGAACACTACGGGTACCCCGTACGGGTGCAATTTCGGTTCCCTCGTTCAGCCGCTGGCATTTGTACGAGGGCACGGGCCCGCAACAAAGAATGAAAAGGGGCCTCATGACTGAGACCACTTTAGGTATGTAGTGTGTTTAATACTTTGAAGCAGCATGTCTTGCGAGGATCATCTTCAACGAAGTGAAAGTGTCTGACCCTTGAAGGATTGCTATTGTCCCCGTTCCTGTTGACGTATTCCGTTGCTCCGTCTTCGTTGGCACGGAATGGCAAGAGAAGGGAAAAAGAAAAAAAAGGGAGAAAGAAAAAAAGGGGGACAAATGGAGGCGCAGCATGAAAAAAGAAAACAAAGAAAGGGACAAATAAAAAAACCACAAGCCAAGGAAATGTGACAGGAACATGTGGGGTCCAATCGCATCTTCGCCTAGGCGGTTCGAGCATTCTGGGGATCGTTTCGGAGCTGGGCATATTATTGCAAGTACATAGAACGACTACGTAGCCTGTTGAAGATCGTGGGACCATCGTACTCATCGCACTCGAGACCGTGGACGCATATTAGCATCCGCCATAGGAACCTCCTACCGCAACCACAACAGAAACACAACGCAACCCGTACAACCTCGTAGCACGTTTGAATTCTTTTTTTTTGTCTTTGTGCCCATCGTAGCCATTTTTATATCGAATGCATATTTCGTTTTCATACGAGGGTCCCGGTGTTCTCCGCGAGTTTTTTTTAAGCACATTCCTCGTAAATGGTCGTCCGTCCGTATTACACCAAGGGACAGATGATATCTGCACACCCGGCCATGCCATGCCATGTCATCATGCCAATCCTCCGGCGGTAGGAGGGCAAAAGGGCAATGAAACACGAGGGCGCGGTTTTCGGATATTTTGATCGGAAAGTTGTATTATTATTATTTTTTGATTTTTTGATTTTTTTTTTTTTTGTGCATCAGTCATTATCTGTCGTTTTTCTAGCCCCCCTTGCTTTCTTGGTGTTGTTTCTTTTCTGCCTCAAAGTCAGCGCGCCGCGACGGCCAGCTCGGCCAGATCCAGAGCGGCAACATCTTGGGCGTCCCGCCCACTTGCATTGGCCCTGCTTGGAAACCTGACAGATTTGGGTGGAGCTTATGTGGATTGGCTTTCGTTAAGGTGACTGTCAGCTGCGGAGTTGAAACACGAGAAACAAAAAAAAAGAAAGAAAGAAAGAAATGACTTGCTTTTCGTTTTCAAACTAGCATTTCCGTATTCCTCCCCCCTGTCCACCCCTTCTCCTTTCTCTCCCTGTGGCCGTATCCCCGTCACCCGTGCGTCGTGTCGTACTCTTCCGTTCTTCGTATATGGCTCGCAATGGCGCTGTCTTCTCTTCGCCACTACACCTGGATCTCACTGCAAAATCAAATATTCTTTGGTTCGGGTCCCTGTTGGGCTGCACGAAGTACTCGTAGGCTCGCTTGCCCCCCGGCAAAGCATCCACGCGCACCATATGTGCGACTATTATTACTCCCTAAAACCGGGAGCAGCTGTCAACCAGTGAATTCCATGGCGTCGTACTTAGTAGTAATACTGTATTACTCCGTACCATGTATGTACTTCGTGCAACTAAAAAAAACCGCTCACAGAGCTTTCCAAGCCCCGCCTGTGCCTCCACTCACACGCGTGCTCCAACGACAGGATGGGGCACTGGTCTACGAAGTATTTCTCGCTCTGTTGGATACGGCACTCGGACTGTTACAGCTGGAGACGACGCTTTGGCGAGACTGGCCTGGTACTTTCAAACCAGTGCTATGTACCATTATCAAAGCACATCCTCACCGAAAACCTGCTGCCGGCCGCGGTACCTGAGCCCAGACAGGCTCTGCCGAGCCTGGTCTCTGACTTAATTGAGTCAGCGACATCGCGCTTTGCGTCAAGGTTGATCGTTTCCTCGAAGAGAAGAGCCGCCTGGCGTACTACGAAACAAATGTTTGTACGGAGAACATGATAAAGACTCAAGCGTCGTGTTCCATTTGACTCGTTTCGTTCAGACGCCAGCGGCGCCGTCATCGCTTTCTCGTCGTCTTTTCCAGCCCGTCCTATTCGTACAGACTTTGCCAGTGGAAACCTTCTTTTTCAAACCTCTGGGCCATCCGTTGGAGAACATGGGTGATCCGTACCGCGAAACCGAACGCGTGCATCGGATCCGTTTACCTTTCCGGCGCGGTCCCACCCTCAAATGTCATCCGTCCCAGTTTTTTTCATCTTGGCAGAACCAGACCTTCCCCTGGCGTGGGACGGTGGATCTCTTGTGGCTGTGGCCGCGACGATGGGGACGGGGGGGGGGGTGCTGACGTCTCTTTGCCCCGTCGGGGCGTTCACCGACGATCAGCCAGCTTGGTTCTAGGCCATGTTTATTAGTGGATATTCTGGCAGATGCCAGGATCTGGAGCGTCGCGTTCTCGTTTTCCCTTTCTTTGTGAGCAGTCGTCTAGCTCGATTTTTTCTTTTCTTTTCCCTTTTTTTTTCCTCAGCGACTTCTTGGCCATACTTTTTACAATTAATTGGCTTTTTTGTTGCAGATTCTGCGTGACGTTTGGTCAAAAAAGCTGATGCGGTTTTGTTCTACACAATATGCTCCCTTGATTTTCTTTTCTTTTCGTTTTTTTTTCTTTTTTGGCTACGTTGTGCCCTGCGTTTTCTTCTTTCAGAATCTGTGGCCTACTTCTTACTTTGCAGGCAATCTGCTGACCCTTTACTGCCACATTACGTGGTTCGTTGTTGGAAATGATCGCAGCATTCTCCCCTTCTCACCATCCTAATAATTTCAGCTTTCTCTAGCCCAGTGTCGTCAGTAATAAACGGGGCAATAGAAGCGTTTGAGGGCTAACGCAGGAAGAATGGAACGAAGCAATAAAAGAAAAGAAAAATAGGGAGAAGGACAAGGAAGCCACTAATATAAGAAAATATGGCAGTAAATTTCGTGACACTCCAGGTCTGTCTCAAACTTTGCTTTTTGGGTCATAAATCTTCCTGTTGAAAAGCAAGGCACGTTTTGCTAGCGTGATGTATTTTTTTTTCATTTTCTCATTTTCTTCTCATTTTTTCAACTTCTTTTTGTTCCAGCACGTTAACAGCACCGCATCCACAGCCACGCCCTGCCCGTTGAAGAAGAACCGCAAGGAAGACAAGAAAATGTTCTACTGGGTGATACCGTGTATTACAACTATCGTAGTCGTACTCTCTCGGGTGTATTGCAGAGCATACGACAAACTCGCACAGACTCGCCGACCAGATCCCCTTTCTCCTTGCGGTAAGACGGCGAGTGCTCCCACGTCGTAGTGATACTTCCGTACGCCGTATTACTTGTTCCACGGCGTACACACATACACACATACATTGCGACTGGAAAAGGCCTTGGAACAGAAAGGAGAGAACCTCACCAAGACACCCGCCCGTCGTCTAGAACCTTTGTTTCGCACCGTTTGGCTTCCGTAAAATACGTACTGCAGGCTGCACACCACACTCTGCACACGGACATATTTTATTTCGTTGCACCACTCAGTGCTTCTTGGCACAGGCGGATGGCTCGAACTTCCTACGGCGGGTCGTAAATTCTGCAGAGGTAGGCGAGAACGATGGATGCCCTTTGTTCACTGGGGGCACTGGCTTTTTCTTTCTTTCTTTTTTCTTACTTTTTTCGTATTTCTTTTAATAAATCGCAACAACATGGTCTTGTGAAACCAGCAACAAAGTTTCCCTTCCCCCGTCTTCCCTCTATGTATATTCGTATGTCTCAAAACACTGTCCGTTCCTCACAAACGTATGACGTTGCCATGGAAAAACAAAGTCCGAGGACGCCTTGTCTCAAAGCCGCTTGATGTGTTGCAGCCACAAATGCCAGATCGTACTCGTACACAAATAAGGGCGTCGAAAAAAAAAAAGAACAGGGGCGACGAGAGAAGAAAGTCGATATCAGTAAAGGCGTCGATGCTGTTGCAGCAAACGGCCCCCAAAAAAGAAAACGTTCAACCCTACCGGCCGGTGTACATCCTTGCAGCGAAACCACGACGAGTTGGGTAATAATAGCGAATCACCCCATTCCCACGGGTACGAAGTAGCGAAGAGGGCACCTGGTGGCGTATGCGTATTGTGTTCTTCAGGGACGCCTCACTTTTCTGGTTTTCTTATTTTGACACACACAGACATCTGTGATCAAAATACAACCTCGCTAAGGACACGAAACCATGCCGGTTTGTGTTTAGCTTCCTTTTTTTTCTTCTTTGCTTTTTTTGCATGTGCGCTCTCATTTCATAACGAATACGGAGCACGTAGGTTTTATTGGCTTTTTCGGCGTACGGACTATGCCCTGGTCTTGTTCTTTCAACAACGGTACCATGCCCTGGCTTATTAGGGTCACCTTTTTGGACGAAGAGACATTGTAGCATTGCAACTGGTGTCTTGTCGTATGCATATGAACTTTTTTTTTGCCTCGGCTTCAGTCTGTATATACGGTATAAAATACGAAGCACAAAAAAAAACTTATTTATAGTTAGCCAGAAACACGCAGGCAAGGCACTCTTGTCGACCCAGCATTCCAGGCTCGCACTTCAACGGCAGCGGGTTCAGTTGGCCGGGCGGGCCTTGCGAGGTTGAAACAAACCAATCTACCCATACGACATACGACATACGAAGTACGACACGCACGCGCACGCCACCAGAAACGTCAAAAGCAAGCCTGCTGCTAATGTTAATTACGACGTACGCTACCCGTACTCCGTAGTTGTATATGTACTTATAGTAGTACGCGGTAGTAGAGTGTATCCACCCAGGTGGAGAACAAGGCAGCCAGGAAACCAGATTGCCTTTCCGCACCGTCGATGGTCGAAATCAGGGGACGGTAGGGGGGGCGGAGGGAAGAAGGAGGGGGGGTGTGTGAAGAGACCAAGAGAAGGGGAAGGGGGGGGCAAGACGGGCGGCCGCGGTTCGCGCAGGTCCCTAACGGAAACGAAGGATGACTGTGAATAGCGAATACCTGGTTCTAGCCCACTTTAGGTTGCGTCCCATCCAACCCTCCAACACAACAGATCTGCACATCCACACCCATCCTGACACCCCCCCCTCCGCCCCGGCTCTGCATCCTTGGTGGGTGCAAACGAACCAAACGAACGACCTGGATTGATTATTGTCAAGGCAGTGTCCTCTGTGGTTGTAGTTGTACTCTACGAAGCAGATCCTTCTTCTAAGAGGACCAGATGCCATCATCCACCGTGTTTTTTGATTTTTGATTCCCCCCCCTTATTTTACGTCGATGCAGTAATTTATGTATCCTGTTATATATATTCTATTACGCAACTACGGTACAACAATGTTCTTCAAGTGTTTAGGTTGTTCCTTTTTGTAGAACTAAGAGTTGCTTGTTGACGTTGCGAGGAACATCCTGGCCGAGTTCATTCTTTCTCCCTCCCCCCCTTTTTGGTCCTTTCCCCTGAACAATTACAACGTACACTGCCTGCCCCTGTTTTCTTTGCTCTCTTTTCAGGTAATGAGCGTCCCCCCCCTCGTTGCTCGTTTCATGATTATGGAGTAGGAACTAAATTACTGCAGCTTGCTCTTTGCGGTCTCGTTCAGAGGCAGCAGCAGCAGCAGCGGGAGGCCCAACCAAGATCGTCTTGCATCGCCCATCTAGCCAACACGCAGAAGGCATCCCCATTTCGTATTTACTGACTACAACTATGCCGCGGCTTTTCGTTGCCACTACGACAAAGCAACCTCGTCATCCTATGAGCATACCATGCACCCACCCTGACCTCGTCATACAAGACAGTATCATCCGTCATTCTCGTTCTCTGGCACTCCAAGCCTACCTCGTCTTCCCTCTTCTTCGTGTCTACGAAAAGATTAACACATTTTATTCTCCTATTGTGTTTTTCTGCTGAAAATTGTCCGCGTTGTCCGTCGTAGAGACAAGAAAACGGTACCACCAGAGCACATTCCGATTAACGAACGTATTTTGTTGTTCTTAATCGGTCTTTTTAGCTTAAATTCTGTGGTTTTTTTTCTTTTTTCTTTTTTCTTTTTTCTTTTTTTCTTTTTTTCTTTTTTTCTTTTTTTCTTTTTTTCTTTTTTTCTTTTTTTCTTTTTTTCTTTTTTTCTTTTTTTCTTATGCCCCTACGCTCCCTGTTTTTTATTCATTTTATTTTTATGGCCCTCTTCTATATAACTCTCAGCCTCCCCCGTCTGCTGCCAATCTATCTTGTTTCGGCTACACCATAACCACATTACGCACATCAAGAATCAGAGAAGCTCAACCACGAGTCGTCTTCCATGTGCTTTTTTCTTCCTTTGATTTAATAAAGAGGAACCGTTCTAGATTCCTTCTGTCTCTTGCCCCCGTCTGCGCTTCCCTTTGTAACCGTCGCCTCGCCACGTTCGAACTCGTGTCTCTTTGGACTGGTCCCGGTTCGTGCTTTGGTTTTCGATCGACCGGGTTTCTTTTCTTTTCAAAGGTTATGGAAAATAGCCCTTCGGGCACTGGACAGCCAAAGTATTCCCAAGACCATCACCAACACCACAAATTGCCAAAAATGTCGCTCGTCGCTATGAGTGCTGCACCTTCTTCTTTTTCACGGGATGCCGCCTTTCGGAAATCCTTTCCCTGGGACGCCAACGACGCTCGCCGCGCCACGGACTCCCCGTTTGCCTCGTCTTCGTCACGGCCACCGCGTGCCGATCCAGGACCCGCATACGCACTCCCATCCATCCGGCAGGCGATCCCGGAGCTGCAGTTCAGTATTCCGGACGCCGCGCAAGCATCATCCACAACACCTACCAGAACGCCAATCCCGCCATTATCGTCGTCCTCGTCGTCGTTGTCTTCATTAGGCAGGCTACCACTCGCAGCATCACCAAATCGGACGGACCCGGCAACGCTTGCAGCCACCTCGGAATACGTTCACGCGCCAGCGGCCAGCAGCTACAAACGGCAGCGTCTGCTGTCGGAACGGGACGACGACGAACGCGAGGGACGAGGTGGACGGGACAGACGAGACGGACGCGGCGGGCGGGACGACGGGCAGGACGAGCGACTCAACCAGGTTCCGCGATTGTTTCCGGTGCCGCCGCCACCAGCAACACACCCCCACCTCGAGCCACCACGGGAGCGCTCCGTCGTGGGTTCGCTTCACCGCGGCAACGAGGGCGCGGCGCCGGCAGGCAACCACTCGCCCCGTTTTGCTTTCAGCCGCGCCAGCACGTCCGCATCGTCTTCGCCGCCGATGTCGTCCGCTTCGTCGGTCACGACGGCCACGGTGGCCAACAGCGTTGCATCCGCAGCCGCGTCCGCTGCGTCGGAGGGCTGGCCAAGCAGCCGCCGGTATCCCCCCGTACACCATCTCGAGGACGAGCGTCGACCAGCGGAGAGCGAGTACCGCAGCAACACGGGCAGCGAACGTTTGCTGCCGCGCTTGCCCCAGCTCCGGCTTCCCGAGTACGAGATGCCGGCCTCCTCATTCGCGTCTCAACCGCCAGCCTACACAAACGATAGATGCCCTACCGCAAATAGCAGCAATAGCAATAGCAACAGCAACAGTAGCAGCAGCAGCAGCAACAGCAACTATCAGTACAGCTGTTCTCAGCATCGCCACCATCAACTCGAAGACGAAGAACGACAACAACAACCACAACACTATCGTCATCAGCAGCATCCCCAAGGAGCAGCACCACCGTCCCCTCACAGCCTCGACGGCAGCCCTTCCTCGTACGGCACCAGCGGTGCGTACCACCAGCACCACCCGTCGCGGATGCAGTCGCTTTCCTTGGGCGCGATCCGCGGCTTCGACCGTGCCGTTTTTCCGCCAGCAGACTCCAGCATGCCGTATCACCCGCACGCCGCCCATGCAACGCCCTCGGCAGGCTATCAGCCTCCCCATAGTCATCACCACCACCACAACCACCACCAGCACCGCCATCCTCGAGACCCCGTATCAGCAGACGAGTTTGGTCGCCTTGGTTTGGCCAATGGCCATCCCATGGGCGTGGGGAACGCCGCCGACGGCCGTGGCGATGCCCACAGTCATGGCCTCAGTGATGCTGGCGTTGGCGGTGGCGTTGGTGTCGGCGTGGTCGGCGCTCGAACAATGGGCGATCCCAAGATGCAACGCAAGCGACGCGGCAACCTGCCAAAGGAAACGACCGACAAGTTGCGCGCGTGGTTCTATGCCCATCTGCACCACCCGTACCCGTCGGAGGACGAGAAACAGGAACTGATGCGGCAGACGGGCCTTCAGATGAGTATGTTTTCTCGTAGGATATACTATAAAAAAAACTCCCCTCTTAACGAAAGAAAAGCTGACCCCAGAGTAGATCAAATTTCAAACTGGTTCATCAACGCCCGACGCCGGCACATGCCGACGCTGCTCAACAACGCGCGCGCCGAAACCGACGCCATGTCGTCCAGCCGCGCCGGCCGCGGACGGGAGGACGGCCATCCGTCGAGCTCCGGCAGCATCGGCGGCAGCAGTGACCACCATCGCCACAACGTGCTCCCTACGACGGAACGCTTCGTGCCGTCGCCGGAGCGCCCATTTGCGGCGCCGATGGAGTCAAGCTACGGGCCTAGTCGATCCAACAAGCACGGGAGCCCCCTGAGCGAAGACGGCTTCGCGGACCCGCCCCGGCACCACGGCCACATGAAACGAGGCAGTGTTTGACGGACGGATGCGCCTTTACGAACGGCTGATGAAAGCAACTGATTTATTTTGATTTTTTGATTTTTCTATCACCAGCATGAACATTCGCAGATGATTGGTCAATTTTAAACCAGCATACATTTTCTTTTATTTGCACAGGTTGACAGACGGGATCATGACAACAGGATAGGGCAAAAAAAGGAAGGGGTATTACCACATTGAATAATGACATTCAGGAAACAATTTTGCACACGGATAGGCTGGTTGGAAAAAATAAAGCACGGGATTACATAGGCACCGGGGGGCAAGGCGCAAAAACCATCTCTGCATCCATGTATTGGAATGCGATTTTGCTTTTGCTGCACTTTTCGCTTTTTTTTCTTGTTTTCCGAAGGCATCGAGCGCTCATGTAAACTACATCAACAATAACAAGGGGGGAATCTAAAAGGCCCCAATTTCTATTACGGAAATACTGGATCCAATCGAAGTATACAGCGTCAGTTGTAAGCCACAAGGCTTCTTTCTTTTTTTTCGTTCACATTCAAAAATTCCCCATTTCAATCTCGAACAGCGGGTTTTCTCGGTCGTTTGCATTCTTCGTACTTGTTGTGATGTTGGTTTCGTCCGCAACTTCGGCACAACATGCATATAATATGCATTACTAGTTGCATTGTCGTATGGGTGTTCCATTGGCTCAATTTATCAGCACGGCCGAAACCAAAAAAAACCAACATTTACAACTGTCGTGTGCCGCACAAAGATAGTCATTTTTTTGTGTTCGGTGTGGCCTTCAGCTGGTTCTGTGCTTGTGCTTGTGCTTGTGCCATCGAAAAACGAAGGAGCGGAAAGAAACACGACATAGAAGAAACACGAGCGAAGGAGCGTCCTCCCTGTCCGACCTGCTCTGCGAATTGGATGCAAGGACGCGGGATGTCTCGCATGCCTGCTAATTCTTCCTTCGTCGTTTCCTTTTTTTTCTTTTTCGGGATGCCTCGTATCTGGTATACGGGGTCGTACACGTCTGAGACAGAAGGAGGAGCACGCTACGCAGCCCCATCATTGTCTTAGAGAACAGCCTGGAGAAACAGAGACAGGAGAAAAAAAGTGGACGCCACATATCTCACTGAAACACCGTAATGGGAACGTGAAGACACATTCACCAAAGTTGGCATCCCGTCTCAACAGCCGTTGCCGGTGACACCTGTCAGCGAAAAATCAACTTGCGGCGCCTACCGCTATGAATGCACTTCGCAACTGTTTTTTTTTTCTTTGGCACATGGCTTTTTGTCTATACATAAAAAATTGGCCAATGAGTTACGGTGTAGTGAACCATCAACATGCAGCGAACCAACGTCAAGACCGAATGGCAGCCCGCGTTTCGGCGTCTCTCTCTGGCTCTGTCATCGTGCCGTAAGCATCGTGCCAGGAGAGGTGTAACATGCCGTGGAACCCTGCCATCTCATCAGTGCTTTAAAAAAAGAAGAAACCAAGACAAAAAAGCAAAGGCAAATAAACAATGTGGCGCCCTATACGCGGTAGTAGGTGTTGGCTTGTTTATCCGTCGTAACGCACGGCCGAAGACAGCGTACAGCTTATGCTTTGCAGCCTCTTCGGCATCGTTCCGTTCGTGTTACAGAAAGAACGGTGTATGGATTCTGTGGTCACGAAAACAAAATATGCACAAGTGTTGATTCGGTGCTTGAAACGAAACAGCCAGTTATTCACTGTATCAGACAAAAAAGAGGGAAGAAGGGAACAATGTAGTGACATGCGTAACAGTCGGAACGACGAAAAAGAAAAGAAAACGTAAAAAAGTAAAAAAAGGAACGAAAAAGGGTTGTAAAGAAGGAATATATGTCTCAGTTAATTGACCCTAATTTTGAATCCTTAGAGTGAACAATACAATTCTAACTCACCTATGGAGAGTACACAGCCACTACCATCTATTTACTTGGAATTGTTTTTGCAATTTTTAAACCAAAGTCCCGTCCTGGTGCGAAAAAAGGGAAATAAATTAAATTAAAAAGGTCGCTTATGTCCATTGCAAAGAAAAAATACAAATAGAAAAGAGAAACAAATAATAGCAATACAGTGTGAATTTTGCATTGTTTATGAAAAACTGTTTTTAAATTAGTGGCAACAAACGGGCATGCGTTCGGATGATTTTCCTCTTCCCTTTACTAGGCTTTTCAACACACAAAAGTTCCTCAAGAAAGTTAACGTAGAAGCATTGTATATTGATGCTTACTGCCGTGACAGGAAGACGTTGGCGTACTGCATGTGTATACATAGTC
Source organism: Fragosphaeria purpurea (assembly GCA_002778095.1). Taxonomy (NCBI): domain Eukaryota; kingdom Fungi; phylum Ascomycota; class Sordariomycetes; order Ophiostomatales; family Ophiostomataceae; genus Fragosphaeria; species Fragosphaeria purpurea. The sequence goes on along the minus strand of PCDL01000021.1, from coordinate 3,414,978 downwards.
TTACGCCGTACCCCGTCACATCTCTGCCTATGTTTGAGGGGAGAAAAAATAAAGAAAAAATAAGAACACCCCCCCCTTCCGGAGCATCATGCGATCTTTCCATCGGCCTGCAGCTCGCAGCTGACGATGTAGCACGTACATACGGAGCGTATACACCGCCTCGCGACTGCAGGGAATCCCTGTCAAAGACGCAGGACGCAGATGTGATGTACAGCTACGTATACGACATATGTAGCAGTAGAAGATGCATGGTGCAGCCTCCAGGGAGGACGACGTATGGCGTACAAACCGGAGTACGGAGTGATACGGAGGTATGCATACCTTTTACACGGCACAAGATGGGCGTTAGTTGTACGAGTGCTTTCTCCCTTCCTTGCCCCTTGCTGCCCCATTTCAAGGCAGAATATTGATTCAGCTCCTGCGTTAATAGATCGGGCAGGAAAAAAGGAAAGCAAAGAGACAGTCCAACGACATAAGCAAGGGCCTCCCTTTTTTCCTCGGGTCTTGTGTCCGGCGCTTCTGGATGTGAACAAACTGTGGACCTTGAATGGGTAAGCAAAGAAAGAAGAAGACAGAAAGGGCAGCTATTCCTCAGAATAAAAGGTGTTTATACTCGGTTATTCACTAAATACGCACATGGTGCGTTCTCCGTGATTTACAAAGCCCCTAAAACTAATGGCAAGGCAAGAAGGAAAATTCCGACAGCCCGGTTTGCATCCCATGTTTACCCCTGTCTCCTATAATAATGTTATTATTATAGGTTGATCATATTCGATCTCACTCAGTTGCAGCACAGGATTCTGTCATATTGACGAGTAATAATAAGGTCCCAAAGTACCGATATACTCGGTACATAGCATTGGTGAATGGCGAAGGTGCAGCCATCTTATTTGTGCATACCCGGGCCTTGTACCTTTATTTTGCCCCGATATACATTCCCCTATAATCCTCCTTTTTTGGGTGGAGGGGGAGAGAAAACGGTGTCCGTTTTTTGGGCTGAAATTTCAAAAAGCGTATGCTTATGCTGACCAGCAAATATTATAGCAGACAAACTTCGGTCTTCCTCTTAAATCCTTGCCTCTCGCCACTAGTTGGAGTTGAGAAAAAGTGGTCAGAGGAAGCTGAAAAATCAAGGAAGATGAAGGCTCATGCGTCCGAAGGCCACCCCCTCAAGAGGACAGCGGAAAGCAGCTCTCGGGCCGTGTTGGCACGCAAGCATTTTCGGTGGCAAGCTTGCATCCACTTGGTGGAGACTCTCGTGCAGGAGACGTGCATGCAGGAGCAGTCGATGTGGCCAGCGCACTTTTCGCGCACCTGGGGTTCGCTTAGATCCCCTTCCCGCCCGCCCTACTCGCCCAGCGATCTTTATCTGCTCTCATATGACAGCGACATATCCGGTTAGCTAGGCCGGACAACAATTCGAAAGGGGGGGGGCTGGAATAGAATCCTTTTGCCCTGCCGTTGATTCCAATACTGAGCCGATCCAGCTAATACGTGCTGGGCGCGACTTGACCGCCGTCTTCGCAGCGCCTTATTCGCCCAGCATTCGTAGTCATTTCTCAACCTAGATCCTATCTCGTCTTGGCCATGCATCCTTGGCTTGTGCTTGTTTGCATGATACGAAATTGTTCTTGGTTGGTCGACGAGCAGGGATGAAAAGCAAAAGGGCAAAAAGTGTGTCTGGTGCAAAGAAGGTAACGCCTTTGAATATAGGACGTTGATGGGTGGCGATTTGTATTGTCTAAGCGAGGTAAGGGACTGCAAAGTAGCCCGTCTTCTTTTCGTCTGGTTGACGTTGTTTATATTGTTTAGGTCCCAAAAAGTGCCTTGGCTGCAAGCGAACATGCATGACCTGGACCACCTTGTATCGTATGTTTTTTCATCGGCTTCATTGGAAATCAACCAGCTTTGTTCTATTGGTGTGTGTGACGTGTTTTTATCCTTGTTACATATTTTTTATATTCCTTTTTTGTCAGTCCTCGTGGCCTGGCTCCCGGACGCATGTCGACGGGTGAGAAAAAAAACCCCAGCTCGACTTTCCTCCCTGTATCTTTGGTCCGCATTCTCAATCCACGCGGCCCCAACTCCAGATGTTCAAACCAACCTTGACGCCCTGCAGCACGCGCAGGCCCGCGTGCCACGTCTCTTCGTAAGCGCGCCCGGTGCCGTCTGGGCGGAAGTTTTCCCAGAACACGGCGTTGCCCACGACCGGCTTGAAGACCACACCCGTCGTGTTGCTGGAGGCAGCGTCAAAATCGGCACCAAATTCGGCGTCAGCAGCATGGACCGGACTGCCGTCGCTGTCGTTGCTGCACGCAATGAACGAGCACCACCGTGTGTCGTTGCTGCGGCGTGGCAGCCGCGGAAACGCCGTGCCGCCACCTTGGAGTGGCAGATGGCGGTGGCCGTCACGGCCGCCGCCATCACGGCTGCCGTCCCCTCCATCTAGTGACCCGTCGTCCACAAACACCATCAGGCTCGCGACACGGCCCCAGCCACCCGTCGCGGCGCCCGACCGGCTCCAGTCGTAGTGAAAGCCGTAGTGGCCGGCAGGCGCCACGTACCGCTGCACACGCAGACGCTCCATCCACAGCTCGTCACGCCAGCCCTGCAGAGCGCGGGCGCGGGCCTCGATGCAGCGGACTGTGGGCGTGCGCGGCACGACGGCCACGGCGGAGTCGCGGACGGTGACGTCGCGCTGCACCGAGCTGCCGCCGTCGTGCGTGACCGTGGACGGCTCATAGATCGGGGCGCTGCATCGGGTTAACTTTTTGAAATCGATATTCCTCACTCCCTCACCCTCTCAGTCATCCGTCACGAGCGAAGAGCCTTACCTGATGTCCAAAAGATGCTGCCGCTCGTCGGCCGAGAGAAAGTTCTCAACATACAGCACCAAGGGTGCCTTATTGAAGATGTGGACGGTGTAGGCGTCCGGTGGACAGTGCGTACCCCCCTCATTCTCTGCGCTGACGTCCTCCAGTGCGAGCAAGGCCTCATTGAGACGCGGCCGAGGCGTCCGGGGGAGGACCGGGGCATCCGGAACCAAAGACGGCGCCAATACGCGCAGAAGGGGGTCCAGCCAAAACAGAACGGCCGCCGCGCATACCAAAACGGCGTAGCCGAACATTAGGATCGCTGTAAGCTATAGCCCAAAAACAAGAAAACAATCACCCAAAAAACCCCGACTTGGCTAATCGGAGGCATAGAAGTCGAAGAAAAAAACAACTTGATGGGACAAGGGGTCGTATGCTGACGAAAACCCCGTTATACAAATACTTCGGTCTTATACTTCGTATGACCGGGGGGACTCATGCAACTAAGGAGATATCAAACACAAATCCCCAGCAACATACTTCGTAGTCCGTGGTTGTTAAACAGCCGTGATTTTTCGAATGTTCGGATTTGCAGAGATGACTTGAAAATGCAATGCGTTATTTTGGCGATGTGTTAAGAGTCGTAAATGTCCATACGTCACATTGATTGAAAAGAAAACAAACGAACAAATAAACAAAATAAAGCCAAAGCCGGAAAAGAAAAAGAAAACAAAAAATGAAGCGAGAAATTGAAAAAGAAAAAAAAAAATCATATGCCGAGGGTTCGTTTTTATACTTGAACACCTTTTTGAGACTGATTTTATTTTTTCATCTTCATATAGAAGACAAAATCTGTATTGTAGTAGTAGCGAACAGTTGTCCTCTTACAGCAACAACTCCAAGATAGAAGTGGGTTTTGCACTATTTTAGGCCTTGACATATGATGTCCTTGTACGCTCTCCTTGGACGTCCTCCATAGACCGAAAAATCACTGAAATGGCTTAATTTCATGGCATAACAATAGTCTGTCCCGATCAGACGTCTCAACTTGTTTTAGACGGCGATGTTCGAGCCTGAACACGATGGCTGCGTGGTATTTTTGTATTGCCGTAAAAGAAAAAAAATGTTCAAATCAAAGGTCAAATTATGAAATCGAAGATGAACGTCCCAAGCTGGAAAGCATGTATCGTTTGACCATCCTTGTAGAAACGCCTTCCCCATCCCTTTGGTTCATCCCGCCGCCACCGTCCGAAACCTTGTTTTGTTCCCTTCCTTCTGAATACGTCCATGGCCACGCTTGCTTTACCCCAGTGCAAGCATATGCGTGCACTATGCGTCTGGCACGTCTTCTATGCGCACTTTTTTGCTGACCGGGGTACCGTTTGCTGTCCCGCTGGCCCGTTTGTCCTCGTCCTCTGTCTGTAATTTCCGCTTGGCACTACCAACCGGCTGGTCGGCCACCGCCCGCTGGGCCCGGCTCTCATACAAACTCAACAAGCGCGCGTACTCGAGCTCGACGCTCACCAGCGTCTCCTCGAGCTTGTCGATGCGCTGGCTCCGTTCCAGCTGGCCCAGAATCTCCTTGTTGTGCCGGTACAGCCGCTGCTTGACAAACGACCGCCAGAGCCGGTACGCGTGCTCCTCCGCCGCGGTCGGCGCCTTGGCCTTGTCCTTGGCCTTGTCTTTGTTTTGGGGTTCCCGCAACGCCGCGGCCACCTCGTCCGCAGCCGTCTCGTCGTCCGCTTCGTCCAGGCTTGGCCGCACAGACGGCGCCAGGTGCTGCATCAGGTACATCTCCACTACGCGGCTGAACTGCCGCGGCGCCATCTTGGCCTGGTGCCGCAGGATCTCGAGCGCGGCCGGGTCGACAATGTTGCGCGGCGCTGGCCCCGTCTTGGGCAACGTCACGGCCGTGTTGAGACGCACGGTCTGCGCAAACCCGGGCATTGCGGACAAAAAGGCCAGGTCGGCCAAGTCGCGCACGTCGTCGAAGGCTTCGTTGGGGTCCTCGACGGTCACCTCGCGCGTCTGCGGCTCGTGCAGGAACGTGTCGTATATGGTGCGGTAGAGGCGGCCTGCGTGGCCCTTGCCCTGGAAGGGCGGCAGCAGGAGAAACTGAGAGATGCGTGACCGGCAAGGCAGCGTGGCCAGCGAAAAGGCAGGTTCCCCGTCGGCAGGCAGCTGGAGCTCAGGAACGGAGGAGGAGGAAGGGGACGATGACGACAAGGACGACGATGACAAAAGCTCTATTTCCTGCTTTGCATCCGTGTGCGTCGTTGGCGGCGGCGGCGGCGGCGTGCCGGCCCCACCAGCACCACCAAACGGCAGCAGCAAAAAACGGTAGACGGTCGCGTAGCCGGCAAACTCGTATTCGTAGGCGTCGGCCGAGCCGGCCTGTTGGCGGGTGCGGTACAGACAAAACACGGTCCAGCGGTCGAGATTGTCGGAGCCGTCGGTGTGGATAAAGACGCCACCCTCGATAAAAAAGGGCACAAAGATCTGAATGCGGTTGACCAGCTGCGTCACGGCCGGGTCGGACAGCGTGCCCTTCCAGACTTCATACCGGCCGTCGCTGCACTGGAACATCGCAATACGCTCGCCGGGAGGGGTGTATGCGCCGCCGGCGGATGACTGTTGAAGAGCCTCCTCGAACTCGGCTGGTTTTTGAAACGCCACTGGCAAAGTCAGCGGGACCGCAGAAGACGGGCATAAAAAAAGAAAAAAAAAAACCGCCCGGCAAACAGAATCACATACCTGGCGGCAAGAATTCTCCGAGGACTTTGGGAATGTCCGTCGGCTCGTGCTCGCCCACGTTTTTCAGTTTCTTGAACGCGGACACCCGCAGATTGGGCCGCATGTCGGATGCATGGTAGCGGAGGTTGATTTTGAGGTTCTGGTAGCCAAAGATGGTTTCCTCGTCGCCGAAGATGGAGTACGTGAACTTGGGGTTGAAGGAGGCAATGGTCCGCAAGGCGGTCGGGCCCGGCTGGACGAGACTGATCTCGAGCGCCTCGTTGGCATTCGACACCCCTGAGAGGTCAGCAAGGAACAAGGTGAAACGAGGGTCGAAGCAAATCTGAAGCTCGTGAAAGCTCTCCACGTACAATCGTCGTATGAATGCTCCATCGCGGCGATTGAGCGCTGTGGGTGCGGCTTGTTGAGATGGAAGGAGGAGAAAAAGAAAAAAAACACAAACGGAAGCGTAAGAGCGAGCAAAAATAGAAGAATAAAATGGCCTTCTTTTTCGTCGATGCTTTGCCCAGCAAGGTGAAATATTCGCGATCGCAGAATAGCCCTTTGTCCCCCAAAAAGCCAAAAACGCGAGTCGCGGTAGATGCGCAACGGGTTCCGCGTTTGAGTGCTTTGTTAGCGTGCACGGGCCCGAAAGCCAAATTATCGTATATATGCATATTCCATTTAGAAGCTTTAATTGCATATCAAAATCGCTTTCGAGCGGCCACATATCCAGCCAGGGGCACGACTGCGCATCGCGGGACGCGGGCAAGGCGACGCTTCGTTTCCCAACAACCTCTGCGCGCAAACGAACGGGCGTATTCATCTAGGTGTACGACTTGCAACTGCCAACAAATGACGTGAACACTGGAGGCATATTTGCATTGTTTTCCCGCCTGCGCCCTTTTGTTGTCGCCGCCCAATGACTCGGTGACGTCGCATCGAAGCTTTTGCTTTTTTCTTTTTAAGTCTTGTCCCTCTTTTTTTCCCTTTCTTTTCTTTTTTTCTAGGTTTTTTCAACTCAGACCGCCATCGTCTATCTCGAGCCCTTGAGAAGGCCTTCGCCATGGGCGGGCTTCTTCTTCTCCTGGCACTCAGTGTACGTTCAATCTACCAAGTATGCCGCTTTGGGTGACCTTGTAGTATTTCGTTGCTAACTGTTCTTTTTTTAGGCCATAATGGCTCTTGCGTATGCTTCCCATTTCCTCTACGCGGTAGTTTCGACGGAACTTGCGTGTCCTCTTCTAACACCGACCACAGATCGTTTCTTGCAGGCGCTCTACCTCTCTCCATGACCCTTACGCAATCGCAGCTGCGGCTCATCTCGAGCATCGGCGTCGGCATCCTGGTTGGCACCTCCCTCATAGTCATCATCCCCGAGGGCGTCGAGGCCATTGCCAACCCCCTGCTCAACCCGCCGAGTGGTGCGTCCGCAGCAGGCCAGCATGTGCACGCCGCACGGCACGTCCCTCTTTGGGCCCGAACAATACCAGAAACGACCGCCATTATGCGGCGGTTAGACGACGCAATGTCGCCCGACGACCATTTGTTTCTGCCGCGCGGCGATGGCGACGTCGCCCTGGCGTGGCCAAAACCCCGATCGACTCTGAGAAACAGCCGACGAGAGGACGATGCCGACACAGGCGACGCCGCGGGCCACCGGCACAAGCAAGGGCTTTCCAAAACCAACCCAAACGACGCCGCCGCCAAGGAGCCGCCACCACCAGCAGACACAGACGCGGACGAGCCACGGTCCTTACCCACGTTCTACATCGGCTTCGCCCTCGTCACGGGTTTTGTCGGCATGTTCTTGATTGACCGCCTGCCGCGCCACGCCGTCGACCAGCTGCAGACCCAGGGGCCAACCACGCGCCACATCAGCCTGGACAACCTGGCATCGTCTGGCCTCGGCAACGGTCGGAGTCATGGCGGCGGCGGCGGCCGTAGTGGTGGCTACGGCGGAGGAGGAGGCAGTGGCGGTGGCGGCGACGATGACGACGATGACGGCGACGACGACGACGACGAGGAACGTCGCCTACGCGGGGACGGTGAAGCTGGGTTTCTTGGCTCGCTGACGCCCACGCCGCGACAGTCGCGCGGGCTGGCGACGACGGTGGGCCTCGTGATCCACGCCGCGGCGGACGGCGTCGCCATGGGCGCGTCGGCGGCGACCTCGGACATGACGCTGGGACTGGTGATTTTTGTGGCCATTCTCGTGCACAAGGCGCCGGCGGCGTTTGGGCTGACGGCGGTGCTGCTGAAGCACGGGCTGTCGAAGCGGGCAGCGCGCGGACACCTGGTCGTGTTCAGCCTCGCGGCGCCGTGCGGCGCGCTTGCGACGTACACGGTGGTGGTGCTGGCGGGTGGCGGGGACCGCATGGAGGGCGCGCGGGGGCAGTGGTGGACGGGGATGCTGCTATTGTTTTCGGCGGGGACGTTTTTGTGAGTTCCCCCCCTTCACCTTCCCCCTTTTTCCTCTTTCCGGACGTTGTTCTCACTGACGTCGTAGGTACGTCGCCATGCATGCGATGCAAGAAGAGGGGGGCCACGACCACGGCGCGGGCGTCAACGGCTACACAGACAGCCTGCAGCAGCGCAAGGCGAGCCGGCCGCAGATGCGGGACACGCTGGCGACGATCGGCGGCATGTTGCTACCGCTGTTGACGCAGTTTGGGCACCACCACTAGGGATCGGTGGTTTGGTTGTGTTGGGCTCGGGTACGGGGTGGGTACGCCTTTTGGTCCACGGGTCCTGCTCGTAGAAACGAGGTCCCAATCCCAGAGCCTTTTTGAAGGATGTTTTTTTTTTCCTTACGTTCTTGTGATGGTTACCCCCTTTTTTTTCCCCCCATCTGTCTTGGAAAGAGCGCCCAAATTACGAACGAGAGCAAGCGATGTGAAAAATGGTATGATGGATGTACGAGTATTAATTTTTGTGGACTGCAGTGGACTGCGTGGCTGCATGGCTGCATGGCTGCGCTGCTTTGGGATCATGAGCGTCCAAGGGGCTTGCCCTTGTTGCAAAAGGAAAAGCTGACGATTATCTGCGTCGTCTGCTTTCTTTTTTCTTTTTTCTTTTCTTTTTTTGGTAGACAAAATATCTCGGAAGATAGAGAGCGCTTGGAATGTAAAATTGATTTCAGAGACAGATCAGCGAAGCTTAGTACCCTTACGTCCTCACAGACATGTGAATGTCTTGCTGATTCGGCATATGCTGTCTTTTCCTCAACATTTTCGACTCTTACAATATATTTTATATTCTGCACATGTCAATATTCACGCCAAGTAGAGGACTCGGCACGTACATAACATAGTACGGTATATATGCGCATAGTCCTCAGCCCTTCTGAAAAAGCTGTGCAATCAGCCTCAAATGTGTTTTACGTGCGTGAGAGACAGAGTGCTTTTCCCAGGAGCACTCGTTCATGCAGCAAGGCCGACATAATACGGCAAAGGAGGGTATAACACGCAAGAGAGCAATTACGAAGAACACGACGTGTAAGCAAAACGAGGGCATTGGAGGCGAGGATCCCGCCAAGGATTGCCTTTTCCTTGAGGCTGACTGCAGATGATTCCCAGTAGAGTAATACACCATGAATCCGAGACATACTAGACTTGCTTTTTCCTGTTCTTCGTCGACAAAAGGACTCACTCAGGCGTACTGTTTCTTGAGAACAATACGAGAAAAGGAAAAAAAAAGCCACAGCTGCATGCCTTCTTTTGTAAAGGCCCGAGCGCAGGGCGACAACGAGACGCGGCAGAAGAGGCACAAACCAGACACATCACCAAGTATACTAACGCAAGGGGTGCATGCAGGCTTTTCCAGACAAAAAAACAACACATTTGAGCGGACGCAATATTGCAGGCGTACCTTTTCTGGGTCGTCACGGCATACATCAACTTGAAGTAGCCTTTTTCCTCTGCAGTCCCTCCGTACACCGTACTCTGTATGCTTGTACTTTCGTAGACAAACCTCCTTCCCGCACGTGCGGCTGCAGCCCTCCCTGGTGGGTTCGGCGAGGCGATCAGTGCAGCAGAAAGGGCCCGAGCTGACCTGCTGTCTTCCGCGGTCGTCTCGTGTCTTGGTCCCCAGCAGCCGCCGCATACATACAAAGTATTACTGTCCCTTTTTGTTCGATGCACGATTCGCCCTCCTCTCATTTCCAGTCGATCAGAACCGGGGGGTGGGAAAGGGAGGGGGGAGGAACGTGAAAAGCTTGAATGTGCACGAGAAATGAGTGCAGTGCAGAACAGAGATCGCCTGGTTCTGTACAAAGCTAATAGAGGGCGATCAGGCAAGGAGTGTGGGAGTTAGGGGGGAAATGTGTTGTAAGAGAGGGCCCAAATAAAGTGACTAAGCGATCTGGAAGTCGCCCGTATTCGCTACCCGCCGTCGTCCTCATGTCTGTATCGGCGGGTCTTACAGGGTTGAGCGGGCGGCTACAGCGTGGGCGGCGCACGTCAGCTTGGGGCAGGTGTGGGCTCTCTGCACCCACTATGGATTAAAGAGCAAGGGCGGCCGCTAATGCAGGACGGGCATTGGTCAGTTTCAAGGAGAAAAGGGGGAAGGAAGGAAAGGGGCATATTATTACGAAGGCGTATTATTCCGTATCATTACTTGGTACTTTGTAATACCTAGGAAGGTGCAAATCGAAAAGCAAAGAGCTGTTCAGTAAGGAAGGCGAGACTTCTTGTATGCCTGCCCACTTTGTAATAACATATTCGTACACAACTCAGCCATCCGTCGCTTTGCCTCCGTTGGCTCCCGTATCGTAGACAAAGACAACTGCGCGCCATCAGCAGAAACAATCTCAGGCGGGGAACAAACCAGCGCCTGTCTATCTCACCCGGGCGGTTCATTTATGTCTTACATATACACATTTGGCTGTCCCGCTGTCTCGCCGTGTTGCCGCCTTCGCCGTCTTTGTTGACCGCGTATTGTTGGGTCGCTGTGAATGCTCTTGAAAAACCGAACAAAGAAAGAAAAATCAAAACGGTGTTAATCGTCGCGGATGCACTCCGCATTAACGCGTCTCCCTCGTCCTGATCACAACTCTAGGCCGTTGGCAGCCGGGTTTGATGTTGGCGGCCCCGGCGGCTTGTCCTCCGTTCGCAGCCCTCTAGTGGGCTACCTATAGTGCGTGGACAAGTAACGAGCGTGCTGTTATAAGACCGTTATAGGGGCTGTTATAGGGGCCTTTGGCATCGGACATGCTATACCCCCCCAATCGAGTATTACAAAGTTCAATTAGCGGTCCCTCCCGCACCACCTGATTCGACAAAGATGTAAGAATGAGACAGACCCACTCTTCTCTCGTCTCCTGCCCTCTCCCCTTCCTTCCTTTTCGCTCACCCTCCCTTTTAGTCAGGCACTTCTCGTTTTGGGTAAGAGAGGCAGGAGCGGCTGGGCCAGCCCAAATAGCCCCCAGCCAGGCCAGCCCTTTCCCCGTTCTGTGTGTCTCTCTTCGCCTCCGCTCTTGTCCCCTCGAGAGAGTTTGTTCCCTTCCTCTCTCTCGCCGTCGTCTCCTCGTCCTTTTCTGTTTTCTCCCTCGACAACGTCGTCACCTCATAAACAACCAGGAACAGCGAAGAGGGCCCGACGCGATACAGGCAGGCCATCTGTCTGGGTTTTTCTCTCGGCCGTCCTCTTTTTGCGTTTCTCTTTTATTTTCTCTTTTTCTTTTGCTTTTCCCTTTTTCCTTTTTCTTGTTCCCTTCTCTCTCCATCTCAATGCCTCTCTAGCCTTCGTCTTTTTTTCTTTCTCCTCTTTCTTCTTTTCTTCTCTTGTTCCTCCTCTTCTTGCGTTTCTCTATAAACGGTCCGCATAGACAATCTCAGGTCGCAAGTCGAAGGAGAGTTCGCGATACCGCGGAAATCCCAGGAGGCCTCGGTATAGTCTGCCCACGTTCTTGGTTGTCAAAACCGCTCTTCCTTTGAAACTATTGACTCCCGTCGAGAAACCTTACTCGTCTCGTTTCTCTACTCTACACTGTTTCCGCGTCTCGATCTCGACTGTTTTTTTCGTCAATCCCTCGTTTTCCCGTACTGCCTGACATTGAAGTTCCATCGTCTAGCGGCCATCTGCATTTCCTCGTCGCCACCCACTTTCGTTGCTGCTTTATTCTGTTTTGGCATTCACACAGGGCCTCTGTTGATTCCTCTTTATACCCTACGCGACTTCTGCGTGCGAAAACGTATTTGCGTCTTCCGAGACGCTGCTTCACAATCGCCTCGGCCGCGTGGGCGAGACGACAACAAAACGACCTTCTCCGCGGTCTATTATTTTCCTTGATATAAGAGCACATTGGGCAGTCGCTTCGCCATCGTCACCCAACGGTTTGTTCGAACTACGTGTCTGCTGTTGTTCTCTCGCCGGCAATCAAGAGCAAGTCGGCGTCGTAAAGGAGCTCTTCTGTTCACGGAAGCCTCACGTTCGTCCGATCACCTCACTTTCACCCGCTTTCGAGAACTCGTCGACCTCCCCCTAGCGGCCATGTCTAGCTACCAAAGACCACCCAGCTTTTCCGACCGGCGAGGCAATGCATTCCCGTGCGATGACCTGTCCCTCAATACCGTGGTCCCCGCAAAGGCCGCACAGGCCCGCCCGCCCAGAGGCCCGCCTACGCCCAGCATGAGCACCCCGGCTGCGGAATATGACCAGACCATGACCGGTTCCCCCCCACCACCGCCGACGCCGGCTGCGTCCCCGGGGCCGTCCCACGTTCAGCCGGACTGGAGCGATGCCGCCGCCGACGAAGATTTCTTCCACGCCAAAGTACGCCAGCACTTCAAAGGCTGCACAAGCTCGCAACGGACTCGTCTGCTGGCCGACCTGCTCAACCTCTGCACAAGCCAGCAGCTGAGTTTTGTTCACCAGTTTGTCAGCCCATTGCTCAAGAAAGATCCTTTCACCAGCCTGCCCGACGAGCTTTGCCTACGAGTACGTCCTCCTTAAATTTCAACCTGAAACGTGTTTTTTTAGACAGCAATGAATTGTCTGCTAAACTGTGCCCGCACCCTCATTTAGGTCTTGTCTTTCATCGACGATCCAAAGGTGTTGGCGCGCGCCTCGCAGGTTTCACGCCGCTGGCGTGACCTGCTAAGCGACGATGTGACCTGGAAAAATCTCTGCGTCAAGCACGACTATGGGCGGCACCTTTCCGAAGTTGTTGCACCGGATCCTCCCCCCATCACGGCGTCGGCAACCCCCACGACCTTCCCCCTCAGTGTTTCTGGTAGCGACAACGCCACGCACCACCTGCCTTCGCTTGTCCCGGCGACCGACGTACCCATGGCTACCTCGCGCAGCTTGGAAGGCGTCGCCGGCAGCAACCTCTCGGATCCCAAGACCCGGCCCAAACCGCGCTCATACAAATCCCATTTCAAGCAGCGGTACCTTGTGGATGCCGCCTGGCGCACGGGTGGCCGCAACATCACCAAAAACATCACCCAGGACGGCGGTGTGGTCACAAGCCTCCATCTCACCTCCAAATACATTATTGTGGCACTCGACAACGCGCGCATCCACGTATTTGACACCCAAGGGGAAAATCAAAAGACCCTTCAGGGTCACGTCATGGGCGTCTGGGCCATGATTCCGTGGGACGACATTCTCGTCAGCGGCGGCTGTGACCGTGACGTCCGCGTCTGGAATCTCGCGACAGGGTGCGTTATTTTTTATTTTTTTTTTATTTTTTATTTTTACTTGCCAGCGTTCTATTTTCACAAAGAAGAAATGCATATTAACGAGACTAGCGCGTGCCTGCATACCCTCCGTGGGCATACGTCCACGGTTCGTTGTCTTAAAATGTGTGATGAAAACACGGCGATTTCCGGCTCGCGAGACACCACCCTGCGCATCTGGGACATCCGTACTGGCCTATGCAAAAATGTACTGGTAGGCCACCAGGCCAGTGTACGGTGTTTGGAAATCAAGGGTGACATTGTCGTGTCGGGGAGCTATGACACCATGGCCAAAATCTGGAGCATATCCGAAGGCCGGTGTCTGCACACTTTGCAAGGCCACTATAGCCAAATCTACGCCATTGCTTTCGACGGCGTCAAAATCGCGACTGGCAGCCTGGACACCAGCGTACGGATATGGAACGCGGCGACGGGGTATGCAATTTTTTTTATTTTTATGTTATTTTTCTTTTTCCCCTTTTTTTTTTTTGGCTAACTCCCACCTAGCGAATGCCAAGCCGTTCTACAAGGCCATACGTCACTCGTCGGCCAGCTGCAGATGCGTGGTGACACTCTTGTCACCGGTGGCTCCGACGGCTCGGTTCGCGTGTGGTCGTTGTCCCGCTTCTGTCCCATCCATCGACTGGCCGCTCACGATAATAGTGTTACTAGCCTCCAGTTCGATGACACGCGCGTCGTCAGTGGTGGCAGTGACGGTCGTGTCAAGGTGTGGGATCTGAAAACGGGCCAAATGGTGCGAGAGCTCATTTCGTATGGCGACGCTGTGTGGCGCGTAGCGTTTGAGGACGAGAAGTGCGTGGCCATGGCCCTACGCAACGGGCGCACTGTCATGGAAGTGTGGTCGTTTTCGCCTCCCGAAGACATGCTCAGCGATCGCCCGTTGTCGCTTTCACAACGCACGCTAGAGTCGTCGACGTCCACTCGTCCCATGAGCGCCATGGCGCTTGATTTTAGGCGACCGCAGACGTTGATCCCCGGCTTGCCCCGGCGCGATTCTATCAGCCAGGATGTTGACATGCGCGACGCCGGGCCGGCGACAGCGCCGCTTCAACAGGGAAATTCAACATTTTTCCACGATTAGCAGCATCGCTTTCACCAGACTAAAGCATTGCATCCCTGAAGAAGCACTTTTAGGGGCCCTTTTCACTTATACAGGAACCGCACTAGGTCTGTCACATGGGGAAATCCGGCCGTTCCTTGTGTCTAGTCACGATTACTACATGATCACACGGCTCGTATAGTTTTACGTCGACCGGTCTCCCAAGGCGCCATCTACGTGGTCTTCTTATGTGAAAGAATCCACCCGGCCTTTCCACGCTTTTGAGCCCCTTCTGCATCTGGCGAACATACAACACATTTTTGGTCACCGTATTCTTTACGGTTGTTTTTTCTTTTTTATTTGCTTTTCTGCTTCACTTTCGAGTTCTGCGCCGGGACGAAGCATAACCAGGGGCGTTTTGGGCTGAGCATTTTTCATGGAGGACATCTTTCAGTATGTTTGCGCGAGAGCAAACGCGTTTCGGCGGGCATGGGACTTGTGGTTAAAATGCAAGCGTCTTGTCGTTTGGAGCCAGGAGAAACGGATGGCATTTCGGGTTCGGGAACAGGGATCAGAGCCTTTTATACAATTGTTTAATACAAAAGAACGATTCGGTCGTTTGTGGATTATTTGCTTTTCATACTCTTGTGATTAAGGCTTCAGAGTTTTATACTGACGCGATAGTACTTCGTACAGGGCGTAAGTAATATTACATAGAGAATTGGGGCATATATTTCCAGTTACAGCGAGCAAGAGCGCTGTGGGATGGGATTTTTCTGGGCAGAACCGTTGAGTGCATAATGCCTCGAAAGCAGGCTAGCGCCTCAACCTTGACCCAACGCCGAAAAGCGCGCAAATCCAGCAGCCGTCTGATTGGCCAACATAAAAGCTTTGCAGCTCACACTTTTGGTGGAGATCTCCCCCAAAAAGATAGAGACGAGCGTAATTCCCGTACTCGCACTTTGAAAGCAGAGCAGGACCCGCTATTTTTAGGGAGCTCTCGCTTTCCGTGTCTCCCTCTGTATTACGGAGCATTATCGTGGCTGTTTCCGTTGGCAGACCTGTTTTTTTTTCCCTGGCTTTTCTTTATTTTCATTTTCATTTTCCTGCTCACATTGCCCGTCAACGCCGCCTTTTTGCATCCGGCCACAGCAGCAATTGCTTTTCTTTATTTCTTTCTGTTCCCTTTTTTCTTTTCTTTCTCAATTGATTGTCTCTTGTTTTTCTCTTTCGCTAAAATGTTGTCGCGAGCTGCTTTCCGCGTGGGCCGGACGGCCACCGTCGGGTCTTTGCGGACGGCCGCGGCGACGACGACGACCACCACATCGCTACCCATGCGGGCGGCAGCGGCAAAAGCTGCCCCTGCCGGTCTGCCATTCTTCTCGTCGTCTGCGTTCTCGTCCCGCCGCTTCGTCACCACCGACGCTGCCTCCGCCCACGTCGAGAAGAGCGCCGTGCCCGATGCCGATGACGTCCCCTTTGCCGTCACCCTCAGCGACGAGAGCTTCGAGACCTACGAGCTCGACCCCCCGCCGTACACCCTCGAGGTCACCAAGGCCCAGCTCAAGCGCATGTACTACGACATGGTCGTCATCCGCCAGATGGAGATGGCCGCCGACCGCCTGTACAAGGAGAAGAAGATCCGCGGCTTCTGCCACCTGTCCACGGGCCAGGAGGCCGTTGCCGTCGGCATTGAGAACGCCATTGAGCGTGCCGACGACGTGATCACGGCCTACCGCTGCCACGGCTTCGCGTACATGCGCGGCGGCGCCGTGCGCAAGATCATCGGCGAGCTGCTGGGCCGGCAGGGCGGCATCTCGTACGGCCGCGGCGGGTCGATGCACATGTTCGAGAAGGGCTTCTACGGCGGCAACGGCATCGTAGGCGCGCAGGTGCCCGTGGGCGCGGGCCTGGCGTTTGCGCACCAGTACCAGGACAAGAAGACGGCGACGGTGATTCTGTACGGCGACGGCGCGAGCAACCAGGGCCAGGTGTTTGAGGCTTTCAACATGGCCAAGTTGTGGAAGCTACCGGCGCTGTTCGGCTGCGAGAGTGCGTATATATGCATGCTCAATGCTTTCACCATCGCAAAACATTGTTGAACCGCTTGCCTTGCTAACCCTTCAATTTTTTTTCTTTTCCTAGACAACAAATACGGCATGGGCACGGCCGCGAACCGCTCGTCTGCTCTCACCGACTACTACAAGCGCGGCCAGTACATCCCCGGCCTCAAGGTCAACGGCATGGACGCGCTCGCCGTCAAGGCCGCCGTGCAGTACGGCAAGGCCTGGACCGCCAGCGGCAACGGGCCGCTCGTCCTCGAGTACGTCACCTACCGCTACGGCGGCCACTCCATGTCGGACCCGGGCACCACGTACCGCACGCGCGAGGAAATCCAGCGCATGCGCTCCACCAACGACCCCATTGCCGGCCTGAAGCACAAGATGGTCGACTGGGCCGTCGTCACCGAGGACGAGCTCAAGGCCCTCGACAAGGAGGCCCGCCGCTACGTCAACGAGGAGGTCGCCGCCGCCGAGGCCATGCCGCTGCCCGAGGCCAACCTCGACGTGCTCTTCAACGACATTTACGTCCAGGGCAGCGAGCCGCGTTTCGTGCGCGGCCGCACCGCCGACGAGCTGCGCTACTTTGAGTAAACGTGGGGAGGGGGAGAGGTGTAGAAGGGGAAGAGGTAGGAAGGTCGTTTATTAGAGACGAAGAGGAGGGTTGGTTCCTGAGGCGAAAGAAACGGGGTTCTTTGTCTTTTGCCTCTTTTCGTCTGAACGTCTTTCGTCCCCGGTCGGGCTCGAGTTCTATGTCATGCGAGATCTTGTTCGCGTCCTGTCGGCTGGGGCTATTTTTGGTTTTTCTTTTTCTTTTTCTTTTTTTGTCTCGCTATCTGCCCCCTCTATCCTTGTAAAATTCATGTATCTGCCGGCATCGACCTTCGCCCGCCTACAATAGAATATGTAATCCTTCCATGCAACACAGTTGCTCATTTTCTAACCGGAAAGTCGATGAAAATATGGTCACGTGATAAACGTCATATTTGGCGTTCTTTTCGCACAGAAGCCTGGGCCTGGCTAGCTAAATTGACGACGCGCTCTGACCCGCGTCTGCTTTTTTACGGAAAGCGCGTGAGTGGTGTTCTCCGCGACCATACCTTTTGCCCGCTCTTCCCACCATATCATCGTCAACCCTGCCAATTGATCGGCAAAGAACGGCGACGCTGGATTCCGACTGTCTTTTTATTTCTTCTCTATTCTCCCGTCTATTTTTTCCCTTTTTTTCTGTTCAGGGTCTGTCCGCCCCGTCAACAACCCTGGCTTCTCGGCCTTCGCTGAGGCTCGCTCCCGGCGCCTTTTCTTCTTTGTGTTCGACTTCGCCTTTGCTGCTTTGCACGAGCCGACCTCATAGAGCCTTTGTTTTGGTTGCTTGTGCCCATTTGACCACAAGCCAAGGTCTCCGCAGAACCGGCTTTCGACACACCGGCGCCCGTACCGCCATCCCACCCACCATGGCGCCCGAGAGACAGGCGACCCTGGGGTACGTCAAGCCGTCGCAGACGACGTTGGGGCATGTGCCAAGTTGTTGCTTTTGTTTTTTAGTCCGTGGGGCGTTTCTTCTTTTTTATCGCATGCTAATGCGGGCGTGTAGGCAGTTCTTCGGCACGTCGGGAGGGGCCCGGCCCGCGGCGCCGCAGAGGCAGGCGACGTTGTCGTTTGCAACGAAGACGAACGGGAGTCGGGCTGGGAGCGGAACGGGGTCCGGCAACGGTGGCGCCCATACCACAGAAGCAGGCACAAGCTCCTCGCCCAGACGAAGCGCGACGCCAGAAAAGAAGGGTATGCTTCAGGCCGTTTCCTTTTCTGCTCGCAACCGCGCCAGCTTCGTGACTAACGAGACAATACAGACAAGAAGAAGCGGCTGTCGGACGAGGATGGCGCGGCGATAAAAGACGAGTCAGGCGCAAGTGAACCAGACAAACCTGCCGCAAAGCGGGCGCGGAAAACCCGTAGGGTGGTCGAAGACGATGACGACGAGGAGAAGGACGGGAGCGATAGCGGCGTTGCCGTAGGGCGGGTGGTTAAGGAGGACCATGCGGCTGCGGAGGCGACCGGTGAGGGCGTGGTCATAAAAACCGAGGCGGCGCCGCTAGCAGCGACAATAAGAAACGGCAAGACCAAGTCGATCAAGAAAGAAGAGCCGGACGATGCGGCGCCGTTGTCCGCAGCCGAATCCAGTTCCGAAGCCGAAAACGAGGAGGAAGACGAAGAAGAAGACGACGAAGACGAAGAGGACCTGAAGCCCGAAGTTGCCGCCAAGGTCCGCAAGACTGTCCAGACCGTCCTCACGACGCAGACCGATGCTTACCCTGACTGGCCGCCGGGTGAGCCCGTGCCCTATGCGGCCCTCTGTCGCACCTTTTCGTTGATCGAGCTTACCACGAAGCGCCTCGTCATCATGGAGTACTGCTCCCTCTTTCTGCGGCAGGTCCTGCGCCTGACCCCGCAGGACATGCTGCCTACCGTGCTGCTCATGGTCAACAAGCTCGCGCCCGACTACGCCGGTATCGAGCTCGGCATCGGCGAGTCTCTCATCATGAAGGCCATTGGCGAGACCACGGGGCGCAGCCTCGCCGTCATCAAGCAGGACCAAAAGGAGATTGGCGACCTGGGCCTCGTTGCCGTCAAGTCACGCTCCACCCAGCCCACCATGTTCAAGCCAAAGCCGCTGACCGTCCCGGCCGTCCACCGGGGCCTCATGGCCATTGCGACCGTCACGGGCAACGGCGCTCAGCAGCGCAAGGTCGACGGCATCAAGAAGCTGCTGGCAGCGGCTGACGCCAGCCTGAGCAGCCAGGGCCGCGTCGACATCACCAAGGACAAGGGCGGGCCCAGCGAGGCCAAGTTCCTGATCCGGTTTCTCGAAGGCAAGCTGCGGCTGGGCCTCGCGGAGAAGACCGTGCTCGTGTCGCTGGCCCAGGCCGTCATCCATCACGAGGCCCGGATCGCGGGTACGACGGCCTCGACGGCCGACGTGGAAAATGCAGAAGCAATGTTGAAGACAGTGTACAGGTATGTTTCACGTTTTAAGGCGAGGGGGTTTTTATCGTTTTTTTCCTTTTCTTAACGGCCTTCTAAAACGGCATAGTGAACTACCAAGCTACGACCTGATCATCCCGGCCATGCTGGACCATGGCATCATGCACCTCAAGGAGCACTGCCACCTGCGCCCAGGCATTCCGCTCAAGCCCATGCTGGCCAAACCAACCAAGGCCATCACCGAAGTGCTCGACCGCTTCGAAAACCAGACATTTACGTGCGAATACAAGTACGACGGCGAACGCGCGCAGATCCACTACGTGGCCAAAAACCCCGACGCGGCCGACCCGGTTGCCCAGCAGGGACTGACGGCCATTTTCTCGCGCAACTCCGAGGATTTGTCAAAAAAGTATCCGGACATCCTGGCCAAGCTGCCTGAATGGGTCAAGCCGGAGACCAAAAGCTTTGTCCTTGACTGCGAGACGGTCGCCTGGGATGTCGTCGCGCGCAAAGTACTGCCGTTCCAGCAGCTCATGACGCGCAAGCGCAAGGATGTCAAAATCGCCGATGTCAAGATCAAGGTGTGCGTCTTCGCGTTTGACCTGCTCTACCTCAACGGCACCGCACTCGTCGCGCAGCCGCTGCGCGCGCGCCGCGAGCAGCTCACTGCCGCCTTTACGCCTGCCGAGGGCGAATTCGCCTTCGCCACCCACATGGACGCGCAGGATCTCGACGCCATCCAGGTCTTTTTGGACGAGAGCGTCAAGGCCTCGTGCGAGGGCCTCATGGTGAAGATGCTCGACGGCCCCGAGAGCGGGTACGAGCCGAGCAAGCGCTCGCGCAACTGGCTCAAGATCAAAAAGGACTACCTAGCGGGCGTTGGCGACTCGCTCGACCTCGTCGTGCTCGGCGCCTACTACGGCAAGGGCAAGCGCACCGCCGTCTACGGCGCATTCTTGCTCGCCTGCCGCAACGCCGCGCGCGACACCTACGAGACCGTGTGCAACATCGGCACGGGCTTCAGCGAGGCCGTCCTCGAGGAGCTGCACGCCCAGCTGAGCGCCACCGCCATCGACCGCCCCAAACCCTTTTACGAGCACAGCGCCGGCAACACGCACCAGCCCGACGTCTGGTTCGAACCGCGTGCCGTCTGGGAAGTGCGCACCGCCGACTTGACGCTGAGCCCCCGTTACAAGGCGGCTGCCCACGAGGGCGGCCTCGACCCCACCGGCGAGGCCCGCGGCATCAGTCTGCGGTTCCCGCGCTTCATCCGCGTGCGCGACGACAAGACGCCCGACGAAGCCACGACGTCCCGCCAGATCGCCGACATGTACCGCAGGCAGGAGAGCGTGGCCAAGAGCAAAGGCCCCGCGGTCGACGATGACTTTGAGTATTGACGGTCTTTCCTTTTTTTTTTGTTCCTGCTTTTTCGGCCCGCCCTTGTTCCGTTGCCCTGGTACATTGTTGGTTATTCGTATTTCTCCTCTTTATGCATTGAAATGTATGAATGCCAATTCGTCATATGCACTATGTCATACACATAAGTCACACGTGCACGTTCTCTCGTAGATGAACTAAACATCATCCGTTCTAATATCGTTATGCAAAACAAAAAACAAGAAAAAAAAAACCAGGCTGTAATACGTTGCCGTGCACAGGGCTCTATAAAATCGACTCGCGCTCCCGCACCGGATTCAATGGACCGTCCAAGACGTTGCCGCCTTCGTGCGGCAGACCGCGCCGTTCGCCCGGCCCCTCCTCACCCAGTCCGCCGGATGCGCCCAGATCATCGTCGTCCCCCATGTCGTCCTCTCCGCCGCTGCCGCCCACCATGTCGCCGCTGCCGTCGCGGTCGGCGTCGTTCCGCCGCGCTGCCTCCGCCCCGTTCAATACGTACCATACGTCCTTTTTCGTGAGCAGGCCCTGTAGCACACCCCGGTCGCTCAGCAGCACGTACCGCAGGCCCAGCTGCTGGAAGTAGCGCACCACCAGGTGCAGGTTAGCCCGCGAGGGCAGCGTCAGCGGCGTCTGGTCCATCCACGGCCGCAGGTCGAGCGTCGTGCGCGGGTCGGCCAGTGGCTGGTGCGCGAAAAACGCCTCGGTGGTATCGGGCGGCAGCGAGCGCGGCGGTTGCGTGGCTGCGTGCAGCGTGTAAGCCAGCTCGGCGCGCGAGATGTACCCGAGCAGGACGGCGGTGCGGGGGTCGGAAACGACGGGAAACCCGCGGTAGGGGTGGGCGGCGAGCACGCGCTGCAGGCTGGCGACGGTGTGGCCCGCGGCGGTGAGCACGACGAGGTCCTCGATGCGGGTCATGACCTGCGCGGCGGGCACGTCGTCGGGGACGGCCAGCTCCTCGCTGGGGTCGATCAAGGGATACTCGTTGAGGTGGATCCAAGCCTCGTAGATGCCGCGGCGCGAAAAGGCGTCGCCGACCCACTTCGACAGCATGACGGCCACCATGATGGGCAGCACGTACGTGAGCGCACCCGTCAGCTCAAAGACGATAACCACCAGCGAGACGGTGACGCGCGTGACGCCCGCCAGGGCTGCAGCGGCGCCGACGATGGCGTAGGTGCCCGGCGTCACGCACGAGACGTCGGGCGCGCACGTCTGGAACGGTAGAAACCCCGGGAAATTGCGCTGCCAGATTTCCATGACAATCCCGACTGCGCGGCCCGAGAGAGCGCCTATCGCCATGGACGGAAGGAGGATGCCCGCGGGGATTTGCAGGCCAAAGGTGATGGTGGCGAGAAAGAAGCCTAGCACAGCCGCGAACAACAAGAGCACAATCGTGCTCGCGGTGGCGGCGCCTGTCTTGCAGAGGCCGAATTGGTCGTCTAGGAGCAGAGAACACTCGGAGAACAAGTTCGACACAAGCTCCGACGATTGGGCCCGCATGTACAGGTTTGGGTAGTTGATGAGCGCCGTGAGCAAAGCCACTAGAGTTACCTGGACGGTCGGCCCGGGAAGCCAGCTGCTGTTGGCCTTCTTCCACCGCGCAACCCACATGTTGGCTCTAATAAAAAGGCCGCCATAGACGCCCTGTATCATGTGAGTATACGGCGAAATCGAACAAACAAAACAACAGGAGAGAAGATATCAAGAAAACACCAACCCCTAAAATACCGAGCAAGGCGTAAGGGACCAGCTCAAAAGCGTGCCAGCCAGAACTGTACGTGACCTGGTACAGCACCAGCTTGCCAGAGCGAAATGGGTCGAACATTTGCAGGACGAAAGCTGCCGTCATGGCGCAAACAAAGCTCTGCCACATGGTTTTGTCGGGGAAGTAATATGAGAGGGTCTGCTATGTTAGTGCTGAGAGGGATTCGGAGACCGAAAGAAACGGAAGGGAAAACAAAAAAAAAGAAAAGGAAAACGTCAAGGTTAGGCTCACCTCAAGACTGAACAAGACACCCCCAATGGGTGAGCCAAAGGCAACGGAGATGCCGGATGCCGAGGCGGCAGAAAGCACCTCTCTTTTTCTCGCTGTGACCATCCCATGCAAATCAGCAACCAGTCCGGCTGTACCAGAAAACAAAGACACAAATCGTCCCTACCCTCATTTGAATGAATGCTAGGAAACAGCTTGATGAAAAGGTTTGCGCAGCAGCAAGCGACATGGACGAGAGGACCCTCTTTGCCCAGCCACATGCCAGAAGCGACAGCAAGACACTGGCGAGGGGAGGAAAAAAATTAGCTACAGAGCGAGA
Organism: Fragosphaeria purpurea; assembly: GCA_002778095.1. Taxonomy (NCBI): domain Eukaryota; kingdom Fungi; phylum Ascomycota; class Sordariomycetes; order Ophiostomatales; family Ophiostomataceae; genus Fragosphaeria; species Fragosphaeria purpurea. Next base: position 3,391,938 of record PCDL01000021.1, on the reverse strand, counting down.
AAGAAAAACCAGATTCGGTGAGCCGAGAGGAAGAGACGCCTTACCAATCCAAGCGACTTAATCACCAGCGTCCACACACCCAAGAATCGCCGGATCACAAAGCCGCCCAGCATGGTCTTGATCTCGGGAATGCCGCTGTGCTTGGCGTACACGGCGTACTCCTTGACAAGCAGCGAGGCGCACACGGCAAACGTTACCGAGAGCACCGCGAAGAAGACGTACTCGACAAACCACTTGCCCGCGCCGTCTGAGTGAATGCCCAGCGCCGCCGCCCACGGCCGCCAGCCGTCGCACAGGGCGCCCTCGTCGTAACCCATACAGCAAAAGCTGTGGTTGAGGTAGAAGGCGCTGCCGCCGCCGCCGTTCGGCCCGCCCGCATTCGCGCAGTACCCGGCCTTGAAATCGGCCAGCCAATCCGAGGCTACGTCGATGGCTGCCGCCAGCGCGCCCGCCGCGATGCCCGTAAGCACAAGCACGACCCATACCTGGCCCGCGTCCAGCAACCGGCGCGCGTGGCCGAGGAGCCCGTGGGTGCCGGCAACCAGGGCGCGCTGGCGCTGGCGCTCCTTGGTGTACTCGAAGATCCAGTCAATGGCCGTCAGGTCCTCGTAGCCCACGCGGCGGCCGGGCCCCTCCGTGTACCAGTCGACGCCGACGGACGCGGAGCCGTGGGTCTTGCCGTTGCCGTTGCCGTTGCTGTCGCCGCCGTTGCCGCCGCCACCATGCCCGCCCACCAGATATTGCGCCTCAAACTCCTGGTCTTCACCGTAGGCAGCCGACGAAGACGACGATGACGTTCCGTTCATCCCCAAGTGCGACAAAAACGAGCGCGCTGACTGGGGCAGGAAATGGGTCTGCTTCTGCCTCCGCACAAACGACAGCGGCTCGTTCTGGTCCTGAGCGCGCGCCGAGACGTCATCTACTGCCGCGCCGATCATGGAGGCATCTCTGCTTCCATTCGCAAGCCCATTGCCCGTCCTCACCGCAGATCCGTTACCCGCAAGAGGGCTTGCCCGGTCATTATCCGGGAGGTCGTCGTTGTTGTCGTCACCATCGTCGCCAAGAAGATTGATCTGATTACCGGACAGCTGAACTCTCGCGCTGCCGCCGCCGCCGCTGCTATCGCCATTGTAGGGGGGTAGTTGGGATGTCGAGTACGAAAAGGGGACGATCACCGAAGGGTCCGTCAAGCCGTTATTGCAGTTGTCGTCGTGCGTGTTGTTGGCTCTCCAAGCCGCGGCTGATGAAGGTTCCATTCTGAGCGGCCGGAACCGTCATCGCGCAGTTTTGAAGATCAAACAGGAGCTGGCAAAGAGAATAACGAGAATATTTCAAAAAGAAACTCCCCTTTTCTTCTCGTATTGCGCTCGGGGGGTTCGTTGCCCGTTTAATCGGTAGCGATGCTCGGACTGCTTTGTTGATTGCGACCAACTCCTTATTGAGACCAGCTAAGCCCCGGTTTTGAGAAAGTACACGCAAGTCATATATGCATATAGACGTGTTTATGCATAAATGCATAATTAAACTAATCATCATCAAAAGCAAACCTCGCAGAACATCGTGGCGGTTTTCTCAAAACCTAGATTCTCGTAAACCTTGTGGAAAACAAGTTTCTTAATTTAATTTTATACTCATGAAGATGCACACGGAATACGTCCCGAATGTCTTCTGCTAAGGGGTGCGACGATGATGGCGGTCCCGCTGCCTCGCCCGACGCCATGAAGGTTGACAGCGAGCAAATAAGCCCGGTGAACGAACCGCAGCAAGAAGCACACAGACAGGGGGACGCCAATATAAACAAAGAGGAAGCTGCAATAGCCAGGATTGAACAGCTTTTGCGGACAAAGGACGACACCTCCCGCTTCGTGGCGCTGGCCCTACTCAAGGCCGTGCTCGACAACCAGGAAGATGAAACGACGGCGACGACAACAACAACGACGACGACGACGACGACGACGACCCCATTGTCGCAGTCGTTGCTTGGCTTGTGGGACGCAGTGCCCGTCAAATTCCTCGACAAACTGCTGCGGGCGGGCCTGACTCCCGCCTCGTCCGCCGAATCAGCATCCACACCACCAAAAAAGCCATCGCCGCAAGCCGCCGATGCCGCGCACATGCGGGACCTCGCCGTGGCCGTGCTCCACACGTTTGCCGTGCGCATTCTGCCCGACGACCGTCGTGGCGACGCCCGGCTGACCGGCCGGATTCCGCTGCTAGTCGCGGCCCTGCTCACCAGCGACAGCATTCGCGGCCGCGATGAGAGCGGGGACCCGGCTGGCCGCGAGAGAAACAGCGAGTCGACGACCACGCTGATTCTGCAGACGCTGGCCACGCTCGTCAGCCGCCCAGAGGGCGCGGCCGTCTTCAACCACCGTGTCACCGACCTCAGCCCGCTGACCGAGCTGGCGCCGGCCCAGCCGCTGGTTCTGGACATTTTGCTGCGGGCCTGGCTGTACGGCCTGCTCGAGGAAATGGAGACGGATACGGACGGCGCACAGTCCGGAAGAAGCAGCGCCGTACGCACGACCATAGAGGCCACACTGCCCTCGCTTGTGTCGGCCTTTGCGGGCACCGATGGCGTGACGCTGCTGGCGTTTGTGGGCACGCTGTTGCGCAACGTAGCCGCCTTGGATGAACGGCGGCAGCAGCATCAGCAACAGAACCGACAGCAACACGACCGCATCACTGCACCTCTTCTTCCGGCACCCAACCCCACCTGGCTCGACCCCATCGTCGGATTTGTCCGCCGCCTCGTGGTGAGGAGACCCGCCGCCGCCGCGCGTGCCGCCTACACGCACGCTGCCGCCGCCCTGTTGCGGGCGTATCCCGCCGTGGCGGCCGAGCGGCTCTTTGGGGCGGGAGGCAGCGACCGTTACCGCGACCGCGACCTCGACCGCAAAAATAGTAGGGGAGAGGACGATGCGCCCGTGGCGTACCTGCTCGTCAACTTGCTGCTCGTCGATGTGCGCGCCACGTTGCCGGGCCTGCTGTCGCAGCTCAACGATCCGTCCGTGTACGCGCCCACGGCGGCCCGTCTGACCGCCGCCTACGACGTGCTCGCCGGCTTTGTCGGGTACCTCATGCGGAGTCTTGTCGACGACGACGACGAAGACGACGAAGGCCGTGGCGGAAAAGGAAACGCCCCGTCCAAAATGCCCCTCACGCCCGACCACCTCCTGCGCCTCCGCACCAGCATGGCCGAGACATTGTCGCTGACAATTGAGTACCTGCGCGACCGCTACGACGCAGCCGTCGCCGGGGCGCAGGGCCTGCACCCGGATGCACGCACACCAACGACGACGCCGATGGCGGCCGCCTTGGCTGCGGTGGGTCCGTTGCCCCTCGCCTGGGACGCCGCCGCCGCCGACGCGGTCGTCAGCCGCGACCCGCTGGTGCTAGCGGCGCTGCGGGCGCTCGCGCTGTGGCTGCGGGAGGACGACAACGCAGCGCTGCGGCGCGAAGCCGCCGGACTGGCGGACCTGCTCGTGGACTTGTATGCGGGCAGTGGTGGTGGTGGTGGCGGCGGCGACAATCACAACACGACGGCGGGAGCGGCTACCGACCTAAACACCCACCTTGACTTCCGCGGCCCTGTTCTCGTCACCTTGGAGGGCCTTACGGCATCCGATGACGAAGACGGCAACGACGGCGGCGGTGGCGACGACGACGGCGACGACGGCAGCAGCAACAAAACCACCGTGGCCCTGCTGCTCGACCACGACCTCTGGGCGGTGCTGACCGCCGACCTAGTCGCCATTTTGCAGTCATCAGCCAACCGCTCCGCCACCACCGCTGCCACAGCCACCGAATCGCCGTTCGAGGCCGCCGCCCGGGGCATCGAGATTGTGCGCGTGCTGCTGCCCATTGTCGAGCGGGCGCGGCCCGGTACGCGGGAGGCGTGGATGGATGTGGTGACCCACGTGGCCGCGTGGAGCGGTCCAGGATTCGAAGACGAAGACGACGCGGGAAGCCATTCAACACTGCCGCAGCAGCAACAGCAGCAGCAGCAGCTGGCGGAGTTTTGGGTGGCCGTGCTGCAGCTGGTGACGGCGCTCGTGGCCAACGCGCACCCGGCGCTGTGCCGGCGCTACGCGTACACGCTGGGCGCGGTCATCGGACTCGCGCAGGAGCTGCGGCGGCGCCTCACGGCGGGGGCAACAACCAAGCACCGCGCGGGGGGCATGCCGGCCGACCGGGGCCTGGTCGCGGCCCTGGACGACGTGCTGGCCACGCTCAACAGCCTGCGGCCGGCCCTCCCAGGGTGAGAAGGAAGCAATACAAACGGTGAGAGAAAAATAAAACACACACGAAAAAATGGCAAGGGACTCGAACAAGTTTCAATCGCCGAAGACGGCAAAATTCCACGTTGCAGCAAAACACGAGTTACATGGTTCTCGACGATCTCGTCCACGTAATAGCAATGTGGCCCAGCACGATCAGCTCTGAATGCGTGCACTATACTCGACCTATCTAACTTCGTTGAACCATGCCGCGACAATTTCTTCTGGACATAGGACTATCACCATTTGCTCAACAATTCTTCCGTTTGGGATTTTTCGAACTATGGACTGAATAGTCCTCGACGACCGCTTTTGAATAAGCCTCTTGTCTCTCTTCTGCACATCCCGTCTAGGAGTCCGCTTTGCCTTTCAGCTTTCCCCGAAAAAATAAATGCAATGTAAAATACAGAAGGGATTATCTTTAGGATGAAAAAAAAGCGATTTGCAAAACCACAATTCAAACCATATAACATAGAAATTCCCGGGAAAATCAAAAGGGGGGTAAGCGTAGAGTAACAATGGTAAAAAAAAAAATAGAAACTGTAGATGAGGAAACTAAACCAATAGGCAATTACAACAATATCAGTCAATTTGTGCTGCCTCCTTTGTTTTGTTGTCCCTCCGCATCATATGAAATCCCGGTTTGCTTTTTTTAAATGTGGTGTTTTTTGTTTTCGCGTATTTTTTTCCGTGTATTTTTTCCCCGTTGCAGTCACTTCCCTAATTCGCAACCTCTTCCTCAACCCAACCGTTCAGCCCGCCTTGGATGGCTAGACCGAAGCCAGCGCCCATACCGCCAAAACTTGCTTGGTATTGGTGGCCCCGGCGCTCGGCCTCGCCTGTGCCCGTGCTCCCTGGGACACTGTTCGGGCTGGTGCCGCCGTTTTCAAAGCCCGGCGCGAGCACGGGCAAGCTCACAGCGCGGTTGTGCTGGCCGCGGGCGTTGCTGGGCGCAAGCAGACCGCCGATGGTGGTCGTTCCGTTGGCAGACGTAGACCCGTTGTTGGCGGCGTAGCCGTTGGACATGCTGGCCGACTGTTGGTGGCCGGAGAGGATGGGTCCCTGCGGCACGTCGAGCGTGACTTCGGTGGTGGGCGTGACGGCCGTGCCAAAAAGTGCCGCCTGTTGCGCCACCAGGACCTGGTGCTGCTGGTGCTGCTGCTGCACAGCCTGCTGCGACACGTGGCTGAGGTACATGGTCAGCGCATTGTTCGTCGAGTTGAACAGCGTCACCGCCGGCTGGTTGTTCGCGGGCGAGGTCGCGTTGGTGGGCGAGCCGCTGTTCTGGCTCGAGCCGTTGGCCGGCGGCGGCGACGCAACGCGGCCGTTCTCGCCGCGCGGCGACTGGCTGGCACCGCCTTGCTGCAGCTGGCGCGGTGCGTTGCCGCAGCGATCCTTGCCAAAATTGACCTTGAACTTCTTGTACTCCTCCTTGCTGCGAATCGCCTCGATGGCCTTGATGGCGTTGGCAATGTTGGTGAAGTTGACAAAGGCGCAGCTCTTCTCGCGCAGCGTATTCACCAGCTCAATCTCGCCAAACTCCGTAAAGTCCTGGCGGAGCCGCTCTTCGGTCCACGTCTCGTCTAGGTTGCCAATGTACACATTGCGCGACGCACCGCCACTAACGGCGAGCGCAATGGCAGGCGGAAGGCCCCCCGAGTGCTTGCCCCAGCCGATCTTGAGGCGGCGGTTGTGGATCATCAGACCCTGTAGGTTGCTCAGCGCGTAAAACGAGGCGGCGGCGGTCGGGTCGATGAACGTGACAAAGCAAATGTGCTTGTCGGGGATGTAGCGGACGTGGTGCAGCAGGCCGCCGCGGACCACATTGCAGATCTCCTCGACTGTGGTCTCGGGGTGGATGTTGCCCAGGTAGATGGTGCGGTTGCCCAGGTTGGTGATGCCGCCGGCGGTGGTAGCGACAGCGGCAGCGGCCACCGATTGCTGGGCCAACGCGTTCGAAATGACATCCCGGTCCGCGCCCGTCAGCATGTGCGCATAGCCCGGAGCAATGCCGAGATACTGGGCGGCGTTCTGCTGCTGGGTCTTGGACACGTACGCGCAGCGGTCTTTGCCGTAGTAGACGCGACGCGGACTCTGCCACTTGGCTTCCTGGGGCAACTGCGTGACCGCCTTGATGGCGTGCGAGATGGAGAGGAAGTGGATGAACGCAATGTTCTTCTCGCGCACCAGCTTGATGGTGTCGATGGGGCCGAACTTGCCCAAATCCTCACGCAGCTCCTCCTCGGTCGTCTCTTCGGGCAGGTTGCCCAGGTACACGTTCCGCGACGCGCCCGACTGCTGCACCGCGAGTGCCACCGAGGTCGGCACCTGAGACGGCTTGCCCCAGCCGACCTTGACGTCCTGGCCCTTGATGCACAGCTTTTTCAAGATGGCGTCCGAGTGGAAGTGGGTGGCCGAGCTGGCGTCGAGAAACGAGATGAACGCACAGTTCTTGTCGGGGAGCATGCGGACGGATTCGATCTGGCCGCTGCGCACGTGGCTCAAGAGCTCGTCGGCGGGCGTGTCCGCGGGGATGTTGCCGAGATACACGGTACGGCTCGTGCCACCGACCACACCGGGCGGGATCGCGACGGGCGACGTGGGCTGCACAGGCATCTGGAGCTGTCCGTTCATGTTGTTGAACGCGCCGCTGGGCGACTGCGGCGAGTAGAACTGCGGCGCCCCGTATGTGGAAGGCGAGACAATCGTCTGGTAGGCGATGGGTGACATGCTCTGCTGCTGATGGTCGGGGCTCTGCTGGCCACTGCCGTGCTGGCCTCCGGACGCACCGTGGATCTGACCGTTCGTCTGGCCGTTCGACAGCTGCTGATTCTGGAGCAAGCTCTGCTGCTGCTGTTGTTGCTGCTGCTGCTGCTGGATTTGCTGGGCCTGCTGGTAGCCAAGCTGGCCCTGAAACTGAGAAGATGCAAATGCGGCGGGGGTACCAGGCTGAAAGGGACTTCCGAGCAGCAGCTGAGACGGAAGAAGCGAGGTAAACTGCATGTCAAAGGCCGTGCCCGGGGTGGTCATGTCGGCGGCGGCAGTAGCGGGGGGAGGCGGCGGCTGCTGGGGCATGGTCTGCGTGTTGAGGGTAGGAATGTTGGCGCGGCGCGGATGGCGGTCACCAAAGCCGGTAATGTTGGACGTGAAAGCGCCGTGGGAGAACCCGGTATCGCTGTTGGACGGCTTCGAAGCATGGCCGAAACGGCCGCCGCCGGCGCCGCCGCTGGGGCCGGGCTGGCCCACGGGACCATTGATGTCCTGCATCCCGAGCAGATGAGGAGGGACAAGGCTGTCCCGAGAGACGTGAGATAGAACCGCCGTTTTGAACAACTATGCGTGCCCTTGAACCGGGCACGGAACCGTTTGTGAAGAGAGGAAAAGAAAGATGGAAACTGTGTCAGATGGAGGAGTAGGGTGCTCTCAGCGTCAAAATATCTCTCCAATTCCCAAAGTTTGATTCCAAAAAATAGGCCAATTGAAAGCTTCCCAAGCAAGTCTTGAAAAAATTGAAGCTGGTGAAAAAGAAAATGGAATAGAAGCTTCCGCGGGTATCGTGGTATGAGTCCAAAAAATATGGAAGAAAGCCCTTGTGATCGATATGCAGGGAAAAGTTGATGTCCCCCTAAGACGTCGTGAGCCAAATGCGTCGAAACCAGATATGCCCGAAAAAGAGAGTTGGAAAGAACGCGATTCTGACAACTGTTGCCCAGGTCAAAAGAAGACGGTGACAAAATAAACACCAGAGGTGAATTATAACCCACGAAGGGGAATAGACGAAAAGAGAGGCTTGGCTGGTGTGATGCAAAACGAAGACGAAAAGTGGTGGGCAGCGAGAGAACCCGAAATGCTAGGCTTTGTGAACGATTGTCGTCTAGCTGTGTGTAATATTCGAAGCAGATGAAGCCGGGAAACAAGAAAGACAATAAATAAATAAAAAAGATAAAGAAGTACGAGTGGCGACGCGCACGAGGACTCGAGGAGAATGCCAGGCGAACGATCGAGCGAGCGAAAGAAGAAGAAAACGTGAAAAGCAAAAATATATGTAGGCGAAGAAGGAACAAAAGTAGAAAGAAGAAAAGAGAAAATAAAGGAAGCCAAAGAGAAACCGAAGTTGGCCACGAAGTGAAGCGTGGATGATCAGGCGGAAGAAGAAAAGAACGAAGACGAAAGAAAGAAATAAAGAGAGAGTAAAAAAAGAAGAAGGAAAGACAAAGAAAGAAAGTGAGCGAAGTCAAGGAAGAAAGAAAAAGAAAAGCGAGAGACGAGAAAAGGAGTCGAAGCGAGTGACCTGGAAACGGAGTGGTGGTGGTGGAGGAGGAGGAGAAGGAGGAGAGGTTCGTAATAGGGAGAGGAAGAAAAGATAGAAAGAAAAAAAAGAAGGTTAACTATGAGGAAACGATGCGGATGTGAGAGACAGGTGAGAAAGAATAGAGACAGGGGGGATTCGCCTGGGCGGACGGCCAACAGGAAAAGGGGAGAATAGGGAGAGTAAGGGTGTGGGGGGGGGGAAGGGAATGGATATTTGGTGTTGACGTCCCGTTGGTCGTTTGGCAATTGCCCAAAGCGGACAGGAGACATTTAATTGGGGCGCGCTAAGTTTAATGAAGGCCGTTCAGGGGAAAAAACCGGTGCTGAATTGCTGCTGGCGTGGGAAGACAAGAGAAAGGGCCTGGAAAAAGGCGTGGGCCGCACGAGCCAAAAATAACAACGAAAATAAGACGAGGAGAAACCGAGTGCATAGAGTATGTACGAGTAACTTTGTAGACTTGTTGTGATAACGGGCCCACAAGGCCGTGGCTGCAGCAAAAAAGAGATCAAAGACGTTGAAACGGACGGGAAGCCAGTGACGCGAGATGTCAGATGCACGATCGGTTTTCGGCCATGATCGTATTTCTGTCCGCGTTTCTTTTTTCCCCTTTTGTCTTTTCCTCTTTCTCATTGTTCGCTCCGCTACATGGCTGTTTGCGGAGAGGTGTCGTGCATTTGAATGGCCAAGTCGTGAACAAAGGGAGGCCGAGCTGGGGGGGGCGAACGATAGATTGCGGGCCCCTCTTAAAAAAGACGGGACCGGGAAAGACAGAAAAAAGGAAGAAGACGAAGAAGAAAGGGGGGTTAGGAACACGGGAGAACGGGGAGGACGAGATTGGAGGGCAAACAGAACAGCGACAGAGATCGTGATGTTTCCTTACAGAGCAACCACAGGACGGAGGACATTGACGTTACAAGTGATGGCAGGCACGCAAGGCCGTGATGTCCCCATCTAGCTGCTGTTCGTACCTCGCAGTGGCGCGTCTTGGGACGCGGGTCCGTCTCTTAGCGGATGCGAGGTCTGTCGCGAGTACGCTTGTCCAGGCACTGGCGCATGTTTCGAGAAAGCAATATATTACTCCGTATGCCGCTGCGTCACGACAACCATTCGCCTGCAAAATCCGCTCTTATGATGCTTTATGATCGCCCTTGGAGCGTGGCTTTGTTTTGCTGATCCGCAAGCAAGAAAAACATTGCGGCTCAGGATCGTCCGCTACGTCTACCATGACCGGGGATCGCTACGCATGCATATGTAGCCAAAACCAGCGTATGAGGGTTTACAATGTCCAGCCGTTAGGGGGTCCTCTCTCTTTCTCGCATTGAAAGGTCTGGCCAACACGGGCGCGCACAGCCGCAAGAAACGAAACAACGCTGGAAAAGGGGGACACGGCCAGCAACCAAGGGACAGCTCAGGAAGGACAGCCTAGGAAGGACAGCAATATAGGAGTTCGAGCTTGCTGCCATGTGTCGTATTACCATGACGGGTGGCGCCCCTGCATTTGCTCACAAAAGAGGAGAGACAAAGGAGGTGCCGTCCGTTCGTTTTTATTGTGGCGACTGAAACGCAGATTGGGGGTGGTCTCAAGTAATTCTTACCCGACAGGGTGTGGGCAACAAAGGAGATGTTGGGTGACAACCTACAACGCACGAGCAAGGCGTGTGACGAGCATTGCACAAGCACGAGGACACTGAGGAGTATTATGAAGTACAAAGTACGAAGGTTTCGTAGTCACTATGGCACAAAATGGCAGACAGATGCAAGGGAAAAGAAAAAAAAACGAAAAAGGAAACAAAGGAATCACAAAGGTGAAAGGAGAACGGGACCTGATACAGCCTTACGACCCCAAGCGGACAACGAAAAAATGCAGAAAGAAAGCCTACAGCGACAGAAACCGTTCGTAGGATGCGCTGTGCGAAATAAACAATACGCCCTTCTCTGTACATGATATATTCCCTGATAATGGTGTCCCACAGGCTGCAAGGCCGGTTATGCTCAATGCAGGAACATGCACGATGGGGGGGAAGAAGAAAAAATGGAAAAAAGAAAAAGGAAAAAGGAGACAGGAGGCAGGAAATGGAGAAAGGTATTGATACAAGAACAAGCAAACAAAGAAGCAGAAACGGGTCGACCGCGTGAATGAAGGACATCGTAGGGAGACCGACACCGTGAAAAATACAGGGCAAGTCCGTAACGCCTCCCCTGTAGCTTGCAGGAGATAGGGCGGCAGCTCGCTGTCATTGCCTGTTGTTGGGCTCTCCAGATGTACTAGTACGTGGCTTCATGCACAACGGTCAGCCCTCGTATTCCTCGTTGGTAGAGAAGAAGGTCAGGGACGAAAAGGAAGGCGATCCCGCGCTAACCCATTCTAGATCTTGCATTTTAAGAACGTGCAGCAGTACATATACGGCGTAGCTGCTTGCGGAAAGCGCTTTCCAGGGTCTAGATTTCGCCGCAATGAGGCCAAGCGAGACACTTGGAAATCACGGCCTGTCAGATCCCTGGTACAGGATCTACAAGTTCAAGGAGTTTGGGAACGCTTGGTCGATTGCAGGAAACACCGTAAACCGTCTTTCATTGTACTACCATTGCAATACCATAAGCCCAGTTCTATCCCCCCCGAAAAGAGACCCTCGTTCCGCGATCATATAACAAGTAAAATGGCGTCCTCACGATCTTCATCCGTTTCGGCTGTCTTGGTTTCCTCCTTTGCCGCGTTCGTATAGTCTTTTCAAAACAACCCTGACAACAAACAAACGACAAAAACACACAAATCGACAAGATCACGGCTTCGCCCGGCCCATGAACCGAGGGTACAGGCAGCAGGTGCGGACCGTGTGCTGGTTGGCCATCCAGGCCAGGAACCGCTCCAGGCCGAGACCGTAGCCGCCGTGTGGTGACGTGCCGTACCTAGGATGGGTCAGCGGAGTTCTTGTGACGTCGGACAAGAAGGTGAGGTGCAAGGAACGAAAGAAAAAGAAACAAAAGATACGTACTTGCGTTGGTCGAGATACCAGTAGTACGGCGCCGGGTCCAACCCTTTGCTCTTGAACGCCGCCAACAGCTCCTCGTAGCCTTCCATGCGCATCGACCCGCCCACAATCTCGCCCACGTTGGGCATCAGCACGTCCACGCTCTCCGTCACCCGCGGGTCCGCCGGGTCCTTTTTCATGTAGAACGCCTTCACCTCCACGGGGAAGTGCGTCAGCAGCACCGGCACGTTGAGCGTGTCCACCATCCGGCGCTCGGCGGCCTCGGCAATGTCGTCGCCGAACACGTGCGGCGCGCCCTCCTCGTTGAGAACCGGCGGGTCCTGCGCGTTGAGCCACGCGATCGCCTCGGCGTAGCGCATGCGCTTGAACGGCCGCGCCGGCGGCGCGAACCCCGGGTTGAGCAGCTGCACGAGCGCCCGCCCCGCCGGGTCCGCCAGCACGGCGTCGACCACGCCGCAGATCATGTCCTCGATGTGCGTCAGCAGGTCCCCAAAGTCGATGCCGTCGAGCTCCGCCTCGACGTGCGTGTACTCGGCCAGGTGGCGCCGCGTCAGCGACTTCTCGGCGCGGAACGACTTCTCGATGCAGTACACGTCGCCCAGGCTCGGCAGGCACGTCTCCAGGTACAGCTGCGACGACTGCGTCAGGTACGCGTCCTCGTGGTAGTACGGCACGCGGAACAGCGTGGCGCCGCCCTCGACCTGCGTCTGCACAAACGCCGGCGGCGACACCGCCGCGAGCCGCCGCGCCCGGTACCCCAGCACAAACTCCTCGTACAGCAGCGACCGCAGCTTCAGCACCGCCGACGCCTTGTCGCCCCGCAGCACGAGGTGCCGCTTGTCGAGCATGTCCGCCTCCCAGGGGTCCTGCTGGCCCGAGGCCACCACGTTGGTGATCGCCTCGGCGTCGCCCGGCGCCCGCCCGTACACCTCGTAGTAGTCCACGTGCAGCTCGCGGCCGTCGGGCGCCGTGGCGCCCGCCGGCACCGTGCGCAGCTCGCCGTACAGCCACAGCGCCGTCTCCTGCGCAAACAGCAGCGCCTCGTACGTCTGCGTGAGCGGGCCCGCCGCCAGCACGCACTGCAGGTGGCCGTAGCCGTCCTTGAGCGTCAAAAAGGTCGCCTGCTTCTGCACGCGCAGCCGGTGGATGCGGCCAAACACGCGCACGCGCGGGCCCGCCACGCCCTGCGCCGGGTCGCCCAGCGGCAAGTCCTTCTGCCACAGCTTGAACGTGCGCGCCGCGGGCAGCGCCGGGTCCGCCACAATCTTGACCGCCTTGGCCGCCTCGAGATTCTTGGCGCGCTGCTGGCGCTGCTCCTCCTCCTTGGCCAGCACCTGCTCGGCGCGCGCCAGCTTCTTCTTGTGGCCGTCCAGCAGGGTCTGCGCCTTTTTCACGGCGCTCTTCGCGGGCGCCTTCCACTGCAGCCGGCTGGCGGCGTCCGCCGGGTCGCCACCGGCGGGGGTCGTGGCCGAGGCGCGCAGCAAAAATTCCTTGCCGGCCAGCGTCGCCAGGTGCTGGATGTAGGCGTACGCGAGCGACTTGTAGGGCTTGGCCTCGGAGCCGTCGGCCGTCTCGTCGTCCTTGCCGGCGTCGGTGTCGACGTACACCTTTGCCGGCGGCTCCATCTTCTCAACACGAACGGCGGGTTCTGACGCAGCCGACGCCATGCTGGGTTACGGTCGGTTTGGGAGGGTGCGTCGGTGCTCTTTTGATGTGCTCTTTTGATCGTGTCTCGTGTTTGCTGGACCTGTTCGTTTTCTTCGTGTGGAGATCTTTGCGTGGTTTGTTCGTGCCAATTGCGCGGTCTGGTCAATAGAGAAATGCCGGTGGAAGTTTGCAGTGTGCGCAGAACGGCGAAAAGTTGTTCTACAACAAAATAAATAGGACGATAAGAGAGAAGAGAAAAGTAAAAAAATGTTGGAAGGGACGTTAATGGTGGGGGGTTTTAGCAGATAAAGTACGATTAGGGCGGATGAACAGACAGCAAGAGGAGTGGCGGGGCTGGTCAAGTCTGCGGTTTCTGGTTCCTTAGTTGAGTCACCGCGATTTTCAGGAGTTGTCGTCTGAGATTGTCTTGTCTTGTGAAGCGAAACGGGAGCTGATAAGGAGATAAGCCTCCAAACTGATTGAAAAATTATAGTGAGAGGTAATGGAGGCTCGCAAAGGTCAACTTGATGTTTAAAGAAGTTCGTGTCCAATATTTTCAATAGCTGGGTTTCTTGATATATCTAGAAAGTTTATAGTGTGTGAGAAACAAGGTCGAGGACTACGAAGCGTTTGTGAAGTGAATATGCTTGGATTCAGTTTCTTTTTCTTCTTCCTTTTCTTGCTACTCATATTTACACCCGCGTTACTTTTTCACCACCCGTAATCCCCTACATATAAGAAGACAATTTCATCCGGACGCCCGTTTTTGTTTGGTTCTTTTCCTTGATTGGCCTTATTCTTATTTCACGTGTCCTTTTAACGAATTTCCTTGCAGGACATCGGCCGACTCTCGGATGTAGGAATGCGCAGAGTGGTTGTTACGAGGGCAAGCCGCTTTGATGGAAGAGCCTCATTTGCCTCCTTTTACCATGGCGGCTGTAGTATATATCAGCATTTAGATAGCGAGCTTGGGAGAGACCGCGAGATGACGCCGGTGTCTTCTCCAGGAATTACATTGACGGTGCATTGTATGGGACTGAAGGCTGCAAAGACAAAAATCAATTACACTCCAATTCGCCAAACTTTGTCCTATATTGCGAAAGAAGGAAAACATGGGAATACATGTAAAAGTAAAAGGAGTTGAAAAAGGGAAAACTAAGAAACGCTAACTGGGAAGGGGAAAAAATGGAAACCCAACTACAAGTGCACTCGCAGCTTGTCGGCCGGTAATGAGAACGTGAGATGGCGCAGCCAAAATGTAGGAGAACCAGGAAAGAAAGCAAAAGAAGTCGGCGACTGGAGATAAGCATCCTCATTTTGTTTAGCTGAAAATAGGGGAGAAAAAAGAAAATCATCAATTGATCTTGCTGGTGCTGCAGGCGCTGCTGATATTGTTCGCTGTTGTTCTTGCAAAGTGTGCTGCTCGTAATCTAGGAGCAAGCAGTTGCCCCAGTTCTTTTGTACTCCTTCTCCCATCCTGCCTTTTTTTTTTCCCCTTGCACATTGTTCCATTCACCGAGAAAGGTTTTGTGGGGCTGGTATATTCACAAGCTTCGCGACGTCTTCCAGCTGTCTGGTCCCTGCTGCTCGTTGAAACCAGAAAAGATTTGGGTTATCAGTCCATTTCAACCCTTCTTTGTCAACCACCAGCAAGGCATAGCTAGCACATGTAGCCAATCTCTTTTGCTTCCCCGAGTGGCGCCGGATCCTCTCTAACTAAAGCGCAAGCTGCTGATGAAGGTTAAACAACCTCAAAGTGGAAAGAAGATCGCTTTTTCCGTTGTGTGACGCGGCAATATTGTCTACTCGGATTACCGTGACAAGTCAAAGCTTCTGTTGCTGCAGCTGGTGGCAGAGGGCTGTAGTCGAGGAAGAGAAAAGCCGAAAGATGGAAAGAAGGAAAAAAATGACGGGGAGAGAAAGTAAAATATGAAAAGGGGAAAGGGGACTAAGTTGAATCAAGACAGGCTGAAAGAGGCGAAAGGCGAAGAAGCTGGACGAGGGGAAAAAACGCAAAGGGATTGCCAAACTAAAGCACAAGACACTTGTGTGACTTCTTTTTGGGCGCAGGAGGCTCAAGCGCCGCCACGATCGCCTTGGGTGTACATGTCAGTAGGGTGATTGCTCGCGCGTCCGACATCAAGCCATACAAAAAAAAAGAAACAACCAAAAAAACCCTAAAACGTACCTCGTCAAACACGTCCTTTAGCTTGTACTGCGTCAAAGCACTGCACTCGACGTACTTCACGGCACCTAGGTCCTTCGCCATGCGCTCGCCGTCCTCCTTCCGTACCGGTGCCATCTTCTGCTTCGCCAGCTTCTCTCGTACGCTTGGGTCCTCCCGCAAATCAACTTGTGTGCCGACGATCAGGCAGGGCACGCCGGGGCAGTGGTGATGGACCTCTGGGAACCACTTCTCCCGGACGTTCTCAAACGAAGCCGGTGACGTGACGCTGAAGCACACAAGGAACACGTCGGTTTGCGGGTAAGACAGAGGCCGCAGCCGGTCGTAATCTTCTTGTCCGGCCGTGTCAAAAAGGCCGAGGGTGTACGGCTCGTCACCGATCCTGCGTCGTCTTGTCAATGCCCATTTTCTTTCTCGTAGCTCCAGACGGAAAGGGAAGTGGAAGGAGAGTGAGGAAGAAAGGGAGAGATGTTGGGGCCAGGCCGCGTCGTGTGGTTCCCACTCACATAACCGTGACCGCATAGTTGTCGAAAACCGTCGGAACATATTCGGATGGAAATTTGTTTGTTGTGTAGCTGATCAGAAGGCATGTTTTCCCCACGGCACCGTCCCCGACGACCACACACCTGTGACAAAATTAGGTTAGCAAACAACGTTCCCCCTTATTAACTGCGCGGTCTCTTCGTATAGCCGTCCCTGCCGGTCAACAACATGCAGTGTCTTCGCCATATCCTTCTTCGACAGCAAAATGCGTTCTGACCGGCACCCTATTTGCACGCCGAACGACGAAAGGACGCCGACCAGAAGCAGGAGCCGCGGAGGGAGGAATCGTGTTCCGAAGCACGGTGTGAAATGACGCGATGCAACGGATCAGACAAGAGAGAAAAAACAGAGCTGCCAAGAGGAGGCAGAACAACAAAAAAGGCCCCAAGAGCACATACTTGATTGTTGCGACAACCATGACTGAGAGGTGAGAAGAGCTCCTCTGAAGAGGAACGGGGGGGCTGCTGGCGCGAAGGACAGGAAGCCGACCTGGAGGGCGGTGAGAGGCACGGGGCGGCTTTTGTTGGAGCAAGATTCCTTATAGAAAGGCTTTTTCACGTTTTTCTTCTTCGTCGTCGTCGCGGGTTCTTCGGGAGCAATATCGTGATTATTGTTTGGCGTACGTCAGGGTGGTGATGTCGATGGATTGGCGCAGAACGAGAACGAAGTCGGGGGGGAGGTATTAAGCAAAAGAGGACATACGGCGTAGGGTTGAATAAGGTGGTAGGTTGGTACGGAGCAGGTAGCGTTGGGTAGGTAGGTAGTAGGATGGGGGGGGAGAAGGGCGAGAGCGAGAGAGGGATTGGACACGGCGGAGGGAACCAGTAGGGCAAAAGGGGGTGGATGCAAACAGTTCCGTGTGGGTGCTTTTCCGCCTTTTGGGCGTGCTATCTGGGCTTTCGCTCTGGAAGGGGGGCGGCCGCCAGGGTGGGGAAGGACCAACGCTCTGGTAGTTTGCACGGTGCACAAAGCGGGACAGTATGTGTATCCGTACAGTATACGAAAAAGATTGAAGAAACAAGCACAGCGGAAGGGGGCAATCGAGGGAGGGAAAAGCGAAAAGGAGGTGAAGAAGCGTAGTGGAGAAAACGGAACACCTGTGGAAGAAAAAAAAAGGCAAGCACGAAGAGATACGGAACAAAACGAAGGAAAGCAATTGCTCGTACGACGGGAACGCAGGTGAAAAAGAAAAACGAGGCAAGAAAAGACGGACAGGGTCCAGAACGGATGCTAAAAAGAGGAAAGAGCGATATATACTTACGTTGTAGACGGGCAATATGCTCTTTGAGGGGTAGGCCAAGCTGTTGGTGAACAGAACGTGGTGCGGTGAATCGTGTAGCACTAGATGAAACGGTTACGAACAATGGAAAACGGAGCACCGATTGGCACCGTATCAAGCTAGGGCTTGCTTGTTTAGTTTTAGCGTGCGAAGTACTGTTGGCATGGTTTTTTTTTTGCCCGTTTAGTACCTCTCGTACGGGGTATTCTTTTTTCCTTTTTCTTTTTCTTTTTTTTTCTTTTTTCTGTTTTCTACGGCCCTTCACAATATTACCCCATTCGCCTTGTTTTGGCAAATCAAAAGCCTACATGAAGAACTAGGAGTGACAGCATAAGATCTCCACTGCTAAAATGCTGCTAAAATGCGAAACGGCGATGCTCGATTCGCCAGCAAACACCCATGCAGTTTCCTCATCACTCCGCACTCCGTAATTACTCCGTATACATAGTAGTCGCTCCTGCGTTGTTCAAAACGGTCAGCAACTCGCTCCTGCCCTTTTGACGATGCGTGCCAGTCGCGCTTGCCCGGTCTGCGACGCGAAAGTCTTGAGGCGTGGACTTCGTCACCTCCACGGGGGGCCGCCCCTTTTCTGTTTGTGCTTCCCTCGCCTCTCTTTCCCTGTTTCTATGACTGCCCCCTTTTCCCTGCTCGTTTTTCTCGGCACGCCTTTAGCATCCAATACGGAGTATCTGTACACGTATTTTGTACAAGTAGCACCTCCCCTGGTCGCTCCTGCATTTTCACTTGATGACATGGCCGCACCCGGGCGCACGTTTTGGTGAAACACGACCCTTTTTCTTCTCTTTATTTCCAAAAAGGGGTTGTGGTTGTAGAAGCGGTTTTCGGTTTGTTTGTTTGCACACACCGCCAATAGGAACCTGTTCCTGTTCTTTCCCTCTGCAGACATCACCTTCCGACACCACTCACTAATTGGAGGAGCGTGGCTGCTGTGTTGCATATGTACGGGGAAAATCGTTTGCTTGCGACTAGTGGTCCAGCAAAAACCAAACTTCACATGTACATACTCCGTATAAACCGTACACTTATTAACACGTATGCCTGCCTTTTTCGTTCTGGTTTTCAGGGTCGTTTTAAAGTCTACAAACTGGTCATATGAAAATTGCCGGGGTGAAGAGCACACGAGACGGCCACAAAAGTACAAAGTGTCACAAAAAAGGGCCAAGCAATATAAATTATATATTCCGAAATATATGTGCCATCCCTCCATAAGAGCTCCGCGGCGGGAGCCGGGCGGACACCATGGTGGAGCGCAATCTATGCTTGACGTCGTTTTCCTTCGATGGCGCCTTCGAGAACAAGGAAAACAAACGGACGGCGGAGGGTTTCAGATTTTCATTCGCGTTCTCTCTCGCTGTCTTTCCGCACTCTCGCTTGCTTGGGTGGACGTGAAGTCTTCTTCTGCCGTTTCTGCAGGCTTCCGTCTCTGCAGCTATCCGTCTCCTCTCGCGCCGTAGCACGACGCCGTTGGGCCATTGAACCACCAGCTATCATACGGAAGTACCAGGACTGACAAAGGAGGCGGTCTGTTGGCCATCATTGGCTGCCCCTTTGCCAGGCCTCCGGCAGGAAGGCAAGCGGAGGATGGACGGGTGGGTTCCCTTGTCGTTTGCTCACGCGCATCTACGCAGGGTGCGGCGTGTTTATTATTCTCTGAAGTAAAAGACGTAATTGGCGGACATTCTGGAAAAAAACACCCCCCGGCTTTTGTAGCCAAGCCACGGAAAACGGTGCAGATCAAGGAGACCAAGAAACAATGCCGCTTTCAGTCAACGACACGAGGAGCGAGCTCTCTACCTTTCATACAGAAACCATGGGGCACAAAACCGCGAAGCAACCCAAACAAGAGTTGTCAAAACGCGTCAAGTGCCGGGCGCCGACTCTTCTGCGATTCTACCATCGGCTTATGGTGGCCTCATGACAGGCTTCCCTATAATCTGAAACGAGGGATGTTCACTGCGTTTGCCTACCTAGGAAAAGTGCCTTTAAAAGTGAGATACGACGGTGATTACCCAGAAGTACTTCATGTGCACGATAACAGCCCGGAAATGCTGCATTTATTCTCCTTTACAACTACATGATATGAAAGTATTTACAGAGTACAACGAGACTTCACCTTTTTAAAGTTTGCAGCATCCCCCGTCAGACGTACTAGTCCCCTAAGCTTGTCACGACCCGGAGATGGCCGTAAATGAAATTAACGGCTGAAACAACTAGAAAAGACGAGAAACAAGGGGATGGGAAATTATCAGGGACTTTTGTTTACCGTCATTTTGATATTTCGCGGTCCCGGGTGCACAATTGGATCGCCGTACTCCGTACTGCTCGTACTAATGCATGAAAGCGAGTATGCAACAACCGGGCCGCTACCCACTGCAGGACAAGACCTCCAGAACATTTGCTAGACGGCATCGACACCCACCTCTAGCTGGAGCCACGAGATCAACCACCAGATTCGCCTCTCAGCAAAATGGCATTAGACGCTGTTGACGACCTGCTTGCCAAGTATCTCGTTTTGCTACACGAGTACACGCGCCTGCGGACTTTGCTGGCCAGCAGCCAGACCCGCTTGTACGGCCATTTGGCGCGCGCCAACTTCGCCGCCGAGCGCGGCTTTCGCTATGGCTCGGACCACTACGACGGCCGCATGCAAGCCACGGCGCGCCTGAGAATTGCAGCAGGCAGCGATGGCAGCAGCTCCGCTCCAAGCAGCGAAGCCTTGTCTTTTTTGGTGACACGGCAAGGAGAGGACAAGGACGGCAGGGCCACGCAACAGAACGATGAAGAAGAAGAAGAAGAAGAAGAAGAAGAAGAAGAAGAAGAGACAAAGACTGAGCAGAAAGAAACGGTCGGACAACGAAAATGGTTAGAAACCAACGAGGTGAACGGTGCAAGGGCAAAGAAGGCGGAGAAGACAACAGAACGGACCGGGCCGCCACGCGATCCGTTGCGGTGGTTCGGCGTGCTGACACCGATGGCCCTGCGCCAGGCGCAGCAGGAGGCCGTGCAGGTTGTGGACAACCTCGTTCCACAGCTGGCTTCTATAAGCGCGGAGATGGCCGCCGTGGAGATTGCCGTGCGGCGTGCGCGCAAAAAACGAGCCCGGGCCGCAGGAGGCCGCACCAGCGGTAGCGAGGGCAAAGAAAACAGTTGCCCTTTGCCATCACAACAGACGGCAAGCAGCAGCGAGAAGCCAGCGGCCGTCAGCTCCTGAGACGTCATACAAAGAGGGCGGAGCAGCAAATCAAAGGGTCGAAGGCAAAGCCGACCGAGAAGTAGCATCGTTGACGTGGAAATACATAACGAAAAGAGATCAGATACTGTCGAACCAAGGCAAAGAAATCCAATGCATATCCTTTTTTGGCCTATTGAAAACGTACATTTTGAAGTGGTGCTTAATTACGTATTATAAACCGTGACGAAATAGGCTTCGGGCATTTCCAAAGCGTTCGTTCATTCATTCTTTTTTTTTTCTTTTTTTGCCCGCGCTCACACCCGCTTCGTCTTCGCGTGCTCTTCCTGCAGAATCTCCTGCTCCATCTGCGCGAATGCGCCCAGCACCCGCCCGTACTGCTCAAATTCGACCGCCCGGTATCCCACGTCGGCCTTTTCGATGGCGCTGTCCGACTGCCAGCGCCGCCCGATCAGCGCGTCAAACGTCTCCGCGTCCTTCCGCTCCAGCGCCCACAGCGCCTTGTACGCGCCGCCCAGCGCACACGCGTTGCCGCCCACGTCCAGCCGGTACACGCCCTCGGCGCCGCCCAGCACCTCGCCGAGTACCTGCGCAATGGCCGGGTTGTACGAGCCACCGCCGACCAGGTAGATGCGCCGGGCCTGCGGCGGGAGCGTGGCGTCGGCGCCCTGCGCGGCGGCATCCTTGTTGTCGTCGCCGTCGTCCCTGTCCTCGCCCACGACCCGCTGCACCAGCGGTTGCGACCGCAGACGCATCGACAGCGCCTGCGACTCGACAATGGACCGCGCGTCCTGCACGGAGCCGCCCCAGCTGTCGTCGTCGGCGCCGGCCGCGGTCACGGTGCTGCCGCCGTGGCCCGTGCTGCCGGCCACCGGCTGCAGGTCGCTGCCGTCGGCAGCGTTGCACGTGTACCGCCACGTGCCGGCGGGGATGTTGGGCACGATCTCATTGAGGTAGAAGTAGAGACCCAATTTGGCACGGTCCTGCCCCTGGGTGATGCCCAAAACGGGCGTGTCGACCACGGCTCGGTTGAAGGCGGCCCAGGGGTCGCCGTCTTTGCCGCTGCGGCCGTCCTGGCCCCCCTGCGGCGGCGCCGGCAGCGCATCCCGCACCTTTTCGCGTGCGAGGCCGCCATTCTTGTAGCAGAGCATGAACATGTACTGGCCCGGCGTCGTCGGGTGGTGGAAGAAGTGGTAGCTGGGGTCCGGCTTGTAGTGTGGCGTGACCATGAGGAACGTGGTGGACGTGCCCAGGCTCACAATGGCGTCGCGCGGCCGCAGCGGCAGCGCCAGCAGGGTAGCCGGGTTGTCGCCCGTAAATGGCACGACCGCGCACTCCGGCGAGAAGCCGTAGCGCTGCGCGAAATAGGCCGCGACGGCGCCCAGACGGCGCCCGCCGTCGAGGCACACCTCGCCGAGCTTCGCGCGCAGATCCTGCGTCGCTGCGTCCCCGCTGTCAGCATGCTCGTCGCCGCCGCCAACCCGCACCTTCCCCCCCGCGGCCAACGCCAGCAGCGGCGTCGACCACTGCTGGCGCGGAATGTCCCAGAGATCCATGCCGCAGACGTCGCTGATGTCGATGGGCGCAAACTTGCCCAGCAGCACGGACGCAACAAAGGACGAGACGAGCGCGATGCGCACCGTGTTGGCGTACTCAGCGGGGTATCGGCGGCGGATGCGTAGAATCTGGGGGCCCGTGAAGCGGTGGTGAGCGGCGCTGCCGGTGACGTCAGCGAGTCGCGCCCGGCCGTGCGCACTATCATTGCTGTTGTTGGTCTTGTCCTCCCCCGCCAGGCACGCATCGAACTCGTCGCATTCGGCCTGCGTGCTCTGGTCCTGCCAGTTGGGCGCCCAGGGCCGTGCAAAGGCGTCGGCCAGGTGATCGACCAAGGCTGGGTGGGCGGCCCCGGTGCCCGTCTCCTGCGGCCGTTGCAGTGCCGCTAGCTGCTTCTCCGCGCCGTGCGCCCAGTACACGCTGCCGTGCTGCTGGCCGGAGCCGCTGATGGCGCGCACGCGGGCGAGCACGGCTGGTCCGTTTTCAAGGGCGTGCAGGCGGGCGAAGACGAGGTCGAGGGCCTCGAGCCACATCTGCACGGGCGCATAGACCTCGCCCTCGTCTTCGTTGACGAGCACACCCTTGCGGACGCCATACTTGTCGGCGAAGTCGGCGTCAAAGTCGACCTTAGCCTGAGCCACGACGGCTAGGTCGGGGGCCACGACGATGGCTGTAGACAAGACATGAGCAACACGAAAAGGGGCCTCTTTCAGGAACAAAAAAAAGTGGCTATTACTGACCTTTGAGCTGCTGCGTCGAGAGGTCTAGCCCCAGGTACAGGGGCGCCTCTGAAGCATTGGTGGCCATGATGCTAGAAAGAGAACTATATGCCGTGGAAAGCAAGGAAAAGAATTCGTTCGCGTAAATGAAAAGCTGACGAAAACGACACAAAATAACTGTCCGAACAAAAACTCAAACTAAACGTTTCAAGATATACGATCCCCTGGGAATTTAAAAAGTCTCTCTTTCTAAGTAAACATTAATGTCTTTTTTTTAATAAGATCGACAAACCCTTGCAAAGCTTCCAAACAACGTCATATCTAAGACGACATCAGAGAAGGAGAAAAAAGGAGAAAAATAAATCCCTCCCAAAAAACAAGTGTCGAAAATCGCTCCGATGTTCGCCAAACCTGCCGCTAACAAACGTGGACGAGGGCAATTTTTTGTGAGGGGCTCTAATCTGACTGTACACGGGGTTTTATTGTACACCTGTATGTAAAGCGTGTTGCCTCTCCCACATTTTGACCTTTTCCCCTTTAACGTCCACTTCCAGGCACGGAATGCTTACTCACACGGATACAGCTTTTTTGTTTCTCTTGCCTCCGCTACACGGCCCTCCGTTCTCTTGAAAAAGAAGCTGGGTACTTGTCCTTGAGGCTCGGCATCGTGACGTCACGTGGTTTGTAGTAAAGAGACCGGGTCCCGCAGCCGATTCTTTGCGGTATTTTCTTATAAGCTTTCCTTTTTTTTATCCGGCAACTTTGTATCTTTTTTCATCTCTTCGCGGGGAAGCCGCGGCAGCCTCGTTCTCATAGCCAATTTAGGCTAAATGTGACGACCGCCAGGCGTCCTTCGACCAATGCCACGACATCCTGTTGGCCGGGCCAACTCAATATTGCTGAAGCGCCAATCATAGTGTTGAAATTGACCATCGAGTTACATCAATGGCTGCACGGTTGGAGGCGGGGGAATGCAAGCCCATGCACAGGTGCTCCGAATGCTATACTTTGTTCTAGATTGCTTTTCACCAAAAAGAACAACTCCTATTTTTTATTTTCCAAACGGTATATCCTCTCGTAGCTCTTTTTGCATCTTTGCTCGGCCAACTCCAGAGCTTCATTGCGCCTAAATCTCCAAACTCCAAATATGCTCGTTCTTTGTGTGTATTCTACTGCTTGTGCTTGTGGTCGTGGCTCTGGCCGTGGTCGTGATCGTGATCATGGCCGTTGTTACCATTAAGCTCTTCCGGCTCCGGACTGCTCCGCGGACTGACGTCGCCCGGAATAAAATCATCGAACTTCTCCAGCGTCTCGTCCAGCGTCACGAACCGCATGCGCACCCGGCGGACGCCGCGCACGGAGTGACCCACGCGTGTGCGCACGGCGTCTTCGATAGCCCGCACCATCTCCACCGTCCACGTCCGCGGCACGGCGAGCTCAAGGTCCACCAGGTAGTTCTGGCCCGACTTGACGCCCGAAACGTCCCGCAGCTCCACTAGATGCCGCTGGCCGTCCGTCACGGCGGCGGGCGCATCATCATCACCGTCGAGCGCTTTGGCCACGTATTTGCGCACCGAGCTTTTGACTTCGTCGTCAATGCTGCGGTCGGCCAGCTCATACAAGGCCGCCTGGGTATTTTCCCAGCCGGCGCGGATGACCAGTAAAGAAATCAGAAGCCCACCCACGGGATCCAGCCACGAGGCGTCGCGGATGAAGTTCGCACCGAGGATGGCGACGAGGGTGACAATGCCCGTCAAGCTGTCGACGCGGTGGTGCACGGCGTTGGATGCAAGTACTGACGATTTTCGTTCGCGGGCAACTTTCATAGCTGGGGACGTAGAAAAGAAAGGATTAGTCAGGAATAAAACCCCCAAAAATAAAAAATAAAAATATGATGGCTACAAACGCAAGGGAAACATACTTGCGCGGTACAACCATTCCTTGACCAGGACGGTACCTGCGGCGAGCCATGCGGCGTGCAGGCTAGGGGTGCCAACGTGGCTGTGGCTATGGCCGTGGCCGTGACCATGGGAGAGCACTTCGGCCGCAGCGGCCGCGTCCAAAAAGAAATGCGCTTGCAGCGACTGGAGGCTGCTCAAACACATAAAAATGCCGCCGCCCAGCAGCATGCCCGACACGCCCAGCGATCCCAGGCTCTCCACTTTGCCAAATCCCGTCGGAAACCGGTCGGTCGGCGGCCGCAGACTCCACGCGACGGTCGCCAGCGTTAGGAAATCCGAGGCTAGGTCCGTCAAGCTGTGCCAGGCGTCGGCAATCATGGATTGCGAGTTGAAAGCATAGCCGCCGGCGCCTTTGGCTAAGGCCATGCCCAGGTTGCAGTACAGACCCAAGCGGGTGATGCGCACACCGGCATCCTTCTTGTTTTGAGACGTGAGGTAGACGTTGTCGTGGTGGTGGTGATGGTGGCCGCCGAGCACGCTGTGGGAATGACTAGCAGACGTCTTCGAGTCGTCGCTGTGTGAACGCGCTTGGTACGCCATGACAGCTGGCAGCCAGCGCACCAGTTTGCGGCGTTGTTGCTGGTGCTGGTGCTGCTGTTGTTTTCGCGAGAAGGAGCCTGAGAGGGGGGCCAATGGGCGAGAATAAGACGCAGAAGACGACGACGAAAAGGACGAGGACAGTGAGGTAGACGCCGCGGAGGAGATGTTTGCAAAGGTTGAGAAGGGCGAGGAAGAAGAACAACAGTGCAGGTCGGTCAATGACAAGGGCGATCGGCTGCTCAGAGTGACGGCCGCGACGGAGGACGCTGTCCAGGAAGGGGACGCCGGCGAGGAGAAGGTCTGGTATACGCGTCGTTGGGATGACGGTTGCGAAGACGGCTGTGAGGGCGTTTGAAGTTGAGGTGGCCTTAAGCCCTGGCTAAAGTCGTGATATTGGTAGGAGGCGTGGCTGTAACGGCGGTTGAGCGTAGTAGTGGTGGTAGCGTAACTGAACGTTCTATAATTAAATCTATAGCGGTAGCTATGGCTCCTGTAGCGGCCAGGGGCAACTCGGACAGCTCCAGTGGCCGAACAACACCATCCGTGTAGGCGCAGTGCCCTCCCGTTGGAGGGGCTGCCCCAGCGAAGGGTCGGCATTGGAGGGACGAAAAAGGTAGGGTTGCAAATGGGTATACACACAGATGATTCTCGAAAGTCGCAATGCCTGGTTTAAAAAGAGGAAAAGAGAGAGAGAAAGAGAGAGAACGCAATGAACGGGAAACAGTAACAATTATAAAAGCGACTGCAGAAAGCGGATCAGGGCTACTGTGAAGTGAAGAAAGGCCCTTGAATTTCGAAGCACGAAACAGGAAACAGCGGGAGAGACAGGGATAAGAAATGAGGAAGAAGGCGCGGTCTATGAAATGCGCGAGGAAGACGAAAGATGGAAAGAACGAAGCGACAGACGACAAGCGATAAGCGAGCGAAAGCGACAAGAAAGAACGAACGGCGTTTCTTGGGGTTTTGTTTCTTTTCTTTTTCTTTCCCTATCGATGCGGTTCCTCCGTGAACGGGATCTAATAAATCGAAATCCGAAGGAAGTGATAGGACGGCGCGAGCAGCCCAGCGCTTTTTCACCTCCAAACGCGACCTATGAGCGGAACAGTGCGCCCTGACTTATAGCTAGTCCCAAGTGGAAATGGGCTGATGTCGGCGCCGGTTCTTGCTAGAATAGCCTGCGCTCTTTTCCCTCTTCCTTCCCTTTGCCGAGCGCGGCCAGAAACAGAAAGAGCGACGAGAAGAAGAGCGGAGCTACCTACTTGCCTGGGCAAAAGGTTGGGGAAAGCGCAGCCCGAAGCAGGGCAAGCAAGGAAAGACCCAATTCCGTGTGGTTCGATTTTTCTCACAATGGGCATATCCGTCCTCCGTGCCTGCCTTGCAAAGGGTAATACAGAGTTCATCCCCCCGCACTAAGACGAGAGGACGACGGAGATAAGAGCGGCCTGTTGGGGTTCGGGGAAAGCGCTCTACAGCCGCCGTCTTGGTGGGCAGAAGCCCGCGAAAGCCGAATTGCTCGCACGGGGGCACATATTGTACCATACCTCCAGTGCTACTGTATGACTACTCCGTGTTAGTGTTCCCGCCGGTACGCGTCTTCACAGCCCCTTCGATTCACGGAGTTCCGTACTTTGACAACGTACGTTATGTAAAGTGGGGAGCATATACTGCGCTGAGTTGCAGCAAGTCACGATTACATCATCACCGCTATGAGATTTGGTTTAGGCTGTCACTTGCTTGTATCCTAATCCCGCCATTACCCGATTCTTGGAACCAGAGTAGCTACATACAACACCCGTTGAAACTTAGGCAGGCCGTTTTCTATGCCAAGTTTTAAGGAGCGCACTACCTAGACGAAAAAAGGCCTTTTTAAGGACAACAGCGGGGGCCCTCCCACGGTTTTTGAAAGTTGGGGGGGTGACGCGAAGGTCGTGTCGGAGCTCCGCAAAGCGCCATGGCCGCCCGTAAACCGCTGATGCGGATCCCTTACACCGACGTTTTTGCCGCG
This sequence comes from Fragosphaeria purpurea, assembly GCA_002778095.1. Lineage (NCBI taxonomy): Eukaryota > Fungi > Ascomycota > Sordariomycetes > Ophiostomatales > Ophiostomataceae > Fragosphaeria > Fragosphaeria purpurea. Next base: position 3,364,712 of record PCDL01000021.1, on the reverse strand, counting down.
CCACGCATCATTCCCCGACAAGCCGTCCACCCGCAGGCTGCCGTGGCCGCCCTCCGGGCGTTCCTTACGGCGCCACCCCCGCCAGGCCTGCCCGCATCGACCGTCGTTTTGACCGGCGCAGGCCTATCCGTGGCTAGCGGCCTAGCCGACTACCGGGGCGAGAACGGCACCTACCGTGTCAACAAGACCTACCGCCCCATTTACTTTCACGAATTTCTCGCCAGCCACGAAGCTCGGAAACGGTACTGGGCGCGCAGTTTCTTGGGTTGGACTACCCTGCACAAGGCGACGCCCAACGCCAGCCACTACGCGTTGCGCGACCTGGGCCGCCTCGGCTACGTACACGCCGTGGTCACCCAGAACGTCGACTCCTTCCACCGCATAGCCCACCCCGACGTTCCCACCACCGTCGAACTCCACGGCTACCTCCGTTCTACCGTCTGCACGACCTGCCACCACGAATACCCGCGCGACACCTTCCAAACAGAACTGGCCCGTCTTAACCCAGCCTGGGCCGCTTTTCTCGCCGACGCCGTGGCCGCGGGTGCGCTCGCAGCCGACGAGCCCACGACGGGTGCGCCGTCGGCGCATGGCGTCCGCGGCATCCGCACCAACCCAGACGGCGACGTTGATTTGCCCGACGCGCCCTATACCACGTTTCGCTATCCGCCGTGTCCGAACTGCCTTGCCTATCCACCTATAGCCGCTGACGGCACCCAATCGGTAGTAGAAGTGGACGCAGACGGCGCTTGGTCGTTGCCGGAAGCAATGGGCAGCACAGGCAGTAATGACAACAAGGGTGGCACAGACGGCGTGTCTAAAAAAAGACACGCGGGTGTTTTGAAGCCAGCCGTTGTCATGTTTGGTGAAAGCATTGCCCCCGCTGTTAAGCAGGCCGCGGAGGTGGCGATCGATGGAGCCGGTCGGCTTCTCATATTGGCTACGTCGCTGGCAACATACTCTGCGTGGCGTCTAGCCAAGCGGGCCAAAGACCGGGGGATGCCCATTGGAATCGTGAATATTGGCGGCGTGCGAGGCGAAGAGATCTTCTTCACCGACCTGGACCCGCAACAGAAAGGCAACCAGGCTGTTCGGCTCGAGACGCCGACGGATCGCGTTTTGCCTATGGTCGTAGAAGAACTGAAAAAGTCTGCGCCGCGAGGCCAAGTACGCAATCCGGCTGATGCCATGATGGCGGACCCGGCCAACCCGGCAATCTTCAGGGATATGCTTTCATAAAAAAATAGAATCGTGTTTAGAAGAGAGCCAAAAAAACGGCCAAAAGATGCAACGTTTGTACGTTCAGTAAAAGCTTGATGTCGAAGCCACTTTCACTGCCGGTGAAGGGTCTGCAGAAACTGTGGGCTCGGGCGTTGTCTTGTTCGGCGCGGCAGCGGCGGCGGTCGTCGCGGTCGCCCTCCTGTCCTGTCGCTTAGGAGTCCGGGACACTTCGTCGCGCTCAATCTCCTTCAACACTAGAAGCTGTTAGTCTCCAAGAACAACCAAAAGAAACCAGAAACGAAATGGCATCGTCGACACCCACCGTCTTCCCATTCAACCTCTTTTTCCGGGTCGCCGGTGCCCAACACCCGCTCCACGTCGACGTCTTCGCCCCTTTGAAGCCGCTCCACCACCTCCCGCAGCAAACCGATCTTCGTCTCCGACTTCCGCATGTAGGTTTCAAAGTCTTTTTTCAAGGAGATCATTTGGATTGACATGGATCCGATGAACAAGAAGATGAAGATGTAGAACGTCGCCGGGTTCCACTCTTTCGATTTGGCTGCCACAGCAGCCGTCGGCGCAGGCCGTCCACCAGGTGACTGCCGCAGAGGTTTCGGGATCATCGACTTCCAAAATGACGGCTGCGCGACCGTCGGCAGCGAGCTGGCGGCCCGGGCTTGGTGGTTTGCTTCGAGGTTTATCGTCGTTGCGCGTGCGGGTGCGCGCTGCCGTACAAAAACGCTGCTGCCGCCGCGAAGGCTGGCGACATGCAATCTCCGCAAACCGGCAGCGTTCATTTTGTCAAACATGGCTGGCTGGTTTTGCGAAAAACTACTCGGTAATAAACAGAACCGCCGTTGGACAATTAAATTAAGAGTCGAACCTCGAACCGATGCAAGAATTGGAAAAAAAAGGTTGTCCGTTTGCCGTGATCGACGAGTAGCGAAGATGACTTTTCTGGTTAGCGCTGGTTGCTGTGCCAACAGGGCCGACAATTGTTCCGGACAGGGCAAACAAGGTCCCTGACACACTGGTCCAGCCGCCACGGGTGCACGGCAGCTGCAGCTGGCGTCTCCGTGTCTTCGGCATTCGAAGCTGTCTTGAACGTCGTTTTGTCCGACCTCATATTCCCAACTCGATTTTCATGTCTTGCCTTTTGTTTTTGCCCGCGCATTGCATTGTGGTTTTTTTTGGGAGCTATTTCTATGGCGTTTCTAGCAATGATTATGATTTCAGACGCAAGTCCACACTAATGTTTACCCATCTTCGATACCGCTCTTCAATCCTTTTATAATTTCTTCTTCCTCTTCTTCTCCTTTTTTTGTCCCGCCTCGACCGCATTTTTGTGCTTGCCCGCTATTCTTTCCTCAATTTTATATATGGCTTCCATACAGTATCAGGTCGATGCTGTCCGCCAGGCGGTTACGTCGAATTCCAGCTGCACACCCGCGACCGTTGTTTCTCTCAAAGCGTTGCTTTTCTCACGAGAATCCGAGCCCGTCTCTTTCGAGTCTACGTTCACGTCTGCTGCAAATTCAAGAAAAGCCCCACGAACTGCACAACTCTCGCGACCTCCCACCGCCAATGGAGTTGCGTCGACGGCCACGTCCCGGCCGGGCACAGCCACGTCGAAACGGCGGTCTCCCACGTCGCGTGCCGAAGGACGCCCTGGGGCGAGTCCATGTTTGACCGACAAAGAAAAGGCGCAGCTTGCCACCCACGTTATCAATGCGACCCTGAAGATGCTTGGCGAAGAGGCGAAGCCACCAATAGTAACGCCGCCGATTCCCAAAACCCCGACGCAGACGTCTGGTCGTGCCGTCCTCGTCGAAGACGAAGGCGCGCCCCCTAAGCCAACGGGGCGTGGCGGCCTTCGTCGATCCATCTCGACACCAATGACACCACTACAGCCGCGCACGCTGAACCGGGTGTCAACGTCGCCCATGAAGCCCGCCAGATCAGTGACGAACCCGGCGGCAACAGCAACGACGACGAAAACGACGAACTATGAACTATGGGTAGCTACGGTGGAGTGCGCAAGGGTTGCCTTCTCCGCGTTGCAGACGCTGCAAGATGACGGAGACCTTGTGCTGCCAGAGCTGCAACTGGAAGCGGGCATGTCCTCGTTTGTGGCCAAATTGCTGGCGCTGAACATGCTGGACCAGGCCTGCCGTGAGCTGCGGGTTTTGAAGCGCCGCCTGCAGCGAAACTTTCTTCCTGTTCTTACCTCGACTGGTTCTGTGAAGCCGGAAAAAACAACCAAAGAAACAGCACAACGGAAAACGGTGACAGACGCGGCGGAATCAGTCTCTTCCTCCTCGTCTTCACTAACAAATGAACTCTTGAACTATGAAGACGTCTCGGCCGCCACCGCACCCGCACTCAAACTGATCGTCGCTTCGCAGCTCCAGGCGCTTCGTATTCTGGCCTCGTTGAAGAAGCCTTCGCATATCGAGTCTGCTCTTCCTTTTCTTCGATACACCTGCAGGTTCTCTCCGCTCTTCTTATTGACCCGGTGTGCCCAGACAGCCACCCAGCCAGAGAAGCAAAAGGTTTTGCGCCAGTTGGAGTCCTTGTCCCAACTGTTCTTGTCTATGACACCCGGCATCGCCAGCAAAGACGATGCCAATGCCCTCGCGTCGAAGCTCAATATTTCGCCCATCACTGCACTCGAACTTCAAACGCTCGGCTTGGAAACAAGGTTGCGATGCTCGTTGGTCATGGCTAGCCTTCCGGATGGACATAACGTTGGTGATGTCAACAAGGACATTCTTTTTCCTTGGTCTCGGTGTCTGTCGGCATATTCACGCCGGAGCCATGCCTCCGGAACCCCACCTCTATACTCGACATGCCGAAGCTTGTTTGCTCATCTCCAGGAGCTTATAAAAACTGGAAATCTCACGATTACACAATTTTCCAAATCACCAGTAGCTTCCATTTTTCAAACGCTCAGCACCATGGCACGCGAGACAGGGAATATCGACGATGCAATCCATTGGGCCACCGAGCTTCTTGATCTTTTGGACCCGAACGAAGATTCTGCAGCGAGGTACTGCTCAGCCTCGGCACTACTGCTTGCGTTCCAATTGAAGAGCCCAATGAAGAAGCATCGCCGCGATACTAATGGATTGCTGACGGAGGTTCTTACGGCTATCAAAGGATCGCTCAAGGGGGACACGCTTGAGCTAGAGGAACTCCTTGCAAATGTGTGTCTTGCCCGCAAGGCAGCGGTCGGCTTGCTTATGAGTCAATCGAACAAAAGCACGAAAAGTCGCAATAACGTATCGACCATACACCAGGAAGACAATATACACGACGGAGAGCGCCAGAAAATTGAAAGATCGGAAGATTTGAGAACAACACTGCTCGAGGCCTACGTTTTGCAATGCCCGCGATTCTGTCTCCGATGGCTGGGCAAGCCGCCTGCTGCCAAGAGCAGCACGAAGGACTTCTTGCGGTACGAGCAGAGGCGCCAATTACTCACGCAATCCATTCGACACACTCTTGATTCGGCCTTCGTGGTAATCAAAACGATGATTGACGAAAGCCGTATACTTTGGGATCAGCTTGACTCGGTATTGAGTGACTCTCTCACAGTGTTGGAGTACTTGGGTGACCTGAAAACCGCAGACGCCGCATCTTCTTATCACGTCAAAATTTCTCATTTCTATTATCTGAGTTACAACACCTTGCGCCGGGACTCTGGAGACCAGGCCGAGAGGGACGCGCTTAGGTCACTTCGCCGGGCGATTGATGCTGTGAAGCACCGGCAGCGCCCAGAGAGAGAAAAAGCGCAATTAGTTCCCAAACTGGAGCGGATGGCCGAGCTGTGCAAGTCCGCCGGTCAGATTGGAGAGGCTTTGGGTGCTCTACAGTCGATCCGGACTAGCTTGGTGGACGACGGCGCGTTGGTTGAGGTAAAAATGGCCCTCGACAAGCAGCCGCCGAATATGGCGTGGATGTGCAGCGATATGGCTAAGACGTTGTCCCGGACTCTGGTGTCTATCCACCGGCTCGAGCAGGTTCATCTGGACTGGACGGGCGAATTGGAGGAGCTGGAAAAAATTGCCGTTTTGGAACACCAACTGCATTTCATCCTTCTTGGCGACAGTACGAAGCCTTGCCACATGTCAAGCGACTTGAACCTGAGCCATCCGTGTGTGGAATCGCTACTGCGCATATATTATCCTACACGCTTTCCCGTTAGGCGGCTTCGCACGCTTCTTCGGTTGTTCTCCTTCAACATTGATAAGCCAAGCGTCCTGCACGACATCACACCCCAGATCAACGCCGCTCTTGGATTGATTGGCACGCAGGGTTTGAGCGATGATGCTCTACTCGCTGGCTACCTACCACATTACGAAGCAATGGCTGCTTCTCTGAAGGGGTTTTCCGAAGGGTACCCCGATATCAGCATTTTGGAAAGAAGCCTTGCCGCCTGGAAGTCTTTGGTTATGGAAAGCCACACAACATCAGAATTGGAACAAGTCATCGACAACATAACAGGGTTCCAGACGCACCTGAAATCAATCACGGAGTTTTTGAGAGCCTTGGGCCGCAATACTATTCTGGACACCGTGCTTGAGCTATCGTCAAGCCTCTCCAGAACCCTGTTGAGTTCAGGCAACGGCCATGACGCTCAGCAAATGTCTTTCGCATTGGAGCCGGTTTTGGCTCTATTTTCTCACCACGTTCGTATGGGTAACTGCTCAAAAGCGGAGCAATTTATGGAAAAAATGCGTGGTGCTTTCCAAAAATCTCTCAATGTTCCTATGGAAGATATGGTTTCGTTTCATCTCTCCTTGGCCGAGTATTTTATTGCTATTGGCCGAGTCGACGATGCGTGAGTTTCTGATCCGTCCTCTTTTGATTTTTTATTGTCTGTTTCGTTGCATGCTTCACGTTCAGTGGCTAACCATCATTGCTACCCTGAAGAAACTACCATCTTGTTCAAGCTATGCCTGGCGTGACTAGTAACGACAAATCACTTGAGGTACAGAAATCTGCCAAGACTGGAGGATTGGCAAGGAAACGACTAGGCGCCCATGGCTGCTTGCTGCTGTCGATTGTTGCCCTCGAAAAGGGAGAGTTTTCTGCGGCCCTCCATAACGCCAGGAACAGTGTTCGTATGCTGGTTCACGACTGGACCCGGATGGAAAAGGCCATGGACAAGACCTCAATTTTAAGCGAAACGATTTCGGTCCACAGCGACGGGAGCAATGCGGATATATCGGCAGAACTGGCGGCTGGGCCGGGTGTGGAGTCTGATACGGCACACGGCGAGGTGCCAGAAGCAGATTTGTCGTCGTTTGAGGCTGCAGACACATCGACGTGTCCAACCACAACAACCGTCAGAATGGCCGCGTCGCCCGATTTCTGGACGCTTTTTCACCCCCTGTTTAACAGCATGTTGCGTCTTTCGTCTATCTACGCCCATCTGGGCATGTTTCAGGAGACAATTTACTACGCGGAGCAAGCACACAAGATGGCGACGGTTACCGCGGCCGCTTTATCAATGGCGCAAGTAAGCACTTGGCTGAGTTTTGTTTGGCTCAAAGCCGGGAAACCGGAGAAATCCGTGGAATATGCTGCGCAGGTTCGCGCAAGAATGCCGCAAATCGAGACGAGTGGTCTCAAGGCGGCGCTTGCCTGTGAACTGAGCACGTTGTACCGCGAATTAAATGACGAGCAAAGCGAGCAAGCTATGCTCGAAGAGGTCGAATCAATTATCCAGCATACTTCTGTCCCTACCACCAGCCTCGTTGCTGCCCTTGAACGCCCAGAAGGGTCCGGCGACTCTTTGGTCGTAACTGAGGGTACCGAGAAAGGAGAACGGGCAGTGGCAGGAAGGAAAACAAGAACAGGAACTACAGCGGCCAAGAATACGACACGTACAACTACCAAGGGCAAAAGATACGCAACCAAGAAATCTTCGAAAGCGACAGAGCCGTGCATGGCGGTTGCCACCGTTAAGGCAACAAATTCGTCCAAATCTACCTCACCTTCTGTCCCGCCTTCTGCAACTAACGCATCGGCTGAAAACCCAGCCACTTCGAAGCTTTTGACAGCGGTGTCGACGCTGAAAAGCTGGTCACTGCTGAGAAAAAAGGACTGGGCTGCAGCCCTTGCACTTTTACGAGCTAACAGCGGAAAGCCAGTTGCCGACAAAACAGCAACGGCATGGAGGACAGCACGCGGCGACATGAAGTTGGCGGAGCTCATGGCACTGGCGGCTTGTTTGTTAGGCTACAGCACTGAGCAGATGGCTCGGGATGCCGTGTTCTCGGTTATTCAAGACTCCACACTCTCGTTTCCGGCGGTTAGCCATAACGGCGCAATCGTAATTAGCGGCAGCAGCGTATGTACCACGAACGATGACAGCACCCGCTCGTCTCTCGCGAAATCGCCTGTGACCAGCATGGCAAAGGCAAAAGCGGCCACCCGGCATAGCAGGATGTCCAAGAACGCTGCCAGCTTTGTCGAGATGTTGCAAGAAGCCCAGGACTGCCTGATCGAAGCGCAAACTCTGGCTGCGGTCTCGGGCGATGCCAGTACTTTAAACCGAATCTCGAGCATGTTGCAAAATACTGTCATCATTCTATCCGCAACGTCTTGGAGCAAACAACGAGCCTTGGGGCACCCTGAATACGCGAGCTGTTCCGTCGAACTGGCGCGAAACATGACGTGGAGCAGAGAAAAGCGAGCACTGCTCGTGGAGAAGGCTTCTCTGGCGAAGCCTAGCATCAACGGCGAAGGCTCGTTGTGGCCGACTACTTTGGCAACCACGCCGACAACAGCAATGGCGGCAACAACAGCAGCAACAGCAACAGCAACAGTTCCTCTACCGCTTCCGGCCACCATTTTCTCCGGGTCTGGGGTTTCAAAGCAGTTTAGCTCGGGAGCGGGAACAGCAGCGGCAGCGGCAGCCACAGACATCGAAATGGGTCGTTTTCAGCACGATCATATCGACGTCATCCCTAAAGACTGGACCGTACTTTCTCTGGCGCTGACGGACAACAAGCACGACTTGTGCATCACGAAACTCCAGGCCGGCCACAGTCCTTTCGTGATTCGGCTTCCATTGGAACGGGCCGTCTCGCGTGACGCCGACAACGAGGTATTCAACTTCCACCAGGGCCGAACCGAACTGCTTGAGATTGTGCAGGCCATCAATGCGAGTTGCCACGATGCTCGTGACATGACCGTCAGCGGCTCCAAGTCAGCATGGTGGGCCGAACGGGAGGCGCTGGACGCGCGCCTCAAGGAGCTCCTGGACAATGTGGAGCAAATTTGGCTAGGCGGCTTTCGTGGCATTTTTTCGTCGCACGTACGACGACCCGACGTGTTCAGTCACTTTCAAAAAGCATTTCAGAACATTTTGGACAAGCACCTTCCGTCTCGTAGGGCACCCATGCGTGGGAAAAAACGAGCGGGCAAAGCGGCAGCAGCAGCGGCAGCAGCAACGCCGGCTTCGTCTGATTCATGTCACCGTGTGGCCCTTGACCCCCGCGTTTTGGATCTTTTCATTGGCCTGGGCGATGCCACAGACGAGGGTTGCGACTTCGACGACGCACTCGACGATCTTTTGTACTTTGTGGTGGACATTTTACAGTTCCACGGCGAGCGTAACGCTTACGACGAAATCGACTTTGACTCCATGGTCGTAGAGACATTCGACGCGCTCTCTGCTTACCACACGTCCGTACGCGAACGAAACACACGCGAGTCGTCGGCGGCCGCTGCCCCGGCGTCGTCCAATCATCGGCATACGGTTCTCGTGCTAGACAAGGCTCTTCATGTTTTCCCCTGGGAGGCCCTTCCCTGCATGCAGGGCCAGGCAGTGTCTCGCGTTCCGTCTTTGGCTTGCCTACGGCACCTTCTTTTGGCGCAGCAACAGCAAGCTTCATTAGATACTGACGAGCTCAGCACACCAAGTGAATGCAACAACAGGCCCAACGGCTACCGTGCTTCAGCTACATCCGGTGCCTATATGCTCAATCCATCCGGCGATTTGTCAACGACGCAGGCTACGTTTGACGGTCCGCTGACGTCGCATTTGCGGGGGTCATCTTGGACACGCATTGTTGGGCGCCCTCCGACTGAGGACGAATTTGAGACGGTGCTGACCGACAAGGACGTTCTGCTCTATTTTGGCCACGGCAGCGGCGCCCAGTACATCCGCGGCCGGACGGTACGTAAACTGGAGCGCTGCCGCGCAACCGCTCTGTTGATGGGCTGCAGCTCCGCCGGTTTGGACTACAACGGCGAGTTTGAGCTGCAGGGGCCTGTCTGGAACTACATGCTCGCAGGTTGCCCTGCGGTGGTGGGGACGCTTTGGGACGTGACCGACAAGGACATTGACCGGTTTGCTGGGCGCTTGTTCGAGGAGTGGGGTCTTCTGCCCAGGGGATCGTTCGACGAGAAAGAAGCAAAGAGGCGGACGAAGTCAGCCGGCAGGGCCGATCGAACAGCAGCAGCGGGTGCAGCAGCATCTCCGGCCACAGCAGCCTCGTTGGCCGAAGCTGTTGTGCAGGCACGAGAAGCGCCTCGGTTCCGGTATCTTACGGCCGCCGCAGTATGCGTATACGGTATACCTGTTTATTTAAACTAGGTCTGGCTTTCAACGAATGCGAGGAGGGGGGGGAAGAACAACAAAAGGTGAAGCTTTGGCGACGAAAAGCTTTGACCGTGCCCCCTTTTTGGCGCACCCACATTGACCCACCAAGCACAGCGTCTTATGCTTTCAGCACCTATATTTCACGGTGGGCCGGGCACAGCGATTTCATCCCGACTTCATCTAAGCTAGAAAGAAACCGCCCGAGATATTAGCCGGGGACGAGGAAGGAGGCAGGGCAGGTCCAGACTGGCGAAAATGGGTGCTGAAAGGGATTTGCGGGGCGGAGGGTAGAAAAACGGGAAGGAGGAAAAAAGGGAACAGATTAAGGCAGCATCAAGGAAGAAACATAGAGAATGGAGGTAAGGGGGGCGGAGAAGCGGGGACGGGAAAGGTGAGGAGGAAGAAGCTCGAGTTGGAAGGGGCAAAAAAGCATAGCGAAGGCTGGCGTTTCAGGACAAAAAAAGAAAAGAAAAAAACCCAAGCCTTTATTTTCTCTGGGTTGGTTTTCGTATTTCATAGTTTCATGCCCACTGCTTATTTTGGTTTATTCTATTTTCTTTTTGCAATATTATCGGTTTCTTCTGATGCAATGCAAACATGACAAGGCGAAAGCAACCCGTTGAATGATCAAAGCACGAAGACCTGCTGTTCTCTGAGCACAATGCATAGTCTCTTTCTGATGTCGACGACAAGCAGGTTTGTGAGATAAAAAATTTGTTATTTTTATTTTTATTTATGTTTTGGTTTATTTCGAGTCTCTCCAGGAACGATATAAAAAGAACTTATAGTTACGCATGGTAGGAAGCTGGCGTGCTTGGGTGCTCGGAAACAAAAAAGTCTGGGGTAGAGTACAGAGCATTGGTGGAAGAAAAGTCTGCATTTGTTCTCGAAACAAAATAAAAAAAGAAAGCAACTTTGTGTGGATCTTTGGGGCCTCATTCTCCCTTTTCGGCCTGCACTTTCATTTATTGTTCCGTCGAGATTGGGCATTCAATTCCAAATAACGTGGACTCACGGGCCTTATCGTTTTTCGGTTTGTTTTCTCGCTTCATTATCGTATTTGATTAAGTGTAGAAAAATGAAAAGCAGCCGGGGAGGAAACCAAGAGATGTGAAATCGAGGGCTTCCTCAAAAGGGGCTCATTGGATAAATAAGCCGTGAGAGTTCCAGCCCCCCCCGGCAAAAATACACTCTTGAACCAAATAGATATTCTCTCCTTTTGTTGCATAGCATTGAAACAAAACACAGAAAAGATACCAGCCCGGGGTGGTACAGAGAAATAAGAACCCCCGCCCCCCCGGGCAGCCTTTCCATCATACAGCTATATCAAAACTGATGTTTATGTGATCCCTCAAGCCCCTGAACTGCCTTTCTTCGAGAAAAGGCTTAACAGTACGCAATCGAAGCTATGGATGGGGAAGCACCTGGTTCCCACAACTCATTGCAATGAAACCTCAATGAACTTCTCTAAGATCAGAGGCAATTGGCTCAGAGTTGTCCCCATATCAAATTCCAGTGTTGTTTTGTGTTGTTATCTTTTTGCCTTCTAACCCCTCCTTCTATTTCACACCGCAAAAGCCACAAAGAATGCTACATATATAAAGTTCTATGCAAAGAAACAAGAAAAAAGTGATATATGTGTTGCATGACACCAGATAGTGTCCCCGTTTCGGTCCCCCATGGGAAAAAAGAAAGAGACGAAGTGAGAAGCAAAAGGACGACAATCTGAGGTGGGCCGGGAACCGAAAGAATACCACGTGCAACTTGATCCCCTTATTTTCTGCATCATCCAACACAAGCAGCCCGAGCAATATCGCCAAAGAACAATGGTGGAACAAATCGTAAACCTCCGACACGGGACTGGGAATGGAGACCAAATGGCGGAAGGCAAAAAAGAGAGGCGGGGCGAGAAGGGGAGGCCCACTCGCGGGAAAGATACAAACAAGACGCAGCACAACAAAAAGGGCAATACACGAAGATAAAGAGGAACACGTTAAGTATGTTGGCACGGCTGCAAAGTGGACAGTGAAGAATCAAGATACGAGCCACTCTACGTAGAAGGGGGTGCGGAGGGAGGGAGCACGGATAAGCTCTCTTTTGGTAAAAAAGAAAGTTTTAGATGGGAACAATAACGGTTCGCGTCGTCTACTATAGTAGATGACAGACGGAGACAAAAATGTGACGAAGAGAAAAAACAAGGAGTATGTAGATGACTTGTACGGGCCCACGGATGCGGCGATGTGTTTTCAAGGTAAAACAAGACTGTCGAAGCTTTGTACGTTTTCATGACAACATTATTCGACAAACGATTTGCTGTAAGAGAAAAGGAGAGATGACGAGAAGAAAAGGACCCAGTGACCTCCATTCAAAAGTATCTAGCATAGCCGATACAACTCTCTGTATATTACCAAGTGTCTGTTTTGATAAAACTATACGTCGAAATATATGAAATGTAAAGTGGCCTGCCTCCACAACCTCTGCAAAAAAAAAAAACAAAAAGACCCGCGGGCGTATTACGATATGCGTTTCTGTGGAGCAATACAGCCTTCTTGGCAAAAGGCACGGCAGCATAGAGAGTCACGAAACAAAACGAGACGAAACAAAACGAAACAAACCCATCCAACCGACAAGGCTGGGCCGGGCTAGGTCATCAGGCCTGGTCTGCAACGGTTCCCCCCCCCCCCTTCTCCCCCCCAAGTAAAATGGGCTTCGTTGACGCATTGAGTCCGTTACGAGGCACATACGTAGGATGGAAGTAAGCAAGAAAATCAGCGAATACAGGCCGACTGCGGAAGATGGGATGGTTTGTCGTGCTCATCCGGCTTGGCCGATCAGCCGTTGCATGTCTGAAAGGTATAGAAAAGACAAGGCAGGTCGATCGATCATTTGTTCGCCGCTGATGTCGTGGTTGTTCTGTTCTTCAAGGGTGGAATGGCCGTTTCGTTTTTTTATATCGTCGTTTTTGGCCATGGTTTTTTTTTCCGTGGGCGTCACCTGTCAGCGGCTTGGGGTGGATGCGGTCCTACCAATGATCGTTGAGCATTCTTTTAACCATTTGCTTTTTGCTTTTTTTTTTTTTCTTTTTTCCCTTTTTCATTTTTCCCCCCTTGTTTTTCTGAAGTCGGCGACTTCCAACCGCCGACGTTGCAATGGACGCCGGCAGCCGGCACGGCAGGTCAGCCGGCATGAGGGTTCCCTGGTCTCACCCGAAGGGGGCTTGTTTGGCTTGCAGTGGTTCCCTTTGGCACCAACGACTACGGGCCGCACGCGGCTCTAGCAAATCCAGCAAACGTTTGGGTCGAACGGCGTGGCTTTGCGTACAATGACGGATCGATGGCGTGGCTCTCCATGGACGGCATAAAAACGAGGATTCTCGGATCTTGGCTCGTAGAGCTCGTGGCGTTGGATGGGAGAACGGGCGGCGACGGCCTGGCCGGACGAAATCGGAGACAAAGAGGCCTTCGTCGTGATCAAGTCGTGATCGCAGCAAAGTGTATGCTTATTATTAATTATGCTGTTGTGCTGGATCCGCTGTTGTTGCTATCCAAAGCTGACAGGCGGGTCCGCCAATGAGGCGATCCATCACCACCACTGGGCGTCCCCTGTCTAATTTTTGTGGTTCTCTGGTTTACTTTATTTATTTTATTTATTCCATTCTTCATTATATTTTTTTTGTATTTCTCATCCGGTGGGCCTGGGAACCGCCTCTGCTCGTACGAAGTAAGCTCTTGCTCACCGGGCTCCACTGCCACCAAGTTTTTCTGACACTCCGGCGGCGGTTGATTTTTTCTTCGTGCTACGGACAGAGGTTAACAGCCTAGACTGGGGGGTCTTACGGGTACTTTAACGCCTAGATGGAGAGGAAAAGTGTCTGCTTTGTTTCAAGATCCCCAATCTTAGCCAAGTTTCTCATCGGCGATAGACCGGTTTTTGTCTTCGAGTCTCTTTTGCAGCGGCTTTGCTGTCAGCACTGTTTCTCGGCCCCATCAGGCCTTAATTAGACCATGCTCATCTTGGCTCACATCGTGACGAGGGTTTTTTTTCTCCTGTGAAAATCCTTCTATTGTTTTGCCCCCCTTTTGCTCCGACACAGGAACGGGCACACGGCACGGCTAGGTGTCGCACCCCTTGCTTCTACAACGAAGAACAATTTCATAGTTGACAACAAGGGGCTGGCTATTATACTGGCTATTAAGCATATACGTTTCCTGTGCAATAGCGCGCAGATTTCGCAAAACAAAATAACAAAAGTCTAGTTTGTGTATCTCCAGCCAACTGGTTCTGCGTTGATTACCTGCGGTTATACGTATTCTTTGCTTCTGCTGCCCGTGCGTCTTTGCCCATGCGGGCTGAAAAGACAAAACCAATCAAACCAGAAATAGAATTGCTGCAGCATGACTTGCTTGCATACACTGGGGATCCTGTTCGCCAGGAAGGCGTACATATACGGAGGATGACATGGCGCAGGGACGTCAGACTACAAAAAAAAATAACGCGCGGCCGCAGCTCCCGGCCGCGTTGGAGGGTAATACAGCCCGTTCTTGACAACGCCAACGTGCCAGCCAGATAAATAGTTGTGTACGAAGTACTTCATACTGATGCAACTCTCCGTTCGGGCGTTTTTCGGAATTGCTCGCATTTTATGTTGGGCATGGGCCGCGGCAGCGACAGTGCGGGGACGCCCTCCATGGCAAAGTTGGAGGGGTGGAGGCGTTGGAGTTGTGAGCTTGCTCTATTCGGAAAGACGATCTATTTTACGAGCACGCATGAAAGTATCTCAAAGGTATCTCTTCTTCTCGTCACGACGGGTTCAAAGCATCGCCTTCCTGAACCGGCGGAAGTGCTGTCGAGTCCAGGAGGTTGCCATGTTCTCGGTTGACTGCTGCTGTATCATTCTTACTCCGTACATAAGAGACTGCTTTTATATATCTACGTATTTTCTATATACTCATCATCCCTATGAGTCTTGACAACTGGAAATGAGTTTCCGCGCCCGTACTACCTATGCACGTTGAACGCCCAAGCATCCAAATACGGTGTAGTGGACTGTGGAGCATCTTACCAAAGCATGGGGTAATATGAAAGCAAATGGAAGTTCTGGGTTTTTCCCTGTACGAAGTACAACTGTGTATTTGGTGATTACTCAGCTCTACCGAACACTGTACTTTGTGAGCTCCCTGGCTCAACGGCGGGCGCGTGATTTCTTAGCTGGGAATTATTCGCCTGAGCCTGGATAGCTCCCAGCTGTTCTCCCTGGCGGAAGGTTTATTTTATTTTATTTTATTTTTGCGGGATCCACTAAGACGCTGGTGAAGAAAACAACGCCAGGGATTTCTGTTGTCTCTGTCCCTTTTTTGCTTTTCTCCAATCGTTATTTGCTATGCGGAACCGCTCGTTTCGACCACTACTCCGTAGACGCTTAAAACTTATCCCACTGGTTAGCCTTGTTCGTTGTTTAGCCTCGGGTTCTCCTAGTTGGCCTGGCCCTATCACAGCACTCTCGATATACATGACAAGTACCCTCTGGCCTGGAAGCCAGCGGGTTTCGGCTGCCCCCTGTTCCCTGTTCTCCGTTCTGGGTTCCCCATAGTCTGCCGGGGGGCCGTTTTCTACTTGACAGAAATAATTCCGCCATGTCTTCGTTAGCTCTAACTACGCAAAACCAAAGCGTCTTATTTTATTTTCCTTCTCCATTGGTTCCATTTTGCCATTTGTCTTCGCATCTTCATATTTTCCTTTTCTTTTTTTGTTTTGTCCCTTCTTTTCTTCCCCCCTTCTTTATATTGTCTTTTCGTTTGTTGGGGCTGCTCTCTGTCTTTTTTACCCGTATCTCTTTTCGTCTCCTCCTCTTTTCTTGCCCTCCCTCTTCCTTTGCTATTCTCATCCCTTTTTTCTTCTTTTTTTTGTCTTTTCGAAGGACAACGCAGGTCATTTGGAACGGGGCGTCCTTTCGAATTTGCACAACGACGTAGGTGCTGCCAGAGACCAGGAAAGGGCCAAAACGGCGAGGACAAGGAACCCGGCCTTTCGACCAACCGACTGACCGATCCTGAACGCACGCATCACGAGGCGAAGAAAATAGAGACCATTTATTGAACACTGCGTCGCCGCTGGGTCCCCGCTGGCTCGTTCTGACGTGCCTACGCCGCCCTGCACCATACCTGGCCGGCCAACGGAGACAACCGTCCTGTCTCTGCCCTCGTTTCTTGTCTTGCCCGTCTTCCCGCCTCCTGCACACCCTAACCGCATGGGAAGACTCGAGCACAACCCCGACGCAAAGCTGTTTCCTTTCCTCCGCCCAACCCTTCCCGCCCGGCGCACGCAATAGGCCCCAGCACAAGCCCGCCGTCGACCTTCCCGCTCGTGGTCACCCGCCGCCCGCCGTCCTTCTACCTCCACAAAAAAAGACAGGTTCTGTCCAGGCACCCATTCTGCTTGGAACATCGCTGTATTGCTCCGTACAACGCATTTCGACCACACATCGCCAACCCCGGTTTTGGGGCGATCTGAGAGCTCCACACCCACTTCGATCTGGTCTCCGCCACCGCTCCTCGTTGCGTTCTGCGACCAACCTCGACGAACTTGCGTATTGACGACTTTGGCATTTTATTTTCTTCTCGTTCTCTTCTTCACGTCTTCCTTCTTGGCCGCGCACCGTCTCTGTTTTATGCGCCTATTTTTGCTATCTTCTCGTGGACGTTTTCTTTCCGTCTGTATAGCGGCTGGCTCAATTTCCGTTGTCTTGCCTCCCACACTTGCCCTGTGCCCTTCCTCCACTTTGCATTCGTTCCGCACATGCGCTGCGACCAGGCAGCGAACAGCACATGTTGATGGGCACGAAAGGACGCTGAATACGAGTGCAAGCAAAGCAGCCTTCAACAGAGCTGGCAGAAAGAGCAAAGATAGGATAGATCAAACCTAAGAAAGAAGCAAGGAAACGAAAACGAACGAGTATAAAATACAGAGCCGACCAAAACGACGTTTTTTTTTATTTTTATTTTTATTTTTATTTTTTTTTATTCTTGTATTTTCGATTTCACATAACACGCTCAACGATACCTTTGCAGCGGCTTCCATTGTCTCCCTGGCAGGCACGCATCACAAGTGACTCCGAGGTTCGGCCACCGCCACAGCCATGGTACCTCTTGTCAACCGGCGTCCACATTCCTGCTGATAAATTGCTGGCGACGTTGAGAGTCGCCATTGCTTTGGAACGAGCTTTTGTGCGACGTTGTACAAACAGGGAAGGAAGGAACTACCGAACAAAAATCACGTGGAACAACATCGGCAACAACCGAGAACGAGGACGACACGGAAGAAAGAAGGAAAAAGTAGGTTTCGACGACGCCGTTTCTTTGCGGCCGCTGTCCTGGAGGAAGAAGCGTGGCGCCGCTCTTCCCAGACGGGTTCAAACAAGGAGGAGGCATTTGACGATTCGAATAGACGACGACCGGGGGAGCCATCCAACCATGTCTGTTCTGCACGCTCCTGTCGACACCGACGACGACGACAGAAAGCCCTTTTCATCGCTTGATGCCGCGTTATCATCTGCGGCGGTCGTCTCGGATGCGGAGGCTGTACAGCTGTTGATGAAGACGGAATCAGGCAGCGCGGACCTCGGCAGGTTTGTCTTGGACAGGCCCGGTCATGAGGGTGCTTCTAGCGTTGGTGGTGCGGCTGCGGCTGCGGGGGGTGCCGACATACTATCTTCTGCCGCGGGCGACGCTGGCGACATCCACGACGGTATGATGGAGGGGGCCACACCTCATTTCACCGATTTCACGTTTGCGTCGTACCCGGATTTGGCCGACGATGGTGGCGGTGGCGGCGGCGGCGGCAGCGGCGGTGACGACAACGCGGCTGGCACCGTTGTTGCGTTGCCCGAGGAGACGACCGCCGGTCTCTTTGGGCCGGCCTCTCCGCTTCCGGCGTCACCCCCTGCCCATCAAACCAATGTCCATCTCGACAGGGGCGCAAATGGACATGCTGTATCTGAAACTGGTAACAGCGGCGATGTCGACGAGTTTGTTGCCGGGAACGACGCAGACAAGCCGGCACAGACGGAAACCGAGGCAGCAACGGTACCGGCCCGAATAAGAACGACAGACAAGGATGTGACAGACGCTTTGCCACTGCCTTCTTTTGGCGGCGGTGCTGCTTCTCCATCAAGGCCGCGGCGACCGAGCATCGACGCCGCCGTTTCCGACGACGGCAGCCAAGACAGCAACGACCACGGCGGGGGTCCAACGTCGTTGCTGGACGAACCAATGTCCGACGAGTTTGGACTTGTTTTGGACGGCCCGCCCGGCCCCCTCGACCTCAGCGGCGGCTTAGGAGGCGGCGGTGGCAGCGGCAGCAACGGTGGCGGCAGTGGCGGTGGCCTGGGCGGCAGCGGCGGCTTAGGAGGCCATCGGCAGCCATTCATGGGCAAGGACGATCGGTCCGGATTGGACGCTGCCCCCGCGTGGAGCGAGCTGAAAACGAAAGCCGGCAAGGAACGCAAACGACTGCCCCTGGCCTGCATTGCCTGCCGGCGGAAAAAGATCCGTTGTTCGGGCGAAAAGCCGGCGTGCAAGCATTGCTTGCGCGCGCGCACCCCGTGCGTCTACAAGGTGACGGCGCGCAAAGCCGCGCCCCGCACGGACTACATGGCGATGCTGGACAAGCGCCTGAAGCGCATGGAAGACCGCATCATCAAAATCGTGCCCAGGGCAGAGCAAGACACGGCCGTCGCCTCCTCGGTGACGCGGGCTGTCGTCAAGCCGGCCATTCCGGGCACGTTGGCGTCGGGGTTGACGAATGGCAACGGTGCTGCCGGCGGCGGCGGCGGCAGCAGTGGTGCTTCGTCGGGCGGCCACAAAGCGTCGTCTGCCAGCAAAAAGCGAGCAGCGGAGGAGGCCTTTGGCTCCGAGCTCGACCACTGGGCGCGCATGAACACCAAGAATCGACTCGGCAGCATCGCGCGGCCGCACAACATCCTGTTGCAGCAAGAGTCGGAGGAGAACCAGCTTTTGCAAGAGGGCGCGGAGGCACTGCCGTCCCGGGAGTTGCAAGAGCACCTGGCGGAAGTGTTTTTCGAAAACATTTACGGCCAAGCGTACCATCTCCTGCACAAGCCGAGCTACATGAGAAAGCTGAGGCAAGTGGTCCCTTTCTTCCTTCGTTTCTTTCTTTCTTTTTTTTTTTTTTTTTTTTTTTTTTTTTTTTTTTTTTTGCTTTGCTCTGTGGACTAACCTAGCCCAGAGCTGGAGTATTACCTCCCGTGCTCATCCTATCCGTGTGCGCCGTTTCTGCTCGCTTTTCATCGCATCCAAAACTGGGAAACGTCCCCAACTTTCTGCGAGGGGAAGAGTGGGCCTCCCATGCCCGCGAAATTGTGACGCGGCGGTACGAGTGGCCCAACATTACCATACTAACGTGTCTGCTTCTTCTCGGCCTGCATGAGTTTGGCACCTGCCATGGGGGCCGAAGTTGGTCGCTGGGCGGCCAGGCTATTCGCATGGCTTTTGCGTTGCAGCTGCACAAGGACCTCGAGCGTGACCCACTTCCTCTGCCGGGCGGCGCGCCACTGAGTTTCATCGACCGCGAAATCCGACGGCGCACCATGTGGGCGTGTTTTCTGATGGACCGCTTCAACTCTTCTGGCACCGACCGGCCGACCTTTGTCAAAGAGGAATCCATCAAGATCCAGCTGCCCATCAAGGAGAAGTACTTCCAACTCGACATGCCAGGCCCGACAGAGAACCTATCCGGGCATCCCGTAACGCCGTTGCACATGGATGGCATGAACCTCGCCGACGACGACGGCCAACTCGTTGACGCGAACGACAACATGGGCGTGGCGGCCTACATGGTCCGCGCCATTGCGGTCTGGGGACGCGTGATCAACTACCTCAACCAAGGCGGCAAAGAGCTGGACCCGCACCCCATGTGGAGCCCCGAGTCCGGCTACGCCAAGCTCGTCAAGCAAGCGGACGACATGCTGTCGACCCTGCCGCCGTGCCTCGCCTTTTCGCCGGAAAATCTGCATCTTCACGACACCGAAGGCATGGTCAATCAGTTCCTGTTTCTGCACATTGCCATCCAGCAGAACATTCTGTTCCTGAACCGGTTCGCGGTGTCCTCCCCGAACGGAAACGCCCAGCAAGACTCGGTCCCCAAGGCGTTCGTCACCAAGGCGGGTGGCAAGGCATTCGCGGCGGCCAACCGCATTTCTGAGCTGCTCAAAGAAGCCGAGTCGTTTCTCGTGGCCGCTCCGTTTGTGGGTTACTGTGCTTTCCTGTCCAGCACGGTGCACATCTTTGGCATCTTCTCCGGCAACCCGGCGATGGAGGCGACCTCGAAGCGCAACCTCGCGACGAACGTCAAATTTCTGTCCAAGATGAAGCGGTTTTGGGGCATGTTCCACTTCATGGCCGAAAACCTGCGGGAGCAGTACCGCTCCTGCGCGGACGCCGCGCGCCAGGGCACGCCGGCCAACGAGAACGCCGCGGCGGCGTCGCCCATCTTTCAGTACGGCGACTGGTTCGACCGGTATCCCCACGGCGTGTCGAACTCGGATTTTGTCGACCCGGCTACGTACAAAAAGAAGGAGAAGGGCGGCGACGCGGTCCTCGAGCAAAAACCCGAGCTGCACACGGTCGAGGAGTTTTTCACGGCTGTGGCTCCTCAGAACGCGGACGGCTCCACCGGAGGAACCGGCCAGAATGGCAGCGGCAACACAAACAACAACAGCAACAATGGTAACAGCAATGGCCACGGCAATCGAGACGCGGCCTCTACGGGCCGCTCCGGATCGCATACGAAGAGAAAATCGATTGCAAAAAAGGCCGGCGGCAGCGTTGCCTCGTCTCGGAACAGCGAGCAGCTGCCTTCCGGACCGCTGTTGACCGACCTGGGCGCGGTCAACCAAGATTCTCTTTCCCAGCACCATCTGCACCAACAACAGCAGGTACAACAGTTGCAGCAGCAGCAGCAACGGCAACAACAACAGCAGCAACATCAACAGCAACAGCACCAACAACCACCGCAGCATCCACAAGAACTTCCCCAGACGCACTCTATACATCATCGGCGTCACTTCTCGACCTCTTTAGGAGGGCAAACCAGCGGTCCCACGAATTTCAACCCGTTGGCTCTGCCTCCATCGCAAGCAGCTGCGGCGGCGGCGGCAGCAGCAGCGGCAGCAGCATCTTTTCATGGGGGCGCTATATCACCAATAAGCCCAGTAGCCGTCAATCCATTTCCCCATGCTCACCACCACCACCAACAACAACAGCAACAACAACAGCAGCAGCAGCAGCCGCAGCAGCAACAACAACAACAAGCCGCCTTTTACACACCCGATCTACTTGCATTTTCTCTTGCGCAGCAGACCAACGGCATTCTTCCGCAATTGGACCGCCAGCTGGTCTTCCAAGCCTACGGTGGCGGGTTTGATGCGGCGTTGGCTGCGGCTGTCAACGGCGACCATGGTACGCTTGACAACATACGTTGGGACGGGCCAGGAACTGGTAGTGGTGGTGGTGGTGGTGGCGGCGGCGGCGGCACTGGCGTCAACGGCAGCGATGGGCAACGCGGTGGGCACGGCCCGGTGTCGGCCGCTGCTGCTGCGGTGGCTGGCGACCCTGTAGGTGTCTCCGCGACCGACGTGATGCACGCTTTTGGCCACAACCACGAACCGTCGTCGGCCTGGTTCATGCCGTTCAACATGGACCCGCCCGAGCTTGGCCAAGACTTGTCCGGCATGGGCAGCCTCGACCAGTTTGCCAATATTTTTGGCGGCAATGGTATGGCTTCGCAGGGCGACAATGGCGGCCTAGGGAACCTGCACCACGGCAGTTAGAAGGCTGGTTGCGAAGACATCGTTATCACTCATTATGACTACGTTGCATATTTCTGGGAAAACGATGACCGAATGCAAAATGATGACAGTTATTTAAAGGTATTACACTGGACATATTGGACGGTTTTGCCGTCGCTACTTAGGTTAGAGGCACTGTGTTTGATGTTATCGAAAAACTTATATCCTAGTCTACTTTGATTCTTGTTTACTCTTATTTGATTATCACCAATAATATCCATTATACGAATAACTGCTTCGATGATTTTACGATAATTCTGTGAGGATACTCAAGGGACAATGTTGGTACACATCAACATAGAGACAGAATATCTAAGGGATGGCTACTGGCAAGGCTGGCTTGGCCGAAGAGGCGAGTAAGCTCGGCGGACGGGCTTTTTGGAATATTTTAATTATTTGTTTATTCTGCTCTTGTCTACCTCGGTATGTGCCTACATGGTATCATAAGCCTTACATCGCACCATATGCATCGAAACTTTCCGCCGTGCCCGTTTTGCTGTTCGCTGCTGGGAGAGAGTCACCCCTGGAAATCAAACCGTAAAATGGAGACCAGAAAACTCAGCTAGAGGGCTGGGGTTCACGCCTCTTTGACTGCCTCACCGTTGTCTTTCCCTTTGTGCTTCCGGCCTGACCGCTTGCGCTTCTTCTTGGCCGGTTCTGCCTCGCCCGCGTCAGCACGCTCATCTTTGCCTTTGCTGCTCTTCTTCTTGGTGCTTTTGCTGTGCTTGGCAGTGGACGACGGCTGGGCGGCCGCCTTTGCGCCATATTCGCCCGCGTCCGCATCCTCGTCCACAAACCGCTCGAACCCATATGTCGGGCCCGTCTGCTCGTAATCAGCCCCAAACGTCTCCCGTCGCCACTGCCGCAGACGCGCCTTCTTGCCTAGCTTCTTGCGGTCCCGCCGTTTTCGCTCCTCGTCCCGGAACGTCGCCAGCTTCTTCAACCCCGCAAACTCGTTTAGCGCAGCATCCGACGGCGCCAGCAAGATGTCATGCGCCGTCAGGCCGAACGTTTGCGGACTTGTCTCGCGGTAGCGGAACCCGGCGACCGGGGCGGGGGCTGCGGACGAGGACGATGCCTCTGCTGCCAGGGTCGCGACCGGGTCGTCGATGGCGAGCTGCCGGTCGACCAAGGCCTCGATGCGGGCGCGCGTGCGGCGGGCCGCGCGCTTGGCCTCGGTGCGTTCTTGCTTGCGCTGCTTGCCCGTCTTGCGGCGCTTCGCGAAAGGTTCCCCACCGTCGTCGCCATTGTCGTCACTCTTCGCTTCCTCCTCACTGTCGTCGCTGCCACTTTCGACACCTCCACCCGCATCCTTTTCGCTGGCCCCATCGTGCCCTGTGGCTTCCTCTTCCGAATCGGTCAGCGTCACATTCGGAACGGCCTTGTCGTCAAAGTCCGGCACGATGTCCTTGATGTCGATGTCGTCGTCCCACTTGGGCTTCTTCGGCAATTTCTTTTTGTTCTTCTTTTTCATGCTTGTCTTCTCGTTCGCGTCGCCGTCTTCCCCACCGCCATCGTCGGACAACCCTGCGTGCACCTCCGTATCGGGCTCGGCGTAGTATGCGTCGCCAAATTGCTTCTGCATGTTTGCCTCCCACGCGTCATTGTCCCACGCATCGTCCAGCAGCCGCGTCCACTCTTCCTCGTCTAGCGTGCGCCCGACCAAGCCCGCCGCCTGTTGAATCTTGGCCAGCTTTGCCTGCGCATCTTCGATGCGCAGCTTGCGCAGCCGGGCACGCTCGGCGCGTCGTGCCTCCTTCTCGGCTGCCTTCTGCGCATGCCGCTCCTCGCGCTGCCGCTGGCGCGCGGTTTTGGCTTCGCGCCGCACCGAACGTTCCGCCACAACGGTTCGCGAGTACGACTTGAGTACCTCGTTGCTCTTGTCGGGGTCTTCAAAGCGCAGGTTGTACGCTGTCTCGAATACCTCAGCGCGGTCACGCTCAGCGTCGTCGTCATCGTCTGACTCAAAGGCCTGCCACTGGCGGCGGCTGCCGTCTTCGTCGTCTTCGGGCACCCACGCACGCGAGGCGAGGAAGTTGGACAAGAACAGCTCGGGGTTTCTGTCGGCGTTTGCTACGTCGGCCTCGGATATCCGTATCCGGTCGGCGCGGGCGGGGTGCACACCGTGAGCGGCGGCTGCTTCCTTGTTGGCCCGGGTGGTGGCCTTGGGTTTGATAAATGCGTCGACATCGTCCTGATCGTCGTTGTCGGCAGCTCTCGTCGTTTTCTTCACAATCTTCGCTCCTCCGTCTTCGTCACTTTCACTCTCCTCTTCCTCTTCCTCGGCGGCATTCATTTCTGCAATCAGTGCCCTCTTTAGCTCGTCTTGTTCTTGCTGGTACGTCTTCGGCTGCTGCACGTCAGGCATTTCGTGGTCATCGTCGGCACCTGTGTCGCCGCGTAAATACCGTTCCCGGTGGTAGTCATGCAGGAACAATGGCTTCTCCTTAGTGTCTTTCGTACGCGTGGCGGCTTCCTCCGCAGCCGCCTTCTCGGCTTCGGCAGGGTCGAAAAACTTCACGTCCGTGTCGTAGATGCGCGGATCCTTGTTCTTGATTGCCTTCAGCGCCGCCGACATCCGGGCGTCCAGCTCTTCGGTGAGGAGGTAGCCGTCCTCGTCCTCCGACTCGTCGTCCTCTGAATCGTCGGAATCCGCGTTTGAGTCGTCGTCTGCAGCGGACTTGCCGTACTTCTCCTCCACTTTGATCGACGTTAGCAACCAAAAAAAAAAAACAAGCAAACAAAAATAAAAAGGATGTAGCAACGGAGAACCTACGCTTTTGCTTCTCTTCACGCTTCTTGTTGTGTTCGAAGCGGCGGGCGTACTCCTCGTTGACGGTGAAGGAGGCGTTCTGTCCGAACGACGAAGCATCGTTGTCGCTGGAAACAGCTTTGTCACCCCGGTCATCGTCCTCATCGTCTTCAAATAACCTCTTCTTTGGGTTTTTGCTGAGCGACAGCCCAGACGACGCCTTGCCCGCCGCCATTTCGTTTTCTGGCTGGTTTTGCTCTTCTTGCGAACCAGACCCGCGTGACAAGTTCTTTGAGGAGAAAGCCCCCACGGCACCGAGTACTTTTCCGATAAACCGAGACATGAAGAGGTGAGAAGAGGCAAAGAAACGGCTTTGGGTGTTATGACTGTATGAGCATTGCCTCCTTGTCTTTTCCCCTACAGAATAGGAAAAAATTTGACGATTGTTCCTTTGTACTTTCGAACTTTCCCTTTTCGAAGCTTTCGACAACTTTTTTAGTGGGTCCGCCATGCGCGATAAGATAACAAAATTAGAGACCCTGCAGCTCGTCTAAGTTCGGTTCCGGTAATACCTTATTCCGTCTTTAAGGCTCCCGAGTTCCCGATTACGTTGTGTCTCTTCGTACTTACAGTGACGCCAGCCGCCATCATAATCGAAGAAGGCGTTCGTTCCACTTTCGATCGTGAGCTTCGCATCCCGGCTCTCTCCCTCGTTGACTATCCCCTAACACAACCACAATCTCGACTTACGCCCCTTTCTCTTTCTGCCATTTCTCTCCATTTTCTATTTGTTCAATAGTCTTTTTTTTTCTTCTTTTTTTTTGTTTTCTGCTGGGAAATACGTCACGGCATTTTCGTGTCCTGTTCCACCCTTCAATCTCGAAACTTTTAAACGGAAAAGGCCGGCTTCTTCTCGCTTTCGTATTTGCTTGGTTTACATCCACCTCGCTTCCTCTCCATCGCTTGCCCTACGTCGATTTTTTACTCTGCAAGATGGTGGACGCGGCCGGTGCACCGAAGCCAAGCAGCAGCGTGAAGCTGGTCTTGCTCGGCGAAGCTGCTGTCGGAAAGGTGAGCATACATCCCCACGGTCGACTTTTTTTCATTCTCAGCGTGATAATAACATGGAAATGGCTAATTCTCTTTTTTCTTCGTATATTTAGTCGTCTCTCGTCTTGCGGTTTGTGAACAACGATTTCCAGGAAAACAAAGAGCCGACTATTGGTGGTGCGTTAATTGCCTCCAATGCTACCATCGCTTCCCGTGCCCCCTTTCCCGACAAACCAAGAAATTTGTATTAACTCACCTATTTTTAGCGGCCTTCCTAACGCAAAAATGCAATTTGCCAACACGAACGATCAAGTTTGAGATTTGGGACACCGCCGGCCAAGAGCGGTTTGCGTCGCTCGCGCCCATGTACTACCGGAACGCCCAAGCCGCCCTCGTCGTCTACGACCTCACTAAACCTACCTCGCTCATCAAAGCCAAGCACTGGGTTGCAGAACTGCAGCGGCAGGCATCGCCGGGGATCGTGATTGCACTGGTCGGCAACAAGCTCGATCTGACCAACAGCGGCAGCGGCGGCTCGTCATCAGCAGGAAGCACGGGCGGCAGCGTTGGCAATGCGGGCAGCGATGATGCGGACGACGCGGACGACACTACGGATGCCAGAAAGGTCACGACCGAAGAGGCCAAGACGTATGCGGATGAGGAGAGCCTGCTCTTTTTCGAGACGAGTGCGAAGACAGGCACGAATGTGAACGAGGTTTTCAATGCCATCGCCAATGCCATACCGGAGACGTCGCTCAAGAGCACACGGGGCGGTGTAGCTGGTGGCGCGGCTGGCGCCGGCAGCCGCGCCGGGGTTGGCGGGGACAGCAACAGGGTGAACCTCGGCGCACGCGACCAGGGCGCGAAAGACGGGTGTGCCTGCTGATGGAGATTGAAATGGACGCACTTGAGGGAGAGAGATGGAAAAGAGAAGGATAACAGAGCGGGGATCATGCATAGGGGAGATTGCTTTCGTCTTGTTGCAAGAGGAGGGTCACTGTACGCCGTCCCTGCGAAGGGAAGGCGAAGCAACGAAGGCGTTATTTTCCCAGGGAAAATCATTTGGCAGATATATGGGAAGCCGTCACATGGTCACGCCCATGAACTCGTCTTTTTTCCTCCTCTTTGATGTCGTTCGTTTTGGTTTTTTGGTTTTTTTCTCTAATACGCACAAGCTTCATATTTTTTTTGTTTTGTTTGTTTGACAGAATTTACGCGTTACGGAAGGTTTATGGAGAGGGAAACAGTCAACGATGATGTTGTTCTCGAAGACATTGTATCGACCCAAAGACAAAACTTCCGTGCATAACGAGGCCTCAAGAAAGGAACACGACGTAAAGCTCTCACTTTGGTTATGCATACATACGTAGAGAATTAAGAATAATACCGGCAGTTTGAAACCGAGTATATTTTGCCGCAAGTCTGTTGGCAAGAACGACCGAAGAGAGTTCAAGATGCAAGTTTTATTACGGCCCGTACGGATGGATCGGGAAAGCATCTGCCCACTCGCTTTGCAGGAATCGGAGCTTACTGGAGCAGGCAGGCTATGGGTAATATGCAAGTATCTGTACTTGCTTTTTGCTGGAGTTAGCTACAACCATTATCGTACTAGTACTGATGACGCATCCGGGGTTATCGAAGCATCAGCAAAGAGCAAGAGCAGCGCAAAAGGTGAGAGTGAGTTGATCGCACCTTCCTTACCCGTATTTTCGCAAAATAAGCAATAGTCCTCTTCTTTTGTCCGCCTCATTCTGATTTCTCACACCGCAGATTTCAACTTGCCCTGCGGCACTTTTACGATCACCCAGGCGCAAAGCCTGTTCAATCCTCCTTTCTTCTGCGATCGCGGCAAAAGGGTCGCATACCTCTGCCCTCACAGCTGCGCAACCGTTCTTCGTACGGCAAATTGATGGCATTCCAGTCATTCGGCTTTTTCGCATAGGACCAGCATTATATTCTCTTCTCTTCTCCTTTTCCTTCTAACTCTCTCTCCCTTTCGGCCGCAAGCCGGCATCGTCAACGACAGGGTTGCCCGCCATGAGAACCGCCGGCGTCATCGTTCTGGTCATCATACTGCTGCTGGCGGCCGCCGGTGTTGGCTGGGTACTGTTTGCCCGCTTTCGCGCGCAAAGACTCGGGGTGCGTATTGGTTCTTTTCTTTTTCTTTTCTTTCGTTCTCGCATTGTTCGCATAGTTTCTTTCTAACATGGTGTGTGCGCTCGTCCTCAGCTCCCGCCCCCCTCGTGGTCGTCCTTCGTTCCCTTTTCCTCCTCGTCCCGCTCGTCCTACGGCGTCCAGCCGGCGCCCGGTGGCGTTGGCGGCTGGATCAACGACCGCTGGCGCCGCTTCAAGAACCGCAACAACCGCACCGCCGTCGGTGCCTACGAAGGCGCAGGTGGGCTGGGTGCGGGGCGCGGCGGGCCGACTCGCCGCGGCTTTGGGCCGCTCGATCCGGATGATGCGTGGGACGCCCGCGTCGGCGCCGAGGCAGATGCCTACTACTATAACGAAGAGCAGGAGCTGGGCCTGCATCCGGGCCAGGCGTCGGTGCAGTCGCAGCCGGGGGGCAGCAACCGCCTGAACGTGGGAAACAACACGGGCTACGTGGGCGCCGGCGGCTCGTCCTACGACATGAACCTGGCTGCCGACGTGGGCGTCGCATCGGCCGACCGACTGGAGGACGAGGAGGTGCGCGGGCGCACGCGCGGGCGCAGCCCGCAAGGTGGCCTTGGTGCCGGCGGGCCCAACCCGTTCGACGACGACGCCGACCCGAGCAACATCAGCCTGCGTGGCGTCAGCCCGCGACCCATAGTAGACACGGCAAGTACGGCAAGTCGCGTCGTCGGGGACTCGGCGAGCCACGGCAACGACAAGGCAGACAGCCCGACCGAGCGGAGGTCAATGTTCCGGGAGAACGTATGAGCGGCTGTGGCTGGGGGGACGAGCGTCGGCGGGTGCAGATTGATTTCTATATGGGAAATGCTCGCTTTACGAGACAACCATAAGAAGAAAGAATACAAGCGAGGTAACGATTTGGAAAGGCAACAGCGGTTATGTCTAGTTTCCTTGATTTTTCCTTTTTCTTTTCTTTTCTTGATTTTCCAGTTGTCTGTACGCGTTTTCGAGTTGTTGGCTTGGTATTCATCGTTGGTTTATTACTCTTGCCCACTTCTGCCCATGTCACTGCCGTGGCGAAGCAAAGCTGGCTGGTTTGAAGGTTGTTTGGAAGCGAAAAGACACGAGAAGAAAATGAAGCGGCGAATTGGCGTTTGGGCCCAAAATAGGATAGCAACGAGGCATGATTTCTTACTTGTTTCTTACTTTTCGAATTCCGAAACAATACTGACCAAATATGCTTTGGATTTGGCGAGTCTGTGGAATATGCTCGGCATCCAAGACATTCTCAACCTGCCTCGTAGTATGTGTTTCTTGGGGATGTATTACTATGGCGGACGGTGGCCTTCCAACGCTTTTGTGACATCACTGACTGTTCTCCAAAAGTTAGTGCAAAGCGCCATAGCTCCAGGGGAAGCCCCGCCCCCACATTCCCCACTATACCGATTTGCAGGTGGCTCACCCTCTGAACGGCCAGGGGCATAATTGCGAACGTCCCAGCTTTTCCAATTCCTACGCCTTGCGTTATATACCAAAACGACACACACAAACACACACGCACTATGGCAGACATTGACTTGCAAGGCGTCCACGATACGCTGGTGTCTGTGGCCTTTGAGGCGGGCCGTATGATCCGCGCGGCCGATCCCAACAACGTTCCCCAAGGAACCAAAATCAACTGTACGTGAGGAGAGGGAAGACGGAGGCGGTCTGAACGACTCACGAGTTGGAGACGCTTGGCGTAGCTTCTAAACAGATACTAATTTTTTCTCGCGCAGCCGTTGACCTCGTCACCGAGACCGACAAGGCCGTTGAGCGCATGGTGGCCACCCGTCTACGCACCGCCTACCCGGCGTACGCCTTTGTCGGCGAGGAGACCTACGTTGCCGGCGAGACCCGCGTCACCGATGCGCCTACGTTCGTGGTCGATCCCATTGACGGCACCACCAACTTTGTGCACGGATTCCCCCATGCCTGCATCAGTCTCGGCTTCGCGGTCGGCCGCCGCCCGGCCGTCGGTGTCGTCTACAACCCGTTCCTCGACATGCTGTACACGGCCATCCGGGGCCGGGGTGCCTACCTCCAGCAGCAAGCATCGACGACGACGGCCGCCGCCGCCCCCACGACCAGACAGCGTTTGCCTCTTGCCGGCCGCGGCGACGCCCAGGACGCACCCCCGCTGCGCGGCCTTGGCGCCGCGCTCGTCGGCATCGAGTGGGGGTCCGACCGCCAGGGCGCCAACTTCGACCTCAAAGTGGACGTCTTCCGACGTCTAGCGGCGGCCAAGGAGGCTGCCGCCGCCGCCACTACCAACACACAAGCAAATCACCGCCCCACCGCCATGGTCCACAGCCTGCGGTCGCTCGGCTCGGCGGCGCTCAACCTCTGCGCCGTGGCAGCGGGCCAGCTGGACGCCTACTGGGAGGGCGGCTGCTACGCGTGGGACGTGTGCGCCGGGTGGTGCATCCTGGCGGAAGCCGGTGGAATCGTGGCCAGCGGCAACCCGGGCGACTGGGAGCCGGCGTTGGACAGCCGGGTGTATCTGGCGGTGCGCGGGGCGCCGTCCGGACAGCGGGCGTTGGTGGAGGAGCTCTGGTCGGTGATCGGAGCGGATCAGGCGCTGGCGTACAAGCACTAAGGGAGGCACTAGAAAAAGCGACAGCAGATTGTATAGAGCTCCGCATAGACCTTTGTTTGTAGCAATGGTGAGTTTGGCTTTGGCAAAATTTATAGACACAAGACATTACGCTTCGGTGCAGAGCAGATGAGTGGCCCCAACAAGGAAGCCGGCAAAAGCGCCATGAGAGATGATCACTATTCGGCTTCGCTGCAGCCTTCATCCACAAAAACTAAAAGAAACATTCGTAAATTTTCTGGTGTTCTCGGACAGCGCAGGAAGCGCATGCAGAGTTGTAAGCAACAAGGCGGCAGAAGAGGGGAGAGGCGGCGCGGGATGAGGCCAGCCCAGACACCATACCACACGTGTTGACCTATCAAACCATTATATATGACGGCAAGCGAGACAGGGCGGCCGTCGGAAAAAAAACCGCCGACGCCTGCGAGCTGCTGGAGGGAAACCACGGGATTCATGGTTTAGAAGATGTTTAGTTGTGAGCAGAGAACGATAAACAGCCGCGGAAACCAGGGTAGATTTTCACGTCGTTGATACCTCGATAAGACAAGATGCAGAGGAGGAAAAATGCCCGTCTTCCCAAACCTGGCTGACCGCTCCTCGAGCGCAGCAATGCCTCTCTATCTTTCGCTCTGATAATGGATGGACAAGCGGGAACTACTGCAGCTAGGAAGCTCTTTTGGCAACCACACGAGATATCTGAACCAACCAAAATGAGCACAGCCTAAGCAACAAATCGGTTGTCGATGACGGTTGGTTGGATAAGCTCTGTGAATTTGTTCAGGCACAAAAAGCACCAGCACACGATATCCAGAGGGGGATGCTTCTTGGTTGCCACCAACAGTCCCACAAGATAGCAAGCGGAGAGAAACGAGATCTAGTGTTAAAAAATTTAGGATTTTAAGCCGTTATCTCATAGAAACACCGATCTCGGACATATATATAGGGAACCCAAACAGATTGGTTTTCGTCGTTTTGTTCTGTTTTGTCCACTGCTCGTCTCTTTACTTGTGCCCTACCCGAAGAGAAAACTTTACATGCAGTCACCGTCTAAATTTTATGACTCGTCCTTTTCGGAGCGGACACGAGGATTCCGCCAATTTTTGTGACGTAACAAGGTTTCTATATGCAAGGTGACCATATTTAAAGTCTTGGTGTATTCACCGGTTGCAGAATTTCCTTTCATAAAAATATCACAAACTACGTAAAAAAACCAACCCGTTAGGGAGAAGCTGTGCCGTCGCTACATTGTTACGGAATTTGCTTTATCTCACGGCTGACCACCTGCCTCGTTTGCCACTGCAGCCAACCCCGAGTTCCACTGACTCAACCTTCTGGTTGATTTCCGGGTTTAATCGCCGACTTTAACGGGCATGCGTGTCTCTGGGTGCTTGGTCTGTTTTTTTCTTATCTGTTCCTTTCTCGATGCTCACGGTTGACAGCTTAGAGAGGTACGAGCTTTCTGAATAAAGGAAAACGAAAAACCAAGAATGACAAAAGCAAACAAATAAAATAAAACACACCAGCTCCCTGAGCCAAGCAACTGATAACAACTTACAGCAAACTGATCTTATCTGCATCCAAACATTTGTTCTGTCTCGTCGAACCGTGAAATGCAACCATCTTTGCAAAGTGGCTACGGACATGCTGCATGCATGTGGTCCACACATGCACGGAACCGCGCAATGCCGCCCCATCTGTAGAGCTAGCCTTCCCGTATCGTTCTACGCTAACTTGGCCTGCCGCTTTCGCCCGTTTTTCCTCTTGCTTTTCACTTTGGCCGAGGGCCGGTTCGGCCGTCTTCTCTTGGCTTCCAAGGCCCATTTTCGAGTCTTTTTTCCATTTTTTTTTTTTTTTTTTTCGAGGCACTTGGGTCACCTTGCAGCCTTGTCCCACTCCTGTTCTTCATCGTTTGTCATTCTCCTCTGTACTGTTCCCTTTTTATTTCTTGATTTCTACTTGAATTTCGACTTTCATTTTTACTTTTATTTTTTTTTGCAAGATGAGAAAATCATAATTGACTTGATGTTATGTGTACCAGTAGGTTTTCTGTATGCTTGTGCTAGAGAATCAATTGAATCGCACTTTGGTACACAGAAGGAGTCCAGTGTTAATGCACTGTTGTGTCGTTGGCGATTCGCGTCCACTCTTTTAGATCGTTCTGGACAACCCGATCTCTCGATCTTTTTTTTTGTGGCAAGCCGACTGAAAATTTTTATAAGCCCTCTTGTTCCCTCCTCTTCGCTTATATTTCCTTTTCTTCTCGGTTTCTTTTTTTTTTCATTTTTTTGTTTCTTTTTTTTCTCCCTGTGTTCATTATTGTTTAATTTTGTTCTGTTACAGTATAGAAAATTATTTCTATTTTGTACCGAGAAAAAAGAGAGCATAAAGAAAACAAATTTATTTCACTATTAAATACTAAAATCAATAATACAAGCTCAAACAGCAGTTTCTTGAAGCTGTTTCTCTGTCCGTCCCCTCCGCCGCCTATTTCTCCTGGGCCTAAGGACGCTGTTGTTTACTGCAAAGCCCAGGAATAAAAAAAAGAAAAGAAAAAAGAAATCATGAGCCTAACAAAAACAAGATGTTCCCGCGATCCCGATGCTTTTCCTTCTTTTCAATTATTCATTCTAGGTAAGAGCGTGATAGTAAACAAGTGAAAAATCCAGAGAAAAGGGCAACGAGAAATGGCAAAAAAAAGACTAACATGCAATCCACCCAAACAACAGCCATCGTCCGACTTGCTGAGCCCATTGCCCTCACATCCATTTTCCCTTATGCCTGGGCGCAAGTCAAGCATTTCCAAATCGGCGACGAGAGCGATGCTTCTTTCTATGCTGGCCTCCTAATCTCCTCCTTCTCCCTCGCCGAGGCCTTGATGGGCATGTACTGGGGTGGCGTCTCTGACCGCATCGGCCGCAAGCCCGTCCTGCTCGTTGGCTGCGTCGGCACCATGCTCAGCATGCTCATTGTCGGCGTAGCACGCAACATGTGGGTGGCCATGCTGGGCCGCATCCTTGGCGGACTGCTGAACGGCAACATCGGTGTCATCCAGACAATGGTGGGCGAGCTGGTCAAGAAACCCGAGCATGAGCGTGGGTGTTGTCCTGTTTCCTTCACGTGCTGTTTTTTTTTTTTGTGTGTTGGCTTTTGCAAAGGAACATCTTTCGCTAACTGACGTGTAGCCCGCGCGTATTCCATTATGCCGTTTGTCTGGAGCATTGGCACCATCCTCGGTCCCGCCATTGGCGGTACCTTTGCGGATCCGCACGCGTCATTCCCGGAGACGTTCCCGGCGGGTAGCCTCTTTGCCCGCTTTCCCTACCTGCTGCCCAACCTGCTTTGTGCACTCCTTCTGTTTGTGAGCATCGTGCTCGGCTATTTTCTGCTCGAAGAGACGCACTCGGAGTTGCTGAGCAAAACAACGGCTACCCTGTACGACAAGGTGTCGTCATGTGAAGAGGAGGAGACGACGTCCGGTGACAGGACGCAGGCGATTGTGCATCGGTATACGTGCCAAGGCCACGGCACGTACGTCTCCGACGAGACGCCCCTGCTGGAGACGTCCGATGCTCTCAAGCGCCCGGCTGTGGACCTGCGTGCAGAAACGTACGGCACCTTCACTCGAAGCGGCCAAGCCGACCTGGCGGCACTGCCTCCAGAGGGAGTGTGCTCGACGACAGAACCAACAGCAGCAGCAGAGGCCGAAGCAGCGGACGCGGCCGGTATTCTCCAAAGCGAGGCCGAGAAGAAACAGCTGTCCGTGCCCGACGTCGTTATCTTCTCGCGCCGCATCGTAGCCGTCGTCCTCGCTCTGGCCATTTTCTCCTACCACAGCATGGCCTACGACGCGACGCTGCCCATTTTTTTCGAAGACGACCGCGTCGTACATTCACCGGCTGCCTCTCTCGGCGACCGAATCCGCCCAGACAACGGCTTGTTCAACCCCTTTTACGCCCCCGGAGGCCTCGGTCTCTCCGTGCGCGCCGTCGGCATCATCATGGCCGTCAACGGAGCCATTGCCCTCTTCGTGCAGGCCGTCGTTTTCCCCCTGGCGGCCGCCTGGGTCGGCGTCTACCGCCTCTTTGTTCTCGTGACGGTGCTGCACCCGCTGGCCTACGTGCTGGTCCCGTGCCTGCTGTACGTACCCGCCGGCGACACCTCGCTGCTCTATGCCGCCATCTACGCCTGCCTGACCGTGCGCAACCTGTTTGCCATCCTCGTCTACCCGCTGCTGCTCATCCTGATCAAGGAGGCGACGCCCTCGCCGTCGGTGCTTGGCCGCGTCAACGGCCTGGCCGCCAGCGCGGGCGCCGCCTGCCGCATGATCGCGCCACCCGTTGCGGGCTATCTGTACACAGTCGGCAGCCGCATCGACTGCACAGCGCTCGCCTGGTACAGCAGCGCGCTGGTCGCGCTGGCGGGGAGCGTGCAGTGCTTTTCCATCGCGCGACAACCGGCGCAGTCGGCCGGCGCAGCGGAGCCGCAGGCGCTTGCACCGTTGGACGACACCGACGTTGAGGGCTATGCCTGAGGCATACAAGGTCGAGGAAGACTACTGTGCGCACTGGGCTCGGCGCAATCAATCGAGTTTGAGAAGGTGATCGGGATGAGAAATCGGGATCAGAAACTCGCGTCATTTAGCAGACTTTTGCGCGGCGTTTTGGTTGTGATTTTCTTCTTGTTGTGGCGCTTCATTTTTTCACCGTCTATTTTATTTGCAAAAGAGAAAAAGCGATAAAGGCGTAATTATGCTTTGAAAGGTTAAGCTAGGTAATCTGGGTATAACCATAACGCTGAAAAATCGGAAATTTTTTTTAAAAGTAATGGCTCATTTGCTGTGATATTTTAACTTGAGATAATTTTTTTGCTTAGTAATATTTTTACTGAGGATGAAGTCATACATACGCTGGGGCGTGGAAAAGGTTGACATCTTAGATAAAAAGCATTCTTCTAGTCGTTGGAGCTTAACTTCACAGAAATTCAGAATTGGGCCGTTGTTTATTACAGACAACATATACAAGATGGTACGGCTACAGGAAATATCGGACGAGGTGGCGGAGAAGTTGAAGCTGGCCGAAGTCAGCAGCAAAAAAACCGAGAGAGACGAGGAGGCAAACACGGCGACCACAACGCCGGAGACAGAAAAAATAAAAAAGGGACAAGGACCAGAGCCAACGGAGGGAACAGGTGCGGCAGCACCAGGAGGCAAGTCTGCTGCGGCACCAAAACCGGCTCCGTCGGCCACACCAGCAACGCCCCCCGGACCGGCGCCGGCGCCAACGGAGGAAGCGGCAGCGGCAAAGGCCGGCCCAGAGCTGCCCCCTGTCCTGGGCCTTGCTGCCGGCAAGACGGTAGACGAAATCTTAGCCGACCTGAACAAGTCCCCCCTGTTCATGACCGAGCTGGAGGAGAACGACGATGTGGCTGCTCTCCAGGCGCTGGCGTACGAGGGCACGCCGCTCGAAAACGCCACCGACTTCAAGGAGCGCGGCAACGAGTGCTTCCGTGAACGGAAATGGACGGACGCCCGTACATTCTACGACAAGGGCATTTCTCTGCTCGTGGGCGAAGACCGGCGACGGGCCCGCGGCGAGCCGCCCAAGCCGGTGGAGAAGGAGATGGGGGAAACCGCACCCGCCCAGCCCGAACCAGACAGTCCCGCGGACGTTGCCCAGCAGCATACCGTCCTCGAGCAGCTCTACGCGAACCGGGCCGCCTG
Source organism: Fragosphaeria purpurea (assembly GCA_002778095.1). Taxonomy (NCBI): domain Eukaryota; kingdom Fungi; phylum Ascomycota; class Sordariomycetes; order Ophiostomatales; family Ophiostomataceae; genus Fragosphaeria; species Fragosphaeria purpurea. The sequence goes on along the minus strand of PCDL01000021.1, from coordinate 3,328,740 downwards.
CCAGCTCGCGCTGCGGAACTACCGCGCCTGCACTCTCGACTGCGGAGCCGCCCTGCGCCTCCGCCCGGCCAACACCAAGGCCTGGTTCCGCAGCGCCCAGGCCCTGCTGGCTTTGGACAAGACGGACGAGGCGAGCGCCGCCTGCGCCGGTGGGCTGGCTGCCGACCCCGACAACGGCCCCCTGCGGCGCCTGGCCGAGGATGTCGCAGCACGCGCCGATCTCGTCGCCGCGCGCCAGCGCCGCGAAGACGAACGCCACGCACGGGCAGCGCGCAAGGCGCAGCGCCTGCGCGCCGTGCTGCGGGCGCGCCGGATCCGCACGCGCAGCACGGAGCAGACGCCCGACCTCGAAGACGCGGCCGTCCAGCTGGACCACCCCGAAGACGACGGGGCGGTCGACTTTGACGCCTCGAAGAGCGTGCTCACATTCCCGACCGTGCTGTTGTACCCGCTGACGCTGCAGTCCGACTTTGTCAAAGCCTTTGCCGAGACGGAGTGCCTAAACGACCACTTGGCGTACATCCTACCGCCGCCGTGGGATACGCCGTCACCGGGGTCCGCGGACAAAACGAAAATCGCCGGCGAGTACAGCAATGCCGCGGCCGTGGACTGCTACATGGAGACGGCCGCCGGCGGCCTGGTCAAGGTCGGCAAGAAAATGGCCCTGGGCACGATCCTCGCCCAGGCCAACGTGGAGGTGGTGGATGACATTGTGCGCGTGTTTGTGGTGCCCCGGGGCAAGGCGGATGCCTGGGTGCGCGAGTTCAAGAGCAAACGAGCGGCCGAGAGAGGAGCGTAGACAAAGATAGGAAAGGGAAAAGAAAAGGTAGGAATATCTATTCATTATGAATTTGATGCGTGTTGCATTGTCACACCAACCGTTCTATGATTCCGTTCTATCTAAAAACAGGGACTTCTTGTCCTTTGGCCGCTTGATCTCAACTCCAACTTTTTGTCTAAAACGAGGGAAAAACGGAAAACTTGAAAACCATGAGCAAAAAGAACAACAACAGGGAAAGTAAACAAATAAAACAACGAACCCAGAAAGAAGACAAAAAAAAATAAAGCAAAAATTAGTATTACCACCATTTCATTCCTCTGCATCCTACTTTTTTTCTTCCTCCCACTTCAATGTTTTTATTTTTCACGGCGAGACCACTCGCCGCTTTTTGCGAGGATTCGTTTCCTCGCACAAGATCGAAGCGATGCTGGTATCAGAGCGCTGGTTGCGGTTCCTGGACAGCGTGATGCGGGTCGAGCGGCGACGGACCGGCATTTCGGCGGCACCTACGGCGGTGATGCCGTCGTCCGTGTTGGCGGCGCCGGCCTTGCTACTGTCGTCTTGAATTCTAACGCTGAAACTGACTAGTAGTTTGGCCGCATCAACATCGTTCTGGTGCCACGGCGAGCTCTGTGTCAACGATGGTGGTGGTTGTGGTGGCGACGCGGGAGACAACGACAACGACGATGGCGGCGGCGGCAGCGGCGACTTGGCCTGAGCTCCGCCGTGATGACCCAAAAGCGCCTTCTCGCATTTTGCATAGTACGGCTCTGGCTCAGTGATTGAGCCAGAGTCTTGTGTGCCTTGATCCTTTGCTCCTGAACCGTCTGTTGGGCTGCATCGTTCTGCGGTCTTACCGTCCTGCTCTTGACGCACGTCCTTCTGTGGGGCCGCCATCGAGCGTGGTGGTAGCTGGGGTGGTGACGGATAGCAAGCATACGATGCAATCCGTTCATTTTCGTCGTCCTCCCGGCTGTCGCCGGCGCGGTCGTCCGTTTCTTCGTGCTGGGGACAGGCATTGATTGCGGTTGCGCTTGGGCGACGGTCAGCAGCGCCAAGAAGCAACGAGAACGAATTGGGGGGCTCTCCTGCATCGTCCGTCCGACGTGGTGCCTGCATGCTGGCGGGCGGATCCGCCCCGGTAGCCGCATGAGCGACCTGCTGCTGCTGCTGCTGCTGCTGCGAGGATGGGTACAATCGGGGGAGGATACGCACGTGTTGCTGCTTCTGCTCGGGGGATGCATGTACGACCCCCAGCGCCCGTGGGAGGCACGCGTCAGGAGACGCACTGCGGCCACCGTCGCTTGGCTGTGCAAAGTGTCTGTCCAGCAAGCAAAGGGCTTCTCCAGCGGTTGTCGGGCGGTGTTGTGTTACCGTTGCGGTGGTGTCTCGGTCGTTGAGACCGGCGTAGCGGACATGCATCGGACCACCCTGGCAATGGGCACCCTGGTGCTGCCCACGGTAAGCATACTCGTGGCCAGAACCCCGAAGGGGAGGCAGTGGCGGGAATGAAGAAGCCAGCGGCGGGAGCGATCCAATGCACGAGAGCGGTGGAAGTCGTTCGTTTTCGACCGGTGACGGAAGCATTCCGTTTTGTGTTGTTGTGGCTGCTGGCCTTGCGGCGCCCTGCTCGTCCCGTTCTATTCCTGGCGCAGGGGTGTACTCCATGAGCTCCAGAGCCCTTGGTGCCGATGGCGCGACAACACTTGCACCCGTTGCAAAGGGCTCGGGAAGGCGTCGCCACGGTTCGATGGCAGTCTGGTTGCTTACGGCGATGCCACTACTCTGACGGAAACGCTGGGTTTCTTGTTGATATGAGTGGTGGCGGTAATGATGGTGATATTGTTGATGTTGATGTTGTTGTTGTTGTAGTTGCTGTCGTTGTTCTTGTGGGCCATACCACGGATAGATCGGCGGCTGCGTTGAATGGCCTGTTGCCTGGACGGTGACGCCGGTCATGTGGCGCCGAAGGTTTTCCGTGTTGACGATGTTGCGGCCGCTTGCGTTGTTTGTGCCGCTGGAATCGGCTGCCGCGTCCAGCGTGAGTCGGCGCATGCGCTCCTGGTCCCGGGTCCCCTCCGCGACAATCGCCGGGCTGATGGCCATACGGCCAAAGTCAGGCGACTGCGGCGGAACGCACTGGGCGGGAAACTGCGGACCGAAGAGGGGGATCAGGGCGCCGGCGATGTTGTAACAAAAGGTGGCGCAAACAGCCCGCGCACACGAATACTCCATCCAGTAGCCTTGTTTTGTTTTGTTTTGTCAGAACATCATTTCTCAGAACGACACCGTGAGACGGGAAAAACGGGGTGCAACATTGTCTGCCTACCTTGAGCAAAGATGGAACCGCCAGTGATGCTGTGCGTGATATTTCGGAGACCGGGATTCACGTTGAGCATCTTGCCTGGCATCGTCTGTGTTTGGTTTGTTTGTTAGTTGCCATGTTGCCCATGCAACAAGAACACATGCCCACTTCCTTAGGCTTACCTTGTTATACCCACAGCACTTGAAGAACGGTGTGATGCGAACAAGGCCTATGTTGTAGTCCCACATGACATGGTACCCGTCACCGTTCTCCTCTCCCGGTAGGTAGAAGACGTACTGGAAAACTGGTGGTGTATCGCTATCAGCACCTGAGAGTGAAAAGAGAAGGGTGGGGAAACGATATACAAGCAAACTTGTGGTTTTAGGGTGCCAAAAAGAAGTCGAAATAAACATTGAAATACGACAAGATTGGCTATTTCGAGAAAAAAAAATGGAGGAAAGAGAGAGGAAAAGCTATGATGACAATCCAAATCTTGACTTACCTTCAAATGCCTCTCGCCCTGTCCTATCGTGAAAGTCTCTCCTGCCACTGGCATATGGGATGTGACGGCAGTACTCTTCTATTTCACCAAAGGGAGACACACGGAACGGCTGCATGGCCCTCCTGGCTGCGTCGTCAAGGTTGGTCTCGAAAGGCCGGAAGCGGACTAAACCTTTGGGGGGCGCCCGGACGAACTCAATACGTCCATTTTGGGTTTGCTGCTGCTGCTGCTGCTGCTGCTGCTGTGGTTGCTGGTGTTCCTGACTCGCTGCGTGATGTTGGTTGGTTCGACTTGGCTGGTCGTGGTAGCGTGTTGATGTTGAGGCCATGGCCGTGGCCAGGCTAGATATGGACGCCGACAGCGGTGGCGACGACAGGGGAAGAGGGCGTGTCGAGCACCGAAAGCTTCGTTTGAGTGGACTGAGCTAACGAGGGCAGGGATATTATGATAATGTGGAAAAAAGAAACGGAAGAGAAAAAGAAAAAAAGAAGAATATATGGGAGACCAAGGAAAAGAGTCAAGAAACAAAGCAAGATGGAAAGAAAAAGGGGGTATTGCAGTTGATATAGACGGATCTCTTTTGGGACCAGTGTACGATTGTGTGTGACGGCTGGGAAAGATTGGTCTCTCGTGGTGATTGTTGCTATCCTTGTTGTCGCTGTCGGGGTTATTTATTTCTGTTTTAATTTCATTTTTATTTTGGTAATTTCTTGTGTTCAAAAGCCCGACTTCACGTTTGTGTTGACAAGTCAACGTGTGGATGTAGAACGGCGGCGTATAATGTTAGAGAAAAATGAGAACATGAAGGGGAAAACCAAAAAAGGGTCCAGGCTAGATAAAACAAGGTGAAGGAAGAGCAGGTGGCGGTTATCACGGACAAGGAATGAGGAAAGAAAGAAAGCACACCTTTGGTCCTACGCAAAGCATAAATAGATAAAAGAAAGAGAAGCAACCAAAAAAAAGAAAAGGAAAAAAAACCCCGGCTCGGTTCATGGCCGGTGACGAGCTCGTACCAAGACGGCCGCAGAAACAACATATCCACTCGTTTGAAGAACCTGTCGCTTTTGCCTCCTCTGTGCTTCGCCCAATCGTGTCAAGTACCGACTTGTTTTCTTTGTTTTGGCCTGCTGGTCTGTTTCGTCTCTTCACCTTCTTTTGAACGTGACACAAACCCTGGATAGGTGTCGAACTGACGGCCCGTTTTTTTATCTCTCTTTTTCACTCTTTGAATTTAGGGGGGTTCACCTTCTTCACCTCGTTTTGTACCGTCTCCGCCTTTTGCTCCGGTCGTCCCTTTCTCGCATGCACACCTCCGACTACGTTCGTAGCTTTTGGTTCCTTGGCTGGATTCTACGCCGAGATTTGTATGTATGCAATTTAATGAATGTGCCGGAAAGTGGCAAAGATGGTAGAGGGAGCTGAGGCCCTGGTCATACTTGAAGCAGGTCGGGCTGACGCGCCCAAGTCGTTGGTGTGCTAGAAACTACCAACATTTACGTAGATGAAATGCCTACATAGTCACAGGGGCCGTTAAAAATGACTGGAGTCGGCTTCTTGCTCCCTTGCCATGAATCTGTGGTTCTGCATACTTGTTCAAGAGGATTCGGCTTTGCTTCTGCTTCGTTGTGGAATATGGGGTGGAAGCCCGCAATCTTGCATTATCCGCCTCTTCCCTGTCGCAACCGGGGCACCGCTGTTTATGTCGAGAGGGGGGAAAAGGAGCTCTGGAGAGTTCGAGTGCTCGTCAGAAACTATAATATGAGAACTGACTGAGGCGTTTCGGCGAACGCGAGGAAAACGACGAAATTAGACCATAGCATAGAACGCGAAAGCGAGACGCTCAGCTGGGCCTCTTTGAGATAATAATTGAGACAAGCTGACTAGGCTAGTTAGGCGCAATGAAAAAAAGCAGGGGAAGAGAAGAAAATTAAGGGCACAGGACGTGCACTTCTGCAAAGCCAGAGACAGCAAACAGAGGCGGAAAAAGAAGCATTGGCTATGCTATTTTCATACCAAGGTGACGCAAGCAGCATAAACCCCAACCTGTTCTGTTTTTGATTTTTGTTGAGAAGAAAGTACTTCTGCGGTTCATCGTAGTTTGTGCATCTGTGGTTGAAAGGTAGAACGTTGACCACAAACTACTCAACTGTGGTCGATCATGGGGACAGGAACTGGTGGAGCGGTGGCGGTAGCCAAGAGAACTACAGGAGAAACGACTGAAATCAAAAGTCGGAGACGCCGTAAAAGAGACAGAATAAAAATGATGATGACGGCTGAGAAATGTGACAAATGGCGATAAAGAGGGCGAAAGACGAAATGATCAACTTGCCCACCTTCCCATATGTGGCATCTTGAAACCAGAGGAGATTTACAAATCCTACAATTTTTTTTTAATATTCTATTTAATAAAAAAACTATCCATGAAGGAAGCTAGAACAAGGCGGGGATGGCATGTCCAGGCGATGGGAACTACAGAGCAAGGAAAACCAAAAAAAAAAAAAAAAAAAAAAAAAAACAGATCCCGCAAAAGGGCCAAACGGGAACGCTGTTTTGGGTACAAGGCGAGCGAGGGCGGATACCTGCAGCGCCGACACCTCATGAACTGTTCAGTAGCCGTCCAGTACCGACATGTTTAATCTACATCTTGTCTCCGCGCCTCTTGCTTGCCTCATCTTGTACACCTATTTGCCCGTCTTCGGTTGCAGGAGGCAAGTATATACTGGGAACGCCTAACGTGTCTCACAACGAGGGCAAAGAAAAGTAATGAGCAAAAAAAATTGGCTCGCTTGACTCGAATACACGTGGCAGCTGCACTTAGCCAGCCAGTAAATTAAGTATGTATATAGACCTTATACGAGAAAATGATCGCAGACACCGCCATGTTCAGGGCCGTTTGCGCACAAACTAGGCCGAAACCCTCCCAAACAAGTCGGTGTGAGCGAGTTCAGTGCAAAAACCTGGAGACCCTGGGTAAGCCTAGTGCGTTCGTTTTGAAAACAGAACATTGCATTGAGAGATAAACCAGAAAAGGACATATTTAGTATGAAATCCACATGAGAAACACAAGGCTTGCTTAAGGGAAATTTGTTGGGCGCATTGACTGGGATCCTTTGACGAGTATCTGATACATACTCAGTTATACGGATATTCTTTTCTTTTCCAAGCCGCACGTAGTCGAGATAGAATAGAAAAGGAGGAGAGAAAGGACGCCCAAAGTGACACCTTTTTTGCGTAGCAACAATTATGAGAAGGGAAAAAACAAACACCATTTTTTTTTCTTTCTATATGGCAGTTTTGTTTCCGTTTCCGTATCGTTGCAAAACAAAAATAGTCACCATTAAGTAACTGCATTCGCGTGATTCGGTCCTTTTCTCCCTTTTACAACCGAGAAGTTTTTGAACCGAGAACTTCTAGCTGACAAAAATTTTACCTTTGTTTGCGATGACGCCGAAGCCTAGATCTAAGAAGTAGGTTTGTTTTTGTTTGGCTTTTGAAACAACGCGACAAAAAAAGCTGGCCTGGTGTTTTCCGTTCGAGACAATGTACAAATGTTTGGTCCGATCTCGACTTTGGCCTAGTTCGTTCTACAGGTTGGCGTAATATAATGAGTTTTGGGAGACGTGCCACTTGGAGAAACTCAGAAAAGTGAAACGTGTGGAAGCACAATCTCTTGACAGATTCGTCGCACAAACGGACGCACAATGGTTTTGAGCGTGCGGTCGCGGAAGAACGGGAAAGCCAATTGTCACGCAGGCTCCAATATGCAACTTTCTCTCCTCAGGCCTTTTGCCATATTTTAGCAGCTATGTGAGGTCGTCGGCGCTTTAAGTTCAAGCGAGACTTTCTATTGCAGGGAATTTCAAACTAGAATTTGCAACTGCGAAATTTGCTTCTATAGGAAATGTGCCCAACATTATACTACTTACAATTGTAGTCACACCGCATACTGTCGTGACCGGAGAATAAAATCTGAGAATCAGTAGGTGAAAATGATGAATGAATGTTGAAGAAAGCACTTATTTAGAATCAATCATTGAGCTCGCTTCCCTTCTCCCCCCTCCAAAAAAAATAATAAGGAAGACAGAGACTATTGTATCCCGTCTCCAACGCTGCTGTATAACGCAGAACAAGGTCTTCTGGGTTTCCTAAAAAAACGACGAGGACAAGGAATACTACCCTGTCATGACCCTTAGAGCCCAATTATACGCAGTTTATTGTGGTACATAAGAATCAGAGCCGTTGTATCTGCGCTCCGTGCTTCATCGTAACACAGCGACAAAGCTGCCACATTCTCGGTAACATTGCCAAACGCGAAGACTGAATTGGAGAGGACTAAAAGAAGCGTAATCGGGCAAAATAAGCTCTTATAAAACAGACCCATGAACGCGTATACAGTTGAAAATAGTCTTTATATGGACAGCCAAACGTTTACTGCTCAAACAAGAAGAATAAAGAAAAGAGAAAGCTTTGAGGTGGATATCAAAAATAGAGAGCCCCGGCCAAGTATGAGAAAAAAAAACAAAGCTTGCTAAATAAAAAACAATTCCACAAGTGTTTGTTTTGCAATATCACCGATATCAGAATGGACCACTACGTGTTTGCCAACAGAGGAAACGAAGACGACGTAACGTGACAACTGAGTGAGGCGAGCTACGCTAGGTTTGACAAGACAGAAATTCTGGGCTCGCTGGCCCGCCCTGTCCCACAGCACGACGGCATTTCTACGGCGAGCGGTATAACAGGCAGACTTTGCACACGTTACTGCCGGTGCATCGGACTGATCGGCGCTGCACATATATGAACACGCACTTATTCACCGAGCTGAAAAGACGCACCATTACCAGATGCTTCGGAACAACAACAACCATAGTTGCACGGCAATACTAACAAAGGGCGCAGCCTTGTTCATGGAAAATATTTTGTTAAAGATTCATGAACAAGAGACACGAGAAGAAAAAAAAAAGAAAAGCTAAAACGCGGGACGAAGTAGCCGCGTCGGGGAAAACGCTCTGGGCAGCCTGTGCCACGCCGTGCTCTCGATAAGCGAATATCAAAGAGGACAAACAGATCAATGCCTTGGACACAGCGCCGATGAAATGGGCTACGCAGGCGCAGTTACAAGGACGGATTTCGCGTCTTGCGTCCTCCCAGACATACACATACGCGTTATATGTGATCATCGCGTTTGGTGGCAGCCGAACATATCGATCGCGTGCCTTCAACGTTCGTAATCAACAGTCTCAGTAGTTTGCTAATACAATACTTTGTAGCTTTAAATAAACACTTGCCACAACTACGAAGTTGATTTTCGTCAAAAATGTTTATTCCCCCGTCGCCGCCAAGCTGTCAAACGGGCTGTTGTACGTGCTGTCTCCGTTTGTACAAAGTTCGTGCGCCCGTGAGCGTTAATGTCGTGCGAGGAAAACGGTTGCCTCCTGTTGCTGTCACCGATTTGTGTCATGTTGCTCGTCACGGTTATTTTAATTTTTTATTTTGTTGTTCTTGTTTTTTTATTTTCCCATTTTTTTTCTGGTTTGTTGTTGGTCGTTTCCGCCAACGGTTGCTGTGGCTGGATTCAGGGTGCAACAGACTGCGCCACAAACAATATGCACGTGACAGACGTTGAGCAGTCGTAGCGGGGCAACGGAGAAAGAACGCTAAATACAGGGAACGGGGCATGACTAAAGCGTACCTGAGGCATGCGCCCCACACGGTCTGACCCCGATTTTCTCGGACAGAAACAGGCGCCAAGCGGAAGGCGCTCCTGCAGGGATTTTGTTTACATCGGTTGTCGTGCCTTCTCAACCCGGCACACCCAAAAACCAAAAGGGACGACAACAACAAAACAACAACAACAACAACACCGAAACATAAACAAAGGGGTTTCGCTCTTTTATGTAAGCCGCCTTTCCTTTTTTCGGCTTTTCTTTACCCCTCTCCTCAACAACACCTCGACATCTCGACATCTCGACATCGACCCTCGACAACGACCAACGTGCCTCCCGTTTCGCTTCGACGACACGACTTTTTGAGTGTTGTGCCGGCACTTTTTGTTCTTCTTCTTCGTTCCTTTCGTTCGACTTTTGCCTCTCCTCGAATCGTTCATCCTCTTTTGACCCTATTTTCCACCCCACGATCAACGCTTTTCCTTGCTATCTGGGCGTCGATTTCCTCTCCTTTTTATTCTTTGACATTGAAGAAACCCCTTTTCCTGCGTCTGCTATCAGGACGGTTTCCTATTGTCTTCGTGGCCATGGATTCCGATGTCATGAGCGACCCCGTCTATGACGTGGACAACGAGTCCGATGCGTACTCTCCTGAGCCTGTGAGTTTGCTGCCCATTTTTTACCCTTCCAGGTCAAGGAACGGGTTTACTTTGACCGTACAGAACGTTTGCTGACATTTACTCGCTTTGTTGTAGAAGCCCAAGGCAAAAGCTGTTGCTAAGAAGGCCGCTGCTCCGAAAGCAGCACCAAAGAAACCCACAAAACTAGTCCAGACAAAGCTCGCTACACGGCCAGCAGCCGCCAAGAAACGGCCAAAGCCCACCAGCGATGACGAAAATAGCGACGATGGTGCTGCTGCTGATGGCAGCAGCATCGTTAGCGGTCTGTCGCACACCCCGCCGAGCACCAAGAAGCAAAAGAAAGCCCCGGCAAAGAAGAGCAAGGCGGCGGGCCAGCCTCTGTCCGAAATTGCCAACGACAACAGCATTGCCCAATTTGATGGCGTCGACGAGCCAGTATCGTCATCCCAACCGAAATCCAACAAAACCGCTTCGGAGATGTACCAGAAATTGACGCCGCTTCAACACATCATCAAGCGTCCCGACACATACATTGGCTCTGTTGAGCATGCCGAGCAGGCCATGTGGGTGTTCAACAAAGTGACCGGCCAGATGGAAAAGCGCAGTGTGTCTTTCGTTCCTGGTTTGTACAAGATATTCGACGAAATTCTCGTGAACGCGGCCGACAACAAACAGCGTGACCCGGGCATGTCGATGCTCAAAGTCACCGTTGATCGTCAGTCGGGCGAAATCAGTGTTGAGAACAACGGCAAGGGCATTGCCGTTGAGATGCATCAGGTAGGTCGGAACAAACAAAAAAGAAAAGGCAATAATTTTTTTTCCATGAGTATCTCTATCCCTCTAACCTGGCTCCACCATTATTTAGAAAGAAAAAGTGTACATTCCAGAGCTGCTGTTCGGTCACCTCCTGACTGGTTCGAATTACGATGACAACGAAAAGAAGACTGTGGGTGGTCGCAACGGGTACGGCGCCAAGCTGTGCAACGTTTTCTCTACCGAGTTCACGATTGAGTGCCAGGACTCGACCAACGGCAAGCGCTACAAGCAAACATGGCAGAACAACATGTCCGTCATGGGCAAGGCCAAAATCACGTCCAACAAATCGGCCGATTTTGTTCGTGTCACCTTCACACCCGATTACAAGCGCTTCAATATGCCCAACGGCATCGACGACGACCTGGAGGCCCTCATCTACCGCCGTGTCTACGACATGGCCGGTGTAGTGGATGGTGTTCGGGTGTATTTGAATGGTGAGGTTCTCAAATCTGGCTTCAAACGGTACTGCGACATGTATGCGAAGGCCATCGCCAAGGAGCGTGACGAGGAGACTGCACCAGGCGAAGAGCTCCCTCCTGCAGCCACGGTACAAATCGAGGACACAAAGGCCCACAAGCGGTGGCAAATCGGCTTCACCGTGTCCGACGGTACTTTTCAACAAGTGTCCTTTGTCAACTCGATTGCGACCACGTCAGGTGGTACACACGTGAACTACATTTCCGACCAGATCTGCAACGCTTTGCTGGCCGACCTGAACAAACGGAAAAAGGGGCACTCGCTGAAGCTGAACCACATCCGCAACCACATTTTCATCTTTGTTAGTTGTCTCATTGACAACCCAGCCTTTACGTCGCAAACAAAGGAGCAAATGACCACCAAGGTCAGCTCTTTTGGCAGCAGATGTAACCTCAGCGATGCCTTCATCAAGAAGATCCGGTCAACAGATGCTATCAACAACATCATCCACTTTGCCGAAAAGAAAGCCGACAAGCTGATGTCTAAGAGCGATGGCAATAAGCGCTCTCGCATCAGCAACGACAAACTTGTCGATGCCAATTTGGCGGGTACCAAGCACGGCCACGAATGCACGTTGATTTTGACCGAGGGTGACTCTGCCCGGGGCCTGGCCATTGCTGGCCGTGCCGTTTTGGATCCGGACCGCATTGGCGTGTTTCCTTTGCGTGGTAAGCTGCTGAATGTGCGCGACGCTTCAATCGACCAAATCACCAAAAACAAGGAGATCCAAAACATCAAGCAATTCCTAGGCCTCAAGCACAAGCAGGTCTACACCGATACCAAGGGTCTCCGATACGGGCATTTGATGATTATGGCCGATCAGGACCACGACGGCAGCCATATCAAAGGCCTTCTTATCAACTTTCTTCAGGTGCAATTTCCATCTCTTCTGCAGATACCCGAGTTTTTCCAAGAATTCATCACACCCGTCGTCAAGATATGGCAGGGTCCCCCCAAGAAACCCGTCAAAACCAAGGCTTTCTACACCATTCCAGAGTACGACGAATGGAAGGAGAAACACCACAACGAAGTGAAGCGATGGGATCACAAGTACCTCAAGGGTCTGGGTTCCAGTTCCAACGAAGACGCGCAAATCTACTTTACCGATCTAGATGCTCATTTGAAAGAGTTTGAGGTTATGCACCAGGAGGAAGCCCAGCTATTTGACCTGGCCTTTTCCAAGAAAAAAGCAGACGCCCGCAAAGAGTGGTTGGGTAACTTCGTACCAGGCACTTTCCTCGATCAATCTACGAAAAGCATCTCATATACCGACTTTGTCAACAAGGAGTTGATTCTTTTCAGCATGGCTGATAACATGCGGTCCATCCCGTCCGTCATTGATGGCTTCAAGCCTGGTCAGCGAAAAGTCATGTACACCTGCCTGAAAAAGAACATTGTCAAAGATCAGAAGGTGTTTGAGCTGGCTGGTTCGGTGTCCAAACTGGCGGCTTACCACCACGGTGACGCCTCTCTGCATCAGACCATTGTCGGCTTAGCGCAAACATTTGTTGGTTCCAACAACGTCAACTGTCTTGAACCAAGCGGTAACTTTGGTTCGCGTCTGTCCGGCGGCTCGGATGCAGCCAGCGCCCGTTACATCTTTACGCGGCTATCGCCTTTTGCGCGTCGTGTGTTCAATCCCCTGGACGAGCCGGTTCTCGAACACAATGTGGATGAGGGCAGTGTTATTGAGCCGAAGACGTATGCTCCTGTTGTTCCAATGGTTTTGATCAACGGTGCGGACGGCATTGGAACTGGCTGGAGCACGTCTATTCCAAACTACAATCCAGTGGACATTGTGAAAAACATCAAGCGGCGCATGGGTCGACTTGGTGAGGGCTCAGAGGAGGAGCTTCCCTTCGAGACCATGGTTCCATGGTTCCGTGGCTGGAAAGGCACACCTGAGCCCGAGCCGCAACAGCCTGGAAAATTCCGCTTTAACGGCATCGTTTTCCAGGACGACAAACACCCAACTGAAGTTGTTGTCACAGAGCTGCCTGTGCGGATGTGGACGGATGATTTCAAATCTAAGCTCGAGGAGGTTATCCGTGCCGAGAAGTCACCGTCTTGGATCAAGGACTACCGAGAATTTAACGACCACAAAAACGTTCACTTCGTCATTCAAATGGACGAAAAGCACATGAAGGCCGCATTGGATGAAGGTTTGATTGAACGCTTCAAACTCTCCAAAACCATGGGCACGACGAACCTTGTGGCATTTGACGTCAATGGGCAAATTCGCCGGTATGAAAAAGTTGAAGATATTCTGGAAGAATTCTACAACTACCGCATAAAAGTATACACCCAACGGAAGGTAAGAAGTTTTTTTCCCTAGTCCTACCCGACGTGGTTGCCTTTTTTACTAAGACACTTAGAAATACTGGCTGGATGTGTATCACACCGAATATCGGAAGCTAAACAATCAGTATCGGTTTGTTCGGGAGATCATCGAAGGAAAGCTTGTCGTTGCGAAGAAGAAGAAGGCTGTTGTTGTGCAAGAGCTTCGCAGCCGGAACTATGAGGCTTTCCCAAAAGAAACGGAAGCGTCTAGAAAGGCAAAGACCAAGGAGGACGATGACAATCCTCCGCAGGAAGATGAGGAGGATGACGATGACGAAGGCTCTGCTCGTGATTATGATTATCTTCTTTCGGTATGTTTATTTTTCTTATTCTGATCAGCGAGCCTGGCACGACGCAAAAGCAAAAAGGACAATTTTTGGCTGACCTTTTGTAGATGGCTATCTGGTCGTTTACGCAAGAGCGGCTAGACCGTCTGAAAAAGCAAATTGAAGCTAAGAAGGGCCAGCATGATGAGCTCCAGAGAAAAAGCGAAAAGGATCTTTGGTGTACCGACCTCGATGAGTTCCTCAAAGAATGGGAAACCCAGCTGTTGCTGGATGCCGACATTCAAAAGTCCATTCGCGGTCTAGGCCGTCGTACTTCGAGAAAGATTGGTGCTGGTCGTGGTCGTAAGGCCAAGGCTGACGATGAGTACGTGGAGAAGAAGCCTGCTCGGGCACCTAAAGTTTCAGCCATGAAAGCAATTTCGGCGCCAAAACCCGTCGAAATGAAAACATCTCAGCGGTTTGCGGAAATGTTTTCGGCCAAGCCAAAAGCGAAACCACCCAATCAGAAGTTGCTTGGTGGCGACGGTGCTTCCGATGATTTTTCTGACGATGACTTCGCTGCTTTGGCAAAGCCACGAACGAAGAAGACGACTGCCGCGACTTCAAAGAGCGCCCTACCGGCTGATGAAGAATCCGCCGACGTTGTCGATTTGGATGAACCAGAGCCAGCAATTGTTGGCGCAGGTTTGGGTGGTCGAGCCAAGCGTGCTGCTGCTGCAAAACCAAAGAAATGGACCATTGATTCCGACTCAGATATGGACGAAGATGATGATGACGACGACGACGAGATGCTAGGCGATGTTGGGGCCATGGTCAAGGGGATTGGGCAGCAAGAGCCAAAGTCTTCTGGAACATCGACCAATGGCCGACTAAGCCTATTCGCCATGTCTCGACCCGAAACGAGTCATGGCGATAGCAGCAGCAGCGGCGGCGGCGGCGGCGGTTCGTCCGTTCTCCCAAAGGTAGTGCGGGCGAGGCCATCAAAAACGTTCGATTTCGACAGCCACGATGATACCAACTACGAAGCACTGGCTTTGTCTTCTCCACGCAAGTCAACCAAAGCCGACGAGCTCGATGGCCTGCTATCCGACGACGACGAGGATGTCGTCGTTCGAGCTTCAAAAACGAAAGCCGCCACAGCTGCTGGGTCGCTGAACGCCGTCTCCACACTTGCCCAAAAAGGCCGTGGCCGCCCAGGTGTAGCCAAGACCAAGGGCCAGGACGCGAAGGAAAACGCGAAAGACAAGGCGAACAAGGTCAACAAAGAGCAACCAAAGGATTTGCTGTCGCCTGCGGCAAAAGCATTTGCTGCGAAGAAGGCCCAGGCTAGAGCAGCACTTCTTTTGAGTGACGATGAAGACGAGGGTCAGGAAATGGGCGGCGTTGACAACGTCGTCCCCCAACGAAAACCGGCTGCAAAGGCGGTGGCACGGCGACCAGCGCGAGCCGCTGCTACTGCTCCGAAGAAAAAGCCGGTATATGTTGATGACGACGACGACGACGAGTTTGACATGGACTTTGACTGAGCATGATGGGCGGCCGTGGTTATGTTTTTACAAACGGAGCTTCTTGTGCTTGTATCTTTGGTTCTTGTCGTCGCGTACATGGTCGCGGTTGGGAGTGGCGAGTGAGTAAACGAAAATTTGGGGATTAGGTCGAGCTCGGATATGTTTTGATTTTATGTTTTCCCTTCTTATTCTTTCGTCGTTGCTTGCGGAGTACATGTATTTTGGTTTGTGGTTTTTTATGACGGGACGAATTTTTATCAAATAATAATTTTACATCCTTGATTTCGAGTTTAATTTTTCGTTGTGCATAGGGGAGATTCTAGTAAAAACTGCCCACGAGTCTACGTACACATGAGCGCAAAACAACTTAGTTTTTAGAACTACGTATGCTTCAAATGGTCTAAATGGGTCGAAGGCATAGAATCAGACGAGAATAGGTCAAAACGGCTCGAAACAACCGACTGAGATTACCTCTCTTTCAACAATATTAACAGAAATATTATATTCCCTTATTCCAGATTATTTTCGACAAACTAGGGTCGACGAGAGGAAAAGCTTGATAAACGGACGATGGTTTATCTGTTGTTTCCTATTGCTATTTTCCACTCTCTTACGCTGGCATTTTCTTATTGGGGTCCACCACTATGGTTCACTATCTTAGACTGACTTGACAAGAAGATGCAAGAATCTGTACGCCGCATTTAATTTTTTTTTCTTTTTGAAACTTACAGCGAAGACCCGTTTTCAAGAACGTAAGAAAACATGATCTGTTGCTCGTTCCACATTGCTGACACCATGAAAGACAAAACAGGAGGGATATGCTTCTAGGAGGACGATTCGGAAACCAATAATTTCATGAGAAAAGGCAAAAACTAGTCGCCAACGCTTTGTTTTATTATTGTTGTTATTATTATTTTCTTCATCCTTGTCTTCCGAGTTTACCTTGAACCGTTAAACGCATTTGACAATAAAAAAATAAGGAAAAGGAAAAGGAAGGCCATGTCGAAAGCGTATCGAATTTGTTGGAGATGTTGAAAAGGGTACCAAATTTAAGCACAATCTTGGGCATGAGAAATCGTAGATTTTATGACGCTCGTTGTTTTTATAACCTCCTTTAAGGGGGTTTTAGCAGCATATGGGGGCCCAAGCAAAGCCAGGCGAGCCCGCTGCCAGACCCTCCCCGGTCCAAAATAAGAAAATAAATGAAAATATAGAAGTAAAAAAAAATAGAAAAATAGAAAGTGACGAAAATAATAAAGAAAAAGGTGCTCAAATGCAAAGGAGAACAAGGGGAAAACAATAGATGCACCCGGGTATTGAAATCCTTGCCAATGCCATGCTTCCGGTGCCCAAGCCAAGTTCCGCGTACCTTCACTGTCCCCTCAAACCATAACAACATTGTAAGGTGTTTCCATCTGGTCCGTAAGTACCTCGTAAATTCCTCGTAAACTCCACGCAAAGAAAATCTCGTGTATGCCTTTGTGTATCCCTTCGTATATCATGGGGGTTTTCACGCTCCATCTTCGCCAAATGAAAAAAAAGGAGGAAACGGAAAGGAAATGCGAAAAATGGAAGAAAAAACAGCTTTTTGAACAAACTTCCCAGCTTTCTCTGCTGTGTGTGATATCGGGCAACCTACTTCTTTGTTTGCTCATTTTTGACAAACAAAAGAGGTTCCGTTCCACCCTCCGAAATTTAGTATCTGCCGCATAAATGTCCTTGTTCCCGCTCCTGTCCGCGTTTTGCAATTTTGCTTTCGTTTGGTCCATTTTTGTTTGTGCATTCTCCATTCGCACTATCCAGGCATACCATATTATGCAACCCCGTAAAAGGAAAAGGAGAGAAAAGAGGGGGAAAAAAATAACACCTGAAAAAGAAAAGTCAAAAGCGCCGATGCTGTTGTGAGAATAAAATCCAACGGGACAAATGCGAGCGATGATGCGAAGAGACGAGGATCAAACGCGTAAAATTCGCCTGACATCGCCGAGGAAAATCAATTTAGAGCAATTGGAGACCTTGCAAGAATGCTCATCGTGCTCTTTGATTCCCAAGATTCACGACATGCTGACGCTAGAGCTTGGCGGGACCATTGAAGGATAATAGCCTGCCGAACTGGCCTTGCCTTCGTACCGTCCACAGCGGTTGGAATAGAAAGAGTTTCCAGCGTAGAACAAGTTGGGAAGGCCTTCATGTGGTGACTCATGTTTTGGTCTAGCCAAAGAATCCAATCCGCTCACGTTCATGTGTGGAAGCACAATATCGTGTTCGCCGCGCTGGTGGGTGTGAGAGAACATCTCTACCGGCTGGCGGGGGTCATGATTGTCTTCGCAGATGGGCGTGGGATAATACTGGTAGTTCTTTGTGTCCGTAATGGCTTTGACCTCGTCCGTGGTCATCATTGGGTTGTCAAGACCCATATCATGCTGCGAAAGGGATTGATGCTGGTGGTGCCGAGGAGCATTGCCATAGTGATTGGCAGAGCGCGGGTCGTACGCACTCCCATAGGCTCCGAGAGGCATAGCAGAACCAGTGGAGCCAAAATCAGAGCCCATCACTTGCGAGCCTCCGTATCCAAAACTACCGGCTGAACCTCCTGGCCCGCTGCTTGCGCTTCCGCGCCGCTCAGACTGGTAGTGGCCGGGTGACCGGCCGCGGACAATCATTTTTGCTGATTTGCGGTGGCCGATCTTGACGAAGCGATCACCTTCAGCTGTTGGGCCTAAGTCTGCCCAGAGCTCGACGAGAAGGTGATAATATTGCTGCGCGGCACGACGCTTCCCGTTGTTCGCTGTCGCCTGCTTGAACTGAATGCGCTCAAATGTATACTCGCTCGGCTGTCCGTTTTGTGCTGGGCCGTAGCCGTGGTCAAACCGATTGCCCATCGGCATTGTACCGTCTACGTTGTACACGCCCATAGCATGATGAGTTGTCTGTGCTGGTTTCGCGATAAGGCGGACCTTGCCTGGTTGAGTGGTGGGACCTTTGTCCCGCTTGGGCGTGTGCTGAACAAGGTCGATAACGTGGTTGTCATTGTCGGAAACAACTGCGGAAATGCTCATGGCGAAACCTTGAACATTGCGGCTTGGGTCTCCGTTGTTTGGAACGAAAAGAATTCTGAAAGCAGGATAATGTGGGGATAGGCTGAAAGAGCAGATGCAAGAAAAGTAGTTGCGTCGATAACAAGTCCATTCTTTGTCGGCCAAGAAAAAGCCCTTGTCAATTGTTCCGTTGATGTCTAGTTTGATGGTATGGCCAGCGCTAGGGCCATCAACATACTGAAGGGTACCGAAGGTGGTCATTTCCATCAATGGCGGGATAGAAGGCTTTCCTCCGTAAGACGAGGAATCCATCTTGAATGGCGTGGTATGGGTTTGGCCAGGACTTGGCGTGGGCGACAGTGGGTGGCGTCGATTGCTTCCCGGAAACGACGGCGACCGAGTCTGGTGTTCTCCGGATCGCCTAAAGGAAGGTGTTGCAGTTGTGTACAATTCCCGGGTTGTGATTTGCGTTCCTGGATGCGGTAGTTGTGCCCGTTGTGCATGTGCCATGCCCGTAGAAGAAGGATTGCTTCTGTGACCAAAAGTCGTAATTAGTTGCCAGATCACAATATGCGATAGCTTTTTGAATACCAAAAGAGTGCTGAAAAAAGGAGAATCGCAGAACCTGGCGGAGCCAAAAAAAACCCCCCAAAATAAAGAAATAAAGAAATAAAGACAAACTCACGTCACACCTAGCCTAGGACGGACTTCCAAGCCGGAAAATAGTGTCGAAGAAGCGGGTTGATAGAACGAACCGCCGTTTTCAGTTTGGTAGTTTGCAGTCTGGCTGTAAACCGATGTCTGCGTGGGAGGATACAGACTGACGACTGCCGGCGGCTGTGATGAGCTGTCGAGATTGAGAGGCGAGGTATGAGACTCTTGACTGTATCTATAGTCATGACTCTCAGCATTAGCAAACACTCTCCTGGCAGAGAAACGGCTGTGATAAGCACAAGTATGCGAGTTAACGCATATCAAAGTAAGCATCGGCAATGCCGTATTGCGTTGCCCACAAGACACAAAAAAGTGAGGTGCAACCGGGTTTTTGTAGAACGAACGGCGGAGAGTTGTGATACAAGGCCGGTGAAAGCAACAATCAAGAAATGTGTTGCAGACGCACCCTCGCTGAGACACAACAGACACGGTCACAAGTGAGCCGACAGAAATAGAGGTTTTGTCTCACCGGCGTCACAATAAAAACCTTCCACAGCGTCCAGTGCATATAAACAAAAAGCAAAAGAAACAGAGAAACAAACTTCAGAGCAAACTTGAAAAGGGAAAAGGGGATGCGATGGATGCCAACGGAGGGATGACGAGTTTCTAGAGCTTCGAAGAACTGGATACCTGCTTGTGCTTGCAATGGTGATACGCCTTTCCTTTGTTGCGTGGGAAGCTCATCGCCAGTTTTCTTCTTTTTTTCCCCATTTCTCTTTTTCCTCCTCATTTTCTCCACGCCACTGCGCAGCTTAGACAAAATTGCGTTTTATATCTGCCAACAAGACGAAAAACTTGATGTGTGATGTGCACAAACGGAAAAGAACCAAACATTGTGACAGGAAATGAGAAACGCCGGAGAAAAAAGCAGACTTGAATAGAGACGAGTAGCTTTTTTTTGTGCAAAGCTGCTATGAGACAAAAAATTCCGGCAAAGGGAGCGTGAAAAAAAGTATGAGAACATGAATATAACCGGGGGGGGGGGGGCGTCTTTAGTAGACACTTGTATCGCCTGGCGATGTGGAAAAAAAAAACCTCAACAGGTAGACAGACAATAGTCTGTGAGATGACATGCACATTGGGCAAACGAAAAGAAACAAAAACAGAACGCGTGCTAGGCTTACCGTATGTCGGATTGAGCGGGTAAGTCGAGATAGTCTAGCCCTGGGCAAGAGGGCGGTGACTGCTCAAAGTCCTGCTGTTCACAAACAGCTGTTAGTTGTGACGTTTTGATTCTGTAGGGCGACAAATGGAGTCCTTTTGTAGCAATGGTTGAGGAAAATGAATGGCAAAACGTGGGATAGTGTGGATAGCCAGGGTCCAAACAAGGCTACTACTCTCTGTGAAAGTTCAACGAAAATGGCGAAAGCTTCGACTCGCACGAAGAGAGAAGAAAATTAGGACGAAATCAAATAAAACTAATGAATAGTTTTGCTTCCAATCATCGGGAGAAATAGAATGCTGTCAATTGCGACAAGTTTGCTGCCGAATAGTGGTGACCACACAGCTGCGAGTATGTCTCTGAGGTTGGGAGGTGGAAGGCGGCGTAACTGCAAGACGGTCTTTGGCACACAAAGAATATTGTCAGTAACAATAGATTCTTGAAAATGTAGTCTGCGAAGGAAGTCCTCTTATAAGTCACTCGGTAAGAGAAACAAAGCAGCAAGAAACACAAAATGCTCGCGGACAAACAGAATTGGAGGAGGGGCGTGGGCGAAGCCTAGCGAAAGCTCGGCGCCATTCCGAATAAGATGGGCAAACCCCTTCCGGAAAAAAAAAAGAAAACAAAAACAAAAAAGGACAAAAATAAAATAAAATGTCCAAAATCAGAAATAAAATCTTCATTGTTTGCTTAGGAGAGAAATAAAAGCAAGTACATAGAGGGATAAGGAGGGGGGGGGGGGGGGAGAGAATAAAAGAAGGAGCTTCAACGTCGGAGAAATTCAAGGGGAAAACTAGGGGGGGAATGGTACTTCGAGATACCAACAAGCACGGGGGAATACATTTCCTGCAGCATTGCTACCTCGAGCATGCACAGCAGACAGCTGGCACACACAAGCGGGAGGGTGTGTATCTCCCGCCCAGTGTTGTGTGCGCCTTGTGCTGGGTGGGTATGCTCGGTCACGTCGTACAGATCCGCGCACAGAAAACTGCAATTCGTGTGTAGCCCAACCAGGCCGGCCCTCCCGTTTACAACAACCCCCCGGTGTCAAACGGTGACCATTGGTAAGGGACTTCCCAGACCACGATCAAATGGCTGAAATTTGGAAATGAATAAGCTGGCGGTATTGTGCCTGCAAGCCACCGGATGCAATGACGTTGACAACCAAGAGGAACATTTGTGAAGACGTGCGAGAGATGGTCCCCTTGGGTTATCCCGCACCCTTATTCCTTCTTCGTTGGAAGTTTTAATCTCACAAGGCTGCGGGAAAATTGCGCACGTGCATATTGATGGCCCCCGAGGCACTGGCGTAGACGAGACCGCCAGTGGCGGGTTTGAACGGGGACACCAACCTAGGAGATTAAATCTGGTGTGTGCAGAGGTGACAGTGAATCGATATGTTTGCCAAAGTAAGGGGTGACAAAAACAAATAACCGCCAGTGACAGCACATGGACCCTAAAAGCTGGGAAGCAAGGAGGCGCTATAACTAACAGTAATAGGATAAACGACACGAGGGAAAATGTGTTTTGCTTGGGGAACCAAAAAAAAAAAAAAAAAAAAAAAAAAAAAAAAAAAAAACGCCTCGCAAGCTGCGACTTACCTAGAAAACGCATCGGCTCGGCTCTCGCCAAAGTCCACCGCCTCAGCAGCCTTTCCGCCGTCTCCCTTCCCCTCTCAAAGTATATGGATGAACATTGGCGGAAAGTTGGCTGCTTGGTTGCTTTGAACAATGGCTGCCGTCTGTGTTTGGCGTGGCGCTCTCTTTTGCGCAGAGTGCGGTTGAATCTCATGTGTCGATAGCCGCCGTGTGGTGTGGCGTGTTGACTGTGCGATTGGGGCAGCAGCTAGAAAAGCCAGGAAGCAGAAAAAGAAGCGACAGGCGAGAAAGCGACAAAGCCGAAAAGAACGACCGAGACAAACAGCGAGTGGTTGCACAGACGGGGCCAGGAAGGAAAAAGAGGAATGAAAGCCGGGTAAAAACTTTCTCGTTGGGAGAGAAATGGGAGCCGCGATGAAGTGGGCGATTATTGGCTAAGTGGACGAAGGCCCTGGGGGGGAAGGAAAGGAACGAAAGGAAGGTGGCACAACGGCTTCTTTGACTTGGGGTTTGTGTAGCGGGGGAGGGAGCGGTACTGTACCTTTGGAAGTTGTTGATTCATATCAAGCTAGCTCGGCTCTTATGGGCGTTTTGTTTGTTCGGTCGGTGGGGGCCGGTTAGCCTTCCCGCGTGCTTGTTTGTTTGTTTGCTTAGTTGCTGGCTTGCTTTGTTTGTAGCTTCGTGTGCCAGCCCTGTTGGCTTTGCTTGATTGTTTGTTCGCTGCAGTCGGAGCGCCGTTGCCCTTGTAGATTGAGCTGACTGACTAGCTAGCTGGTTGGCGAGCCCGTCGGTCGGGAGCTTGCCTTTACGTTTTCTTTGAGAGGAGCAAATGCTTGGGGATCCTAGGAGGGAAGTTCCTCCTCTCTTCAGGATTCGTATTTTGTGTGTCGTCGTGCTGTGTTACTTTGCACTCGGTGGAGGGGGCTTGGTCGGACGGGTAAGTTGTGGGCCGTCCTGTGTCTCTCGGATTTGCTTCACACCCACCCCGCAGCCAATATCGGTGGTAGAGCTTCGGTTGTGTCTCCAGGTAGGGGTTGGGGCTAAAACCGCGTTTCCTGTGAGACCAGCTCCTGATAGGGCAGATTAGCGGGAAGAGTTCTCAATACGGGGGCAACGACAACAATTTTGTAGTCGTGCAAAAAAAAAAGCAGGCTGGGCGAGAGCTTTCAGTTACTGATGATGAAGTTACCGAAGTGATTGATTCTCATGAAACTTGTGAGGAAGTGTGGCCTCCTGGCGAATGGTGTTGGTGTTTCTTGGTTTTCTTATATGGCTTTCGCTCGCTCGATTCAGGATGGAGAGCGGTTGCTGCAAACCGCCTTTGTCGTGGTGTCCTACTGTTTTTCGGTCGATCAATGGCAACGAGAGAACAACGGTCGTCTTCGCTTCCCAGAGGAAATTTAATAACTTGTTTTTAATCGTTGCTTTGTATCTTTCGCTTTGTTGATGTTATTTATCCTTTTGCTCTCTTTTTGAAACCTGCAATAGCCTTTGGTTTTTGTTGAAGAATATCCTCAGTTGGCTTATTCCTTGAGTTTTTGTGTCGCTTTTTTCTTTCTTTTCAATCTCGTATTGGAATTGGTACCTGATGTAGAAAACACGTTCAAGTCAGCATGTATTTCACTTCCATCTCAACGCGTGGCCGTAGTTGGCCAAAACAAACGAACGGCCGACGCGTCGAGCAAATTCGCCATTGTTTGTTTTGGAAACATATGACCATGCACAGCATAAAGACAGCTCGCCTTCTGCGTACAAACCAATGGCCAACCAGCACACTGGAGCTCGTGGACAGGACGCAATGAAAAACAAGCACAAAAAAAAACAAAAAAACAGATGGTTGACAGATGCACAAGAGACAGGTGTTAGTTGCCACAATCAGTTGGGGCTGGGCAAGGAGCCACCATCTGTTGCAACGCAATTGTTCGCAACACAAGAGTCAGAAACAAACAGCCCGCAGTGGAACGTCCGCGCAATAAAAAGCAAGCGTATATGGACGTATGCAGAATGAGGGCGGATTGGGAAGAAAAACCGGAACTTGTAGAACTTAATCTTAGCTCGAGTACGTTTTGTGTTTGCTCTTCGGTTTTCAGCCGATCATGCTTCTGTTCATCCGTCTTTGTTGTATGCTTCTCCGTCGAAATAGGCCACGTTCTGCTATGGTGTCTCTGTTTTCTGTGGTTCTCTTTTCTATTTTCTCAACTTGTTTTGTGCCTTCTTTTTTTCTGTTGTTTTTGCCGCACTTGAAAGTGTCTCGTAAAACAAAAGCTGTCGCAAATTTCAACTGCCGGTTTGCCTGCAAAACTTGACTTGCAGGGGCTTTGGAAAGGAAAGTTCTCTGGAAGCTCAACGCAGTAAACGTTGTCGTCTGAACAGGGAAATCGGCAGTGATGTCTTGCTTGTTGATGATGCTTTGGGGCGGCTTGAAAAATAGAGATCTTCAGCCGAATGAGCCTTCTTGTGCCTTTTGGGGTTTTTTCGGGTCTTTTTGTCTCTTTTTGGGTCTTCTTGTGTCTCTTTGAATTTTATTTTGCATCCCTTCTCGTATCTCTTCAATTTTCTTGTTTGCATCCCTTCTCGTGTCTCATTTGTAACTCGTTTTGCATCCTCAGTTGTCTCTTTTGTTTTTTTTTGGTGTCTCTTCATGTTTTTGGTTTTTTGGGGGAGGGTCTCTTATTTGTCTCATAGAAAATTGTCTCCATTCTGTGGGATGGATTGCATGCAGTGGAATGTCAAACAAGAAGTAGAATATTCGAGTCGGGATGGAAAATAGAAATGGGGTTTGCGGGCTCGGAAAAGATCAATAGCAAGTTGGATGAAAAGGAAATGAAAACGAAAAAAAAGAAGAGAAGGAAATGCAAATTTTTCTCGAGCTAGAAGAAAAATAAATAGAGGCAGCAAGAAGGCATTCACAAATTAGGAAAGCGCGCCCCGAGTCACTGGAAAAAAGTTTGCCCTTACCATCGACTTGTTTGCTCCTTCCCAAAATGGTCTGAAGGAAACAGGACACAGGTGTTCTCTGAACGGTCTTTCCGAATTTGGACGTCCTCGACTCGTCTTTTTTGGCTTCCTGTTTTATAAAGCAATTTGATGCGGACTTGTATGTCTGGAGATGAGCTGTTGGTGAACACGTCGCAGATGAGAAACTGAATACCCCCGAAGATATGGTTGTAGAAACGATGGAGGAAACAGAGATGGATTTTCTGATTCGACGCAACGCCGGGCCGGGTAGGCCGTGAAAAATGAAGGGAAAAAAGAAAAAGTGTCGACAGGCAAGACAAGATTGCTGTCTAATGATTGACTTTGAGAAGCGTGAGAAGTGAAAAAAAGAAAATAGGAGAGAGGGATAGCTAAGAGAAAAAAAAAGACGGATGACTGTGTGCTCTATATACTTGAGGCTTTGCGTGACGGACGCGAAGGTGGCTTGGGTGTTGGGCTCCTTCTCTGGAGAAAGGAAAAGAAGAACCATATAAAACGAAGAAGAAAAATGAAAGGTAGCAAGGGGGGGGGGGGGGTAAACTGACCGGGGGGTGGAGGAAAGGTAGAAGACGGAGGCGAGGACGATGAACAGACCACCATGAGGAAGACAACGTTCACAGAGAAACATGTAAGGCAAAGTAGCGGATGCGAGGAGCAGCACAAGTGGTGCAGCTCGAAAGGAATGGCCACGGAGGAAGGCTTGGGGAAATTGACGAGTGGAGTCTGTCTACGATGGATGGGGCGTGGTCAAAGTACAAGGGAAAGGCAAAAATAATGGCAAGACGGTAGACAGATAAACAGCAAATAATAAGAATGAGGCAAGAGACGGTCATGTAAAGAAAGAGCAAAAAGTTAGTACGAGAGAAGGACAACGTTGCGAACGTCGAACGGTCCAGACAATTCTCGGTGTCCAATTGACAAACATATAGAAATCAAAACAAATAATACTTAGATGCGCTTGGCCAGTACTAGAGCAGAGGGTTTGTCCTCGCTAGGATTCTGTGATTCTTTTCCCTCTTCTTTTTTTCAGGCAGTTCTCTTCCTACAAACCAAAACGCAGAGCAGAAGCAAGCAGTTGTGCAGAACCACAAATGATATGCAACTGGGAATATTGGTTTCTTTTGACTTTCTCTCTCGAAAAATATTTATTCTCGTCTTCACATCTACGCAATTTTCTGTCTATTTTTGGCTATTCAGGTTGTCCAACGTTTAGGACGGATCTTTTGTCCCCAGATACCTCCGGATGACATTCGACAACAAGACAATCGTTCGCCCAAATATTCCTCAGGTAAAGGAAAATGGGTGTAATACCGTCATCAGGCCTCATACCAGTCAACGGGAACAATCGAACAAAGAAATCCAAAGAAAATAACGAACGCTTTTGAACTTCTCGTGCATTAGATTGTATTTTTTCTGTTGTATGTCAAGGTTATGGAGGTTGTATACGATGCACATTGGCCATACGTACAATATGTAGAAGAAAAAGTACCCTGTTTATTTCCGTCTATGAATTTGTTTTTGTTTTTTTCTTTCTCGTTTATTGATAAGATTTCGGCAGCCATAAGACAAGGAATATTTCTGTGGTAGTCAAGCGAGGATTTTAAAAAATTAATGTGATGGATTAAATTCTTTTTCTTATTTTTAATTTATTTATTTATTTATTTATTGTAAATTGGGGAGGGGGGTTGTACCTCGTATTTGAATTTGAGACTTTGGCAAGACGCCAAACAATCATCAAATTGTTTTCAGGTACATCCCTACCAGAGCATTGCATTTGCGAACAAAAGACCTTGGGGTCAGTTACACAAGCATGATCTGCCGTCATTGATTTAATTCGTTTCGGTTCATTGTCTAGAAAACATGAAAAGCAAGGAAGCTAGCAAGACCGACACATTTTCCGTTGAGGGATATTTTTTATAGCATTGTATTCCAGAGAAATCATACCGAGAAAACAACCAGGAGATAGTCTTGACGAGAAAAACGAGAATATTATTATATAGAAAAAAATCTATATGCTTTGAATTCACATGTATTGCCTCATGTTGGAAATGCGGTAAAGCTTCAAAGCTGCAAAGGATTTTTTTTCAGTTCAAATACATGTATGCGAGGTCTACCTATCTACAGTAACGAAAACTGCGGAACGGAGGTGAGAAGAAGCTGGGTCAGAGCAGGACAGAGCAACAGCGGCCGCTACCACACAACCACTGCCGAAGACGAAGGGAAGAAACGGCGCTTTCTCTAACAGACCAACAGCCTATGCCTCCCTTGAAGCAATGCAGGAACGCGTTGTAATTTGCTGATTCGCTCAAATATGTCGATGTTTGTGGGGTTCAGGGTGGTTTACGAAAAGCGCTTAGATTAATACGAGGAAAAACAAAAGTAGGGAGCAAATACAGCAGAAACAGCAGACTTTGGCCGGGTACTTGCATTTATCAGGCATATATGAGTTGTACTGAGTAGCGTCGTCTAAAAAAAAAAAAAAACTGAGGGCGTTCTAGAGAAAGACGTGACATCACCATGAACGCGCGGACAACTTTTCGGCCGTTTCTTCTCGGGTACGACTAGGCCGAGCTACAAAAAAAAAACTATATTAGCTTGTTTAGAAAAGTGTTCTTCATTTTGTAGAATAAGAGCAAATGGGACAGAAAAGGCAAACAAACAAATATAAAACCAGAAAATTAGAAGAGAAAATTGAAAGGTACATACTATGGTGTCGTTTGTTGGTTGCTTTGCTTACAAGGCACGAAGTTTTCCCTAGTCGTAATAATTATTTTCTCAAATGTGTTTCGATTTATTGTTCCTTCGAGCTTCCATCGGGGCTTTTGTGTGATAATTCGGCGCCCGGGAGTTGCATTCCGGGTTTAGGAAAAAGAAGCCGGCTTAAAGAGGGTGTGAAGGACTCATGGGAGGTTTGTCGTACTTGATGAGCAGCCTAAGCAAACCGTTGCTAGACGAACAGGGTGTCCCTAATAACAAAGACGCGTTCTTTACCGTACTGTGAGTGGCCGAAGTCTCATGGCTCTTGTTGTTGCCACTGCCATCGTTTGTTTTTATTTTGATCACTGCGGAAAAAGGGGGAGGCTGCCCCCACTATTTTCTGCACGTTTCCGCGACGAGGCGGGCTTCCGCAACGATATAGAGCCATGCTAGCAACATGGTTTGAGTTCTAATGAAAATGAAGGAAAACCCTGTTATTCTTCTTTTTAAATCCTTCTAAGAAATTTGTTGTTTTTATTTAATATTGAGACAGAAGAGAATAATTTTTTTTCTCTCCTCACGCCTCACATGCCCTACAAATGTAAACGAGAAGAAGGATAGGTAAAGAGAGGTGGCGGAGACATTGTATTGTTTATATCAAAGGTAAAAGCGAATAGTAGAGGATCATCTCGTAATACAAGAAGAAGTTACTGAGGGCTGTGAGAAAAAAATTAATAATAAAAAAATAAAAAATAAATGGAAAAATAGAAAAAGAAAGAGGCAAAAAAGAAGTCACAACGGCCAACATTTGGGCGAAGCTTGCTTTTAATTCCATTTTGTTGCTAATCCTCGACAACAACATTTTGAGAGCTACATAGTGCTTGTTGCCCTTGGGATCAATCATCTTTCTTTCTTAGGTTCCTGTTGCATCGTGGGTTTTAACGTTCTTCGTCGTGTATTTTTTGGTTACCAGTTCTTTCTAACTAATTGATTTCTTATTTATGCGAACAAAACAAAGTATTTGTTCTCTCTTCTTGAATTAAGCGTTTTAGGGATAAACATCTACTACGCGAAGTAGATCAATCAAAGAATCAAACATGCTTTTACCTCCAAAAAAAAATGGAAAAGCGGTCTGTATTAAAGTGTTTATTTATCTCGCTATCTCTCCTTCCTCTGCTTTAGATACAATCTATTACGCATAATCACAGGAACAAAGAATTAAAAGGTAAAAAAAGAGAAAAAAAAAACAAAGCCGGGCGCTGGGCGCCGGATGCCGAGCACCCTTCCAATTTTCAATTATACGGCCACCCCGCGTCGCCACCTCCGTTTGTTCTGCCCCTAGTTTTCCGTTGGGATTCTTTTTCATTATTTTTATTTTCATTTTTATTTCTTGCAGACTTACGTGGTGAAATTGACTTTGCTTATGCAAATATTATAAAGCGCTTGCTTTTGAAAGTCAGAGCCGCCTCCATATTGAAAAGAAACATTTCTACCCAGTAGATGTTTGCCTCGTTCTGAGTTTCCCGTTTGCTTATCTTGTACTTCAATTTCATGTCCAAGTCAGGCCGGTCTCGCCTTGTTTCAGACAGAAAGTCCGAAGAAAAGTTTCAGCATCGATCGCAAACCATTCTAGAGAAATGGCGAGAAAATAAGCGGACAAAAATGTACCCAACCGGAGTAAACATGCCAAGCGTCGTTGTAGTAATTCCACCTGACATTATTTATCCAATATCTTTGCTTAATTTCTTTTTGTCTCGTCATCCCTGGAGTACGGCAAAGCACTTACGCTTGAGATTGGCGACGCGAGCATACTACACTCCTCGCCGACAACTTCAGTGTCTCTTCTACTTCTTACAAGGGTTCTTCTTGTTTTCCTTTTCTATTTTCTATTTCCTTTTTTTTTCTTTTTTTCTTTTGCTATCTACTCAAATTTTTCTTTGATTCCGCGTTCAGCATTGGTGCCTTTCATTCGTGAACCTGCATTCGTATATAGAGTTGTCTATGCAGGTTCCCGTATGGCTGAGTCGCCAAAAAAAAAAAACTCGCGTGTCCGCGCCCTTGTCAACTGACCCAGAGCAGCAAGAAAAGGCTTTTTTATTGTTGAACAATATCGACTATTAAATAAAACTTTGCATTAAAATAAAAAGAATTCCTTTCTTCTTGTCTATTTTTAGCCTTGGATTCAGCTTGTATCGTCTGAATGCTGTTTTTGATTTTTTTTTGTTCCGCCTTTTAGTTTTTAAAACCTCAAACACTAAGACCGACATTAAAAATACTTTCAACAACTTGCCAATCCTTGAAAAGTTAATAAGCCATATCGTTTCCCTCCTATGTATTCGTTTCCTTTTCATGTCTTCATGCCATCCCTTCTGACGGTGTTATTTTTTTTCCTTATTGACAATGGTCGGTCCGGCCCGCGAATTTCTGTATGTGACTGAGTTTTATTACCGTGAAGACAGAGAAATAATGACCTGTATTCTGTTATGATTACATTCTCACAAGTCGTGTACAAAGAATGCAGTGACCCTTGTCAACGCATGCACATCACCTGCGGAAAACCCACATAGCACAACACACCAACGGCAACTCCGCCAGTATGTTTACTATAAGAAGAAAGGGATATTTTTCGGATGCTGGTGATCGTACCCGTCTAATGATCATTATGTAGCGTTCGCAGACCAGAGTAATTTTTGTTAAAATTTTAATTTTGTATCTTTGACCCATTTCGTCCACAAAGCGCAGCAGTCATCGAAAACAAAAATCATAACAAAAAAAAAAAAATGGAAAGGGAAGCCCATGGCTCGAGCTACCAATCAGATAGCTGTTGGTGCTAAGGGCTTTTGATAGGTGTTATGTCTTGTCAACTAGGACCAGGCCGTCATAACAAACGTACGCCATCCGCTCCACTGCATAGACATCCCGCCGTCCATGCCACCAACAGTCTGCGCACATCCACCACATTTTTGTGTTTGACGCGCATTTGTCCGGCCCCCATCCCCCCCTTTCCCCATCCACCATTGTTACCCATACCATCCCAAAGAAGGAAATGAGGACGCAAGAACGAAGACACTAGAAGACAGAGAAAGACGTTGAGATTCTCTTAGATCTTGTGCTATGTGACATGTCGCCAGCGTGTAGAAATCGAGCAGCACGAGGAAGAAAAGAGGGGGGGAAACATCAGAACAACAGAAACTGTCAAAAATTGATTCTCCCGATCCCCCCCTCCCCCCGGTGTCTTCCAAGCGCCCGTTTCTCTTGATCAAAGCGCCGAAGAGATAGGGAAAGCGCAAAGAAATACGACGAAAATAGACGAGAACTCCAGTCCGAATACGAACGCCACGCCAGGTCAAATTAGGCCGCCATGGTCTTGGTTGCCCGTGACGGAACAATGTACATGGTAAACAATTTAAAAAGCTCTGGTTCATTTTCTAATTTAACGGACAAGGGTGCGTGCAGAAAATTCGGGGAATTGCAAAAAAAAAAAGGCCTCCTTCCCGACCTTTGTTTGGTCGTCACTGTTCTCAATGCGGAGAGCTTGATTGTAGCACATTTATTGCTTTTTCTTCTTCATTTGTGTGGGTCCCGCGATGACGGGTTTGCCGATCGTCTCCATTCCTTGCGTCGTTGTTCGTCTGCCAGCCTATCATGAGCGAACAGCACGGATGCTGATTTTGGCCATCGAAGAAGCGACGAAGAAAACGCGAAAGCAGAATACAACTAAATGCATGAGAACAAATAAATGAAGAAAAAAAAAAGAAAAGAGACAAAAAAAAAAAACCAAAAACCAAAAACCAAACACGGTCTAGCCTCAGCAATCAAAAAGGCTACGAAGAAGGCCAAACAAACGTCTCTTGCCTGCCAACCATTTTCCTCTGCTGCTCCACCCCTTCCGCAGCGGTTGCAGAAAAACGAAATATACGTGGTCAGGCCTATCGCAGTCGGCCGCACTTTTCCAATCACACTGCAAAACTGCTCATGTATCTACCCGTTGCATATGCTACCACGCATCATGCACGGTTTCTCCGTGTAGCAGAGCCACAACGTACGGACAGAGAACAAAAAAGAAGAAAAGGGAGCCGGGGTACCAGAGAAGCAAGGAGGGCAAGGAAGGGTACCCGGACAAGGGAACTACTCCGTTTCGTGCCAAGGATCGACCTGACTTGCATACTAAAAGTGGTTCTGCCCGGTTCAGGGTTCAAGCGACGGCTCCTGTACATATCTATGTACGTACATTGTATTTCGTACGGAGTACGGAGTTGACTCCGCCAGTAGCTCGTATCCCATACAACGTACGGATAGCTATGATTGCCGAGCCCACACAACAGCGTTGGTTTGGGTGGATCACCTTGTGAATTCTCCTGGTCCGCGTTGGCAGAACCCCCACAGCGCGGTTCGGCCGCCCGAAGTATTATTAAACCATAAGAGGAGTCATATCACATTCCCAGCTAGACAGCAGAACTCATGAGGCCTTTGTTAAGCAGGCCGCAAATATACCTTGGCGCCAAACGGAGCTGTGATTTATTTGCATCCACCGGAAACTGCTTCCGTACGTCGCCAACAGCAAGGGGGAAAAGCATGATACATACACACTTTTTTGTTCTTTCCTACCACATCAAATGCACCCTGCAAAAGGCGGTGTTTGCCTTTTGGGGATGAAGAGGTAGGGTATGAATTTTGCATCCACCACCGGTCAAGAGCAAACGTTCCCGGTCGCTCTATTGCCCTTGGCGTTTGCCAGTCCTCTCGCAGCCTGGTCAAGGGGAGGGGGTAGAAGAAGAGCCAAAACGGCAACGATTTCCGTTGTAAACTCGCCGAACGGGGAAGAAGACAAGAACACTTTGTTTTTGTTTTATTGTTCTTTTGAAAGTAAATCACGTAAACTAGGTTCCAGCACGCAAAGGAGACAAAGTCGGTGAATGTGAACGTATAAAGGGGGGTTACAAATCCGAAAGACCGCGAAACGGATGGCAGTACGAGCAGAGGCGCGCCATAGAAGAAGAAGAACACAAAAGAAACGTTCGACATCGTAAAAAGCATCAAACACCGATGTCCCGCCGCCTCGAGTTCTTTGACGCGCCGACCGCCTTTTCGTGACGTTGGCTTCTTGCGCTTCTCTGTAGGGTCTCCGTTTTGGCAGCCCGATTTTGCATCTCGTGACGGACCATCAGCTTTGTCTTTTACCCATGGTCTCGCGCGCTCTTGCGATAGAATAGATTGAATACCTGGGATGGGATAATCACCCAGATACTCTCCTTTTTTTTTCTCTTTTTGCGACACGTACATAGATCGGTGCAGTGGAATACAGGATCGTTCTGTTCATTGCTACGATTCTTTCTCCGTTTCTTCGAGGCAAACAAACAGAGAAAAAGAAGAAGAGCCCGCAGAGTTACAGCCTGGTAGCTACAAAATTCTGATTTTACATTAAATCAAGCCACTCGAGCTACTTATCGTAAGCGAAGGTTGCTCCTTGCTTTGGCGTTGCTCTCTTTACAGAGGCTCCTTAAATTCCACACCGACTCGTCTCAAGAAAGACACATTTGGACGGGTAATACAGTCTCAGAATGTTCTGAACAGAGCCAAAGAGCGTGCGTGTGCACTGCCTGCTACACATGCAGATGATGCACCAGATATGCAGTCCCGTATTTTGTTTCCCAATGTGCTGCAGCTTTTCAGCTTATGGCGTATGTACTCACATGTACGCCGGCCAGGTCCCTGATGTCTTGTCTCGTACCGCGGAGGTACCCTCTTGTGTCAGCCTGGCAGACGGGAGAAGCACAATGAGCTTTCATGTAACGGACACGGATGGGACTGGAAATGGCCAAACAAGCTCGGTCCAGGCAACACGTCCATCTCTTGATCACGCCCAACGCACAACGCACACACCCCACCCACCCCCTTTTTCACTCCCCTCCCCCCCTTCGGCTTGTCTCCTTCTATCTTATTTCTATTTCGTTTGCTCCTTCATAACTCTATTGCCACCCCTTTTCCGTTCTCCAACGGGGCCCTCCCGAAAGCGACCAAGAGCTACGGAGTTCAACCAACGAGCTTACCTACAGCATTGTAGCGTCTAGTTTCTTCTGGCAATAGCTGCCCCTGTCCGGCCTCCGTTTCGTGCCGAGATTTTCGGTGTTTAGGCACCTGAACCAATGTCATGTAGCCACATAAACACCAAAGTGTTGCCTTTCGTCGCCTTTTTCTACGTGAAACTAGACGAGCCAGCTTAGCACGAGAACTCTATTGTGCATTATGGTATCAGAAACAACTATCTCCTCCATCAAGAGCAGGGCCATTAGTCTCAACGAAGATTTCGACAAAACGTCCTTAGAAACAGCGGTGATTTGGCACGATCCTATAAACGAACTTTGATTTGGGGTGTAGACTTACTTTTTAACAAAACTCTTCTGTCGTTCAAACGGTCTCTTGTAACAAGAACACAAGAAATCCATAGTTGCCACTACTCCTTGTCTGAAAATGTACGCTCTAGGGTCATAGTACAACGTTTTCTGTTCGAGAGTTACTACAATTTCTTATCGGTTTTTTCACTGTGGCAAATTTTTTTTATTCGCAGAATCTGTGCAACTATTTACCAAATTGCTAGCTTACAAAACGAATGTAGCTACCACGGATACTTTTCTTTCTCCTGTCTCACCTCTCCGCTTTCAAAATGCTTGGCTAGGATCAGAGCCTCTGGTCTCCACTCCTTCATAATTGCTATGACTGTCTCGGCTCTTTTTTCCTTTGTTTTTTTCCCCTTCTGATGCTGCCCTTCTGTTTTTGTAATTCGCCAGGCCTGACCGGTCAAACGAATTTGCAGAAGACCCACCTGCAGATACACTTTCTCTGTCTCGGCGTATTAGAATTTTGTATCTGTGTCATGTCTTCTGTAAAAGGGAAAATCATTCGTCGTCAAGAAGCACAGGAGATGGTGCAAAAATAAATCTGAAAGCATTAGTACAATCTTCGTGTTTGCGAATCACAATATATACAATAAACAATATATACAATAAAATCAAGGCCGTGCCAGGTTGGGACCAGGCCTCTGGGAAAGGTCACTGCATTTTCACATTGTGTGTTCTTGTCTCTCATTTGTATTTTTTCACATCTCCTTTTTGAGGAGAAGGCTTGTTGTAGCATAGCACACTGATGATTCCCCCTTTTTTTTCTGACGGGAGTTGTATGCAGTCCGTAATTCCTCCGCTCCCGTTCTCATCTACCGAGGCTAGGCGATGCGGTAGCTATGGAGGATCTGCAGCTAGCGAGCAATTTACGAGTGGTTTTGTGTAACAGCCGGACCTCCTTTTGTTTCTTTTCCCACTCAACGCTAACACAGCACAACGTCCTTTGGTTTGAATTGGCGATCCAACTTTCTCTGCCCTCCCCTTCCCCTTTTTTTCTTCATTGTGTTCCACAATTGTCTCTCATTTGTGACCAGATTGTACGTTGCCCGAGACATTACATTTCCCGTTCCGTTCGCTAACCGATTCCCAATCGGGATTGATAGGACAAATATGCGTAGCATTTTGCTGCCAGAAAGGAGGCACGGCATGTGAAGCCTGCTACTTTTGGTGGACTAAAGGGAAGAGGACTTAGCGTGTCGGGCAAATAAGCAGGTTGAGGAAAAAAACCGTCCGTTTCGCCTAGCAGTTAGCTTTGACTCGTATATACATAAATATATATATACATGTATGTTTCTTTCAGGCGTATCGAGCTAGTCCCGTATTTTGAGCCCCTGTTAGTGAAACCAGACAGTGTATATGTAGTACACTGTGATAAATGCCTCGTGAAGTTTTCTATTTCAGTGTTGTCAGATCCAGGAGGAAAGTTGAAATCGTGGTTAAACTGTACAAAAGCAAAGGAAGAAAATACCAGTCGAATCAGTCATAGCAAAGAAAGTATGTGCACCCATAAGGCGTGCTAAACTCTTGTAGTACTCGTAGCTTGGCAAAATTCTGTTGGTCGCGTATATGCTCGTGATGTTAGGTTCATGACGCGTATTTACTCGTCGTAATTTCGTCAAAGCTTGACGGTAAAGCTAGAACAAAAAGAAAATAATGGAGTGTGCAGCGTAGTTGTAGATGCAAATAGGGCCGAAGTAAAGAAGTCAGCTAATTACTTGGTAAATTAAAGGCACCTTTTTATCTGCTTTTTTCATTTTGTTTTTTTTCTTAACCGTCTTGTTGTCATACTCTTCTTAGATACTGTTGTTTGTACTTGAAACAAACAAAAAAAACATAGCTTTCTGTTTGTGTTCAACTGACAATGCCGCAGAATAATAGTCCACTGGCTTGTGATGGGTTTATTATCCCAGGTAATACTCGTAAAATCCATTTTGGGTTGGGAAATAAAATAAAACAGAAAAGGCCCTTTGGTGTTCCTTTGAACCATTCTGAAGTTTCACATATGATTCCTCTTTCTGACAATGACCTGTCTCTTACACTGCTTCCCCTCTTCGGTACTTCTCAATTTTGTGAAATAACAAAAAAAAAAAAAATACGGGGTATTAAAACGACTGAACTTGAGGCAACCCGGCTCGAACCAACAGACAACCACAAGATCACGAAGGCGTTGAATGGAAGAAAATATTATTAGCTCCAACACCAAAACGTCGTGCCCTTCTGCAACTGAATTTTCTTCTTCCTTTGTTTCTAGATCGACACCCTCTCGGCTACTTTATATTTCTCCTGTAGGAAAGAAATACGCCCTCTCACGTTCATATTCCACCGAATGTTTCATGCCGGGCCAAGGCAGACAAACATAGACAAGACCGACCTCCCCCACGTCCGCTTTTATGGTCGTTCATTCCCTCCTTTTTCCCCAGAAAAAAAAAAAAAAAAAGAAAAACAGAGGGATCATCGGCAACTTTCGCACCATGCTTTTTGCATGGTTGCGTAACGAAGAAAAGCACCGAACGGGCTTCCGTCGATCCCGATCATACGAGGCGCCGTTTCGATGAGTCGCAGGCAACCTAGTCTATTTTGTTTTCTATTTTGATGTGCCTTTGTGTCTTTGACGTGACCGCAACCTCCTCGTTTCGAGCTTGCCACACGCGTTCATCGGGCCCGGGTTTCTCCTTGGTCCAACAAAAAAAAAACATTCCGGCACCACAACAACACTTGAGCAACACACCACTCCTTTTTTTTTCCTCCCCGCGTCGTTGTATTTTTTCCCACTCTTGTCTTTTTTCATGTTACTTTTTCCATTATTTTTCATCTTCAGCTACAACTGTTCCGGTCACTCGCTTGCCACAAACAAGACTCTTTGATGAGGCCGACGAAACGGCAGATAAACACCCTTGCAGATGATGTTCTTTTGTTGTGATATCCGCTTTGTGTTACAATCGAAAGCATCGAAGTCAGTTGCTAGGGTCGTAAGTAAGGAACGCTTACGCCACGCAAAAAGATGACTTGCAGTGATCGCCGGCCGGCGTATTTGGTGGAAGGCGGGTTGTGGGCCAGACTTACACCGTGTATTTATACAGTGTTAATTTTATATACACACATAGCCATGACTCAACAGACACATGACATTCAAAGCTTCGTCAAAACGACGTCCATCCTACTCCAGCAGGTCTCACACAACCGCATCCTTCACACGCATACGTACGCAACACACACACACGACGGGCAAGGGGAGTATAGACGTGCCGCACATAACAACCACGAAAGCGACAAACGACGGCCGCAGCGAACTTGCTCGTAGAATTGAGCAAAAAAACGGAAAAGACAGGCATCGAAGCGAGCGTTGAAAGGATCTCAACGGACGGACGACCGCGCAACGCAAACGCGAACCAGGGCCTGGTAATACGCAGACAAACGCACGGGACAGGCAAACACGCAGCTCAGGCGTGCAAGAGTCATAGGAAAGGCGTGCTTTGTCCGGCTGCCGTTAGCCATGCAGGCATCAGCTTCTGCCTAGTTCTGGTGCCTGTTGAGGAACCTCACTTTTTTCCAACGCCTTCCCCCCCCTTTTCCTTTTTTTTTCTCATTTTATTTATTCAATTTTAAATCTTTTGTTTTTTTCTCTACGTTTATCTGTACTCCGTATTGACTGTCTCACATTTATTCATACACCCTCTTTGGTCTCTCTGGAGGGTGTCACACAAAGCACTGGCCTTCGTCCATCTTTTTTTTTTCTTTCTTTTTTTTCTCCTCCTTTCTGCTTCCCCTTTTATCTTCACCATCTACTCGGTGGTATCACAGACTATGCCCAAGAGACGACACTGGGCCCAGTACTCTAAACCGCAGACGACTGCGCCCCACTCGTTGGAAAGCTCCGGTCGCCAGAGCAATGTTCATCATGGTCGGTTTTTTCTGTTTTTTTCTGTTTTTTTTGGCCTTCTGTTTTTTGTTTCGCATCCTACTCCTTCTCGATCTGCCTTCTTTTGCTTTCTTTTCCTTGTCCTCCCCACCTTCTTCCGGACATCCTGCTCTCTTATCACGTCTCCTGCTAGTCTTGCGTCATTTATTATTTTTTATAATATTATATTTTATTTGATTCCCTTCCCTCCCGGGGGCTGTGACCAATCACGGCTGGTGATACTTGTGCTCCCGCGGTTTTCTCTTTTTCTTTTATTCTACCATTTTATTTTTGGTCATCGGTGTTTGATTACTGACTTGTCTTTGTGCGACAGAGGAACCGCAAGCCCGCAGCGTGAACGAACTCCTAGCAAGACTGCGTAATGCGAGTTTTGCTACGAGCGCCGCTGGCGCTGCGTCTGCCAGCGATGGCGGCGGCAGCAGCGGCATGGCAAGTCCTGCGGCGGGCGCTCGGTTGCCATCGCTGTCACCAGTTCCCATGGTGTCCCCCAGCGTTCCGCCCGAAATCGCCCAGATCCTTCTTCCCACTCCTCCTCCTGGTTTCGTAGGACCGGCGATGCTTGCGGCGGCTCCAACAACGCCGGGCCCTGTGACCCACGGCGCTGCCGACCCCCCAGGAGGACGTGGTCAAGGCGTTGGCCGCCGCCGTTTACCGCCAGGGCCGGCTCCTCCGCCTTCGTGGCTTGCCCAGTCGCGTCATGCTCCGAGACGGCTCCCAGGGGCTGACCAGAATCAAGCGAACGAGGCATCACGACACGCAGACTTGCGCTTACTGCACCAACGTATAGGCATGCTTGAAATTGCGTCCGTTCCGACCCCGGGGAGCCTCGTGGACGTGGTGCTGCGCAAAATGGTGCTTAGCTGGGATGTACAAAGGCATTTCAACCAGCACCATTTACCTTACTTGCAAGGTGGTCTAAAAGCCGCCCTGGTGTCGTATTTAGGCGGTCTTAGTGAAAATGGCGGCGGCGGCGTATCCATCGGTGACCTTCGGTCTCTTCTGCTTCCCACGCAGACGCCGTCTTCGGGGGCCAACGACACTGTGGATATCAGCAACGGAGAGAGCGATGACGATGATGGCGACAGCGGAGCTGCCTTTGGGGCATCTCTGCCGCCAAGTCCAAGTACACTAAACGAAGACTTCCACTATCTCGATTTGACGGGGTCCGTCGGACGATCCGTCTCTATCAAAGAGGTCAATGACCTGCTGTTTCCGAGTAGGCCACCTGCTGCTGGTCCCAAAGACCGCGGCAGGGGCGGTAGTGTTGGCGACGGCGGCGGCCGTCCAAAAACCAAAGACGACCGCAACGCCACCTACGACACTGTGCTCGAATCGTGGGACGCCCCGGACGTTGTCTCGCCGCCGCGCCCGTTGCTGCCGAACCTGACCCATCTCTCGCTGGCGCTGGCGCCGCCAACAGGCGGTTACGGCGCACCGGTCCCGCACGCGTCCTGGCGGCAACTGCTGGCGTTTGCCGCCCACCTCCCGCGGCTGACGCACCTGAGCCTGGCCTACTGGCCCGAGCCGACGCTGACGCCCAACGCCAAGTTTGCCACGGTGGTTTCGCCGCAAGGGCGGCGGCTGCAGTACGGCGGTACGGGCCCCTACAGCCACTCCCTCGACAACGACTGGGCCGAGGCGGTCCTGTTGGTACGCAGGCTGAGCAAGGCGCTGTACGGGCTGGAATACCTGGATCTGACGGGCTGCGCAGCCTGGTTTCCGGCGCTGATGCACCGCGTGGACGAGGGCCAGCAGGTGGACTGGGTGGGCGACTGGGGCAAGGTGACCACGCTGGTGCTCCGCTGCGGTGCCGGCCGTCCCGGACTGCGAACCGGCGTCGACGGCGACGAGCACGAGGACGATAATGAGAACAGTCTGCAGCCGGGTGACGTGGTGGTGCGGCAAGTGAATGCGGCGAGCGAGGCAAAGCTCATCGAGCGGCACATCCGGCAGCAGCGGGCAGGCCAAGGGCGGTTCATCACGGTCGTGAGCGACAAACAGCGATGACAGTGCTATATTAAGTCATAAGTACATAACAATAGCTACATAATAATAGCAAAAAAAAAAAAAAGAATAAACAGCGCCGATCCGAGGTCTAAAGGGATCTTGGGTGCACGCTCAAAATCATACCATCGACGATGCATGGCCGCCTCTTTGAGGAATGTGAGGATCCTAGACCTGCCCGCTGTACTCACACCGAAACCAATTACGACATATTTGCTTTTTTTTTTTTTTTTTTTCACGGGTCGCATTGGCGACTGGGTGTCCTTGCTTTTTGCCGTGCGTATCCGGGAGTCCGACTGGAATGTGGTTGCTGCTCGAAATGCATTCCAGACGATTTTTTTCTGTGCGAAAACCTACACCTCCTCAGGCGGCTGCCACATTTACCTGCCACCCGCAAGCATTCTCTCTTGACCGCAAAATGTAGAATCGTCGTAAAAGGAGAGTCGATCATGAGAAAATGGCAGCAAAACCCAGATGCTCTTTTTTTTATTCACGTCCCTGGTTCCGGTCTCCGAGCCGTCTGAATTTTCTCTTCTTCCACGCATTTCCCTCCTTCTTAATGCTTCACTTTCTTCGTCGAAGAGAGTTTCGAAATTCCTAAACTGAACGAGCAGCACTACTTCATTTTGCTCCTCGTCTCTCTGCCTTGGCGGCCGCTTAATTTTTTTTTCCCCCTTAATTTTCCCCTTAATTCTCCTTCTATTCATATTCAGGCCGCGGTTTTTTATCCATATCGACGACCATGGGGCTCATTTTCTACGTATCTGTCGCCTGTTCGCTTACCGGCTTCGTTCTGTCCATTCTTGGTGTCTTTGCTGGAAACACGCCGGGTTTCATGGAGAACTACGATGTCATTACAGTAAGCTCATTGCCCGGCTTACGGACTGTGGCTACCACCCCCCCCTTGTTTTTAGACGCTGCTTTGCTCACTCCTCTTCTAAAAGCTCAACACTTCGGCCCTAGGCCGCAACTACGTACCGGCGCTTGTCAACGCGCTAGACACCCGCGCGGTGTTGGACAAAGCCGGCGGCGCCGGTGATGGTGCCAACGGCAGCGCAAGAGCCGAACTACGGCCCCGCAAGCTCACGCTCCCGGCCGCCGAGGGCGTCCTCGCAGGCTTGCCCGCCGACACTGCCGCCGACGACATGGCCAGCGTCCTCGGCATCGGCCAGTTCTACTCGCTGCACGTCCTCGGCGCCTGCGAGGGCACGTACGCGCCCAATGCCACCGCGTCTTCCGGCACGTGGCGCAACGTCTCCGTCTGCTCGGCGTCGCTCGGTGCCAAGCAACTGAACTTCTCGGCGCGCATCGACCACGAGCTGAGCACGCAGTTTACGGGGCCGGCCAGCCTCGCCGCCCTCGGGGCCTCGTCCAGCCTGCTGGCTGCGCTCAACCGCGTCCCCACGCTCGGGCTGGCGCTGACTGTGTTCTACATTGTCGGCGCCGCCGCCGCGGGGCTGTCCCTGCTGCTGACGGGTGCGTCGCTGGTAACGCGGTCCTCGCACGCGCGCAAGACGGTGCTGTTCAACCTGGCAGCGGCGGCGGGCGCCGCGCTGGCGCTGCTGGTGGCGGCGCTGGTAGCAACGGTGGCCGGCGGCGCGGCAGTGGATTCGATCAACCGGTTGGGCCGGGAGACAATCGGTATGGCCGCGGCACGGGGCAAGTCGTTTGCAAATATGACGTGGGCGGCCTTTGGGTTGATGACCGTGGCGGCGCTGTACTGGGCGCGTGAGCTGCAGGCGGATGTGAGGGCGGCGGCCGCGGCGGCAGCCAAGAAAAGAGCCGCCGCTGCGTAGGTACGTGGGAGTGGGACAACTGCCCGGATGACATTACAGGGGACTTCTTACTGAGGGGCTACCTGGAACCGGCCTAGCGCAGGCAGGTTAGCCCACAACTCCAGTGTATCAGTGCGCTTGATTGGCCGATCAGTGTGTATGTATGTAGATAGTTCAACATTTGCAGCGTTTTTTTTTTTTTGTTAATTTTCTTCCCTAGCTTCAGCTTTATCTTCTCAACTCAGCGTCAAATGTATTCAACCAGCGTTTCCTTTTCTGGCTCAATTCAGTTTTTTTATTTTATTTTATATTTTTTTCGCAAAGGAGGGAGGATCTTGTCGTCTTTTATCTTTATCACGTGAACCCCCCGCCTGATAAGCGTCGGGCTAGGCCGAAACAAGGGCGACTAACAAGACGCACTATTTCGTCATTTTCCGGGGGGCGGGAAAAGGGGAGAGCTTGACCAGCCTGCTTGTTCAGCTGTGAGCTTGGCGACTTCGTACTCATCGGGTGGTTTCCTGGTTTTCTTGCTAGCGACTCGGGATGTAAGATACGAGCGTCGTTCTGAATTCGAGGTCAGATAGGGGGGCAGCATAACTTCAGTCTTACCATACCGCGTCGCTTGATTTCCGTCTTCGTATTTGCCGTCTGGCGCGCTTGAAAGACAGATCGCCAAGCCAGACGACGGAGTATTCTCCCCCCATTAAGCAGGTTTCCTTTTATTTCATCCGACGGTTGATTGTCTTTTTCTTGTGTTGACCCCGTTTGCCTTGAACCAATTTCATGTTGCCGTCTCCCGCCGAGCTGAGGTTTCATTCTGCACGCGCCATTGCTCTTCTATTGCTTCTTCTCCTTGTTCATCTCGTCGTCCCCTGTGGCAAGCTTTCTCAATGTCTATGGGCATGGCTTCGTTTCACGACAACGCGCCGTCCAGCGATGACGGCGCAATGCCGGCCTCCGCTCCGGCTTCGGTTCCCGCCAACGGCCTCGCGCCGACCCTGCTCCCTTTTCGGGACGACCCCTTCGCTGCCAACCCCTTCCTCGACGAGAATGCCGCGCGCGCAAGCCGGGAGGACGTCAACGTGCTCGAAGTCGGTGAGCGCGCCGTCAAGCACATCTGGGGCGGCTTTATCGATTTTGCACTGCAGGGCAACATCCTCGAGATTGCCTTTGGGCTGATCATCGCCGCTTCGTTCACGGCCATTGTCAACTCCTTTGTCAGCGACATTCTGCTGCCGCCGCTGTCCGTGCTGCTGCCGCTCAACAAGAACCTGGACGAGAAGTTTGCTGTACTGCGGCGGGGGCCGCACTACGAAAAGGACCACGGCTACAATACGCTGCAAATCGCGCAGGACGACGGTGCCGTCGTGATGGCATACGGGTGGGTGGAGATGCCGGGCCTCATGCCCAACGTCGGTTGTTGCAGTTTTTCTAACTTGGTATTTTATTTTTATTTTTTAGCATTTTTCTCAACCGCGTGATCAACTTCGTTGGCGTCGGCTTGTCACTCTACGCTCTCGCCAGTATGTATCAGTACTTCTCTCATGATCCCATCATCAAGCATACGGTCAAGTGCAAGTACTGCCGCAAGCGGATCAGTGAAAAGGTAACCGGTGCTTGAAGCGGCTTGTCGTTTTTGTCCCTCGTTTAGTTTCAACTCGCATACTGACTGACTGCTTAGGCTCATCGCTGTGTTAACTGCACCAGCTGGCTTGACGGCCGTGAAGAGCGGCGGGCTGGCATGTGAATGCCGTGTCGAAATCCCGCGAGTGTCTTCGATGCCCGTTGTTCTCTATTTATCTTTTATTCCCCCGTCATCGGAATTGGTCTTCTTTGGCGATAAATCACGTATCATAGCCTGTTGATTTTGCGTTGTTGATATTTGTTCATTTGCATTTGTGTTGGCAAAGTTTTTGTAAGCAACACTTCGCATACCCCTTTTCTTACAACTCTTTTAAGTCGTTATCATTCAGTATCTCTTTAAATGTAGGCTCCAAATGCTACACATAGCACAGAGTTCATGTGTCGTTCTCCTTCTTTTCCTTCTTCCAATTTTTTAGTTTTTTCTTTTGGATATCT
This sequence comes from Fragosphaeria purpurea, assembly GCA_002778095.1. Taxonomy (NCBI): domain Eukaryota; kingdom Fungi; phylum Ascomycota; class Sordariomycetes; order Ophiostomatales; family Ophiostomataceae; genus Fragosphaeria; species Fragosphaeria purpurea. The sequence continues at coordinate 3,285,057 of PCDL01000021.1, read as the reverse complement.
ACCGTATGTTTTTAACTGCTGGTTCATAAACATAAGTACTTATACATAAGAACACAATAACTACACATAGACAATTTGTTGTCCATGATTCCGCCGGCCATGGACCAAAAGCAAAAGTTTTGCACGCCATAAGCCCATTCAGCCCATGGTACAGTGAGCCAGCTATGTCCTATAGTAAACAAGCTATGCCTTTTTACTTCGTAATCTTGGAAACTTTGTCGTCCCTTTTTGTAGTCTCCTTTTGTTTTTTTTCTTTGTAAACATAACGGCAACAATACGAACAATGGCCTTTGTTAACCCCCCGGCGAGCAGAACATTTTCGTCGTTACTTACAGCCTTTTCATGGAAATGTTCACTTCTTTTATGTTCTCATCATGGCAGTATTTTTTCAAAGTATATATACAAGGTTTTTTCCCTGGAAATGGTCCTTTGCTTCTTTTTCTTCTTATCGTTTCGTGATCCTCAAATCCCTAGTTTGGTTCATTTAGACAATTGTGTGTGTGTGTGCATGTGTGTGTGTGTAAGTGCTCGCACATTCACGTGGTTCTAACCACAGATCAACGCTTCAGCACATGCCCATACAGTTGTGTTTGAACTTACTTCGCCACGATGCCGGTCTACTCCTTCAACAAGTCCGGCTCTGAATACCGGCCGGCGCCGTACGAAGCCTGGCGCAAGAAAACAACGGTGCAGCCTATTCCGATTCCGCGGCCAAAGGTGCCGCGGCCGGAAGAGCCGTGGCAATCGAACTGGGAACCGTCCGAAAGACCCCCCAGGAGATGTCCTGGCACCAGTCCACCGGCACCCACACCCGCGCCCATCGTCCCGCTCATGACGGCAGCGGACTTTCCCAAGATTGTGCCCCAGCCACGGCCCAAAGCCGAGCCCATCGATTACAAGAAGCAGCTGAGGCCCGGACCGTCCATCTACCGGGAACGGCACATGTGCGAAACAACCGGGACCGAACCAGGCAAGGCTCCAGATCCTGCCAAAAAGATGCAGTTTTTGCTTCCCAGCGAAACACAGAAAGCCACAACCGAACCAGGCAATGCCCCGGGCCCTGTTAAAAAGGTCAGGTTTCTGCTTCCCGACGAAACGCAGAAAACCGCAAACGAAAAGGGCAAGATCCCAGGTTTTGTTAGAAAGATCAGCTTTTGCCTTCCTGGAGAATCGCGGCGAGCCAGCATCAAGCCAAGCAAGGCCTCGAGTCCTACTAGAAACGTTGAGTTTTTGCTTCCTGACGTACGACCTCCGAGGAAACCCCGTCATTTTCAAGGGCCTGATGGCGGTAACTAAAGAAAAGATGTTTGCCTTTTCACGACAGCTCTAAGAGCTTGGTAAGTCCATCCATCCAATACCATGTTCAATAATTTACTTTCGAAGATTATTGGTTTCCGTATGACCTTTTTTTTCTTCTTTCTTCTTCTTTTTTCTTCTTTTTTCTTCTTTTTTCTTCTTTTTTCTTCTTTTTCTTCTTTTTTCTTCTTTTTTCTTCTTTTTTCTTCTTTTTTCTTCTTCTTTCTTTTATCGTCTTTTATTGGATTTTTGTTTTCCATACTACTGAGCGTTGAAACACGGAAAATAAAAATGCCCCGTCCCTAGGACAAAGGCCTCCCCCTTGGAACAAAGAAAAATTTGAAAACCATTTCCCTCTTTTAGAAAATATTCCACAGCCAACATATATTCATTCAAAATCATACGCATCTTAATTCGTCCCTAACACTAAACTATGAAGCCGGTAGTCAAAGCGCCTTGCTTTGTTTCAATGTCCTCGTAGTCTTTCCCCATTGATTTCAATCCTTTCTTACTCACGTTTCTTTGTCTTCGGATTTTTTTTTTTTCATGCAATGTAAGTAGGTAATGTAATCTTTCTACCAGACACTCTTTTTTCAGCTCTTGCCATGCTTGTTGATCCCATCCATGTAGGCTGTTCGCGCCTGAGCCAGCATCGCCTCGGCGTCGTGGTGCCAGATGTGGTGGAACCGCCAAGTGATTTCGCGCGCAAACGCCTCGGGATCCTGGCCCTTGGCGGCGTCCCGCCACTGGAACAAGTCCACAGCGTCCCGCGTGTGCTGCACTAGCCACTGCGTGCGCTCGTAGCGCACACTGCTGTATGCGCGGAGGGCGGCTGCCACCCGTTGGTGTACGGCGACCGCGCCGTCGTCGTTCCGTTCCTTGTTCACATCTCCCAAAAGCGTGGCCAGGACCAGGGCATCCTCGATGCCAAACCCGGCGCCGGCGCCGAGGTGCGGTCCCGCGGTGTGCGCAGCATCGCCCGCGAGCGCCACACGTCCGACTGCGTACGTCGGCACGGGGTGGTCGCGCATGTCAAAGATGGCCCAGCGGTCCGGCTTGGTCGGTAGTAGACTAACAACACCGCGCATCGACGCCTGCCAGCCAGTCACGGCTTCTTCGGCTTCCTCGCGCCGGCCGCGTCCGGTTGTCTGGCGGGTGGCCGCGGCGCTGTCCGAGGAGAGGCTTCCGCCGCGGTCACTGTCTTGCTCCGCGTCCTGCCACGGGTTCGGGTCGGCCACCACCACCAGCACGTTCAGCATGGCACCCTTGGCCACCGGATAGGTGATGGCATGCGCGTTGGGCCCGTTATACATGAAACGCGTAGACGCGCGGTGGGCGCCCAGAGCTGCGCGTGCGGCTTCCATAGGCACAACGGCGCGAAAGCAGAACTGGTGCGAATAGGTGGCACGATAGGCCGCGCCGAACAACAGGGTACGCACGCGGGACCACACACCGTCGCAGCCGATGACTGTGACGTGTTAGAAACGGGGGTGTCTTGGCCCAGAACACCTTTCCCTGGATACACTTCCGGCTCGTTACCTACCTGCATCCGCTGTGGCCGTGGTGCCGTCGGCAAAATTGAGCAACACAGGCGCGCCGGCCGCATCCGTGACGCCTACTAGCTCTTTGCGGAACTGCACTATCGTCGTTGGCACTAGGGCTGCCCACGCCTGCAGGAGCTCTGAACGGCGCCCGCCCTGGAAACCGTTTTGGCCTAGGTGCAGCCGGTACAGAAGTTGGTCGGTGGCGTAGCCGTCAATCCACTGAAAGTAGTCTTCGCCGTTGGGAGTGATGGCGGCGAGGTACGCATCGTGCAGGGCCGGGTCGACGATGCGAAGTGCGGCCTCGGCGTTGGGACTGATACCTATGCCGGCACCAATCTCAGAAAAGCCGGCAGCACGCTCATAGATGGTGCAGGCGACGCCGCGGGCGCGCAGGCCGATGGCGAGGACGAGGCCGGTGATGCCGCCCCCGACAATGGCGACGTGGAGCGACGACATTGCTTAGAGGTGCGTGGGCCGGTCTAAATTCGGTGTGCCAAAAAAAATTGGTTTCTTTTGATTTTTTATTTACTCCAGCACCAATCTCCTTTTTTTGGTCGTGCAAGAATGAGGTATTTTTGAGCAAAGCAGGTCTCACGAGAATCCTGATATTTCGCATACCATGTAAGACAGTTTTTTCCATCGGGCAAAAGTAAATAAAAAAAAGAAGTGAACAGATTTTAAGGCCGTGTATGATGCCGAAAAAAAAAATCAAGCCCCCCTTGCTCTTCGTACGGACTCCCGGACGGTCGCCAGTGGAGGTCCGGATGGCGGACGATTGCTGAGTATTTTTATCACGCAGCTGAGACACTTCAACTTTGCGTTTTACATTTTGGCGCTGAATTTATTGACCGATTTTTATATCACTTGAATTTTTATTCACAAGCATTGACTGCACAACTTGCGTGGAGTTTGTTTCTTTGTAGTGCATCGTCCTGAATAGCCTCTTTGGACAAAACTAAAGCTTCCTTCCACAGCATGGCTGAAAGCCAACTTGGCAGCCGAGAAAAGGTGCTGCTGACGGGTGCGTCGTTTCTGTTTTTACTCACTCGCTTTTTTAACGCGGTATAGCTCATTGTTTGCAGGCGGAACGGGCTTCATAGCATCGCACATTCTAGACGCCTTGCTAGAGCATGGGTATGTAGGACGATACCTTTTCGGTTTTTTTGCTCAAAGAACAAGACACGACCCAAAAGAACAAGGCATTTTGTGTTGACACATTCCCAGCTTTACCGTTGTGACGACCGTCCGCGCGGCTGACAAGGGTCGGATCATCCTAAGCTCCATTGATGAGTCGCTGCGGGCCTTTGTCTCCTTCGTCGTCGTCAACGATGTGGCTGAAGAGGGAGCCTTTGATGAGGTGGATATGTCTTTTCACTTCCGTTATCTGTTTTCAGTAACAACAGGAGAAAAAAAAAGCTGACTCTCCACTTCCCCTTGTTCTAGGCCGTCCAATCCGAGCCACCGTTTGACTACGTCGTTCACACGGCCTCGCCATACCAGCTGCGCGTGGACGATCCCGTCCGCGATCTTCTTGATCCGGCCATCCGTGGCATTACGGGGCTGTTGCGGTCGGTCCAGCTGCATGCGCCCAGCGTGCGCCGCGTCGTGCTTACCTCGTCATCGGCCGCTATGCTCAACCCGAACCACCACGCCGCCGTGTACGACGAGTCCTGCTGGCGGCCCATGACCTGGGCCGCGGCCCTGCTGCCGCAAAATACATACGAAGCGAGCAAGGTGTTTTCAGAGCGAGCGGCGTGGGCGTTTGTCAACGGTCAAGGCGGCGGCGGCGACAGCGGCAGTAACAGGGACGCCTTGGAGACGGCAACCGAGACGGCCAGTGTGGATGCCGACGCGGCGGCCCGGGACGACAGCCGTGCACATCAACGGCCTCTCTTTGACCTCGCCGTCATCAACTGCACGTACACGTTTGGCCCCGTGCAGCGCTGGCTCACGAACGTGGCGGCTGTCAACGCATCCAACCAACGCATCCGGGACCTGGTGCTGGGAGAATGGTGCCGCGCCGGAATGCCGCCCACACGGCCCGTGTTTACGTGGGTCGACGTGCGCGACGTCGCGCTGGCGCACGTCCGGGCGCTGCTCGTACCCGAAGCCGGAGGCCGGCGGTTTTACGTCGTCGGTGGCCACTTTAGCAACGGGCGGCTGGCAGCGGTGGTGCGTGCCGGGCTGAATGCCAACGATGCTCGCCTATGCCTGCCACCGGCAACGGCGACGCCCGACGACCTGCCGCAAAATGTGTACCAATTTGACAACCGACGGGCGCGGGATGTTCTTGGCATCGTAACCTACCGTAGCCTGGCAACGAGCGTACTAGACACGGTCGAGTCAATCTTGACAGTGTTGGAGAAAGAGAAGCGGCAGGACAGGGGCCCTGAGCTTGCATGAGGTAGCTTTCACAGACGCGGTTCGTACTTCTTTTATTGACGTCTTTGGCATAGTTATATAATTGCTCGCGTTCAAGTTGGCACATTTCTATGAGTTTTCTTTTCTCGAAATTCCATGCCATCAAAAAAAGGAAAAAGTAGAGCCCCCTGGTGAGGAGCCGTTCCTTACGTCGAAGACGCTAAAGAAACTTCATCGCTGAACCCACGCAACGTCCATTTTGGCAACTTCATCGATATATTATTTCATGCAGAAAATTTTCAGATTTCCTTCCAGTCCCCCGGGCTGATATTTTGTACTTTCGCACTCTACGTTCTGTAGGAATGATGGCCATCACAAGCCTTGTTCACTTAATTTACCTACTACTTCGTACTAGAGACGTTTTTCTTTTCCATTCCTTTTCTTCTATTTTAATTTTTTTTTGTTGATTTCTTTCCGGGTTATGATTAACATATCCAGTCTGCCAAGGATTCGTCTTTTTCTCTAATATCTTTTAGAATCACACCCAACAATTTCGCTATGTCTTCAAGAACGTTCACCATGGCCAATATCCATATAGACGTCCTAATAGAACGTTCGAAACTTGTGAGTGCTCCTCACCGGTCGTGTTCTTGCGTATTTAGTGTAGGTTCAAGCTTTTTGTCCTGGTCAGAAAGTGTCATGCAATGACGTTTTGGGCCCAAATCCGATGCGGCTGAAAGTCGATGGGTAAGGGAAGGATAGCTCCAACGTTGAACACCACGATATTTCAGGTATCTCACCGGTCCCTTAGCTACGGAGATTTACTTGTTTCGTACAAAGAACATGATAGTACTTAAAATGTGCCAGGTGCAGCCTTTGGAGCTGGTCGTCACCCCTTTTCTCTTTTGCCTCCCTTTTTTCTTTTCTCTCATCGTTTTTTTTTCTTGGATCTAGCTCCCTGTGCTTCCTTTCTTAATTCTTTTTTTTACTGCTTGATGATATGTTCTAGCATAGACCTTGTAGTTCGACGCCTCAGAGATAATAATGGCTGCTGCAGCTGCCAACTCGCGGCCAAAGTCGCGAGAGAGTCCCATCCGGTCTACAGCCATGCCGGCCCGTGCACCACACAGAACCAAGTCCTGCACCGAATGCCAAAGAAGAAAGCAAAAGGTGCGTCCGCGCATACTGTGCTTCATATGCTGATGGTTAAGAATGGACGTTTTTTCGGACGTGACGTTCCAAAGGGTCCAGGCCAGGCATTGAGATATCTGAACCGTGCACTTTCTCGTGGGCAATTCACATATTGGCTACTTCCGCAACAGGACAAATTTCCCGATGCCATGCATGGTGACTCGTTGATAATTGGGATGATACTTGCTGTTTTTTATCTAACATGTATTTATTTATTACTCGAATCAGTGCAACAAGCTCCAACCGTGCAGCAACTGCAAGCGCCGGTTTCCAGAGCCTGCGTGCGAATACGGGCCGTTGAGGTACGTTTTACTTTTTTTTTTCCGTATACAAGCAACTAAGGGACTTGCCTTTTGATGAAGGCGTTTGATGCAGGCGGGTTGTGATCGTACCCCGTCGCAGCGCCGTGAATGGAGGCGGACTATTTTGTTCGCGGGGGACAGGGCTGGACGGCTGCGAGTCTATCCCTGGCCTTGAGCTGACCGCTGTTATTTTTTTTTCATCAGACTTCTCAAGCGTCAGACATACACTACAGCAAGCCCCCAGCAGCGGGCGCTTTTCTTCTTCCCTGCCAGCCTTCCGGCGAGTACACCGAAGGCCTTTCACTTCCGGCAACAAACACGTCCTTTGGCACCGTCAGCGACCGCGACAGCGACGGTAGCGACAAGGCCAACACTGCGCCCGGCGCCCGCCAGAAAAGCCAACAGAAAAAAGCTTGTTGTCTCCTGGTCCGACACTGATCAACTGACCGAGTATCCCGTATTGTCGGACCCGGAGTCGGTCACCGGCGGTGAAGACGTCCCCGGCTCCGTAGTCAACCGACGCAATGGAGCAAGGGGCCTCCGTTCCGCTCTCCACTGCCAGACAAAAAGGCCGGAAACAGAGCTCACACCCACAGGCTCTCGTTCGGCTACTCTTGGTGATCCGGGCTCCAAAAACACGGGCTTCCCAAGTCCGTGGCACCTTTCGGGTCCCCTGGATGCCATGGGTGCCTTGCCGATAGCCGCCACCAAGCAGAACGCGATCCTCATTCATACTTGTGAGCTGCAAAATGACATTTTCATGTTTGTCTTTTTTTTTTTTCTGGTTTTTTCTTTCTACTAACCTAGTTCAGTCGGCGAAGTGCTGTATCATCTGAAAGGCTCTTTTGACGGCGTGCCCGACGATGACAACCCCTTTCTCGCACACTACGTGCCGTGGTGCGTACAGTCGCCGCTGCTCGTGCAGACGTCGCTCTATGTCTCTGCACAGCCTCTGGCCGAGCGTGGTTTTCTCGACGAGGCCACTGCCATGTACATCAAGGGCAATGCCATCCACGTCCTGAATGCGTATCTGCGCACGGCAGCCTGCGCCGACGACGAAGCCATGGCGGCCGTGGCCCAGTTCATCGCCCTCGAGTTCTACTACGGCAGCGCCGCCGTCATGCAGGCGCATCTCCAGGGTCTGCGCCAGATGGTGCTGCTGCGCGGCGGCTTTCCCACCTCCCGCGTTGGGGCTCTGGTGACAAAAATCGCTTTGGTGTACGTTTCCTCCCCCCCCTTTCCACGGAAGAATGGCAACTTTATGTTTAGACATGCTAACCAATGCAGCGGCGACGGCATCATTGCCATGTCGCTTGAGGCAGAGCCCATCCTCCAGGAACCGGTCAGCTTCCCGTGCATCTACGACGAACAGGCCCCGGACGTGTTTCATCTCTCATTCAGTTCGCCCTTGCTGCCACCGCGCCTGCCCTTTGGTCTTTGCATTGATTCGTTGGGCCTGCACCCGGCCACGGCATGGATCCTCGACGAGGTGGCATTCCTGATCAACGTGGTGGTCAATCTACCGGCCAACCTGTCCGAGCAAGAGACGGCGAAGCTGCAAGCGACCGCGGCGCAGATCCACCAGCGTATCTGTGAGTTACCCGTAGACATGCCACATGCGGACGTACCTGCAGCGGTCACTGAGCCCATGGCCGCGCTTTCTGGCGATACCCGTCAGAAACCCGGGGTACGCACATCTACGCCACCGGCCGACGCTGAAAACAAGACGCAGATGGCATTGTCCTCCGGCCACCGAGAACCGACGGATGACGATTCAATGAGCACACGTGCTGGCGACAACGCAACCCCGAGACCGCACTCGCTTCTCCCGCGCTACCCCAAGTTCTCCGCCAGGTCCCGTTCGCCTTCACCGTCGTCCACATCTTTGCCGCCATCACCACCGCCGGCGTCGCGGCCGCCAACCCACCCCCCGGCCGGCCCGCTCTACACTACAGTTCGTCTCGCCGCACCCCTGTACACGCGCGCTATCGCTACACGCAAGCCCCTCAGTGTCGTATGTACCGACGCCGACGCCCTGGCGGTACTCGCCGCGTCATGGCGCGTGCCGCTCGATCGCTGGCGCGGCGTTGTCGGCGTCTTTCTCTTCTTGATGTTGGCCGTCGTGCCGACACTGCACCAGCGTAGCGACGACAACAAGAGCAACAGCAACGGTCACGAACAAAGCAGCAGCAAAACAAGCGGCGCAACCGCCGCTGGCGGATCCGGCATCCACGCGCACATCCACACCCGCTTTGCCAAGTCGATCCTGCAGATTGGCCTGATGAACGTGGCCCTGGTGGACTGGCCGGCGTGCCGGGACGTAATGCGCCGGGCGCTGCTTCTGCAGCAATGGCTTCGCCGTGGGGGTGGCCCACATGGAGCCGACGGAGAGATTCGACACAACGAGGGCGGCACAAGTGGGTAGGTTCTAGAGGTGTTGATTAGGAGACATGATGGCCGCGGGCGGCTTTTTGGTTGTACTTGGAAACACAACTTTGAAGTTTGACGGGAGGGACCTGAAGTCAACTCAGAACTGGGCACCATGCGGACGACAACCTAGGCAACACGAGGCAGCTGTGTATCCGAACGGAAATGAATTTAGAAAGTGGTGACGACAGACACTGGCAGAACCCTGAGAGATGCGAGTCCCTCTAAGCAGCCGCAGTATTACTTACATGCGCCATTTCGAACAACCTGGGAGAACTGTTGCAGCACCCTGAAACTGAAAGACTGCTCCTGCGATTCAAATATGCCGGAAACAATAAACGAATATCACCAACGCGTCGACCGAAGTCGACTGCCAACCTTGTGGTCCGTCGCACAGCCATGAATGCTGGTGTTCATTCGTAGCAGTAGGGCAGAATATAGACGTCAACAAGGAACATATGGCGATCGTTATTCAGTGTCGAATGACGGGCGAAGCAAAGACGTTGTCGCGGCCTCGTACGCAAGGCGCCAGGCCGTGTTTCCGTCTGTGTTTGAGAAGACGTCAAAAACTGGGTTGAAGGCTGGCTGGCCATTGCTTAGTCAAGTTGTGACCGGCTCAGAGGCTCGATGTTTCACATCTGCCAGTGTGGCGCGTTGTTTCAAGGCTTGTATTTCGTGGGACACAGCGCAACCGTGGGCTGTGAGGTCGAGAAGCTCAATACCCTTACCACCAGTAAAACAATGCTGGCTTCAAAAAAAACCTGTTGAGAGAGCAGCTGAAACGAGGCTTACGCAGTAGTCGTGCCGGCGAAAAAGCGAACAAAGAAAAAATAAAAGAAAAAATAAAAGAAAAATAAAGAAAAATAAAAGGAAAAATGAAAAAAAAAAAATCTTGAAGAAAGCTGTTTACTATTATTATCATGGCTACTCTTTCTCTTCACCACTTTTCCTACTGTTAGTGAATAGCCGCCCAAAATCTTGACCATGAAGAACCCCAGCAGGGCTGAAGCATTCCGAACCCGCCTGCCCATGCGCGACGGCTGTTGTTTGACGTTGGCTGGACCAGTCCTTGCCACCGGCGGGCTCTGCTGCGCCGATCAAACGGAATAAACAGCAGTTTACGCGTGTTTGGGACACCCTTTCAGTTGTTACTTGTCGGCACGGACTTCTGGACGCGGAGGCACGACGTGTTCGATCCGGAATTTAGCAACATCCAAAACAAGTGATCGACGATGTGATCTGGACGAGGGAGAATAAAAAAGGAAAAGAAGGAGAGAGGCGGTCGAACAGGGGCGTGAGAAAAGCAGAACGGCAGGACGCACGAACAAAAAAAAAGCTATTTGAAGCGGCAGCGCTCCGTTCTCTTGGCATGCGATGCTCCTCTATTGTTTCTCTTTCTCTTCTTCTTTCTTTCTCTTTTTGTCGTTTGGTTTCTTAACATCATCGTTCGTCCCATCTCAAACCGTGTATTATTTACGTTTTTTTTTATCAGAGGTAAGTTTCGGACGACTTGGCATTGCTCCATCGTGACCATCCTTGGACCGGGAAACTGATCTATGTTCTGTTCTCTAGCTGTGCTCTTCGTTTTTTTCTATTCTTTCGCCGGTCGACTCTTATTTTCGTTTTATATTTTATTTTATTTTTGTATTTATTTATTTCGTCTTCTTCCACTTATCGTCGCCACAATGAAGTACATCAGCACCCTCCTCTTTCTCCTCGGCGCCAGTGCCTCGCTCGTGGCGGCTGCTCCCAAGAACGACAACAAGGCCAACAACGTCCAGGCCGCTGCCGACGCACAGGAGAGCGTCAATGCCGCCGCAAACGATGGTTCCGGTGGCATTGCGGCTGCCGACGCCGCCGCAGAGGCCGCTGCCCTCGTGGCTGCTGGAGACAGTAGGTTTCCCTACCACGCTTCGAGTGTGCTTTCTGGGGAGGTTGTGTTGTTTTTCTTTTTTCTAACAAGTGTAGTCGGGGCCGTCACTACGGGCGCTATCTTTTCCTCCATCGATGCTGAGTTCAAGGCATCCGAGGCTGCAGCTACAGCTACGGCGGCCGCGGCCAACAACGACGCCAAAGCGACGGCGGCGGCAGAGGCCAAAGACAACAAGAAGAAGAACAATTAGATTTTGGATGTCTGATCATATGGTCACACCGCAGTGCCGGTACACAAAGGATATATAACCGGCGCATTTTGTATACGTAAAACTGGGATCACGGAAAGGAATACGGACAAGTAACATACACGGCTTGGTTCACGGGCCTCTCTCGTGTCGGGAAATGGCAGACTGAAAAGGGAAAACTGAGGTCTCTCGCAGTTTATGTACATGCTTGAAACCGAAAAAAAAACCCCACAAAAAAACGATTTCTTATTCTACAGCCATCCCTGCTTTTCTTCTGCATCACCACTCCATCCCAACCATATCCTCGTATTCAGTAGCACTTTAAAATTACATCTCTCCGTGTCTCTCATCATTTATTTCTAACCAAGCCGGTCACAGCTCTAGGCACAGCAGCACGGACGGCATCACACAGGTTATCGTTGATACAAAAACGCAGCGGCAAGGGTGAGACCGACCTAACCGGTAGCAAGGGTTGCCCTGACACGACGAATATTGCCACCGTGGCCAGCGTGTCCGTGGCCAGCCGCGGGTCCACCGCTGCCGGCATCAGTGCTGGCTTCCGAGCTGTCGTCTTCTCCGTCTGGGTTCTGCTGTTGTTGTCCCTGTAGCTGCGCGCTAGGAATTTCGGGAAATGGCACCATCTCGTTCTTGCTTTTGCGTTGGTGGTAGCTGGTGGGCGTGCTTTCAAACAGCATCGTGTTCCAGGCCTTCACGTAGCTGTCCGTGTACATGTCCTCGTCGTGGGCCTGGCCGTCGTTGAACCCGCCTTTCTGGCCGCCGTCGCCGCCGCCGGCGTCTGCGCCGGGCGGCGCGAAGTAGTCGTCGACGACCTGCTTGAGCTCGTTCAGCTGCGGGCGGTCGGACGGGCGGTGCGCCATCATGCGGCAGATGCACTCGTGCATGAGGTGATCGGCTTCGTTCATGTTGCGGTTGTTTCGGTGATCCGCCGTGCCTTCGTACTCCATGAGCGCCGCATACGTCCACAGCCAGCCAAAGCCGTCAAAGTGATCGTAAGGGAATATCCGGATGCCGTCCTCGGGCTTCATGGAGCCCAGGTCGAGCACGTTGGAGGCCGCGCTGGCCGCAGCCTGCCGGGCTTGAATCATCCCCTGGCCGTTGGAGAGAGCGTCCGCCATGACATCCTCGGCACACTTGGCAGCCTCAGTTTGGAACTGTTCCAGCAACTCCGACGGGAAGTTGCGAGGTTCTGGCTTCTTCTTGAAGCGAGGCCGGACATAGTAAAGGACGGGCACGGACGGTACCAGACCAATCTCCATACTGACGACACTTTGCATCACCTAGGATTCGGAACACGTTTTTTTTTTTTTTTTTCGTCAGTAAGACGCACGCAAAACACTTCTCCATTAAACCGAAAAAAGGGGGCGGTTCCTTGTTATCTATTCACCTGTCCTAACTGCCAGACATTCATAGCAGGCTTGTAGCGACCGGCAGTCCAGGTTTCTGGATCTGGATCCTGTACCTGGTCCACGGCATAGTAATCCCACTCTTCAGAAAATTGTTCCTGTCGAATAACTTGTTAGCAATGCATCTCGCGAAATGTGGCATTCTTTTCGAAGACAGGAAAAGGTCCTACCGGTGTCAAGCATCCGCTTTTGCCGGTCGCCCGTTTATAGGTCAGGTAATCTCTGCGACAGCGAGTTAAGTTGTAGGAAGGAAACGGCCCAACCAAGAAACGCTGGTGAAGGTCCAGAAAAACCATTCATAAAGAAAGAAGGTAGAGACCACATACGTATCGTCAAAATAGTCGTTATCGGTGACCTCTGCGAGACCGAAATCCCCGAGCTAAGTAGAAAAAGTAACGTCAAATCTCGTATCAAATACAGTGAATTCGAGGCAAAAAAAAAATAAAATAAAATAAAAAAAGTTGAATTATAAAACTCGGCGTTTTTTACCTTGAACGTTGGCGCAAATCGGTGGTCCGGGTCGCCATTTGCAACGAAAACTTCTCCTGTCAGCGGCCCGGCACGGAATTCTTTGCTCCTTGGAAGTGCAGGAAAGAGAGAAAAAAATTACGCACCATTTTGAGGGTCAATATCGTAATGTATGATCGAGGCATGCAACCCTCGGACAGTTTTTTCTGACCTCGGAGGGATCGACTCGGTCGTTTGGCCATTTTTCTCGGCAGCCATGTCCGCCTTCAGGTACAGATCCTTGAACTCAGAAGGAGGATACTCGAGAGCGATGGCTTGATAAACCACTGAACAGCGTGATATGTTTCAGCCCTGAACAATAAAAACAAAAAACAAAAAACAAAAAAATCAAACAAACAGTGGTATAAAGAACAGCACATACAGCAACGCAGAATATGCCAGAGGCCTCGTTTCGGGATCACCATCTTGGTGGCCCGCATGCGGCCGATGTATTCCTGGAGGTCGCCGCCGTTCATATACTCGGTGAAGCACATCAATGGGTCTTCGTCGAGCTCTATAAACGGAGCGGTGCTCAAGTTGGCCTTTCTCTTCTGGCGTTTGCGCCGGTTGATGTCGCCGGCCAAGCTTTCGGCCGACATACATTGCACGATGTGCCGCGCGCCTCGCATCATCTACAACAACACCAAGATGGTTAGATACGAAGTTACGAACTGACGTAAAAAAAAGAAGAAAGAAAAAAAAAAAAGAGAAAAAAATCACCCTCATCATAGCTTTCTCAGCCGCGAGTTGCTCGCGATGATCGGCCGTGTCGGACGTCACTTTCACCACAAAGTTGAACGGCTCCCCCCTCTCGCCCTTCGGCCCGCGCTCGCGTCGCCGTGCTTCGAACAGCGCCGCATACCCGTTCCCACCGTGGCCCAGCCATCGCCGGTACCGCAGGCCTGTAAAGGCCAACCGCTTGGCCAACGCGTTGGCGTTCCTCTTCTGCGCAAATTTCCGGTCATCCGACTGGGCCGCGATGAGGCGGTTGCGAGGACCTATCAACGGCGCCAGCTTTCGCGTCTGCTCGACCGGATCCTCCGGAACCGCATTCTTGGGGCGCACCTCCCGTGTCCGCCAGGCTAGCGCCTGTCGTTTGGCATCGATGTACGCTCGATTGTCCTTGCACCGCCGCCACTGCTGCTCCGTGTCTTCTCTCGAGATTCCCGGCCAGTCTTCGCCCTGGCCTTCGAGACCGGGCAGCACAATTTCGCACATCTCTCGTATGTAGTACGACTTTTTGAAACGGGTAAACTCCAACTCGTCGCCCTCGAGGTAGCGCAGGTTTCGCACGGCAAACAAACGGCGCGTGGCCTCGAGAGGCCTGGTGGTCTCAATATCCTTGAACTCTTTCGCATAGTTACGCGGTCGCGCGGGCGGTGCGGGCGGTGCGGGCGGTGCGGGCGGCGCGACGGGCGCTTGGCCGGCAGGTGGTGGACCGCCAGCGGCAGCACCCGCCAGATGCTGCTGGGGGACGGCTTGTGCAGCGGCGCCTTGGAGAGGCGGCGCTGCCTGTACGGCCGCCGCCGCCGCCGCAGCCGCCGGCCCTGCAACCGGCTGCTGCGGCGCAACATTTGCCGCTTGTCCACCAGCTGGTGGTGCCACGTTGGCGGGAACGGCAGCTTGCTGCGGCGGTGGCGCCGGTTGCTGCTGAGGCGGTGGCGCTGGTTGCTGCTGTACTTGGGCGTGTGGCTGCTGTGCCTGGTTTGCCGGCCCGACCGGGGCTGGTGCGGCTCCGGCGGCGATGGCAGCACCAGCACCACCAGCGGCAGCACCGACCGCAACTGCAGGATTTGCGGCGGCGGCAGTGGCGGCTGCTGCAGCTTCGGCAGCAGCACGGACCCTGGACCGGGTCCTTGGTCCAACGTCCATGGTGTTGTATTGTCTTGGTAATGGGCGAAGATGATACAAAATCGGCGAGATCAAGCGAGTAGAAATGAGAGAAAAAAATCACAGTGACGGCGACAGGAGGATGGAGAATGTTTAACTCTTTTTTATTTTACGTAGAATTTTCCGATTGCGAGCGAGGGCATTGCTTTACATACATGCCTTTTGAAAACAAAGTACATTGGCTGCGATAGCAACAAAGGGCTTGATGAAAGGGAGATGTGCACCGTTTTCGGCCAGCATGAGTTGGGTGACGCCAAAAGCACAAAGAAGCAATGCGGTGTCTTTTTTTTGTTGTTTCGCATCACCGGATCGAGCTCTGCAACGTGTGTTTGTCGTTTGAACAAGACATGCAAAATTTCCAAACGAAATGCCCGTGCTATTCGTGCAATATACGACCTTTTTTTCCAGAAATAAAATAAAATAAAATAAAATAAAAAGAACAGAAACCGAGAAACTTCTTTATAGTCAAAAAAATAAACCACTAACTTATTTTTCTTTTTTTGAGGTTAATTTTCGTCCTTTCTCATTATCGTGATTTCGTTTGGGATAGACGAAGCTTTTTTTAAACCAGCGACGCCCTTTAACGGCGAGATCTTCCGGATGCAGTTTTGTTAAGCCAACTGACATCCAAAAGGAGACACATGTCATTGTCAAAGTATTTCGCTGCTGTTGGATCCGTTGTGGCATTCCGTATCCGGGTCACCAATGCTTTCTTTGTTCTACTTAAGAAAGAAAAAATTCTAACCCTGCGCGAAATTCACGCCAGCAGGAATACGAAGAGTTTAGTTGTTTAATTCCGTTTGTTCTCATCAACTGGTCTATCTCTTCATTTCGCTTTTTCTTTTCTTTTTTTTTAGAGAATCATCGCCTTTGTCAATTTGATCCTGATATCAGACAAAGAGCAAATAAACTATACAGACACACAGAGCTAACATTGAGATCGAAAACATCAAAAGGATGAAGGAAAAATCTGCTGCGGGCCGGCATTGTATATCTCCCATAGCCTGTGAGCCTTTTGTTGCAAATTATAGCCGCCAGATTGGTTCCGGGAAATTTTGTCTGAAAAAAAAAAGTAAAGATGGGCCAGATGGTTTAAGACACAATCGTTGGTCTAAATTTTGGATGGCGAGGAAGCGTAAGGCCCTTGTTGTTCTTCAACTCTCACAAGATGCCATTACAGCCACGCGTTTATTGTCATCGGCATGTTCAAGTTCCGACGTGGGATGTGAGTCTTGGTCCGGCTCATGACTCTTCCCTTTGCCTCACCTATTTATTCCCCGTGCGCCCTTTAGTAGTAACGCAACACCAGCATGGAGCTGACAAGCCTCAACTAGATGTATGGAGTACGAATGAATTCTTAACAGGCCCGGCCAGGCCAGGCCAGACGCCCCCTGTATCATGAATAGCGGACAGTGCTAAAATCCGACGGATGGGCCGTCATCGGCAAGCAGAGCTGGACCAGGCACCTTAACCGCCTCACGGAAGCTGACACACACCATGACGGGGATATGAAATCCCCGTTCAACGTTGTCGAAGCCTAGGTGTGCGTCGGTATATATAAAAGGCGGTATAGAAGTCGTATCGCCACATCGCTAACGTCGGGAAATAAAAATTTGTCGTGACGAAAAACCAACATGCCCAAGGCAAAGCGGTGCCGGCGCCGAAGCCAAAAAAAAAAAAAAAAAAAAAATAAGGAGACCAAGCCGGGACAATAAAAAGGCCAAGGCGGCAAGAACAGTGGAAACCAGCAATCACAAGCAGAACAACAAGCTTAATCAATCCTGCAGCAAGGCGAAGGGCCCGAGAAGCGATGCCAGTGGCTGCTGGAGAGCAAGGGCGGCAGATGCGGTATTGGTCCAGCCCCTGCGAGGCGACAAAGCCAAACAGGAGCGGCACGGCACAGAATACAACACAGTAACGACCGAGGGACCGCGCACTGGCGACCAAGCTGCCGGAAAAAGAATGTCGCTACTTTGGTCGCAGCTCTTTCTTGTATGTGCACTTGCTTGCGGGAAAAACGGGTGCCTGGTTAAAGTCGCTGTGTTGGGGCCGGCCCACCATCCAGGGAACTCGCCTATCGGTGTCCAAACCAACACGTTGTTGTGTAGGCCTTTGTTTGTTTCGTCTGGTTGCCGTCTCAGGCTAAATGAGTCAAATCGTCTGAACAAAGATGGAGGCTCTGAATCTTAATATCTTGCCTTCCGTTCTTTTTCGCCTTTCTACACATCATATCGGTAGGGCGGGTCGTGAAACACGCTTCCGAGAGCCGCATTACAGAGACGAACCACCCGTGGGGCAGCCGTGCAACTGTTTCTCCTTTTGAAGCTTCGGTTCACGATGTTTCGGCTTTTTCGGTTTGCCTGTCGTCGTGTTGTCCCCCCCAAAACAGGCATCTCATTGCGGCTGGTTTAAGACGCTCGTAAAAACGAAAACCACCCAATCCCCGTCGCAGCGAACCAAACCACAGATAAATTGCCACTGCGCCATTGGATGGATGGGGGGATGGCCGGCGGGGCCACACGGCTCATACGTCTGGGCGAGTTCGGCAAAACCAACGAAGAACGGTGGGCGCCATCATTCCTTGCTACACCGGCAGATGGACGGAAGTGGGAGGAAAAAAAGGAAGGGGAGGGACACGGGATGTTGAATGGCACAAAGAGAGGAGAGCTTTTTTGGGGGGGTTTTTTCCCCTTGTGATGTTCCCCTGTTGCTTAACCGGTCCTCTTGGGAAATGTGTGTGCTGTGGTGTCAGTATGAAAACAATTCGTGATAACGTGGCGTCGTCGAGGCTTGAAATGATTTCGTAATCCATCCATTCGTAAGATCAAGCATTTCGGACGAACAAGCGGCCACCACGTTGGGCAGGAGCAACAGCATCGACATAGCACTTGCCCAAAATGATGAAATGGATTTTACAAAACAGGGGAAGCCTCCAAGGCAGCCGTTTTACAGGCGCATGCCATTGGCCGAACCATCCTGCTGACTTATTCTACCTTTGGTCGTCGGGGACCGGCAGCAGTAGAGCTCCGACATTTTTGGGATGCCCACTCCGTCGTGCTTTCCCCAGAAAACGCTTGCTGGTCTGTTCTGTGCTTCTTCTTTTGCTCCTTCCTCAACTGGTGTAGGACTCGTTGTAGTTTGATATTCCTCTCTTAGTTCATCCGATTTCATCTCCTGTTTTAACTCCGGCTTTCTTCTCATCTTTCTTCGCGATGCACATGCTTTCTGCAGAACCTTCGTTTCTCGTATTGTCCATCACAACTTAGATTATTGTCTTCTTTATCGTTACGTGCACTTATAAATCAATAAAAAAAAAAAAAATACTGCTTAATAAACTTGTCCTCCATCTATCAACATCGCCCTTTTCGTCTTCCCTGTCCAACTCATTGACCGCTTTTGCCGTCCGTTTTGTTTCTTTTTTGTTTCTTACATTCTCCCCCTTTTTTTCCTCGCTCGTCCCGTCTCTACCTTGTTTCTTCCGGTTTGGACCGCACCGGCTGCATGGTGTCGGTCGTTTGAGTGCCGTTGTCCGTCGATCGCGAGCGTCTTACATCGTTATTTACCCTGCTCTGGCGACAGACTTTCTTATACTAGTTATCTGCCCCTTTGTTTTTGTCTTTCCTTCATTTACTATTGTTTCTCTCCTCTTCGTCACGTCCATCACTTTCCTTCTGTTATTACTTAATATACAGCTTGGCCAGACAGACCAACACGGTCCCCGGAAATCAGCTCGTTGCTTGCCTTCGTTCCTGGGGGATTCAGTTCATCTGACCTCCTTTGTTAATTTTAATTTTTTCATTTATGCCCACCCATACTAATCTATTGCTTCATATCTCTCTTGCCTGATATACCATAACCGCTCACGCCTTTTTCTTTCTCTCCGGCCAGCTATGATCCGCTGCGCCAACGACGACGGCTTCGGCCCCGTCCTGACTTCCGGGCCCAACTGCTACAGCTTCGACTTCACACTCGTCTTCGAAGATTACATTCTCAGTATTGCACCATGTGGCATTGCCCTATTGCTTGCCATCCCACGCCTGTACTTTCTGTTTCGGCACCAGGCCGTCGTGCGGTGGCCGCTGCTTCGGGCCGTTAAACTGGTTCGTCGTTGTTTTTCTGCTGGCTTTTATTTTTCTTCTCCCTCCTTTTAATTCATTTCCAACCACTGACAACAACCCTGCGTAGTCCACGTATATCACACTTGCCGCTCTGCAGTTAGCCATTGTGGTCCTTCTCGCCCAAAACAAGGGTTTCCATGCGCACACGACCATCGCAGCAACCGCCCTGAACCTCGTCACGGCCGTTGTTCTTGGTGTAGTGTCTGATCTGGAGCATGTGCGGTCCTTGACGCCCTCGTTCCTCAACCAGACCTTTTTTTTCTTTGCCGTTTTGTGTGATTTGCCGCGTGTCCGCACACAATGGTTTCTTCCTGACAATTACACCGTGGCCGCGTTATTCACGACCGCCTTTTCCATCAAAGTACTTCTTATCGTCGTGGAGTCGGTGCAGAAGTTCCACCACTCTGTGCTAGCCGGAAAAGATGTCTCTCCCGAAGACTACCAAGGCATTTTTGGCCGTACATTCTTTACCTGGCTGAACCCCCTGTTTCTAAAGGGCTACCGCAACAATCTGACCTTGGACGACCTTTGGACCGTCGACGAGGACCTGAAAGGCCAACGTTTATACGAACGTTTGCTGGGAAACTGGAAGAGAGGTGCGTATCTATTTTCTGTGTTTTTGACGTCATTGTGTCGAATTAGTTTTTTTTTTCTGTTTCTTCGTCATCCACTTTACTGACAGACTTACCACAGTCAACCACCAACGAAAGCATTGTCTGACCACCGCAACCCTCAAGACTTTCTTTCCGGAGCTCGCAATGGCTTTCTTCCCTCGTCTCGGCTTGCTGGGTCTCAACCTGGCTCAGCCGTATCTTGTCAACTCTGCTATTAGATTCATTGACAACAAGAATGCACCGAAAAGCGACGGCTATGGTCTGATCGGCGGCTACGCTGTGTGCTATCTTGGTATTGCTGTACGTTTTGGTGTCCTGAGTCTCATCGTTTATTTATTTCTTGGGACCCCCTTTTTTAACTCGTTATTATTTCAGCTCACTACGCGTTGGTACATGCAAGTTGCTTTTCGCACCATGGCAAAGGTCCGCGGCTCCTTGGTGACCATTATCTATAAGACAATGTTAACCATCCGTGCCGAGACCGGCAATTCCTCTGCTGCTCTGTCACTCATGAGCACGGATGTCGACCGCATCACCTTTACCACTTTCAACATTGTCGATATTGCGCCGAGCGTAATACAGATCGGAATTGCCCTCGGGATTCTTGGCACACAACTTGGCGGCAGCTGCGTGGCTCCCATCGTCCTCTGTATTATTTGCGGTTTTGCAGCCGCTCGCATCGCCAAAATTATCCCACCGCGGCAGCGTCGGTGGATGGCTGCCATCCAGAAACGCGTAGGCATCACCGCGGACATTGTCGGCTCAATGAAAGGCGTCAAGGTTGCCGGTTTGAACGAAAAAGCCGAGGAACAAATCCAGGCTCTCCGTGACTACGAATTGGAGCGGTCCAAATCCTTTCGTCAAGTGCAGGTCGTCAACATGCTACTCGGTAAGAGGCATCGCCTTTTTTATTTTTATTTTTTTATTTTTTTGTCAGGGCACCCGCGAAACTAACGTGAGTCCAAAAAATTAGGCATTGCTCCCTCGATGCTCATGCCGGCCGTCACATTCGCGGTGTATGCCATCGTGCAAAAAGTGTCTGGCAACGGTCAATTTGGCGTGGCGAAAGCGTTCACGGCACTCAGCGTGCTCAATATTCTGATCGGGCCCGTCATGACCATCACCACTGCGTGGACCAACTTGGCCTCGGCCCTTGCCTGTCTGGACCGCATCCAAGCTTTCCTTCTGAAAGAAAAGCGCGATGACTTCCGCACTCTGCTGCCGCGTTCCGATGCCGGCTCCTTTACCACCCGTGACTCGGTTCTTCCCACCGACGCTGCCTCCGAAAAATCCATGTCCCTCCAAAAGCCATGGATCAAGGTGCGCAACGGCACGTTTGGTTGGCACAAAGACAGCCCCATCCTCAAAGACGTCGAGCTCGACATCATGCCAGGCGAGTTGACGCTCGTTATCGGTCCCGTTGCCTCCGGCAAATCGACCCTTCTCAAGGCCCTGATTGGCGAGGCACGCATGTTCGCTGGTTCTGTTGAGTTTACTGTTCCCGAGGATGTTGCCTATTGTGACCAAGACGCCTGGCTGCTTAATCGGTCCATCAAAGACAACGTGCTGGCCTACGAGGAGTTCCACGAGGAGTTCTACGACAAAGTTATCAACGCCTGCCAGCTTGTCGAGGACATCAACCAATTCCCAAAGCGAGACGACACTATCATCGGCAGCCAAGGTGTCTCGTTGAGTGGCGGCCAAAAGCAGCGAGTCGTATGTTCCTACGCTCTTCCTCCGCTTCTGTTTCGCTTTACCCTCATTTACTGACCTTGACTCTAACGTGACTTCGTACAGGCTCTTGCTCGTGCTGTGTACAACCGCAAAGCCATTGTCATCTTGGACGACATTCTAAAAGGCCTCGATGCCGACACTTACTCCAAGTGTTTCACTGCCATTTTCGGCCCCGAGGGCCTACTTCGGAAGAACCGGACGGCGATCATCTTGGCCACCCATAACAGTACGTGTATCTGTTTCCTCTCCTCTTGCATTTCGTTTGCGTAAGCATCTAACCAATGAAGTCCAACTTCTTCCGTTTGCCGACCACATTGTGGTCTTGAACGAGGACGGTCGCATCGTTCAGCGTGGTAGCTTCGACCACCTCAACTCAAGCGATGGATTTGTGAAGGAGCTGGGCCTGAAGAAAGCGTCCATGGACGAGGCCGCCGCAAAGGACGCTGAACTGGTCGAACTGGAGTTGAAAGAGAAAGAGCTGGTCATTGAACGCATTGCTTCAGCCAAAGCCATGGGCCGTGGCCCCCCAATGGCCCGTGGCCCGCCGACGGGTATGGGGCCGCCAGCGGGGGGGCCGTCGCGCGGCAAGCGGAATGCCGATGCCATGTATTCGTACCTCCGCTCTTTGGGGGGCGTTTACTTTGCTTTTTACGCCTTCTTCACTGTGTGCAACATGGGCTTTCGCACCGCTCAGCGTACGTCTTATATTTCCCATCCTTTATTCTCAAAAGAAACCTGGTTGCTAATTGCCTCTCATCATCACCACCAACAGCTCTCTGGTTGGACGTTTGGACCGATGCAAACGCTGACGATCCGGATGGACGGGTGGGATACTACGTCGGCATCTATGTTCTTTTTGGTGTTCTCAACGTCTTTTTTATGGGGTTGGAGATGTGGTGAGTACGCTCTCCGAGTCCAACTAAGGATTGCCTTCGAATATCTCTAACAGCTTGTTTGCAGGCTCTTCATGGTCATCATTGTACCACACTCGGCCAAAGTCCTCCACAGGAAGATTCTTATCGCCGCCATGCAGTACGTCAATTTTGGCTCCCAACATTTGAACGAGACTCCCCTCTAATTCTTGCATGACAGTGCTCCCATGGCCTTTTTCGTCGCGACCGACGCCGGCGAGATTGTGAATCGGTACGCTTGGTGTTTCACGCTTATTTTTTTTCCGTTTGGTTCGTTTGGTTCACACCTTCTAATCATTTTGCCTCAGATTTTCTCAGGACATGACACTCGTCGACATGCAGCTTCCCATGTCGTTCATGATGTGCTATGCCCGTACGTGTTGCCCTTTGTCTGCCGTTTATTTTCGATGTGATCAGTTATTCTAACGGCAATATTTCAATTGCGGTAGAGGCCGTTGGCGCCGTGTCTCAGATCATTCTGACTTGCGTTGCTTCCGGGTACTTGGCCATTACTATTCCTGTTCTTTTGGTCGTCCTGTACTGCGTCCAAAAGTTCTACTTGAGGACATCCCGTCAAATGCGGCTCCTTGACCTCGAGGCCAAATCACCACTGTACTCGGATTTCATTGCGTCGTTCGCCGGCCTGACCGCACTTCGCGCCTACGGATGGACGCGCGACGCCGAGAACGAGAACTTGCGGCGGCTCAACGTCTCTCAGAAGCCGTACTATTTGCTCTACTGCATCCAACGGTGGCTGTCGCTGGTTCTCAATCTCATCGTTGCTGGTATGGCCGTCGTTGTGATTGGTTTGGCGGTCGGTCTCCGGGACCGCATCAGCCCCGGCCTTCTTGGCGTGGCACTCACCAGCGTCATGGGCATTGGCATGACTCTCAGCATGTTGATCCAGATGTGGACGCAATTGGAAACTAGTCTCGGCGCTGTGACGCGGGTGAATCAATTCGTTGCCGACACCCCACGCGATCCCGACGGCCCGGACAGGCCGCCGCCGAACTGGCCGTCGCGCGGTGCGGTTAGTGTCCAGCACCTGGAAGCCAAGTACGGCGACCGAACGGTGCTCGAAAACATCAACCTCGAGATCCACCCGGGCGAGAAAATTGCCATTTGTGGCCGCTCAGGAAGTGGCAAGTCAACGTTCATCTCTTTGCTGCTGCGGCTGTACCAGCCGGCGGCTGGCCGGATTGAAATAGACGGCATCGAGACCGGGCAACTAAACCTCAACGCCCTACGTGAGTCCCTCGTGGCTTTGCCACAAGACCCTATGTTCCTTGCCGGCACCGTGCGGTACAACCTCGATCCCTTGGAAAAGGCCACGGAGGCGGAGCTGTTGGACGTCCTCGACCGGACCCAACTGCGCTCCGTCATTGACGAAAAGGGCGGCCTGGACGCCGACCTCAATACCGACTGGCTTAGTGCTGGCCAGCGCCAGCTCTTCTGTCTGGCCCGGGCCATGACCCGGAAGAGCCGGGTGCTTTTGCTCGATGAAGCCACAAGCAGGTACGTGTCTACTTTCTCTGTCTATTCCGGTTGTCCCCATGTCCACTTTCATATCTGTTTCCCCTTGTACCCAACCACGGCGCTCGTCTAACATTCGTCAGTCTCGACCGGGAAACCGAAGCATTCGTCGACAAGCTCATTCGGACGGATTTCGCCGAATGGACAGCCATTGTTGTCGCCCATAGGCTGCGGACCGTCGCTGATTTTGACAAGGTGCTTGTGCTTCAAGAGGGCCGCGTGATAGAATACGACTCGCCCAAGGAGTTGTTGGAGCGTGACAGCATGTTTAAGACTCTTTGGGATCTGCAGGAAACATCATGAAAGTTCCCACAAAACCAAAGAATTGACTAGCACAACAGCAAAACGGTTCCTCCCCCAACAACAACAACAACAGCAAAAAAGACGGAAATGGTCTAATGAAAGTAGGCGTGGCACAATAGATGGATTCAGGACCTGGCAACATAAAGCATAGCGCGGCCGTTGATTAAGATTTTTGAATAGATTCGCGTATTGTTTCGTTGTTGTTTTGTGAAATCAGAGAAATATGCTTTGTAGTTTACTCTCGTTTTGTTTAGAGTTTCAATTGTTGGGTAACTTTTACCTCGTGTTTTTTCTTCACAACTGTAACCTCAGAATTCTTGATCTTTTTTTTCCCGAGTAGAAACACCCGAATTAAATAACCGAATACAATGTATTTACAAAGGTTTTGGCGTAATCATCTTTTTTTTAGTCCCCAGACACGCACGCTCTTTCTTGTTTATTTATTTCTTCGCATCGGCCAGAATCTCTTCCGCAGCCTTGGCCGAGAGCATAATGGTCGGCAGTACGGGGAATGCGCCCGGCACGACCGGGAAGGCTGAGGCGTCCACGACGCGCAGGTTCTGGACGCCACGCACGCGGAATTTGCTGTCCAGCACCGCCAGCGGGTCGTTGGGTGCACCGATCGCACACGAGCTGCTCGCGTGGTGCGAGTACGCCTGCGTCTTGAGCATCTCGCGCTCGGCCGCGTCCGTGCAGTTGCCCGCGCCCGTCCCGGGGCAGGGGTGCTTCTCGTTGAAAGGCAGCACAGGGGCGCCGGCGGCCTGCCACGCCTTCCGCAGCAGGTTGGCGGCGTCGGTCAAATCCTGCAGGTCGTGGGTGGCGTTGTGGAGGTAAAAGTTGAAGTTGATGTTGGGTGGGTCGCGGGGGTCGGCGCTGGCGAGGCGGATGGTGCCGGCTTGGTTGTGGGGGCCGATGTAGACCATGGCGCACTCGTACCTAGGAAGGCGTAAGCATCCAGTTGTGAAGAGCGGAGTAATTACAGAAGAAGGGAAAAAGAGAACGAGCGGAGCGAGAGAAGAAAAAAAAAAAAAAAAAAAAAAAAACTTACTCATTCGAGCCATAGTCCTGAGGGAACCCGGGCCAGAAGCCCTCGAAAGAAAAGGCACCGCACCATGTGAAGATGTTGCGGGTCTGGGTGCGGTTGGACGACTTGAACATCATGGTGATGGTGCCGCCGCCGACAGGCTGCTGGCCAATGGCGAGCAGGCTGCCCTCGTAGTTGTCGGCCAGGCGCTCGCCCACGCCCGGCAGGTCCTTGACGACGGGGATGTTGAGCTTCTTGAGCTCGTCGGCCGGGCCGACGCCGCTCAGCTTCAGAATCTGCGGACTGTTGAAGGCACCGCCGGACACGATGACCTCCTTGCGGGCCCACACGCGCGAGAGCGGGCCCGTGGTGGTGGCGTTGTGGCGCGGGTCGGCGCCGTACAGGGACTTGCCGGACATGATCTCGACGCCGTGGGCGACGGGCTCGGCATCCGCGCGCTTCCTCCCTTTGACCGTGGCGTTGGTGGCGGGCCCTTCAAAGAGCACCCGCGTGGCCAGCGTGTGCAGGCGCACGGTCAGCGGGTAGTTGTTGGGGTCCTTGAGCGTGGCCTTGATGTAGTTGTTGGGACTGGACCGCTTGCCGCCCCTGTCGACGTGCTGGGCCATGTTGTAGAAGCCGTTGATGGTGTCCTTGTGCGGGTAGTCGCCGAGGATGTCCTGGTTGACGAGGTTGGCGACGTCGCTGACGTTTTGGCCCGTGAGCTCGGCCATTTTCTTGAGGACGCGCGTGGCCGGCAGCGTGTTGTCGTGTGCCCAGCGGGTGGGCTGCACCGAGGTCGACAGCCAGCCTTCGTTCGTTAGCAAATTCAACGGAATGCGTGAATTCAAAGCGGGCGAAAGAAAAAATAAAATAAAAAAATAAAAACTAGAAAGTAGAAAAACGGACTCACCATCAAAACCGTGCCCAGCCGTGCCGTTGGGCAGATACGTGTTGCGCTCTACCTTCATCAGGTACTTGCGCATCTTGGGTGCCTCCCAGCTGGTGTCCCCCGTCATGTTGACGACAATGTTCCAGTCGTCGTCCTGCGGTAGCGAGCATACGCCGCCGTTGTGCATCGCGCAGCCGCCGAGCGTGCCCGCGCGTGGGTACTGGATGCCCAGCGGGGTGGCGCCGGCGGGCGGCTCCGTGCCCACGTAGAAGGAACCGTTGGGCATGCGGTACGTGTAATGCGCAAAGAGGCGCTCGCGCGTGTCGTTGCTCGAGTGCCGGCTCCAGAAGTCCCAGCGCGAGTCCGGGTCGTTGCCAGCCGTGTTGAAGTTGCCCAGCTCCGAGTAGATCGGGTTGTCGCCCTGGTCGTCGCCGGCCTCGATCAGCAGCGTCGAGTAGCCGGCACGCGCCAGGTCGCAGGCGAGCGGGCCACCGCCAGGCCCGCTGCCAATCACAATGTAGTCATACGTGACGTTATCGGACAACGCGGCGGCGGCGGGATCGGAGGCGTCGATCATGCGGCCCGCCGCGGCGCCGCGAGCCCAGACGGCCGCTGTGGCGGCCAGGGACACGACGGCACTACGCATAATGTCCAAAGAAAAGGGAACTTGGGTGAGGAGAACTGCAAAATAGAAAAAAAAAAGAGAAAGGAGAAAGAAGTTCACAAGATCACTTTCCAGCCTGGTCAGAGAGTATCTCGACGTACCGTGTTTTCTTGGACGACCCCCCCGGTTCTCGACGGCTCTCTTATACGAACACCACTACGCCCATCTTTACTTTTTGCTTGTTATGGGAAATATATAATTTTTTACCATTTGCTAGTCGAATATGTCTTCCCTCATGTGTGATAAAATTTGTATATTGATTTTTTGAGCAACCCCTTAATTCCAATCGCCGTAAGAACATGCTACCGCCGCCTAGTGCAAACGAACCTAATTTGCCTTTTGTCTTTCAACCAAATTGGCGGAGCTTAGACGAAAGATCGAGACGCAATTAACCAGATCAGGTACCAGACAACGTTGGCTCCCTGTCCTGCCAGTCTGGTCTGGCCGGGACGCTCGAGTCATTCTACGGGGTAGCCTCCTTGTCTGCCGATCGTCCGATATCCTGCCGTTGTGCCTAAATTACGTCGAGTCCCTTGACGGACTTTGTTCCCCCCTGAAAATGGTGCGAATTGGTCGTACCGGCTTACCTTTGATTTCCTGGACTGGAGTGCTTTACGCTAGCTTTGGATCTTCTCCTAGGAAAAACTCTTCGTTGATCACATCCAACAAAACTTTCTACTACTCAAGTAAATCACACGAGCACATACAAACAAAACAAAGGTCAAGGTCAATATGAAGGACTTTGTGGAAAGAATCTCTCCACCAATTAATTGGTAGGACGACGGATGGGGAGACACAAGAAAGGAAAAGAGGGGGTTCGCTCTCAATCATTTATCCAAGCCGAATTCTGAATATGAAATTGTTCACTCTCGGTCGGTAAGATGGGATTTGGTCTTATTGGGTAATGGGGTGACAGGAAAAAGAAAAAAATAAAGCTATTAAAAATGCCAGATCATAAAAAATAGAGGTTCTTGTGCGGCCCCGACGTTGAAACAAGCAAACGCCGTGATTTTGCAATAAAATCAATTATGAACATTGTATGCAAAGTAAATTTGCCTACGAAAATTTCCTCTTTTCTTCTTTTTTCTCCTCCTGTGTACCATTCTAATTCGAAAGTACGCCAACACAAATATAGCTTCCGACCATGTCCTCTATATCATCACAATCAAACTAGTGTATTTGAGTGTTGAGTTAGTAGGGCGTTCCAATGTCGACCATATGGCCAGTATAAAAAGGAGAAAGAAAAAAAAATAATGCTTACGCCCGGGTTCCATGTAGTAAGTTGTACTTGGCTCACGCCATACAAAAATTCGATGCGGCGACAGCTGTCCGTACCGCGGACCAGCACAAATCTCGCGCCTAAAGTTCGCACGTTAGTTTTTCATATTTGCTCCCATTTTTCGCATGGTTGAGATGCGAATTCTTCTCTCTCTTTTCAATTTATTTCAAGCTAAAAGCGCACAGCCCACACTTACAATTTCTCGTCACTCCAGGGAAGGTGGGCGTCGGCGTTGCGATGGCCGGCCGTGTGGTACGCGCCGTAGTCGTGAGGGTTAGGGTCGACGTCGTGGTGTGCGGCACGACGGTGACAAAGGCCGTCGATGTTGAGATCGAGGTGAAGGTGATGACGGTGAGCTGGAACGAGGTCGTCGTGAAGAACTCGGTGACCGTGGTTGTGGTATCCGCGGGACACAGCCCACAGAGGCCGTACACCGGATTGCAGCCCTCACCGCAGTATTCGGTTGAGTTGCCGCAGTATCCGTTGGCCGAACAGCACTCGCCGTAGACAGAGCCCAAACACGTATACTGGCCGCCACAAATGCCATCGCTGCCATCCGGACTCGGAATCAAGACGGTCTCGTTTTGCGCGGGCTCTGCCACCGAAGAGGAGGAAGGAGCCGTCGGTGAGACGCTGCTGGCAGTAGCAATAGAAGCCGAGACTGATGTCGTGCCGTTGGCATACGGCGCGCGAGAAGGAGCCGGCGTATTGCTTGCATGTGCAGTGGGAGAAGCCGATGCCGAGGAGGAGGAAGAGGACGCCGGCGGTGAAGCAACGGGATTGGTGCTGACGCAGTATGCCAAGCCAGCATCGAGAGTGCAGCTGTGGACAGCTGGGTTGATCTGAAGAAACTGTGAGACTGTCAGACCGTTGGCAGAGGCCAGCGAGACGCACGAGTCCCCAGCCTTGGCCGTGATGTTGTGTGTGCAGGTCGAAGCGGCTGCCGCTGGGTCATCGGCCTGAACAGGGATGACACCGAAGCTAGTGGCAGAGAAAAGGAGAGAGAAGCAGACCGCCGAAAACGTCCGAGTAGGCGCCATAATGGTTTTATTCTTGGTCTGTCTTTTTCACTTTAAAAAAACTAAAAGAAAAAAACAAAAACAGGAAACGGCCTTGAGAGATCAAAAATGACGAAGTAAACCAGGTAAAATAAACGCAACGGGTCAGCGCTTAGCTAAAAATCGATTAATGAAGGGGAAAAAAGGAGGCAAAGAGCGACTAGAATTTACACAACACTGAAGTTCTATAGTCAGGGTTTTATACATTTTTGCCGTAGCAAACAAAAAAAAAACCCATAAAAAATCCTCCGCAGATAGGACCAACCTTATTGACCTTTTTGTCTCCTTTTTCTGTTTGAGTGTTCTACGTTTCTTATTTTCTTCAATCGTCCAGGATAGTGTGGGATCACATTTTGCCTTGCGGAATGCCCAAATGAAGCCAAGGCTGCAAGGGGTCAAAGAAGCATTCGTCATCGGTTGTGCTCGGCTATCTATTTTAAAAATCAATGGCGGTCGAGTTTATATGAAAGATGGGGACCAGGAAAGAAACAGACAAAAGTATATATATAACATCACGATTGCCTAGGAGGAGAAAAAAATGTTCCGCGGGTGGGAAAGAAGGTTGGACAAGAAAAATAAGAAACACGGACTTGGCGCCCGGCTCATAATGGAACACTGGGTCAAGACAATTCTAGAGCTAGCTGACGATGTCGCCAAGGTAAGAAAAATATCAGCAATGGCTGATAATAGGCACGATGAGACTGAAACTCATGATAGTGGGTTATTCTTTGTAGACAGAAGAGGGAATGAACGTAACGACTGATGGACTCTGGCATGTACACGGCAGATGAGCCGATTGACATATCTATTGACGACCGAACAGCTGTTTGAGATGGGGATGAGATTTCATAAACTAAATGGAACCAGTGAATAAACAGGTGCCCCCAAAAAAGCGAAGCGGGGATTAGACCTCGGAATAATGTATCGACACGACACGTGGGAGGGATCGTCTAAAACTGAACTGGTTTATCTTGTCAAATATGAAAAGGCAAACATCCAAGGGATAGGCGAGCGCACAGAAAAGAGAGCCTAGAGAGAAATATATTTAAATAGCTTTAAACTTAACCTAATACCCGAAGGACGACCAAAGTTTAGAGACCCAGAATTAGCCAAACATCAAAAGGATTAGAGCCCTGAAAGAAAAATAATGAAGAAGAAATTAGGCAGATTTGCAATCGCTAAAAATCATCGACATTTACCAGGAACACGCAGTATACACGCAACATGAAAAGAGGCAACTACTGCCGAACCTGCTCGTTTTGGTCCGACTCCGGGGTGGCACGCCGAGCACCTCTTTTCTCTTCCCGGTAATATGAATGGTAGACTAATGCTTCAAAGCTGCAAAACGGCACGGACATCTTCGCCTTTCTTTCGAAGTTTCGAGACCGTGCCGAACATGCTCGAGTAAAAAAGAAAATGAAAATAGAAATGAAGACTTCTTGAAAGTTAACCATGCTTTCTCTTAAAAAAATAGTGGCTGAGCGCGTTTTGATTTTTTTATTGGTCTAATACTCTGTGAAAGGATAGAAAAAGAGGACAAGAAAATAATATGGAAAAGACGAGCACGCAAACAAGAAGCACCCTTCTCTGTCCTGTAACAGTTAAAGAACTAGTTCCTTCACGGCGTTTTCTCCACACCAGATAGACTTAGACCTGTTTTTCTTGTTTGTTCATGGTTTTGCGTTCATTGTTTTGCTTGAAGTTTTCATTTCTTTGTAAGACAAAAACTCTTCATTTTCATTTTTATGTTTTTTTTTTTGCGGGAGGGGGAGGTTTGCTCCAACCCTATTTTCTGACTCTCAATAATCAAATACTTCTATGTGAAAAACCTAAAAATGGCCCCTTTATTACAACTCTGTCAAATCAGTGCGTGCTTTTCGAGATTTTGAATTAGATTGCGACATCGTGAGAGGAGGTTCTCAGGGGCTACGTACAGTCAACGTTAATGATATGTAAGCATGAGACGAGCTTGACTCGTCTTGGAACATTACTGTGGCTAATGCACATGTGGCTGGTAAATCTTGGCTTTGAACCCCTGAACCGACAGCTGAGACTCGAAATCGCCTGGGGGGCGCGCTGGCTGAATCATCTCGTGCTTGGGAATGTCAGGGCATTTTGATGAGAACCATTCTTGTTTTCAGCGGTTGACGAACCAACTGCCAACGGCCATCCGCGAACGCCCGGATATCACCACGACCGATTCTCTCCCCTTTGTCACCAATTCGGCATTTGTTTTTGTTTTTCCTGCTCACCTTTACTTCGTTGTTGTTCAGCTGCGCTTCGTGGATGCTGCTGGCTGCTACTGCAATGGCCTCGTAAGGCCCACGAGGTCATTTTCGTTCATTTCATCGTCATCGCATCATCGGTTCCGAAGACTCGGTTGGCATTCTATTGGTTTTATTGGGTTTTGTTGGTTTTTTTTTGTGGTTTTGTCATCCTTCTAGGGTCTTCTGGTCTTTCGCACCAGCGCACGCTCGTTTGCATTCACTTCACCCGGAGGCCCCCCTTTCAGCCTTACACTACAGTTTCATTCTCCTTATCTCGGATTTGCCGACGTCTATTTTAAATGTTACCATCTGCGCGCCTTCAAACAGAACCGAAAGCGACAACCGTGCGGACGGCCGCGACGATAACGACAAGCGACAACGACACCGGCCGTCGACAATGGCGCCTTACCTGCCGAAAGACGGCGACGCCGAAGACGACCGATACGATCCGCCAATTCCGACGTATGACGAAGCCGTTTCCGGTAGTAGCAACGGCCATGGTGGGCTGATGCCCTCGCCATCGACCTTTGATCCTCTTTCGCCCATGGGCGAAGCCTTTTACGCGCCCGAAAACGAAAACGGATCCCTCCTACGACGACCCCATCGGCGCAATGCGTCAACGGCGAGCGACGTCGCCGCTGGCGCGGACGCTGCAGCTGCGAATAGACTACACGTTCGGTCGCGTGCCGGCGGATACCGCCCGCCTACCGTGGAAACCGACGACGAGGACAGCACATGGAGCTCTACCGACTCGGATGCTGGCCACGGCGGACACGGCGGCCGCGGTGATAGCGTGCATGGCGACGACGATGACGTCGCGACAGAAACGGCGCATGTGCGGAGGGAGATGATGGAGCTGGAAATGGAGGATCCACTGGACCGGAGCAATCAGCATGGATGGCGCGGCCGACCGTCTATTTTCGGCAAGGGATTTTCTATATCGTTGCCGACATGGGCTCGGAAATGGCGATGGTCAATGCCGCGAATACGCATACGCCTCCCCGATGGCTCCCAAGGGAGTCCGAATCTGACGAGCCGGCTTGGCCGTTTCACGCGGCTTAGCGACGGCAGGGACGACGGTGGTGACAACAGCACGAATGCGCCAGTCCCGAGCGGTGCCACCGGCACGGAGGGCGCGTCGTCGTCAGCAACGGCGCGGCGGCGCTGCTGGCCGGACCGTCTGAAGTTCAATGCGGGTATCACTTTCGTTGTGTTTGGCCGCTTGCTCGCCGTCTTAATTGTGCTGGGTTTTGTGTATCTGCTGTTTATGAGCGACCTTTTTACAAACCTGTCCCGGCGTCTTGGCAACCAGGTTTTCGATCCCGAGAGCATTCGCATGCACATTCAGGCCAGTGTCGATGCGGGCAAAATGCGCGACATGGTGAAGCATTTTAGCAGCTACGCCCATGTGGCCGGAACGGAGGGCGATTTTGCCCTGGCGATCGACGTGAAAAACTTGTTTGCCAAATACGGCTTGGAGGATGTTACGGTTGACGAGTATTATGTCTATCTCAACTACCCCACCGCCGATGGTCGTGCGGTCGAGATTTTGGACGCCGACGGCCATGCTACCTGGACGGCGAAACTCGAAGAGGACAATGCTGGCGGCAACACCGCCAAACATCAGACGTATGCCTTTCACGGTCTATCCAAGGCCGACGACGTGCGCGGTCCGTTAATCTACGCCAACTACGGATCGAGGGCCGATTTTCAGACGCTTCGCGACATTGGTGTGGACACGAAGGGTGCGATCGCGCTGGTGCGCAGCGGCGGCACGCTGGGTGACCGGGCGTCGAAGGTCAAGGCGGCGGAACTGGCTGGTTTTGCCGGGTGCCTCGTGTACACCGACCCGCGGGATGACGGCTTTCTGCAGGGCGAGGTTGCGCCGAAGGGCCGGTATCCGCCGGCGGATGCTGTGGAGCGCGGATCCGTCTCGCTGACGAGTTGGGTTGTGGGCGATGTTCTGACTCCCGGTTGGGAGAGCAAGAAGGGCCTGCCGCGGATGTCGCCGGAGGCTGCGACGGGGCTTGTGAAGATCCCCAGCCTGCCACTTGCCTGGCGCGATGCCCAGGTGCTTTTGCAGCGCCTCGCGGGCGCGGGCCAGCGCGTGCCACAGGGCTGGGAGGGTGGTGTGCCGGACGTTGCTCAGTGGTGGACGGGTGACGCCAAGGGTTCGCCGGTGGTCCGTTTGAAGAACGAGCAGGACGAGGTCACCGATCAGCCTGTCTGGAACGTCTACGGCCGCATTGTGGGCGTTGAGCAGGCGGCCAAAAAGGTCATTGTTGGCAACCACCGCGATGCCTGGACGTTTGGCGCGACGGGCCCGCATTCCGGCACCGCCGTGATGCTGGAGGTCGCCCGCATTTTCGGTGACCTGCTGGACCGTGGCTGGCGGCCCCTGCGCACCATTGAGTTCATGTCGTGGGACGCGGCCGAGTACAACCTGATCGGGTCCACCGAGTACGTGGAAAAGAACCTCGACATGCTGCGCGAGGATGCGCTCGCGTACATCAACCTAGACCAGGCCGTCACCGGCGGCGAGCTGCACGCCGCGGGCTCACCCGTGTTCTCGAAATTGTTGCTGCAGGTCCTGAAGCGTGTGGGCGACCCGCACGCCAACGCCTCGCTGCACGACCTGTGGGAGCAGCGGGGGAGCCAGCTCGAGGTGCTGGGCGCCGGTTCCGACTACGTGGCGTTTCAGGACCTGGCGGGCACGTCGTCGCTCGATCTTCGCTTTGACGGCCCGGCGTCCCCCTTGCACACCAGCTACGACACCTTTGCTTGGATGGACCACGTGGGCGACCCGGGCTTTGTGTCCCACTCGCTGCTGGCACAGGTCGTGGGCCTGATGCTGATTGAACTGGCGGACCGCCCCATCATGCCGTTCGACATACCGGCATATGCGGCGTCGCTGGCGCTCTGGGTCAAGGAGTTGGCGCAGGACATTCAGAAAAGCCAAGCGGCTGCAGGGCCGGCTGCCGGCGCTACCGCCGTCGCGGAAGTAAATGTGGCGGGACTGGAGTTTGCTGCAAACGTGCTTGTGGCGGCGGCGCGTGATTTTGAGCGCTGGGACCTCAAGTGGGAGAGCCAAGTGCTGGCGGCCGGTGGCTGGGAATCCTCGGGGCTCGGCTCGGAGCGGGTCAAGTACGTCAACCGGATGTCGCAGTTCGAAACGGACTTGCTGGATCTGGAGAATGGCGGCGGTGTACGTGATTTTCTTAGCGTCGAATACCCATTTGCTCCCCCCCTCTTTTACCCCGTGTTTCTCAGAATACTTGCTAACTAGGCTCTCTTCAGATTCCCAACCGCACGCAGTTTAAGCACGTTGTATTCGGCCCAAAGCTGTGGGCGAGCCACGAGGGCGAACTCTTCCCCGCGGTGCGCGACGCCGTGGCCGCGGGCGATTGGGCGCTGGTGAACAGTACGGTGGCCAAGATTGCGGACATCTTTCAGAACGCCGCAGCGCACCTGATCGAGTGAACAAGACGCCGAGGACGGTCGATGTGCTTGGTGATGAGTGGTGTATTTCCTGGTCACTTGTACGAAAAAGACGAACGTGAAGAAAAGCGGGGAGGCAGCATGAGAGAAAACGATTTACGTTCCTTTGGAACCTTGTATCTAACCTTCTTTTGACGGGATTTCTTCCTTTTGTCTTTTGATTTTTTTTGCATTGCCACGGCGTTATTTGTTTCTGCTTCATGATTTTCTTTGTCTTCCTGGTTCTTGTTTTTATTTTCGGGTATATAAATGGATGTTTGTGATAACACTGTTGTTCTAAAATGAGGCGAGCGTCTGCCATCCCCATTAACGGATGAAGATCTGTTATGCTTCTAAAGTGTATGTATGAAGATCGTATAGGTTCGGCCTACAACGCCGATGGCTCATACTTAAAAGTGCAGAAAGACAGGAAGAAATAATGTTTGATTCATGGTGCTTTGCTTTGGCAAGTGCTGATTACACCAGCGTCTGATGGAACATAATGTCCCAAAAATTACAGCCATCTTCTACGAGACCAGCTGAGATGATACGAATACAAGGCGAACAACCACTTGTAGCGTTTAAGAAAAAAACAAAAAACAAAAGGGAGAAACAAATTAGATACAAGTTATTCTACTCTTAACAAAACAACTATATCGCCGCATTTAAACAAACACGGCCGCCCGAAAAGATACACTTCAACGAATAAACGGGTTCTCGTTACTCTCGTCTACTTGGGCGTCAAAACCACCCCCTCGTATTCCTTGCTACGAATCAGCTCCAACGTGTGGTAGAAATGCTTCTTGCTCGCCTCGATCGACGCCGACTCCTGCTGGTTGCCGGCCAAGTTGGAGTGGATTAACTCGATGAGGCCGTTGAGGTATTTGGTCGTAACCTAGGAAAAGAAAGGAATTGTGAGCAGGCAGAAAAGATAAGAACAAATCGTTAAAAAAAAGGAAAGCAAAAAAAAAAAAGAAAAAAACATACGGCTTCGTTTTGCTGGTCAAAGTAGTATACATATCGGTCGAGAATCTCGACAAACAACTCAATCGACGTCGCCGTCTCCATGCATGAGTCAGCTACCCGGAGAGCCCGTTGCAGACATTCAAGGACACGCTTTCCGTCGCGGTACAGCTGCGTTGGTTAGCACCGAGGTGAAGGTAAGCAAAAAAAAAATCAAAAGCAAAAAAAAAATCGTACCCCTGTTTCGTCTGTTTCGCCATTGGCGGCAATAGGCGTGGCCCACCAGAGATGGCTTGCCAGGTAGACAGCTCGGCATTGATCCGGCTTGCGCAGCAGCTTGCTCGCGTGTTGCGCACACTTGGTGATCAGCGTGTCGTAGTTTTCCCGGCCAAAGTTGCGCGTCTGGTGCAGTGTGCTCGCAATCGCACACACGGCCTGGAACTGTGCCTTTGAGTCCGACACGGACTCTTCGTAGACGGTAAACGCCTGCGCAAAAAACTCGTATGAAACCTCCTCAGACCCGGTAATGTCTGCTGTCTGGCCGCAGACACAGAACAGGCGCAGGGCCAGCTCCGCGCCCCCTCCGCTCCCTGCACCACCACCACCGGTGCTGCTGTTGGTTACCCGCGTGTACAGCGTGGACACCGCTGAGTGCATAAATTTGAAGAGCGCAGAAAGCTGCGTCGACCAGTTGTCGTCGTAGTGCTCGCGCGCCTTGAACCGGCGTGCGAGCTTGAGAGCGGCGGTGATCAGTGGCGGTGTTGTAATGCGTATGCGCTCGTTACCGTCGGCATACGCCTTACGCGTTAGCTGCAACAAGCGGAACTGCGTGTCGTTGTCCTTGGCGTGCAGGAGGTGCACCACGCGCGCCAACCAACCCTGCTCTTGTAGCGTTTCGTCCGTCTCAAACGAGCGCCCCCGCGGCTGCACGGCGCCTGGGTACCCGGCCGGTGGTTGCGCACCCTCGGTGATCAAAACCCGCAACACGCCCAGGACGTTTTCCAGTTGCTCAGGCGTCACGATTGGTGTTCGGTTTTGCAGGAGGCTGCGTGCCACCTCGCCCGCAATGGCTCGTCGCGTGGGGTATGTTTGTGCTTCGAAAAGCGGCACGTACGTCGGTAGAGCCAGAGCGGTGAAGATCGAGACGTAGTGCTTGATCGGCGCTTGCAGCAGAGCAAGCAGACTTTGTTGAGCGGCCGGCGCGTGCAGGTCAGCGCTGTTGGCGTGTTCGCTGACCTTGCTGGCGGCAAACGCCAAGATCTGATCGACGTAGTCTAGGCGGTCTGGGTAGATGTTCA
Source organism: Fragosphaeria purpurea (assembly GCA_002778095.1). Lineage (NCBI taxonomy): Eukaryota > Fungi > Ascomycota > Sordariomycetes > Ophiostomatales > Ophiostomataceae > Fragosphaeria > Fragosphaeria purpurea. Next base: position 3,247,863 of record PCDL01000021.1, on the reverse strand, counting down.
GGGCCAAATTGGTGAGAGACACGAGCAATGCGATGGTGTCATGAATGGGCAGGTGTTGCGCGTAGACGAGCGACTTCACCTGACCGAAGAACACTTCGTACAGATGAACGTTTGTTCCCATTACTTCTGCGCTGTCGCCATTTTCAGCCTGCTGCTGCTGCTGCTGCTGCGGCTCGTCCCCGGTACCACCTTCGCCGCCGTTCACCGCAGTATCCTCTGTTTCGGCCACAGAAGGAGGTATTGCCAACGTATCGGCTATTGATGCGGATTCCTCTGTTTGGGCATCTGCCGCTGCGTTCTCGCCGCCATCTTTGGCACCTTCCACAGAAGACGGAGCGCCCGCCGGCGTGCTGCTTACACCGAGCTTCGTCTTCTCCAACAGAGCAACAAGCGCGTCCTCCTCCATTTTCTCTCTGTTTTCGTCCGGCCGGTTTTGGGCTTCGCGCTCGGCGTAATTCGAAAGACGGTCCATTAGCCCCACAACGATGGCCTTGACGTTGACGTGGGGGTTCAGCTTCGAAACGGCGGCGAGAAATTGGTCGAGCGTATGCAGATGGAACTCATCCGGGAAAACTTGGGTGATGACCTCCAGCAAGTATTCCTGGGCAAGCACGTCGCGGCATTGCACCACCTGCTCCAAAAGCGGAGGGAGGATGGTGTTCTTGTACGTCTCGAGATCCACGAGCTGGCTAAGGCGCACAATGTTGGTGCCAACCAACAGCCGCAGCTCCTTCCGCTCCTGCGTGCGTTGCTCGCGCTCACGGGAGTGGCCCTGGTGCTGCAGCCGCACCCACAGCTTGTTCATTTCCACGAAATTGGTCAGGATAAAACTGATGGAATCCTGCAAGTTGCCCTCAGGGCCGTCGCCGTCGCCCGTGGGTAGGTAATCGCGGGCTTGACCGGACAGGTAGTAGCGCAGAAAGAGGCCGCGAACGGGATGCTGCACGCCCCTACTCATGTCCATCATGTCCTTCATCAGCTCTTTCACGGGGGCCTTGTCGATTGCCATGTAGGCGGTGCCCACAGTGATCATCAGATAGAGGCGCGGAACGATGTTGCCGGCATATTGTACCAGTTCATACAAATCGGCGAGGTGGTTGACGGGGTGGTTTTCGCGCAGATGGACGGAGAGGTAGCGGAGGGCGTCGAAGACGGCCATGTAGAGTTCGTAGTACTGCTTAGGGCCAAGACTGCTGGTGCGCAGTTCGGAAACGAGGGTAGAACTGCAGAAGATGAAGGACAAAAAGAAAGAGAAGAGAACCAACGTCAGCAAAGTGCCTCTTGACAGAGCGTGATGTGTGAGACAGAACTAGGCAGTCATACCAGCACTTCAAAGCGTCCATCAACTTCCCGGGCGTGTCCAGGCACTTGCGCATCAACACTGTCTGTTGACGCACGGCAATGAGCGCATCCTCCAGCAGCCGCGCCTGGTCGTCGAGAACCACAGGCGAAGCCATGGCTCGTCTTGCCTTGGTTGATCGCCGGAGAGGACAGATGGGAGGAGATGTCCGGTGGATCCGACGGTATTCGGCAAGATTAGAAGAAAAGACGGAATAAAAAAGGGGAGGAGAGAGGACGACGACGACGTTGTAGAAACGAGAAGAAAAAAGAAGAAAAAAGCGAAAGACGACGGAACGAGAGGGATAGCAAGGTTGTCTGTAGCGCAAAGCTATCGCCAGTTACGCAGCGTTCGTTGACAGCGGGTTCGGAGTGCTGCAAGACGAATCGGAGGCTGATGGGGGCTGGGACTGGTTGTGTTGCTGGTGCCGGCAGCCTGGGCGGGTGAGTGGATGATGACGCCGCAAAAGCGAGTTCGGTGATGTTTAGGACGTCGATGGCAATTAAATAAATAGCAAAAATAATTAGGGAAATAAGGACGCAGAACAGAAACGCAGCTGCTAGCTTGGAAAGGCAATACCACCAGAGCGGCGCGCGGGTGGTGTGCGAAAAAGGAAGCTGCGGTCGCCTGTTTTCCGGGGGGTCTACTCCTCCGTACAGCCTCCTGCCCCGAAAGCCTTACGCCGTTGACAGGCAATTAGATAATTGTCAAAGTACGGTATGCACAGACCACATCAAGGCAGCCATTATGTCACGTGTTTGTGAATGACTAAGTATATTCCTCTGTAACTTTCGGTGCTAAGCATGTGCCCCCTGAATTGACCTCCTGAACCAGTCAATCCAAGATCGAAAGCTAGCTGAGATAGTCTTTCGTAGACTTTATTGATTCGTACTTTGCTGTTGACGGCTCAGTGCATAGCTGGTAAGCTCTCGTCCTGGTGGTTCGACACCAAAAAAAAAACAAAATCGCCGGGAAGTCGGCCGACTGTCGAACTGATGGAGAAAAAGATGAAACTCCTCTATTTATTTACTGTGTTCCTCTGTGTTTTGGAGGGTTTGTTTCCCGTAGATGAATCCCGGCGCGTGAACAACTAGCAAGTGATCAAGGTGGACAAGGCATATCGACCTTGACTGGCATCGGTTTCCTAGGGAAACGAACTCAGTCTCCTTTATTGATTGGATATTTTTCTCTTTAGGATACTAGCATAACATCGTAAGGAAAACTCAAAACATTTTCTACGAAAGATGTGCGTTTCTAGGTACGAATGAGAACCATTGTGAGCGTTCAAGGGCTGCAAATCCAATGAAACGAAAATAAAGGCAGATGAAAAGAATGAGAAGAAAAAGGAAAGGTCAAGGTAATCAAAAATGACGAAAAAAGAAAACACACACAAAAAAAAGGAACCGAAACCCCAAAATCTTTCTGAACCCATCTCAGTTCAGAGCTCCTCTTTCACGGTGACCGTCGTCGACGAATGCTTGCCCTTGCCACCATTGGCCGCGTTTGCTGTTTCGGCTGTCTCCGTTGTCATGACTCGGCTCAGTGTCTTGTCGATGCTGCCGATGGTGGTGGTGCGAGTGGGACCGGGACGCCCATTGGTCTCGGTGCGGGCGAGACCGGAGGCGAACGCCGTGGTGCTGCTGTTTTCCGGGACTTCGATGTCTGGAGCAGCTGCAGTGCGAACAGAGCTGATAAATTCCTCCGGTCGAACCTTGATGCGACCCGATGTCCACTGCCGGAAGCGCCTGCCAAAAAAAAAGAAGACGGGGATGAAACCCGAGACGGCGAACAGAATGGCGATGTACACGCCAAAGACGAACAGCGCTCCGCGGTCGTTCACCCACGTGCTGGCATACGACGAGAAGCCGAAGCTGATGACCGTACGCATCGTGTTGACGCTGACCAAAACGGGGCTATTGTTTTTTTTTTGTCCTCGTTAGCTTTCGGTCCTGTGAAGGATGCGAGAAAACAAAATAAAAAGAGAATAAGAAAACGTACCCAGGCCACTGTGGGTAGCTTTCGATGGAAAACGTTTTCAGGATTGTGGTGGCAGTCAGGCTACCAATCATGAGGAAAAAGCTGCCAACCAGCAGAAAGGCAAAGTGCCAATGGAACTTTGACGCGCAGCCGTAGACGGCGCAACCCGCCATAGAGGACAGCAGCGGAACGACCAAGTTTGGTAGCTGGTACTCTGGCTCCCGGGCTGTCGTGCCTCGCATCCGGGATATCTTCAGCGTAAGCTTGTCGGCAAAAGGGCCGCCGAAGAAGTAAATGATGACCGACGAGACGAGGCTGGTGAGAATCGTCAAACCGCTCAGTTCGTACGGCACACTATTTTTGGCTGTCGTTAGCAAAGAAACCTGAGAGACCTGCGATGCAAAACCCCGTCTTCTCTGTAATTTTTTTCTTCAGCATACGTACCCTGCTGCTAGGAGCGCAAATGGAATGGTTTGGCCCATGGACTGCAAGATGATGAAGAAGACAGCGTCGATGAGGATCACGAGCAGAACAGCGGGGAAGTAAGTCACTTGGAGAGCCCGCAGTGTTTGGATAATTGCTTCCTTCCACTCGTAGCCGTTGTTGAACATGCCAATGTCGTCACGTAATGTGCGTTTACCATATTTCTCGTAGTTGATTGCCGTGCGGTTGGCACCCTCTTCGACGGGCCAAATCTGGATACCATCTGTGTAGATGTTAGCCTGCCGCATGCCGAACAAAAAATGACAACGCTAATTAAATAATAGAAGAATAATAGAAGAATAAATAGTCAGTAAAGAAAGGGGCCGTGGCGACATACTCAGTTCCTGCTTGGACCGGACAACACGAGTTTCGGGCACGAAGCAAATGAGGAGGATCCAGGCCAGGACGCACGCGCCAGACGTGATAAAGTACAGCCAGCGCCACGTGTAGTTCACGGCAATGTAGGGTCCCAGGACGCCAAAGACGGCCATCATCGGGCCCTGGCAAGCCAAAATGGCGGCAATGGCGCGGTTGCGTTGATGGATGAACACAATGTCTTGCATCACGAGCGGCAGCAGGGCTTCCACCGTAGCCGAACCCAGGCCGTGCACCACACGCGCGCACAAATGCTCGTGCAGCGACGTGCTGAAGCCGGCCCAAAACCCACCGATCCACGAGAGCATAGCAGTAAGCAACAGCACGGGGCGGCGGCCAATGGCTAGTGACATGGGCACCAGGGCGAAGCTCGCCACGCAGTTGGTCAACATCGGAAGCGAGGACAGCAGCGTCACCTCGTACAGCGACACGGGCTTGACGCCCGGTGGAATCAGGGCCAACGGGCTGGGGTTGCCTTTCATATCGGCATGCTTCAGGATAGGCCGTGGGTCAACACCCGAGTATTCCAGCAGGAAGACCGGAAGAAGACCTCCTACAACCATGTCCGCACACATGGAGAGGCTGCCGACTGCTGCGCGTTAGTACTTTTGGCGCTTCGGTAGCTAGTTGTAAGAGTATAAGAGAATAAAAATAAACCAATCTAGATTGACAGAGGACGTACAGAAGCAGAGACTGCCGATGGCAACATATTTTCGCCAGTTGGGCAAGTTCAATGGATCTTTGTAGAATTGTTAGTTTGTCATCCTCGTTTCTTTTCCCCCAATTTATTGTTTGTGGTGTTTCTGATAATTTTGTGCATCATTCTTCTTGCTTCCAGAGAGCGAAAATAAAAAAGCAAACCTTTTGCATTGGGCGTTGGCGTCTATGACACGTCAGAGATGTTTTCTGGTATGTAGGCAGTGAAATAACCAAGTGAAAGACTTACCGGAATCAGTCTGATTCGTCCTTCGCCATCGTAAATGTCGGTGCTACCCACAACTTCGAGCGGATGCTCATCTTCGGAGACGGTGGCCGATGTGTCCACTCTATCCAAAGGCGGCTTTTCCGTTGATGTAGTATCCGAAGGGGCCTTAATACTTCCAGTCTTTTCGTCTCTGGTTGGGTGATTCCACAGCTCTGTCTCCGTGTCTAGTGGCATAGGGAATTCGGGAGGCATCTCCTGCACAACGATACGATGGCTGGGAGCCATCTTGTTGTGTTATTTCTTTTGTCCCGAACAACAAGAGGGATCGTTTCGTTCAAGACGACGGAAAGGACCCGAAGAGGAAAGGAAGCAGTAGGAAATCCAATGTACAACAAAGACAACAGATCTCCTCGGCGAACCAAAAACAGAAGAGCTTCGACTCTCCTAGTCCTTGCAAGAAACTGGGAGCTTCGGCCTATTTGAAGACAAGAAATACTTTATTCTTGCAATACTACAATTTTGTGCTCATGATATAATTTGCAGGGACGAGACGGGGCAAATGAATTAACAAGGTGGACTGAGAACAAATAGAACAGACAAAACAAGAGAGGTTCCTGGGGCGGGTACTACATTAGCCACGTCGACCATCAGACTACTGTCTAAAGTTTTACCTGTATTTCTCATAATTATTTTTCTCTCCGTTCCATGGGGTGTCTCGTGTCATTCCGTTTCTTGATCCCGGCAGACTCGAGGAAACGGAAGTGAAGGAAAAGCCGGGGGCCAACGACAGAGTGTTTTGTTTGTGGGCCCTGCGAGGAAAGAGCACAAAGTCAGTCGTACATAGATTGGGAGTGGCGATACATCTACAGACAGGCCAGGAAAGGCCTCAATTACAACTGCGTTTTGGCCTAGTCTTCTACATGTTTGATCCAGCCGCGTCAACCCTCGTATGCTGCCGATATTCAACAACACCATTTCTACCTTCCCTCCCTTTTCTGTCTTCAGATCTAACGAGGGGAGATATAAAAAAGTACATATACTAGACAGAGATATTGAAAAGAAAAAAAAATGAAGGAAAAGGATAAAGTCAAATAGATGGATGTGGAGGTTGGCTTTTGAGAGATCACTTGACAAGGCCAGCGTCTTTCTCTCACTTCAACTCCGTTTCTTAGATATAGAATGGAGTGAGAAATAATGGAAGCAAGGCTTTTTTAAACTACCATGTCCCATATAGTGGTCTGGTAAGTTGGATCTGGGGTAATGCCTCCTGGCCGTATAAGATAAGAGACTAAGCTCTTGATGAGATATTTCCATGATTTTGCCGAAGCAAATAGCAAGTTTTGAGTAAAAATGGCCCAAGAAGTCAATACAATCAAATCTACGGTTTCGTAGATTTTTGCAGTTTTTGTCTTCCTTCCCTTTCCTGATTTTTATGGCAGCTTTTATTCGACTGATGTTCTAAAGTTGCTACATGTAGTTGTTGTCCCCTCATACTACAGAAAAGACAATGCAATCTTTATTCAATTCGCGTGCCCTTTTCTCCTGATCATAGCACATCTGAGCCGCGTGTACGGACTGAGTGGCGTTCGATATCTACACAGAGCAGGCCAATCTGGCTACATATTTCCTTGAAACAAAACAAAAGCGCCGACCAGCCCATTTCGAGAGTATATTCTCCGTACGGCAGTGCCGAGAGGCGGTTATCTCTCTCTGATCCGCACGATTTTCTGTCTTTTATCCATCGATTAATACATATAAAGGCGGATAATATTGCATATATATGCTGGGGCAATATGTTGTGCCTATAAGGAACTGTAGGAACGGTTGCATGCCACTTCTGCAATTTTCCAGAGCAGTGAAGGGGGGCTGGCGACGATCCTGTCTTGCCATATTTTCTTCGGCAGAAAATTAATTCTCTTTGCCTTCCCACAAGGCAGAAAAAGCTAGAAAATGTCGAAATTTTTTTTGGCAATGAAGACAAGAAAGGAAACCCTCCGTCGCCCAGAATGGATACATTGGGTTATGGCCCTACGTATTGTATTTTGCTTCACTAACGTGCCAGAGCCTTGGATGTTTTTGAACGGCAATGTTTCCTAACTCCACATGGGATGTGCGTTCACGGGACTAGCTCAAAGTGTGCACCAGCTTAGGGAAGATGTTACTCTATCACATGGCATGTTGCGGGTGCTGTTTCGCCACACCTCAATAGGGTGTAGTATTTGTTTTCAAAAACGAGTAAATGCAAGGACAATTATTCCTGTTACGCAGCCCTCGTCCCCTTCCCCAAACACTACGGTAAGGGACGCCCCGTCGTCTGAAGTCGTTGCCACTCGTCTACGCTGTGATTCCGAAAAAAAAAACGTCGGAGAATTCTCGGACACCAAAGTGAGGTACCGTCAGGGGAAACGCTTCTTCAACTACGTAGATTAGCTTCTGGCGGAAATCTTGATATGTCTTGCATCAGACTGGAGCTGTCCTGGCCACAAGGTCGGGGATTTCTTATTGTTTTGAAGATCTAAGACGCTACAGACAACGACGGGAAATTGTCGAAATTAATCGGCAGTTTTTTTGCTACATATCGTGCTAGTGACCGAAGCAAAGATCAGAAAGTCAAGAATAGAGACACGATAACTAAAAGAAGAGTGTCAAAAGTACGCCAAGAAGGGCCAGAAAAATGAAAGAAAACTAGAAGGAGAGAAATGCTCCGATGGGTAGAGTATTGAAACGAACAAACAAAGTATAAACAGACGAGCTAGAACCGACACAAAAGGACAAAGACAAATTCTCGAATCAGCGGCTTGTTTATTTGTTTATTCGTTCTCCTCATGCGTAAGGGCGCCGCTTTTTTGTAAGTCGAAGGCGAGAAAAGAAGGGGAAAATTGGGCTATAAGGCTCCCATTGTATGAGTATGTCCGTATATGAGACCATAGCAGAACAAGTTTATTGCAATGCAAGGTGCTATTTTTTTGCATATATCCGGGAAAAAGGGAAGAAAAGGGGGAAGCTTTTATTGCTCCTTTTACAACACACCACTTCGTCGGCAATCCAGGCAAGTTTCTTTTTAGCCAGGCCACCCAGGGTTACATTCAAGGGCAAAAAAGCGGAAGTATTTTGCTGCTTATATGGAAGATGTATGTAAACCACTCTACGACGCATCAACAATTGAAGGATTGTGTTAAAGAAGAAAAATGGAGTGACCTTCGTTAGACCGTCGAGGACCTAGTCCACACCTTCTAGAACACTTCGCCCCATGTAAGAATGAAATGGCTATCCGGGGCTAAGGAGGTTGCGGAGAATTTTGAAGATGGAGGCAAGAAAGCAGAAAGAAACTGGGCGCGTTACCCGTTCGATGATCTTCATGCCCTTTCTGCTGAAGGGAGCAGGCTGTTAAAACAATCTCAACTGGGCAAGGTGAATTTCCATTCAGAGTCCTCTTGTATGGATTTTGACGAGACTACCTTCCATGTTTGTGTCGTTTCAAACAACCTCTGAATAAGGCCAAAAAACCAGGAAAGTTGAGGAGATTCCAACGGCAAAACGCGTGGCTTCCAGCACCCGCAGAGCATAACAAATGACGATCACAAAAAAAGCCAAAAATGAGGGAAATGACTTAACAAAAGCAGTAAGTATGTGAGACACTTTGTCCACACTTTGTTACCTGACGGGCTCGCATCTTAAGAAAAAAGTAAAAGGGGAGGCTGCAAACCGGAAATAGATGCGCGCGTCGAGATTACTTGCCGTGTCTTGATCTCACATAGTCCAATATGCGGAGTAACATGATCGAACTATGAGACTCGACGGCAGTTCTGTCCTCCTACTGTTCCCTCTTGGCGAGACACGAATTACTTTGACATGGTGGTCTTCTGTGCTGAGGGTCGGGTCCAGTTCCTCACATTGGTCGCTCTCGCTTTTTGCTCTTCGTTGAAATATGTGGGAAGGCCAGAATCTGTTGTCGTTTTTGGTAAAGCTTCTTCGTTCCCATCTCTATGCGCGAGACGAACGACGGTGCGATTAAGTTTTCGGCATGTTTTTGGCCTCTCTGGTTCCCTTCCACCTTTCGACCATCCGGCGGTCTCTCGACCTTGGTCGTGCGGCACTGCAACAAAGCAAAACGCTGATTTATCTGTATGTGCGTGTGTCGTCACCGTAGTGGAGTGAAAAAAAATCGGTCTTTCCCGCGGTGCAAAGTAAAATGAATTGCTTGTAATAGTTGAAGGTAGATTGGAGAGACTCTAGGTCGTTGAGCTCAGAAACGCTCTGGTTAAACTTTGTCTTAAGGCTCTTCTCACTCCATCAATACGGTTGAAGCCGTCTGAACTGGGTTTGCTTATGGTGAATGCTGTCGACAAGCGATGCTGGATGAAGGAGCCCTTTCCTGTCGAGAGAAGTGTATTTTTCTCAAACTTTTGAAAATGGTTGGGCGTCGGCTCTTTTATAAACACCAAGTGTCCCTACGGAACGTTACGGAGTCTTCGATATCAATAATTTACTCCTTTGGTTGGTCTTGTATGTAGGCAAAGAAATAAGCGAACTGTTCCAATATAGAGTTGATGAAGAATGGGAAAACCGAGATGTCGTCAACGCGGAGAACAAGCTTCACTACATCCGATAACACCGGAGACACAATTGCTATTTGAAAGCTTCTCCTTTTTTCAATAACGAAACAGAATAAACATTACCGAAATGTGTTCTTTTATTGATTTTTTAAAGGGCTCATTATTTATCTATGGCATGTATTACGCGCCCCCTATCCTAGCATGCAACGAAAACTTAAACGCCATACACCTCCGTCTTTGGAGTGAGAATTCGATCAAAAAAAAAGGAGGAAGGTGAGGTTGTAAAAGAGAGAAAGAAGGTTCCTCCTTTTTACTTCTGGTTTTTCTTCGCGTGTTTCTCGTGGGCGCCCAGGATTGTGCGCACAGCTACGCTGTAGTTTTCGCCCGATTGAGACACAGCGTGGACGAGCACATCCTCGCCAAACGGCCACTAGCACAATCGTTAGGAAACTCGTCTCTCGAAAAAAAAGAAAAAAAAAGAAAATTTGATGATTTCCCTCTATTGGTTTACTTACGTCATCTGCCTTGCCCAGATCTTCGCGCTCGTCGTACTGGGCAAACTCGTCGCCAATGTCTTTGAGGCAGTTCTTAGCCGCCGCAATGGCGTCCTTGCGGTGCAGGTAGCAGCCTTCGATTTCGGTCGCCTTGTACACGCCGCCGCGGTCCTGGTCGTAGTCGACCTTGGTCTGCAGCACGTAGTGCAGTTGCGGCCCGGCGCTGGTGTCGGCAGCGCCCTGGTGGTGGTGCTTCGACTGCGGCGCGGCCAGCTGAACGGTGCCGTCCGGCCCGGCGGACAGTTCCTCGGGATTGGGTGTGGTGTCGATGCTCACGACAAACTCCTGGCCAGCGGGCGCCTTGGCAAAGACAATGTTGCCGTCGCCGTACGACCATTCCGACGTGCCGTCGTGCACGGCATAGGTCACGAAATCGGATGGCTCGTAGCCGAGGCTCTCCAGGCCCTTGGCCGCAAAGGCTTTGGCAGCTGGCAGGGTGGCGTGTGTGTTTAGGACGAAGACACTACGGCGACGGAAACCGATGCGGGCGGGATGGTCGTCGAAGACGGTGAGGACGGTGTGGTAGAGAAGCTCTGGGATGCCAGCCATGGTGATGATGGTAAGGTAGCAGAATGCTATTTTGTTATTTTCGTTTTTTCTTCTTGTTTTTTTTTCGTTTAGAATGACGGTCGAGCAGACAGATCAACGTCCACAAAGCCATAGGCTCCCACCAATTATATACGAAAATCAAAAAATGGATGGACTGGCAAAGGCAAACAGCTTACCATCGGCACTCTCGCTACTCCGCATTTGCTTTTTGTTCTCGACCTTTTGCCCAGCGTTCCGATGTCTCGCATTGCGCCCGATTTTGGTGGCTGCCCTTATTCATGATGTGGTGCGGAAGGGAGACACCCTCCCGCTGGCGCACGGCCAGCGAATCTCATGATCCTAAGTTCTAACCAACGATCTTAACCTGCCTAGACAAAAGCGGAATCCTCCGTCAGACGATTCGTTCCCCTCCCTTTCAAATAGGGGCAGCTTTCACATTTCTCGATTGGCAGCGGTCGCGTGCTTACAAGACGACGCACCGGGAATCTAGAAATTGCTACGATCATGCGTTGTCATGGAACATAAAATGACGGCTAAGGCGAGGCGGGCGCCGTTAAAAAGCATACGATGGTGTAGGGTGGTGTGTTGGACGGGGTGCGAAGTGGCGAACCGTGATCTTCCTGGTGGCTTACGAGCTCCGCCCAAGTCACGTGAAAGCGCAAGGTGCCGGGTTTCCCACGCGGTAGTTCAAAAAGGGTTGCAACAGGATGCAAACTATGAATCAGGTGAGAGCGGATTAAGTGGAAGGCCCTCGAACGTAAAACGTCTGGTCAACTAAGGAGCCATAAGCTGGCCATCCACGTTTCTTTGCCCCTGAGGCATCGATCTCGAAAACGCCACACCTAACCTCTTCTGAGATGGAAAACAGGTACAGAATGAAGTAGAAATCTATTGGAACGCGTCACGAGGAAAATAGCAACTCGACGTGCCTTCATCGTAAGTACTACGACTGCCTGATTATCGTCTGAACTGAGTGATGTCGGATGTTGTGAGACGGATACTCGCTCGTCGCTCCACCAGCTTCGTTTAGTGAAAACCACGAATCACAATGTGAGACAATGGTATATTGTGTTTGGTAGATATATTCTGTGATATTCTCCTGGTTACCGGAGGGGAAAAAAATGTTAAAAGGAAACACGATAGAGTGAAATGTTGTGAGCAAGGACAACTCTAGAATGAGACGCAATGATTGAACAACACTGTTGACGCCAGCATCTTCAAAAACCTCGTGATCATTTTACGTTCAGGTGAATTAATTTTGCGTGGCTCTCCCAATTTGGAACTGTCTCCCTATATAAATACAAGAACAACCTTGACGAACCATTCATTAATTTTCGGCTTTGGCGTATTGAACCCCGTTGTTCAACAGTGCCGCAACATTATTAATTTACTTCTCATCATATCGTATCTCCAACTCAATCTCCCGCTGCCTCGTTGCTTCGAGGTGAACGCCTTGCCATTACCCACTCTTTTTCAGCGGGTTGTGATGGTCTTGCTGTCCCGGCTGTGCCAGGTTTTTTGGCAGGCAGGCTGGCCCATGCCGTATCAGACTCGTTGTGCCTTCACGACGTGGTGGCATCGCATCCCGATATGCTCGTGAGCCGCGACGGGCATGACACCTGCTGGTACTGAATGTCCCAGCCGGTGATGTCTCCGCGCGCCCAGTTGAAACGCCAGTAGCAGCCCGCCTGCAGGTTGTCCGGGAGCTTTTCGCAGTCGCTGCGGCTGGAGACACCACCAAACGTGTTTCCCCTGTGTCGATGTCAATTAATATCACTTTTTCAACCTACATTTACAACCTTCTTCTCACTCACCAACTGTACGAATTGCCGTATTGGCGCGAACAGCCTTGGGTGAAGTAGCCCAAACCACCACCCGGCGTTAGAATAATGAGGTCGTCCTTTGTGACGTTGTTGCCTGCGCCACCAGGGGTCACAATCTGGACAATCATGGACTTGCCGGCGGCGTTGCCCGACAGCCAGTCGACCTTGTAGCACTTGCAGCAGTTGGGGTTGTCCTCACGCTGGTTATCGGAAATCTGAATAGCGAAGCCGTAGGAGAGGTCGTCCTGCACGGGCACGGGCTGGAAGCTGTCACACAAGTACGACGTGCCCCCGGCCGAGCAGCCCGTAGTCGCAAACAGGCCCGTAGACTGGTCCTGGACCCTGTTGTCCTTGTCGCACACCTTGACCACGCCTCTGGGACACGGTTGTTTGTTAGCATTTCACACCAAACATATCTATGTACACAGTCAAGAGGAAAGATGCCCCATGGAAAGAGATGCCGATTTGTATCGTACCTCGTGTCTAAAATTGTCCTGTTGCGGTTTCCATTTGCACACACCGGCTTGCAACTATAATTGTTTTCAGGTTCGTCAGCTTGTTTTACGTTTCTTACGCCAATGTAAGGGTGTAAAGGGCCATATTTACCAATCCCAACCTGTATATGACTTGGCTACCGTCACTGTTTGTGCCAATGCGGCGGAACTCAAGAGGGCCACCAGCCCCAAGCGTCGCAACATGTTGAGCTGTATTTTTTTTGTTGGTCTATGTGCAGGTGTTTTCGGTTTCGTCGTTTGTCTGCTAGTTTTCAAGTCGAGATAGGTCACAGCTTTGCCATCAGTAAAGACGAGTATTTGTTTGATTGTAAGAGGCGAGAAACGGTTCGGTTTCTCATCAATGTAGCTAGGCAATCGAAAAAAAAAGGAAAAGAGAAAAAGAGAACGGATCCATTGTCTTGATGAGCCAGGAACTCGGGATCCTTTTTATTCGACGCTATAATTGCTTTCATACCCATCTACCCTTTTCTGTAGCTAAAAATTGCCTGTGTTGTTGTTTTCTATTTTCGGTTTGTCTGATTCTGTTTTGTCCCTGCACTTCATTTTCCCGTTATCGACGTTTTTACCGAAGCCAAACAAGTAAATGACACCTCGACACCAATAACCAGGAATGTACATGTGGGCAGCTTTCCAAAAACCACGGGATGTTTTCTCGCTTCAGCTTCTGGCTGAACAAAAACATCCGAGTCCATTTTTTTCGCAGTTATCGCAGAAAACAAAACAGACACAATCAATATCAAAGGAGAATTATGGTCGATACAGAGCTGCAGCGTAAATTTTTGCTAATCTAGCTACCGAAAATATTTATCCAGGGGTAACCTTGCTAATTGTTGTTTAATCACGCCCGGTAGTAGAAAGCTCTGATGGTGGTGATGGGAAAGGGGGGGGGGGGTGAAAAGCATGTAGAGCATTGAGTGCCATACAGCCTAGAAAGACAAAACAAGATTGCAGCGAAAAAAAGGGGAAAACCCTAAATTCATACGACAAATAAATACACAATGGCTAAAGAAAGCCATTCCAAGCATAACAAGCTAGGTTAATACATATACATACGCTTTTCCCCTCCTATTCTCCGAAGAAATTAAGCCGCCACGCTCTTTATACCGTCGTCCACTGTTTTTTTGTTGGAATGAGGTTTTATTGTTGATACTTTGGGATCTCTTCACTTCGTTGAGCCAAGTCACCGAGGACATAGATTGTCACTTATCTTTTGCTTTCTCTCTGTATGTTTCTCAGCACTTGAGGGAAATAAGTCGTCGGTTCGGTTATTGCAAGAAGTAGCCACTTTCCGTTTTCCATATTGGGACGGTCAAACACCGCAACAAAATCAGAAACAAAGACAGGGTATAGGCTAGGGACCATATTTTTATATCAAATAATCCTCTGGTCCTGTGGGCATACCTTGGTCAGGCCGACAGTAATACCCGGTATGCCAAGTTTGTACGAAAACATCGTGAATATACTTTTCTATTTTTCTACCGGATTTCCCCCCCGAAATTTCTCCCCCTTGGTGAGTATGCAACGTTGGAGGTTGACCAAACGCGTAATTGCCGTAAGCGGCACCGAGGAATTGGCGACAAATGACGACGATGCCTGTGGCCGCATGGCCGCACATGGCAATAACCTGTTGCTACTGTTTGACTTGGCTTGGTGTGAAATACAACTCGCTCTAGGTGTTATCGGCAACAACATGCGATCGACAGACGGCGGGATAAAAAAAAAAAAAAAAAGGACTGGTTTCTTGTGCAGTTGTACCTTGCCAAAGGTTGTTGTCTTTTCAAAATAACCTATGTATGAGATACAATTTGCCATATTGGTCTCTTCTACTCAGTCCACTGGGTGTGTTCATGGACTCTATACCAAGGATAACCTAAAACGGAAGAGACAAAACGTGCGAAATTTTCAAGGCAGCCCCCTTTTATCTTATGTCTGATTCTACTGTGCAAGAAGTGGTTATCTTTCGCTCCTTATTCAAGCATGCTGAAAAGGCCAATGTACGTACACACAAAACAATAGTCCAACCAAATTTGTGTTATGTTTGCGTAATTTATTTTCAAATCTGTTTTCAGGGGAAAAGAAACAAACAACTTGCCAACGCCGTGGCTCCCGTCCGTTTGGCTGAGACCCATTTTATCCTCAGACCTTGTCTTCCTTCCGGCCGAGAATAAGCTTGCATCATATACGGTATACACCGACGACCAGGCTATTAGCATCCTTTCAATCGGTGGTGAAGGACGTGGATCTAACAAGTATTTAAACGTAGTACGAATACGATGTGCTTTCTGCACTTTATGTAGAAAAAAACAGCGAAAGAAGGCCACGATCAGCTTACGGACGGGCGGTCGTATCATATACGGATCCCCGAACGTAAAGACTCGTATATTCGCTTGTCCCCGTCAGGGTCCGGGATCGAAAAGGGTATGTAATGCCCGCCAGTCTTCTAAATCATCGACGCCCTTGTGTTGTTGTCAAACGCGTGGCTGTTCTTTCACCGGGTCTTTGCTCATTTTGTGCTGTATGGTAATGCACAAGCCCGGGATATATGTCTCTAGCGTTAAATAAAATGAATGTATTCAAACTTCCGGATCCTGATAGAGGCAGCTTGCGTCCCTTCAGCACGAGGCCTTAGAATCGTAGAGTTGTTGCGTTTTTAATAAACAGAATTCGTATTTTTGTTTCCAGACCAGTGCTCCTATTTTTCATTGTCGAGAAGGCAGTTCGATACGTCTAAAAAGAATAACAGGAAACAAATCCATTTCGTGTACTATCGGCTGTCCTCGCGCTTCACCTATCAATCATCTGAGCACAGCAAAAAAAAAAATTAAAAAAAAAATTGCATGATTTCATTTGAAATATAGCTTTTTATTACTTACGGGGTACTCCGTACACTGACAAGATATGCATGCAGTTCTGGAGCTGTTCAAGCGGATGATTTCAACTGAATGAACTACCTTCGGGAAACGACGAACCGGGGCAACTCTCCGCTTCAAGATTATCTCGACCAGCTCGACACGGCCAAACAAATACGGACGCTGTGTTCCTATTCCCGGCACCCGGCCAGGCAATGACCGGGTTATCCGCAAACATAAGCAAAAAGTCCGAGAGGAGCTGGAGGAGCAGCCACGGCACAGCTGCCCAGGCCCCCTCAAAAGAACCGTTCAATATTCTAGGCAGCACAAATCAACGTGTGGTGACTGCTCATGACATTGCAGACAAAAAAAGGGGGGGGATTGCCTCCTGTTCCACTGCAGAATATCGTCGTACCTTGTGCTTCCGATATAATTCTGAATGTGGCTGGCAGATCTACAACTACAAATCTCATAGAGACAAAACCAGCCTATGAAGATGTTGATTCAGTACGCTCGTCGTTTCCCTTTGACGGATCAGTCGGTAGGTGACATGACGATTCGAAAAAATGCCCATTTTGCTGTCCACCAAGAACACCGGCACCACCGCCTACAGCCTGGTGATGTACCCGCCCAGGTGAATTTCAACTCATGGTGGGTGCAAAAAAAGCTGCATATCAAGCTCAGGTAGACTAACGCCCCGACGAGGCACCGGGTTATACATGCGAAGCACATGGGTAGCCTTTACCTGTAGCCATGCAGGCAGCCACAGCAGACGGCAATCAACAACGACCGGCATCGAGCGGCAGACGTCCGACACACACGCGGGCAACATATGCCACCCATACCGGTGTCACCTACGGTCCTACTACGCCCGTGCCCTTACGTCAAGCCAAGCGGCGCATAAATACGCAAGGAGACGGAGTAAGAGAGACCCAACTCGCGCCAACCATAAGAAGGACTTTTACTCTATCAAGTCGAAAGAATTGAATCTCACTCAAAATGTAAGCAATCGTGCTCAGATGTGGAGTAATATCTCTGCCCAACAACCACAAAAAAAAACCATGCATACTGCCTACGTCTATTGCCCTGCGTCGGCGTTGTCTTAGCACGTTCCACACATCGTTCGTGGGCGCCCGTATGCGTTATCTGCAGGATGCAAACACAAGCGTCGCCGTGCATGTTTTCTCGGAGTGGTACTGAAGGAACCATTTTTCTGCTGCAAACGAGCGGGGAAGAAAAAGAGCTATTGCCGATTTTTTCGTTGTCCTTCTCGCCGGCTCGGCTGGGGCGCCATCACAAAAGTTGGTTCAACCAATTCGGGTTGGAACGCACAGAACTAGGCCAAGTGAAAAGAGAAAGGAAAACCAGAGCGCAAAGAAGGTCCTTGCCTTTTGTTTCCCCTTTCTTCTTTTCTCCATTGGTAGAGCTACAGGGGTCGGCGCGATAAGACAGTTTGCAGGGCTGTGATACGACGACGAACCATCACAGAACACAAAATGGTCAGCCACGCGAGCGCCACCGAAGCAAATCAATAATGTTCCGTGAAGGCCTCGGCCGGGCTGCCGTGAAGCGAAGCAGAAGATGTTTTCTTTCTCTTTTCCTAAGCCGGCGCTTGAATAAAGTATCTCGTATGTATCGTACCACGCCGTCAACGCCGACGGCTGGGATGCTGACATCTCACGACAGCCGTTTTAATCAAAAAGCTTCGTTCGACGGCGTTGGGGCGAGCAAAGTGTGCCGTTATCGTTCTTCATGGTTTCGGTTCCTTCACAAACAAATCGAACCGAAGCAAAGCAATCGAGACGATCAAGAAAAAAAAGCAATCGTAGCGCGGAAAAGAAAAGCATGACGACATTGCGTCTGGTATTGGATGTACAAATACTTCATGCACTCAACTTTTGGTCCAGCTAACGTGTACAAAGTACGTACTGAGTCCTCCGCTTTGCGCGGCACGTTCTCGCAAAAAGATGAAAATAAAAAAAATGGCGTGAAATGCAACGTCAGGGGTTCGCTCGGACGCTTGTCCGCAAAAGGGACCTCTCCATCAGCTTTCAGTATGCGGCTTTTGCTTATCGTGCTTTTTCCGTCGTCATTGCTTTTCGAAGTTGCCAAGCATGTTATCCCAATGGAGCCACTCGTACTCGTATTATGGAATCACAAACCTTCTGCCTGCCTTTTCATCGCGTGCCTTTGGGCAGAGAACCCCATGCAGGGTCGCTTGGCCCTGCGTGATGCACTACCCTTCTTTGGCCTGGGCCAGTGTTGCTTTTTCTTCTTTAGCTATCCCGCCGGTTCGCCACGGACGGCCAACAACCAAAAAAAAAAGAAAAGAATGTAACCTAATCGGTCTTCCCGTATCTTCCTTTTTTTTGTTCCCTTCCCCCCACCTCTTGATCTGACAACGTTGCTTCGGGTGGTTGGTAAACCGAAAAATAAGAAGGTCCTCAGGGTATCTTTTCGTTCGCGAATACTCGTATCATTATTGGTCGCTCGTCTCTGTGTTTCTCTTCCATAGCGCCGCGAGGTGGATTCATTCACAGACTGACGAGAGAAAAGAGTCACATCTCACGGGTTATCTTTCTCATTGCTCCCTCATAGACGTCTTAGCGTTCTCGGGCCCTTTGTACAAGTACGAGCCCTCTCGTATTCTTGCTCCGTAGCTTGGCACGAACCGAGATTTTTTTGGCTCGTATTGCCGTACCGTTACCTCCGCCTTTATTTTTTTTCCTCTCTTCGTTTTTGTCGCCATCTGTGGTACAAAAAACCCCCCAAACCAAGCACGCTTGACGATACCACGGCCGTTCTCTGAACGACCGATACGGCAGGCCGATAAACGAAGCCAGTCGCGTACTCGGTAGCAATACTTGGCAGTTGGGTTCCAGAAGAAGCAAAGCGCCGTCACCGCCGCCCCCCCAAAAACAGCGATGAATATGACGTCCTTGGTCAGAGTAGGATGTATTTTTGACTCCATATTTTACAAAGTAAGCAGACACGGCGATGACCGCTGCCTAGGGAGGAGCCTCCCGGCCTTGTTCGGCCACTAGATTTAGTGGACAGCAGAAAGGTTAAAGATAAAATATGGGAACAAGGAAGGCGAAAGAAGGAGAAGTCGAGTGAGACATAGGCTGACAAAGCCCCAAGGCTGCGCCGCGTTGTGACCAAAAGACGCAGGGAGCCAGTGCGTCGGTGGTTGGTTGGATGTGCAAAAGGGTGGGAACGAAGAAAAAAGCACTAAAGAGAACGAGGTAACGACGCAATCAGTGTGCGGTGGTGGTGTGTGTGTGTGTGTGTGTGTGTCTGTGTGGGTTTGGGTGGTGGTCGGTGGCCTCACCATAGCCTCCTCTCTATTTTTATTTTTCGTATTTTTTTATTTTATTTTATTTTATTTTATCTCTTCGTCTTTGCAGGCGGTGCTGCGATGTCGCCACCGCCGGGCGATAGTGCGAGAGCTACGAGCAACACGACCGAAAGAAGAAAAGAGAGGAAAACGCCATAGCATGTGTAGACAAGCACCTCACCACGCCCACCCTCCCCCCCTCCCTCCCGACATCTCTCTCGTCCAGGGCCTGGTGCCTGGCTCTCGTGCGTACCAGTGCATGGATATATAAGTCGTGGCTCATCGGCTGTCGTCGTCACCGGCGTGCCCATTCCCAGCCTGTCCTCCCTCTATCTAGACATATCTGCAAAATAAAACAACCTACATCGGTCGTTCGCTTCGTTTGAACACCACCAGTCCATCGCTACTTGTCTCTCGTTTTCTTTTTTACAATCGCTTCACTCGGTTGCTTTACCTCTGTCGTTATTCCCAAGACAAACAACCGAACTAAATACTAAAGAAAGAAAGCAAGAAAGAAAGAAAAAAAAAAAGAATAAGAAAAAAAACAACAAAACAACAAAACATGAAGTTTTTCGGCCAAACACTCGCCTTCTTGACTGCCGCCCTCGGCGCCACCACCGCCAGCGCTCACTACAACGTGACGGGGACGGCACCGACGACGACGGTCACGACCACGCCCATCATCTACTACACGGGCACGGGCACCACCATCACCACCAAGACGGGCGCCAACGTCACCTACAGCAAGCCCCACGCCTCCACGTCGGCCACCGTCACCGCGGCCACCTCCGGCCCCAGTTCCGTGGTGACCTCGGGTGCGCCCGGCCTAGACGCACGGATGTACCTCGGGGCGTTCGCCGCCGTGGCGGCCGTTGCCTTTACGCTGTGAGGCGGACATCATGAAGGAGAACCGGGGATGGGGGCACCGGCATGAATCGGCGTTGACATTTCAACCCGTTGAGCGCGGTTTTTTGTTTTTGTTTTTGATTTGGTTCGATTATTTGTTGTGTTTTGTTTTCCTTCCTCTTCACAGGGCCATGCTCCAAACTTGGCAACCGGGCTTGGGATCTAGGCGTTTGTCACTTGTCCCTTTTTTGATCTCTGGGCTTTTCACGGGGGACCACTCCTCTATTTTCTAATTTCTAATCATGTATCTTATGCTCTCATGAAGCGACGTTCCTTCAATCGACGATGCCCAACTTGGCTTCCCATCGTCGTCCACTATCTAATAGACATCACCATCAAGCCACATCTTTTGCTCGATAACAAATCTCTGCTGTGACACAGAAAACTTCTTCATCCTACTACATCACTGCCACTGCTGTTCACTTCGTCGGCCTTTGCCGCCCGAAGCCGAAACGCCTCCAGAACCAGAGCCTGTGCTTCCGGCACCGTCAGGGGAATGGCCTGCCCGCTGCCAGCCATGCGCTGCTGCCGCACCTCGTCTTCGGTCGCCCACACGTAGGCCTGGTGTTCGTCCGGGTCGAGCGTTACGCGGTCGCAGCTTTGCACCTGCACGGCGAACGCGAAGCGGCAGAAGAATTTCTTCCCCGTGCGGTTCGCAAAGACAAGGCCGGGGTGGTCGACGGTGGTCCCGGGCGAGGCTTGTCCCGGCAGAGGCGGCTGCGGGATCAAGTGCGTGAACCGCGTGGCCACGAGCCCGGCTTCCTCCCAGAGCTCGCGCGCAGCAGCGCCCAGGATGGTGGTGCGCGGGGGGGCCTGTTCCGACACGGCATTGCTGCTGCCATTCTTGTTCTTCATTTCGTTCTCGTTCTCGTTCTCGTCCTCGTCCGCAGCACCGCCAGGGACTTCCCACCGGTTGGGCATCGAGTCGTGGGCGGCGCGCTGCACCAGCAGCACGCGGCCGCGGTCGTCGAACACGACCGCGGCAACCGCGAGGCCGTCCCAGTGTTTGTTGTGGTCGGCCATCCAGCGCCGCGGCGAAACCTGCCAGTCGGCCAGAGACGGGTCGACCGTGAAAGTGAAGACTTGGGATGGCGTGAAGGGAGGCATGTTGGTGACGACAAAGTTTGAGAAAAAGAATTGGTTGGAGAAGCGCAAAGAAAGTCGCTTGGTTCTTTTTCTTTTTGTTTTTTTTTCTTTCTTTTTTTTTCGTATTCTTGATTTGTCCGGTTTGATCAAGAAATAAATTTCGTTCTTCTTTCTTCTTCGCGCGACATATTTATCTTCCCATTGAGGCCAAGGCAGCAGCGTTCTCGTCGAAGGGGAACGGGGATTGTGTGTTTGAAAATTCGCGTGCTAAAATGGAGCATAAAATGAGTAACAGTCAAAAAAGGGCCTCTACACACTTTGAAACTAAACCACGCGCTGGACCCTGAATATCACCGCGTGCCTAAAACAGGCACCAGGCACTCCCACCAGTTAGGCTACGAAATAATTTCATTTCACAGTCACACACAGATCGTCAAGTTTTTTTGAAGCGGTCTCACCGCACTTGCAAGCTGTCGTATTCCGTATATGCTTAATTTGCGTCATGGCTTTTTTTTTTTTTTTTTTTTTTTGTCCGCCTTGTTCATTCAAACTGCCTTGCGTCAACGGCCAGACCATGCATGGAATAACAAGGCAACGACTAATGCACAATGATTGTGAAACCAAAATGCAGTCATTTAGGGAATGGCAGGGCGAGAATGTTGTTGTGGAGGGACTACAAATCGTGAACACTAGAGGTGGAATTGTAGGATCTCGATGAACAAGTCTGGTTTTATTTTTATATTTACTTTTTTTGCTTCTGCGCTCTTCTTTACTACTCGTGAAGGACTTCGACGTTGCAACTGTAGAATTTTGAAAACAAATAAATGAGGCGTAGAAGGTAAGTGTATTCAATGTACACCAATTTACTCCTTTCGCTGCATCGTCGCAATATGGCGCCCCATGTCGGAACAACAGAAGAAATTCTCGATTAAATCCAGGAATCTAGATGAGAGTGGGTAAAAATAGGGCCAATGGCTCTAAAATTACAAATTTTTTGGACGGTAGCAAGAAAGCTCACTCACTCACTCGTGTAGACTCAGAAGTGAACGAACGCGTATCGAAGCCCCGATCTCTCGATAATTGAGTAAGAGAAATACTTACTAGGGATATGTTTTTCTTGAACACTTGCAAGACGTATAATTGCTTCGATGGAATTTGATCGGTTCTACTCGTCCCAAGGAAAACAATATTGCATGGCTAAGCTTTTTCTCACTCTTGTATGGGAAGAAGGTGATGGGTCTCCGCATGGTCCTAAACAAATGCTATGCCTTTTTGTTCCTCGAATGTAATGTAATTAGAAAATTGATGAATTTATTTAGATGAAAAGGTTTTTCTGTACTCTATATTTGCCGTACACCGCTTGGGCTTTACTTTGGCTTTCTTTGCCGAAGCGCAGGATAAACCAAACTCGGCCTCGATGTCCCAAATTTCATTTTTCCAGTTTACCCCTGAGATTGCCGACCGTTACTTTTTTTGGCCCTACACACTTTCGCACCCCAGGAACATATCTTTTTGATGTTAATATGCGGGGAAGACAAAAAATGAAGAAAAAAAAAAAGATTTGCGAAGTGTGGCAGCATCGTGAAGTCAGAATCCTGAACGCAACCCCTTTGTCGGCCAACGGAGCAGAACAACACAACTTCACGTCGCATCACCAGTAGTACCAAAATCTACGTACCTGACTCTTTGCATTTTAAAATGCGTCAATTCATTCTTGCTGCATTTTTTACTTTGGTTGGCTTGGCCGCAGCGCAAACGCCCGATGGCTTCACGCCAAGCGCATCGGTTCACCTCGATGTCACCTTCGGCAGCAAGACTGTGTCGCCGGCCGGCATAGCTCTCGAGAAAGAAGGCGAGGCATACTTAGGCCTAATGTTATTTTTCGTATGACCTTATTGAGACAAACAAGCTAATTAATGTTGCAAATAGACACGGCGAAGCAGCCGACCATTGCCCTTTCGACCGCCAACGCCTCGAGCACGTATCTATTCATCATGATGGGTACGTCCACTATTTCATACTCTCGCTTTTTTCTTGATGCACTGCATTCGCTTCGTCTAGTTACACTTCGAACTAACTCGTTATTGCAGATCTTGACGTGTAAGCAGCGCAATTTCTATCTGAATAATATCGTACTTCTTACTCACTTTTGCGACCATACCAGACCCGCCGGCGGCGCCCGCTCGACCCTTCTCCATGCAATGCTCCAGGATTTCAAGGCGTCGGGATCTGGCGGTGTCCTGACCTCCACGGCTACGGGGCCCGCGTCGTACATGGGCCCGGCGCCGCCCAAGGAGACCCCGGCACACCCACACCATTACGTTCAGGTTTTGTTTGAGCAGCCGGCGGGCTTTGCCGTGCCGGCCACCATGCAGTCGGCCGTGCGCTCGCGCCTCGGGTTCAACCTGGCAAATTTTGTGACGGCGGCGAGCCTGGGCGCGCCGGTCGCAGGCAACTACTTTACAGTTACTGGGTGATGAAGTTGTTCTCTCGCATTCTTCCCCCTTACGTTATTTGATTTTATCTTATTTTTTTGTGGTTATCTGTTTCTTCCCTTGCGGGTCATCTGCTGCACGACGTATTTTCCGCCGCAATCCAAGGACTTAGCCTCTTCGTCTTCTTCACCAGGATACACATTTCCGTATTGCTAATCGATGCTATTGTTGTGACGACCGGTCTAAAAGCCGAAAGCCGACAACTGAGGAGGCGCACCACCACACCTCCCCGCCGTCATTTATATATACTCATCAGCTATGCTTGTTTCATGTGTTTGCTTTTACTTTGGCAAATGCCATTTAACGGGTTTTTAACCAACTACCATCCACGTATACCTATCATGGCGTCGTCTGTCATCCCCGACACAATGCAGGCCGTCCAGGTCGTCGAGTACCACAAACCCTACCGCATCAACACCGTGCCCGTCCCCAAAGACCTCGGCCCGTACGACCTGCTCGTCAAAATTGCCGTGGCTTCGTACTGCCACACTGACGGCATGGTTGTCGATGGCGTTCTTGGCGGCAAGCTCCCAATTACTGCCTCCCATGAGGGTGCCGGCACGGTCGTCGCCGTCGGATCCGCGGTCGCTGCGGCTGCCAATGCAGCCACGGCTGACAGCAACATCTGCTTTCGTGTCGGTGACCGCGTCATGTGTGGCATGTTTCTCGGCGCGTGTGGTCGGTGCGTCGCCTGCACCACGGGCCCCGAGTGCGAACGCCAGTACTGCACAGGCGGGTACGAGGGCAGCCCGGGTGCGTTCGATGCCGACGGGTATTTTGCTGCCTACGCCCGCACCGATGCGCGCTGGACCACGCATCTGCCAGACGCCGTCTCTTTCCTGGCGGCGGCGCCGCTTGCCTGTGCGGGGCGCACCGTCTGGCGCGCCGTGCAAAAGGCCATCCACAAGGCCGATCTCAAGCCTGGCGCGTGGCTCGCCATTGTCGGTGCCGGCGGCGGTCTGGGCCACCTGGGCATCCAATTTGCGCGTGCTGCCGGCCTTCGGGTGGTCGGCATTGACGCGCGCGATGCGGGCCTGCAGGCCGCTCGCGAGGCGGGTGCCGAGGCGGTGTTAGACGCGCGCACAGGGCAGACGGCCGTCGTGGCTGCCGTACGAGTGGCCATGGGCGCCCCCGAGGGCAGCGCCGTGAACGCAACAAGGATCCAAACCGGGGACGGCGGTGCGGACGCGACGCTGTTGCTGTCGGATGCACCCACGGCTGCCGCGCTGGCGTGTGCCGTAACACGCATTCACGGTACGGTGGTCGTGGCAGCGCAGCCGGACACGCTGGTGATCCCCTTCCAGGAGATTGTCATGCGGGACGTACAGATCGTTGGTACGCTGATCACGTCGCCGGGAGAGAGCCAAGCAATGGTGGACTTTATTGCAAAACACGGCGTGCACGTCCAAATGAAGACGTTTGACGGGCTCGATCAGATCGAGGCACTGCTGCACCACGTGCACACGGGAGCGATCAAGGGCAAAGCGGGCATTATTGTGGACGCTGAACAACTGAAGAATGAAGGGATCGGAAAAAGCGACTGAACTGAGCTTTAGTGATTAAAGTGAGGGGGAAAAGGGGACAAGGCGAAGCATTAGGTGTACAAAAAAAGGAGTAAGGGTGAAGGCGTTTTGAAGGTGTTGAATCGTGGTGCGGGCGTTGTGAGCTGCGGACGAGGGGAGTGAAAAGTAAAATGTTGCCAATTCAAGACTGCATTCACAAACATCTGCTACTTCTCTTCTCTTCTGCTTTTTCGGAAAGTAGGTTGGGTGTTTTACAAAGCTCTTTTGGCTGCCCAATTTGAGCCCGTGATTTGCGTCTTATGTGAACGATATTGCTCCGGTTCGGGTGGACGATACGAGCTTTTTTTTGGACAATTTTGCTTGGCCTGATCTGGTCATGTTTTCTTTTATGCCAGTTTGCCAATATGTGAAGATTGTATGTAAAACAGTGTATCTTACGTAGTCTTTTCACAACGGTTTGACCCTCGCCAGATGCCCAGCGATGTCCACGGTTTAGGCATATGATTCTTTTCCTTTCTTCTCACCCAACGACAATATCAACTGCCGTCTCAAAGGCGGTTTTATTGTCCGACAATCGCCGGTACGGTCGATGCAAATAGAAAACCCGGCTGCGAGATGACGTGGGTACTGGGCAAATGGATAGCAGGAGCTTGTTGTGTCTAATATGGATAATAAGCGAATACAACGACAACGTGCTTTGAATATGACGAGGGAGCCTCTTCGATAGTCTCGTGTAATGTACATGTTCATCTGGAAATTTCCTGGCTCTGATCTCCTGATCCAGGAACTTTTATTAAAGGCCGGAAAATATTCAAAGAAAGAAAGAAAGAAGCAATGAAAATATTTAAATAATAAAATTAAATAAAAATAAAAAGACAGCAAAGAAATCAATCAGTCTGCCTGCCTGGCTAAGCCCTCAGAGACAGGGTAATATTTTTATATTTAAAAACAGATTTAAATGGTGCCATGAAGCCGACCCCGTTGATTTGCTTTCAGGTTGCGGCGTTCAGGGCCATTGCCGCGACAGCTCGGCGGAACGAGGCGTTGCATCGTGACGAAGCTTGGCAAAAACACCATGACACGGCCATGCCTCGTATTGACGCATCGTCGGCGTTCGGCAGCGGCGTGGCCTTTTTTCATCCACCCTTATATCCCAACATTCCATCCGTCTTGATGACCGGCAACGGCAGCAGCGGCACGGCCGAGATCGACACTGGCAAAGCTACGGGAACCACCGGTTCCATCGCTGGCATGGCCACCGATGGCAGTTGGCTCTTGACGTTCCGCCAGTTCACGGCCAAAGGAATTGCAACGGAACAAAGCAAAGAAAGTATCAGAAGCCGTGAAAGCGGCCACAGCGACGGCGATGGTGACGGCGATGGTAGCGCCACCAGCGTCCACACGAGAACCCGCAACAGCCAGACACATATTTCCGTGGGAAGAGGCCCGCCGGGATGGCAGGTGGCCATTGGGACGGTAACCGTGCGTGGATACGCGTCTCTGCCTCCGGGTAGCATGCTTACCGCTGCGGGCACGGCAGCCACATTTCTTTTTTTTAGCGACCACCGAAGCTGCTTTTGTTTTTGATGATCCCTCAAATCAGATTTGCAAAAAGTCGTTCCAGAACTCCCAGCTCAAGACCGGATCTGCTTGCATGTAATAGTCTGTCATGGTCGCCGGCGCAAACGACAGCTCGCCCAGGTCCACTACGCTCGCCTGCAGCGGCTGTTGCTGTTGCTGCTCTTGGCGCTGCTGCCTCTGCGTTTCTTTGCGGCCTTGCCATTCCACAACGAACGCCGGCTTTTCGACCGTGCCCGCCCCGCCGCAGCTGGCTTCGCGTGCCGCCCACGCCTCGAGTGTCAGGTCCGTGAATGCAGCCACGAACGTCGCACCGGCCGCCAGCCGTCGGGCATCTTCGGTGGTGGCTTCGTCACCCTTGCTTCCGTCGGTGGGTGGCGGCCGCAGCCGATGCTGTTCGTAGTCGCTGACCGCGGCGACCAGATCGTCGTTGTAGTCGTCGTAGAACATCTTGACCATGCGCCAGGCCGTGTCGATGCGTTCTGGACTGTCGTTGCCGATACCAACACCGACACCGACACCGACACCGGCACCGACGCCATCAAGGTGGGCCGCCGTCCGCACCCGCAACATGCTGATCACGTAAATGACCGAGTCCAGCAGCAGGCACATCACAATATCGGCCAACAGTTGGAACGCGGCAAAGCTGTTGCCGATGTGCGGCGCGTGGCGGCACGCGAAGCACAGCTCCAGCATGTCGAGTGCATGCCGAAATGCGGCGTCTGCGTTGCGCTGCGTGAACGCGTGCGGATGCGTGTTGGCCCCGTCGCCGCCGGCGGTCGCCGGCGACGGCGGGTGCGCTTGCTGCAGGATGGTGCGCGGGTGCCGCGCCTGCAGCCGCAGCTGCGCCACCGCCATGCGCGCCATGTTAACGGTCACAGCATGCAGCGGGATGCGCACGTCGCAGTGCTTGATGCAACGCTCAGCGTACAGCGCGGCGAGTTCGTCGATGGCGGCGTCCTTGGCGTCGGCCAATCGTACGGCGGCGGCGACGGCGGCGGCGGCGGTATCGGTGGTGGAGTCTTTGTCTCCCGTCAGGGGTTGTGGTACCGCATGCTGCCGCTGTGCAAACGCGCGCATCCACAGCGCCGTCTCGTACTTCATGCGCACGTACAGCATCTCCGTCGGACCCGCATGCTCCACGGGCGGGCGATCCATAGCCGGGTGCAGGTCGGCGTCGTTGACGTTGAGGGGCAGACGCAGGTCGTCGAGGCTGGGCGGTGCTGGCAGCCAGCCGCGCAAAACGGTGTGATTGTTTGTGGTGCCGCTGCCGCTGCCGCTGCCGCTGCCGTTCCCGCTGGACGTCTGCATGTTGCTGATGCAGTTCGTGTAGCTGAGGCTGACAGCCTGGCGCATGCGCGCGTCGATGCCCAAGATCTGCCACCACAGACGGACGCACATTTCCCGGTCAAAGAACGAAAGGCCACTACCACCAGCACTAGCGGCGGCAGCACTGTCCCGGCTCGTCTCACGGGGCAGGCCCAGCTTGTGGCCCAGGTTCACCGCCACGGCGGACAGCGTGCTCGACAGCTCCGAGTCGGGCTCGGCCAGGATCAGCAGCGTAAACGCCTGCAGCACGTCGAAGCGGCGGGTGGTCAGCAGGCCGGCGGCTAGCAGGGCTCGTGCGGCACCCAGTCGGTACTGGCGCAGGCGTTCCGTTTTGCTCAGCACGGGATCACAGCCGGTGCCTCCGTCGCCGGAAAACGTCGCAGCGTATTCCGCTGGCGACATGGACGTCAACGCCAGCGCGTAGATGGCAAAGAGCAGACCTGCGGTCGCGGGAGGTGCGTTGTCGGCGTCCCAGCTGGCGTCCAAAATCTTCTGATGCGTCGTGGGCACATGCACTATGCGCATGATGGGGTTCACGTTGTCGACAAAGACTTGCCACAGGTGCAGGATCATGCGCGGCTCGGGATGAGGTATGGACTCGTTGCTGGCACCGCCAACAAAGAAACACTGGACTAGGCTTGGCTGCCGAAGGTTTTCCGGAAGGTGAGGAAGACCGCCACAGCCGCCGCCGTCCTGTTGTTCTTCGGTCTGTACTTCGGCCCGGCCAAAGAAGCGCCGCGCAAAGACGCAGGATACGGGGGGGTTTTTTAGCTAGTCATGTCAGCTGCAGCAAAATAACACCCCAAAAAAGCAGTTGATTTAGGGGCTCACTTCGTGAGGAAGGGACTGCCACAGACGCAACTCTGTCTCGGCCGGCTCGTCGCCGGGCGAAGGGGCCCCTGACGACGTCGTATCACCCGGTGTGTCTGAGGCCACGATGGTCTCAGCACCCGAGGACGCTGGTGTCTCTGCTAGCACATAGACTGTTGGCTGCTTTATTGATGTCGTCGTTGTCGCTGTCGGCCCGGGTGCCCGATGAACGGTGAGCAACTTTGTTTGCCACGGCGACGCAATCCACTGGTGGTCGTCTCCTTCGTCGACTTCTTGCTGTTGGTCGTGGGTGGCCGATGCCGGAATTGCAATTCCGTTTTTCTTCAATATCTCTTCGTAAAGGCGTAGCCGATCAAGTAAGCCGTCCTCGTGGTCTCTTGAAGTTGGTGATGTTGTCGTAGTCGTCGCCTCCGAAGCGGGTCGTGGCAGCCTTCGCCGATGGCGTTGCGCTGGTGGCGGCTGGATGTATACGCATTCCTGTTCCAACAAACGCCTGTTTCTAGCCTCATCCTCGCAACCCTGCCGACGAACTTTGCGCGATGTGATGCGCGCATGCGCGACGCAGTTTGAGCAGGGTTGCCGGCGGTCGCAGCGTATCTTTTTGCGCGCACAGATGGCGCAGGCGTGCTTCATGACTGCCGTAGAGGCAACAGGCGACGATTCATCCATTTAATATAGATTTATCAACAAAAAAATTACTTGGGTTAACTTTTTGTAGGTATAGCTTGCTTTTGATGAAGATGTTTTGGTTTGGTTGAGGAAGCGGACGTCTCCTTATACGAAGCAGAAATTCCCCAAACGGATGCCTCGGGCCCGAGCTTACCGGATTAGGTATAATACGGGCCCGAAAGTCCAGCAAAGTCTTACGGCGATCAGAACACATTTAGCGTAGGGTCGGTCACGTTCTTAAAGATTCTAGTTCCTGCAAGAAAATATGTCATAATCGTGCATTTTTTTTTTACTTGGAACGTTTCTCAACCGTCTACGCGGTCGCTTGAACGGAGGGCGCCGCGGCCGGTGCAGCCGACGGCGGCGCCGACTCCGCCTCCTGCTGCGCCTGCAGCTTGGCTTGCAGCGCGGCAAAATGCCGGCTCATGGCTCGCTTGTTGAACTCCGCGCCCGTGACGGCCGGGTACTTCTTCCGGGGCCCCTGGATGATGGCGTCGGTGCACGGCTGGTTGAAGAACGCAATGCTGTAGCGCTCGCCGTAGTAGTCGCCCGGCTCGCACGGGGCCTTGACCCGGTGGAACGTCGACTTGAACCGGTCGTCCGACCAGCTCATCAGCAGGTCGCCAATGTTGCACACGATTGTGTCGGCGTCCGGGTTCACGCGCGTCCACGTGTCGTTCAGGGCAAACTCCGTCACGGCCTCGCGGCCCGGGCAGATCTCGAGACCCGACTGACCGGGGCGCTGGAACAGCAGCGTCAGAAACCCCCAGTCGGCATGGGCACCCGCTCGGTGGTAGATTTCCGTCGGCGCGGAACCGTCGGCGGGAGGCAGCGGTGTGGCAAAGTAGTGCAGCAGCCGCAGCACGGACTGGCAGTTGGGCCGCTTGGAGTCGTGCACGCGCACAAAGTAGTCGTCGGGGAAACCCAGGCCGCGCGCAAAGCACAGCATCAGCTGCTCGGACACGGTCTGCACGTGCTGCATGAAGGCGCGGCAGCGTGCCTGGAAGCCCGGGAGGTGGGTGTCGGCCAGCCACATGCTGCCGCCTGTTGCCGGGTCCTTGCCGCCGGTGGCCATGTTCTCGCCAAACTGCAGCTGGTACGACTCCTTGTTGTCGGGGGCGCCGGTGCTCGGGCGCACCTGGTTGCGCGACTCCCAGCCGACGTTGCGGTTGTTCCAGGGCACGGTGGCCTTGACGTCCTCGGGCAGGGTAAAAAAATCCTCCGACGTCTGAAAGATCGTGGCAATCTCGTCCGCGGTGATGCCGTGGTCGACGACAGCGAAGAAGCCGACCTTCTCGGCGGCCTCGCACAACTGGGCAGTGATCTCGTCGACGCGATTGTCAAAGTCGCGCAGCGATATCTGATTTCGTTAGTTCTTGCGTAGAAAACAGCAATAGGGAGACAGGCGAGAACAAACAAACAAACAAACAACTCCGCCGTACCTTTGGGATGGGCCTGTCGGCGTACTGCGTCTTGGTCGCCATTGTTTCGGACTAAATAGGGTCGCAAGATTGTGCGTTCGTTTTACCTTCGATTCTCTGTCGTCTGTTTAATTGTTTTTTTCTTCTCCTTCATCTGTGTTCGTCCAAATTCACAAGGATTATATATCAAAAAAATAAAAAGCAGTAGGTGTCTAGGTGTACGAGCAAGGTGCAACCCATCGCGGCCGAGCACGTTCTCACGGTGGTCTCCGGCCGAGGTATTCACACTGTAGCATTCAACGGTACAGGACGATAAGGATAAGATACGACCTTATCACGGGGCGAGACGGATGGGCCACCTGGCACTGGGTTTGGGGTGCAGGTGACGTGCAGCAGCGGCAGGATCCGACGAACCACAGAAACCGTCTTTATCTGCCACCGGGCCCCAGCTTGCTAGGAAGCGTGCAGCCGGTGAACAGGCACGTGTGCGGAAGGCGTCCACGGAAATGAGACGACGTCCACCACTCTTTGTTTCCGGGATCAATCTTCCTGGGCTTAGGGAGTTTTATTTTTGGTTGCATCGTTTGCAACACCGGACTTGGCCGCGTATCGTGACTCTATCTATGCCTTGGAGTAAAACGCGCGGGTCGTTTGATCTAGGCGATAATTGTTTAGCGAGCTGGTAGTCCCGTCCGCATAGATACAATGCGGACGGCTGGCAGGCCTGTCCGAAACAGAACGGCAAAACGGCAACGGCATTTCGCGCCCTGAATTTGGGCCATGGTTGGGATGACGCGAGGAGCTTAGCAGGAAGCCCTTATGGGTGCCGCCAGTGTCATAGTAGACCTGCTTGAAGGTTGCAACAGAATAGGGCTGGGGTTCGCTGGTGCAACCGCATCGGACTATGCATCTGCTGTACGGAGTATTACTGTTGTATTTTCCGGTCTTTCCTGCACGCGTATTACTCTGTACTCTCCACCGGTCCACCGGGGATACGTTGTATATACTTCCCCCGGAAGATTTGTGTGCGGAGTGCAAGCTGCCTTTTACTTTATCAGCGGCTGTCACCGTCGACTGGCAGTCGTTCTCCTGGCCGCACATGATCGAGCTTTGGAGCCTTGTCCTTGTCTTTTTTTTTTCTTTATTTGTTTTACTTTTTGGTCATATAAAATCCAATCAGATAGGTTGCTTACAGTTGTATATTTTCCGTCCTGATCTATCTCCATCGAGCGGCCAACGCGGTGCCGGGCAGCTACAAAGCAGAAGGCACCGAAATCAAACAAAATTATACCTCTTAAAAAAAAAGAACGAAACAATTATACAGACGGTCGTATCTAAAGGCGTCCGCACGAGGACAAGTAATTACGGCAGAGCTCTAACAGCCTAGGATACATGAACGTCACAGATGGTATCAAACGCAACAAAACTGAGCGCGTTGGATGCTGGTGGCAACCATGGATGAGTCCATTATGAACAAAATAGGCCAACATGTCGGTGAATTTTTGTAAGCACACCGGATCTGTTTCCTTGGATTCTGTATACAGAATATAGACCTTCTACGGCACGTCTATATAAACCAAAGTAGATGTAGATTATAATACTTTTAACAGTAGCATCGTAAATTTATATAAAAACACTAAGGCAGTTCTTAGCAATGTGCTAGCCACTTCGTTTTAATACCACAAAAACCAGACGGGGGAACGAGAATAATATATATAACAATAGAAGCAGACTGATAGGGGTATCAAATTTTGCTGACGGAAAAGATTTATGGGCTCCAAAATAAAACACTATGCAGACTCGCGAAAGACGCGGTCAACTTCAGTCAAACACAGATGCCTTGGACCACTTGGACCGGGCGCGGATTCGTTTTCCGTAGATGGAAAATACGAAGGGGACCGGGATCAGGAGCGCCGCAAAGCCGCCCGTGATACTCGAACCGGGACCCACGCCAATGTTGTGGTACAGCGGCGTGACAACGAGCGGGAACGCGGCGGCAAAGCACGAGCGCAAGAAAGTGTTGGCCGCAATGGCCGACGCAGCATAGGCCTGGAAGGTGTCGACGAGGTAGTTCAGCGCAGCCTGGAAGATGGTGAAGAAGCCCATGCCCAGCATGACAAGCCCGATGCACGGCACCACCCAATGGATATCGGTGCGCCCGCCCGTCCATCCCGTCAGGAACTGGCCGCCACTGAACACCACAGAGCCCACCATCATGGGTGGGAGACGCTTCTCGGGAACGGCGCGGTTGCCCGCGGCGTGGTACGCTTTGTTGTAGACCGTTTGGTTGTAAACGTTGGCGGTGCAGCCCAGTATGGCGCCGACAAGGATGGAGAGGAACGGCAGCACGGAAACGAATTCGTTCCAGCCGCGGATCTCGCCAAAAATGATCGGGATGGCGCCCAATTGCATGTAGAGGATGCCGTAGCAAAAACTCGCATAGAGCGCGATGAGGAAGCAGATGGGCGTACAGATCAGTTGTACGGGCCGCAGCAAGAACTTGAGGGCCAACTCCTTGATGCTGACGTCCCACTCCTCGAAGCGGGCGTGCAAGGCCCAGTTGCCGGTCTCGTGTCGCAGGCGTCGCGCCTTGTAGACGAGCAGCACGGGGGCGTAGGACTCATCAACCATAATGCAGGCGACGACAAGCAGGAAACCTTGCAAAATGCCGGTGAGATACTCCGTCCATCGCCAGCCGAGGGAGGGCTGCATGACCAAGGCCGCGGAAACGATGGGTCCTGTAGAGAAATTAGGAGAAAATTAGCGTCACGTTGGAGATGGAAAAAGAAGAAAGAAAAAAAGGAGGAAAAGGCAATAAAAGGCATAAATGACGTACCCAAAACGGGGCCACCGACGACAGACATGGAGTAGCCGGCCATGGCGATGCCGCGCCATGCAGGCGAGTACAAGTCGCCGAGCACGCCGCCGGTGTTGGTGACAGGGGCCGACGCGAAGAAGGCGCCGAAGAAGCGGGTGATCATGAGTGTCTGGAAGTCCTTGGCGGTGGCGCTGGCAAAGCTGAAGCAGACAGCCACGAACATGGGCGTCAGCACGGCAACGCGCCGCCCGTACACTTCGCTGAGCGGTGCCCACAGCAGGGGTCCGATGCCGAAGCCCATCAAAAACAGGGTGGTGCCGAGCGTGGCCACCTGGGTGCCGACGTGGAACTCGGCAGCCACGAGCGCCGTCCCGGCCGAGTACGACGACGACGCCCACGTGGCCGACATTGTGACAAAGCCGTAGAACAGCGTGGTCACCACCTTTTTGCGCGTGGGCCAGTTGAGGGGGCGGTACACGTCGTCGGGCCCGTCAAAGTCGACGAGGACGTCCTTGCTCGTCTGCACACGGCCCAATGGGTGCGCGAAAGAGGTCACGGCCCGCGAGCGGAGACGCCCGAGGACGCCACCGCCGGTGTCCGCACCCGAGGCCACGGACGGATTGCGCGTGCGGTTGCGGGTGCTCTGGCGCGACAGTCGGGACCGCGTTCGGAACAAAGCAGGCCGGTGGCCATCGAAGCTCTCGTCCGGTGGTTTCTCCTCCTCGACTTCGTCGCTCTGGACCTCGTCGGGGGTGAGGGCGCCCGCGTCTTCCAGTCGTTCCGGTTCGTCGTCGTCGCATTCGCGTGGCACCTCGGCGATCTCGGCCGGCTCTCCGGCAGCAGTATCCGGCGGCATGGCAACGAATGGTAGTGTGAACGGAAATCGGATCGAGCCGCACAATTGAGCGCGCTGCGAATGTATACGGGAGCAGCGATGCAGCTTTCTCCTTTTTTTTGTTTTTGCCGGTTCAACGAGGGAATGCGGTAGGATGAAAGCCGAGAGAGATTTCTCAACTCGCCTCCCGTGGCGTGAAAGACACTAGAAAGGTGCTTCTCCACTTGCCCCACAATCCGGTAGGACCGTCAGCCGGCTTGGCGCCGAGGCCCGGCGCCGTACGGCCGCCACGAGTTAAGGAATATCCACGGAAATTACTTTCCACAACGACGACTTGCGGCGTCAGGTATTCGCTATGACGAACACGAGTCGAATAAATACCCGCTGCTGTTTTTTGTACTTGATCGTTGGCTTTGCAGGTTCGCGATATGAAAACAATCCCTACGTCACTGCCGGCTTCGGCACCGAGTCGGTAATTGCCGGTCTCCACTTCTCAGCTAAGACAGCAAAACACGGAGAAGACCGGCTCGCGGCCGAGCAGGGAAACTCGTATGCAACACGAGTCATGCATTCTTTCGTGTCTTTTCGTCGTCGACTAGCATAGCCCCTGACGCGGCCTGGCCGGAGAAGCTAGCATTTTGCCGTTTCGCCTTTCAACCTTTCAAAATATGCTTTCTCTTTGTAAGTCAGCCAGGTTGTCAGCTTGACTGTCATAGATCCATGCTAGATCGGCCTCGGGTGGTGAGTATGAATTCATTCCGCTTCTGGCCAGCTACCGCTGGTTGCGGTACCGGTCTTTCTATGAACCATTTCGCCACGGCCACGTGTATGCTCCTTAAGTAGTCGCCAAATTGCATAATTTTGCTACGGCTGACAAAGAGATCAAGACACTTAAATGACTGCACATCCCATCGACCCTCCTATTTTGGAATTTCGATGAATGCGAGTCACGGAGGGCATTGGCAACTTCTTCATGATAGACACTACAGAACGAACCGTTGTTGACAGTAAGAGCTCATAAAACTTCGGACCGTTGACTCTGCAGTATGCGTTCATGAATAGCGGATCGCTGCTCTATTCTAATCTCTATGTGATAGAACTCTGCTTCTATCTGTAATCTACGCCCTGTCTATGTCTGCTGTGTATAATCTATCATACGTGCGTTATGCTGTAGTTTGTGAAAGCTGGGATACTGCCTTGGCCACTTCCTCGGCCGTCCCACAGACCAGGCCACCTCTCTCGTCTGTGCCCTCCACAGGTACGTCGAGGACGGCGCGGAAGTCAGCCGCATCCACAGCCGTACCGCCCGCGCACTCGAGGATCAAGGCGATCGGGCACAGTTCGTACAATCGCCGCAGCTTGGCCGTGCTGGCCGCCGTGACTGGCGAGAGGTAGATCCCGTGGCCCTTCACCAGCATGTGCATCACGTCCGGAACCAAGCCCCCGGAGTAGCGCAGCGCATATTTGTCCGTGAGGTAGCGCAGGATCAGGTCGCGATAGCGCTCGTCTTCGGCGGCCGCACGCGCATTGGCGGGCGCAAAGTATCGCGTCGTGACGCTCGACAACGGGGCGAGCCGCACAGCCGGACGCACCACCTCCCAGCAGCCCGTCTCCGCCAGCCCCAGCTCCAGACAGTACTGCGGTGTCGCCGCCGCGCCCGGAATGCGCAGGGCCACCAGGGCGGAAGTACGCGGCCCGTAGATGCCCAGGACAGCCGCGATCTGCCCGTCGGCGGGCCGCTTGCGCAGCGCGGTCGCGCCGTCCCAAATGCCCACGATCGTGCCCACGGTCCAATTGGGCGCGATGATGGAGCTACCGTCTAGGGGGTCAAAGGCGACGGTGTACACCTCCTGGGCCGGCTCATTGATTGCCGGGGCTGCCGTGATTGCCGGTACTACCGGTGCTACCGGGGTCGTCGTTGCGCGTTCAACGGGGTCCTCCTCGCTGCTCGCCGTGGCCACACTGGGGCACCCTGCAAGGGCTGCACGCACAATGTGCTCGGCCGTCACGTCCACGTTGAGCTGGTCGTCGCCAAACGCGTTGGTTCCTCCAGCGAGAACAACATGATGGGACGCGCGCAGCGAAGTGGCGATGGAAGCGATACTGTCCAAAAGAGCAGGGAGAACGGAGCTGCAGAGCACCGTGCGTTTCTCGCCCGGGAGAATTGACAGGATGTGCTGCGTTACGGCGGCGGTAGACGCAGACGAAGGCTTTGCTTCTATCATGTTGCAGGACGGTTTATCTGCGTAGTGGGATATGTATGGTCAAAACAGAAAAAAAAAATTGAATTTTCCGGTCCCGCTTAGTACGCTACATACCCTAAAACAGCCCCATAACGGGAGGGTAATAAGGCATTACCCAACAGGCTCAGCGTTAGTTTTTCTGTTGTTTTCTTTTTTCTATTGCGCGATTATTGGTTTCTGGGCTTTTCTGCCCATTTAAGGCCTCAATAGACAATGAAAAAAACGGCATGAGGACTTAAAACTTTGCAAAGTCATCATATCTATTGGGCTCTTCCTGACACGGTTCCATATGGTTTTCCGAAGTACAATTATGAGGAACAGAAAAATCGAGTCATTTCATCCAGAAGCAAGTCTTTGATTAATTAACGTCCCTTTGTCCCTTTTGTTCCAAGGTATTTATGGTTGTCGTAGAGTTTCGCGCCTAGACTCTGTCACTGATTCCATTCTTTCTAATTACACGCGGTGCTGCTCATATGTAATTTACTCATTATTCTTATTTATTTTTTCGTATAATGAAAAATACATTGAAAAATAACACGGATAAGAGTCCGCATGTAAAGAAAAAAATGACGTTTTGCTACGATGAGATGGCGGCATGCTCGTGCATCGCTTTCAGGCCAATCACAGAGTCTGTTTGCTTGCGACGTCTCCATCCGCTGAGAGAAAATGCCGAATTGCAAATCACAAAGTTTGAAGTGACAGATGACTACCAACCACTTAAAACGGTCCTTCAAGGTTGGTAAATTTCCGCCGACATGGCTTCACAAACGGCAAGGCCACACCCAAGCCCTGAATCCGTCGTAACTCCTCTCTCAGCATGCGTGTCTCTCGGCGACATTGAACAGGTGGCACGGGTCCGCCTCTCGCCGCGGGCCGCATCGTACTTCCACACGGGCGCGGAGACTCGCGCCTCGCTGGATCGGAACCGGCGGGACTGGGGCCGCGTTGCCTTCCGGCCCCGCGTGTTGCGCAACGTGGCTCGTGTCTCGATGCGGACCGACATCATGGGCTTCGACAGCAGTTTGCCCATCTTCATCGCGCCCGCCGCAGCAGCCGGGCTCGGCCACGAAGACGGGGAACTTTGTCTCGCACGCGGCGCTGCCCGCATGGACGTCGCCCAGTGTGTTTGCACGTTGTCGTCGGTGCCGCCAAAGGACGTCATGGCCGGCTTCTTGGCGGACCCGGAACGGAGGGGCGGCGCCTTGTTTTTCCAGCTGTACATACCCAGGGTAAAGAAACGAGCGACCAAGCTGATTGCCATGGCCAAGGCGGCTGGCTTTCGGGCTCTGGTGGTCACTGTCGACGCGCCGGTAATTGGGAAACGCGACGACGACGACCGGTTCAAGGCGCGTTTCGGCGCCAAACCCGGCGCATCCAGTCCGGACGAGGCCCTGCCCACGCCGCCTCTACCAGGAAGCGAAGCCGAGACGCTGCGGGCATCCCACGATCCAACGCTGGAGTGGTCTGACCTGTCCTGGATCCGCGCGTGCTGGGGCGACAAGCCAATCATCCTGAAAGGCATTCAGACAGCTGAGGATGCGGTCGAGGCGACACGCCATGGCGTCGACGGCATCTATCTGAGCAACCACGGTGGCCGCCAGCTGGATTTCGCCCCGAGCGCCGTTCAGACGCTTCTCGAAATTCGACGGCACTACCCAGAAGTCTTCGACAAAACGGCGGTCTACGTGGACGGTGGTGTGACGAGGGGTTCTGACATCGTCAAAGCCTTGTGTCTGGGCGCCCGTGGTGTCGGCATCGGACGAGGCTTTCTGTATGCCCTGAGTGCCTACGGAACAGACGGCGTACTGAAAACAATTAGCAGTGAGTACCGGTTCTGTGCTGTTGTTCGTCACGAGCGTATCGCTAACTTTTTTTTTCTGCTTTTCAGTTTTGAGTGACGAAATTCAAACGACCATGAGGCTTCTCGGCGTGAACGACGTTTCTCAGTTGAGCTCAAAGTACCTTAACCTCGATGAATTCGAGCTGCGACAGGCAAAGCTATAAAAGCAATCTAAGAAGCTAGAGGTGATCAATAGAATAAAACGAGTATAAACTTGCTCTTTTGCGCTCGAAGTCTTGTTGGACATACTGGCTCTCGTCGGGAAAAATTCAAGCTTGATAGGAATGTGACCATAGCTTGCAGTTATCACAGATATCCTATAAACAAACAAAAAAGACGTATCCCGTGAGTACTGTTCATTTCCCCCCAACAGGCGCAAGGGGAAGGTGAGCATTGTCAGGACGGCTGACGACACTGAAGTGGGAAGTGACCTGTGTTGACATTACGACATGTATAAGGACTGAGAGCAAAGAAAGCGTACACTGCCCGGCAGCCACACATCGGAGGATGCTGCACTGCCCGGTTGCCAGTCTCGTAGCGTCGAAGAACCAAAATGGGGCGGCCTGTGTAAATTGCACAAGACGAAGAGCTTTATCTAGTGTTGGTCCCGGTGCCCAGGCGGAAAAACTCGTATTGTGTGAGTGGGAGGTTAAATGCTATGGAGTGACTAAATCTCAAGAAAGGCAGTCTGTTACACTTCCACACTTCATGTCATAAAAGGTCACTTCGGGTCGTCGTGAGAGGTCTCCCCCAAAGACGGACTGCACCCGTGCAGTCCGTGTCAGGTAGATGCTGGTGGCGTAGGATCCCAGCCAAAATCGAGGAAATCGTCCTCTATCAAACCCATGACGTATGTATTGCCGGAAAACCAGTCGTCTAACGGCGCCTCCGGAGGAGCCAGCACCGGATCATCCGTAGCCTGGGCTACGTGTGCAATATCTTTGCCGCTGCGGAGCACAGAGACGTCGGTATCAGCACCGGTAACTGTGTCGATGCGGCCTGCAAAGACGTCATCTGCATCCAGTAGCATACTCTCGGTTTGCGGTTGCTGCTGTTGGTAAGGTGCCGGCGGTCCTCCACTGGCTGCTATTGGCCCCGGGTTGGGTTGCGGCAAAAAGCCCAGCTGCGATAGGTACCGGTCGAGGTCGTCCCCAACGGCCTGCATGTCCGAATCTACCTGCATATTATGTTGATGTGGGTGTTCGTGTTCTGGTCCCCGCGCTGCTTGTTCGCTCCGTTTGGCTCCCTCCTCGTCTCTCTCTCGTCTCTCCTCCTCATGCCGTGCTTTTGCTACTCGCATGTACAGTTCCGCAATCTGGTTCAGCAGACAGCAGAGGCTGTGCATGCGCGCGATGGCGGGCGACAATTTGCGCAGCGGTTCCAAACTGTCCGCGAACGCAACGAGGAGTCCGAGGTCGTCCTCGCCTTCGTCCATCTTCTCTTCCTCGCGGGCCGGTTTCCGGCTGGCGACTTCAATCACATGGCAGAACAACACG
This sequence comes from Fragosphaeria purpurea, assembly GCA_002778095.1. Classification (NCBI taxonomy): domain Eukaryota; kingdom Fungi; phylum Ascomycota; class Sordariomycetes; order Ophiostomatales; family Ophiostomataceae; genus Fragosphaeria; species Fragosphaeria purpurea. Next base: position 3,207,511 of record PCDL01000021.1, on the reverse strand, counting down.
ATGATTGGTGTAAATGGTGCGTATAGAACCGTCCAGTGCACATGACCCACCTGGGCCACCATGTCGTCGGCAGCCAGTGCCATGCACGCGGCATGGCTGCGGAAGGCCGCTCGAGCGGCGGCGACGCACTCCGTAGAGAGGAAAGAAAGAGACGACCGGTCGCCGCGGCTCCCGCCTTCTCTTTCTGCGTGTGGTGCCGGTGGCATGGCTCGATAGAGGAGCGTCAATGTCGCCAGGTGGCCGACCTCGCCGGACAGGAGAACACGGTCAAGCGTGGCCGCGCGCCAGGCGTTTGAGTCGTTCTTCATCTTGCTCCTCGTGCCCGCTTTCGGGTCACTCCCGCCTCTCCTACGAGTGCCCAGCGTCGCAACGAGCCCCTGAAACTCTGCCCAGAGTTTCTTCGACCGGGTTACAAGCTGCCGTGCTGCGTCGAACCGCGCCTCAGGTGGACGCGTGAGTGCGGCTGGGCTGTAGAGGAGTTCGTAGGCCTGGCCTAGGATGGTCCCCGTGTGTATCCACACATTCATGACACCAGACCAAGCGTCTTTGTCTTGTTGGCCACCCTGTGTGCTTTTGCTCTTGTTTTTGGCACCGTCATCATGAAATGTGCGTGGCGTCGAGATGTCCCAGTCGTGAAGTACGCAGCTACGTCCAAAACGCAGCGAAAGGCCTTTGTCGAGCATGTAGCAGAACCAGAACACAGCAGGCTGCAGGCTGCTCTTCCGCACGCAGGTGCGATCGTCGTCGCCTTGTTGGTTCGGTCCGACGTGGTGCCAACCGAGAGTCTGACACATGGCTGCAGCGGCGCCATTGAGTTGCCATGCGAAGGAAAATTTCGCGTCTTCGATGGCGTACGTGGCCTAGGTTTCGTTAGAGCCGGTATTGGAAATAATACAAAAACGAATAAAATCAAGAAAATATAGGGAACGAAGAAAAAGAAAAAAAGAAGCAAGCCTACGCCTAGTAATAGCGCCTTCACCATATCGGGACTCGGTGGGAGAAACAACGGCAGGTTCACGAGGGCCGTTTCCAGATTGGCTCGGCAGAGGAGCTCGTACGATGTGAGCGTGTCGCACCCTGCACGCTTTGCCGTGTCTTTGCCCCCCACGGCAATCTTTTCCTGGAGCAAATAGTAGAGTCCCGCGTTGACCGTGATGAACAGTGGCAGCCCAATGTCTTCGGTAGCAAAGTATACGTTTCGGCAGGCCTCGATGAAGTCGTCGATGTCGATGAATGCGCAGCTCATCATAAACATGACGGGCGGATTAACTACAACAGAAACAAAAGAGGATCCGGTCAGCTACCGTATAAGAAAGACACGACCAAAAGACAAGGCAATACCGAACGAACCTCGTATCTCCCGAAGAAGTTTGAGGACCACGTCCATCGGTGGCATTGGCAATTGGCACACGCCTCCTTTGGGTACGGTCTTTTGATAAAGAAACGCTCGGCCAGTGCGCTGCTGGCGACGATCGGAACTGTCTTGCCCTTGCCGCTGTTTCTGATGCTGCTGGGTCTGTTGGCGGTCTATCATCCTACGAAGGGCTGCTAATGCGTGCTGCATATCCGGCTCCGCCGCCCGGCCCACTGGCGTGCTTGCGACGGTGTGCTCCAAAAAGTCGCTGGCGAAGACCGTATGAGCGGACATAGACGATTTGCCTTCGAAGCTGGTCGCGTCCTCGAGTGCGTCCTCGTCGTTGTTGTCGTTGTCCTCGTCATCAATGTCTCCACGAGTGTTTACAGTGGGCAAACGACCTTTGCCATCCAAGACCGTGGGCACATCACGGCCAGAAGACTGCGTGTGAGGTACGCCGCCGCAGCCGCTAATAGAGCCAGCCACCTGCTGCAGCAGTCCTTCGATACCGGCCAGTCGAGCGTCAAGCTGATCGATCTTGCGCTCGCTAGGCGAACCGGTTAGTGCTTGATTTTCCTGGCACCGTTCAACGCTTCACGACCGCTTCACAACGTACTACTGCTTCGTGATCAGCACGCGGTGCTTGACGTCCTTGGTCTTTTGTCCCAGTCCCGTCGTCTTACACTCTCGCTGTGCCGCTCGGCAGCTCGAGCATGGCGCGGGACCCGGGCCCTTATCACAACGGATCTCGATATGCAGTTAGCAACGTTACGGTCCAAGGCAACCGGACCCGACCGACACATACCTTTCTCGCCCGGCACTGGTCACACTATAAAAAGGTTGTATCAGCATCAATAGATCGCACCGTAAATAGATAAACGTGACGCCATATTCTCGGCTTACCGCCTTTCTATGCACCCTGGCAGCGTCGATGGTTTCCGGTGGCTCAGACACCATGACGACTGGTATCATCAGTAAGGCGAAGGGCGTTAGCAGTCGATAAACAGAGTAGCCAATGCTAATGCCTTTTTTTTTTTTTGTCTGACCAAAGAGTGGCTTTGTTCTGTTGAGGCGAAGTTCAAGAGCAGTCGACGTAAAGCCGAATCAGATAATCCCGCGGAGGCCGATCACCGAGAAAAGACCCACTTTTTTGTATACTCGGTGTCCGCGGAGCCCGCCTGCTCCCTAGAGCCATGTTGCCGTGTCAAAGCAGCATGATTCTTTTCCATGTTGACATACGGCATATAATACTTAGGCCGACTTCGCTCAGATCAATACCGGAGGGCCGAATGCTCCGTTGACCGAGATTCAGCTCGTCCAGTTATGGCCTTGGCGTTCGTAGTCCGGAGAAAAGGGGTCGTTTTTTCACGTATATATGGGTAGACGCAAGCAAATTGTATTCTTCTTCAACGCGTACTTCAGTCCAGTATCTTTGGTTATATTTTAGTTGATATTATTGCCGCGAACCAGAGCAGCATGGAAAAGAAGGAAGTGGCTAGCAAAGCGGCTCCCGAGCCCTCGAATGAGGAAGAGCACGATAATGCTTCCAACGAATCGTCCATGGCGAGCTATTCTGTGGGTTTTTTTTCTATCTCTTCGACACATTTGGTTTATAAGTTTAGACTGAAGAGCTCTAACGCGTGGGACAAGCGAATCTTTCGTTACAACGACACGACCGGATGGATTGCCACGACCATTGCCACCATCTGCATGGTTGCCACCGGCGTCTTGCTCCCTCTGATGAATCTTGTCTTTGGAAAATTTGTCAATGTCTTCAACGACTATCTTACCGGCCGCAAGACGCCCGACGAGTTCCGTTCGTCGCTCAATCATCACGCGTACGCCCAAGCTCAGCAAGATCGTGCACTTCTGCTTCGTGGCTAGACTAATACCTGTTTTAATTAGTCTTTATTTTGTTTATCTTTTTGTTGCGAAACTAGTGCTTTCGTATATATGGACTGTATGCCCCAAACCAGCCAGAAGTTTACGGATTAAAATCAACGTGTACAAAGCTGACCTGCCACCGCTTTCCATTAGACACTCATATCCATCAACGCGATTCGGGTCACACGGAAGCTCCGCCTCGACTTTCTAAAACACACCCTTCGACAGGAAATTGGCTTCTTCGATGCGTCCAGCCACGCTTCGATTGCGTCGAGCATCGGCACGCAGGCAAACCTGGCACATCAGGGCGTCTCCGAGAAATACGGCCTGACCGTGCAAGCCATCACCACCTTTTTTGCCGCGTTCGGGGTGGCTTTTGGCGTCCAGTGGAAGCTGACCCTGATTACTCTGTGCATTGTTCCTGCGATCCTCTTGGTCATCGGCGTCACGGCCTCGCTCGACATGGTCATCGAAAACAAGATCATGGCCATCTGGTCGGACACAGACAAGCTGGCCGAGGAGGTGTTTGCGAACATCCGCAGCGTGCATGCGTTTTGGGCGTTTCCAACAATGACCCGCAAATTCGAGGCCTACATTGACGAGGCGAGGGCTCTGGGGAGGAAAAAACCGCCTTTGTACGCCGTCATGTTTTGTGTGCAGTTCTTTTGCATCTACGCCGGCTATGGGCTCGCCTTCTGGCAGGGTGTCCGTATGTACCACCGCGGCGAGATCTCGGAACCTGGAAAGATTGTCACGTACGGAATGCCATTTTATTATCACCCGTGCGCTTCGCCAAATTCTGTTGAATTTGTTTTCGGTCCCCGCAAGACTAATTGTCTAGTGTTATCTTTGCCGTCCTGTTGGCGGCTCAGGGGTTGACGCAGATTGCTCCCCAAATCATGGTGGTATCCAAAGCGGCGGCAGCGGCTCACACCCTGTTCCGTACCATCGACCGATCGTCGAAGATTGATTCTCTCTCTGACGAAGGCGTTCGGCCCCCGACGTGCCGTGGAGACGTCGCTTTCCATAAAGTGTCCTTCACGTACCCGTCGCGGCCGGGCATCCAAGTACTGGACAACTTCAGCCTCACAATCCCAGCCAACAAGGTCACCGCTATTGTGGGCCCAAGCGGCTCTGGCAAGAGTACGCTTGTCGCTCTGATCGAAAGGTGGTTTTCGCCATCTCAGGGCAAGATCACCCTCGACGGTGGCAGCATTGAAGACTTGAACATCCAATGGCTCAGGACCAACATCCGCCTCGTTCAACAGGTGTGCAGGCTCATTTATTTTTTTCTTTTATTTCTATCATAAATTACATATGTTTTCCTTCCGCTCTTACTTATTTATATTCTCCACTCCAGGAGCCGGTATTATTTAATGGCACCGTCTTTCATAACGTTGCCAACGGCCTAGCTGGCACACCCCAGGCGGAACTTCCAGACGAGGAGAAAATGAAACTCGTCCAGGAAGCTTGCAAACTGGCATTTGCTCATGACTTTGTCGAGAAGCTTCCGGAAGTATGTCATATTCCCCTTCATCCAGCTTCGTTTCACGCGTTATCCTGAGAGGATATCAATTGACCAACACTTGGCCAGGGCTACGGAACCCAAGTCGGTGAGCGCGGCGCCATGCTTTCAGGTGGTCAAAAGCAGCGCTTGGTCATTGCGCGGAGCATCGTTTCCAACCCACGTGTCCTTCTTCTGGATGAAGCTACGAGCGCTCTGGATCCTCACGCTGAGCACATTGTCCAACGAGCACTCAACAACGTGGCAAGCAGCCGCACTACACTTGTCATCGCCCATAGGTTGTCGACCATTCGCCATGCCGACAGTATCGTGGTCATGGCAAGAGGCAAGATTGTCGAACAAGGAACACACGAGGAACTGTTGACTCGCCGCGGTGCTTACTACCGTCTGGTGCTTTCGCAAGACCTGGGCCAGGAAAGTCGGCACCCAGATAACAGCGAAGACGACTACGACAAGACCCTTGCTGAGTTCGACAATGAAAAGCCACCAACCTCCTTGATGTACACAGGAGAGCAACCTGTCGCGAACGTCAACAAATCTTCGGACAAAGTGATTAGCCCGATGACCAATTACAACTTGCTCAGATGCTTGTACATCATTGTCAAAGAACAGAAACGCCTGCACGTTCCGTTTGCCGTCATGGGTTTGGCCGCTTTCGTTGTTGGTGAGTTTCGTCGTACTTATACAAGTCCATGTGTTCGGGCAAATTATCATTTCCCGCTTGGCTAACGCGGTCACAAGGCGGGATCTACCCAGCATTTGCCGTGCTGTTTTCTCGTGTTGTGGGCGTATTTGCATTGTCTGGGCATGTCCTGGTCAGCCGTGGAGATTTTTATGCACTCATGTTCTTCGTTATGGCGCTCGGCAACCTTGTCGCCTACGGCGTCTTGGGCTGGATGTCCGCCGTCATCTCGCAGACCATTGCCAACAACTACCGCTTGGAGGTGTTCAACAGCGTACTGTGCCAGACAATGGCGTTCTTCGACGAGCGCGACAACACGACCGGCGCCCTCGTATCTCGCTTAGCCTCGGAACCCGATGCCTTGCAAGAGCTTTTGTCGTCCAATGTCGCGCTGATTCTCACCATCTGCGTGAACCTGGCATCCAGCTGCATTTTGGCCATCGCCGTGGGCTGGAAATTGGGCCTTGTCCTTGTTTTTGGTGCGCTGCCGCCGCTGGTAGCCGCGGGCTACGCCCGCATGCGCCTGGAGCTGAAGCTAGACGACGACACCGCTGCACGATTTGCCAACAGCGCCGGTCTCGCCTCGGAGGCGGTCCGTGCAATCCGTACGGTGGCGTCGCTCGCTCTTGAGAGGGACATACTGGCTGGTTACGAAGCCAGCCTGCGCTCGTCGTCGAAAACGGCGATCTGGAGCCTCGCATCCACCATGTTCTGGTACGCGCTGAGCCAGTCGATCTCCTTTCTGTCCATGGCACTGGGGTTCTGGTATGGTGGCCGCCTGATGTCATTTGGCGAATACTCTGCGCAACAGTTCTACACGGTCTTTGTTGCTGTTATCTTCTCGGGTGAGGCGGCGGCGTCCTTCTTCATGTACACGTCCAGCATCACCCAAGCACAGCGAGCGGCAAACTACATTTTCCGTCTGCGCCAGCAGATTCCTCAAGACTTGCTTGATAACAGCGACGAAAGCAGAAGCAGCAGCAGCAGTGGCGGTGGCGACGAGGCTGCCATGTCGTTGCAGTGTCAAGACCTCAGTTTTGCTTACCCACGGCGCCCGGCCCTTTCGGTTCTGGAGCACGTCTCGCTTGCCGTTCGCCCCGGCCAGTTTGTGGCATTCGTCGGCGCTTCGGGATGCGGCAAGACAACCATGATCAGCCTTTTAGAGCGATTTTACGACCCAACGAGTGGTGTCCTGTTGTTAAACGGCGTGGACGCCAAAACCATTCACCCAAAGCCGTCCCGCCGCGGCATGGCCCTCGTCCAGCAGGAACCGGTTCTGTACCAAGGATCGGTCCGCGACAACATCCTCGTCGGACTGGCTGATCAAAATCGCGACGGCGCAAAAGAGCCAGGTGACGCAGAAATTATGGAGGTCTGCCGTCAAGCCAACATTGCCGCCTTTATTGAATCGCTGCCTGACGGCCTCGCCAGCCCCTGCGGATCTCAGGGCCTCCAATTCTCTGGTGGGCAACGTCAGCGGATCGCCATTGCCCGTGCTCTGATCCGCGAGCCCCGGCTGCTGCTGCTGGACGAGGCAACGTCGAGCCTCGATACGGAGTCAGAGCGCCTCGTCCAAGCCGCTTTAGAGGCGGTCGCTACGAAGCGGACTACATATGGTGACGGCCTCGGTGTCGAAGCAGGGAGAGCACGGACGACCGTGGCGGTTGCTCATCGCTTGTCAACAATCAAAAATGCCGATGTTGTTTTTGTTTTTGCTCACGGTCACGTCGTCGAAGTTGGTAACCATGACGACCTTGTTCGAAAGAAGGGACTGTATTATCAAATGTGTCTCGGCCAGTCCTTGGACCAATGATTCGGCTTTTTTTCTCTCCTTTTTTCCTTTCACATTTCATTTGTCTTTTAAATCATTCTCTCAATTAATGTAAGATGAACCGTCTTTCATTGTGTGACTCTGAAAATTGCTAGGATCTATTACAGAGTAGACGTGATACAATAAGTGCTCTGATTCTCAATCGCAAAAGAAGAACAACGTCCCTTCAAAACTAAGCAGCGTCACTGATCTTCTTTGCCTCAGGTTCAATCTCCTCTGTCATGAGATACACTGCGCGATCCGCAATCTTCTTGCGGCTGTCGGTGTTTTTCGTGAACAGGGCGGCGATCACGGCAACACCACCGAAAGCAATGGCAACGAGGTAGACCAATTTGAACGCCTGGACATATGACTGCTTCACGGCAAGGCTCGCAGCGGCCTCAATAGCATCTGTCATTCCCGGAACTGCTGCATAGGCCTTGGCTGTGTTCGTCTTGGCAGCCGTGACGAGCGCAGCCCACGAGGACGGGGGCAAGTTGAATTGTTGAGCTACTGCGTCGACGTTGGGGCCGACCACGGACGCAAACTTGTTGTTGAGAATGGCCGAGTACACAGCGGTGGCAATGGCACCACCCAAGAGCCGAAACGTTCCGATCAGACCAGCAGCAACGCCGCTTTGGGGATGTCAGAAAATAACCCAGAAAGGTGCGAAGCTTGAAGGGCCAAAAAAAAAAAAAAAAAAAAAAAAAGTGCGTACATATCAGACTGGTTATCCAAACTCAGGGAGATCATGGTGAAGGCGACCAGCTGGGGTGGCGTCACGCACGACGAAGTCAAGATCACCAATACAATGGCACGAGCCTTGTCATGAATACCGACAGACGCCATGGCACCGATAAAGGCCGTCTGCAAGACCATGAAGCCGAACATCTGCCACTTTTCGCGGCCGACGCGGGCGCAGAAGAAGATCATAATCAAGGCACCACCTAGAAAATAAGCTGTGAGTCGTTTTCAAGGCACCTCGTCGGAAGGAGATCTTCAGAATAATTAGACCACAACTCACTAAAACTGCCAAACGAGAAGATCGTGGCGTAGACGCCACGCAAGGTCAACTGGTCCGCTGACACAAAGAAGTCGGCAGACTGCTGGGGCCACAGGACATTCATGCTGTAGTATAGCATGCCACCAATAAAGACAAGAACAATCACCATGGTAAACCTATGTTCAGTCGTTAGTTTTTTTTTTTTTTTCTGTTTTTTACTGTGACGTAGAAAACGGCAAGCGCTTGATATCAAATTGTGACGCACTCTCGAACTTTGCGGAAAAGCGCTGGTGGCAACAGCGGATACTGCAGGGACGGCCTGGTCTCCCAGAAACCCAGAACGACGGCGCAGCAGAAGCCAACAACTATGGGCGCGATGACTTCGGCGCTTTTCCAGGGATAGCGGTGGCCGCCGCCAAAGTTGATGCCCAGGAGCATGAGAGTGCTGGATGCCGCGAAGAGCGCCAGACCGACATAATCCAGCTCGGCCAGTAGTTGGCGCTTGGTTTTGCCGTCGTCCCGATGCTTCACCTCGAAGTTGGGGGGGAAGTAACAGAATAAGAGCAGGATACCCATGACAGAGTGGTACGAGAACATGTACCAGTAGGCTGCTCGCCAGGTGATGGAGTAGTGTGCGATGAAGGTATAAGCGATCATGGGGCTGCAGTAGGAAAGAAGCAGTGTCGAGTCAAAGATACCTGTGTTTAATGTTTTTTTTTGTGAGTCAAAAAAAGAGAGCCAACCAAGCCTTCCACAAAGAATGGCCCAGGAAACGTACCAACACCAATCATACGATATTTGTTGGGCAAGATTTCTTGGATGCATGCGTAGGACATCTCTTGAAACCCGGATGCAATGCCAAAAACCACACCGCTGCCGATCATCTGGTTGATGGACTTGCCTGTGGCGCCGATAACGCAGCCAACAATACCAAGCAAGGACCCAGTAAGCATAAAGTAACGGCGGCCGAAGATGTCACTCAGACGGCCGCCGACAGAGACGACGACGGCCGCGCCAAGCTGCCATGACACCGTGATCCATGTGTAGTTCGGGTCCGGACCCAGGTCTGCGTTGATGTAAGCCAAGCAGCTCGAGGGAATCAAGAGCGTCATGACATAGGAACTGAATTGACCGCATAGAGCCTTTTTTTGTTGTTGTTTTTTAGTATAAGTTTTTCGTAGGAAAGAAAACACGCGTAGCAAAGGCCAGATCGTGAACCTACAGCAAAGGCAACAGCCGTTTTTGCATTAAAAATGTGAACATCTTCCTCAGGTGTGATCACCATCGATCGGGCAATGTCGTTGACATCTTCCGTGGTCGTCGCCGCGTGGACGGCGTAATCAGCCTTTTCGGTTTTATTTGTCTCGGCCATCTCTATCGCCATATTTTATGTAAAGACGTGTTCCTATGATTGATGTTCACTGTAAAAACACCGCAACAGAAGGAAGTGAAAACTAAGATGTCTGGTAAGCAAAACTACGGCTACCGGGCCCTTCGCAGCGGTGAGCCCCCATCTTATATTCCAGGCCATTTTTCAGATCCCTGTAGTGTGTTTTATCTGCATTTTTATTTTTTAGGAAGGGGCTCGCAGGATGCCCACCCACAGTTGCAATAGGTACAAACCGACTGCTGCAGCCCGGACCAGTGCCCCCGGTTTCCTGGGGTCTCCGCTCCGGGGCACATATACTAACCCTGGGGAAGCACCTGGGAGGTTGTATTGACGACGGCAATATGACCAGGTGCCTGACCCAAAGGCCGGATTGTGTTTTTTCAAACCAACGCCGCTTTGCCGTTCACGGACCTGGTGGAATTCCTTTTCCATAGCCTCGTATCGAGGAGAGAATGTCTAAGAGACTTCGTTACAATTGGGTGTACGCAGGGAGGAGAAATTGTCATGGATATCTATCTCCTAACATATAAACCCGCCGGCCGTATTTTCGTGATGCGGTGCATCTAGTATCGTTTTAATCCGTACGAGCAATGTAGTCTCAGCAGCTTCATAAGAATGACCTAATTGACCAATATCACGTAGGCTAGGGGCGTCAGCAGCACAGAGTATACTTACGATTGCGAGATCGAGGCAACACGTTCGATCAAGGGCATGTTGAGATATGCGATACACTTCAGGCCACACGGACCGGAGCATGATTAAGGGAATACAAGGACAGGCAGAACGCTTATTGAATTATTGTAGTCCTCTGGTTAGCGCTACCGCTAATGACCGGGGCTACATGCCTGCGGCAAGACTAAACAAGACACTGCGGACCAGTGGCACACGACTACCATACCCAAACTTCGGAATGTCGGATGCTCGCTCTCGTCTTGTTTCCCCGCGTCCGGGGCCTTTTAAGAGGGGAAGCTGGAAAGGGGCAGACTATGTGCTTCAATATCTGTGCGGGGACGTTGAGTATGAAGAGAGGGCTTCGTAGCCGATACTTAAACGTTACCCGTAGTCTCGAAGCCGTATTTCGTGCATACAAAGGTGAAGATGAGCATGTGTATTAAGATCTAAAAATCAAACAAGAATTTTGGAGCATAAGTACACGCCGCAAAATAAAAATAAAGAAAAATGAGAATAAAAACAACAAGGCCGGATACAGCGGACTTCGCTCGTCTGGTATTATCACGAATGACTCCCTTCTACGTAATCGTATCCAGGTTGTGCCCCTAGCTGATGGGCTGGCAGCGCGGTTTTTTCGTATCACAAAAATGGAGAGGGGGACAGTACACTTGAGATTGTTAATAACGCTTCCTAATATGGGATGAGCGGATAACGAAGTGCGAGTGTCTGGTTGAACTGTTGCCTTTTTGAAGGCGCCTTTCCGGGGAGCTGGAGTGTTGACCAAGTCGGGACATTCCTGAATAAACAAACCTTCGCGTTAAGATTCTTGCCATGTACGTTCTCAGGCAAACATAATTGGCTAATAACATTACAAATGATCGTCAGCTACGTTTTGCTGAGCACCGCAGCTTTGGTCGGAAGCGGAATTGCAACCGGTACGGGTCGCCGGTTTCTATGACGTATTGGTGATAATTACGCGAGGATGGGACCCGAAGCTTGACAGTCCTAAAGCAGAATTGATAATGGAATAAAAAGGCCGTCAGCGTACATATACGGCAACATACACGCATTTACAGTCGTTACACCCTTTCGTTGTTGTAGACTGAGATTTCTTGGGCTGAAACGAAGATGCACCCTGAATATGGCCATATTTGTGACTTCGAGTGAGACAATCCTAAGACGCGGAGCCTCGTTGATTTTTCAACTCCAGCAAAGTTCGTTTTTAGATTTTCTGTGAGCGAGAGCATAGCTCCCCTTTACTTCTGTCTTCATATAAGGTCACATCCAAAGTCAGCTCGTAGATTTTACTATGGTGCTGCGATGATGCCACCTGTTCGTGAGGTGATGACGTTAGGTGTGCTGCCCCATCCACATGGGGCATTTCAGCGCCTTCTATCGCGAACGCACTGCAAGAGTCTACATACAAATGCATATTTTTTCTTGTTCTGGCTGGTTAGAGATTAGTAACAAATGGTATGTCAAACGACCGCGGCAATCTGATCTCAGACGGCAGAGTAGCCAGATGACGATATGTTGGCGGAAGATGCTCATGTATTCGGAGTCGGGGCGGAATTCGAGAGAGGCCGCTGGGGACTGTGGATAAGCCTGCGGAGAATCATTTCGTTGCTCTATCAGAGTCTTTAGCACGGGAGTAACGCTCATTCGGACAATTACGTTACTAAATTGACTGATCCATTGCAGAAATCTATTTACAAAGTAAAAACTGGTAGTCTAGTCATGGTTTCCAGAAAAATACGTGTTCGATACCAGCAGCAGAGTCTGGCAAACGTGGACTTCGAGGTAAGATCATGCATCTTAATAGAGGCTGTAGACGTTCCTCATCGTGAGTTGCCTTCAAGCCACCAACAGTCTCCTCCCCCCCCATTGCCATCTACAAAACCTGGTCGGCCGACACCAAGACGAAGTCGACACAGCTCTCGTACGTCTGCTTGGCGTTTGTGCCAAACCAGAACCACTGGAGCACGCAGTCGCCTGCCACCGTGCAAGCGTTCGCGTCGAGGTCGACGGGCATGGTGACGCTAAAAGCAGTGTTGTTGGGCGGGAACGCGGGCAGCGTCTCGTCGGCGTAGATCGCAAACTCGATCAGGTTCGCGCCGGCGCTCAGGATGCTGTTGTTGGCCGTGGAGACGATGGAGACGTTCATGGGGCCGGCATGGCCAATGGGCAGCTGCGCGGTCATGTTGATGACCTGGCCCGGCTGGAAGGTCTGGACGAGGTCCTGATTGTCCTCGAACATGGCGCCGCGGCAGAGGTCGAGTTGGCCTGGGGAACGTTAGCAGTGGACGTAGTTGAGCCTCGGCATTTTCCCCCGTCTTTGTCTTCTACGGCATACAACATACAGCTCGGCAAGGGCGAAGTCACGTCCTCGAGGGGAATGGTGCCGTCCTTTAGGACGGCATCGACGGCCGCCTGCCCGCAGGCGGCCACCATGGCCGGCCCCGTCAGGCGAGCGGCGGGCGAGGTGATGTTGCCGTGGGCGGCGACCGAGACGGCGAGGAGTGAAACAACCGCTGCAGCGGTAGAGGTCGTCGACGCTTTCATAGTGACCGTAAAGTTGAGGTTGAGTGTTCGGGAAAATGTAAGAATACCAGATTCGGAAATTTGTCGCAAAGCAAGAAAACTAAGGAAAATAAAAAGAGTGACCGGCACTAAAAGGAGCGACAAAGAGTGGAACGAACCAAAAAAACCGAGAAAAGGAGTGACAAGAAAAGCACAAAAAACAATGAAGATTGACAATCTATGTACGGGGTGGGTCACAACAGAGAATCAAAGTAAAAAAGTACAGGGGCCCTGCTTTTATGTGATGAAAAGCCAAGAACTGAGTATGAAAACGGGAGAAAAATGATTGATGGGGACATCTCAACCACAGACGAAAACGATAGGACCTGGCAATCATCTCTGATAGATTCCAGGATAAACGTGGGTGATGCGAAGATCTGACAAGGGGAAAAGAAACAATAACCGCCAGAAAAAAGGGGAAGAGGAGGGAAGAGGAGGGAGAAATGGCATATGACGTTCTGCATTGAAACGAGAGAGGAGAAGTGTGCAGATGGCCACACGTTCTGAGGATTTCGGGTTTCAGAATCTGAGATGAGAAAAAAAAAAAAAATAAAATGAAATAAAATAAAATAAATAGTGTTGTGAAAATGAAAGAAAGGGTAAAGAAATACAACAGAATGGACAGAGACCTGGTTCTTCCACTTGCATTCCTTTCATCGCCAAGGCATAAACCAACGAGGGAAAGGTGAAATGTAATTTGTATTATCCGATTCTCTCTTATTTTTTACTTTTCTTCTCCTTGTCGCTGTCTTGCGCCGGGTAAACCAGCACGGCTGCAGCCTCGTCCCGCTGGCAAGCCCTTCTTTTGCTGCACAGCGGGTTTCAAGTCGGGTACGATCGACATGCGTTTTATTTTCCCTGAAATTTTATGTGCGGTACTGTATTATCATATAAGTAAGCTGTATTGTCTTCTTTGTATTTTATTGGAATTATTTGGACACTCCCGAAATCAAAGCAAAAGCCCGGCAAAGACGGCGCTCGAAAACGACAAGGCCAAACAAACTCGATGAATAGAAGCCTCAAGGGGTCATCTAGTCCTTTGCAAAAGTTTAAATCGCTTCGTTAATTATAATTTCGTCTTCATTTGAATACATAGCTGAACTGAGACCCAAGTGTTGATGGCAGTAAGCATAGAAAAAGAAGGAAAATTAAAATCAAATCAACCAATCCCCTTTACCACCGCGCATTTTCTCCCGCGTTTTATGTTATGGTATTTTCCCCAGAGAAATTTTCCTTTCAGATCATTCGTTCTTGCCCTACCCCCTGGCCAACTACAATTGGACTATTTCCTCGCAATCAACTTCAAGATGTCCTTATAAAAAGTAATTTCTTTTTCCCGGTACTTCACAACTCGTCGTAAACCTTGTGACGGAATGTTTCGGCCTTTTTCTTGGCCGCGTTGGCTCCGATCCGCAGCTGGGTCAACGCCCAGTCGATCGAGTTCCACAAAGCCTCGGATGTTTTGGCGTACAACGCGCCCGTAGGCGACGTTGTGCCATACTTGAAGTATGTAGACTGCTGGCGCGCATACGCACGGAGTTGGTCGAGCGTGCTACCTTGCGGGACGGGCTAAATTTCAAAGAAAAAAAAACCAGGTTAGTGAATGAGAATGAAATGCACTACTTCAATAAACGTTCCAACGTACAATTCCGTAGCTGTCCAAGTAAGCTTTGATGTCGCTCTCGCTCCACGTATCAAACGTGCTCTTCTTGGCTGACCCCGTCGCCTTTGCCAGGTACGACGTTGCCGAAGCATACTGGGTGCCGCCGGCCTTGGAAGCTGAGCTGTAGTATGACTGGGCCGCCTTCACCAAGTCTTCACGGGCAGCGCCGGACTTCTCAGCAGCCTTCTGGGCTGCGCGAGAGCCGGAAGACTGTAGATAGTCGCGGAGGTTCTCGTAGGACAGATCGTCAAACGTCCAGGCGTTCCAGCCGGAAGCAGCTTGGTGTGCATTCTTGCGCACCAAGGCACGCAGCTGGTCCGTGTTGGACTTGTGGGGTACGGGGACGCCACGGGCGTCCAAGTAGGCTTTGAGGCGGCTTTCCGACCAGGTGTCCACTGCGCTGTTGAATGCGTTGCGCGCTGCTTCTGATGCCGCATCGGTAGCCCGTGCATACTGGCCGCCGACCTTGGACGTGGCCGCGCCGAAATGATCAGAGACAGTATCGCCCAAAACCTGAGCACGGCGCTTGCGAATCAAAGCGCGAATTTCATTGGCTTTGCTGCCTTGTGGAACTAAAGTGCCTGGTGTCAGCTAGACCGCACGGGAGAAACAAGACAACCGCTAGAATAGCTAGAAGAAATTCCGTATGCATACCGCTGATGCCATTTTTGTCACAAAAATTCTTGAGTTCCGAGTCGCTCCATGTGTTCAGGACGCTATCAGAAAGATTGTCGTACGCTTTTTTTGCCGCCTTTTGAAGGTGAGACGACTGTTCTTGCATCTGCAGGTAGGCGAGATGCGAGTTGCGGCGCACAGAGGCGATCAGTTTGTCACGCTGCGTCCGGAAGGTTAGCTGCTTGGCACACGTAAGACATATCTGACATGGGACGACACTCACAGTCGACGGTTGGGGAGCCGGGATGCCATATGTGTCGAGCCAGTTTTTGAGATCGGATTCTAAAACACGTCAGCATAGCTTCTTTTTTTTTTTTTTTGGTCACAGCCAAAAAACTCGTAGCACCGTGAACATACCTGTCCAAGTGTCATAGAGCCAGTTGCCGGGATAGCCAAGCGTCTGGTGCATTTTCTTGGCAACGGATTCGTAGTTCTGGCGGGCCTTTTGAAGAACCACATCACGTTCACGCGGTTGGGGGACTTGGATGGTCGCCAGTTAGCATGCATCGGGGCTTAGCTCAGGAGAACAAGAAGGAAAAGCAAAACCAAAAGAGACGAACCAGGGATGCCGTGGTGGTCGCAGAACGACTTGAGCTGGCTCTCGGTCCACGAGTCGAGAATCCAGTCCTTGACGTTATTGTACGCATGCTGTGTCTTGTCTTCGGTCCCGGTCCAGGTGGCCTGTACCTGGGACAACAGCCAGTTTTTGTCGTGCTCGGCGCGGTCCTTGGTGTCGATGCCCTTCAGCGTGAGATAGGACGTGAGCTGGTCGGTGTCCCAGCTCTGGTACGGCTTGACCACGAAGTTGTTCCAGTTGTTCTGGACCAGGTCATGCAAATCCCTGCGTGTCGCCGGCGTCGGATAGGGGATGTTGTGGTCCGACAGCCAACGCTCCAGCTCCGTCTCGTGCCATTTGTTGTACGCTACACGGGATGCAGGATCGTTAGCGACCAGTTCTGTTCTGTATGATAGAATTCGACGATAAACATATCAAAGAAATTAAAAAGAGAAAAAAAATCTGACGACGTACCGGCATCCGTCAACCAGCTGCTGCTGGCAACGGCCACATTCGCCACGACAGCGAGGGAGAGAAGAGCTCTGACGATTCTCATCGCTCACGATGCGGCGTATGTCTTCTGTTTGATTTCTTTCTTTTGGGGGAGGGAAAGCTCTCAATTTCTCTGCGTTGTGTGTTGTTCGAATATAAAATGGTTCGCTTCCCTGGCGTAAATTGATTGGAAATATACCGAAAAATTAAAAGCGAAAAGAAAAGGAAAAAAAAATCGAGTGGGAAAACGTAGAAAGCCTCATTCAAGTTTCGCATTCCGATGGGAGGCAAAACAAATGAGAGGAAAAGGGGTCTCGACGTGGGTGAGCTTATTTAGAGACCAGAAACTGGGTTGGCCGTGCCAGACGACAATCCATCACGTCACTTTTTTATTTCGACCGGCCACCAGCCACCGACAGGGAGACGAGGCGATCTGGCAGGTTGAGCGTATTATGTGATGTATTCGCACGCAAGGAGAAGGAGCGACTGTGGAAGACGAATGAAGGCAAGGAAGTACCGGTGGCGCTGACTGACCAGCTTTCCAGGTATAATTTGCCCGAAAAGTGACTTTTGCATGGTCAAGGTGGTGTTGCCCTCTCCAGGAAGGAGGGCGCGATTGACCACCAACATTCCTCACTTCCTTCCCCATTCAACGATCAGAAGATGCGTCCCTGCTGTGCTTTGGAGGCCATGACGTCAAGGGCCGTTTTCGCTTATGGCCTGCATCAAAACGGCCAATCACCAACCAACGGCGGTCTCGCTGCGTCATGGTAACTCACCCGCAGACGCACGGACCATCCATACGCAGCGCCTGCATAAGTTGTCACGTGAGTTTTTTTTAAAGCTTAAATAATCCATTATTTATGCACATGCAATCGCAGAACGAAGGATCACGACTGACGCCATTTTCATCATCACGTCTGGGTCATTGAGTTGGTCGCCAGGAAGGTCAGAGCCTCGGTGACCAAGACAAACCAGATGGGAGGAACAATGGTCACGCTCATATTTGTCGCAGCGGAGACGATTTCCAGTTGATGTCTAAAAAGGTGAAGTTCAGCTGGCCGATTGGATGTAAAGATTTAAATATGACAGACGAGAAAATACATGACGGGAATAAATAAAACTGGCATGTTTGAATATTTTCTTTATCGAAATGTCTACATATATACTATCCCTTGTTGTCATTGAAGAATAATCACACTAATTTCAAAGAAAACCAGAAACAACCCACGTTGCCCGACTTTTTTTTAGTAGTGCCTCAAAATGAAAGAGAATGGACATGCTTCAACGTAAATATAAATAGTAATTCTCGGACGCCATCATAAAACAAATCCGTTTGCTAGGCTTCTTGCTGGCTATTCTTTCTCGTGAATGAAAGAATCGGGCAAAAAAGGGCGTTAAGGAAGCCCACCCTCGCCACCAGATTGATTCACCATCGAAGCACTGAAAGCTTCATCAAAACTACGTGCCAGGAAGTTTCGTGTATTTCATTAGCCCACAATGGCTTTGTGGGAGTTCCGATTTTCGTCGAATCTCTTTGGAGAACAACTCTTTTTGGATTTTGCAGTAGCATTGCCCAAGACTTCGCTGTGTATGTAAGAGACATCGTCAAAAGGCACGGTATTTATGTTTGTATCCATGCTTATTTCATGGCACTCAGAGAAAAAAAATCGACTTTACATTAAGCTGTACATTTTAAGGGTATTGAAGCGCAAAAAAAGGACGTAATTCATCCTACCTGATTATGGTTAGCAAAGGATCGTTTTTTCGAAAAGAAGGAAAGGAAAAAAAAAAAAAAAAAGAGGACGACAGCACAGACGTACAAACGGTTCGCTTTATGCCTTCGTCTTTCGAATGTCGGTTCTACTGGGAACGTTCAGCAAGTGGGCTAAGGCACAGTATCTCATCGAGCAGTTCACCGCCTGTAAATACAGGTACGAGAATGCTTCCCAACAAGAGGCCCTTGAGAAGGTCCTCCCGAAACGGGCTAGGTTGACACCACAAACAGGTGTGGGCAGTGTGTTCGTTGCCGTTGCTTCGGCCGTTTTAATCGGCTGCTGCCTCGACATCAGCAGCGGCAGCCCGGTCACGACAGATCAAACACGTCTCCAGCGACGCCAGCGTGTTGGTCTTGTACGCGGCTTTTAACGGTAACGGCGCCACCATAACTTCGCGATGCAATATGCAAAAGTTCAACAGCCGTCTGACACGGCCGTGATCATGGCTCTGTTGGTCCTCGCTCGACAAGTACTTGCTCGCCTGGAGAAAGAGCCGGTGGGCAGTGTCCCAGACCTCGCGCTCCACCGGGGTCGGATCCCCGCCGGCCCGGGCCAGGTAGGCCTCGGGGGTGAGAAGGGGTGCAGATGCCGCCACTGTGTCGGCGAGAGTCGGCAACACTGCGTCGATTTCGTTGGGTTCTACGGACGTAGGCTCATTTGCGTTGTTGTCTGCCATTTTGTCGGGATTGTGTCGATGTTTCTACGGTATCTTGATATGCCTACACCTTTTTGACCTTTTTAATATCACGGAAACCAGCTTGGAGCAACCCACAGAAGAGAAAAGAAATAAAGAAATGGAAAGGAAAAGAAAGAAAGGAGGGTCTGGTGACATAACGGCGAAGCAGACTCAGAGAAGAACAAGTAAAAGATCAAAGGTGAATATGATATTGAAAATGAAATGAAAATAACGAAAACAATTTCAGTCTAGGATCTCTCATTATTCTATATTATTTCGCAGCGCATCTAACCACGTTGAAAAATAAACTGCAGTGTTTGAAAAGCACAATCAACCTTGAACTCTCTTAGCACAGTTCCTAGTTCTTTGTTTATTGTTTTACCACTGCTTTTCTTTGTTTTTTGCTAACTGTTACAACACAGCCAAGCCTCTACAAAACACTTTTCACTTCACGCCTGTCTAGTTCACCCACAAAGTTTGACATACCTATGTCACTGATTTATTGTTAGAATTTCCACGCGATGATCTCATTCTAAACGACTCTTGAAATGCGAAGACATCTCACATGAAACAAACTCTGTACGTAATACTACGCAAAAGAAGAGAGATTGAGAGGCGCGATCTTATCTTTCGGGGTGGCCCGAAACCGCAAATCAAAAAGGAGCGCGCAACCCATTACGACTCGTCCACTTTTCGGACCCTCCCGATAGCACACTCTGCGTTCGCCGTCGCTACGGCCGCCAAACGGGCGTCTCGACCGCCGACCTTATCGCCGGGAAGCCACCATGTGAGGGAAGCAAGAGTGATGGTAAAATGTAGATATGCGTTGGTCTCGAAGATATCGTTCTCCATCGTGTTGCGTACGCTTTTTTTTTCCTTTCCTTTTTGTCCCCTACTACCAAGTAGAAATCGCTACATTTAGCTATGACGTTCACGGCCGTGGTCCCCGTTGAGTATGATTTGGTGATTACAAACGGCGTCTGCGTGACGGCCTCCGATGTTGCGGCCTTGGACGTGGGCATCCGCGGCGAGAAAATCGTGGTGCTCGCGCCGGCCGGGTCGCTTGCCCAGGCGACCGCGAAACGGCGCATCGATGCCGAGGGCGGCTACGTCATGCCAGGCGGCGTTGACTGCCACGTCCACCTGCAGGAGCCCAGCCTCTTCGGCAAAGGCACGTCGGCCGACACCTTTGCCTCCGGCACCCGCTCGGCCGTCGCCGGCGGCACCACGACCATCGTGGCCTTTGCGCCGCAGCCGCGGCACGAGCCCTCGCTGGTGGCCGCACTCGACGCCGCGCACGCCCTCGCCCGCGACAACTGCTATTGCGACTACGGGTTCCACCTGCTTGTTGGCAACGCCGGCCGCCAGGCGCTCGCGGAGGTGAAGCTGCTGCCGGCCCGCGGCGTCACCTCGCTCAAGATCTACATGACCTACGAGGCACTGCAGCTGCGGGACGACGAGATCCTGTCCGTCTTCGCCGCCGCCCGCGACAGCCACGTTCTTACCATGGTGCACGCCGAGAACGGCGACGTGCTGACCTGGCTGACGGAGCGGCTCGAGGCCCGCGGGCTCGTCGCACCGCGCTACCACGCGCACTCGCGCCCGCCCCTCCTCGAGGACGAGGCCACGAACCGCGCCATCGCGCTGGCCGCGCTGGTCGCCCACACGCCCATCTTGCTCGTGCACATCAGCGACGGCGGCGCGGCGGCGCGCATCCGGGCTGCGCAGACCCGCGGCCAGCCCGTGTTCGCCGAGACCTGCCCGCAGTACCTGTTCCTCACGCGGGAGGAGCACCTGGACGGCCCCGCGGGCTTTGAGGCGGCCAAGCACGTCTGCTCGCCGCCGCCGCGCGACAAGGCCGCTCAGGCCGAGATCTGGACCGGCCTCCGCAACGGCACGTTTGCCGTCCTCAGCTCCGACCACTGCCCCTTTAACTACGACGACAACGTGTCGGGCAAAAAGACGTGCATTGCCGACGAGTTCCCCGTCGGCCGTTTCCGGCACATCCCCAACGGCCTGCCGGGCGTCGAGACCCGGCTGCCGCTGGCCTTCTCCGCATCCACAGCTGCGGCGACGGCGCCGACGACACGCGCCAGCCACGACAACAACCAGCGGTTGCCCCTGACCCGCTTTGTCGAGGTCACCGCCACCAACGCCGCCAAGCTGTACGGGATGTATCCGCGCAAGGGCGCCCTGTTGCCGGGCGTGTCGGATGCTGACTTGGTCGTGTGGTATCCGGGGCCCGGTTCTCCCAAACGGCCCGCGGCACTCGACAATCTCGTACTCACCAACAGCATGCTTCACCACAACGTGGACTACACGCCGTACGAGGGCCAACGCATCCACAACTGGCCACGGTACACTATCTTGCGCGGGCGCATCGTCTGGGACCGTGACGGCGAGGGCCTTGTCGGCACACCCGGCTACGGCCAATTTGTCGAACGGTCGGCTGGAGTGTTGAACGACATCTGGCAGACGGTGGAGCAAACCGGGCCGTTTGACGAGGAGAAATTGTGATTGGATACGGAACGAGCTTTGATGGATTTTGTACGTCTTTGTCCCGCGCCACGAAAAAAGAAAAAAAAAATTCTTGCCCCTAATTTCCTTTCGTAGAGGGTGACCATGCTTTTTTAACGAAATAGTTTTGTTCTTTCTCCAGCCGCATTCGACGACGAGAAATGGTCCCTCAAACTAAAATATAACAACGCAAGAAAACTTGGCTAAGCTGACATTTTATTGGTTTCGGGCAAAGCCTTGATTTTAGATCATTCTCGCTTCTTTTCCGATTCAAACAGAAACATGTGGAGGCATATCTCAGATCGAAGCTATAATCGAGAAGCGGATGGAGATGCCGAGGTGAAGCACCTGAAAAGTGGTGTTGATATTTCAAGTAGTAATAATCAAATGAGAAAAAAAAAGCTCCAGGTTCGTTATTAAATGACGATCGCATATACAAGTTCCTTTCTGTTGTCCTTTCACCGAGATGTTCACACCGTTTATGTGAAGACGATTGCACGCTATTGAAACAAACCTTTGCATCGATGTAGATACGTAGTTGAAGATAATAATTGAATATTTAGTTGTGTTTCTCATAGCCGCCTCATGCTTACACACGCCGAGCAAAACGCCAGTAAATTAACCGCCCATGCTTTGGATAATAACAGCTCCGACACAGACTTGTTACAGCAATCTACACGTAACAGGTGGCTTTAAAGCGTTTGCGTGTACAGAATTTTTGTCAAAAAGGCAACCCGTTTGTATGACGTACCGTGGTTTTTGGCTGGATGTGTGGAATCCATCAACCAACTCGTTTTTGGGTGGAAGACATGAGGAAATGTCGCGACTTACAATGGCAGCACTGGCGTTCGTTTGGACGAACGTGTTGATTCTGATTGCCGTTCTTACGGCAAGCGGAAACGGTAGTCAGAATGAACGGTCAAAACGGGCACCCGAGGCGCCGTTAACCAGGAATAAGGCCGCCGGCTGGACGCACACTATCAAGGCTACGGACCACGTGCACATGAACGGCACCTGCCGGTCGGGGACCGGGTCGCACGGGGTACCGTTGGTGCTGGGCGGTAGCAGCAGCAGCAGCAGCAGCCACCACCCTTATGGGGCATGCCCGTTGCCTCTGGCAGTGGCGGCTGCCGACGACAACATCACGTTGAGCGCGTGGGCGCCGTGGACGCACCGGCCCGTATGCACCGACGCCCGGCAGGACGAATGGGGCGCCGTGCAGCAGCACTGCGTCTTCACGGACGCGACGTTCCGCGGCGGCCGCGGCATCAGCGTCATTGCCGCGCCGCACGTCGCCGCCGCCATGGCCGACACCCTCGACGACGGCGGCATCCCGGGGCGGCTACGCGACCACCCGTCCACGCCGCTGGCGGGCGACCCGACGCTGGAGCACGGCCCACCAGCGGCAGAGGGTGGCAACGCTGCTTTTACCGTCCAGACCCTTCCCAACCGCGGCAAGGGCGTCGTAGCCACGCGGCGCATCCGCAAGGGCGAGCTTGTGTTTGTGGACTACGTCACGGTCCTGTCGCAGAACACATTTACGGCACCCGGCTCGAGCGACGCGCCCGCCGACCCGGAGCAGATCTTGCAGCTGCTGCAGGTCGCTGTGCAGCAGCTCACACCCGGCCAACAGGCGCGGGTGCACGCGCTGGCGCACAGCCTAGGCGGCGAGCGGATCCGGGACATTCTGCGGACCAATGTCTTCGGCGGGATCGAGATTGCTGGCGAGCCACACATTGGGCTGTTTCCGTTGGGATCGGTACGTCACCGGTGATGACTCTTGTCAGAGAGAATACGGCAACTCAATGCTGACAATCTGCGCCCCCGGGCCTCCCATAGAGAATCAACCACAACTGCCAGCCAAAGTAGGTATTATCTGGTGGAAAAGATTCGGGGGTGAACCGAGGAGAGAGCCTAATCCGTTGCTCGCAGCACGTACTGGCGGTACACGCCGGGCTACCTGTCGCAGGAGGTCATTGCTCTGCGCGACATCGAACCGGGCGAAGAAGTGACACACAGCTGTACGTGGTTTTTTTTGTTGTCCGGTTTTCCGAGAAAGGACAGGACTCACCCCCCCCCCCCCCCCAAAAAGAGAAACAGCACATTGACGGAAACGAAACAGACATCCCTCTCGGCGTTGTGTACGAAGAGCGCCAAGAGCAGATCAACGGTTGGGGCTTCAAGTGCACCTGCCCGCTGTGCACGGCGCCGCCGGCCCAGCGCGCCCTGTCGGACCAGCGCCGCCGCCGGCTGCACGCCATCCACGGGGAGTTGAGCGCGACCAGCGCGTCCGCAACCGCGGGCTACAGCACGGCCGACCGCGCCACGCGTCTCGCCGAAATGGTGGACGAGATGGAGTTCCTCGTCGAAAAGGAGCAGATCTGGCCCGCGCTGTGCGACTACTACCTCGTGGCCACGCAGGCGTTCCTCGACGTCGACGACTTTGCGGGCGCGCGACGGTACTGGCACGCGGCAAGCGACGCCTGGGACACGTATGCCGGCGAGCAGCACGAGAACGTGGACACGCTGCGGGATCTGTGGAAAGCGATAACGGCGCGCGAATCGGCGGTGGAGGCAGCAGCCGCATCGGCGTAGCTGTTGTAGCTGTTGTCGTCGTTGTCGGCGTCCCCGTCAAAACCGCCCGTTACACGGCACATTGGCGTAGAGGCGAAGCTTATGTGGAAGGCTAGATGGATCGAAAAACCGCGCGCCAGTAACGATATGAAACGACGAACCGGCGGTTGGAAGTTCGTGGCAGTGCCCTGCCGGCGCGCGGCGTCTGCTTTATGTAGGCCCCATAAGACGGAGCAATGTGGTCCATCCGCCGCGTCGGCTTCAGCGGCCAGATGCGACCCATGTATCTGGTTAAGAAAAGTGGATCTCGCGCAATCGGACCGTATCGGGACTAGCGTTTTCTTTCCATCCTCTCTAGCGCATCGATTGGCTGTCCCCACACCATCACCAGAAACAGCTCTCAGGGAGTACGTAGGTGCAATAAAACCAACGTCAAGTTCTCGATTCTTTGTTCAAAAAGGGTGCCTGGCAGGTCTTGTTCCTATATATCTTTCGCCTGCTTGCCCATCCTGTTGTGGCTGCAGTGTTTCTCTCTTCCGAATGCCGCCTGAATAATAGCCCATCGCCCTCCTCAAACGACATTGGCCTTCCACCCTTATTTCTTGGTCAAATGTGTATCACTTACAAGTAGCCAAGACGCTCCAGAAGCTAAGAGGTTTCTTTTCATGCGTTTCAGTTTCTATGAATTTCGCCTGAAAACGTGCTGCGCTACCAACCACCCTTGCGAACTTCCGTCTTTCCCGGTGGGCGGGCTCATATCGAATCCTACCAGCCGACAATATTGCATCTTTCCGTTTTGGTTCATAAAGTGCGACCAGACAGCATACGTACATAGAGGAAGCAGTTGCCATGGTGGGGGTTCCAGGACGCTCGAAAGGTTGCAACACCTGCATCCAACGAAAAGTAAAGGTACATGGGACCTCGCGTCATGCGAATTTGTGTTGATGCTGTCGCTCCATGAAGGGCCTTTTTTTTTTACCTTCCCCCCTGTCCTGACCGTCGTGCAGTGTGATGGCGGCCAGCCCGCATGCGGCAACTGCCGCAAATCCAACCGCTTGTGCACTGGCTACAAGCGGCCGGTGGCTTTTGTCATCTCGTCCAATGTGGCCTACGAGCCGACGAACACGGAGGAACCGGAAGGGTCCTGCATCACCACGCAAGGCCGATGGCGGAAACGGACGCGCAGGGCGCCCAGAGCCTTGTCGCCTGGCTCGATGTACGCGCGCAGAAATGGAATGACGCCGGAAGAAACGGCGGCAAACACGGCCACAACAACAAAGACAACGGAAGCCGAGGCAGTCATGCCAGCGCCAAAGACGAAGACGGCAGGCCAGCCTGGAGCGAGCGCTGTCCTAAGCAACCCCTCGACGACGACGATGACGATGTCGGACGCCGAGATTAGACGGCGCCGCAAGGAATTTTCGGTGGCCCCCATAAAAATCGCAGCGATGGACGAGGCGAATCAACGGATTGCTCCCATGCCGAGAGCCCTTCTGACAATCGACGCTGTGAGCCGCGCCGTCGCCAGCCTCGAGTCCAAGACAACCTTGCTGGATTTTGCATCGGATGTCGCAGATGATGCGGTTGTATCGACGACGACAACGACGAAGGTCGCCACCACCACCAACAACAACAACAACAACATAACTGTCGAAGGCCTGCCCGTGCCCATGGCGTGGCACGTCTCGTCTGACGCCGTCTGGCGCGAGCAACTCTTCCCTGTCTTTTTGCGTTTCCACCTGCCGAGCGAGCTCATGGCCACCTGCAAGGGCTCCCAACCATCGCGCAACTGGCTGTTGAACCTGCCGTCGGTGGCGATCTCGGGATCGCCGGTCCTAGAGACGGCTATGACGGCGCTGTGCATGGCGCGCATCGGCCGCAAGCACGCCAACCCGGCCCTCATCCAGCACAGCCTGCGGCTGTACACCCGGGGCCTGCGCGAGCTGCAAGACGCCATCCACGACCCGGCGACGCAGCGGTCGGACCAGACGCTGGCGGCCTCCTTGGCGTTTTCCTTGTACGAGGTGGCCGAGTGCCCTGCGCGGCAAGTGGAGGGCTACAGCTCGCATCTCGAGGGCGGCCTCGCATTGCTGCAGATGCGCGGGCCGGACGCACACACGACAGCTCTGGGGCATGCCTTATTTGTGTTTATGCGGGTGCAGAATGTATGTTTTTTTTTTTTTGCCCTCGTGTTTTTCACCTTTTTTCAAACTCCTATTTTTCAAATTGTGTCGAAAGTCGGGTTTTTTCTCCATATTTCCATGTTTTTCATGCTGACCACAGACGACGCCAAACAGTTCATCTACTCCCTGCTCCTGCGAAAAAGCTGCTTCTTGTCGCGGCCCGAGTGGATCGACCGGCCGTGGCAGACGTCGTCCAAGGACCCGCACGACAAGTTTATGGACCAGATGTACCGCATTCCGCTGCTGCTGGAGCAGGCGGATGTGCTCGACCTGGCTGTCAAGCAGCACGCCGTCGACCGCGCGACGCTCGTCCAGGGGTACTATGGCCTCGTCGCGCAGTACCAAGCTATCTACACCTGCCTGCAAGGCTGGTTCAAGGACCTGCAGGCCATCGTGGCGGGCCCGCTGTACGCGCCCGAGCTGTCCAGCCTCGCCTGTCCCGTTTTCGACGACACAGAACGCGGGCGGCCCTTTGCCGTCGCTTTTCACTTCCCGGCCTTCTCCGTCGGGCAGTCCATGGTGCTGTACTGGCTGGTGGTCATGGTGGTCAACAACCAAATGGCGCAGCTGTACCGGCGGATTGCCGCGCTGGAGGCTGCAGACGGCCACGACGGCCCTTCATCGGCACGGCCGTCGCCGCAGCGCGATGTTTTGTCGCCGCTGTGGCCGTCGTCGCAGGCGCCGTCCCCGGCACCCTCGGCCGGGACGACAGCGACCACGACGACAACAACAACGTCGGCGGCCTCAACGGCGTCATGGGTGGGGACGTCGACGCTTGCCGCCGCAGCCGAGGCCGAGGCTGTTGCCCGGGCCATGGGCAACAACATCTGCCAGTCCATCGAGTACTTTCTTCGGGACAACATGGGCGACATCGGGCCCCTGGCCATGTTGCTGCCGCTGACAACGGTGCGGTTCTGTTTTGCCGAGATGGAGCCGAGCAGGCCGTGTCCACCCGGCCCACCCGGCCATCCGGGCGAGCACTGCGACGAGATCATGTGGGTGGATTTCCTGATCATGACCATCGGCAGCAAGGGCCACCGCCTGGCATACTTTATGGATGTCGGGAACGAGGAAGATGTGCCGGAACTATAGCGGCGATTTGGTTTGCAGTTTTGTTTTTTGGGGGGGGGGTTGGGGGCTGGGACACAAGAGCCTTATATTAGAAAAACGGCCCGGGACGGCCTTTGCATGAAGGAAGCGTCATGCTGCTTCGAAACGTGCCATTTTTACCTATGTAAATTCGTCACTTTTTTTATCTTTAAGCATTTATTCGCATATCTATTGCAAGACCGCGACGCAGACCAGACTACCGTATGAAGGCCCCCAAGAAAGCCACCAACAAACCCCGAATGGGAGGTGTTTAATGTTCATGACAGGTTTTCTCTTTCTTTTACTCGTGTGCTTCCATAAGAGATAACGCACAATGGCGGAGAAAAACATTATTTCGTTCATGTTGCAAGATGTTGAAACCGTTGATAACCGAATCCAAGTTTGGCAAAAAAGGACCTTTTATATCTGCCATATATATCTTTGATACAACTCCGAGAAATGTTTTTTAACGAGCTGTAACCCTTATTCATTCTCAGAGGCCACACAATAGAACTTTTCGATTAAACGCGCAACATAGAAAAGCGTGCAGTCCAGCCCATCCCCTCGCCCTTTGCCAATTCGTCGCTCGCATTGCAAACAGAACGAGGCATCTCGTTCCCTCCGTGGTACTGTGTTTTGGCCTCAACAATACCACATACGTTTCTCTGCTTGCTGCACAAATCCAAGCTTTGTCCATGAACGCCGGAAGCATCTACTAATGGTATTCCTCCATCTAGGCGATCTGACAACGAAAGGCAGAGGACCCGAATATATGTGGCCCTCGATCCTCGTAACCTCAGCACAGATAAATAACGCAGCCCCTCCTTTTTTTTATGTATCCAAGGTGAAAGACGTAACGAAAGAAGCACGGCAATCGACACGTTGAGAATTTCATCATTACTGCCATAACAAGAGGATGAACATCGTGATAAAAAAAATCATGAACAAATAGAAAAACAAAATAATTTCAAGTACAGTAGACGGAAACAGAGAAAATAGACAAGTCATAGATAAAAAAGAAAAAGACGCGGCGGACGATTAGCCATAAAAGACAGGAACGCAACTACAACATGAGGTCCTTAACCTCAGAAATGCTACGCTGCCGCTTGTGGTCTAAAGGGGCTTCGGGCACTGTGTTGGACGCCTTGCGCTTCTGAGCCACCATCGCCGGGTCTAGCGCGCTTCGGCTGTTGGCCCCAAAGTGGACGCCCGCCGGATGGCGGCGCTTCGGCCGGCGTGGCGGCGTGATGGGTGTCGCCATCGCCTCTAGGCTGCCGTTTTTGATGCCCCGCAACGTTCCCATGGTATAGGGTCCCGAGAATGCCAGCGAGTCGGGCGTCGCCTTGTTGCTATAGATCAGCTGCTGCTCGATCTGGTTGCGGCGGAACGCCCCCACAGCGTCCGAGTATTTCTCGAAATGGGCTAGAAGCGGAGGCATGGCCGCGTTGGCGCCGTCACCGACGCTGCGGCCGTTACTACCGACGTTGCTGTTGCCGCTTCCAGGACCTTGGCCGTCTCGGACGCTGTCCGCTTCGTCGGTATCCAGCAAACAAGGAGTTGTGAGAAACGACCCGGGGTAGGTGCTGGGCATGACTTTGGGCGTGGTGCCCGGCGTCGCGTTTGGAGTCTCACCGTCGTCGCCGTCGTTGTCACCGTCTGCGCCGTTGTCGTCGTCATTGGTGTCAAGGCTAAACAGGTGGTTGTCTTCCGTCTCGGATTGGGCCAGCAAGACCTTGTCGTCAAAAAGAGCGTCAACGGCGTCGGCCGTGTCCGTGACTGCCAGGTCAAACTCGATGAAATCCTCCAGCCGAAGGTTGGCTTCGCCGTCGTCCTCATAGTCGTCGTCGAAGTCGCTGTCTTCGCCGAGGAACGCGCTGGAGCTGAGTTGGGGGAACAACGCATCCACGGGGCCGAGGTTGGACGTCTGCATGTAGTCGCCAAAGGTGTGTGACGAGAACATGGTGCCCATCATAAGTGATGCAGTGTTGCTGTTGCTGTTGTTGCCCATCGAGGGCGACGACTGGATGGCGTCGCCGAAGGGCGGCAAGAGATCCATACCGGCAGGGAAAGGGTCCGACATGATGTCGTATTCACGCGGCTTTTCCGGCGTGAAGATGACCATCTTCCCTGTGACCGGGTGCATGACTGCGACGGGCTTGTTGCCGCGCGATGCCAACGCAAAGCGGCCGACACGCGGGTGGCCACGGCGGTAACGGACAGGCACGTCCGTGTCCCAGTCCGAATCGCTTGAATCGTCGCTGTCGACGGACGGGACGCGGCGTGCTTGTTTCCGCCGAAGAGGCAACGGCTCCGGCTCGTCTTCTTCCGTTGTATCGCCATCGGTTTCGTAACCATCGAGCTCCTGGTCCGCCTCGGGGTCGTTGGCGGTAGCAGAAGCAGAAGCAGCAGCAGCAGCAGCAGGCCCTGGTAAAGCTGAGGTATCGGCAGCAGTATCAATGGCGCCAATCGCGTCGTCGTCGTCGGGAAAAGTTTTTGGGTGGCTGTGGTGGTGGGTATGGTGATGGTGGTGATTGTGGTGGTGGTGGTTGTGGCTGTTGTACCCGGAAGAATAGTCCCAAAAAGACGAGCTGACAGAGGAGTCGGACTCCTCTTCAATCTCACGGCGGAACGCAGGGTCTAGCGAGTTCTGCTCGACGAAAATGTCGGGAAAAAACTCGGCCGCAATGTCCGAAGTCTCCGAGGTGGTGGAGTCGCTGTCGCTGTCGGGCACGCCCGTAAAACGAACCTGGCGCTTCACCGGAGACGACACAAACTCGGCCGCAGTAGCCGCTGCCACTGCAGCCGCAGCCGCAGTGGCGTGGTCGTGCACGTCGGACTCTGAGATGCCATTCCAACTGGCGCTGTCGTCAGCCTCGTCGGCATTCTCATTGCCGTCTTCGTTGTCGTCGGCAAGCACGCCCTCCAGCTCGCCGTCGCTTTCGAAAAGGATGTCGCCGTCCAGGCCAGTCACGGTATCCTCATTGTCCTCGTCGTCCTCCTCTTCATCTTCATCTTCATCTTCATCTTCATCATCGTCGTCGTCGTTGTCGTCGTCGTCATCGTCATCACCATCATCCTGGTGTTGAGGCCGGGGAGAACGGTTGCGGCGGACCTTTGCCACATCCTTGATAATGTGCTTCTCCTCGGCCGCAACGACCCCCTCCTCGTCGTCGTCTTCAGAATCACTGACCTCGTCGAGGGCGGAGTAGCCACCATCGGATGAGAGGTCAAGCGAGGAAGAGGAGTCCGAGTCCCGGCGCCGCTTGCTTTGTGGGGGCAAAGCAACCTTGCGACGAACGTTTCGGGACATCATGCAGGGGTAAATTGGATGTAGTGGTGGGGGGCGTCTTTTGGAGGGGGGGAGCCGCACAATTAGCGGTGTATGTTCTATGCGTCGAAGGGAAATCGCACCGTTGTGAACCCTCGAAATAGATCTAGATCGGATTGATGCCAGCAAACAAGATTTTTGCTCAATGCTGGCAAAATAAAACTTCCGTTTATGAAGCGAAAGTAGGACAGAAGGGTGCTGGCGAAAAAGAGATATCTAGCCCTCGCTTTTTTGTTCTGACAAAGAAAATAAGGAGATGGAGAACAGGAGGCGCAGAAGAGCCCACAATAGGCAAGACACAAAAGAAAAGAAGAAGGAAAAAAACAAATTTGTGAAGCGTTTTCGTTGTATTCAGAGTCGGGGCTTCGCGAGGAGAGCAAGAATGGCCTTCCTGAAAGAACCACAACGTCGTTCAAAGACTGTGGCCCAGGACAGCGGCAAAGCCTGGAAGTGGTAAAACTCGGTCGAGAAAGTAGAATTGGCAAAGACAATTGGCGTGTGAGACTGCTCGTTGAGGCGCTGGACTGCAGGACGTTTGGCCATCTTCCCTTCTTTTTTAAGAGGAAAAGATGGGAAAATGGCAAAACGTCCCGCAGTTGGGCGTTTACAGCGCAGCGACGGCCGTGTACATCTTGGGAAATTCTCGACAAAGTTTTGTATATATGATCTGATGCTCTGAAAGAATATGTTCGACTTCGTTGTCTGTTTGTGGGGGTGGGTTGTTTTGGATTGGTGATGGTCGAGGAAAGGGAAGGGAAGGGGAAAAAAAGTGAGGAAAAAGTCAAGAAGAGGAAATGGGAATATTTTATTCAAAGGGGCCCACTTTTTCTGTTCTTCCCTTTTGCCTGAGGCGTCTGGGAAGCTGGGAACTACGGAGGAAGGTACGGAGGACCTACCGAAGGCGAATACGGAAGGCAAGTACCTGCCCCACATCCGGAGTTTTGCTTTTGTAGCGACAATATAGGGGACCAACGAACGAGCAGTATTACGCAGTCTGTGAGTTATGAGTTTACGCAGGGTGTATTGCATTCTGAAGTCGACACTGATTATGGGCTTGTTGGTCAAGGGGCAACGGGATGGGCAGGCCAGGAGGATTCTTGGCGTGAAGCCCTGGTGCCTGTGTTTTGCTCGGAAATGTAAAGACGAAACGGACAGAAGACGACCTACGGAATACACACGTCGTTAACGTTTAATTAGATTTTTGGTGACAACCGGCCTGCAAAGCCTCCGACCCTGCGTTTATTGGCTGCTACGCTCGTTGGCACGGCTTTCTTCCCGTCTCGTCGTAACAGCGGGGCCGTCCCCCTTGAGACGATGCAAAGGAGGAGGGCGAGTTCACCGCCATTTCACCGTCTTTGTTGTTGGCAAGCCCATATTTGCTGCCATGTACGGCGTACATACGATATTGGCTACGGTGACGTGGTTGTTCGTCGCGACGGGCCGTGGCAGCGAAGTAGTGTGATCCCGAAGCCGGTGATGGCCCCCGGGCGTCGATGATAGGTAGCCACGTCCTCGTTTGTCGACGGTGTGTGACGACGTTTTACGGGTTCTTCGTTTTACGGCCATTCTTTCTGGTGCAGACATGTCCACGCCCGAGTCCCACAGTCACGGTCAGACCCTCTCCCAAAGCCCGTGTCTGATCTCCGCCAGCACGCCATAGCTTGTCCGAGACCCCAAAGCAGTTGCCGTACAAATCCAGACGAGAACAGGATGACTGAAGTGGAACAACGATCATTAAGCGTCAACCAAATCAAGATTCTAACACTACTAAGGAGTATTTGGCAAGACAATGGCCAAGATCCAAGGCCATACCTCCGGCTGAACCTTTGGACCACAAAGCTGATCAACAGTGTCCGTCTCAAAAAAAACTAGAAAAAAAAACTCTGCAGTTGTCCCCGCTACAACAAAGGGCAATAAATGGCCGGTTTCGCTTGGCTTATTGCCGCCGCTTATGATGTAAATTGCAGTAGTCTAGGTTGAATGGGCGTCTCGCCAATGATGTCGATGTCTCCACCACTGGACGTTCGGCTACACTACATGCAGACACGACGAAGTCCAGTCCTCGCCATTTTCTACCACGTGACATACGAAAACTAAAGAATAACAGTCCCATTTGCTGCCAACAGCCAATGCCCGGCCGTTCCCTCGATTAAAGAGTCATAATAGGAAGGAGCAGAAGCGTCACGCGAAGCTGTGACTCAGATTGTTGGCAACTACGTCCGTCACACCTGCTTGCTCGAGAGAACGACGGTTGAGCATCATACACGTAGCAAAAATTGGCGGAGGCTCTTGCTTAATGCCAACTAGAAATAAAATAAAATAAAATAAAATACACAAATAAAATAAAAATAAAAATTTGCTACAGGACAATAGAGCCTCTTTCATACCGAGATTTACCGCAAAAACCTGTAAAACGACTGGCCGCCAATGCGGGGTTTCAGGAAAAAAAAAAGAAAGAGGAAAAAACTTTTCTAACTTTTTTGTGGGGCGTCTTATCTTATCGTGAACTGTGGTTGCCCGGTGAGCGCCACCATGCCAAATTGGGACAAGTAAATATGCCAGGAAAGACAAGCTTCCACGCTCGGCGATTCCAAGCTTCACCTGGAGAATCATTTTGGCTGCGGTGATACTCTTTTGTATTTGTTTTGATCTGTCGCATCATCAAAGCACAATCACGCATCTGCGGCCATAATTTCTTATTGCTTCATCTTTTTGTTTTTTTTTTTTTTCTATGCGCAGATTCATATTTACATCCGTCACATCGAGACCTTTTCTCTCCTATATCTCCTTATTTCACCATGGACGCTCCCTCGTCGCCGTCCAAGTCACACAACCTTTTCCAGGTATATCTGCGCCTTCGTCCGCCACAAGCTGGTGCCGCAGCCGCCGACCGCTTCCTCGAGGTCGAACCGCCCGCAACCGATGCGCCCTCGACCGCGCCCACGCACATCCGCCTGAATCCGCCCAACGACCGCCGGCGGGCAATCGAAAAGTTCTGCTTCACACGGGTCTTCGAGGAAGAGGCTTCACAGTTGGATGTCTTTCACTCCACTGGCGTGGTTCCGCTTGTCGAAGGGGTTCTTGCGCCCCATGGCGGCGAGGGCACCGATGCATTGCTAGCCACACTCGGCGTCACAGGTTCCGGAAAGGTGAGAGGAAATAGATTTGCATCACGAGAACATAAGTTTGGATAGACATAACTACAAAGAAACAACATCTGACGTTTTGCCTTCATGCAGTCGCATACGATCCTCGGCTCGCGTTCCCAGCGCGGGTTGACGCAGCTCACGCTCGACGTCCTCTTCCGCTCCATCGGCGAAAACATCGCCGACTGTTCGGCGGCGGCGCCGACATTGGAAGCATCCATCAATGCGTCTGATGCGTCCGAAGCCACCATCTACACCGCGTCTGCCTTTGTCGACAGCGTATACGGCGACGGGCTGGGCCAGCCGTCTCAGTACGGCTCACGCGCGCCAACCCCGATGATTGTACGACCATTTTCTTTATGTTATGTTTCCACCTCGTCGCCG
Source organism: Fragosphaeria purpurea (assembly GCA_002778095.1). Taxonomy (NCBI): domain Eukaryota; kingdom Fungi; phylum Ascomycota; class Sordariomycetes; order Ophiostomatales; family Ophiostomataceae; genus Fragosphaeria; species Fragosphaeria purpurea. The sequence goes on along the minus strand of PCDL01000021.1, from coordinate 3,173,550 downwards.
ACCCGCGCACGGCGGCCTCAAGACGAGGGACGATCTCCTTCCCATCACAGCAGACACAGCAGCACCAGCAGCAGCTTCAGTGGGCTGCCCATGCCCGGCATGTTTCCAACCAGCCCCAGCGGGTTGCCCAGGCCACAGCGCAGGCCAGACAGTGTCCGGGCTATTGCGCGTCGAGAGGACTTGTTGCACGCAGTCGTGTCACTGTCTTCTTCCCCGTCCTCACCGAACACACTCGCACGTCCGCGATCACAGAGTCGGTCGAAGACGGAGCGGGGAGCGCCGTTCAACACGCGTGAGACCGTTGGTTCGGGCTGCACAAAGACGCCGTCGGCGGCCGTCAAACACTTCATGGCCGCTACGCACGCATCAAGCCACCAACCAAAAACTGAATGCATTACTAAACCTGCGGTGTTAAAGGGCGAGTACTCGAACATTGGCGCACCACCACCGCCGACCCCCCGACGCTACCTGAATCGGCCGTCCGCGTTCCCGCAGCAGCCCGACGTCAGCAGCATCCACCTCAGCAGTGACTCGTCGGCGCAGTACGCCGTGCTCATCTCCATGTACGAAGTCTACAACGACCGCATCTTCGACCTGCTCACGCCGCCCATCAAATCCGCCGCGACGAAAGAATACCGCCGACGACCACTGCTCTTCAAAAGCACCGAGTTGTCGCCCGACCGCAAAGTCGTCGCCGGCCTGCGCAAGGTCATCTGCAGCACCCTCAACCAAGCTTTGCTGGTGCTCGAGGCTGGCCTGCACGAGCGTCGTGTCGCGGGAACCGGCAGCAACAGCGTCAGCTCGCGCAGCCACGGGTTTGTGAGCATCGAAGTCAAGAAGCGGCCGCGCAGCCGCCACAACGAGCGCGCGCCGTGGAGCGGCACGGCCTTGACGGTCGTCGATTTGGCGGGCAGCGAACGGGCCCGCGATGCGAAGACGGCCGGCGCGACCCTGGCGGAAGCCGGCAAAATCAACGAAAGTCTCATGTACCTCGGCCAGTGCCTGCAAATGCAAAGCGACATGGGGAGCTCCAGCAAGGTACGAAGGTTCCTCCCACGAAAAGGAAACTACTGTCTCCGCTCCATTTTTGTTGTTCGCGGTTACTAACTCGTCTCATCGTCTCCCAAGCCGAATGTCGTCCCTTTCCGGCAATGCAAGCTGACCGAGCTTCTTTTTTCCAACTCCTTCCCGTCGGCCTCCATGGTCCAGTCTTCGCAGCTGGGCCAGTCGGTTCGGCGAAACCCGCAAAAAGCCGTGATGATTGTCACGGCTGACCCGCACGGTGACTTCAACGCAACGTCGCAGATTCTGCGCTACAGCGCCTTGGCCCGCGAAATCACCGTCCCACGCATCCCTTCCATCACACAAACGCTCATGGGCACCACGAACGCTCAACAAGCGGGCATGCACTCGGGCCTCCTCTTGGGCTCGTCGCCACCTTTATCGACAATCAGCAACGGCAGCAGCAGCGTCGGCAACGGGCAGGGGCACGGTCACGGTCATGGCAATGGCATACAGCATCACCGCCCCTTTTTCCCTCCGGGCAACAATACGGCACACGTTGGACCACACCACGCGCGAACATTTTCGCCGTGCAGCAATGCTTCGTCGGAGGACCGCGTGACCATGGAGATCGCGGCCTTGGAAATCGCGCGCATGTCCGAAGAGATTGACTACCTGCGGGCGTCGCTGGAGCAGGAATCCGAGCGGCGCCTCGAAGCCGAGTCGCGCTTGCTGTCGCTAACCGACCGGGTGCTCGAGCTGGAGCAGGAAATTCGGGAAGACTGCGCCGCCGAATTCGAGCAGCGGCTGGTCCTCGAAATGGCCCGGTGGAAAGCCGGCCTCGAGGTCGAGAAGGAGCGGGGCGAAGAACACTGGGACCGCAAAGTGGAGGTGATGGAGCGCCTGCAGAGTGCCGCCGCAGAAACGAGCGACGCGGCCGACTACGAAAACAAGGAGAACGTGCTCGTCGAAAACCTGGAAGAGGAAAACGAACGGCTTCGGCAGGAAATTCAGGTGCTCAAGCGCGAGCTGACAAGCCGGTCGCCGACCAAACGCAAGCCGCTGCGCGAGCGCGACGACGTGCTGACGGTCGGCTCGGTGGTGTCCACGCCGGCGTCCGCCTCTGCTGGCCGATGCGTGCCCAAGTCCACGGACAAAGCAACCGGGGGCGACAGCCTCCGGCGGAAAATGGAGCGGCTGCGCGTAAGCGACGAAGACGACACGGCGATGGCGGCAGCCATTATGGGCCGCTCAAGCAACCGGCCAAGCGGCGCGTCGGTCAAGTCGGTTGCGAGCCGCAGCGGCAGCCCGAAAAAGATCCGCAAATTGTCGCCGAGAAAATGGGATGTGGCATTGGACGACGACGATTTATTTTAGTGGGCTGGGCAGCTCTCTGATTTTCAATTTGTCTTTTTTTTGGTTTTTGTTTACTCGCTTTTGTTTTTACCCTACTTACTTTCCGTCTTTGTGGATACCCAGCAATGTCGGCTTGTTCATATGGAACGCACGATCTCGTCACGTATGTAATTCTAGCATATGTGCTATGTATATACATATACATGCAAGATGTACTGTATTTTCAAACAAATTTCGTGTATTACCTACCATACATTGTGGTTACGGACGTCCCCGTCGTTCCGAGTGTGCTCAGACGGTTCCAGGACCACAAACCCGGCAAAAGCTCACCGGACATAGACAGGCTGATTGCGGCGGCAATATATGAAAAGGCATAGTTTCTAACGGAGAGTATGCGCACGATATAATCTAATACGGTCTGGTATAGCGTGCAATTTATTATTTCCCGTTTACCTCAAAGACTTATCTCTACGCGTGATGGTATTCCCAGTGTCCTCGCGTTATCCTTTTTTAGCGAAAGACGGACAGGAAAAGAACGTGGGGATTCTAGCCATCCCCTCTTTGATCTAATTATTTTTCATATAATAGGAATAATAGGAAATAGTCCACGTGAAAGCTGTAGGCACCTGGTTTTTTCGATCCTATGCTATCGTTGTGTTGTCGTTTGTTTGTTTTCCCTTTTCTTCTGCCCTTCTTCTGTATCAGCGAGCATCACTTGCCAAACCTCACGCACTCGTCTGACGAGTCATAAGCAGCAGCAGCACGACCAGACGTTTCCCGGTTCCCTCCAGAGAAACAACGTCAGCATGCGTGTCCTGGCGTCGTTCCTCGTCGTTTTCGTGGCGCTCACCACTACCCCGTGGACCGCCTGCGCCGCGCCGGCACACACGCCGGCGCCGCACACACTCTCTTCCTTACCGCCGCGGCCGTCCTCGTCGTCTTTGCACCAGCCCACGAAGCAACCCAAAAACTACCACTACACGTACCGCTACCAGCGCGGCCAAGGCGCCGGCCACCGGCCACCCCTACACGTCGTCGTGCACCCGTACAGTGCACTCGGAAAGCACCACCATCACCAACACCGCCACCATCCCCCACAGACGAACGGCCGCGTTCGCCAGGGCACGGGCGGAGGGGCTGCGGCCGCGTCCGAGCCGGTGGCGCCCGACGCGGCCGCGCCCGACACGGCTACAACCAAAGGCGGGCTTTGACCGGTGTTGCACAAGGATCTTCTCGTGGCGAAGAACATTTTCGCTTTACGGGGTACGTTGTGCGTTTGGATCCTATTTTCTACAACTCGACGACCTTCTTGATGCTGTGGTCTTCCAGCCATGCTAACCTGCTGCTAGCTATCGCCCGGTGCGGCGGAGAACAGTGATGTGTCGGCGTGGCGCATCCTGCGCCCCAGCTGACCCGTCATAGAGCAGTATAAGGACGTCCAACGGAAACTTGGACGGCTCGACTACGGGGCCGGTGGCACTTGAACAAAGATGGTGGGCATGCTACCTGTGGAAGAGCGGCTGCATTGCCAAACATGTATAACTAGGTTCTTTTCACACCGCGTTTTTTTTTTGCTCGATCCGTTTTTCTGGGGAGAGGGATAGACTTCATCATTTTGACATTTGACAGTAGGACCGTGGCGCCTATGCGAGCGACCGGGATAGGATAGGGGGATTCTTTTTTTTTGGTGTTTGTGATTATATTAATATATACCTGTCTATTCGTACATTGCTTTTTTCAAAAAAAAATTCGTCGGGCTAGTCGGTAATCTCCCCCATGTTCTTTCGTACATTTTTCATGAAAACAAAAAAAAAGCAAAGAAAAAAAGGAAGAAAAAGATAAGAAGGCACAGCAAACCGCGCAACGAGCAAACCACAAGAGTATGTCTCGGCCCAATTACTGAGACACCTCGCCCTTTTCTTCCTTCCTTTTGATAGGGAACAACGTAGGGCATTGGGCAAAGCACAAGCTCCACATAAAACAAAACATAAAAGAAGTTTTAAGATCAAGAAAGAGGCCGCGGCACGTCCAGAAGAAAACAAAAAAGACGAGAGAAGTGAAAGCAACCTTGTAACCAAATAAACAAACAAAGAAGATTAAGTACGCATCAAGTCATAACGGTGTACCCAAGTGTCATGCCCGATATGAACCAAATATATAAAAAAGTCGAAGGAAATGCTTGAAACGATTGAATAAGAAAAAACCAACAGCATTTATCTTTTTCTTTTCTTTTTTTGTTTCACGCCATGCGCAATTCTTCAGCGAGCCAAGCCAATGGTCCCACGGCGCCCGCGCTCCTCACGTATGCTGTCACGACCCCGGCTGCTTGCACCGGTCAGACGGCCCCAGTCCTCCCACTCTTTGGCGATCTCCATCAACACGCCACCCATCACGGTGGCGCTCGCCATGAGGCCGTGAGTCTCGCCTTCGAGGACGCGCACCTCGCAGCGACGCATCGTCTTGCCAAGCCACCGCACGTTTTCAACCGGCACCCGTGTATCGCGCGACCCGTGATGGATAATGACTGGCCGCGTAATATCCACGTACCGGAAGCCAATTGTGTGCCGGCGCTCAAGACAGACAAGAAGATCGACGGCCGGGTTGGCACCCGTTGTGGCCAGCTCCCAGATGGCGTGGGTGAGTCGGGTGTCGTAGGTGGCCTGGCGTTCCCGGTCTGCGAGCGCATCGGCAGCCGCCGCGAGCACGGCTGCCTCGCGGGCTTCGCGTAGAGCATGGGCATTTGATACGGACGTGCCAGACGACGACTTCTTGTGCGATGTCGCCACTGCTGCCGCTGCCGTTGAAGAGGACGTCGTTCCGCGCGGCCGGACGCGGTCCATCTCTTCCATCGAGACGAAATCCTTGGGGGGAGACGATGACCCGGGAGTGGCATCACCGGCAGACCGTTTTAGAAGAAGATTTTCCTTGTTGTCGGTCGGTAGGGGGTGGTCTTTGTGGGCATCTTTTTCGCGCTCCTTGGCGAGATTCGCATTCGACTTGCGTTTGCGCTTGGGTGTTTTGGGAAGGCTGGAGGTAATGGAGCTGCTTGTAGCAGACATGAAGCTCGAGTTTGCTGCTTTCAATAGAGGGGTAGGCAGCGCACGTAAGATGCGCTGTGAAGTCGGGATGGCATTGGAGGGTGGTAATGGTGTCTGGGCGGAGGTGCCAAAAACGGACATTTGTGATGGCGGAATCCAGGGGGCTAAAAGATGGATTCGGCCGCGAATATGCTGCGGCATCCGGAGCGCGGTCGCCAGTGCGTAAATAGCACCAGCCGAGTGAGCTAGGATAGAGAATTTCGTAATTTTCAAAGCTTGGCAAATGGCATACACGTCGTCTAGAGAAGGTTAGGACATCATCAAAAACAGCGACAACGAATGCTTGATACACCAGATAATACTAAGAAGAAATGAACTCACCAGGCCAACTCAAAGGCGTAGCAGTGCCATCGGCGTAAGGTTCGCTGTCGCCAACACCTGGTCGATCGGGCGTGATCAGTCGAAGCTTGAGCGTCAAAGCCAGCTCGTCGTAAAACGCCATGATGTAGCGCGTAAGACCCATGCCGACGCAGCAGAACACGGCTGAGCCTTCGCTGTCACCGACTTCCGAGAAAGAAATAATGCGTCCCGTCTGCGGGTGACGGATTTTTTGTGACAGTCTTGGTGAGCAGAGGTATGCCTCCACAGCATCGTCAACGCTGTCGGCACTCTGTGGTCGTTCGTAGATGACCTGCGTGTCGTCAACGGAAGGCCGGCCGCTTCTTCCTCCGTCGACCGCGGCCACATTCAATCTGTCATCGGCGCGGGGGCTGAGGGGTCCGGAGAGTCGCTTCAACTTGGAACCCGATCGCTTTACCAAGGCGTCTGCCGGATCGGGCGTATGCCGGCCGGAGCGACGGCGGCCATCATAGCTGTGGTCTCGCCGCCTGCCTTGTGCAACAGCCGGAAATGGAGCACCGTCTTCGGCGTCGTCCTCGGGGGTGGCCTCTCTCTCGTCCCGTTGGTTTGCACCGGATCGAGTCAGCGAAAAAGACCGCGGCGCGGGGCGCTGCGCATGGTTCGATTTTTGGAGCCGGGTGGATGTCATTTTAACCTCGTCGCTGTTTCTGTTTCTGATGACGAGGTCGTCCTTCGTCTGCTGCTGTTTCGAGGAATCGCGATGCTGCTGACGCGTGTCCTGCGTCGACTTTCTTGTAGGTTCGGGTCGTTCCTGGTTGTCGCCGAAGCGATTAGAAAGCTGCTCGTCAAGCTCGTGGATCGTATCGTTGTTGACGAGATCTGCCTTCTGTTTCGAAGAGCGCCGCGAGGATCTCTTCGTGTTCGCGTTCGGGCCGGTTTTGTGCAGGCTCGAGTCGCGGGCGGGAATGGGACGAGGGCTGGGTGCACCGTTGTCGAGGGAGTGACGCGGCTCCTTGGTGCTCGGAGAGTCTGTATGCGACTCTTCGCTGATTGGCGTCTCAGCAAGAAAAGGATCGGCCCGTGTGGAAACGGTGCCACTAGTGCTCAGGCGTTCGCTGCCGCCGCCGCCTCCTCCGATGCTAGATCGTTTTTTATCGGCTTCTTTCTCACGCAGGCGCTCTTTGCTGCTCATGTACATGAGGCCCTTGTGCGACCGCCCCGTCTTCTTGCCCCAACTATCGTGCGACGATCGCCTCCGCAATTCAGGAATGGGTGACACCGCCCCCCGTTCGATGGAGAGGTTGCCGATGCTTTGCGCATCGGCGTCTCGTGAACCGTAAGAATCTTTCGAGGTAGGCCGCGAGGCACTGCGGCTTGAGAGCATGGACTTGATGGCCCCTGAAGACTGCGTTTCCCGGTTGGGTGATTTGGGCGCCGTGAGAGGCGAAAACCCGCTCGGAGGTTTCGCAGTTCGAATGACTGGGGGCGCGGCGGCAAGCTCATCAAGAGGAGTATTGTCGTTCGCCGCGTCGGCATCAGTGGATTTTGAGAAGGCGCCGTAGTCAACGCCGAAGGAGCCACCTAACGGAGACCGGGGAACAGAAGCAGGAGACGTATTCAGAGCATCGAAGGGACCGTCAAAATGAGAATTGGCAGGCTTTGAGATAACAGCCAAGCTCGTGATGAGCGACGAAATGACTTCTGGCGACGCGGGAGAGACAGGTCCACCATGGGACGATGAAACGCCACGCGAGGCTGGTGGCAACGACGATGCCGCAGCAATGTTCTTGCGTCGAGCCTGTTGATGGGTCTGCCGCGGAATGGGTGGCGTGGTAGGAACAGTCACAGTGTCCATGATGAAAAAAATGAGCTTTCCACTAAAGTATGTGTCGAAGATCCCCCCCCCCTTTGTTTGACTACTCAGCGTCGACTGTCCGGACACAGGGAGGAGGCTGCGGGACGCCGGCCTGAGTCCTCAAAAACGCTCCAGGAACTAAAATTGGAGTATATGGGCCCCAGAAATGGCCAAGTTGACCTCCAGCGTTGTTCACTGCAGTTGGTGCAAGCTAGCACGGGCAGCCAATGTAAAACGAAAGGGCTGAGTCGGATCAAGTTGTAGGTATTCAAATTGAGAGCGTGCGCGAGTTTGTACCGGCACCGCGGTGCAGCGGATTCAAGTGTGTTGCGCTGAAACGGTCGGATGCGGAAAATGCACAAAGGTCTCCGCTGCACAGGTCGTTGGTATTGTATTGTGTAGAGAAAAAGGGGTACAGCGAAGATAGCGTTCGGCCGCTGGCAGAAACTTTCGATGTGCGATTGAAGGGTGCGCAAAATCGAAAATGTTACAGCAGACTCGTGGTGGAAATAGCACGTTGGTTGGCGGCGGCGGCAGGGAGGCAGGGAGGCAGGTGTCGGCGCGTTTGGTTGGTTGTGTGAGCATTGACGTTGCTTCTAAAACTCGGGGCATGCACGTCGAGGTCAGCCCTAGGGTCAAAGCGAAGAACGGCGTGAGAACGCAAAAGAATACCAAATAGAACGCGAGGGAAGAAAAGAAAAGGCGTCTGTCCTTCCGCACGTCATGCGGCGTATGCAAAGCGAAAGAAGACCGCCTGTCCGTGGTGGAAAAGGTTACAGGTAAAGAAGAGTAAAAGACGACGCAGGAGAACGAGACGGCGGGAAACTTTAAGATTGTGATGGGGCTCTTCACGCGGCGCTCGGAGGGAGAGAGCCAAAGTGGGCACCGCCTCTTTCTTTACCTTCTTCTTCCTCCGATGTTCACTCACCCTTGCACGACCGACAGCACAAAGACAAGAGCTGTTCTGGTTCGAGGACGCGCGCGACAATGCGATGGCAATGGCGCTGTAATACTTCGTATGCGAGGCGGACGATGAAGAAGAAGATGATGATGATGATGATGGTGACTACCCCCTATGGCCGGATGTGAAGCAATGTAGAAGATAGAAGATTCTTTCTTTGTCGTGTTTTCTTTTCTGTCGTCTTCGGTTGGAATTTTTTTTGTTTTTTGGCCCTCGTCTCAGCTTGTGCCAGTCCTTCTCCTTCGTCTCTTTTTCTCGTGGGGCGGCCGGTTTGGTAGGGGAGAACCAATTGCCCACTCCCGGGTTCTTAGGTGAAGAAGGAACCCGGGCTGTCCACTGACGCTGTTATCTCGACGCTGATTTGCGAATTAGCAACCCCCTGATGTTCACACACCCCTTGCTTCGTCTCCCTTTCCCCTTTTGCCGCCAACAACGGACGGCCCAACGCGCGGCGGAAAATCCCAGAACCGAACTGGCATAGCACGAATTGGCACTTCTTTCTCGTCGGCTTTTCGTTTCGAGCACAGACCAATCCAATCACACAGCCAGTCTGATGGGCGCCCCTGAGTTAGGACACAATTATCGAGTGCTGCGCAGAAATAGGAGAGAAGGAGCAAGCACATGTGTGACGAAAATAAAAGAAGGAAAAATCCGTTCCTTTTCAAAAGAAGCACCCCAACACAGCCCGTACCTTTTTGTTCACTGCGCGGCTTTTCTCTGGTTCGAGCGTGCTCTGTAATACTCTGTAGAAAAAGCGCCTTTTCTTTTTCTTCTACTGTTCACTCCGTGCTTTGTGTTTTCGTGCGACTTTCTCCGTACGGGGGAATAGACGAGGCGATGAACTATTTCGATTATGGTTGTCGACGAGAACGGGACGATTTCTTTGTGTGCTCACGTTCTCTTCTTTGCTGGTGCCCTGTCAACCCACGCGCTGACAGCGCCGGATCAATAACGGTATCCTGGTCAAGGATACGGGACAAGGGGGTTTCTTGGTATCCTGGTTAGTATTATTACCTCCCCGTAATAATAATAACAGCTCCTGCTCCACGGCAACCGGTCTTCGCAAAGCTGGTTGCGTTTTTCAGGCAACAGGTATTACAGAGTCCGGATACCTCGTACTCGTAGACATACCGGTTGTTTTGTGACGTCCGTACTCCGTAATCGAGTACGAAAAAAAATGCTGAATTCTTTCGGGTTAGGCTGCAGCCTGTCCTGTCCGGCTCTCTCTCTTGGCTTTTCGGACGACGCTGCAATTGCCCCACAGCTTCTTTCTGTGGTGCGGCTATGTTTCTGGAACGTGCTTTGGGTGGTGATCAGAACGATGCAATGGCGATCAAGGCCAGTTTCGTTGAACGTTCAAAAGGGGGTACGTTATAACCGGGGGGAGCGGAGAAAGAGCACCGTGAAGGGCAAAAAAAAAACGAAAGACAAAAAAAACAAAGGAGACAATTGATGGTTTCAAGCCACCGTTGAAGACGACAGAATATAAACCGAAAGCTCGCAAGGAAATTGTCATGAGGTCCTTTTTTCTTTTGCCGGTCTGTGGACTGGTTTTTTCGATCGTCATCCGCAGCCAAAGAACCCTTCCCTTATCGTATCATTTGCAACAGCGTCTTGCACCGGCCTATGTTCTGTGACCCGGTGGCGATACGCACACTTCAACGGCACGTCGCCTTTGTTCTTATGCTCTCCCGGGTCGTTTTTTTTTCTTTTCTTTTCCTTTTTTTTGTTGCCGTCGTTGGTTTGGTCGGCCGTGATCAAGATGGGTCAGGGTTGCCGCACGGGGCGCGACCCAACATGCGCACAGTCATGACTGTGCGGACGGCTTGTGGGAGATAGTCCGTAGAGTTGCAATGGGCGCGACAGATGGGATGGTGTAGAACACGGGAGAAGATGAAAAAAAGAATCCAAAAAACTTTGAAGACGGGAGTTGAAAGGGTGTGGAAGTTGAAGTGCCGAGAAAAAAAGGGCTTGCAGTGAGATGGGAAGGACCTACGCAAATAATCGTAGAAATAGGGAAAGAAGGGGGAAAGAGAAAATGGTGGCGATTGGAGAACGATATCAGGAAGGAACGAGAAACAACACAGAAAACAAACGTTCTTTCCTATTTTTGTGTGGTTATCAAAGGCTCCGAGAAACGAGCATCACGACCGATCGCATCACCTTTGATCGTGCAAATGCGTCGGCTTTGACACCAACCCTCCACAGAATCCTACAAGCCATGACAGATCTATCAAAGCCCTCTGTATCAGATACTTGCTTCTACGGTTGATTCATTTTCTAAGTGGTCTCCTTGTCGGGTATGCACTCCGTCAGTGCGGCTCCAAGCTTGACCTTGTCCTCGTCTTTGGGCCAAAGGCGAGTACCTCACGAGGTATGGTATTTCGATACAGGGTACCCAAATATATTGCTCCGTTATGTGAGGTCTCAGTCGTGCCAAACAAAAGCTCCACCACATTTGGTGAACGCGACCTGATATCGCCCTCCACGCTTGATGCGGTTGGTCCCCACGCTGGGCATCCCAATGTTCTGGTCGTGGCCCACGCCGTCCTTAGCAGTGGGGGTCTGTTGGACGTTTTCGTGTTTGTTTTGTGAAGCTGTCTCCACTTTGCAGGGGGTCTTACGCGGCTTTGATTTCTCTTCAAGACCAAAGCCGTTGTACGACTGCTCCGTATCATAGGCCGTCGGTGCTGTGCGGGCCGGACTGATGCAGGACCTCAAGGCGGACGGCATCCGTTCTTTGCGATGCGGAGCGCAGCCGCCTTTTAAATTCTGGGTTCAGTTCCAATTGTAGTACTTCCTATAGTCTCTTATCAGAAATCGAGCGCCGGGACGAGGAACAAGTTGCATAGATGTCATAAAACCATTCAAAAGCTGCAATAATTACAAGAGTATTATCAAGCAGTCGACCAAGACTGCCGGAGAAAAAAAAGAATGAGTCGGCGCAGCTTGGAACGAAAACAAAAAGGGGGTATCATCAATGGCTGTGTGTGTGAATGCACAAAAACGTCGCTGGTCGAGCGCATGAGCTCTCCCTTTTCCCCCTACAATTCTCCTTCCGGATCTTTTCTACCCGCGTGTGCCCGCTTTGCCCAGTGTCATTGCAGAATACCAAAATTCCAGTCCCCCGTACCCGGCCGTCCGTGTCCCAGATGGCTCTTCAGATAGCACTGGTAGTCGGGGGTCGCCTGGCTGCTGTCACCGCGCCGGCCATGGCCGTTTGTCGACGGCGGACCCCACCCGCAGCCGGTGCAGCCCCTCGTGCCCGCGCAGTTGTTCATGCACTCGGCCATGCTCGCCGTCGGCAGCTGCGACAGGTCGACGGCCCCGCCTGCGCCGGTGTAGTCGACACCGCAGAGCCGGAGGAACGACTTGTCCGAGCCGGGGACGGCGTACACAGTCCCGTTGGCCCCGGGGCAGCTGGCCATTTCGGTCGGAGAGGACGGATACGGATGCGAGGACGCGGCGGTGGGTGTTGCGGTTGCCGTCGTGGTGGTCACCGTCGCCGTTGTGGAACGACCCAAGACCGCGTTGGAAGACACGGCCGACACGGCGTCGGCCCCAAAGGTGGCAGCCGGCGTAGAACCACTCCGCACGGTTCTGTTTTAATGCAATCGCACCCCCACGTTCAGCCGTACGTTATGAGAACCAAACAGAAAAAAAAAGAAGAAAAAAAACTCTCGAGGTTCCCATGCTTACCGGTTCCTCTTGGTCAACGAGACGCCCAAGCCGACGCCGACGCCAATGGCCACCGACAGGACGCTGACCAGCACCACCAAAACAATCCAGATGGCTGAGCGTTGATTTCGCCGGGGACGGCGGCGGCCGTCGGCGTCGACGGTGTAGTTGCTGGCACCGTCGTCGCCGTCGCCGCCGTCGTTCTCGTCGTGTTCGCGGCGCCCCGTCGACACGGGCTTGCGACCTGGTGCGCGGCCGTTGCGTAGCCCGGGCGGCACGTACCGGCCGTTGACGAATTCAAAGTCGGCCGTGCTGCGCTTGTCGGGGCGCGTGTCCGTACCGTCGTCTACGGCGTCGTCCTTGTTGCCGGTACCAATGTCGTCATTGGCGCCACGGTGGCGGTTGTTGTTCTTGTTAGTGTTGTTGCTACCGCCACCGCCGCCACCGCCGCCGCTACCACCGCCGTGTCTAGTATCGAAAGTATCTGTGCCCAGTGGGCTGTAGCCCATGCCACTTGTTGCTGCTGCAACGCCGCCGCCGCTACCACCGCCGATCCGCCGGTATATCTCTCGCTTCTCCGCCTCTAGATCATCGCTACCGTCATCGTCGTCGTCGTCGTCAAGAGGCGTGGGCGTTCCCTCCCGGTAAAACGTGTAGGCAGACGGGTTGCTGGACGTGGCCACGGTGGCAATGGTTGCGGTTTCCGCTGCCGCGTTGCTGGTGCCGTCGTCGGACCAGTAGACCGAGGGCGGGCCCGACGCCGTTGCGTGGACGATGCGGTGGGGCGCAGTGTGGATGGAAGCCGGTGCCCGTGGCAGCGGAAAGGTCCGGTAGTTGCTGTCGTCGGGCGGCAGAATGTCGCTGTCGGAGCCGCGCGTCAGGCGCGTGGCCGCGTCGCTCGGGCGTTTGAGCGGGGCCGGGGACAGCGGGAAGTAGACGTCGTCCTGGCCGTCGTCCAAATGGGACGTGGCCACCCGGGGCAGGACGGCCGTGGGCCGGGACCCGGACCCGCCGCGCGAGCCGTTGCGCGACGCCGCGTTGCGTGACGCAGTGCGGCCGTCCCGTTGTGAAGACAACGAAGACTGGGAGATCCGGCCGGTTTGCTGTGCTGGTTGGGACGGCGCCGTTGCTTGCTGCTGCATGTGTTGTTGCAAGGCGTCTGGCTGGGACGTGAGCCGCGGCCACAACGACATCTCGAGTGACGACGCGCCCGTCTGGCCGCTGCCCTGCGTCGTCCGCAAAGACCACGACGCCAATGGCTGGCCGGTGCTGTCGCTGCCCGACTCGGCCGCGCCCGACCCCGTCGTCTCCCGGCGCAGCTTCATGGCCCAGCAACCACCCCGCTGCTCTTCGTCGTCGCCGTCGTCGCCGTCGTCGCCGCCTCGGTGGTCGTCACCGTCGTGCCACCGTCAATGCCAAAACGTTTGCTGTGTCGGCCAAGCTGGTCCGTCTCACTCGGTACAATAAATTTGAAAACAGAACGACAAAGAGAGCAAATCCAACGCCTCAAAACAATGAATAAGATGCAATGGAAAAGCAAAACAGGGCGCGAGAAGCACTGAATCGCGGAACAACAGAAAAGGAAGTGAAAGACGACATACGAAATGATCGACAAAGAGACGCTCGTGCCAAAAGGACAAAATGCTCAAAAGCACTGTTCAGGATTGGGAAGTAGGGAATACTCCCCTGCAAAGTTGTCGTTCTCTGTGCTTCTCCAGAGTGAAGGCACACCGATAGCTTAGCGGTCTTTGCCACGAAGTACGCCATATTACGGAGTATGGGGGGCTCTCACGCAAGCACCCGTCTTCTCGTCCATCGTGCTCTCACAACGCCAAGTTCTTCTTTGCAAGGATGGGCATGTCTCCGATCACCGGGCTTCCCGGCCGGCTCAAAATTGGTTCGAGTTTTGTGGCTTTTTGTCCCCTGTCGCTTGAGTTGAGTGCTTCCCAAACCAGGCATCGTCTCCGAAAACGTCGCAACAACATATCCCTGAGAACGGAATAAGCACGGCTGCCATACGACGTATGACAACTCCGTACGTATTCCGTACTTCTACCCATTGTCCAACCAAAGGACTCGCATCATCTTCGTATAGGTACTTTATATCCTGTAGTTGTACGTGGTGGTCCGTATGTACTTGGTCCTTCATTTTCGCCCGTTAGAACACGCAACGACCATGACCAGGGCCATGGGTTTTTTCTTTAGCAAAACCGTTACGACTAGCTCGGTACTCCTCTGGCCTGGCCTTCTGTGAATTCTTGGGACCCGGCTCTGGCGCCATAGTCCAGGAAACACCACCAAATCGAGTTTGGCAGACCAGGTTGCGGTTACGGTGGTCTCCGCTTTCCCCCTTTTTCCTGCCTCGCGCTATTTGCAAGGTATTACGGAACATGGAGTACAACTGTTACGAGATAAGTATTACGACGTATGGAGTACCTCGTAATTGCGTCCAGAGAAGCGAGCCTCCACTTTTTCGATATTCTGGAATGCAACGAAGCGCACGGAGTCATGGGAAGGACATCGTAGATTATGGCATAGTCTGATACTCCGTAATATGGCCTTGCTGTTTAAACCTCTGTCACGACAAGTGTTGGTGATGATTTACGACGACAGCGCTCGTCACGGATGATAACGAAGCTGCAGGACTTTAAACTTCCAACTACATATACAATGTTTTCAGGTATATAAATAAAAAATTGGCAAAACCCCAGCACGTCCTTACGCGCGCTTCGTTCTTGTAGCAGTTAATAATGGCATATCCCCGGAACATATCTATGTTGTCTTTAGTCTATTTCATCCATTGTCCGCACCTTCAACAGTCCGACAGCTTATGCCTTGGTCGCCGGTGCGCATCCGTCCCCATTCTTCTGGTACTTCTTGTAGTTTCCAGTGTTAACATACCGGAACCGCATCTTGTCCGCAACCAAACGTACAATACGTTCCATCAGGAATACAGTGCGTGGCATAGTATCTAGAGTCTAGAGTGGAGATAATCAAACATACAAAAACACAAGGAATAAGGGACGAAATGAAAAAATCCACGGTCTCCTTCTTCAACGCCGGGCGCGCGTCTTGCCACCTTTCTGAGTTTGCTTGTTTTGCTCCTAGAAATCTGTCCCGCAAAACTCGACAACGCGGTCAAAGAGCCGCCCGTCGCGGAGAGCCATGTAGATTTCGCTGGCCATGGTGCCGAGAATGCGCCGACCGTGGGCCTCGTCGTCTCCACGACCGGCGTGTCGGCCGCCGTCCGGCGTCCCATTCGTACGGCCGTGGGCATGACCATTGGCGTAACGCCCGTTGGCTGACGAAGGACCGACTCCGTCTTCGCCGCCCGGCAGAGGAGAGCCACCGGCTTGCCGCCCGTTCATTTCGTCCGTTTTTCCGGGCGCAGCGGACCGTCGCTCGGCTGCCAGCGTGGGGTGATCGTCGATGCCTCGGTGAAACGGGATGTTCAAATCCCGGCGGACAAACTCGTAGACGACACGCGATGCCGGCGCCAGGTACAACGTGGCCTGTGCCGGGTCCGCAGAGAATCGGCTGCGGCTGTCGTCGTACGCCTGGCTCAGACACGCGGCGGCTTTCGTCTGGAACGCGAGCAGCGCGGCGCCGCTGGGTAGAGGCATCGACGACGGGTGTGCTGTGCAGTGGGCCAGGATCGCGCCGGTGGTGTCGCGGGCCGCGGCTTCGCCGCGTGGAATCAGATCGAGGTGGGCAAGATCGTCCCAGCGCGCAAGCAGCCGGGGAACGACGTGGGCGGCCAAACCATCGACGGCTGTCTTTGCCGTTTCGTCGCTCTTGCCATCGTGTCCGAAAAGCTCGTACAGGACCGCCGGGAGATTGGACACGACGGCGTCGCGAAACAAACGCTGTATGCAACGCAGGTCCAGCGCCTGGCACAGCGTAAAGATGTAGGTGGCGGCCATGAGACCGACCAGCTCGCCGGCTTCCAGGGCATACCGTGCGGCCACGAGCGCCATGGAGTTGACCATCTGGTTGGCCATCTCGGCCATTTGCACGTGGCTGCTGACGGGGTGCGCGAGATACGCCAGCTCGGCTTGGTAGGCGGCCATGTTGACGTCGAAGCCCTTGCAGAGGAACGAGGTGCTGGGGTCGTCGGGGCTCAGGTTGGGCGGCAGGCCGTGGTTGCGGCTGTTGTCGATCAGCTCGGTGCTCTGGGCGTATATGAGCCGTCCCAGATTCTGCAAGGCCATCAGCGTCTTCTCCATGGCGGAGGTCACGGCCATGGCTTGGAAGTTGCCGCCGTGGTGCACGGTGCCCAGTCGGCCGGCCGACGCGTCGCCAGCGTCCACCAGCGGGTTGTCCGTTGTGGCGTTCAGCTCGGTGGCCACCTGCTGCGTGGCCAGCGCCAGGTCTTCCAGCTGCGGGCCGATCCACTGGGGCGCCGTTCGCAACGCGTAGCGGTCCTGCGCCAATCCGACGCGGTCCGGCGTTTTGGCCGGAGACAAGACCGAGCCCGCCAAGAAGCGCTGTATGTTAGCCGCTGCCTCCGACTGGCCCGCATGCGGCCGCACGCCCGAGATGAATGCGTCGTAGTTGTGTGCATTGCCCGCGAGCGCTTCTGTGCCCATGGCCGTCAGGAGCTGCGTCAAGACGGCCATTTGGTTCGCTGTGTGCACGGCGAGGCAGGCCGCCGCGCAGCTCGGCGCGGTGCCGTTGGTGATGCCCAGGCCTTCCTTCGCTTGCAGACGGATGGGCGCCAGGCCGGCCGCCTGGAGCGCTTTGTCTGCCGACAGATAAAAGACACGACCTCCGCTGCCGCCGTCTTCTTCGTGGTTGACACACCGCACATGCACGTCTGGATTGCCTTCGAGCGTGCCGGCTACGTACGAGAGCGTGGACAGGTCGCCCGAGGCCGAGATGCTGCCGCGCAGCGGCACCACGGGGGTCATGTCGGCCGTGAGCAAGTGCAGCAGCGACTCGATAATCTGAGCCCGCACGGCAGAGTGACCCCGGGCCAGCGAGTTGCCACGCACCAGCATCAAGGCCCGGACGATGGACACGGGCAGGGCATGGCTGCGCAGAAGAAGATCGTCTACGTTGGCGCGGTCCGCCAGAATGGGGGACGGTTTCTGCCCCTTGTCCCCCGGCAGCAAGATGCCCACATTGAGATGCTGCACCAAGGCCGACTGCAGACGGTGGAAGTCCTGCGTCCGCGTGTCGGCGCTGCCGCCGAACCCCGTGTTGACGCCATAGATGACTTTGCCAGCGGCCAGTTCCGCCGCCAGAAAATCGACGCTGGCAGCAATGCGTTTGTGGACAGCCTTGTCGTTGGTCAGCCTGGCAGAGACTCCATGCCTACATAGGAGAAGAAAGGGGATTGTTAGAATGAAGTCATCGGCGGCAAAATGTTTGAAGAATAAGAAAAGGAAAAGGGGGGAACGAGACGAGACGCACAGTGCTACGGCCACGACGTCGGCGATAGTCAGGCTGCCACCAGTGATCGACACGGGGGTTTTTATGGCTCTAGCGGACCGGACGGCGATCCACTCACGGCAAACGGTGTTTAGATGTGAAAGAGCCATGTTTTGTTTGCGTATTGGTGTCGAAAACAACGTGTCGGGCGCGGCTGAACCGGGGGGAATAAAAGCAACAGCAAGATGAAAACAAAAGGAGAAAAAAAAAGCAACAACTGTGAAATCAACAGAACTCGGAAATTGTGGTGCTGCTGGGGTTATGAGCCCTGGTGGCGTAACTGAACACAACAGCCTCGCTGTCTTACCACCTGCGAAGTAGTGGTGTCAAGTATATGAGCTGCTTCGTCGTTGTCTCGTGGTTTGCTCTTCTTATCCGCCCGGTCCCTTTGCCCATTTCAGTTTGTTTTCTGTGTATTGTCTTCGAATGATTACCTTGATCGTTCTGTCCTTCCACTTTTTTTTTCTTTTTTTTTCTGGTCCTTCCTGTACTGGCCAGGTTCTGTTTTCTAGCGGGCCCACACCATTTTTTGACCTCTCTTCACCGTTCCTTTCAGTTTTTCAATTTGCTGATCTCGTAAAACTCATCTGACATTTCGCAGTGTCTTTTGTTTAAGAAGATCTAACAGTTCTTCTTTGAAAGATTGTTGCATTTTTAGCTAAAAGAATCGGCCCGTAGAAGGCATTCTGAAGGCGTCCTGAGCCTCCAGGAACGGTCTGCTTACATCAATTGGCGCTTCCGAGTCCTTCCGTGGCCCCGTCTGACTGACGCTTTCGACATTTTGGTACGACCACACTCCAACGCCTGTCCACGCGTTCGTGAGTACGTAGATACGTCCCAAATCTTGAGACTATTTTTGGTATTGAACTCCGGAAAATACTGCATACCGAGGAGCCTACCGTCTCGGATATGGGGTATCGTAGGGGGCCATATCGAGCAAATGCGACCGAATGAATAGAAGGGCTTGAAAGTATGGGAGTAAGAAAGATAAAAGAAAAAATTAATTTGGGCATCGAGATCAAAAATACTGCAGTTAAAGCTCCTGAATCTCCCACCGCTCTAGAATTTTCAACTTGTCCTATTTTACGTTTTCGTGTTCGAATTGTTATAAAATTGTATTTTGTAGTTGCTGCTGCCCAATTATCATGTTTTCATGTTGTGTTTTTGTCCTGTCTCCAGAGGTTCTGCCTTTTTTCCCTTACTTTGATTTGGGGCGTGATTCTAAAATGAATTCTTACTTATGATTTCAGCCCATTTCCAGTTACGGTACTTTGTTTACACTTAGGGTAACGAATATGTTTGAGAGTTGTGCTTAGGAGTTCATCGTGGTACATCTTTGTGAACCAAGGACGAACTCTTCACTGAATAAAATTATCTTGTGTTACCAATCTATCTCGTGTAATATAAAAGGGGCCAGCTTTTGTGGCAAGATGCTATTGGGGTGGATGATATAGAGGAGCATCTACAAGAATATCCGCAACGAATGCACACATTGAAATAGGAGGGTAACACGCTTTTAACTGTGCGATTATATCATTTGATTATTCTCTTAAGACTTCAATAATTTTTTCTATTTCTTTTGTACCTTTTGATCTCTTATCTGCTTTTTCCCGTTCTCTTTTCCTTTTCTTCTTCCCCTTACTATTACGTTTATTATTTCCTATTTCTTCCTTTGAATCAATACTAACAGTAAAATTTAACAAATCTTAGGCAGACTCAAGCTACCAGTCTTGCGGAATGTTGACGTCTATTTGTGTTCTACGTAACCAAAGTCGGTAGCACCAGAAACAGGACGAACAGTACGACGCAACTCACGTTAGCAAACGTAATACAGCAGTGCTGTCCGAGGTCTCGCAAGACCAATATGTCGTGACAGAATAGTGGAGGCACCAAGGTCGCTTTGAATAGAAGGGAATGCAGTCAACATCGCACATACAGAACCTTTCCAGTTGACCGTTTGACGACTAAGCAATACACGTGATAGTTTTTTTTTTGGGAGAAGCACATCAACAATAACAGAGTAGCAAGCTTCGGCCTATTTTCGTTGACAATCAGGCACCGCATTGGCCTTAGACTCCCGGTCACAAGCCACCCAACACAAAGACAGTTGAAGTACTAAGTACGACCGTAACTTCGCGATACTGGGTCTCGTCCGTGTAAGGTCTGACTAGGCGTAGGCTACTGCAAAGGCAACGCCACCTCCACCTCCCACAGTTTGCAGACGTAAGCCACATTATCCCACCCCCACTCCTCGCGCGGATCGACGTTGAGAGCGGGGGACGGAAGCTTCGCCTGCTCCTTCCGCCTAACGAACGACGACGTATTACGACAGGTGCAGAGCAGCCCCTCCCACCTCTCACACGCGCCACCTTGGTTCAGGCTGCCGCGGGTCAGGTTACCACTGTCCTCTGTCAAACTGCCACCCAAAAACCCAATTTCTACGGCCATCCCGTTCTCGACCACGGAACTACTATATCATCTTTTGTTTTCATTTTTCGTCTGCTGGCCCGTGCATCGCATCGCCCTTTCAACAACGAATCGAAACAGAATCAAAAAGCAGCTTTCTTCTTTGCCCCCCGAGAAAACGATCTCCCTCCGCGATCGCGAAACTTGCCGACGTCATGGCTTCCCGAGGCGTCGCCGTCCTCAAGTTTGTCGGGACCGTCTCGCTCGGTCTGCTGACGGTACGTGCTCTCTCTCTCTCTCTCTCTCTGTCTCTTTCTCTCTCGCTGTCGCGTGACGAATGTGGCGGTCCCTTAGAAGACGTTAGGGAAACACTGACGCGCAAGCAGGGCCTCTCTTTCTCCCTCGCCACCGTCACCGTACCCACCCTTCTCCATCTGCCCTCTGCCCGCACGGCCGCCAAGGCCTTCCGCAGCCTGGCCGACGCCGCCGCCGGCCCGCTGCGCGGCCTCGCGGGCGTCGCCAGCTCGGCCTTCTTCCTCGCCTACCTGCTGTCGCCGCGCACCGTCCGCCACCCCTACCTCCTGTACACGGGTCTGTTGGTCCTGGGTGGCCGGGTGGCCACCGATGACCGGCTGACCCCCTATCTCTATTCTGCGTCGTCGTCAGCATCGTCGTCGCCGGCGGCCGCATTCCCCGACGCTGCGCCCCGGGATCTCCGCCGTAGCGGCACATCACCGGCCCACATGGAGGCCAGCTACGAGGTGCTGGGCGCGGGTTCCGACACGCACAGCGACGGCACGGGCTCCGACGACGCGAACGACCTCGATGCGGCATCGGCGTCAGCGACACCAGCAGCAGCTGCTGCTGCTGGTGCAGGCGGACTCGGCGACAACGGCGCATCCGTCAACGGCGAAGAGGTGCGGGCCGCCGTTGAGGTGTTTTTGAAGAAGCAGCTGGTGCGCACGGTTTTGAGTGGGCTGGCCTTTGCCATGTCCGTGGTCGGCCTCTGGGGCGACGGTGCCCGCGCCGTCCCGGTCTGGGAGACCGAGACGTTTATCGTCGTGTAGTCAGACTGACGTCTTGCTTTTTCTGCTCTTTCTTTTTACGTATGCCGCTGGAATGTTTTCGCCCCCCTTTTTTTGATTCTTCGTTATATTCCCGGAACACACACGCATGAGTGATGATGGATAGGAAGGAGAAATTGGTGCAATGAGGTGTTGCTGATACGGAAGCATTGGAAAACCGAACGGAACCGACCCCCTTCAAATCTTGTAGCCGGACGGGTCGCCGCAATGATTCGATTTTATGTAGTGAAAGGGGGGATGTGAACAAGAGAACGAGTGTGGAATAATTTGATTTCGGTGGCGTTTTTTCGGGCATCACACAAGCACCCTCCTCAGTCATCATAGGAAGGGCATTCTTTCTGTTAATAAATCTAAATCGTTCAAATCTGTATAAACAAAATCAATAATAAAGGTTGAAATTTTGCTGATTTGTTTTTCTCATAGAGAATACTTCTATATACTTACCTGCTCCTAAAATTGAGTGCCTGTAGTGTGTTCCGCGATACAATGGTTTGAAACGAAGAAAAAATGTTTTTTTTTATACTCCTTTCCTGAATTTTGTCGTGCTTGGCCAAAACGAACTTCTCAACACCGTCTTATGACACTCCCCAATCCACAACCGCGCAGACCTCATTCCCACCGCTGTATGCCCTTCGTCCAGTGCTAAACAAAACGCCATGCGCCATAGTATGTCTTCATTCCAATCGAGTCCGCTTTTGGAGAATCTTCACTATATATATATGTGTTTTTTTTGTTCCCTTCTCCCTCCGCCGGCCCACACTTAGTCCAGCGGCAGCCGCCACAGCCCGTCGCCCAAAAAGTGCGCGTCCTCCACTACGGGCCCCTTACCCTTGTCCTTGACCTCCTTTGTGCCCGCCACCAGCAGGCCCACCGCGCACGCCTCTTCCTTGCCCTCGGCCGTGATCACCACGGGCTCCCCCTTTTCCAGCTCGCGGCTCCAGTGGCCTTCCTCGTCGGCCTGCTCCGTGGCGCTTCCACCCGGTGGCGGCGCTGGCAGCCGGCCACCCGCGCTCGTCAGCCCGGGCGCCATCAGCGTCGCGCCGCCGAGTACGTAGCGGATGGCACCGCGGTCGATGCGGATGCTAGGAAAGGCCTGCGGGAATCGGTGGACGAGGCGCAGGTGCGGTAGCAGCGGGACGTCGCCCGGCTTGCCCGACTCGAAGAAGAGAGGCTCGTGCTCGAGCACGTAGAGGACGGCGCGGTCGGGAAGCTTGATGGATTGCAGAGAGGCCTTCTTGGGCAAGACTTCGTCGGCGTAAGGAGTCAGCAGCGGGTAGGTCGACAGGAGGGACTGGCGAAGCGACCGCTGGACGGACGACTTGAGTTTTTGCCGTGGGGCACCGGTAAGTCTGGAAGAGAGAAAGAGAAACCGTTAGATAAAGTCAAAGAGAACCAAAGTACCGAAAAAAAGCGAAAAAAAACCTACTCTTTTTTGAACATGGTGCCGATTGTCAGAGAGTATTGTACGGAAAGATTGGGAAGCGTTCAGAACGCGGGACGATGCCCCGCGATTGGGAAAAACCGAGCGAGGGTAAAAAGCTACGTCGTGCGCCAATACCGTGATGCCGGCACGGGCTATCGATAGTGGCGGGGTAGATCTGTGGGGAGCAAGTTGTGCCAACGTAGAAGCCACCACGCCTAAAGGCCGCTATAACATTTGACATGGGGCGATTTTGCAACACGCAGAGATGCGTACAGTACGACCATGGTGCTGTGCATTCTACTTTTCTTGTTCTTTGCTCTTCAAAATATTCTTATATTTTACAAAAACCTGTCGTGGCCAATGATAAAAATGGGTTCCATGACCGCCGCTGATGACGAGACTGCGAGGAATAAGGCGTCCGCGTTAGGCTCATTGACCTCCATGTCCTTCTGCTATCTTAACCAGATCGAACATCTACCACGATCCCGTCCTCGTTCAGGACCACGTTGAGCCGGTCCTTTTTGTACTCGTGGCTTGCTTCGCTCAACGAATTGATGACTTCGGTGTTCGGCGGCAGTTTGGCCTTTGAAAATGCCTGCGGTAAAAAACGGTTTGGGTCAGTCGAAAGCAAGAGAGGAATCAACGCGTGAGCATCACGTTCGCGGCGTTGACCACTGGAAGAAAAAATGGCTCAATTACCGTTTCGCTCGACGGACCGTCCGTCAACGTCTTGCCCACCAGTTCGCTAATCCATTTCTGGGTCTCTTGGTCGCCGAGATTGTCGACGGTCACTCCGGGAACGACGAGAGGCATGTTGAAAGAGAAGGTTTGGTTGCGGCTGTAGATTGTTGTGCTTGCTGTGAATCCGAAAAGAAAAGAGTGTCGATGGGGAGGTGATTGTGGTGTGTGCGAAAGAAACGGATGTTGCCTTGTACATGTTTATACCACGCCACGAACAAGAGCGCTCGAAGTATTACAGCAACGCTGTGCCTGGCTTAGGCACGGCAAGAATGGGTAAGCGATGACGTCGCTTTCCACGGTCGCCGCCATAGTCGTTGATTGGATCCGGTACTTTACGAATAAATGATGACTAATCAACAGGATACAGTGCACGCTCCTTCATCCAGCCTCACCTTGACAGGCCAGCTTCTCGCGACGTCGTTTGTGTCTTCTACATCCCCCATATTTTACTTTAATTCTTTTTTTATGTTTTTTTTTATAATAAATTTCTTGATGCAAAATTGTTTTACATAAAAAACATATCTTATTACCATGACTGTGAAGATATGGTGTCTCTTCACCTATCCGTGAAGTTTGCCTTTTTTCTAGACCGGTCCACGAACGGGGGTCTGTTGTTTACTGGGAAATAAATGGAAAGAATTATTGACTGGAACTGGCTGCTTCCCCATTTCACCACCAAGAAAGCTCTAAAACGTCTTCTCTGCAATGTATAAATACATCACTCCGTGATGTGAGTGTAGCCGCTTTAGCGACCCATTGGCGACGTATAAATATTCCAGGTAGGGACGTTTATCAGCTGGAGCTCGACCAGAGTTTTTTTGGCGTATAAGACGGGGTAGATGGCGCGATTACTGTTAGTTTCATAACGTACCGTTGATCATTTCGAGTCTTTTGCTTTTATCCTTGTGTTTTTCGACTTTCTTCCCGGGACCGGCTATCGGAGGTGACCCTCTCCGGAAGCGAATGCCGGCGCGCGGACCGGGTCTTTAGCGGTCCAGGCTTGTCCCGAAATATCGATGCTCCAAACGCGCCAGCTACCAAACGACTTGACGACATTGGGCATGCTAGTGAAAATATAAGCATGACGTGAAGCATCCAAGTGCACCCGCGTGTTATGTAGAGTGGTGCGTCCAACGTGTTGTTCGTGCTCCATCCCGACAGGCTTTCCGTGGTTCGCCCTGCACAAGACGGCGACCGGCGGCCGACCCAACATCCTCTTCGTCGTGGCCGATGACCATGCCTCCAAGGCCATCGGCTGCTACGGCGTGGGCGTCAACCAGACGCCCAACATCGATCGCCTGGCGCAGGAAGGCATGCGCTTCAACCATTGCTACGTGACTCCCTCCATCTGCACACCGTCGCGTGCCACCATCCTAACGTCCATCCTCTGCAGCAGGAGCTTTGTGCCGCCCAACCTCAAACCTCGGTGCTCCAGATAACTTCCAGGGTGATACGAGCGACTCCCACTTTGAAGTGCACTCTTTGGGGCTTCCCATCTCATGGGGCCAAGGATTTGACTGGCTGGTGGAAACTGGGGTGTCCAGCCCTAGGCGCAAATATAACGGATTTTGCAACTATATTCGGCTGAGGAGCCATATGTAAATCGGCGTCAATAGGGGGCAGAGGTCTGGCTTATCTGTAGGGCTTTTCCACGAGCTCGATAAAACCACACAGCAGCATTTCAAAAAAAAAAAAATGGCCACGGAGATGCCTTCAATTCCCCCCCCCAAATATATGATTACCGCGGCCTTCCCCAGCGTCGACAAGCCGTGGTAGCAAGTCAACAGGTGTAACGACCGCGTGGCGATCAGGAAGAGAAAGTGGACCGGATTGGTGAGCTCCTTGTGTACGTGAGCAGCAAGAAATAAAAGGAGAAGAGAGGGGGCTGGTGCCGTGAAGGACTAGCACGAAGACTGACGCAAGTTATACCACGTTATACCTGAATATACATAGAAGACTCTTTGCAGTCTTTCGCTGTCGTTTCTGGTTCGTGATTCATCCGCCACGACCGCCCCAACCGCCGCGCCCACCGAATCCACCGCGACCGCTCCCTCCCCGTCCCCGTCCCCGCCCCTGCCCACGTCCGCCGCCGAAAGGATGCTCGTTGTCCGCATCGTCCCCGTTATTCACCGCAATGAGAATGCTGCCGGCGGCGCCCTGGTCCAGCTCATCCAACGTCTTCATATCGTCGGCGTCCAGCTCGAAATGGTACAGGTCGGCATTCGCCCGGATGCGTGCCGGCGTGTCGCTCTTTGGCAGCGGCACCCAGCCGCGCTGCAACGCATACCGAAGCAGGATGTGGCTCGGGGTAACAATTCTCGAGTCGTCCTGGCCGTTGGAGCTGTGTTTTTTTGCCAGTGCAGCCAGCGTGGGGTCACTCGTCTTGTGTCCGCGCACCAGGGGACAGTACGCCTCGACGACCATGCCCTGCTTTACGCAATAGGCCACAATTTCCCTCTGTTGGCTCCAGGGGTGCAGCTCGATCTGGTTGACGGCGGGGGGCCACAGGCCGGGAGCGGCGTAGGTGCGCATGGACTCGATCTGGCCGATGCCAAAGTTGGACACGCCGATGGCGCGGGCGCGGCCTTCGGCGTGCAGCCGCTCGAGAATTTTCCACAGCAACGCGCGCTTCGCGGACCCGCCCAGAGGGCTGTGTACCAAAAAGAGGTCGACGTATGCGGCCGGGTCGTCACTCGCCTCCTCTTCGTCGTAGTCGGCCCGCCGCCCCAGCTTCTGCACGCTCGCGCAGCAGCGCGCGTACGTGTCCTCGGGCGTCTCGGCCGCAAACATAATCTTGGTCGTGATGAAGACGGCCTCGCGCGGCAGGCCCGAGCGCCGGACAGCCTCACCGACCTCGGCTTCGTTGCCGTAGATCTGGGCGGTGTCAATGTGGCGGTAACCGGCACGCAGAGCCTCGAGGCAGGACAGCATGCACATCTCCGGCGGCGATTGCCAGACGCCGAAACCCAGCTGCGGGATGCGGCCACCTGCGTTGGGCAGGGGAAGCGTGTCCTCGAGCGTCTTCTTGATAGCCATGTTTGGACTGCGATAAAGAAGTGGGAAACAAGCGAAAAGAAAAAGCCGGGCAAAACAATTTGGTGAAGAGAAAGAGCAGGAAGGGGGACAGAAAAAATCAGGGGAGTAGACAGAAGTAAAAAACGAAAGGGACAACGACGCCGCCTTGTCTTCTTTCTACAGCCACTCTTCTGTCCATATTTTTCGACAATCTATTTCCGTGCGATATCAAACACGGCTGTAGAGATTGCTTCGGCCTGCCGGCAGAAGGCAAGTGGGACGGCCAACTCATCTTTGAGACAAAGAATTTGGTTGACAGAATAAATCCGGGGAAGACACAGGAAGGGAACTTTGTTAGAATGATATCTGGTTTTGTTACGCTTGCGCGCACCAGATTGCCTGCTTTCAAAAGATTCGTAAAAGGATGCATCATGAGGTGCAGTACCTCGCTATGCGGACGACTGTGGGGGATAAACTTCGTCGAGCCGCCCGTCGAGAACACGGTTGACCGCGGTTTGCACGTGGTGCGCAAAGCCCGCATTGTGGAACAGCACGCCCAGCTCTTGGCTAGTATACCAGCTGGCGCGGTCCATGTTGCCGGAGCCGAGCACCGTGTGCTCGCCGTCCACAATGGTCAGCTTGAGGTGCGATTTCACGGGCTCCTCGTCGCACCCATCATCGTCGTTGCGGGTCGTCGTGGCTCGTTGCCCAGGTTGCCGCGGCAAGATGGCCTGCTCTTCGTCGGCGGCTACCTCGTCTCCGCCACCGCCCCCACGCCGGAGGGGTTGGTAGTACGCGATGCGCAGCGGTCCAACACGCCGGTTCTCCGCCGCCGCGGCTGCCGCCACTTCCATCCGCAGGGCCTCGTACTGCTGGACAAAACGCCGCAGAGAGCATCCTGTTGTCGTGCCCGCGGTCACCAGCTGCTCGACCACCATGAGCCGGCGACTGACCACGACCGTGACAGCGACGCCCCGGCCCAACGCGCCCATCAAAGCGGCAACGACCGGCGCGGCCGTCAGGTTGGGCGTCTGCACGTAGATGCTTTGCCGCGCTGACGCAAAGAGCTGCAGCAGAGCCAGGTTGAGCGGCGTCGGTGGA
Source organism: Fragosphaeria purpurea (assembly GCA_002778095.1). Lineage (NCBI taxonomy): Eukaryota > Fungi > Ascomycota > Sordariomycetes > Ophiostomatales > Ophiostomataceae > Fragosphaeria > Fragosphaeria purpurea. The sequence goes on along the minus strand of PCDL01000021.1, from coordinate 3,146,096 downwards.
GGCGGAGCGGGGGCCTGACAGGGCCACGGGCGGAACTGGGGGTTGCGGTGGTGCGACGACGGGAGGAGGACGGTCGGGACGGGCGGCGCGTCGGCGGGGAAGCGCACGGCGATGCTGCCGGGCCCGTCCACGTCGAGGGAGGAGAAGGTGATGTCCGTCCCACCGTCGGCAAAACCGGCTGGAGGCGGCAGCGCCGGCAATGTTGGCAACGCCGGCAACGCGTCGCCCCAGGTCCGCGCGTAGAACCCCAACAGCGGGCCGGCCACGGCGGCGCCCGTCAGCTCCACGCAGCCTTCCAGCCACGGCTCCCAGCTGACGTTGCAGCTCGGCAGGAACGCGCGTGCTCGGTCCACGATCAAGAATTTGGGGTGCACAATGCCAAACGGACGGAAGAACAAGCTCTTGACGCGCAGGTCTATGCCGGCGGCGCGCAAGACGTCGGCCGGGGGCAGGCCCAGCTCCGTCTCCCAAGCCGCCGGCGGGTACGTGTAGCCGCCATGCGCTGTCGTATGGCAGAGTTTCTGGAGGAACGTGCGGGACGACAAACCGATGCGAATTCGTAGGATGTCGTCGAGGACGTTCTGCTGCTGCTGCTGCTGCTGCTGCTGCTGCCGGCGCCGGCGTTCTTCCTGTCGCTGGGCGGCCAGCTGCGCGAGGGCCGCGGCCAGGCCCCGGAGGCTCGCGGATGGTGCCCAGAAACACGTGACAAACACAATCTCGCGTCGAGCGGCCAATATGGCCGGCAGCAGGGCCGCCGCAAAGACGGAGGCGCCGGTGCCGAGGCGAAACGACCGGGGCACGCTGTCGGTGGCGAGCGCGGCGACGGCGGCTTCCGTGTCACGGTAGTCGTAGGCCGGCAGCTCGTGTTCGGCGTTGGAGGCAGCTTCCGACGCGCGCTGCAGCTGAGCAACGAGCTCTCGGGTGAACGCATGCTGCTGGTCGCTTTGCTCCATCGTGCAGTAGATGAGAAAGTTTGGTTCGTATTACGAGACAAAAGTGAAGCTGCGTTGGGAAAGCATGATCGAAACGCTAACGCGCTTGTTTTACAGTGGCTTGAGCCACTATAGCGGGGGCAGGATTACAGGGGTGAGGAGGCCCGTTTTAGTACCTCGTCACCGATCACATTGACGCGAGTGACAACATGCCATGTAATCTTTAGTAGCACAATTCGCTTCATCTGTCAATTTCTGAACGGATTGCACCGTCTAGTTTCGGTCTCCTCTAAATAGCCTTGGCCGCCCACAAGAGGGCATTGCGCAGGTGCGCGACAAACGCTTCGTCCGCGTACAGGGCGTCGTAGTGGCCCAGCGCCGTGTAGAATACGCGCGTGCCCGTTGCATCAAAGTCGGGCCACACCCAGGCAATCGGGTGGTTGGCGCCGTGGACGCCGCCGGTGTAGCTCGTCTCGTCAGCGCTGAGCAGGATCTCGAGGTTGGCCGCCGCCGCCGCCGCTGTCGAGGCCGCTGTCGATGCCGCCGTCTTTGTGGCTGCCACCACGGCGCACGACGACGGCTGGTAATTGTACCATTCGTCGACGTGGGAAAAGGAGAGCGGCGCTGCTTCCGCTGCTTCCGCTGCTTCGGCCGCCTCGGTCCCTGTCGCTTTTACTGCTGTTGGTGACGCGACCTTGGCCAGCAACGGGGCTACGACGGGGTGCTGGGGCGCCGTAAGCAGGACGCGTCCCGGCTGTGGCGGCGGGTGGTCCGTGAACACGGCGCCGAGCAGGCGGCCGTAGAAGCCGTCCCGGTCGACGGTGCGCGACGGCATGCCGACTGTGGCGGCGTGGATCCCGACGACGCCACCCTGGCCGCGGCGGATGTAGGCCTCGAGGGCGCGCAGCTGGGCGGCGTCCAAGAAATCGCCCGTGGTTTGCAGGAACACGAGCACGCGGTAGCGGGTCAGGTTGTCTGGCGTGAACACGGCGGCGGCGTCCTCCGAGGCATCGACGTCAAAGGCCGGGGTGACGGTCTGGGAGGACGATGACGACGACGCCTTGGCCAGCCTCCGGAACATGGCGATGCCGGCCGGGATGCTGGCGTGGCGGTAAGCCGTCGTCTTGGAGAAGACCAGTACGCGGAAAGGTGCTGGGCCCATGGCGACGGATACAAAGAAGGAGTGGTGAGAACGGCGTAGGAAAGTGAGGTTTGCCCTGTATGTGGTGTGCTCTTCAACATGGCTATTGATAAAGGTGGGGAAGCGGTTCGGGGAAAAGGGGTAAAAGCGGCGCCGCCGGTCTAGAGTTGAGGCGAAAGCAAGATGTCGTTTACAGATTTACGAGGTGAACAGAGAGACGATGGCATGCCCACGCCGACGCGAGAGGTATGTAACTACATTCTATGACTACATATTCACTATCACTTTGACGGTGTGCACCTTTACGCGGTAGTAGACAGTTTGTCTTGATTTAAAAATCGACGGTTCTCGAAAGGTGAAATATGTATAAATTTAACGCTCAGCAAGTTAACAAAATATATTCCTTTTTCAAGCTGTTGTACATTTCCGTCCTTTGTATAGCCATCTTGGCCTGGGTATCTACTTGCTACATTACTTCTCAGCGAGGAAGAAATTAAATACGAAAAAAAAGAAAGAAAGGACAGAACATAAACCGGGAAAAAAATCAGAAACCATTTATCGACTTCGTCCCCGCTTCTTCTTCTTGCCGGTGTCGCTCCGGACCAGCGTTTCGACACCGACCGACGTGTTGGGCCGCAGCGGGTCGACCTGGTCCATGATGAAATCGTCGCCGTAATGTTGTTGGTTGTGGGTGGCCGTGGTGTTGGCGGTCCTGGCTGTTGCGGGCCGCAGACCGGCCAGCTCGACGTTGTCCTCCACCGACACAAGACTCCGACGGCTGCCCATGCGGCTGCTGGATGGGCGGCTGTCGCCGCCGCCGCCGCCGTGGCTGTCCAGTTTGTAGTCGTACCGCTCGCCCCGTGTGATCTCGACCTCTTTCGTGACGAGGACGCGGAAGACCTGTTGCCGCAGGACGGGCCAGAAGATGGGCACGCTGGCGCAGATGCTGGCCAGGTTGACCTCGAGGGAGGCCAGCAAAACGGTCACAGGCGCGTAGTAGGTGGAGTCGAAGATGGTCTCGACGAAGGAGTCGACCGATTGGACAAGCAGCACCAGCCGCCACGTGGCGAAGACATTGACCCTGCGATGGTGAGCATGAGGACTGGGGGAGTGGAAATTGCTCCTTGACAAAAAGAAACAAAAAGGGGGGGACGTACAACAACCCCAGGAGCAGCAAAATCAATAACCCAGCCCGGGTGCGCAGCGGCGCCGTGCCGTCAAAATAAAGGGGGACCGGGATGGCGAGCACAAACACGTCCAGGGCCATGTTAATGGCGGTGTGGGCGACAAAGGCGGTGCGGTCAGTGGAGATGCCAAAGCCGTAGCATCGGCCGCCGTCCGGCACCAGGTCCCAGTACGCGTACACGGGGAAACAAGGGACCCAGGCCATGAACGAGAAAGCAAGACCCCACAGACCGACAATGACGAGAAGCACCTGGCAGAGGCGGCGCAAGAGGGGGTTGCTCTCGGAAAAGATGCGGACGTATTGGAAAAGCAAAGACAGTTTCATGAAGGCGGTCGAGCTGACGTAGGAGGCGTTGCCGATATAGAAAAGCTGCCACACAAATAAGAGGTTGATAAATATATATAAAAATTCAGAAAGAAGAGACAAAAATTGAAATCTGGGCATGGTAATTCGGAGTTGCACGTACAATCAAGAAAGTGCGCAATTCCGGCGCTGTGAACGAGATCAAGTGTTGGCCGAGACCAAAGGTCGGTGCTGCGGTGGCACGTTAGTGGCAGCAAACGGCAAGTCACAACAACGAAGGGCATCGGCCACGTACCGATGCAGATCGCGATGGCAGACGTGAGAGTTGTGATCTGATTTTTTGGGGTTACAACGATTAGCGTGAGAATCGACCTTCTTAGGCCTGAAATATGAGATGCTCACCAGATAGAGGCAAACAAACACATCATCCCATCCTGGCATTTTGATGACGGACAGCCGTATATAAAGCCGTGATAATACACAAAGAAGTGATATTGCCTAGGACTTGGTAAGTAGACGTATGTGTTTTTTTGGTAATCGACGTTGCATCACGTACGGTCACGGTGATGACGATGCCGCGAAGAGCGGCCGGCTCGTTCTGCCATGGCGTCGGCTGAGCAAAGTAGGCCGTGAGGTTGAACTGAGCGTCCACGTCCATGTCCGGCAAGCGTTAGGGGTAGAGACGAGGACGACGGCAAAAAAAAGAAGAAAAAAAAGAAGAAAAAAGATGAGAAGAGACAGGCTCTTCGGAAAGCTAGTTCGTCATATTGGTGAAATTCTAAGACAGAAGCAGCGAAAATAATCCAGGTGATATCTCTTAAGTCGATATGGAGTCTGCTCAGCGGTCGGAGAAATAATGATGATTGAAAACAAATGGCACAAAAAAAAAAGAAGAACGAGAGAATGAAAATGTCGGAGAAATAAAAATAAGGGGGATGAACCAAATTTCTATGATCATCGTTTCTTCGTCCCCCATGTTGCTCATGGACACTATTATTGCCCGTAGAGTTCATCATCTTGATCCATGGACGATTCGTGGCCCCGTCGACGGGACCGAAACAAAGGTTTCTGCCGTATCTCACTGGGTCTTCCTTGAGAACTGCACATCCCGAGATTCTCGCGAGCGTGCTTCCAGACATGCCATCCTTCTGGACTACGCGGTCTGTCCACAAAATTGCCTTGTTTCCCGTGGCATTGGTTTCATCCTTCGGGTCTATCATAGGACGAGGCTGACGGAAATGGCAAAGAAAACAGGTGGTTAGATCTTCGTAACCAAACGATGGATAAGGGACAGCCAAGGGAAGAAGTCAAGGGGGGATGAATTTGCCCACAGAAACAAATCAAACGAGTAAGCAACCACACACACTCACAGGCTCACAATTGTCCTACACACAATCTGCAAGGGGAACGGCAGAGGAATAAAAGTAAGGAGGACGAAAATTCCACGAAACGGGCTGGTGGTGGCGAGCACTGCCAACGGCAAGCGGCATAAAGGCACACGGCATCCTCCTGGCTACCCAACTCTTGGGCCTTACCGAAGGGTAGGTGCGCACCGTCCCGCTGGATATTTAATGAATATTTATCATGGTCGATGGCCCGTCGCAGGGGGTCGTCGATCTCACATTGTGGCTGAAACCCGGCCCCCCTGACCCAAGTATGTCTTCGTATGTTATTTAACGTATAATTGCAAAAGAAGAAAGGGCAGAAATAAAGAACGTAATTATCCGATTGTTTGGGCCATTTACAACCCAATTCGTGGTATGTTCAGATCGCGTCTTGGACGGCAGCCTGGTGCCAAAAATTAGAACGGACATCTGTACGGCTTTCTGCCCTGTCTTCGCTTCTAGTCATCGACAAAAAGAGAAAAAAACACAAGGCACTTCTAGTAAAGTAGTCAGGCTTCACACGATCGTCTTATTTAAATCTAACAATTCTAATCATCTCAAAAACAACCATGTTCTCCATTGTCTTACATGATATGTGCAAGACAAGTTGCCTCTACACCACCGCTGCGTGGTTCCTCCTACGATGTTGTTGTTTAGAAACAATCCAAATTTATGAAAAGAGTGTTACTGTATCTACCGCATTGCATTTAAACATACACGCGCCTGAACCAAGAGACAAACCGTGTTACTTATGTACTTCATCAACAAGTCGTCTCTGAGCAGCCTTGCGGGACATGACAGGCTTGGACATTTCCTCAAAGTCATCCCAAAGAAAACCACCGAATTCTGTACGCCCATAGCGTAAAGTCATGAAACATCGTTACAGTTCGCAAGGCAAGAGGGATGCTAATCTAAATCCGAGCCGAGAAGGGCGTGTTCCAACCGCATTGCCCCCCAGAAACCCTTCGTACTGTTCGTACGCAGGGGCTTTTTTTGCCCAACGCCGTCCACCGTCTGGGGGCCGCCTTCTATTACCGCGACCACACGTTTTTGTTTTTTTTTTTAAAAAAAAAACACAAGCCCCCCGTTCCTTTCTTTCTCTCCTCGCCCAAACACAATGCAACGCATCCAACGGCTCGGGGAGTTTTAAGCAAGCTTCGGGACCGGGGAACCTTGGGGCGTGCCTGGGCAGTCCTAAGAAGGTTAAGAAAGAAGGAAAGAAGGAAAGAAGAACAGGTGAAAAAAAAATAAAATAAAATAAAATAAAAGACGTAAGAGAGTTGCCCGGGCCAGTCATCCCCATTGCATTTCCGTTCTGCCGCGTTCTTCGCTTAGATACGAGGCTTTCTTCGTGCCGTACATGCATCGAGAGCCTCTGCAACCCCTACTTAACTTCCAAATGGCAATCGGCCGGACCAGTCCTGTGCTTGGAATAAAAATGGCCACTTTTATGGCCTGATTTCCACTCGTAACTCCGACTTGAAAAAGAGTCGTGGCTACGTCGCTTCGCGCGTTTCTGCTGACTTATCCCCGGAAGCGTTCGCCTGTTTGGGCGATCTTTTTCGGACATGATGGACTTAGCTCTCTCAAGGCCGGGCCTTGGCCGCATCCGTGAACAAACCAGCCACGACCCCAATGCCGACGCCATGTTAGTTGCTACGAGGGCCTTGGCACATATCACATCTGTTTCTGCAGCTCCACGGATTTTTCCGTGTGTATTTTTGTGGGGGCGAAGGAGGGGAGGAGGTCCGTACACAACCGCCATAAGGATATCGAGACTCAAAGTGCACCAAACAAAAAAACGTGGTGACCATAGAAGACTCCGGACATTCGAACCGTTCCGCAAACTCCGAGTGGAGAGAGCATGATGCTGCATGATAGGAGAGGGATCGGTTGGCAGCGATATGGCTGGATGTGGCATAAAAAGGGCCCTGTGGTCTTTTCCTTCAAACGCGAACGTCGTTGACCTCAACGTCCCAGTATTCCATCACATATCTGCTTCCTACTAAAGGTTTCGCTTGCAACCCTTCTCCCCGTAAGACAAGCTTGCCCACGTTACAGTCTTATATCCGGCGTTACAGTATGGCTCCCGTTCAGTATGCCAAGGACCAGCCGGCGGGCTTCAAAAACCGCATCGAAAAAGTGGCCATCGTTGGTGTATGTTGATCTGCTCCCCTTGATTTTGCCGTCATTCTCCTCTATCTCTTATTTCTTTGCTTTTGGAAAAATGAAAAAAACTCCTGTTGCTCACATTTTCTTCCTCCTCAGGCCGGTGGCACGATGGGCCGCTACACCGTTGCCGAGCTGCACAAGACCGGCCGCCACACCATCACCGCCCTAACCCGCGCCGGCAGCAACCACACACTGCCCGAGGGCGTGGCTGCGTCCGTCGTCGTGGACTACGACGACCACGACGGCCTCGTCGCGGCCCTGCGCGGCCAGGACTTCCTGATGATCACGCTGTCCGTCCGCGCGCCGCCCGACACCAGCAACAAGCTCGTTGCCGCCGCTGCCGCCGCCGGCATCAAGTACGTCATGCCCAACGTGTACGGGCCCAACCCCCTCAACGCGCCCATGTTCGACGACATGGGCTTTGGCACCGCTTACCGCACCAGCATGGCCACCATGCAGGCTGCCGGCCTGCAACCCATCGTGCTCGCCTGCGGCTTCTGGTACGAATTCAGCCTCGGCGGCGGCGACAGCCGCTACGGGTTCGACCTCGTCCACCGCAAGGTGACCTGGCTGGGCGACGGCAACGTGCCCATCTACACGAGCACGTGGCCGCAGTGCGGCCGCGCCGTCGCCGCGCTGTTGGACCTGCCGGTGCTGCCCACGGACGCGGCCGACACGCGGCCGACGCTGTCGTCGTTTGCGGCGCCCAACGTCGCGTACATCACGTCCTTCCACGTCAGCCAGCGCGACATGTACGAGAGCGTCAAGCGCGTGACGGGCACGACGGACGCCGACTGGCCGGCCAAGCACGAGGACGCGGAGGCGCGCTGGGCCAACGCGAGCAAGGCGCTGCAGGCGGGCGGCGGTGTGCAGCTCGACGGCACGACGCCGCTGCCGGCGTTCGAGGCGTTCGTCCAGCGCATGTATTCGCGCATCTTCTTCCCGGGCGGCGACGGCGTCACGCCAGAACAGATTGTGAACAAGAAACTGGGACTGCCAGAGGAGGATCTGGACGAGTGGACACGCGCGGCTGTACGCATCGCCACCAACAACGAACTGGCGACGTACGGCCAGTGAGTCGGGTATTTGGGTTGACGGGGGAGAGACGGAGGTAATATAAAGACAAACGAATAAAGATAACTCTTGATGTGTATCTCTCACCCCGAAGTCGACGCACTTTGAAAAAAAAAATGCAGCGCCAAGGTGTTTGCTTTTGATTGAAATCGAATAGATGTGTGCTGCAAGTACTTCGACGCATCAGAGGACTTTCTCCCACCCAGTTCCTCCTTTCAACACCACACGGCCGTAGATTGAACAAACGCCCCCCCGTGTTTATGCCTGTGCTGCAACAAGGGCTCCTACCGTGCCGTCGGTGACACGCCCCCCTCCGTCGTGTTTGCCGCCACCGTTTCCGCCGCTGTACGCTCCCGGAGTCCCGGCCGGTGACTGTGGTGGTGACAGAGGCGTCTGTCCGGCGGATTGCCGTGTACGGGGGTCTGCGGTCTCGCCGGCAGCGTTGTTGGTGCCAACCGCGCCACCATCGTGATACCCCAGCACGCCCGGTGCCCGCGCTGCCACCATCCACGTCGCCACGGCCCCGGCCCACAACACCACAGCCACCGTGGTCGCCACGCAGAGTGCCGGCACCAGGAACAGCACCAGGCCCAGCCCCGTCCAGAAGAGCACGAGCGCCCAGAACACGGCAAAAGCGCACAGGACCCAGCCGGCGACGTAGGCCGCGAACGCTGCAAGGGGCACGGCGCACACGGCGAGCCAGACCGCAAAGAGCGAAAACCGCAGCGGCCGGGCGGCGGCGGCGGCGGCGGATGCGCGGACGAGACCGTCGGCGCGGGCGGGACCGAGAAACGCGGCGAGCACGGCGTGGGCAGCGTGGGCAAGGGCGGTCACGACACCATGATGACTTGTAGAGGGGGTGTCGTCGACTCGATCGGCAGCGACAGCCATGACGAAGGTGGTCGTGGTGGTTCGGACAATAAAAAGAATGGTTGGTGGTGTTGGTAGAAAGCAGCTTCCGTCGGCTGGGGCTAACTGGAGAACGCGACCGCGAGGCCGTCAAATTGAGAGAACGCGATTAGGGACGACGGGCGAGAGCCGAGGAATGACGTCGCGCCACCCAATGCGCTTTGTTTTTTGTGTCCACATGCGTGGCTTTGATAACGACAGATAAACCTCCGGAATTATCCGGAATGATAACGGCAAGATGGCCGAGTGGTTAAGGCGTTGGATTTAGGTCCTGGTGAAAGCCCAGCATTTTATCTCCAATCCGAAAGGGCGAGGGTTCGAATCCCTCTCTTGTCATTTTTTGCAGGAGGTGACAGCTTCTTCGTTGTCAAAATTGTTTTTTTTCATTTCTTTTTCTCCCCTATTTCGTTCTTTGCCATGTTCTTAAAAAATTGGTGGTTGCCCTATTCTTCACTCTCGTAGAGAGACAAATGACTCCTTTTTCCCATAATTTTTCAGCAGCAGATGAACGGTATTAAGCAAGCGAAAACAATCAAAAGAACGCCAATTCATCCCCGCCTAATAGATGATGATCCGAAATGATGAATGAAACATCCTTCTCCCGTTTTCTTTTTTTGTATCTAAGAACGATGCAACCGAACGTCTTTCTTTCTCCAGAATACATGTGAATTCTCCCAGCGCCGACCGTCAATCAACCTAGTAAAAATCCCCTAGGTTCCCATGTAGTTATAACCAAAGCACTCTATGCAAACAAAAAGAAACCAGAATGACGCAAAATCAAACAACAGTACAACAGTAACAAGACAACGCCCCTTTTTTCTAATTACAATTAAACAGAAGCAGTGCAGCAGTAAGAAGAAAAAGGAAAGAGTGAAAAAGCCCATCAACCGTCGAGACCGTCAGCAATCGCTAGCCGCTGCTTTGTTGTCTTGGCCTTTTTCGCTCCCAAGCGCTTTTTCTTGGCGCCTTGCGCGTCACCGCCGGCGTCGACCGGCGTCGCCGTCCCGGACAATTTGTTGTCGTCAAAGTTGCCCTCCCCTAGGTTTGGTTAGTTTACATAAAATGAAAGGGGAAGAGGACAAGTATGGGGGAAAAAATGTTGGAGAACCCAAGAGAACGGAAGACAACGCAACAAGTTTACTCACCCTCGTGGTACATATCGTCCAGGCTGGCGGTTTTGCCTTCCACATCGACATTGCGTTTGCGTTTGCCACCGCCACGCTTCTTGACCGCCTTGTCGTATTCGCCGCTCTCCAGCAGCTCCTTTTCGCGTCGTTCAATCATCTCAGCTTGTTCGTCGTCTGCCAGCCACAACGCAATGTCGCGGTTGCGGTTGTCTTGTGCACGACGGCCCGAGAAGTCCACGCCCATCGACGACGCGCCTCCGCCCTGGATAACCACCCGCTGCACCTCTTCTTTCTGCAAGGCCCTCTTGCGAATCCGCTCTTCGATCGTGCCACGCGTGATCAAACGGTACACCGTCACCTGCCGGGTTTGGCCCAGTCGATGGGCACGGTCCATGGCCTGCGAGTCAATGGTGGGGTTCCAGTCGGAGTCGTAGAAAATGACCGTGTCCGCCGACGTCAGGTTGATGCCGAGGCCGCCAGCACGTGTCGACAGCAAGAAAATGAAGATATCGGGCCGCGTCTGGAAATCGTGCACCGTGTCACGACGGTCCTCTAGCTTCGTCGAACCGTCCAACCGACAGTACTTGTAGTTGCGGTAGGTTAGATACTCTTCCATGAGGTCGATCATGCGCGTCATCTGGAAGTAGAGCAGCACACGATGTCCGCCTTCTTTCAACTTGAACAGCAGTTCGTCCAATTTCGCCAGCTTGCCCGAATCTGTCACGAACCGGCGCATCGACGGTACCGAGATGTTGTTGAACCGCTTCTTTTCCACATCCGGGGCGGGGAGCATCGGCGACGGCGGGTACTGCGAAAGCGGAACCCTTTGCAAGACCAACGACTTCTCCTCGGCAGGATTGACCCCGTATAAAGCACGACGCATGGGCACATTGAAGAGGAGCTCTTCCCGCTCCATGACCGTGCTGCGGGTGCTACAAGCAACTTCAATGGGTGGGGCTGAAGCATTGTCGCGCCCAGCCGCCTCAACCCGCGTCAAGCCCGTATCGTCAAATGTCGCCCGCGCCACGTTCATCAAGGACTGCAAAACACCCTCACGGGTGATGTCGGTAAGTGCAGCGCGGCTGTTTCGTTCTCGGATCTGGAAAAGAGCATGGGCCGGCGTAAACCCGCCTGCACCAATTTGGCCATTCTCGTCGCCTTCATCGTCGTACACCACTTTAAAGCGGTCAAGACGAGACGACAATGCTGGCGACGAGGGATAGCTGCCGTGCAAGTCGGCACTGCGGGCAAAGACGTCGTTGTGCGACGCACGGTACGCCTCGCCAGGGCTGGTGTCCGCAAAGCGTAGCCACGAAAAGGCACCGTCCTCGTCGGCACTCTTGCGCACGTTTTCTGGCGTCCAAACATTCATCAACTGGTCGAGGTATTTGCTGCGGAAGCCAGCCACGGGGTTGTTGCGGCTTGCCTTCTGCAGTCGGCCGTCTTCGCTTGCGACGAGGCGCGGCAACTCGTACTCGATGGTGCTGCGCGACGAGTAGATGACAGGTATATTGGTGCCCTCGCGGCTAAAGGAAGCCGTCTCGGCAAAGTAGCCCATAACAAAGGGAGAAGCTGTCTCGGCGCGTTCGAACAGGTCCGGGTGGTTGCAAACCTTGCGGAACTGCATGACGAGGTTCATCAGTGTTTTTGAGTCATTGTCGTCACCCAGCGTGGCCTTCTCGATCAGGTCCATGATGCTGATTTGGTTGCGAAGATTGGCGTAGTAGGCACGCTGCCGGTATGTCAAGTTGCAGAAAACATCCAGCTCTATTTTGTCGCCCAGCTCCTTTTGCACGTGCTTCTTGACACGTCGAAGCATAAACGGCTTGAGAATCATGTGCAACCGCTTCAGCTGGTCCTCGTTGAGCTTTGTGTTGCTCTGGGCGTGCGACTCAATGTCTTTTGAGAACCACTCGCTGAACTCATCGTGCGAGTCGAACAACGATGGCATGATGAAATGCAACAAAGCCCACAGCTCCTGCATGTTGTTCTGAATGGGCGTGCCGGTGAGCAACAGGCGATTGCGGCAGTGGTAGTTGAGTAGGACTTTCCACCGGGAACTCTGCGAGCTCTTGATGGCCTGGGCCTCGTCAAGAATCATGTACTGCCAGCGCATCTTGGACATGAAAGCCACATCCGCAACGACCAGCTGGTACGACGTCACCAGGACATGGAACTGTGCATTCTTCTTGTAGATCGAGTGCTTGCGGTCCCAGAATTTGCGTAGGACTTTGCGGTCGCCGGCAGAGCCCCAGTACGGAAGGACCTTGAACTCGGGGACGAACCGGTTGATTTCTTGCTGCCAGTTGTGCAGGGTTGAAGCGGGAGCCACGACTAGAAAGGGGCCCCAAATGTCGTACTTCTCGGCGAGATAAGCCATGACCGAGATGGACTGCACGGTCTTGCCCAGGCCCATCTCATCGGCAAGAATGCCGTTGATGCCTTGCTCGTAGAGATTGACGAGCCAATTGAGGCCCTTGAGCTGGTACTCTTTGAGCTGGGCATTGAGCAACTTCGGCTGCTCAATCTCAACGTCGCCCAAGCCCGTCGGGTTTTGAAAGTTCATTTCGCCCTCCTCGTCCATGTCCATACCGGCGTCGTTGTTGAACTGGCGGGCCTTGTGCTGCGCTTCGGCAATCGCATTTTGGGCGTTGGCCATGGCGGCCGCGCGGAGGTGGCTCTCGTCTTCGGCATCGAAATCCAGGTTTTCGAAGTCGGTAATCTTCGACCCGACAGGGCCAGCCGGTTCGTCGAGATGCAAGAGCTTCGGGTCGCCACCCGCGGCGGCCACAATGCCAGCGGCACTCTGCTTGGCAATCTCGTCGGGGTGGTCCGTACTGCGCTCGACCTCGTCGGTCTTGATCTTCTTGCCAATGAAATGCGAGTACAACTCGGTCTGGGAGATGAGGAAGTTAAGCTTGCGCTTTTGGCGGGCTGCTTCGCGGTCGGCTTCTTCCTTGCGCGCGTTTTCGAGCTCTTGCCGCTCGGCGGCTTTACGTTGATCACGCTCCTCGCGTTCGTTGCGCTTCCAGAAGGTCATCATGTCGCGCATAACACGCTTGGCACGTGCCTGCAGGTCTTTGTTGCCCTTGTTCGTACGCAACTGCCAGCGCTTGGCCTCCTTCGACGCCAAAAAGGCTGTTTTCTTGAGGTTGGATGCCTTTGTGGAATAGGAGTCGGTCGCCAATCGGAACGTTTTGCTGACATCCTTTCGAGCCAAGTCGCGCCAAATCTGATCATAGATCTGGTTGAAGCCCTTGGATTGAAATTTCGTCTCCAGAGGGTCCCTTTGCGCTTCCGCGGCAGCAGCTGCAGCGGCGGCGGCAGCCTTTTCCCTCTCCCGCTCCTTACCCTTCGACAACTTGGGCTCCGCATTTTCTTTATTGGCGGTGTCTCTGGAGCCATCGTCTCTGCCAGACGTACCATTGGCACCGCCAGCACCAGACTTGTTTTTGAACTTGATGCGGATCTTGGAGGTGTCGTCGCGCGACGGGAGGGCCTCGCCTGCATCCAGAGCAGCTTGGGCCGCCTCGGCGTTGTCCTTCTCTTGCTGCTTTTGCTCTTTCGACTTCTTAGGACGGGATCCCCCGCGACCCTTGCCCTTTGTCTTGCCAGGCTCCAAGTCCATGGCCTGGAAGGTGGACATGGTGCCACCTTCGAGGTTCAGTTCCATCGCCGACACGTTGCGAACAGGCCCCTTAATGCCCTTTTGCAAAATCAGCTTCGTTTGCTGCGCCTTCTTATTGGCGCGTTCGGCTTCGCGAAGGAGCTTTTGGCGTTCGTGTTCGTCTTCGGCCAGGGCAGCACGCGCCAGAGCAGCGTTCTTTTGTTCGAGGGTGACAGCCATGGACTTTTCCCGACGACGTTTTCGCTGCATATCCTTCTTGCGCTCCTTTTCAGCAAACAGTTCCTGTTCACGAACCTCCTGCAAAGCATCGTCATAGTATATTTCGTAGTATCGTTTCGTGCCGAGGTAGCTGTGGTCCTCCAAACGCTTTCCGAGAAGATCGTTCAGCTCAGTTCGGCGTGAGCTACGCAGGCCAGCGTCCCGCAAAGCCATCTGGGCCTTGCGGCGGCGAAACCGCTCCTTCCAAGCGCGTTCTTCTTCGTCGTACTCCGACGCGTCAACATCGGCGGCGTCTTCGTCCAACTTGTTCATGAAACTTTGAATGCTTCTCTCCTTCTCAGCAGAGCCAGAAGTGAGAGCAGCGAGTTTCTTCTTTTGTTGCCCATTGGCCGCGCGCTTAGCCGGTACACGCGGCTCGGGTACAGCGAGTTTCGTCGAAGAACGGCGCGACGCTTTCACCGCGGGCGCCTCAGAAATGACGGACTCGTTGTCCTTCTCAACTTCCTTGGTTTTGCCGCTAGAGACGCGTGGTTTCGCCACTCTACGCGGAGCCCGTGGCCTCTTCTTGTCGGGCTTGTCCAACTTCAAAACACGTATACCACGGCTAGCTGCAGCGTGTTCGGAATCATCTTCGACTAGAGAAGGTGGAGATGTCGGTTTCGGCTTCTCAGCGGCCGGCTCAGCGCTGGACAAAATGTTGGAAAAAGACATCAGATCGGCAGTGCGTTTAGGAGTCTATCGAAAGGGAATGTTAGGATCCAGTATTAAGCGGCATGAATAAAAGAAAAAAATGCATCAACCAAAAACATAAAACTGAAAAGCAGTATTATTTGAAGTAAAAAAACAAAAGGGAAAAAACAAACGTACACTGGCAGGAGGCGGCGCCTTAGATGGAGCGGGCGACTCAGTTCGTGGATAAGGGGATATCGAGAGGGCGGGCGTGGACACGCCGTTCGACGTCGGCGAACCAACCAGAGTCAGCGGCGGCTGCCGTAGTGATGGTGACGCCATCCTCGGTGGCGGTAGGTTAGAGAGATTGCCGGTATGCTCGGATGTTGGGGTCGCAGCGGGAGCCGGCGTTGAGCCAGACGATTTGCGGGAATGGAATACCGGGCTTCGTGGCGCCGCTAAAGTAGCCGTCGGTGACCTGTGGGCAAGGTTGTAGTACGGTGACCGTTCACCAGTAGCACTGGCAGTCGAAGGAGGCGGTTGTGAAGGATAACCGTACGCGTCGCGGTGCTGTTGAAACGAGAAGAAAATAAAATCTCGAGTTAGTCAAAATCATCTACGTTGACGATGCATCGTCACGTATCGAGTCGATGCTGATAAAAGGATAGAACGGCGATGATGATGGTAGAAGGGGAAAAAAGCAATCCAAAAAAAAGCGTATGATGAAGGAGAAAAAAGGAGGGAAAAAAGATTCTCGACAATATATGATCAGGGGGAAAAAAAAAAAGTAGAACTAGGTTCTCCGTAGGGTGATGGGGGCAAAACAGGAGTACCGGAGATTTTGGGCAGGGAACAAACGACGCGATAATCCGAGTGGCGGCGGAAGGACGATGTAAAAAGGAAATAAAAGAGTGCAAGGGAGATGGGAGAAATAAGGGCCAAGGTGATATAGGGAAAATTTTGACCGTGAGGATGATGAGACAAGGCGGCGGAGAACAACACAAAGCGCGCGAGCCCGGAAAGGGCCACAGAAAAAAAAAAGGAGCCACACGGATGATTAGCCAACAGAAGTTGGTTTGGCAAAGCCTGGCTAAGGTTCCGTGCTTTGTTGCGTTATGGGTGTTTCTGATTGTTCGACGCAAGTGCAAAAATACGATAACGACGCAGAGGAGCGACAAGGGGAAGAAAAGCATACGGGAAAATGACAGCGAGACGCAAAACAGCAAAGCCAAGGAAAGGCACAGCGCACGAAGCAAGAAAACCCCTGATAAACAAAAGAGAAGGAAAAAAAGCTGATAACAACGAGCAAGGACGACGACAAGGATGAGAACGAGAACGAACAACAAAAATGCATGCGAAACTTACCTGAGGCGTGGAAGTCCCTTGGCTGCCGTCCCGCCACGTTCTGGGATCCGACAAACGGCGCTCCGTGGGCACCAGCCCCTTTGCGCCGTTTGCGGTTGTTTTGTCGGTGGTCGGGTCGTAGAAACTGCCAGAGGCCGTGTCGCGCTGGGGCGGTTGCGCGTCGCCCATGTGACCGGAATACGGGGTTGAGGTCACGGGGGAGACGGGCAGCAGCGGCGATCGCGTAGGCAAGGACGGCGACGCGACCGTGCGCGTCGCGGACGGCGGCGGCGGCGGCGGCGGCGGATGGTTGTGGTTGTGGTTGTGGTTGTGGTGGGACGAGCCGTTGTTGTTGAGGAGGCTCGCCACGGAGGAGACAGGCGCCGGTGGAGGCCCGGGGGTCGGCGAGACGGAGCGGGCGCCGGCGTTCGAGGTCGGCCGCGGATAGAACTCGGATTTGATGGGCGACCGCAGAATGAACGTGTCGTGGCTATGGCGCGAGGGCTCGCGGGGCCGCGGGGAGTAGGCGCGTTGCGGTGCGTGTGGCGGATAGGCGGCTGACGTAGACGACGAGGACGGGGTGGCAGCGCCGGCAGCGGACGCGGCGGACACGGCGGACGCTGCTGGCTCGGGCTCCCGGTTGAGAATATCAATGGCGCGCCGCCGGTCGCCGTTCCGGTTGTCGTCGTGTGAACGGCCTAACACCGTGGAGTGAAAACTGTTTGAGGGCTCCATCTCTTTCTCTCTGTCTCTCGGCCTCTCTCTCTCTCTGTGTGTCGCCTCCGTGGTCCTGCCTTGACAGCAATCCTATCAACGGCGATCCAAGTCGGGCCCGGTTCTCGTTTCACGTATTGCAATGCAGCGTCAGATGGGTCGTCCGCCGCGTATTAGGGTCGAGTCCTGTCGCTTGTCGTAGGGCCCCGTGCATTCGACGCTGGAGACGCAAGAGTTGATTGCGCAAATGACAGATTGGCCGGGTTGGCTTCGGCAAAAGGCTTGCACGTTCGGCAAGGGCAAAGCGACGCAAAGGACAAAACGAAGAGAAAAAGAGAGCAAGAGAGAAAAGGAATAGAAAAAAGAAAAAAGAAAAGAAAAAGGTGGACTCGGGTTATATGGACGGCATCGATCAACTTCGTAGGATGGATGTAGGGGGCAAATCGAGGGAGACCGAAGTCGAGGCAGAGAGTTTGTCGCACGTTTCGCTGTCCTTTTTTCTTGTGTTCCCGCTGGTCGCGATGCGCGTACGGTTCGATGGAGGGGAAGGGGGGCCTGTTCGAACGCGCTGCGTGGATGAAGCGGACCGAAGAGAACGGGGGGAAAAAAAGCCACAAAAGAAAGTTTGGGAGGCGCAGAACCACCAAAAATATATATATACACAGTAAAAGGAAAAACACGCCTCGGTTTGTTACAAATCGTGGCGACGCCGTGACGATGCGTCAAACGCAATCCCGTTGATGGCGGCGATGGCGGCGGCGGTGGTGGTGATGATGGGATGGCGATGGTGATGAGAAAGGGGGAATGCAGAGAGAGGAAACGGGGGAAGAAGAAATGGGATGGGTTGGGAATTGGGTGATGGCGGTGGAAACCACCCAAAAAAGAACGAACGTGAATACGTGACGCCCGTTTTTTTGGTGCGCCTTTGCCCGGCGAGCCTTTTTCTGGCCTTTGCCCTTTCTCGTCTCGTCTTTGCTCCATTTCGCGCTGCTATATTATTCTGTTGCGACGGCGAGTTACGTCTTCTAGGCTCCGTATAGAGAAGTATCGACGCGGTATTACCGAGTATACTTTTCTCCCACTTTGCTTGAACATAACTCCGAAAAGGGTTTACAGGTACTTCATTCTACCTCCCCGTCCCTTCCCACATTCCTTTTCCTCCTTCCGGCATTGGATACCCAACCGTTGCTTCCTGTCTCTCTTTCTTCTTCACAACATTGTCGCCTTTCTTCTTTTTGGGTTTGCATCGTTTCGTTCCTTCCTTCCCGCATATTCGTGATTTCCGCTGTTGCCTTTGCTTCGTCGCCTGCCAGAAAGGGCACCCGTTCCTCCCAAAGTTTGATTACTCCACCACCCTCACAACTACTGCCAATCGCCGCTGTCGTTTCCTCTTTTTTTGTCTCTTCGGTCTCGCCTTCCCTCGCAACTACCGCCCTTTTTGGCCCTTTTTGCTCTTTCCGTTCTGGGGCTCATCCCAAACCAACTCCCCTGCCGGCGGCCAATGGCGAACGTTCCATCTATTCTGGTGCGTTACGCGTATTACTTTGCAGTGAGTTCTGGTCTCACGGGTGCCGCTAACGAACAAAAATCCACTTCCCTCCCTCGTTCTGGCTTCGTCGGGGCTTTTATCACTAATACCGCAAAGTAAACTGGTTTCGTGCGACGAAAGGAAAGCACGAACCACGTTATTGCCTCCTATCCTGGAGTTTTTGCCCACTCAAAATTTCCACTATTTTGGCTTCATCATCACAGTATCTTTCTTTTCGTTATTTTTCTTGCCTTTTTGGCTTTCATTTCGCCTTTTTCTTTTCTCATTTTTCTCTTTTTTTTTTGTTGGCTACACCTTGTAGATCTACGGGCCAGATTCCCGCTCCCCAGCACGACATCCACGCAGGTAGCCCTGCCCCAGTCAGTGCTCGCTGGGTCGGGACCAGTTTCCCGTTGGCGCGTGTGACTGGGGAAAACGTTTGGTGTGGGTAGCGATTTCGACGCCGCAAGCGCGAGCCACACACGACAATAATAGAACGTGACTTTCAAGTTCATATGTACCAGCCTGCTTATTAATAGGGGCTTACATGCAGAAAAAACTTGCGTCGGCTGTCAGCACCAAAACGACCAAGAAAATGGCGATGTCGGGCGACAACGAGAAAGGCCTGTCGAAACCAACTGACGTCCAAGTCAACCGAGGATAACGACAGATTGCAGCCTCAAATCTGAACAAAGGCACCGTAAAAAAAATAAAAAATAATAATAATAATAAAGCAATTAACAAAGAAAAACCAGAGACGACAACAATCCTGGACTTCAAATAAAAAATAAGAATAAATAAATAATAAATTTCATCGAAGAGTAACCGTATGGGCAAAATTTTCACTTTAGACCTTTAGAGTAGGATGTGCAAAGACTCGTTGACGCATCGCATTAAACGTGTAATGTTGGAACAAAAACGCACGACGTGCGTCCGCTTGCGGATGGACGACGAGATGGCGAAAGGCCTCAGATTTTCAGAAGGAAAAAAAGAGAAAAAAAAAGAAAGATAATATTTGCTTTCACAAGGGAATACGACGTCTCGTCTAAACAACGCACAGCTCAACGGCCTGTCTTTTTGGAGGTTTTCCTTCTTTTTTACCGTACCGAGATATCTATGTTCGATTGCCCATTCCGTCGTGTCGTCTCACGACATGCAGACCAGCCACCGGTATATAAGACACAAACAAAAACAAAACAGAAAGAAAAAAAACACGGTTGACCGCACACACGCGAGCGACGACAGCGGCGGGACGTCTGTCTCGCGTCGCGCCCCCCAGTGTTTGTCGCTTATGCCCGGACAATCATGTCCTCGCGGTCGCGGCCCGTGCCCACCCAGGTCACCTTGACGCCCACGTATTCTTCAATCAGCGCCACGTATTTTTGCGCTTGGGGTGGCAAGCCCTCCCAGGAGCGCACGCCCTCGGTGGACGTCTGCCAGCCCTCCACGTCGGTGTACTCGACCTCGTACGTCTCAAGCTGGGAGGGGGGTGCGTTAGCAAGAGGCGCTGGCAGAAAGCACCAACGAAAAAGGACAGCGTGCATTCAGGGGCGCAGGCCAGACAAAACAAACCTCATTGAGATCGGCCGGGAAGGTCGTCACCCTCTTGCCGTCGGGGGCAATGTACGCCGTCGCAACACGGATGACAGGGAACGTATCAAGGACGTCCACTGCGAGGTGCGTTAGCAACATGAACAAGAAGACAGCAACAGCATGACCTATGTCATCAAACGGAGGCAAACGTACGCTTAGTCAAGTTGATAGCTGTGTAGTCTATGTTCAAAACAAAACCGTCAGTCAAGCGAGAAATTAGTGAATCGCGGGTTTTAGGCGTCTTACGGTTCACGGCGGTCGAGTACTTCAGAACAACCAAATCGAGCCAGCCGCAACGTCTCCGTCGACCCGTTGACACACCCTGACGGGGTTAGCGATTGATCACAAAAGAGGGGAAGGGGGCATGAAGCACGGGCTACCACATACGATTTCGCCGCCAATGTCCTGTAACTTGGTTCCGATTTCGTTGAGCTGCTCCGTGGGGAAAGGGCCGCCACCGACTCTTGTCGTCTGGTCAAGGGTGTGGTCAGCTTTTGTGACTCGTTGCAGTTGTTAATTCTGGGAGAAGCAATGTGGCCATACGTATGCTTTCACGACAGCAATAATGTTCCTAGGGAACAAGTTAGCATAGACTGAACAGATAACGGTACTCCCGTTCCAGCGCTTCACAAGAACACGCACTTCAGATAAAAGGGGCTGAGGGTGAGACCCTGGATGCAGCCACCCAAGCCCGTGTTGGACGACGTCACATAAGGGTAGGTTCCGTAGTCAATGTCGAGCACTATGTGACACCACGTCAGCAACGTTGGCGGGAAGCTGCGTGCCCCTTCCATCTGTGGAACGTACTCAACGCCTGCGAGCCCTCGACGAGCACCGTCTTTTTTTGCTCTTCCGCCACGCGCATGTACTCGACGGCGTCGACAATGTAAGGGCGCAGCTTCTCCTTGCACTCGTTGCACTTGCGCAGCTCTGCATCCACGTCGTACTTGAGCAGGTCGCCGTACCGCTGCCGGTAGCCCTCAGCAAGCTGGCGCAGCTTTCGCTCGAAGGAGTCGCTATAGAGGTCGATGACACGCAGGCCGTCACGCGCGGCCTTGGTGCCTACAGCCTGTCAGCAGTAGCCCGAGTAAGGGCAGCGAGGCCAAGAGGGGGGGGGAGGGGGGAAGAAGAAAAATTAGTGCCACGTACTGTATGATGGGCCGATTCCCCCTTTAGTTGTGAAACGCCTAGGTGTCAACTCATGGGCTTCAACATGCTTCACATCTCCATCAATAGAGGTCTCATACGCTTTGTGGTGCCAATTTGCTCGGAACCAAGCTGTTTTGTGGGGGTCAGCGAAAGAGTCTCATAAGATGAACGGCATCGCGGGCCATCTTACCTCCACCTCTGAAAGACCATCGACGGCGGCGTGTAGGTCAAAGTTCAGATGGCACCGCGAGCTGACGTGAATGCGCTCGTGCACGCGAGGCACGCCCTTGGCCTCCAGGGCGGACAGTTCCTTGAAAAAGGCATCGATGTTGAAGACGACGCTCGAGCCGATCAAGTTGTCGGTTGCTGGGCTAATCAGACCGGACGCTTTGCATTCGGTGTTAGCGGTAAACTTTCACGATAGAGGTTGCACGAATGCGCCGAACTTACGCAATAGGTGGAAGCTGCATGCGCGCCGCACAACATGTCAGTCAGGAAGTTCCCCTTGGATCATTTTTTAGCGGCCATTGGCGCACGACACACCGTCCCCCCGAAATGGGCTGCAGCAGGATGTGGAAGTAGCAGAAGCACATCGCATCACACCCCTCCCTTCTGTGGTGAGGGCCCATGAAGCACACTGCTGCCTCTAGAAAGAAAAAAAAAAGAAGAAAAAAAATCAACGGCGCCGTGGAATAGCCTATACCTGTAGCTCTGGTTGCCTGTCCTAAAAGAAAGAAAAAAAGGAACTTAAAAGAGCCAACTCCATGGTCGGCCCCGTTGTTCCCCCGTCTTGTCAGCCTCGTCTGTATCTTATACGCGCAAGCAACGCGCGGTGCAACGTCGTTGAGCAAACACGAAGACGCCGCCAAGGAACGACGAAAGATGGCTCACTTGATCGAGTGGCCCGCATTGTGGCCGCCAGCCGCGCGGGCGCAGATGTTGAACGCGTTCGTCGCGAGCAGGTTGTCGGTCAATTTGCCTTTCTGTTGCGACAAGAACACCAGCGTCGCGGGTTTCTGGTTAGAACAAGCTCCCTTGGCATGGGCTGGGAATGGAGCGGCCAGCAGGTGTCAACAACATACCCCTTCGTCTCCTAGAACACCAAAAAAGTCAGCATAGGGCAAAAAACGCAAGTTTGTCACAGGGCCGGAGCTCAATGGCAAGGCGCATCGTCAAGGCAACATTTTAGTCGTTGCTTGGTATTTCAGACACTCAAAGCCCCGCCAGAGAAGTGCCCGGCAATTGGCAGCACTTACCCCATTGGGAGCCCAGGATAATCGTCGCCATGGTCAGAATCACCGAGCAGCAAAAGTCGAAGCAAACAAAACGTCAGAATCACCGAGGAAACAACCGAAACAACGAAGTCAAGAGAATCGAAAAGTCAAGCCGGGCAAAAAAAAAAAGTTCGATATTATATAATATTTGCGCGGGCTTTAGCGCCGATTTCGCTTTTTTTTCATCTCTCCCAAACCGTGACAACTTTATTAGTGGGGGAGGGGCAGTTTTGCCTGGGGGAAAGTAGTCCGTAAAGAGAAAGCGCAACGCCGTAGCAGCCGCAGTTTGTCGCAAAATGCCGCTGGCATTGTGGGGCAAAAAGGGCAAAGTCGCAGAGGGACATGACGTGCCGTCCGATCAAAATGCAGGCACGACCCGGAGAGAGGAGGGGCATGGACGAAACTGCAGAGGTCCTCGGTTGCTCTTTCCGGTAAAACACGAAAGCAAAAACAAACAAGGAAGTCGAGAACTGACTCACGTACTCCATACTTTTTTCTTTTTTTTTTTTCTTTTTTTTTTTTTTTTTTTTTTTTTTTTTTTTTTTTTTCGCCGGACGTCGGCGCGTTGCGGCGAAGACAAACCGGCGAGGCGCAATGCTCCGTCCATCCATCGTCAGATTGACTGTTGAGTCATTTTTGTGTTGATGATTTCCCGTCCCTGACAGGATGATTTGAGAATGCTTGCATGAAACGGGTGCCGAAAACGAACAAGGCTGCGGCACGTTTGAAGCCGGAAAACTGTCCACGAACAGGCCAATCTGGCTAATTCATCCCAAAAGGCATCGTGAAGCAGCGAATAGTAAGCTCGTGATATTTTTTGATTTGTTTCTTTGTTTCGTGATCGAAGGAATAGTTATGCTCCGTATTAAAATAAGTATTTTATTAATTGACCCGTCCCATCATGACTCGTTTCGTGCTTTTGAATACGCCGCGTAACCCATGCTGCTCATTAACCATAAACAAACCAGTGTTTTCCTCTCAAAACAGTTACATTCGCGTTCGCGCCACCGCGCCTCCGGCCTCCGGGACAAGGACCACCGCCTCATACCGCCGCGCCAGGTCCGCTGTTGCCCCAAACTCCACCGGCGGTGGAAAGTGGCCTCGGCGTGGGGCGTCGTGTTCAAAAACGACGCCGCCGCCGTTGGCGTTTATGCGGCGCCGCAGTACCCGCCCCCCAAACTCCGGGTCCGCCATGTGCCGCTGCAGTCCTTTGCGCGTGTAACGCGCCAGTGGGTCTGCCCAACCGGTGTGCGCCGCGGCCGACCGGCGGTCCGTCTGCGCACACGCGCGGCAAGCGTAGCCACGGTCGAGCGTCGGCGCGGACGCGTTGTCTTCTTTCTTATTGTCGCCGCCTGCGGCGTCGTCATCCCAATACGGTCCCGGAAGAACGGCGGCGTAGCGCAGCGGATCCGGGCGGGACGGCCGGGCGCGGACCACGGGGGGCCCATGCTTGGCAGGGTCTGGATGCAGCATCTCAGCATGCACTGTCGCGGTCGTGGAGGCCCCAACCGTCCCGATGCTGCCATTGTTCTTCGTCTCCGTTTCCACCTCCTCCCCATTCACCTGCCGCCGATCAAACAGGTCAACCGGCTGCGTCAGCCGCGACAGCACGCCGTAACGGCCAGGCGGCACACGGAGACAGGCAAGCGGCGCCTGCTGCTGGCCACCGCTATTATTCTTCAGCTCGGGTGCGACGGCGGACGGCGGCACCGGGGCGGACGGCGTGGACGCAAAGCGGGCGACGGGCAGGTATTCGGGTCGGGAGCGGAAGCAAGCATAGCAGACGCGCTCGGGCGTGAGCAGGTAGATGTAGTCACCGTAGGGGACGTCGTCATCGGTGAGGGGCTGTTGTTGCTCCTGCTGCTGCTGCTGCTGCTGCTGCCGTTGGCGTAGGCAGCTGGCGCAGGCGGTGGTGCGCAGGCAGGCGGCCAGGGCACGCAGCGATACCGCCTTTGCAGCCATGGTGGTGGTGGTGGGTGTTTTGTGAGGCGCTGCCGTGGCAGCTGTTGCTGCTGCCTTGGCCGCTGGGACGGGAGCCAGCTGCACGAGGGCCCCCAGCGCCCGTGGAAATGCAGCTACGGTGGCAAAGTCGCGGAAGCTCTCCACGACGATGGCCGTGGCGCGGTTGACGTTGCGCAGGGCGACGAGGGCGCGGACGTCGCTGTCGGCGAGGTCGTCGACGATCTGGTGGAGCAGCTCGAGCGGAAGCATGCCGAGGCGGCCGAGGTGCCAGGCCTTGGGGAGGGTGTGGTCGTCGAGCAGGACGGCGCCGTTGCTCAGTAGGCAAGAGGCGTTGTCGTCGCCGAGGAAGAAACCGGGCCGGGGGCAGCGGTAGCCGACCTCCTGCCAAATGGCGACCTGGGATGTGGCCGTGTCGTTCATGGTCTGTGAAGGGTTTGTATGGAAATGTTATAAAAGTATGAACGAAGCCATAAAGTGCAGAAATCGTGAAGCTATGTCTTCAGAGAAGATGTGAAGCAGGCGAAGGAAGACCATGTGGGAAGAAAACCAAATCTCGTTCACACAAAAAGCTTCCTTGGCCTACTATATATATCATCCTAGCCATTGTTGCCAGGGGACAAGAACAACAAGAGTCAATGGCTCTGGGACATGTATTTCTTCTTTCCTGGGCTCGGTGCATGGCAAAAAGAAACAACAGTATACGAATCAAGGGAGGGGGGTGGATGACGAAAAGAGGACAGACAGGTTTGGCCGTGTAAGTCGGTATGCACCAAAGCCGCCGTTAGTGAGATGTACATCAAGTACATGTACCTCTGACTTTATGATGTCCCCGGTTATACCAGAACTTACGCGACCGAATTACCCGGAAAAGACACTTACGTAAGTATTAAAGGTACGGAGTACACCTTCTGTACGCAGAAACTTGTACTCCGTACCTCACAGTGTTCTCGGCTTTGTTTTGTTGGCTCTACGACAAGTAGCTTTCGGTCGTTGTCTGTTTCCCCATGGTTCCATAAGTTTTTGTTTTTTCCTTTTCTGGTCTTGGCTCTTCCTGTTCCCCTTACTCACGCTGTTCTCAAAAATAAAATAAAATAAAATAAAAAATAGACTAGAATGAAGAAAGAAAAACTGGCCAGACCATATGATCGTGTGTTGGGATCCATCATCGACGGCCCCAGTTTCGAAAGCACCAGAAAGGGCCCCATATGACGAGCCAAGAATAGCCGAAAAGAGGATCCAGACACGTAAAAAGACGAACACCGCAGGAGAGACGCGGTGGATGTACCTGAACGTCGGAGGAGAGCCATCTGGCGGACTTGGGCTTGATTGGACCAGGACAAACATGGTTCAGGTCGGGTCTCAGACGAAGGTCTAGGATAGGATCAATAACGAAGTTCCTTCGACCCGTGAGCATCGCGATGGATCCGTGCCAAACGACTGCACGACTACCTAATGATTACCCCATCGCCAACAAATTTGCGACGGCAACGTGACCACGACGACAGGGAAAGAAGGGCAGAAAGCGGGAGAAAAGACAGAATGGATCCCAGAATGACCAAAATAGGTGAGAATCACGTAAAAAGCAAGGCATCCCAACGGCGGCGAATACGTAAAGAAGACCGACAAACACGTAATAGGAAACGAGGCCGCAACGAATGCCAAGCGCACTGTGGCCAACGAGTTGCAGATTGATACGAACTGCACGTACAAGTGATATTGCAGAATACGGAGTTGATACACGTTGTGAAGACGGAAGGTTCACGTGCCTTGCAGGTTTTTTTTTTTTTTTTTTGGCGGAATAGGCCGCCTTTTCAAGCCGTTTTACAGGGGGCGAAACCCCGTTGCACAGCCTACCGTCCCGGATAATACGCACTGTATACGTCGTGGAACGGTCGGCCGCCGCCTGGGACGCTGTTACGTAACGGCCCTACACCTGACCCTCTGACCGGTTCTTGGCCCGGCCATTTCGTTTTGTCACAGCATGCAAGTTATGACACTCGCCAACCCTCGACTTTCTGCGAGTTCGCCTTCACGGTGGCCCCTGATTCGGCTTTGAATGATATGAGGAGTGTTTGTACACGCCCCGTCAAGTTGTCTAAATACATCCTCACAGGCATGCCGGCTTGTCTCGGCATGGCATGTATGGGTAGGCATCGTGCGCAGTCCTAATGCTGACGTTTGCAGAAGCAATTTGCACGAATTTTCTTTTCTTGGCGCCATCTGACGCCATTTTTTGGTGGTTTTTCGGTTTTGTTGTCCCAGTTTTCTCTCGATCGAGATTCTGTTGTGGTGACTGTGCATATCCGTATTTCGAACACGATGACGGAGACGAATGTATGACGATGATGATGATGTTGATAGGAAAAGGAGGTTGAGGCTCGTGTGTCTGCTCTAATTAACGACTTCTTCTTTATCATCATTAAATATGCTAGCTATCTGTATGCAAAGTGAGGAGGTCCATCTCTATGTCCATCCCAAGCTTCAACCCTGAGCTCAATCCCCAATATATGCTGCAACGCCAACGTGCTTCTACCTCTGTGTAATATGCCCCGTTTCACCGTATATAAAATTCGCAACCCGTTCCCCCCTTACTTGATTACCTTGTATATTATACATTGGGAGAGAGGAGATCGTACCGGACGCATCGTTCGACCTAGAGACGCGCGTTTGTTAGCAAAAAGTGCATGCTTGTAGAAGAAGAAAAAGGACAGTAAAGGGGGAAAAAAACGTACATCCTCGACGCTCGCCTTGAGGAACTGCCGCGTCTCCAGGCCAACCCAGATCCGCAGCATCGAAAAGTCCCCCTGCTTCATCATGCCGGCGCCGCTCTGCGCGCCGAGCTGCCGTAGGATCGGCAGCGCCGCCCGCAGCAGGTCCGTCTGCGGGTCCAGGCTGCGCCCGATGCCCTCGAGCAGCAGAATGCTGATGACCACGTTGACAAAGTCGCCCTCGAGCCGCACGTGGTGGGTGCGCACGAGGCCCAGCACCTGCTGCAGGATGTCGCCCAGCTTGACGCTGCCCAGCGCCAGCGTGCGCCGCTTCACCGACAGCACCAGGTGCTGCATTTGCAGCGCAAACACCTCCTCGTCGAGGACCGCGTCGGGCTGCCGGCAGCGCGCGCACATCAGGTGGCCCGCGCGGTAGCCGTCGAACTCGGCCACGGCCCGGAACAGGTCCAGAAAGTTCTGCCGGTTCGTTGCGTTGAGCTGCGTCACGAGGCCCGTGTCGAGAAACACGAGCTGCGGGTGGAAGCCTTCCGCCTCGAGTTTGGCGAGTTCCGCCCGCCATCCAGCGTCGCCGTCGTCGTCATCATCGGCGTCGTTATTGTGAACGTTGTTGTCGCCATTGTTTTTCCTGCGGTGGCCAGCTTTCTTGGGCCGTTCGTGCTGGAAAAAGGGTCGCAGCCGCGCCAGCACCTGTTCTGTGACGTCTGCTTGTGCGGCTGGCGGGTGTACCTCATCGCCGCCGCCGCCGCCACCGCCTCCACCGCCGCCAAATAAACCGCCCGTCCGCCCCAGCGAGAGGTCCGGCTGCGCCGCCCGGTAAAAGCGCACCATGATATTACCCGGGTGCAAGTCGGCGTGCACAAAATTGTCCAGCAACAGCATCCGCAAGAAGGCGTCCAGCCCCTCGGACGCAATGTCGTGCTGGAACACGCCGCCGCCGTGTTCCAGGAACGCCGCCAGCGGGATCCCCTGCGCGAACTCCTCCACCAGCACCTGGCGCGTCGTAAAGGCCGCGTAGGGGAACGGAAACGCGGCAGTCGTACGGTCCTTAAAATTGCGTCGGAAGATGGCCAGGTTCGCCGCCTCAATACGCAGGTCCAGTTGCAGCTTCATCATGGCGCCGAACTGCGCCACCTCGTCCGGCAGCGACAGCCACTCGAGTCCCGGCACGACGGCGTTGAGCACGGACGCAAAGACGTGCATGATGCGCAGGTCGCGGCGCACCGTGCGTTCGACGCCCGGGTGCAGCACCTTGACGGCCACGTACGACGAAGGCACGCGCTGCGGCGTGCTCTTGAGGAGCGGTTCGACGCGCCGCCGCATGCTCTGCATATTCTGCCGCAGCACGCTGGTGGCCGCGTCCGCGTCCGTCTCGGCATCCGCGTCGGCCACGCCCGCTTCGCCTCCCCCGCCCCCCGGCGCGGTCAAGCCCGGTCGCAGCTTGGCGCGGTAGACTTGTGCAATCGCGCCAACACCCAGCGGCGTCTCGTCAAACTCCTCGAAAATCTCGTCAAACGAGTGGCCGTCAAAGGCCGCCGCGATGGTCAGCTTGGTTTTCCGCAGGGAGTGCGCGGGCGCGTTGGAGTGCAGCTTTGACAAGATTTCGCACAGCTCGATCGGAAAGATGTCCGTCCGCGACGCCGCCCATTGGCCAAGCTGGAGGAGGTCAGTAACTGTAGCAGGAGCAAGAAAACAACGTTCGGCACACACTTGCTACCGTACCTTGATGAATGCCGGGCCAGCGCGCTCCATGGCCCGCACAAGAAGCCCGTACCACCACAGCGCGCCCGCCCGCTCGTTGTCCCGGTGGGGATTCCGTCGCCCGACCCAAGCAGCCGGCACCGCAAAAATCACGGGCACGAAGATAAAGCTGAGCTGCAGAAAACGCAATCCCGTACACAACGGTTCCCATACGTAGAGATCCAGCAGGAGCACCACCTGGCGCACGACCCGCCGCAGCCCGCGCTTGTCGCTGGGCACGGTCTTTGCCAGCTCGGCACGGGAAGCCTCGAGCATGCGCAACTCCGTCGTGGACTCGCCGTGCTGATCGCCGCTGCTGCCGCCGTCTGCAGTGTCCTCCTCGCTCATTTTTGCAAACGCAGCCGCACCCAGAACGGCGCCGCCACCATAGACGGCCGCGAGGAGGGTACGACGCCGGTGATGCTGGTGTCTACCCCGTTGTTCGCCCAATTTGGAGCCGGACTCCGCACTGGATCTGGAGGAGTGCCCGCCGGACCGACCGAGGTCGCCCCCGAACGGTCGGCAGACCGCATGTTGCGTCCGCGTCGGGCCATTGTGGAGGAAGCGCGCTACCACTTTCCTCTGCACGGTGCTTCGTGTCTCAGCCGCCACAAGACACCGCGGTGGAAGCAGCCACCACCAAGGACTGCGTATCCGCAGCGGACCCGCGTAACACGGAGGAAAAGAAGGGAAAGATGAACGAGACGATGGTCGCAGCCGGACGGCCGGCAAGCAGGGCGGCCTCATGGCAGAACGATCCGGAAGAGCACTGTGAAGGGGTTCGCCGCTGCACGTCTGGAACGCATGATAGAAAGCTCCAAAGGACGTCGAGAAAAGACGGCCAGCGGCTTATTTTGTTGTCTTCCAGCAAACCGACCTGGCGAGAAGCAATGAGAGGTGACGTAGTTGAGGAATGTAGGCGTCTACGGTACCTCAAGGATACTTATTTATAGTATAATACAATTCCAGTAATAAGTACCTTATGGGTACCGAATGGTTTCTTCGGCAGCCTAGCGCTTTACGGATGGGGCCGGGACGCGACAAAAGAATTATCGGGCGGTGTCGGACGGCAGTTCCTGCTGATAACAGACCATTTCCCATTTGCCACAAGAGGTGTTGGCAAAACCCACGATCTGATCTTTTCTTTTCCCTACGCAAGCTGCTCGCTTTTTTTTTCTTTGGTTTTGGTTTCTAGCTCCTTCGTCACATCACAGCCATTGTACGCTCACAATGGGTTGGTTCTGGGCCGACACGGCGCCGCCTTCGGCCGCGTGCCCCGTCAAGCTGCCCTCCTCACATCCGCCAATTTCTGGCGACAATGCGCCAACCAAAGCACCTTCGGTAGGCGAAGAAGAATGGCGATTATGGCGATGCTCTGCAGTGCCGTACTGACTGATGTTGCAACAGCGCGGCTGCCCCATGCACCACGCCACCGTGGACGCCCTGAGCGTCCACACTATTGCCGCCCCGTCTGGCGACAGCCCTTCCGGCACCCACGGCGCCGCACCCTCGGGCTGCCCCGTCCCCCATGCTCAACGGCACGCCGATGATCGTGCGAACGCGCCCTCGACCCTGTCCAAACTCAATCCCCTCAACTACATGTTCCGCGACCTGCCACAGGCCCGCGCACCGCACCAGACTGTAGCCTTGCCCACCGACCGCGAAGCCTCCACCATCCCTCGCGGCGATGGCGACGGCACCTGGGAGTACCCGTCGCCGCAGCAAATGTACCACGCGCTGCTGCGCAAGGGCTATACCGATACTGACGCCACCGCCGTCGAGAGCATGGTGGCCGTGCACAATTTCCTCAACGAGGGCGCATGGGCCGAGATTGTCGAGTGGGAGCGCCGCTTCGGCGGCGGCCTGGCCCGCGGCTGGCAGATCAGCCGGCGCGGTGAGGAAAATGCGGCTGCGGCGGCCACTGCGCACGTATCAGGACGGAACGGCGAACTGGCACCCGAGGCCGAGGCCGAGCCCAGGCTGATCCGGTTCCAGGGCCGGCCGGGCGACATGACGCCCAAGGCGGCGCTGGTACAGCTACTCGGACGGGTGTACCCTTCCAAATTCGCGTACGTACTGTTGAAAGGTAGAGCTATTTCTCACAGGGGACGAATCAAAATAACTGACAGCACCTAGAACCGAACCCCCCTTTGACCGCCACGACTGGTACGTGGCCCGCAACGTCGACGGCCGGGAGAAGCAGGTGCGCTATGTGATCGATTACTACTCTGGCCCGCCGGAACCGACGGGCGAGCCCGTCTTCTACCTCGACGTGCGGCCGGCGCTGACGCCCACGGGCGCTGTGGAGCGGCTGATGCGCTGGGGCGGCGACGTGTGGTGGCGGGCATCCGGCGGCGAGGCACGCGACGCGTCCCGGGGGGCGTGATGGGAGAGTAGGGAAGACGTGCAACGACGAACAAGGAATAAAAGCAGCTGTATGATCACTCATAAAAGGGGTTGGAAGGTCTCATTGTATTTTAAGCGAATTTTGTGTCTTTTTTTTTTTCTCTCGTTTCCACTACACTCTTCTGGTTTTAGAGACCACGGGGCGTGGTCGGTGAAGGAAGGAGTATTTTGCGTTGACAATCTATGGTTGGAAGGCTTTATGGTATGAATATGAATGACAATCACTTCTCATTTTCTAGTGTATGGGCCACAGCCCTCCCTTCGATAAAACCGGACAAGAACAATCAATGCTACCTGAAGTAGTGGCTGCCCGGCAAGGCGGTTGAGCTACGTCCAGAGTCACATCAAATACATTACATCGCTGTGATCCTAGGAGTTCATCCCTCTTCAGGCCAAGAAACAGCAAAAACAAACCCGGTCGTGGATCCCTACGACATCCACGACGGTCGATCAGTGCGAGACGTACCTCTCTGTGACCGTCAACATCCAAAGACCGATAACTTTGGTCTGATGTCAACTTCATACGTCCTTCCACGGCCGAGACCCTCGCCCACCGGGTCAGAAATTAGCAACCAGCCGTCCGGCGTCTCGTGATTGATTGTACGCGGCTCAATACAAGCTGGCGGCAGCGGCTCTGGCACACAAAGCTCTGCGTGACAGGCGCGTGCCCAGGATCTACTGTGCCGACAAGATGCATAGTCCCCGGCCCCTTCTTACGTCTGGCCCGAAAACTACGCAGCATACAGCCATCGCCAGAGCAGCGCGTGGCAGTACCCGGGTTCGTGGCGCCGGACCCGAACCCAGTCGCCCACAAGGACAATTAGAACGCGGAATGTGTCCTACTATTTGAGGGAACCCCCGAGAACAACAACGGCGACAGCAACGACATCAGCTACTAGACTTGCATTGTCGACCACAACAGGGCTATCAGCCTTGTTGACTGGGACATAGAAGGCTTCTTTAGCTGGCTGCGAACCGGCGAGGTGCACTGGCTGATCCGCAATCCGCAGTGGGATATATACGCAACGATGAACCTACTGGAGGCGTTTTTAAGGGGGAATTTAGTTCTTGAAATGAACTATATGACGATGTTGCGTTATCAGCGGCAGAACCGCACACAGAAGACTGGAGACGACAAATGCGAGAATTTGTTTTCCTTCATCTCGTTCATTTTTTATGATGGTAGTTCCTCCTGTCAATTATTTTTCTTTCGATAATCAAATACAGAACATTGATATGTACAGGTTGAGAAAGAAAAAAAGAAAAAGCACGTTCTTCCTGACTAGCAAAAACTCTGGTTATCCTCTACTTTTTGTTTCCACTTGTTCTACCGTCTCATCTCCGAAGACATCTACTCGTCCCAGATGACCGCGCTGAGGCCGTCTTCGTTGCCCGGGACGCCCGGCGTGCCCACCTGCACGTTGGCCACGAGGTCGCCCAGCCGGCCCGTCGTCACATTGCGCGCCACGATCGCCACGTTGGACGACGTCTGCCCGCCAAAGGCCACCAGGTCGCCCGCCTTGTTGATCTGGAATGTCCGCGTGTAGTACGAGTGCGCGCTCGTTGACTCCAAGAACGTCAGCGCGCCCGTCGCCGGGTCGACGGTGTACGTCGCGCACGAGTCCTGCTGCGGACCAAACGAGCGGTCGTTGCGGTTGGAGGCATACACAAAGTTGCCAAACGTGTGCACCTCGGCCGTCTTGCTGTTGGCGGGCGCCGACTTGCCGGCCGGGTACGCCGACAGCGACTGCGTCTTCTTGAGGGTCAGGCACGAGTCCGTGCCCGTCGGGTACGTGGCCTGCCACACGGTGACCGAGTTGCCCAACTCGTTGGCAATGTACAGCATCGTGCCGTCGGTCGAGTTGGCCTTGGGCTGCCACCAGGAGCCGTGGCGGGGGCCGTCAGCAGGGGCCGTGGCGGCGGCGGGGCACTCGGTCAGCTTGCCGTCGGCGGCGCTGATGCTGAAAATGCGGATCAGGTCGGCGCCCAAGTCGGCACTCAGAAGAAACTTCCCCGTGGGGTCCGTGAACGTCGAGTGCGGGTGGGGCTTGTCCTGGCGGGCGCGGTTGGGACCGGGGCCGGTCATGGTGTAGTGGAAGCGCTGCTGGTAGGAGGCGCCGCTGCTGAGCGGCAGCTTGAAGGTGGCAATAGCAGAAGGGTCACTATTCGGTTAGTATGAATAATGGGCCTTCACATTGTAACAAAACAAACGACAAACCCCCCTTCGCTTCCCCCCCCCCGGTCAACAAGTACATACTATTCGGCAGCGGCAATGAAGCCCTTGCCATCGCTGCCGCCAAAAAGAGTGCTGTGGAGCTCGCCGCCAGGGGACCGCTCCGTAGCGAGTACCTTGACGACACCAGCGTCGCCGACCGTCAGCGACGTGATGGTCGACCCGACGTTGGCACCGCTCTCGTCGGTGCAGTAGAGCTTGCCGCCCTCCTTGTCCAGAGTCAGCCAGCTGGGCATCTGACCGCAGGCCTTGACACTGGACGACACCGTGAGCGACGACGTGCTGCCGGTCGTCAGGGTCAGTGTGTAAATGTTGCCGTTATAGTGCGACACTAGCAGGTTCGCGGTATCAGCCAATGCCGCGGCCGGCAGCAGACACAGCAGTGCCGACAGAGACGATTTGAACGAAACCATGGTGGGCAGTTTTCTTCCAGCGGATGGCGTGTACAGCTTTGCTTAAGCGCGGTGGTCGAGAAGCAAGAAAATAAAAATTAGGGTCTTGTGTCTTCAACAAGATCAGGCCAGGGTTATGCCGCCATGAAGATATAAGAAGATTTTCACGAGGAATAAATAAAAAAGCAGGCCACACGAGAAAACAAAAAAGCACCAAAAGGAACACAAAATAATAGGCGGGTGAATCTGGAGGACAAGAGGAGACAACCCGTTGATTAAAGGCTACTTTGAAAAGGGGCGGGGGACTTGACCTCCTGGTCTCCTTCTCGCCGTTTCTGGTCCCAGGAAGGGGGGGACAATCTAAAAATCATGGCTCAAAATATCCTCAGTTGCCTTTTCTACCCTTGTTTCCATGTCTCCTAAATCTATCATGTCTGCTCGTTTCGTGGGCATTGTGCGGAGAAGCAATACCGGGAAAATGGTCTTACGCAATATCGTTAAGATGGGTGAAAGCTGGTAGGACGGATAGCCGGGTGGCACGAAGCAGAGGAAGTTTATTTCGGTTTACTTTGGGGAAGTGTCCATCGCATCATGAGGACTGAAAGGGCGCTCGCAAACGAGGAAAGAATATTGATGGGGGACAAATTATCATCGGACGAACGAGCCAACGCCACGCCATTGGGCGAAATGCTCGCTGTCCGTGATACAGAGTACCTGCATACATCCAGGCACAAAAGGGGGGTTAGAGGCTAAATGAAGACGAGGAAACCCAGAAGAGGATCATTCCATTATCCGGGGGCCCCTGGAGGAACTTCTCAGAATAAAAATGAGGAGAAAATAAAAAACAAATTGTGTAAAAAATTTCTTTCCTTGCCACGAGCCAACAACAAGGGGTTTCTTGCTGCACAATGTCCCTTTGACCGAGATCTGCACAGACTGCTTTCGTCGATGTAAATGGCCTTAGACAAAGGAGTGAGGACCTAAAATTCAACAAACAGAACTGGCCTGGAAAAGCCGGTGGAAGCTCGATGTTATAGCCGGAGCTTTCCTTGCCCCCAAGCATCTGTCGATCTTTCTCCTTCTCATACCGGGCTGCCGGGTCCATCGTTTTCCATGTTGTAAGTATACTTTTCACCGGGGTGAGAAACGTAGTTGACCAAATCATTCCGAGATCGTGTCGTCTTTGGCTCTTTCTCTTCTCAGCGGAATACTTTCGATCGTCTTTGTCTATGAGTATGGCTCTGATGATTATGCTCTGCACCTATTCTGTTTTAAACTTTCTTCGGTTGTCCGCTGGGACAGACGTACTTTGCCTGGGGGGAAACAGCAGACGTTAATTTCGAGAGTAATGGGACGCTCGCCTATTTTGGTCAGTCCGTCCGCGGACCTCATCCAGGTGGCTGTTTATGTATCCGCCCCGGATAAATTCTGCGAGCCGTGGCCACCACGGAGTTGTTTTTTAAGGAAGAAAAGAAAATAAAAGCAGAGGAAAATGGAACTTTGCGTATTTCAAGGGAAATGCCATGAGTTGCGCCGAGAAAGAATAAAAGAAAAGAAGGAGAAGCAAAAGAAAGCTCAGCAATCAGTCCAATCTTCGTTACTATTGTGTTTAATAAAGAGCATTACAGTGCGAGATATTCCTCATCCCTGGTTTGTGCGCCTGTTCGTGCATGTTTGGGCATGAAAAAGCAATGCGTTCGTCGGCCAAATCCGCAGAGACGCTTCAAGACTCATATAAGTCGGTGGCGGCAAAGGCCGAAATTGCCGGATTGGGACATTATCCAGGTACCGCCGGTTTGGCACATCGTGCCTTCCGTTTTGAGAAAGACGAAACAAACGGAGCATTTTTTTTCAAAAATTTCCAATAGGAAAGAGCTTTGCTTGACCGTGAAAATTGTCCGTAAACAGCAAGAGCAAGAGCCTTGCCATAGTTGCGGTTTGACGTTTGAGAAGATTTGTTCCGGAGAGCAACTATGCAATGCACGGCGACTCTCCAGAGAGCAGCATGACTGCCCCGATGGATCGACCGGATTACTTTCGGGTGGATCGACAGCACGAACAGGCTATTTTCGCACACGATCCGCAAGTTCGGGCCAACCTGCAAGCAGGGCCACGGCTGACTGGAAAAGATGAGCAGACGGGCTGCGATCCTGGCGACGAGCAAGCTCCGCCTGTCTTGTCTCAAGCCGCCTTCTATGCTGCAAACCCGTGCTGATTTTTTTGCTAGAGTGAACAATGGTAGCTGTTGCCGTCATGATCGGCACGGGGTTCAAAAGGGTTTTCTCGGATGCGATGTGCGGCTGGTAAGTGAAGAACAAGAGAAACGGGGCGCGGCGTGAAAAAAAGAGAACGCAAGTAAGGCCGCCGAGAATCTTAGGCAATGGCTTGATATGGAGCGCGTTTAGTCATTTGATCCCATTTGGGGACGGTATGTCTTCCCGATGGCCTGTTTAACAGTCGAAGGAAAGCAACTATTAACAGAGCCGACTGCGTACAGGCTTGCCTGTTTTTTTATTTTATTTTTTGGACTCTTCTTCTGTTATTGCACATGCTAAGCTCCGTCAACTAGCTTATTACCTATGTCTGTTGTCTACTCAATGCATATATGATTTACCGGCTGGATGCGTTCCGCACATATACCAAAAAAATGAAAAAAAAATTGACAAAAGGAACACAAAAACTGGTAAAAAAGGGGGAGAACACAAGGTGTAGTGGCTCGATGCACTTTGTGACCATACGATTTATGAGATCATCGCTCATTGTTTGTATTGTCCTGATGCGATATGGACCGCACGGCTTGCCAAAGCCCAGAACGATGGCACGAAGTAATAACCTAACCCCTTGGCTTGTTTATTTTTCGATTCTGTTTCCTGTCTATTCCGCTATGCTCTTTTATGTGCCTATCTGCGGCGTGCGGCTTGTCCAAGTGCAGACATCCTCGTATACCGGGCAGACAGCATAAACAGAGATATATGGACTGGATGAGCTTCCCACGCATGTCGTTTTGCGGACACCGTTTTCGCGAAGGAGCTTTCATGCTGCTCACCATTCTACACGTTGCGTCTTAATCATTGTTCCTTGTCTTATTGATACTTGACACTTTCCGGCTCCGTTCATAATTTTTCTTTCTCTCTTATCTTTTCTTTCCTTTTTCCTTGTCCTGGATTTGTTTGCGTTCTTCTCGCGTTGGCAATAGTAATCAACAGGGAACAAGTAAATATAAGCTGGCTTCACACGTTCAGCCTCCGCCGTCAGCTTCCCCTGGGCCTTCTTTTCTTTCTCTATCGCACCTACGCCGGTTCAACAATGAACCACCGTTTGGTAGCCACGTCCTTGTGGCTGCTGCAGCTCCTGGGCGCCGCCAAACGCGCGGCGGCGTCGCCCCTCGACATCAGCGCGGCCGTCGAAGACTGCCTCAAGACCGCGTCGGTGCCGCTAGACGTCCGCGGCAGCGACGACTGGGCGCAGGACGTGGCGCCCTTCAACCTGCGGCTCAACTTCACGCCCGTCGCCATTGCGGTGCCGACGACAATCCCGCAGATCCAGGACGCCGTGCGCTGCGGTGCCAAATTGGGCGTGAAGACCAACGCAAAATGCGGCGGCCACAGCTACGCCTCGTTTGGTTTGGGCGGCGAAGACGGGCACTTGACCATTGAGCTGGACCGCATGGACGCGGTCGTCCTCGATAACGCCACGGGCTTGGCCACGATCCAGGGCGGTGCGCGCCTGGGCCACGTCATCGCCGAGCTGTACGGGCAAGGCAAGCGAGATTTTAGCCACGGAACATGCCCCGGGTGAGTTTGTCGTCAAGAAAAAACTATTTATCTATTTTGCCGTTGACAGGCATATTCCTCATTCCTTGATTAACAACCCAGGGTGGGCGTTGCCGGCCATGCTCTACACGGCGGTTTTGGCGTAAGCTCGCACACAAAGGGCCTCGCCGTGGACTTTATAAGGGGCGCCACGGTGGTCCTAGCCAACGCCACCGTGGTGAACTGCTCGGCCACGGAAAACCCGGAGCTCTTTTGGGCGCTGCGCGGTGCCGGCTCGTCGTTCGGCGTCGTGGCGCAATTTACGTTCAGCACGTTTGTAGTGCCGGACGTGGTCACGTTCTATTCGGCCGCCATCAACTGGAAGCGCGACAAGGCCGCGGCCGGCCTCAAGGCGTTCCAAGACTTTGCCGCCAACAACATGCCGCCCGAGCTCAACCTGCGCATGTTCATCACGAAGGACTTTGCCAACTTCGAGGGCCTCTACTGGGGCAACAAGACGGCGCTCAAGACGGTGCTGGCGCCGCTGCTGAACAAGACCAGTGCCCGCCTCGTGCTCTCTCAGCAGGGCACCTGGCTCGACCAGGCGGCACACTTTGGCAACGGCATGGACCTCAACCAGACGTATCCGTACAACATGGTAGGTGTCTAGGGGAATAAAGGGAAGGAGAATGGAAGAAAAGGGAGGAAAAAGGAATAAAGGGAAAAAATGACAAAAAAAAACGCTGACAACAGCAGCACGAAACCTTTTACTCGTCAAGCTTGTACACGAACAAGTTCTCCGACGAGCAGATCAATGCCTTTGTCGCGGCCTGGTACGACACCGGCAAGGCGCTCAAGCGCGACTGGTACGCCCAGATCGACGTGCACGGCGGCAAGAACAACGCCGTCGGCAACGTCGCCGCCAACGCCACGTCGTATGCGCACCGCGAATTCTTGTTCATGACCAACTTTTACGACCGCATCGACGCCGGGGCCTACGCCAACGGTGCGTACTCGTTTTTGGACGCGTTCACGGCCAACCTGACGGCCACGCTGCCGCCGGCTCAGTGGGGCCAGTACGTCAACTACCCGGACCCGCGGCTCAACCAGACGGCGGCGCAGCGCAACTACTGGGGCCACAACCTGGATCAGCTGCAGCGCCTCAAGGCCAGCGTGGACCCGAACAATCTATTTCACTACCCGCAGGGCATCCAGCTGCCGGACAGCACCGCAGCCGCACCGGCCCAGCCGTCAGCGACGGCAGCCGCATGAGGACGGTTCGCGCCGGGAAATCGTGCCAGGAAACATATTGTAAAGACGTAACGAAAATGGATGCGGCAACATACTTTGTGCGAATAGCATGATTGATAGGCGAGCCTGATTCTGGAAGCATTTTGCGGGATGAAGCGAGCTTTTCGACAGAGTGTGGAATTGTGGCGTCTCCGATGTGCGAGTCGAGTTGTGGTAGGGGGGTTGCTTTGTATCTCTGTTTGATTAATGACGCAGACGCGAAGAGAAAGAAAGAAAAAACCCTTGAAGGTGTATCGTATGAAATTACAACATTTTTTTTGTACTTCTCACTGTCGCGTTTCTTTTTTCTTTACGTGAATTCATCTTCTGCGAGAGAGGATGCTCTTCCAGAGTAGACTATCAAGTAAATATCACCGTATTGCAACGTCAATACAAATCTAAATACATCATAGGCCAGCGCCGCTGTCAAATCCTTAGTGATATGTCCGTTGGAAAGAAAAGAGACAGCCCCAAAAATTACCAACCTAAAAGAAAATTAAAAAACCGGAGAACGAAAAAGCTTAAGCCGCCAAGCGGCGCCAGTCGCGATTGGGTGGGAAGCCATAACAACGCTGCAGACTCTCCTATCAAAGAAAGGTAAGAAATATTACTCCTCATTACTCGTTGGAAGCAGCAGGAGGTGGACAAGGACCGAAGAGAAAACGGCATCGGACAGCAAAAAGACAGCGCCGCTCAGCTCCCTGCCGATCTCTTCTCCACCAAGCTTTTTTCTTTTCTTCGACTTCCCTCCTTTCCCCACCACTCTGGGCGCGCTTTTTTTCAGCCGGACACCCAAGCTGGACCAACCTGGCAAGGGACCGAGGAGGAGAAGGGGGGGGCGGTCTTGGCGAACCACGACGTGGACGCTTATACGACGAATGCGAAATACGCGATACGGAAAAAGAAGGGTCTAGCAAAGCGGAGGAGAAACCGGCCAACTAAAACAAGCCGACGGCCTCGTCGCCGCACAACAAACAACGGCCTCAAATCTTAATTCTCAGCTAGCTCTTGGTCGTGCATCGAACAAGTACCACACGAACATACGAGTAGTTGTAGTTGAGCCGCATACTCCGCAGTCTGCCTTGGACGAACTCTTGGTGTGTGGGAAGAATCAAAAAAACATGTCCCCAGAGAGAGACAGCTGCACAGGAGAACCTTCTGTGCCTTGCCAAGGCCGAGGCAGGCTGTTCCCGCATCTAGTTGTAGGACGTATTCCTCGTACGCGGATCGGAGACGCATATGGCTTGGACAAAAGAAGAAGTTGGCCGTGTCAACGAGAGGGCAAGCTCCCAACCCCCCCTGTCCTACTCACTGCGGAGCACAAATACTTCCTTCCCACTCCGTCTCCGTCCCTGACACGATAGCGGGCTTACTGCTGCCTGACCATGAAAGTCTTGGCATCCATACTAAACATGGTCGTCGAGGAAGAACGAAAAACCAAAGAAAATGAGAAGGATCGGAGCCCAAAGATTGTCGCGGTGTGGAAGGGGGGAGAAAGCCGTACTTAAAAGCCAAGACACCCTCCTGATGCAAGCACTGCGAGGCTGGGATGTGGACGCCTTGCTTCTTTTTTTTTCTTTTTCTTCAACGGTTTGTAGTTGCGCCTCCGGCACCACAGCTTGCTGGATCATTGCAAATACAGTTTCGACCGTACACGCAGACAACCGAGAAGCTTTCTTTCTTTTTTTCTTCTTTGCTCAGTCTGCAGGTGTCAGTATCCTTTGTTTACCCACCGCACCCTCGTCGGCTTCTCCAGCTGTCTCATCATGCGTGCTTTCGCTTCATGGGCCGTCGGTCTATTAATGGCCGGCGCCGCCACCGCTGTGGCTGCTGCCGACGCCGGTGGCCTGCCGGACAAAGCCGCCATCCTCAAGGAGGTGGCCGCTCAGCCTGGAGTCGTCGAGTTTGACCACGGTGACCACCACTACGTGGTTTTGCCGCAGCAGCAAAGCCAGCATCGCGCCAAAAATGCCTCGTCCAGCAACGCCGTGAGCCCGCGATCCGTCTTGGACCGTCTGCTGAACAAGCGCCAATACTGCGATGTCGGCTACGGCTATTGTTCTTGTAGGTTTCTCTCTCTCTCTTTTTTTTTTTTTTTTTTTTTTTGTCTGTCCGGCGCTTTCTGGTACTAACTTTTTAGCATTTGGCCGCTGTTGCCCCAGCTACGACGACTGCTGCCCGTACGGCTACTGCATCAACCCCGACGACGCTTGCTGCCCCAACGGGCCCTGCGCGGCCGGTCAGTCCTGTTGCGGCAACAACCACTGCTATCCCGTCGGCGGTGCCTGCTGCCCGGACGAGTCCAGCTGCGAGGCCGGCAACCGTTGCTACAAGGTGCGCGGCTACACGCCCTACGTCTGCTGCACCGACGACACCTGCACTGCCTTCATCACGAACGGCGTCACCGTCACCCGCACCACATCGGTGCCATTCCGCACGCAGCCGCCGGCCACGTTTACCAACACCGCCGTCAACAACAATGACTACTACTTCACTATTACCTGGTAAGTTTTTGTGGCTGTGGTTGCTGTGGTCTGCCAACATCCATCCCCCCCCCCGCTAACACGGAGTAGGACCTACTACTATTACTTTTGGTACGAGGTCGACGTCACGCGCTCCGTCGTCACGTCCACACTGACAACCGACTTCACGCGCGTGACGGTGACCGCCACCGACACCGACGCGGCCACGGAGTCCTTTTCCGAGCTCTCGTCGACGTTCACACCGTCTACACCCGCCGCGGCCACGTCGCTGGAGACACTAGCCGGGTCGACGACCACGGCGTCGCCGGCCACGTTTGGCGGCGGCGGCAGCGGCGGCGGGCCTCTCGCCGGCACCACGTCGGAGCTTACCACCACCCGTACGTCGGCAAACGGCGGCGGCGCGGGGGCAACAGGCGGTGGGGTGTCCTCCCCGAACGGTGCGGCCAGCCTGCGGCTGGCAGGCGACGGTCTGCTGGGTCTGTGGCTGGCTTTTGGGGTCGTGACGGGGGCGTTGATGGTTGTGCTGTGAAGTGGGCAGAACAAAAAGTGGCGAGTGTGCTAGCAAACAAGAGGCCGTGGGAGCGAAACGACGGACGAACGTAATGTAATAAATGCCCACCAAATTTTTTGTGCGGCGAAGCCCATGTTTTGCGGCAAACGAGAAATACCCCCCAAGCTTAGCAAGACGTACATAATACATAGTTTGGAGATTTTATGATCCTTTTTTTCATGTGAAGCCGGCTCGCGCAGAAATCCTACCGCTGACGATGTAGAAGCAGATTTCACTTTTTTTTTTTTTTTTTTTTTTTTTTTTTTTTCAGCTTCGTCTTACTCCCCGCGGTGACAATGCATGTGCCTGTTGGTATCAAAACCTCCGATCGCTTGCTTGGCGATCCTGGTTGTTTATGTGTCCCTTGTTTGGTCAGCATAAGAAAATCCTCAGCAGCAACCGAAACAGGGCATGAAAAGAGTTTCCGGAGACGCCTAGCCGATGCTGACAGCTTCCGGTTTTTTTCCGGATATTGCCTTGGGGTGCTGTTATGCTGATCTTTTCTTCTTTCTTTTCTTTCTCTTTCTCGTCTTCTTCTTCTTTGTTTGTAACTAGCCTGGGTGAGTTGGTATAAAAGGGGGGGCGGAATCAAAAGCTGGTGCATGAAACGCCGAAACCGAAGTGACAATGCGTGTCTTATCTGCTTTGCTATGCTTGGGACGAGTAGCATTCGGTACACCTTGTGGAGTTTCTGGCGATGATGTTCAATGAACATGTGTGATGTGTGCTTTGCGTTCTTGCCTGCATGTCTAAAGCTAAGTATAGGTTGCGTTTATTTATTATTGTTTTGTTATAGCTCGACGCACTTGTCCCATGTTTCACCTCCTTCGTCTTTCGACGGCAACAGCAACGACTGTCTTGGTTTTCCTTAGCATCACCGGCTATAGATTACGTCAAGTTGTGATGAGATTCCTGGAAAAAAGATCAAAGACTGACAAAGCAAGGACACCAGCTAAAAATAAAAATAAAAAAGACAAGCAGCGAGTAAATTCGGTACGGTTTGTTGAAATACATTGCATCGTGATGCCTGAAACACTAATATAAAATTCTCTGCATTAAGGATTTGTCTGCCGTCTGTTGTTCTTAGCGTTGGAGGATGATTCCCAAGCTTTCGATGTTTCAAGACAGTGGACGTTCGAGGAGGGCCTCTATAACCATTTTCGTACCGTTTTCTCAACCCCTTCTCTGGTTGGTTTGGTTCCCACGCGGCTCTCTTAAGACAACAATTAGTTAACAAATTGCAATCTGCTATACACTTCCACCTCGCCTTGATGTTTTGTTCTTCCAACTTTAGACAAGACAACGTTGGGACGGCGGTAAGCGTGTATATCCCAGGCGGCACGGTGTTTCCCCCAGCTGGAGTTGTCGAAGGACTGGATGCCCGTGTATTAACCTGAAAAGGTACGAGGCCGGGCGGTCTATCGATCCGTCTGTTGATCTAGGCATCTTTCCACCCCGACAAAAGCTCTGGGAGCGTTCAGGACACGAACAGGCGCGGCAAACATACAACTGCCAGATAAATTGCCAGTGCAAGCATCTCGCACAACCGACTTCCAAATCGTGCCTCTACCCTATACGCCATATCGACACTCAAATCCCATTGACAGCAATGATAAATCTGCATGTGTACAGCGGTGACTTCTGAATACGGAGTACTGCCATGCAGACCACTCCAATTGTTGCACTTGGCTGATGACGACGGACAAAGAGATAGAAATGGAGACACAGCGCAAGGAGCAAATGCTGGCTAGAAATAAAACACCCCCCCTTCCCCCAAAACTCACATATGCCACTAAAGTGCTTGCAGCCTTCACGTTACAGGTATTTATGTTCATGTGCTCCTGCTTCTCTTTACGAACACACACACTTACTCACGTATGGGTGATGGGAGCGTACGGACCCCAGCGAGAGCGTCCGCTGAGGCTGGCGTTGGGCTGGGCGTGCTTGTGGAACAAGATCGGATCTGTATACGAGAAGAGCGTGCCGTATTCTGCCAAAGAGCCTCCATCGGGAAGTTTAGAAATAAGAAGCTGCGGTGATCCATGGTCTGCCACCACTCGTCGCCGGTGACCAACATGAATTGATCCAACTGCGGTGCCGTTCGTTTGTGGCGTGGCTTCGATTTTTGTTCTATTTTTGTCTCTTATCTCTTGTTCTTTGTCTTTCTCTTCTTTTTCTCCCGTTCTTGCTCCCTAGCTCTCTACTTCCGTCCTCGACTGACAATGCGTCTCGCTAGACGATGTGCAATCCGTTGTCCCTTGGGTGAGCTCCACAAAGTGGTCGCAGACTGTCGTTCCGGGAGAAAGACCACAATCCCGAGATCGCCAATCCGCACACTTCCCGTGTAACCACATGGCCCTTTTTATAAACCATAAAAAAAAATCGGGTTTTATGCTGCTGCCACTTTGTCTTTTTGGCAATGCGGCCTCCGGTGTTGCACCAACGGACCTGGTGCACTGTTGGCAGAGGCAGTTTTTCTTTTCTTCTCTTTTCTGTTCTTTTCGGATTGCTGGGACGTTCCATACGAGCACCAGCATCGTATGCCGTTGAGCCGATAAAAAAACAGAAAAAAAGAAATAAAGGAAAAACGTCACTGAACAGATTCTTCACTGCCGTGCACACCGCAGCATCTCTTCTGTCGGGTGAGAGCGTCAAGCCCAAGCCAATCTAACGCGTGCCGAGTGTTGTCCGGACATGGGGAAACGCCTCGATTCTCTTAGATGACGAGTACAAGCA
This sequence comes from Fragosphaeria purpurea, assembly GCA_002778095.1. Classification (NCBI taxonomy): domain Eukaryota; kingdom Fungi; phylum Ascomycota; class Sordariomycetes; order Ophiostomatales; family Ophiostomataceae; genus Fragosphaeria; species Fragosphaeria purpurea. Next base: position 3,101,479 of record PCDL01000021.1, on the reverse strand, counting down.
TCTTGCTTAGAGTAGAATCATGTTCACGCATGAGACACGCTGCGAGAAGAAACATAAAGCACGATCGTGTGCCCACGTCGGCGGCACGGCCCGTTTGAAGAAAAAGAAAAGAAAAGATAAGAAACACTGGTTCCTGACTTTCAAGACTCTTATGAGACCAATAGGAACAAAAAAAGGGCAAAAAAACGATGTCGACATCATCCGTCCCCCCAACCCTGTCCGCCGCTGCCCTCCCACTCCCCCTCCCGCATTTTTCTTTGTCGTGACTTTGTAATGGTGTCAGCCACTCTGTAACCTCCCATTTGTTACACCCCCTGTCAGTGTTTCTTTGTTTTCTTTTCTTTTTCCAGATGATGCAGGGTGAACGAGCCATCTGACCAAGTCCGAGGAACTGGGTCCCCGTCATACAGATCTTGCTTTTATTACCTGCAGATGCGTCGCTCCACAGAGATTGTCGAATCCTGGCATATTCTTAGACGTCTGAAACTCTTCTTCTTCTTTTTTTTTTCTTTTTCTTCTTTTTCGGGCACTTTGTAGTTGATCCCCCATTCCCGGAACAAGGGTTACTTTATAGAAAGAAGCCTGGGACAAAAGCCACCCACAAGCACACAATGGCGAAACAAAAAAAACGCAGACGAAAAAGAAAGCAAAAATGTCCAAAAAAAGCATGAAGCATGAAACTCGACCCTTTCTTCTTCAACAGCGTCCGTGGAAGGAGGGAAAGAACAAAAAAAAAAAAACAAAGCTGAAACTGCCTCACCCAATCATCCTTTTCTGGATGTTGGTCGTTGGCCTCGGCCTCGTCACTTGGACACGGCTCCAAAAGGTGAATGACGAGCACCTGCAGAAGCATATAAGAAACAACGAAAACGCCAGCGGAATAGAACAAGCCATCTGAGGAACAAAGTAAAGAAAGAAAGACAGAGACACCTCGACAGCTAAGAAATAGGGGAAACAAACCACCTCGAAGAACCCACGATGTGTTACGGGCATCCGCACCACCACCCGTGCGGGCATCAGTCGGTCAAGTGGCACTACTGCCCGCGAGCCACGATCGATGCCAGCACAGGCCACGCAACCGTCTGCCGCAAGACGACGTACGCCGGTTCGCAGCCGTCGAAGGCACGGTGCCCGTTGCAAAACTGCTACTTCAAGGAGCTCGGCGGCGTCTGGGACTGCTGCCAGTGCCAGAACGGGCCAAACACGCAAGGCTGGTGCATGTTTCCGTTGACCCAAGCGGTCAACGCCGGTTGGACCGAGACGTGTGGCCACGGTTGCTGCAAGAACTGCACACGAAGCGGTGAGGTTTTTTTCTTTTCTTTTCTGGATGTGTTGCGCGTTCCATGTTCTAGTTTAAGCGCGTGCTGAACAGCTCTCTCTTCAGAAAGTGCAGGACCGATGCCCGAAGATACCTCGGCACAAAAGAAGAAAAAACCGAGAGAAGGAGCAGGTGACAACAACGCCGGCGCTGGACCGTCGGCTTCACATGCCGCAGCATCGGCCGGCGGGTACGGCTACGAAGAGCAAGGCGAGTCGTCGCTGTCTGGGGCGATGGCCGCGTACGGATTCAGCAGCGGTTATGGCAGGGAACCGGATGCCGTCCCGGAGGGCCGCAGAAAGCTGCCGTCGCTCTCCTCTCATAGCAAGGGCAAGGATAAAGGCAAAGGCAGGGAAGAAGGCGCTCGGGAAAAGGGGGTTTGAGTTGTAGGGCCGGGGGAGGGAGAGATAGAGAGGGAGGCAAGGGATTGTAGAGCAGGCACTCCGTAATCCGTAATCAGAGAGTATGACTAGATAAGAGACAATTCCCACTGTTGATCAGTGCAGAAGTTTCCAGTTTCAGAGAACTTGAAGTTTTCGTGCCACACCAAGGCTGAGGATTAGCAACCGTGCTTTGAAATACTACCCGTCGTACTCACATCCGGAAGAGCGGGATCATACTTGCATTCAACTGAACCTGCATGGTCGAGCAAACAAACCCAGCCAAGCCGGAGAATAAAAATGACAGCCCGTGGAGGACCCCAACTGAAAATCCAAAGAGAATCCTGAATGATGTGGTCCTCCTGATGCGACAGTAAACAACATTTGCTATGCATGTCCTTCCGTGCTGTTTAATGGCATGAAACAAGGCAAAGACGTTTTTCCCTGGTGCTGCAAAGGTTCCACACACCCATCGAACACCAACGTCGCTGATGCCCCGAAGCCACCGCGTGCTAGCTTCGCCGTGGAGGTGGGCCCTCGCTCCCTCCCACATACGGCCGGGGGGCTGGCCACGTTAATCAATGCCAGAAAGTGGGGTGCAGGAAGATAAAAGGTTGGCCGTATGAAGTAATACTTCGTACTCGTAAAAGGGGGGAGAATTTAGCTGTTTCAAGCTGAAGTCATTCGTACCTTGAAGTATATGTACTCCGTACAAGTTTGGCCACTGGAGGACGGAAGAGAATTAACGTACTTCGTACGTCGTGCTTCGTCCTCTTCGTGGTGGAACAGCAGAAGCGACCTTGCTCCCTGAGACCGCAGGCCACACTTGGTGAGGTCCGCTCAAACCGTGTTTTCGTCCCGCTGGTTCTTTTCTTTTTTGGTTTTCCGGTCTTCCCATTTGTTTCTTTGTTTCCTCTCGTCTGGCCTCTCGGGCGGGAAAGGGTCGTGGCGATCCTGGCTCGTCCTTTTGTAAGCAGTGCGTTTTCTCGAAGCCAGCGTCAGGCGTTCCCCAAAATGCGGCACACTCGCCCGCCACGTGTCGAGCATGTGGCATCAAAAGAAGGGGTACGGCTGTTTTTCCCGTGTTGCAGGGAGCCAGGGGCCAGAAAGATCAGCTGCGGCGAGCCAAGGACGGGACGTACTCCGTGCTTCGTGACTTTATCATGCTCGACTCGTGCAAGCTGAAATCGAGACGATAGAAACCGAAAAGAGGGAGGGGGGGTAAGATATTGGTCATGCAGGCCATGCAGCTTTATCACAATCGGGTCGCTCGTCACAATTTCCGTTCCTTGTTTTGCTTCTCATTTCGTGTTTCTTTTCTCGCCAGATCGCCCGCCCGCGCCCGCCTGTGAAAGACTTCGTAATCTGCAGTCATGCGATCTAATGAAAAGGACGTGGCGTGGTCCCCGTGCTTTTTTTTTGTTGCGGGTTCCGTGCGCGCACGCGTGGTATGAGCGGAGGTGATTTATTCTTTTTTTGTTGTTGTTTGTTTTTGATTGTTTTTCAATTTCACAAAAAGGGGGGATATATTGCTCTTGAACACCACTTTGTTTCACTGAACACGGAAAAATGCAGCGCCGTAAACGTGCGCCTTGTTCCTTCTTTATCTGGCAAAGGTGAAAGCCGACCCTTTCAGCGGGTGTGACCCAGGGTGACGGTCGATAGACGGAGCCCCGGTAAGGCAGAAACGGTACCACGCATTATCACCGTAATTGTCTGCCAGTATGACGGAAGAGGAAATACGGAAGTCCTCCGTGCTCCGTATTTGGCGGCGAGTTGTGCCGATCGACACGATGGCCGTGATGGAGACGCCGGGCCAGCAAAGCCACTCGCCAGCGTGCAACTCGAATGGATACAAACACAAAGGACCCTCACAAGCGGAAGCAGAGACATAAGTAAGTCGTGCGAGAGTACAAAGCGTGGGGCAGACGTGGGACAATGTGTCAGGAAAATGCCTCTTCGGCACGTGGAAAGGGGGGTTGGTGGTAAGACGACGAAACGTGGGAAAACGTGGGAAGCGTGGCAAGAAACGTGGAAAGCCTGGGAAACGGTGGCCGGCCAAGACGAGATTTTGGAGTAGAAATGCATTCCCTACAGAAACGGAGAACATATTGCTTGCATGTATCTCCCGCGTGAGAAGGCACCAAATCGACTTTCCTCTACAGAGTGATCACCTCTTCGTTCCTTCCCCGTTCGGCAGGCCTGGGCCCCTTGTTGTTTGAGATTGCGCCCCGCCACCTGCCAGGGAGATACGCCGTGAAACGCCGTACTAGCGCGGACAAGCCCTACAGCCACGAGTACTTGGCGAGTACCTCGTACCTACAGTACCGAGTCGTCCTACTAAGCAACCTACGTCGTGTGGAGCAAACTGAAGGACAAAGACCAACGGAGTTGACCGCCCGCCGTTTCCAAAAATGGAGGACCTAACTGGCAATCGTTAAGGAGAGGCGTTCTTCGTTGCCTTTCTTTCTTTCTCGCCTTCTCTACCCAGTATCATACTTCACACCTGAACGGCTCGTCTCTCTTTGCTTTTCAGAAAAAACGAGCTTTCCAAATCCCTTTTATTCAAGTCCCTGACTCAACGGGATCTCTCACAACGTGAATTTGACGAGTTCGAGCGACGAACAAACGCGCCGTTGGCAGCCCAACCCAAGTGAAACGCAGCCTGGATCCCGTTCACACCCGTCGCCGCGAGCAATCGAAAACCAACACGAGACACCGATATCGCCGCTGTTTGGTCTTTGCCTGAACCTCAACCTCCCTCACAACAGCCAGCGACCTCGTCGGCTCGCCCACAAAACTCGCCGCCATGCCCGTCTCACTTGAGTCCGCCCGGCCCATCATGGCGCCATCGGTACGTCGTGACGAGAAAACGGTTTCGACGATGGGGATTTGTTTCTGGTTGGGGCAAAGCTAACCCTTTCTTTTTTTGCCACTGCTCCAGACCCGCACCTCCGTTCGCTATAGCACCTACAGCATGGCCCCTTCGTACGCACCGACTGTTCGTACGACCGACTCAGCCACCGCCGAGATCCAGACCATCGAGAAGGGCCTCGACCGCATGGAAAACAAGGCACTGCAGCAGCAGCGCGTCGTGCTCAACGAGGAGAAGGTGGCCGTCTTCCAGAAGCTGGCCCTCGGTGCGAAGCTCGACCGTGCGCTCGAGCGGCGCATGACCAGCCAGGACGCCGTGATGCGGCCGCCGCGGACCAAGAAGACCGAAAAGGTCTACAGCGAAAAGAAGAAGAACTAGACAGTGCAACGGGGCTTAGCCACCTAGCTGGCGAGGGACGGTTTAAGCCGTAGTGTTTCTCGCGCCGGACTCGTCTTTCTGGTTCTAGGTCTGGTTTGCTTTCTTGCGAGCGAATCTGACGTGATCCAGCGCAGTCACACAACAATTTTTTTCCGTTATCGTTTTAGTTCTTCCGCTGTGCTTTATTTTTACGTTTTTGCGGGGTTGAAATGCCAGGGGAGTACTCTGTGCGTGCTTGTTGTTGGATTTCTTTCATGACTTCGCCTACATCTTTTTCTTCTTCTTTCTTTTCATTGTGGCTTTCGGCGTATCATGTTGTCATGCTCATTGGGCAACCGTGCATTTCTTCCGCCTTGTTTTCCCTCGTCATTTTCAGGATGTTGTGTTTGTTTTTGTTTTTTGCTATCCTTTTTTTTCTCTTTGGTACACCAAGGCAATCTACATTGAACAAATACAGGAGCTAGAAGCATATACTCGTTCTGCCTGGGCATTTTTTTACCTCTTCTAAATGATATGGAACATGTGATTTTCGCTTGTACAAAAACCAAAATGATAGGACATCTTTTTAACGGAAAATTTCCTAGATTATAAAATGCAAAGGCTTGAATTTCAAATAAACTTCGCCAATCAAAGACTAATAAACGTAACAACTGCATATTGCAAAGACCGGCAGACATCGTGAGCAACGACCCAAAAAAACAACATAGCCAGCACCGGCGAATAGGGGCCAGCACAACGAAGCAGAGCATCAAAAACATTTGTAACGCGTCTCTTATGCCGTTGGAACCGGAACACCGAACCCACCCACCGGTTACAACGCCTCCGCCGCCTTGGCCAGCCGGCCCTGCACCTCCACCCGCAGCGCCAGCAAGTCCGGCTCCTCGCCCTCCATCTCCAGCCCCTGCCGCACCCACTCCTGCGCCTCCTCCAGCCGGCCCATCTCCAGCAGGCACTTGCCCCGCCGCCACCACGCCTTTGCATTGCCCGTCTTCTTCGCCGCCACGCTCGCCGCCGCGTCCACCCCGCCCTCCGCCCACCCTTGCGTCGCCATGTGTGCCTGCGCCCGGTTCGCGTACAGCGTCGCCACCTCCTCGTGCACCAGCTGCGGCGGCTCCCACACGGGGCGCGTCCGCGCCATCTGCAGACCCAGTGAGTAGAACTTGATCGCCTCCGCGTACCGGCCTTTGCGGAACTCGGCGTTGCCCGCGTCCCGCAGCTTGTTGACCTGAGCCGTCCGTTTCGGGTTCACGGGGATCGGCGGCGGCGGCACGCCCGCCAGCGCTGCATTGGCTCCGCCTGCGGGGGCGTCAACACCCGTGACGATGGCCCGGTGCAGCTGGTTGAGTGCGGTGAGTTCGGCGTCGAGCGCCCGTGCGGCGGCACCGCCGCCGCCGCCGCCGTTGCCGGTGCCGGTGCCTACAGATTCGCTATTGCTGCTGCTGCTGCTGCTGCTGACCGCTTTGGTTTGCGGGTCGATGCGTAGAGGGTAGAAGATGAAGGTGTCGAGTTCAGACATGGTTTGGATACGCGGATGTGTGCACACGCTGAGATATGCTATGCGCTTCGTGGAGATCGTTGAGTGGAGAGGGGCTGTCGTAATAGCAATTGTGAAAAAGGGCCAACTTAAGGCACCGGTTTGCGCGTTAGAAAGGTCCCTTGCGCGGATGAAAAGGGCCGCGTTTGCCCTTTTCGTTGTTTTTGCCTTTCGGGGGATAATAAAAAGATTTGTTGCCCGTCACAACCAGCTTTCCAGTGCAAACCTAAACTGGGGGTTTTTCTATAAGCCGGGATGTTGGTAAGTTCGTCAAAAGAGTGATTAGAAGCCAGTAGTTCAAAGCAGGAAGGTTGTAGCGGGATGTAGGGACTGAGATGGCTGTTCTCTAAAGAAGAAGCCAGCTATGAAAAGCAGAGCCCCGCTATTACCTTATCGTAGCTAATTCATTTCCGATAAGACCCACAACAGGAAGCTGCAAATATGCACAAAAGCGAATGAGATATTAATCAGCATATAAGGTAATGTACAGGCTCTGGGCCCCCTGATTCTAGCTCCTTATTTGCTGCACGTACTCCGTCCTCATTTTATATTCGTTGATATTCGTGTATCTTTTTCAAAGAATCAGTTCTGGTTAGACATCCAACTTGAATTAGGTGAAGAAAAGAAGTCATAACATGCTTAAAAAAAGGCTGCAAATCCGAAGTGTCTATCTCGTCCCATCAATTGTCTAATAAAGTTGCACAGGGAAATGCTCGGCTTGAAGTCAAAAATCCAACCAAAGTTACTGTCTACAAAACCCATGCTCGCGAAAAAAGCTGCAAAATAACCACCACATTCATTAAAATCAAATCAACCTGAAAAGAAAAAGCTTGCATACTGGGTGAAGAATAAAGAAGAGTCCATAGTCCAGACATGAATATAAGTAGAAAGCTTTCATAAGAGGGTGCTAAGCATGAGAGTGAATAGTGCAATATTCGCACCGCTCTAGCATACTTCCGTGACATTGCCAACCGGGCTTTTGTATGTTTCGCGGATCTGCCATCCCCTCTCATACATCTGGGACACGAAAAACAGCGGGTGCTCGTAGCATCTGTAGTAGCGCTCCGATTTCATGAGTTCGGCTGATTTGGGGCTAAGTTAGCTTATGTACGTATGAAAAGAGGACCGCACAGCAGCACAGTGGTAAACATAGCTGGGAGCTGCAGCAAGACTCACCCATGTCGTTCATTTTTTTCCAGTGACTTGTGATCAGGTTGCACTGATCTTGAGTCAAGTGCACCTTCTTTTTCCCTTTGCCCTTTGCGGATTCGATCTTCAGCCGGGGACGGGGCTGGGGTTCGACAATCTGGCAGAATATGTCCCAGCCATCATCCGACGGATCCATGGTGCGGTAATAATGCCAATAGCAAAGGATGATGTTCGCTCCAAACTGCAGTTCCCGCACAAACTCAACAACCGTGTATTTGACCTGCGTTTGCACAACGGTGCCTGTGTCAGCGCACATGCAACTACTTTGGGCTTCCCAAAGGTAAAGCATGCCTCGGAGAGATAGGCGCAAAAAAAGGAAAGGGAGAGGAGGATCAACAAACATCAGTTAACCAATTCTCTACCGCGTGGCGGTGACGGTCTTGACAGGAGAATGAAACTTCCTGAAGAAGAAAAAAGGTGCAGATATAAAGAGTAAACCAATTACTAGGGTTCCCAGTTCGGAAAATTTTTTCGAGCTCCGGTATGATGTCGCGTGAAATGGGCCGCAGAAAGCGAGACACCATGATCGAGTCGCACTGCGCAGTCACCATCCGAGGTACAGAGATTTTGTCTCCCAAGGGGTAATCTTCATCGGTCACGGGCGAGCAACCAAGCTTTTCGGCACCGCTGACGTACGAGGAACCCGTCGTAAAACCTTCCAAGACCCACGTTAAAATGAGGCAAAATCAAAGACGAAAATCAGACCGAAACTTACGGATGTAAAACCACATCTTGAAAAACTTCTCTAAAAAGTGCTTCTCAACGTCTCCGTCCTGGACATTATAGCATGTCAGTCAGAAATACAAGGATACAAAAAAGAGGCTAAACAAGGCAAAATAAAGAAAAGAAAAGTAGCGGTCGATAAAAAGAAAATGAGCACGTACTGGAAGACGGCGGTAGTGGTTGATGGCGGCCTCGAAATGTTCGCGAATAACAGGCAACGAATGCTGAGCAACGTTGAGCATTGCATTAAGAGTGTTTCGGTTGAAATATGTTCTCAGCGTTTCGATGGTCTCGCTCGCATCGGCCAGCGCGTATGACGGTAGTTGAACGTATCGGTATTCGTTTGTTGCGACGCCGTTGGCGTCGTAGACCCTCTTGGTCCATTTCCGAGCCAACACGTCCCCAGGCAGCGGATGAAATTTGCGAACACGCAGTTTTACAGGGACCTGGCACAAGTCGTATTTGTGCATATCACTCGTGTAAAATATCTTCATCTCAATCTCACGAACGTCGTGATCAACCCAGTCTCCGACATCCTTGATTAGGGTGCCGTCCCATCGTCGAGTGAGGTTCAGTCCGCCCGAACGGTAGGTGGTCATTTCAACAAGTCTCCAGCGGACACAGCGAATTTCATGGAGGACTTTTTTCGAGTTGCGAGACACCTGTTCGCAGGTGACGCACATGTTGAACGGACCTAGGGGCGACGGAACACACTAAAATGCACCTGTTAATACACAGGTTCTAGCGACCTCTGCTCCACGTTCTGTTTTCCCTCCCCCCTTTTTTTTTCTTCTTTTGCCCTCGTACGTTCAATCTTATTTGTGGCCTAAAACGGGCAACTTACACGAACGCGCTGGCTTTTGCACCGCAGGCATGCACCAAGAGCGCGGGTTTGGCTCGTTTCGTTACGCTGCTCCAAAGTGAAGGTGCTTCGCTGGCGCCGTTCCATCAATTGCCCTAGGATCTTTGCAGATGCTTCCGCAGCAGATGAGGCGACTTCACTGCCGGAAGTGTAAGGTGATGTCTCGGGTTTCAAACGCGGACTCTTGTCGACCGGATGCAGGATGTTGCGCAGAGAAGTAGCTGGCGCTGGATTCTCGCTTGGCTGTGTTGCGACCTGCGCTTCTGTGCTCGAGTTGCCCACATCACCAAGCAAAACAGACCAGCCGTCCCCCGTAGGAAGCGCAACGGAGTCTGTAGTAAATGGCGGCTGCGGGTGTCTGGCGGGTCCAGCACTTCCTCTACTAGAAGGCTCTGAACTCGCGGAGTGGGCGTGAGGAACCTCTTGGCTTTCTCGATCTGGGCAGGCGTTCTGGAAAACTTGAGACGATCCAAAGTAGCTATGTGACGAACGCTTTTGCTGTGTCTGCTGCCCACTGCTGGGATAATGTTCAGCAGACGAGCTGTTGTACACGGGCTGTGGTTCTGACGCTGCCACCAAGGTCGTATTCATCGGCATCGAAGCCGCGTACGGCACACGTGGAGCCGGGAGTTGCAACACCGCAACGTTGTCCACGCGGCCTGGTGTGCCACTACCCGGGTCCGGCATTGGCGAAGCCGAGGAAGCGGCGGCGTAGCTAACCGAACCATGTCCCTGATTATTCGTCCGATGAACTTGGTTGTCGTCCCGACTCAAACTGCCATCGCTGACGGCCGGGGACGCCATGGCGTGGACGGCAGCTGACGAGGCGACGTCGCCGCGAAAGTAAGAACCGCCGTTCAGTGGCGAAGCCAAGGGGGGCGAGGGAAAAGGGGCTAGGCGCTCGTGAGGACCCCACGAAGAAGACGAGCTGCTGGTCGACGCCCAGCTGCGTGGAAGAGCCGTGTCCAGAAAAGAAGCAGGGAAGCGTGGGGGCGTCGGGTTCTTCGCGTATCTCGGAGCCAAGGCAGGCCTGGCAGCAAACCCGTACTCGACGTGGGGAGAGGCGGGAGCTGCAATACGAGCTGCTAGGGAAGTGACCGAAGATGAAGTCGGCGATGGACTGACCGAGATGGCATATGGACTCTTATAGGTGTGGCCATGGTGACTGCTGTGAACAGCGGTGAGCCTTGGTCTTTTGTGGGCGTGATCCGCCACCACCTCGTTCGTGGGTTTGCTGGCAAATACGCCAGGCATGCCATTGGATGCGGGGGGCACATTATGCGCGAAGCTGTCATAATACGCAGATCCAGCGCCATGGCGGTCTAGACGGCGATGGATATTGTAACCAGGAACGGTCTGGCCACGAGGTCAACGTTAGGGAAAGGAAAAAAAACAAGAAACCGAGGCATGGGGGCCGTAGAGAGGGAGGAAGCGAGTCCAGCAAAATGTCGCTATGACGAAATCAGGTTGCAGTGAAGGAAGCAGGCGTGGAAACGAGGCTGGCCATGGGTTGTGTTGCGAGCATGGAATAGCGGTGTGCGGTGTGGTTTGTGATGGTGACGACGGAGAAGTGTAGTGAAGCTGGTGACAAGCCAACAAGGTGGAATATGCAATCCCCCGACATATCGGGAAACCACGTGAGACAGGCTGTGGAAGAGAGAGCTGCAGAGAAAGACATCGATGGATATTATGCAGAAAAGGTCAAATTATGCAGAGAATGGGTTTGCGAAGAAGGAAGGCGCGGCTGAGAAGCAGCGACAGCCGAGAAAATAGACCGATGAGGAAGGATCAAGGAGGAGGGAGAAAGGACCACACAAACAATAGGAAAACTGAAAGGAACGGAAAGAACCAACAACGCAAAGACACAGAAAAGGGAAGGTACGCGACATGCAGCTTTTTGGGGTTTCTGTCCCTTTTGTACTCACATCTTGATAAGTACTCGCGGAGTCCGCAAAGTGTTCCATTTTCCGTGATGCAACCACAAAGCGACCGTCCTCTCTCGTCCGTCTGTCGTTCTGTTCGTCCTGCGGTCTGTCGTCCTGTCGCTGTCGCCTGTCGCCTGTCGGCGCTCCCCTATCCCCTCCCGCCGTCTGCGAACTTCAGTCGGTTCTTTTTCCCTCCTTTGTTGCTATCCGCAACGCGCATGAAACCTTTCCCCCCCTCTTTGGTGGGAGCTTTTCCAACGACGACAAGACTTTCGGCCGTCTCGGGCAGGGCGACTTTCTAAGCGGATTTGGTCGGTCTCAGTCCGTTTCCTTCTGTTTTGTTGACGAATATGCGTTGCCCCCACTGACTCGAAAAAAAAAACAGAAAAAAAGAAAATAACAACGAAAAAAAGAGAGAGCAACTCTGCGTTCGACCTTTCGGCAAACAGCAGGGAAATACAAACCCGGTTTTTCTTTTGTCAGCGGCTCCGCGGCGAAAGGGGGGAGGGGGGAGAAACGCGAGGCGGCCATCTCCGAGAGGAGCCCAGGCAATCAGAACGCGGCGGAGCCCAAAACGACAGGCCCCCAGACAAATTTAGACTGGGAACGATGGATGACAAAATGTCCAAGCAACCCTCTCTAACCAGAAACGATCATTCAGGACGTGTCACGACGTATCTGGAGTATCCTACTTGCTACGGAGTACGGGGTAATACGAAAACGCCTCCGCCCCTATCGCAAGCGCGCTTACGACCCCCTGAAGCCTTGCCAGCAAAGTGTGGGCAAACTCGCGGAGTATTTACGATACGAGTGCGGAGCGTTATTGCAGAGTAGTAATTTACTCCGTACAAATACGGAGTATGGGAGCATTGCAAGCCTTCCCGAAGACCATCGGAACGACCATCGGAAAGAAAGATCGGCAAAATCAAGTTGGCGATGCTGGGGTTCAAGGGATCTTCGGTCGACGGTCGACGTTGATGCTGTACTCTGACGTCGCCTCAGTGCCAGTGTTGTCAAAGCATAGATGGGCTAAAGCAGGCTGACCGAACCACGCCGTTTGGCTACCCGGCTCGGCTACCGGCGACAAACTCTGGAGTCACAGAAAGCAGAGAAATACGGGTGGACGGGCCTTCTGGGTCGGTGAGTGAAAGGAAGCGAGGTGAAACTTCGGAAGGAGGGGAAAAGCAAGAAAATATCGCGAAGCGAATTGCAAGGCAAACAAAAAAAATCGCGGTCTTCAAAGACTACTCCGTGTCCACCAAAATCGTGCTCTGGTTCGCTACCGCAAGGTTCAATAAGGGAAGAAAAAACGAGGCAGAAGCTGATCTGCAATCAAGAAAGGGAAAAAAAAACGGAAATGAAGCAAAAAAAGTAAGCAAGGGCCGCAACTTATTCCCTTTTTTTTTCTTGCCCCCCCCCCGGTTTCTCTTCCTTGCCTCTCCCGACCCAGAAAGGGAAAGCCGAATAAGCAACACCGAATTAGGGAACGTTCCCTGTGTACGGATATGCAACGAGGAAAGCATCAATGCCCTCTTCACACCGAGGTTATCAATTGGATAACGCCACGACATTATCAAGCTTCGAAATTATCATGAGCAAACCAAAACAAACCAAGAAAAAAAAAAAAAAAAGAAAAAAAACCCAAAGCAAACAAAGCCAACAAAGCTGGGGAAGCTACAAGGGAATCAAAGAGAACCGAATCGCCAAGGGGATGACAAAAAGGTGTGTGGAGGAGTGTGCGTGGCAGCCACCAACCGGATTCAGGGAGACCGCGGTAATTAACAACCACTTACCAATAAGGTACTGCCGGCCGGGCCAATGCCACAGCCATGGTAAGCAGGCAACGCTTCTTATTCGCGAAATCAGGTCGGCGATCTGGACGTCTGCAGCCCTGACGGATTTGCTTTTTTATTCACGGGGTCTCAAAATGACACTACGTGCGGAATCCGGCGCTCCGGGCGTTTACCTCCTTTTAACGTCACGATCAATTCGTGATCAATTGGATGCCACACAGCACAGCGGAGCACTTGTACAACTCGAGGAAGGGATCCGAAGAGAAAAATGCACAAAAAGACAAAAGAGAAAGGAGACGATACGAGCCGGCTACAAATTGCACATCCGGCACATTGTGGTGTTGGCCAGCATTGGTTTTAGCGCTCACGTTCCACCCAAAGAATGTAAGGAGAATAACGAAATGGAAGAACGAGACCGGTCGATAAGCGAAAGCAGCCTACCACAAGACGACAAAACTCCGCGCTTTCTCGGTCCATTTCATTCACAATGATGTGTCAGTCGTCACATTCCTCAAGTGCAAGAGACTATGTACGCAGGATGCAGTGTCTGTGGGAGTTTCTTGACATCTTCCACTCGGATTGCTGCCGGTTGCAGGTACGGGTGGGAAAAGAGGAAAAATAAAAACACGCATGCCGTTGGCTCTCCTTGTACGTTTCGATTCTTTTCCTTGTATCGGTATAAAACCACCCTCCCTCAATTTGTTGTGTGTATTCGAACTGACTTGCCGCACAACATTTCTACGCTATTGCTCATCGCTGCGGGTTGGAACCATTTTATTTTATTAGTTCCCTTTTTCCCTGACCCTCTGCATGCTGCCGTGGGGGGCATCGCTTTTTCAACATATGGACGTCGTGCATGAGCACATATGTGCACCCACACACCCCACCCGCACACTAGGCAAATCCACGACTTTAAATGGAAGGCCGGCCAGGTTTTCTTTGCCTTACTTTTGTCGGTTTTGGTTGCCTTTTTGCCCCTAGCGGTGTAATACGCGCTACACGGGCCGGAATACGGAGTAGTTTCCGTTGCTTGCCTCTCTCGACATGTGAGTTAGTTGAACGTAGACGGCCCTAATGCAGAATACGATTACGCTGTATTAGAGTATTGCGTTGTGTTGAACAGGCGGTGCCACGGAAAAGGGATATGCAAGGTTCACCACATTCGCAGCCTTGCCCTGCCTTGCTTCTGCAATGGCACTGCAACAGCACTGCAACCAACTTAGGTATCACGACATTTTTTTTTTCGAGAGGTCAACGACAAGTCCAAACCAGAAAAGACGACAGGTCACATTAGCAAACGGATCAAGTTGCACAAACCTGTCAACGGCGCAAGGCTTGCTGCGACCACCACACCATACCACACACAGACACACAGACACACAGACTGACACACAGCGTGGTAGCAACGCGGTGTCACCGAGAAAAATTCGATGTGGTGGCTGGCCGGTAGGCCCGAGCCGAATCAAAATGTGGTTTGATGTTGATGATCAACAAAAAAAAGGGGGGGGCAAAGGGGGAGGGGGTTTCTGTGACGGCATGTGGCCAGCGCACCATTTTTCCGCAAGCGTCCCGCGGCGTGCGGCGTACATACAGGAATACAACCACGAAGTACGTGCCGAACACAATGGCACGATGAGGACGGGCACAGGTGCGTGCTGTGTGTGCCTCCAACAATGGAAAGCTAAGGGTCAAACCAGCAACATCAGCCGAATTGTGTGGCATACAAAAATCAAAACCAGAGTCGACTAACAACAATCCTTAACGCCTCCGACTAGAAATAGCATGGCGTACACAAGACGGGAACATATCAGAGACATGAAACAAAAAGGCAACGACGACAAGAAAGAAAGAACCTGAAAAAGAAAGCTAGGCGCCAACTTGCTGTGTGCGGCTTGAACTATGCAAAGCTACTCGTGCAGATGAGCAGGTTGCCCAATCAGCCGCACAGTAAGTACACAGTACCCATCTTTATCTGTACCTTTCGATGCAGGAGGGATGCAACGAAAGACCGAAAAGCAAACGCAATAAAAAAAAAAAAAAAAAAAAGCTACTATTACCTACATACTCCATAAACTACACTACGACGTATTTGCTCGAACTACTCCCGCGCGAACACAGGGACGAGGAGGATGGTTTGGGCTAGTCCGTCTTGGCTCGCGAAATCATCCCACCATCTTTTCGCCTGTGCGTGCCCAGGATTTGCCTTATGCAAGACATACATCGATGGGATGGGGCCCGGCCGAGGCTTTCGGTGATCCTCGAGGAGAAAACAGCCATGCATCGTGCGGTCCACAGGCCAATCCCACCAGCTCAAACACACAAAGAAAAGCCCCCGAGCAGTTGCCTACGCTGTATGAGTACGTTGGTACGCCGTCCTCTTTCTCGTATGTACTATGGTGTATACAGAATAGTCTCAAATGGTTGTGGCTGTTTCGATATTGCTGCCAGCATCGCTGTTCTCCTCCGTCACGTCGTAGTGTGTCTTGGAGACGCTAAGGCAAAAGAAACGAAGGAAAACAAATTATACAAAAAGGGAGAGAAGGAGACAAGAGGAGAGAAAGGGAGAAACGAAGCGGAACAACTTCCCCTCCCTCCATAAAAAAAATGATAGAACAAACAATTGCGGCTGCCGCCATTAAGAAAGGATTACAGAAAAGTTTTTTTTTTTTTTGTTTCATTCTTTCTTTTTCCCCATCTTATATCTTCACATCTGCATGTTTGTGCTATGGCGCGTTTTTCTTCATTTTTTGTTTATCACTCACCATCTGTTTGTTTTGTTATTACACGTTTAAAAAGGGGCCACCATCGCATTCGACTCGGCTACGTACAGAGACAAAGCACTTCTACTCCAACGGTCTGCGGATTTTCTCCTCGCCCTTTTCCCTTTTTTTTTGTCTTACAGCCGTTCGCTTATACCGTTGCACCGACCGCATCGATTCGTTGGAAACGTTATTTCAAAGAAACAGCCCATCTTATCGCTGCGCCAAAGTCAAACAAGGGTTTCCGGCTCCGTTGCCGCATGTAACCTGCGTCAGTGCGCGCAAAAAAACTGAACACAAAGAAAAGAAAAGAAAAATTCAAAAAGGAGCATACATATGAGACATAAGTGAGTTGCGCGGCACTGTCGATCAAATTTTGCACCATCCTAAATTCTTCCTATCATGTTTCGTTCCTTCTCGTTTCTTCACGTTTCTTCACGTTTCTTCTTTTGCAACCGGCATGCTTAATGTGAGGCCTTTGCGCATTTGCCTGAAAAATCCCCTGGTTTACAGGAGGACAGAAAAAGGAGCAATAGCGCCCCAGTGCCTCAACTCTTCTTTTTTTATTTCCTCGTCATACTTTTGAGATTAAACAGAAATAAATAACACGGCTAACAGAGAGCTATTGTTTGTGCAAAAAGAACTAGTTCCAAATAAGGTGAGGATCTACTTTGCTTTTGTTTTCAGCTTGACCATCCACCCCTACATATTGTTCAGCCTTCTCTTTGTCCTCAAGGACCAACATCGTTTTCTGTTCGCCGGTTTTCTTCTCAACTGCCCCCATCCTTGCTTTACGGAGTACGCGGATTTTGGTCTCTTCACGGAAGTTTCCGGGCCGCCAAAGCAGAGGATTGTCCAGCCCGCAGCCGTGGCTTTTTTTTTATGGCTCCGGTGTAAGACCACTTCCCGCTGTTGCTTTTTTTTTTTTTTTGTTTTCCTTTGCTTCATATGCTCTTTTTTATTTTCTTTTTTTGTCTTCTTTTTTCTCGTGCGTCGACCGACACCGTCCAACAGTCCGCTTGTTCAGCGTGAACCAACATGGTTCTCTTTTCAGCTCATGGCATGATCCGGCAACCTCACGCCAGAAGATTCAGTTGGGCCGAAGCCGGCTGTTGATTTGTTTTGCTCGCGTATCGACTCGGCTCCAAAAGAAGGCATAACCACTGCGAGGGGGCGGAACGGCGTGGTCCGGCAGGGCTCGCTTGTCCCCCCCCCCCTTGCCCTCCTCTGTGAAAAGGCCTGCAGCATTCTACCAATATGCTTTTCGATGGACGGCCGGTGAGGAATCGATGAGCAAAGCAAGGCGGACATTGACGACACCGTCGAACCAACAGCACCGTTATCTTCTGGCGCCAGCCTTCCTCGGTTTCTTGCATAGCTGCAAAACCCAGCAACGGCGGCCCATCTGCACTTTTGTCTGCATGCTACGTATGTCTGCGTGCGCCTTCTCGTTTCGATTGGTCGTTTATGCGGCAAACACGGGAGAAAAAGAATGAAATTTTTTAGCGAGGTAGGCGAATGCCCAGAATCGAAGAAAAAGGAGGAAAAGGAGTGAAAAAAAACAAAGAAGGGGTGTGGGGGGGAAACCAAATAAAAGAAAATCAGCACAACAAGACAAAAGAAAGCCCAAAGCTGGTTCGAAGTGTGGCGAATAACAAAAGAGCTTCACCACCTCGGGCAACCGTATCTTGCTACGTCAGAGGCCCGGGCCGCGTCTTCTTCCTCCTCCCTTCTTCACCGGATCGTACTCTTTCTCGCCTATTTCCCGTTCATCGTCCTGCATCTTCCATCGCCGTTGTATCGAAGCAGCTCGAGCGAGCCAATTGCCTTTCGGAACGGCGCCCCGGCCCCCGCTGTTTGTTCCTTCCGGGTCCCCTTTCCTATCCCTTTTCTTTTCGTGCCCAGATCGTTCTTTCCCTCCCAGGTTTTATTCCTCTTGCTGCTTCCTCTAAATGCACAAAACTACATATTTCTCTCCGTTTCTTCAAGTTTTTTTTTTTTCTAAAAAAATAATAAGATTTGTGGCAGACCTTTTTTTTTTGCGTCGGCCCTCGGTACCTACGTACACCACTGACATTGTTTACATATGTAGGAACAGCTCCACTGCAACTAAAAACACAAGACATGTTGCACCAAACAGCGAGAACTGTTACAATTCGGGAAAGAACGGCGGAAGAAAGAAAAAAAAAAGACCGCGAACCATAAGAGGAGAGGGGGAAAAAAGGAAAGAGCGTCCCGCGTGCTTCAACATCTGCAAAAGAAAGCAAGGGTATCACCAAACAGGCACCTTCACTCGCTCCTTCCGATTCGACGCTCAGCTTCTCCCCTTTGTTGTACTACCCTTTTTTTCTTTTCACGTCTGTTTCGAGAAAGAACACTCAAGGATTACGCCCGCATCAAACCGTCCGTGTGCTGTTCCCGCCGGTCGGTTGCCGCTCGCGTGCGTTGCTCCTTCCCATCGGGGCTTCTACAAGGCCAGGTAAGGGGGAAGGAGGGGGGAAGGAGCGATGAAGGACGCAGCCACGTGAAGGTCGACGCTTTCCGGTGTTGTCTTTTGTTGTTTTTCACTTTGGCCTCAGTTCTGCTTTCTGTTTCTGCAAAAAAAAATTTTCTCTTCCCTTATTTCAGCCCACCCTCCTCTTCTTTCTTCTGCATGCAGAGAATCCGACCTCCGCTCCCTCCAACGTACACGATCAGCATCCCCTTTTACCACACCACAGCTTCTTGCGTGCTCACCTACGCATACTGCATCTCCATCCCATACGACTTTGCACAAATAAACGCCCAAAAAATCCAAAAATAACGAAAGACGAAGAAGAAAGGCAGAGAGAGTGTGAGTGCGAAGAAGCCCCAAAAAGGACTCCCGACGCAGAGTTCTGTAGGAGACGTGGCTTTGTCTTACAAGACGACTATCTTTGCTTTACTATCCGGCGTTGTGAGGGTTGTCTTTTTGTTAACGAGCACCGCTCAGCTGATACGACTCGCTTGCTTCTCTTCTTCCAGTCCTAGACACACGCCGACCGATCAAGGTCTACACGGGTTGGCCAGCCGCTTTTCACGAAGAGCCCAAGGGATCCAAGAAATCTAAAAAAAATTCAAGCATTATGCACGAAACGCGGCATACTTGCGAGCTCAAACGCTTCACAACAATGTGGACAGGAAGCGTGAAGCAAGAACAGGAACAGCATCTTCAGCCGCTGCAGAAACAAGCTGCGCATGTGGTTGACGCCAGTCAAGACGCCTCAAAACGCCCAGGATACCTTGAAGGCCTGCCGTCTCGGTTGGCTGGTCCTCTTGTCAAGCTTGGCCCCGGGGGCTCTGTATCCCATGAAGTGGTCTTGGACGAGTTTGACGTCCAAGCCGTCGACGATGCTCTAGCATTTTTCAATGGTAAGACCCGGACTTTCCTATGATCCTGATATATTTACTGGCATCTGAAAGTTTCGTTCCCTCGCACTTGTGTTCCATCCTCGATATCTTGTTTCTGGACTTTATTCTTTGGGCGGTAGGGAGGGGAAGGGTGGGAAGGAGGCGAAGTATGCATATTGTGGCAATGTTAACACCTTTTCTCATCAGCGCTTGAACTTGACGGTCACGAGATTGGCAAGGAAAATTTTCCACTTCCGAAAAACGTCCGCCGTAAGCTTGAAGATGCGGCTTTGCAGGTCCATCGAGGCTGCGGAATCTGTGTGGTTCGAGGGCTCAATCCCGCGCGCTATTCCGATGCCGACAATCTGGTATTGTTTCTCGGCTTCTCCAGCTTCATTGGCGAAAAGCGTGGCATCCAAGATAAAAAGGGGAACGTGATCTGTAAGTTTTTTAGGATGGACGAGTGCTTTCAACACGTTGTGTTTTTTTTCCCCCTCTTTGCATTGGGTCTTCTAACGCGGAGAAACTTTTGAAAAGCCCACATTACCGACTCCAAAAACTGGTCCGTGCCTTATGAACAGCGCCACGGTGTCCATACAAACCGGCCTTTGGTACGTCTACACAAGAATGGGTTTTTGGACAATTTTGGGGGGCCAATGATGCTGATTTATCGGGGAAATAATAGGCCTGGCATTCCGACATGGGCGCCGATGTTCTTGCTTTGCAAGTGCGTCAAGTTGCCGCAAAAGGTGGAGAAACCATGGTGGCATCAGCTTGGAAGATGTACAACGACCTTCTCAACGAGCGACCCGATGTCGTTCGAGTCCTGGCTGAGCCCAACTGGCCGGTGCATGTGTACGTTCGCGCTTAATGCCGCTGCAATGGATAGGCTCCGTTGCCATTTTTTTCTTGGTGCCGCGGAAGCCACTGACGCCTCCTTATTATACAGCTCGGATCGAAAGTCGCGCTACACCTTTGCCCCTCTGTTGGCGTTCCACGATAACAAGCTTTTGGCCAGTTTTGACCCAAGCCGCCTAGGAGCGCATCCGGCTATGAAGGGTGGACGATCGGCACGCATTCCTGCACTGACAGCCGTTCAGCGTGAAGCGCTTGACGTCGTCTCGGCCGTGGCACAAAAGAACAGCAAGCCCGTGGACACAAAGCCGGGAGACATGGTTTTCATCAACAATTGGGCCCTCGTGCATGCACGCAGTGCGTATACCGATCCGGCTGAGGAAACGGGCACGTGCGACACGACGCCAAACACGCGCCGACACCTCGTACGTCTGTGGCTTCGCAACGCAGAGCTAGGGTGGAAGGTGCCGGAGAGCCTTCGAGCGCCGTGGGAATCTGCCTTTGGTTACACGGATGAGGGCTACGTTTCCGGAGACTATCAGGCAATTGCTGCCCAGCTGAAGTATGCCGTGGTGCCGGAACTCGACTACACGCCTCCCAAATACACGACGGGATCCGCTGCTTTTGCCATCGACGAGAGTGACAGCGATGAATACGAAGACGATAACGAGAAAAATATGTTGATCTGATCCTCGCCTTATTCCCAATCTTTCTTAACGATCTTCTCAAAAAGGGGCTAAAGGCTAAATCCCGCTGCTTCGGTTTTTTCATTTCATTTTATTTTCTTTTTCGCCCTTTACTGATATGCAGAGCTTCGAGTCCTATAGAAATCTGTCCATCAGGTTGCTTGCTGCATGGATTTGTCTGCTAGATAAAAGTTCTTTGCATTTTCCAGCTCGTTGCTTTGTGTTTCCGAGGAGGTCGTGGCTCCTCTCCATGGTTTTGATTTTATGAGGTTTAATTTTTAGCGACAGGGTTTTCTTTGCGACTGAAGGGGATGAACCAGCGACTTACGAGCACGGTCTACAAAAGTTTCTTTTCTCCTTTATTTTACCTGAACTATCTAGCTTCACGATAGTTCTCCTTTACGCTTTGCCATTTCCTGGTGTCTCGGTATTGAATCGGGCGGTCCGCGCTGACCTCAGCAAACACACGCCCTAATAAACATACGTTCCAGTGTTGTCGCTCTGTCACCTTCAGACGTTCGGTGAAGATGTACTCTTTGACATTCTACTGCTTCATCGAGAATAATACGCCACTTCTTCGGCTCCACGATACTTTTTGCCATACGCGTACGAGGGACGTGGATATTTGTTATTTTTTGTAAACTACATACAGCCGCAGAATTGCCCGTGCGTAAGTGGGCCGATCAGCAGGAGATAAACTTGTCGCGGGCATCCCCACATCCGAATTTAGCCCTCTTTTCTCGTACCTGGGACGAATGCGCGATCGTAAAAAATCGTGAACATTGATCGAACTATTTACTTAGGACCTATGCATACCAGGCGAGGAAGGGTCGTACAGACTATTTACGCCGTACATCATGTACATTTGTCAAAACGCAGGACACCAAACTTCCCTGCGGGGTTTGCCCAAGTGGGCCCCCCTAGAGGACGATCAGCCAACCGACGACTTCGGGGGTATGCGAGGGAAGAGCCCGCTTGACTAAAATAGACCCCGGCGCTTTTTTACGGAATTCTACTCCGTTCTCCGTATGGGTACGTGTTGGAGTTACGGGACAGGTCCCCTGTTTTTTTGTTTTTTTTTTGTAGCTGGACAGGCAGATCGTTCCGTGTGGGTACGAAGTACGAAGTAAGGTCGGACGCAAGAAAAGAAGCGAAAAAAGGAAGAGACGCAAGGGATCTCGAAGGGGAAAGGAAAAGGAAAAGAAAAAGAAAAATGAAAAAATGAAAAAAATGAAAAAAATGAAAAAAATGAAAAAAATGAAAAAGGAAAGTGTTGGGGGGACGGAGGCATATGTATGGATACCTATGGACGTACGGGAAGTACACTATATTTCGGATGTACTCCGTACATGTTTCGTGGTTGAGCGGCAGGGCCGCCCGGCATTCTCCGCTTGAACGAAAATCTGCTAGCGTCGTTTTGGGTGGAAATCTCTTTCTTCTTATACCTAGCTGCGAGAAAGAAATTAAAGGCCAAAATTGATACGTTTTGAAGGTTGTGTAAGATTCCTTCTTACTCTGCACCATGTATGTACAGAGTGTGATCGGACTATAGATACCCCTTCCCATTATGGGGTTCGAACTATCATATTAATGAAAGAAGAAAAAAAAAAAAGGTAAAACGAACAATCAAAAGAAGGCAGGAAAAAAAAGCGTACGAGTACATACGCCTCTGTATGTCGTAGTTCGGACTACTGCACGCAGCGGAGACGACAATACATGCCTTTAGTTAGCTCCCTCAAAGTTTTCCATAGTTCGCGTCAATCCGTCCCGGGCAAACCGAACGAAGGAGCCGTGGATGGGGACCGATTTTCGACTTGCCGGAAAGGGGAAAACAAACGTGATGGCTAGTCGCCGCGGTGGGCCCCCCTTTTTACCATTACTCCCCTTGCCTTCTATATTTGATTGATTCAATACGACGTGGAGCTAGTGGTAATAAAAGCGCCTCGCACAGTGTACACGCGCAGAAGTTTATAGCTACTGCGAGGTCCGCATGATGTCTTTCATCTTCCCCATCGCGCCCGGGTGTGTGTGTCGTGGACGAAAACCTACTTCTCCGTGTTGAATCCTTTGTCTGATCTATGAACGTCACGGACGGGGCGAACGTGGTAGTGGCTGCGTGACTTGAAAACAGCTACAAAGATGCTACGCCCTCTTATTACAACTCACGCACTACGGACCGCGAGTTGGCTGGCATTTCAGGAAAGCCCACGTCCTTGCCCATTGAATGAGAGCCAGTACAAGACTGTATAAACATGATGGCTCGTGTCGATAGATATGCCCGCTTTGCTCAAACGATCCAGAGGATATTGACAGAAGCTAACCTGTGCATCTTCGTGTGAAACACAAATAAATACCTTGCAGATGATGCTCATAGGCAGACGCTTAAAAAAGACGGTAAGACAAGCGTCATATTTTCGACAGCGTCCTCGGTCTCGCTCGACACATTGATAAATAATTGATACCGGCAAGGTTGTTAATGCCTCAGCCTCTGGGTCACTCTAATAGAAACATTGTAGTATATTCGGTGAGAACATGACGACCGGACAGCCATTGCTGTTTGTGGTCTTTGTAGGATTTTGAAGACCAAAAGAATGATTTGAGATAAAACGTACTATGATATTATTGAATATTAGCTCAACGCACCAAAAAAGGGGGGAAATCCAGAGACGAAAAAAACAGTGACAAATTTCAAATAAGCTCCCACTCTTTCTTCAAAAATGTAGTACCCATTCTATATGTCAAGGTCCTAGCGGATTTTGCCCTTCAAAATCTCGACCATTATCTGAAGTCGTTTCCACTCGATTTCGCTTGCTGTGCCACAACCATAAATTTCCCGCCCTTCTCATCGGAAGGGGAAAAAAAAGGGAGAATTTAGAAAGCTAGCATTTCCAGCGTGAGCGCAGCAGGGCGCTTCACGCGGTACTAAAGGCTTGGCCACGGACAAAGTTGGTCAAAACAGGCGAAGCCTGTGGGGGAACAGGAACGAAAAGTCTCATAAAAGGGTGTCGGGAGTGGGGGTGACAAAATGGTTGGGGGCTTCCTCATATCAACTTTGGATTGAGAGGCACGCTCGTACGGGTACAGTTACAAATCGGCATAGTTGGGACTTGCCTCGACCACAACAGAAGCCGGCGCGCTTGGTGGTTGGTATGGGAGACTCGGTAGTAGGCAACTTCGGAGTATTGCTGCCTACTTGGGTGCTCGTCGCTGCTCGGCGAATACGCCGGTCAAACCAACTCAACAACACGGAGCATTACAGAGCAAAGGTTACAGGAGCATTGCTCCTGTATCGTAACCTTGCCGGACGACATGGTTCCGGTCAGCTGCGCCTTGGCCATGCACCCCGTACGTACGCGGAAAAAAAGCTTACGCATAAGCGCATAGTTATAGCGAGTAGGCATGGGATCGCGTGGCGAGAACTGGTTGCTTTGTTGAATGGGAGGTAGTTTTCCGTACGTAGAAAGTCTATATACTTCACGAGGAATAAGAAGACAAAAGGGGGGGGGGGGTATTCAATGAATCTACATATTCTACACAGAGGTAATAATGCGCTATCCATTCCTAAACGCACTTCTGTGTACGAGGGACGTTCTTGTCGTATGTACTCGTATGGTCGGCCAGGTCAGCCGTCTGTTTCTGATACTGTAAGTAACATATTGACTGTTGTGGAGCCTGCGACGACCGCCAAGAGGAAACGTCCGTCGTCGAAAGAAAAGGGTTCCTGACCTGCAACACATCCTTTCCTCTCATCGTGGGGACGGAACAGAAAGATACTTAATAGGAATAAAGATGTTGTCAAGAAAAACAGTCCTCACAAATTTCCTCTTTACAGTCTGATTTCGGAGTTACAACGGGAATCGTCTTGGAGGGCTTGGAGGAAAGGGAAACCAAGAGAACCGGCATGGTAAATCGATATGGTGACCTTCCATGTGCAGCGATTGGATCATACGCCGGTTTTCAAAGTATTCCGTACTGTTTTTTTTACTCTATTATCTTTCTTGTGATTCGCACACGCTTATTTCTCTGGGTGCTATTCTGACGCTTGCCTGCTTCCAGCGCATATCATTATCAGAACCAAGACACCAGCATTTTGCAATAATCAGAGTTACAACATGTGAACACTACAACGTATCCGTGTGAAAGCGATCTAGCTCCTTTTTAAGACTCTCAGAAAAAAAAACCTGAAGCGTACTGGGTCCAACTATCACTTAGTTTGCTGCGTGAGTACGCACAGAAGGTGAAATCGGAGAGCAAAGTTCGTAACGCTTCTTTGGATTTGATCAGCCGATGCCCATCGCAATGTGGAGCATGCCAAAATACGGAGAATGGACACGAGACAATAATGCAATGCAAAAATGTGGATGCGGCATGGAGGTGTTTTCTGTTCTGGTCCGGCTGATGCTCCGTTGTGTTATTTCGCTCACCGGTTCAAAGAAAAAAAGGAGACAAAAAGGGGGGAAGGGGGCGAGACGGGCTGCTTACCCGGCCTTTGATACCAATGTACAAGGCGATACGTGCCGTAGAACTGCTAGAACAGTTTTTTGGGCAGTTCTTTTCTACGACGTAGGCAGCTGCACCATACGGTCTGTAAAGTGTTGCCTGGGAGCCATATAGCTGGCACACATAGCCGTTGGTTTTTTTATTGTCTCGCTGGCTCCATGTGAAGGAACTGATAAAACAATGTCGAGGGAGCGTAGTATTGTGGGATTTCAAGAAAGCAGCAAAAAAAAAAATTATAATAATAATAACAATAACACAGAAAGAAGGAGGGTGGCAAAGAAAATTTTCTTATTATTTTTCACCAGCTAGTCCCACCGCAGCCCACACTTTTTGAGACATGAGGTGAAAAGAATATCGTATTCAACAGAAAAAAAAAAATCCAGAGCAGAAACCAAACGATACAAACAAAAAGAAAAGATATGGAAAGGAGGAAGAAGATGTCCGAACGTTACTTGACTCTCCGCCTCCCCGGCAGCCCCCATTCAAGTCCATTGTTTTAGTTGTATTTCTGGTTTGAACTTGTATTATTGTCTCTCCTCATTTGGATCGTTGTACCTACAGGATATTTTTCTCTTTCCCACACCTGTCGAAGTTTGTCTTCCTGTTTCTGATTTCTTAGAGAGGTAGGGTTACTCTGCGTTAACCTGTTCCATCTCCTTTCGGTTTTCTGTTCTTGACCATACACATGTGACATATTCCAACAGTGTGTGCACATCGTCCGGAGGACAGCAACGTGTCCCTATAATTGTGCATCCCATCTATTGGATACAGCATGTCGTACGCCGTACATCGAACTATGTCCTCTGTTTTCTTCTTCTTTTTGTTGTCTACGTCCCCCCACACTCTCTTCATCTCTCTGGGAAGCTTAGGTCCATAATACTCGGGTCCAATTATATTTAAGTAGATAATAGCCCCATATAAAATACGGAAACTCTTATTGAGAATTCACATTTTTCAGGTGCACCTATGCTGTCCCTGCCCCAGGGTCAGAAAACCAGTTAATTGGTTATTCTGTGTTGTGACTAAGACTACGTAAAACTCTAGTATTTTAATTAAGTGATCAACCAATACAAATTATATCCTTCAAAAGTAGTTTTTACGGCACGCGTACCTTTAACACTGATTTTAATAGCAAGAATAATAATAATTAAACGTCGGTGGCTCGGACAGCACGGCCAGCACGACCAGCACGACCAGCACGATCAGCACAGGACAGCACACGACGAGATTACCTGTGCTCTCCTGCGCCACCCGGCGATGCTCGCGTGCTCGGCGCCTGTACGAGGCTGCGTAGTGCCGGTGCCGGACCCCTAAAGTCGGGCCTTGTATAAGTAGGATAGGAGACAAGGGTTTTCGTCTTTTAAGGTTATCGACTGAAAGCCCACTAGCCTAACTCCATTCTTCCTAGCCATCACGCATGGTGCTTCCACGTGCTTGTATGTTGCTGCCGACGTTCATCATGTGTCCGTTGCGTGCTGCCAAGATGGTGGACCTGTATCCGCTGCAGCGGCCGCCGTCACCGCTGACGTAACGCCTGTCGTAGGGTAGATGTCGAGACCAAAGGTGTCGTTGCCTGGATCGCCTAGGGGCAGCGGCAGCGGCCAGTTCTCCAGTGGGTCCAGCGAAAAGGTGGTGGAGTTGTCCGTCTGCAGCATAAAATCAAAGGTGGCGTCCCGGAAGACGGGGTCGGTTGGCCGCGTGGTCGGTGGGTGCAGCTGCAAAGGATGTTGGTGGTGGTGACTGTTAAGGTTGTGTTGGTGGTATTGCTGCTGCTGCTGGTGCTGGTCGATGTCAAACGCGCGCGTGCTGTTGGCCAGGTCGGGCGGCCGTGCGCTGGAGTCGACGGACGGTGGAGGAGAGTGAAGGGCAGCGGGGGGCGTTGCTTCTCCCGTCTGAACACCCGTCTGGTTGCCAGTCTGGTCACAAGTCTGTTCACGAGTCTGCTCCCGAGTCTGCTCGGGCTCTTCCGACTGCAGCCAATGCTGCAGCAGCGTCTGGCCAACGGACCTTAGGCCCGGGTCGAGGGCGGGATGCTGCTGCGACGTCTTGCGCATGCACTGGTCGATGCGGTCGATCTGCACGCGCAGCTTCACGGACAGATGTGGGGCGGCGCCCCGAGACACCTCGATGTTTTCCAAAAAGTCGGCCAGAACGCGCAACGTGCTGCGGACCTGCAGGTACGTCCAGGCCAAGAGCGGGCGCTGGATGACGCTGGCCAGCATGTGGCCGACGTGCGCCAGGTGGCGCAGCGAGGACATGCTGGTGGCGTGGAAAAAGGCTAGGGGCACGCTGCTGAGCTCGTTGAGCAGCTCGCCGGCGATGGCGCAGCGCTGGTGGACGCTGGACTCGCCGTTGCCGACGAGCAGCATTTTTAGGATTTGCGTGGTGACCAAGATGTTGCAGGCGATGATGCTGTAGCGGTCGGCGTGCGGGTGCTCCTCGGTTATGACGCGGACCTGTTTCAGTTCGGGCGGCAGGGCGTCGTACGCCCTGGTGATAAACTGCAGGCTGTCGGGGGCAAAGTTTTTGGGCGGCGTGAAGCGGGCTAGAAACGCCTGGATGTCGCTATCGGGGTCGTCCTGGTGCTCGGTACTCGTCGTCGCTGGTACGGCAACGCGCTGCCGCGCCCGCACGGCGCTGTTGATGTTCTCGAGCAGGCGGTAGAGGTTGGTGCAAAAGTTCCACCCTCTCAGAAAGGAGACGCAGTCCGGCCGCACGTACACCGACGTGGCGGATATGTCCTCGTCGCAGAACACCTCGGCCGGGTACAGCACCGTGGCCTGGGCCTCGCGCTGGCGCGACACGAGGCCAAAGTCGTTCGATACGTACTGCTCCTGCTGGTAGACGCCCCAGAACAGCCGGCGCCGCTCTTGCTTCTGCATCTCGTTGAGGCCCGCCGGCCAGTTGGACTCGTTGTAGAACCCGTTGAGAACCGAGAGCGACGCGTAGTAACCGAGGTGCGCGAGCGTCCGCTTCAGGTCGCTGTTTTGGAGACACACGGACGCCAGGAGCGCGCTGGCCTTCATCATGGAGACGATGTCGACGACGGTGGCCACGTCCGTGGGCAACGCTTTGTCGGCCGCCGCATAGCAACGCGCCGAGATGGCGGCGGCCTCGGCGGCGGCCAGCGGCGTGTCCGAGGGCATCGTCGGGCCGTGGGCGATGCGCGCCGCGCTGACCGCGCACACGGCCATAGCCACCGCAAACAGGCCCCCGTCGGAACGGTACGCCTGGCTTTGGATCTGCGCCTGGTACGTGGGCCAGTGGAAATACGGCCGTGTCGGGTACGACGCGTTGTAGAAATTCAGCGTGAGCCGCTCCACCAACTCCGGCGTGACGATGGACTCGTCGTAGCCCGCGGCTGTGGTGATGTTTGTCGTGGTGGTGGGATGCTCTGTCTGTGTCTGTGTCATAGGATGCTGGGCCGTCGTGGGTGTGGTGAGATGCGCCTGCTGCCGTGTCGTCCCCGGCGTGCCCTCGCTGGCGGTTTGCGGCGGGCTGTACGTCAGGGACACCGCGGGCTCAGATGCCGACGTCTCCTCGACACTGCCGCGCTCGGGTTCGGCAGCCGCCCGTAACCGTCGCGATCGTGGCTGTAGGGTGGTGTCAGAGTAAGCTTGTCATGATATTGGTATTGTTAGGGGGTTCAGACGTACTCCTCGACGCTTGACTTGACGGCTGTAGATGCAGGCCATGCCGCCTTCTATGCAGCGAGTACAGGGCGTGCCTTCGATGCCAGGGTAGCACTGAGGGTGAGGGACAGGGGGAGGAGAGACGCGGTCAGTCCATGAGAGATGAAAGAACGAGAGAACAAAAGAAAGAGAGACTAGTATTACGATCACATACCTTGCATGCTTTCTTGTAACACCGATCACACGCGCGCTGGGAGGCATGTTAGGAAAAGAGAGGCATGGGCAGGAGGAAGCGTTTCCAACGTCTTGGACTGCTTAGACACGTACACTGCTGCGCTTGTTCTTTGGGCCCTTGGACACGGACGCCATGGTTCTGCTTAAAGTGAAAGCCTTTGGGGAGATGATGAAGACAGCGCGTCGAACGTGGTCGCGAGGTGACGGTTGTCGTCAGAAACTCCACAGTACTTTTGAGATTAAAAAAAAAATACAAAAAGGACCTCTTACCCATAAATACTTCCCCTCTTCATCGATCAACTACCCCCAGGTTTTCCTTTTCCTTGCTTTCGAAGCATATTTGGCCCTAGCGGCATGGTGGCTGGAGCGGACCCCAATAGTCGGGGAGGTGATGCGGAGACGACGAGGTCTAGAGGAATTTAGCGTATTTTCGCGCACCGCCCCTGCTAAACCACAGCAAATACGGAGTGCACCCTCATTGTTTTCTTTCTTGTCCTTTTACTTTTTTTCTTTTTGACGTTTGTCGATTATTTTTCTTTTCTTAATTTTACGTCTAAAAATTTCCGAGCCATATGATATATTTATAAAGAAAACTTGCATGTTTCCGGTTTTTTCTCGATGTTTTTTTGTAGTCTAAATCACTTAAGAACAAAAATAGAAGAAAAAACATCTAAAATTCACATGAAAAGTACAAATATCAGAATGATCTGTTGTATGTCTCATTATTTGTCTTTTCACCATTAGAAAAAATCCAGAACATAATGAAATCTCCAGGATACAAGTTCTATGTGGCCATAAATCCCTCTTTGTAAACTCTTGAATGTACACAAGCCCGAACAACAGCAAAAAACAAACGCTCATGCTCGATACGTCGTGATAAAATCATGGTTCGCATTTTTTTATTGCGCATGCGTGGACAAGATGCATTTGAACACCGAGCCTTTCTCGCACGACGGCATTTATCAACACATGGTGTCCATTCCCCCTCATGACACGCGGGGAGACAAAGGAAGGACACGGCACGTTAAGAGGCAAGAGGGGGAGGCTGGAGGGCGTTAAGTTATTCAAGTCAGGCGCGAGTGGACACCGGAACGGGTGAATGCCGATGCTTGGCCGGCGCCGGCGGTTTGCGGGGATGTACTGTTACTGCAAGATGTGGCACCCGTCGGCATCGAGAAGATCGGACTGACAAAAAAAGGGCCATGGGTCGTTTTAAGGTTCTTATGTCTTGCACCGGGCGAGTTGTATGCATTCTATGGGGGAAAATTGGCGTTTTTACCAGGTTAGCATCACGGCCATATGGTTTTTTTCTGATACATTGCTGCTTCTCCCTGCTCGTTCACGATGCAAAATTTTTTTCTTCTTTTCTTTTTTCGTCTCTATCTACGGTGCGGCGAAAAAAGGTCCTTGCCAAGGTATACCGAGCACATGACTTCTTCATCAGTCGAAAAATGTCCCACCCTGGTAAACGTTTCCACAAAAAAAAACCGTTTTCTTTTGTCCGGAGGTTTCGTTTCTTGCTTCATTGGGATAATACTCGCAAGAGTCCCCAATGCTAAGCAGACGCGGAGAATTGGAGCGGATAAATAAATTGGTGGATCTGTAGAGTAATATTGTGGGTTGGTGTAGGCCAAGCAAGGGTCACGCTCCGTGCGGTGAGTGGTGCGGTAAATTACCGAAACTTGGCCTGGCCACGGTGAAGGACCTTTGTTGGCGAATGAACTTTTCGCTAATGGAAAGCCATCTGCACAGATAGGAATGCGTGATCGAAAATCAAAATTGCATGGACACCAATACGGCGCTCCTTGGCTCCTTTGGCAAAGTTTTTTCTCTGGCAAAGTTTTTTGGGATGCACACGAGCCCGAGAAGATCAGAGTGACCTTCTGTCAGACGGAGAAAACGCATGTGTAAGACAGACAGTCTAGACAGACGTAAGCGTCATGAATGTACATGTAGCTGATGTCGAATTTATCCTTAGTTCTTTCTGACAGCTGAATAAACTAGTACGTATTAATACGCCTCTTAGGGGCTAAATAATGCACTGGTTAGGCGAAATGCAAGCTCGATTCTTGCTCAATTTGAAAGTGAACTTTAAATTTCTTTGATGCTATCCTAAAATGATATATATATAGCGAGCATTCATTGCTATTAAGCAGTGCAGAACGACATTTACAGAAGATTTGACATTCCACACAGAATGCAAATGATTGTATTTGACCGTATTTTCATCACAACGTCTCCATTTCTATCAAAGTATGCTTTTGGAATTACTTGATGATCAAAGCACAGCGTCTAATTGACGTACGTGTTCTCGGGCATGCGGAGGCCGTCGTTGATGCTGCTTGTCTGCGAAGGTCAGCTGTGTTCTGTACTTTTGTGTGGGAGGCAACATCCACCCCTCCCATACTCACCATCGAACGGCCACCGTCGACCATGATATAGCCACCGTTCATGTAGGAGCTTGCTTTGGAGCCGAGCAGGAGGCAAGGGCCGGCAATGTCGACGGGGTTGCCCGTGCGGCCAGAGGGGCTGCGCAGGCCGGCCTTGTGGACGAGGTCGTTGACGGACGAGGGCTCGTCGGTGTCGTCGCTTTTGCCGCTGCTGGTCATCTCGGAGGGAAAGACGCCGGGCAGGACGCAGTTGACACGGATCTTGAGACTGGAGGGGAGAGGGGAAGAGGGGTGAGCAGGGGGCTGACACGAACTGCTGTCTATTTGGAAAGGGGGTGGCTCACGGTGCGAGGCGGCCGGCAAGAATCTTGGACAGGTGCAGGGCTTTATACAATGTTAATTCAAACAGCACAATCCAGCATCAGCCGTGGTGGGTAGACAAACCGGCAGCCTATGTCATGTTAGCTACGTGGTCTTGTTTTGTTTCAGCGAGATAGCCGTCGGACACCAGGAAACATTTTATGTACCTTTGAGGTGGCGTAAGTGATAGAGCCGAGTGCCCTGCGTGAAGTGTTAGTAGTCTGGCTGTTGTTTATCATGGTTGAGCAACTTGGACCCACCTCTGGTTGGTCAGGCCTGATAGAGACGAGATGACAATGACGCTGGCATCCTCGGCCTTGCGCAGCAGAGGAACGAAGGCCACCGTCATGAAATAGACGGCGTTCAGGTTGACTTGGGTCTTGTCAGTTATTTGCCAGGGTATCAACATCTTGTGCGTTGTTCAGAGCATACCAGCGTTGGTGAACGTGAAGTGCTCACTGAAAGCGCAGCGTCAGTAATAAGACTACGGCGGTATATTCAAGGGTAGGGAGGAGTACTCATCGACACCGTGCCACAGGGCCTTTTCGACGGCATCGGCTGTGTAGACGCGTATATTGTCAGCGAGACAAAAAATAAAAAAAAAAATAAAAAAATTGGTGTCCGGCCTCAGCCTCCTCACAACCACCCACCATCGTTGTGGTCCCAGTAAGGATAGTCGATCTGCCGCGACACGCCGGCATTGTTGACGAGCACATCAACGTGCTGCTCCTTCTCGGCAAGAGCCTTGTAGATGGCCTCGCAGCCGTCCTTAGTGCTGACGTCACCAGGCACCGAAATGATCTGGCCGGGAAGTTTGGCGTTGATTGCCTTGAAATCGTCGACGGTGCGCTGCAGCGCCTCGGGGCGGCGGCCGGTGATGTAGACCTTGGCACCGTTGGCGTAAAAGCCCCGAGCAATGGCTGTTCGAGTTAGTGGCACGATGCCAAAACAAAAGATTATAAAAACAAAAAAAGGAACTCAACTCACTCACCCTTGCCAAGACCAGAACCACCACCAGTGATCAGGACCACCTATCGAGCGTTGTTAGTAAGTATTCTCTGTCAGTAGTGTTCCAATGTAGATATAGAGACTTGGTGAAGCTCACCTTGTCCTTGACGCTGAAAAGGTCCGCAATCTCGAAGCTAGCCATTTTGAGGGAGAGGGTGGAGGGTAGGTGTAGAAATTAGGCGAGATTGGGTTACGACTTTTCGTGATTTGTTTCGTCCAATATATGCGTCCGATACCTGCAACACTATGGCCAGCCAGCTTGTTGCTCGCATCTTATACGGGACGTGACCATTGACATGACCATTCTGGAACGGCCGTTGAAGAGCCCGTTGGAGAGCTTTCCCATCTTCCCCTCATCTTCGATCGTTGTTGTTGGTCGTTGATGGTGGTTTACTGCGTGTTTCCTGGTTTGTATTTCCACTAGCTTTCCGTAGCCCCGGAGAAACACAGTTGCCACTGTGAGGGCCGGTTGAATTCGACACGGATAAACACTGGCAGTGACTTTGCTTGCTTTGGTTAGTCCACATTACCTAGAATGCGGAGAAGACACGAATGGCATTGCTCTGGATCACCAACCGTGGCAGCAAGCAAAAGGGAACAAGTTACAGCAAATGGCATGTAGGGTGTTGGTAATGACGTTGAGCTCTGACCCATGGCCTTTGCTTTGTACATACCAGGATCAGCACATCCCTACTTTTTCCACAAACCCGCTTTATCAGTCAAGAAGACAATGCATTACGTCAGGAAAGACAGAAAATAAACAAAGTATCATCGTACACTGTACTTGAAGTTATACTGCTCTAGTGGACGCCGTACTTGGTGATCTTACTAGCGAGACGGCTGGTAGCTTTGTGAGTCCTCGTTTTCTTGCTTTATACTTCGTGAATAGAGGTTTTGGTTTAGATTTTACTATCAGTGTAGGGGTCTAGAACCTAGTTATCTAGTTATATTCACTGGGTTTTTAAGGAACCACAACCGTCCTAGTTAGCTCATCTAGCCCAGACTCTGCAAGGCCTAGTACTCCGATCCTGCCACTTGGATTTCAAACTCCCGCCCACAAAGTCGTGACTAAAAGGCTTGTATGTCTGTCCATGCCGTCCTTGCCGATCAATAAAGTGAAAAATCTCGAACTCACAACAAAAGTAAAGATTCCGAGCCACAACCGAAAAGCTCTGGTTGCGTCTTTCCCTTACTCTTCTAGTTTTGAAGCCAATGACCATGGCGGAACCGAAGTTCGACCGCTTGATTCGCTTCGTCGATGAATCTGGCCGGATATACTTTGGGGAGCTACCAAAAGACCATGCCTGGGACAAAGACTTGCATGGCATCGAGGTGGCGATTTACAGTGGCGAAACGCCGTTCGACGAGAACCTGAAGCTCACGGGCCAAAAGGCCGTCGTGAAAAAGGTCCTCTGCCCACTGGCAGACGTACCATTTATCTATGGTGTCGGCTTGAACTACAAGCGGCACGCCGCGGAGTCTGGTGTATGTTCTCGGGAGGGCGTTGTTTTCAATCTTGCAGTTTATATTACTTCTGTTGTCTGGCTCAAAATCTTACTGCTGGTCATCTAGCACGCACTGCCCAGCTATCCGAGGACCTTTGTCAAATATCCAGGCAAGCAACCCCGTCACAAATTGCCAGGCTTCCCCCAGGGCGCAACGTTAACAATGCATAAGATGCACTGGCAGGGCCGTATGAAGACGTTCACATCCACCCTGCAGCGAAAGACGTCGACTACGAGGTGTGTACTGTAGCAATACAATTTCTTTCCGTATCTTTCCCATGTTCGCCGGAATTTTCACTAAAAAATGGTTCCAACGGAGCAGGGCGAGCTGGTGTTCATCGTGGGCAAAACCGTCAAGAACGTTCCGTCAAAGACCGACGCACTTGACAACGTGTTCGCCTACACCGTGGGAAATGATCTCTCCAGTCGATTCTGGCAGGACGAGAAGCGCGGCGGCAACCAGTCGCATTATGCGAAATCGTTCGACCAGTTTGCGCCACTGGGCCCTGTCCTTGTTTCATCTCGCATGATCCCGGATCCTTCGCAACTGGTATTACGCACGTTTGTCAACGGCGAGAAGAGGCAAGAGTCGGGGGTGGACGATTTGATCTTCAATGTCTCCGACATCATCAGTTATCTTAGCCAGGGCCGGACTCTACGACGCGGTGCCGTCGTTATGACGGGCACGCCATCGGGTGTGGGGAGCTTCCTGCCAGGGGGACCACGGTTTCTGGAGGATGGCGACGTTGTTGAGATAGAGATTGAGGGCATTGGGAAGATCAAGAATAAGTTCGTTGTGGACAGCTAGAGGGGGGTGTGGGAACTGTGATGTGTAGCAAACAAAGAGACCTCGCAAAACTTCATAATAATTTGTAGAAACCGGGGAAATACAGTGTCTAACGCATATCTGGGAGGTGAATAACGCTGGTATAAATCACTTTTTTTTTTTTCAATTAGCCACCTGCAAGCGAACTAGAGGCCACCAGTGATCCCGGCTTTTTCATGCCTTTTCCTACGTTAATAAAAAGCTGGTTATATCTGTCCATAGCACTCTTATTTGATTTGAATTTTTACGGACTATGTCAGCATTGGAAATTATGTTATTGTGTGAGTACGATTTGAGAGGCTATAGATACTGTAATTGGCACAAGCGACATTGAATCCTTCGAAGTATATCTACGGATACGAAAGGATCATTAGGTATGGAGAATTATAAACGGGTTGTGCCTCGTCAGTAGCCACACTTACCACGACGGGGAGAAAGCTGAGGGTTATATACGAGAGGCTTCTTATGTTTTGTTCGTCACTATCCCCTTCACCGCCCATAGCATTGTATGCTACCGTCACAGACCGTCTATTCTAACAGCCCGCGCCTAGGCAGGGCCGGGTTCCGGTTCCGGGTCCGGTTCCGGCACCCTTCCGAAGGCCTAGTAAGCGGTGAAGCCAACTATGTCTCTTAGCGTTAATGGGGCCTAGTACCCGTAGAGAAATTGTCTATCGAGGAGGTTCAGCTGAAGGAAAGAATTTGTGCTGGAAGCGAGGTCAAATAGAAGCGGATCGGCTCGAATCGGTCTAGCATCTCTGCGCTCTTTGTCCCATCGGGGGATGCGCTACGGGGCTAATTGCCCTCTACAGGAAGCCTCCGGACTTCGGCAGACCAGTTTCAGCCTCCGACCATCGCACGCTATCCGGTGGACACCACATGGCTGTGGCATGTTCTTGTCTTCTGTAAAAAATGAACCACCTCGCGCCCAATTGCCTTCCGCAAATACGCACACAATCCTTTCAATTCTTTACCATTAGCGGACCATACGCATGCATGGTGCTTGATATATGAATTGCCTTGTTTTCTTCTTTACAACAGTAGTTTCAAACGGATGCCACCGACGCACATCGCGCTTTCGGTCTCGAAGGTATTATGGCAGAATTAAGCAGTCCGCATCCCTCGGCCGAGCGAGCCGTTATGCAAAGTCAACAAAATGTGACGGCCGAAGGCAGAACAAGTAGCAAGGCAGACACCCCCGTCGGAGACGCTGAAGCACTGCAAATTCCCGCGGACAACGAGACAGTTCTCCCTCCCACCCCTGGCGACGGACGGCATGCACTCCAGGATCAGACCAATCTCCTCCCATTCAAGCATCTCTTGGTCGTTTTCACTGGCCTTAGTTTCTCCTTATTCTGTGAGTTTGGTGTCCGTGAGTTCTGTTATTCTAGTTTCAGAGCTCGGCCCTAGCCCCCACTGACAAGTCGAAAACTTTGTAGGCTCAATTCTCGACCAGACGATGTAAGTGAAACCCTTTATTGTTGTTGCCTTTGGCCTCCGTCGCTTGAACTGTGACTTGGTTCTCACAGACGCTAGCATCTCTACGGCGATACCAACGCTGGGGCGTGAATTCAACTCCAGCGCCATTACTTCGTGGATCGGGACATCCTTTTTACTCACCTCGACCGTTTGTCAGCCACTGTACGGTCGTCTATCTGATATCTTCGGCCGCAAAATGGTCCTCCTTGTCTCCATGGCCATATTTTTGTTGGGATCTATCCTTTGTGCCGTGGCACAAAGCATGACCATGCTAATTGTCTTCCGTAAGTTGCGACCTAGCTAAGCGGCCCCCTTCAATCAGTCAAAAATCGTGTGAACGGTCTGAGCACGTTTTAACGAAACACTGCCTCCGGATAGGTGCTCTGCAAGGCATTGGCGGCGGCAGCATTCTCACCACGGTGCAGACCATCGTCTCGGACGTGGTGACTCTAGAGCAGCGAGGCGCTTGGGAAGGCATTCTAGGCGCTGTTGTCTCCGTGGCCAACGCAATTGGACCGCTAGTCGGCGGTGTATTCACCGAAAAGGCGTCATGGCGCTGGTGTTTTGTACGTATCTCTGCCTTCCGGATCCAGTTGTCGGGACGCTGGCTGTGCTGACGCGCCATCCGCAGTACGTTAACATTCCACTCATTTCCGTGTCTATCGGCGTGGCCCTGTTCGGCCTCCCACTGAAGCATGTCGCCGGAGACATACGACGGAAACTCGGGCAGATCGATTATACTGGAAGCTTTCTCCTGCTGATGGCCTCGGTGCTTATACTTCTTCCCGTATCATGGTTCGTTTTGACAACCCAGGAGGCACTGGCAAATGACTTGACTAACTTCCGGTCAGGGGAGGATCATTGTATGCCTGGAATTCAGCGGGCGTTCTTGCACCTCTAGTTCTCGGCGTTGCTTGCCTCGTACCCTTCGTCTACGTGGAGATGAATGTTGCGGTATTACCTGTTCTGCCGTGTATGTCAAGGAATGCAAATGAAAAAGGACGGTGTTCTTATGGACGTAATTGTGTCTTTCATTGATGCTGACGACACGTTTCCGCAGTGCACATTTTTAAGGAAAGAACAGTTTTCGGCATTCTTTTTGGTACGTTCTTCACCGGCTTTGCCTTCTATATCGGCCTATACTATGTGAGTAAATGAGGTAGTACCAAATCTCGTTCCTCAACTGGCATCGAAGCTGACCCCTGATGCACCCAGCTTCCCCAATTTTACCAGGTCGTCCGCAGTGCAACCCCCATCAAATCTGGCCTTTTGATTCTGCCTTTGGTTGTGAGCCAGACCTCAACGTCGCTCGTCACGGGTGTCTTAGTGTCAAAGACTGGAAAATATGTTTTGCCGATGGTGGTCGGTTACTTCGCATGGACCGTCGGCTGCGGCCTACTGAGTCTGGTATCGCCGACCATTCCCGATGGACACATGATCGGCTTTCAGCTCCTTTGCGGCATTGGGGCTGGGTCGACGTTCATGACGGGCATTATTGCTATGCAGGCCAGCCTTCCGCGAAACCAGATGTCCGTGGCCACGGGGGCCCGTAACTTTCTGCGCCTACTCGGCGGCACCATCGGCCTAGCAGTCGCAGCGGCCATTTTAAATAATAGCATCAAGTGAGTGTGCAATGCCAACGAAGAGAAATGGCAAGATATACGCAGCTCAGACACTAAGCCCCTCGTTCGTTTCTGTCACCCTAGGAATGAGCTCTCCACTGTCCTGTCAGAGAGTGCCCTCAACGTTGTGATCTCGGATCCTACGCAAATCCGGTCCCCTTCCCTAGGGCTCACCCCCAGCCAGCAGGCGGCGGCCCTGCTAGCATACAGTAAGTTGTTCTTCCAGAGGCTATAAATCAGCTTTGGCAGAGACGGCCACCTTTCTAAGTTTTCCCAGCTCATGGAATTCGCAATATCTATTACTTTGTCATTCCTTGCTGCGCCATCTGCTTCTTAGTTACGACGTTCTGTGTCAACCAG
The DNA here is from genome assembly GCA_002778095.1 of Fragosphaeria purpurea. NCBI lineage: Eukaryota > Fungi > Ascomycota > Sordariomycetes > Ophiostomatales > Ophiostomataceae > Fragosphaeria > Fragosphaeria purpurea. The sequence continues at coordinate 3,062,900 of PCDL01000021.1, read as the reverse complement.
AAAACTCTCAAGCGCGAAGACGATGAGCGCCTCAAGGCCGAAGCCAAAGTTTGGATTAAGAAGCGAGGTGGCGTGTCGGTTGGCGCCTGGCGAAATGACCGCGACAAAAGCCAGGGCGAGTCCCGAGCCGTCGAATTGACCAATACTCCCGCCAGGGGAATCTTGCAATCCGAAGGAGAGCCGGCCGCCTCCGCGATCTCGGACATGCAAGAACAGCCCAACCAAGATAAGTCCTAGAACACGAAAATGGCCTCCAATGACTCTTGATTTCTATGAGCTTCCACAGAAAAACAACAAGTGGGCTATAGTAAAAAAACAAAAAGAATTTCCTGGCTTGGGGACACGCTCACGTCATTTACTAGATCGCGCATTGTATGTATAGACTAATCCATCCAATTAACCTCGCTGAAACAACATATTCTTTTCTTTTATTGAAGCATTTTTCATCAATAGCTAAGTGGTTGTGTACCACTATAAAGGGAAGTGGCAATAATTTCTAGTTCTGTGCCACTATACTCTTTTGTTTGTGGTCTGGTCGGTCTTTCGCACTCGAGGCTCACTTGTAAGTTACTCCATGCTACTACCTTTCTTTCCAATGTTATTTTCATAGTGTGTATTCGTTACACTGCCCTGGGCGTTTGTTTCGGCGGTCTCAGTTGGGTGTTTGTGAAATGACGTATATACTGGATATGCAACGTATTTCTCTCACGACTTAAGCATGGCCTGTCGCGACTTTCTCGAGGACGGCCGTGCCGGCGCTGGGACCAGTGGTGATGACACTCCCTACCCCCCCGATGTGTTAGCTTGTTAATTTGTGGCCATCAAGCCAGTGAGGTGTGCACAGACGGAAGGGAGCAAAGTGACTCACGTGACCGCGATCGTGTCGTTCGCCGCGATTGATATGCCCATGAGGAACCACTCGCTAGCTAACGTACCCTCCGCGCCACGATAAAATACGCTCTTACACTTGGCGCGTTTGTATTTCCTCCCAAAAGGTCCTGCTCTAACATATATTTGCTGTGGGAAAAATAAAAGATGTTATGATAGCAGTATTTTACCGCTGCTAAATAAAAAAAGCTTGTAATAATCCCGAAAATCACGGCCCACCTCAGTGTATTACGCCTAGCGTCATGTTGTCCCATGTACTAGCAGTAATCGCCCACAGTCTATTCTTCATTTTTTTTTTTCAAATTTTTTCAGATATGCTTTGAACATCTCCGTTTATGATATGTCTGAACAGATTGCCAATTCCTTTCTAGAGAAAGCCCGCCGCGGCGAGCTGGCCGCCACGCTGAGCGTACGCATGGTCCGGACCAACGAGATTGTTGTCATGGCCAAGGCGGCCGGCTTTGACGGCATCATGCTGGACATGGAGCACTCGACGTTTGACCTCGACACGGTCAGCCAGCTGTGCATTGCAGGACTGGCGGCCGGCATTGCGCCGCTCGTGCGCGTCCCTTCGGCCGACCCGTCGCTGATTGCGCGCGTTTTGGACGGTGGTGCCCTGGGCGTGATTGTGCCGCACATCAAGACGGTACAAGACGTGGTTAGCATTGTCCAGGCCGCCAAGTTTCCTCCCGTGGGCCATCGGTCGGAGACAGGTGCCCTGCCGCATTTTCAGTACCGCCCACTGCCACGACAGATATCGAGTGCGCTGAGTAACGAGTCAACGCTGGTAATTCCCATGATCGAGACCTTGGAAGCTGTCGGTGTTGTGGAAGAAATTGCAGCCGTGCCGGGCGTGGGTGCACTCTTCCTGGGTGGTAGCGACCTGTCCGCCGAGATGGGCATTCCGGGGCAGTACGACGACCCGCGCTTCGTTGCGGCCTACACAAAGGTTTTGGCAGCAGGCAACAAAGAGGGCGTCATTGTCGGTTTGGGCGGTTTTCAGTCGCGGATGGACCTGGTCGCGAAACTGGCCAAGATGGGCGCGAGATGGGTGTCCGCGGCTACAGACTCGAGTCTCTTTTTCAGCGGCGCGGTTCAAAAATCTAGGGACATTGAGGTCATAAACTGCCAGATTAGAGGGGAGTGATGTACTACATTTATCGTATGGCTCTTTCGTTTCATATATATCCCGCTTTCTCTTGTGCCTGCCAACTCCAGCCCACCTTTTCCTTCTTACACTCTAAACAACACTCCCATGGTTACAGTTATGCGTACTTTATATTCTCGATGTAGTAATATGCCGTATATTGTTATATTTGATACTTCGTTACATATGGTTGCCACCAGCCAGTCGAGGCTGTATGTAGACAACCGCCGGATCGTGGGTGGCGCTCGCCTGTTTTTATTTTAAAAGCCTACCGGGGAATTGCCTTTGCCGCGTGATATCTGCCATCTTATAGTAAATATACGTTGTTACGGCCATGAATTTTGACTGCTTAGCGACGTACAATCCTTTACATGACGCGCAACAAATATTCCTGGACAATGGATAAGCATCATAGTATATGGTTCTACAACGTAGGCCAGTGGTTTGGCCAGGCTGCAAAACCGCCATATTATTCCAGTTCCAGGCAACGAAGAAGGCGCTCCGCAACCCTCGCAGATATCTAGCTACAGGGCAGTGATATTCGACCGCGTCGTTGTCACTTGTTCTCGGAGCTCGCTAATTCGAAATTATTTGATAATACTGCGTACCCGTACTATGCACATTTTAGTTCGTTACAAATCTTTTGCACCTCCATAGGGAGTGCTGACCACTACGAAGATATCCCCGCAAAGATGTTTAGAAATATACCTAGTTTTTCTTTTTTTGCTCTTCGTTTACGCTTTAGTTTCTATAAATAAAAATAGCTCGAGTAAAAAAATGCATATGAAATATAATGAGCCTCCAAATATCTTTCGAGTATAATGATTTTTAGCACGGAGATTATTGCAATCTTTATTTTCCTTATTTTTTCTTTATTTTTTTTTCTTTCTTTATTTTTTTTTTTTTTTTTTTTTTGCCATTTAATAATATCTCCACCTATCCCTTGACTCTCCTTGTATTTCTAGTAGTTCAAAGATGTTTTTTTCTTCTATTTTATGTAGAAAACATCACTGGCTTTGTTTGTACATTTGTATTCTAATTTATATGCGAGGGTACAATATCTTCCTGGTTGTCAACGTCGTCAATGTTGATGCCATGTACGAAGCATAGAACCGATAATAAATAATAGCCCACCTCCGAGTTAGCGGGGTATCCGGGGTACCCCAGTTGGCAGCGCCCCAAGAACTGGAGCAGTGGAGAACCCGAACCTGTTCCCGGCTAGCTTAGCGTCCCACTTTTCCGAACAGCCAGTAAGATTCATGTACCAATTGCACGGCGTGGTCACCTCCACCTTTGGCATTTTGATTTTCTTTGCCTCACCTCGGGTAGGCTCTTCATGTCTTTGAAGTCTCCGCACCGTTGTCTGCATTTAAGAAGTCCAGGGCTAGTTTTGCAGCTTTAGTCGTACAGCTAGTGTTTTTGGTGCCCATGGCCAAGGCGGATAATCTTTTTGGATCAAGCCACACCCCGGCGAAATGTTATACATGTTGGGCAAGATGGGGAAATGTGGACAAAAAGGAGAAGGGCATAGGATCTTAGGACTCTTTTCTTTTTCTCCGTTTTATCCTGTGCGTGCATGCAGTTGTACGTCGAGTCGTATAAGAACGATCGACAATCACGGTGTCATTGTTGTCTTGCCCACCAACCCTTCTTTTTGCGCAGACTCAAAGCCCGTTTTTTCCTTTTTTCTATCTCAAGGACGCCTGCCCCCTCCATCTAGCCAGCTTCCGTATAGCGACACACTGCCAGCACAAGTACCGCAAGCCGTTACCATGGCCCCGAAGACGAGCTTTGGGCATCTGCGAAGTAAGGACCATATATCCCAAGATATGCCAGCCTCACGTTTTTTCTTCTTTTCTTTTCTGTTTTTTGATAAGACGAGAGTAAAATACGCTAACTCAGGAACCACCCCTCTAGACAACACCAAACCGCAATGGTGGAACGACCCTTGCCTCCGTAGAAACGTGCTTCAGTGTATCGGCCTATACTTTGCCGTCTTTTACCTTGGGTGGGTGCAGAGAAAGAAATGAGGTCTTGTTTACGAGTAAAACGTTCGCTAAGGCTGCGATTCAGATACGACGGGGCACTTTTGAACGGGTTACAAGAGCTGCCCACGTGGAACAAGTACTTTAACACTCCGTCCGGCAGCTACCTGGGCGTCATCTCGGCCTGTCTTTTTCTTCGTAAGTCCCGTCGGCACCATTCTTTGGCAGAAAAGTAGTATTAACTCGATGACATTCGCTTACTGTTGTCTTCTATACAGCTGCCATCGTGTACGTCCCACCCGGTGACCCTCGATGCACCGCTCTTTGTACTCGCTCCGTACGCTCCCCGTAAGAGCCTAAGCTGACAGCCGTCCTCAGTACTCCTTATGCCGCTGATTTCATCAACTCGCGGTGGGGACGGAAGCCCACCCTGGTCGTAGCCAGTGTGCTTCTGGTATGTCCGTCAGAACGAATGAATGGCGGTTGTATGGATGTGTTCTTAAAATTAACGCCGTGATAGATTGCTGGTGCATTTTTGAATGCTTTTTCTCGAAATGATGGACAGTTTATGGGCGGTCGTGTTCTCATGGGTGCGGCTGGTGCAATGGGAAAGATGACGAGTGCCGTGCTTCTGCAGGAGATTGCGCACCCTCGACTTCGCCCGTGAGTATACTCTTTATACGCCCCTTCTCGCCTCAAGAACGTTGATCATCTGGTTTATTGGCTGACTGATCTCTCATAGAATTCTTACCACGTCCTACTTTTGTAACTACTACTTTGGCTCCATTGCCGCCGCTTGGTTCTGCTGTACGTAGTCGTCTTTGGGGGGGGGGGGGTTTATGTTTTGCGGCTGTTGCAAACCTTAAATGGCCTACACTGACCTGACTTCCTCTAGACGGCACGCTTGGCTGGGGCGATGCCAACAATTGGCAGTGGCGCGCGCCGTGTCTCTTCCAGATTATGGCACCGACTGTCACTCTTTTCTTCCTTTTATTTATCATTCCGGAAAGCCCGCGCGTACGTTGAAGGCAAACCTCGGGTGATTGAAAACACCAAGAAGATACAAAGCTGACACACTCCAAACAGTGGCTCGTTGACCACGACCGCGGCGAAGAGGCTCTCGACGTGCTGGCCAAGAACCACGCCAACGGCGACAAGAACGACGAGCTGGTTAAATGGGAGTTTGAAGAGATTTGCATAGCCCTTGAGGACGAGAAGCTCAACTCACAGACGCGCTACGTTGACTTCCTTAAGACGTCCGGTAACCGCCGTCGTCTATTAGTAATCTTGACGGTTGCCTCTGGTGGTGTAAGTTGTCCACCGAATAGAAAAAGAAAAGAGAACAAAGGAACGCAAACTAACATTTTTTTATTAGAATTGGGTCGGTAACGGTGTTATCACGTACTACCTAACTCCCATCCTTAAGCTTGTCGGCATCGGTGACACTCGCACCATTGGTACGTCTATAAACTCAAAGACGAACCTCAAAAACAACCATTCTTACTAACTCCACCCCAGCCCAAATTAACGGCGGCTTGGCCATCTGGAATCTGATTCTCGCCTACCTCGGCTCGACCAACTCGGAGAGAGTGGGCAGACGTCCTCTCTGGCTCATCTCCACGGGCGGCATGGTGGCGTCCATCACAGTCATCACCGCTCTTTCTGGAAGTTTTGCGCAGACGGACCACAGCGGCGTCGGCCTGGCGGTTGTGCCGTTCCTCTTTATTTTCTACGGATTTTACGACATTGGCTGGACGCCTCTGGCGTGGTCGTACAGTGCCGAGATTCTGCCGTACCACATGCGTGTCAAGGGCATCGGTCTGCAGCTGTCCATCACGAGTATCCTCCAGGCATTTGTACGTGTTCTGATAACCTATGTACTTTGTGGAAAAAAAAGAAAAAAAAACTAACAATGATATGACAGAACCAATGGGTCAACCCTGTCGCTCTTTCTGCCATTGGTTGGAAATAGTACGTTCCAACTCCTCTTATCACCCCTCGGCTGTTATTGTTTGACAACGGACTAACAAAAACAGTTACATCGTGTACATTGTTCTCGATGTGATGTACTTCGTCATTATTTTCTTCTTCTTCCCCGAGACCAGGTAAGTCATTCCCCGCATTTTTTGACTTTCAATCTCAGAACATTTACTGATGGCAGTCTCTTCTTAGGAGCCTTACAATCGAGGAAGTTTCGATCCTCTTCGATCACGGTCGTCAAGGCGATGTGGCTGCTGCTCGTGAGGCATTCGAGCAACGCCATACGGGCGACATGTCCAAGGCTGTCGACAATGATGTGGCCGAAGCGGAGGTCCAGAACATTGAGTAAGGGAAACGAGGCAGAGAGGGCAGGAACTTTGTGTGTTCGTTCAGTGTGTGTTGGAAGAGGACGTGTGTGATGGCTCGAAGTGGCAAAGCAGTAAGGACAGAGCAAAGGGAAATCTGGGGGATAGGCATACATCTACCAGGAAGGCATTCTACGAGTTCGTTGTAGAAGCATTTATGCTAAAGAAATACAATATGCTGACCTTTTCTGTCAACATTCTTGTCAAATTTTGCCCACGTTGCTGTCAGAGTAGTAAAGCGTTGTTTTTGCACTTATGGCACATGTGGACAGTTATTTTTCTCCATTTCCTTTCTTATTTTCTAAGCCAGCTTCTCATTCTTGAAATGCAATGGCCTGCAATGGCCTACAATGGCCTGCAATGTGACTTGCGATTTGCCCACTCTGAAGTTTCCAGTTAGAATAACCACCGGAATTCTCCGGTCCTTTGTGCTCCCCCTATCTCCGAAACACAACCAAGATTTTATTTACGCAAGTGGCCAAAACGCCAATGCGAGGCTGCGTCGTAGAAAAGCTACGTCCTGGGCTATCCCATGATCACATTGGATAGATCCCCTTGTAGTTTTTCCCCCGTACCGTACTCCGCAACTGACCCCACAACCCCAGCAAATTACTCGGTACCCCCCGGCGAATTACACCCCGGACGACGCTAACATCCCCGTAGTTTCTCCCCGGAATTTCTGTTAAATAACAACGTTGCCAGACTCTCCCCCCGAGGATAAACTTTCGTTGCGGATAAAATTTGAGAAGTGAAAACCCTCATTCCTCGCTTGGACAAGGGCCGCATGATCCAGCATGTTGAAAACGCCACTTTCACCGGCATAACGTAATTTTCCTACGAAGTTTTGTCGCTACTGTGAAATCTCTGTAAAATACGTCTTGCAAAAATCGTCTCGCGTAAGTCTTTTATCAGTTTTATCAGTTTTTGTTTCTTGGCATGTACTCGTACCTCACTCCTATGCTCCTAAAGCTTCCTAACCCTGGGTGGGCTTCCTCGGAACGCTGAAACCGAGCTTCCCGGATTGACGCCCATACGATGCAACTTTGCCTCTTGCCTTTTTGTCTTACGTAGTCCTTTTGAGACGGTTGCAGATTTTTCTTGCTCGTCGTTCAGTCGGAGGTAATCCGGCAGCTGTGGCCTGATCAGATTTTCCCCGTCTGTATATTTTTTTCGGGTTTTTTATTGTTTGACAGTCCTTCAACGTCATATCGTGTGGCTTTTACACGGAAGTACGGAACCCATCCAGTCTGTTTGGGGGGCGGAGTTGAACGAGCTTCAAGCTATATATCCGTAAGATTATCTGTTCTTTGGCAAACTTTGATACCCGACCTGAACGACACATCTTACCTGTGAATGACACACCTGGACAAACACGACCGAAGACAAAACTCAATTTACAGAAAACAAACACAAAGAAAGTACTATCCCAAGCATGGCAACACAGATCATTGCCCGGGAACCTGTCGGCATCAACCTTAAGGCCGGCCATGCAGCCGACGTTGTCGATGCTGCTGAGCGTCCCGACTGGTTGACCAAGTTCTATGCCAAAGGGTGGACGGTGGTCCCTAAAGCCATCTCCCGCGAGAAGGCCCTTGCCTATGCCGACCGTGGCTACGACTGGTTGGAGAGTTGGAATCTCGGGTTTGACCGCAAGGACCGGTCAACGTACAAGACGGAGAAACTACCGTGGTACGCCAGGAGTGGTCTCTACGCCCGGTAAGTGATCAAGACACGTCATTTTCTCTAATAGACCGTTTACTAACAGCTTTCAGCTATGGCATCGGCCACGAGCAGTTTGTTTGGGACATCAAGTCGGAGCCCGGCGTAATCGGGCCCTTTGAGAAGATTTGGGGCACCCACAAGCTTCTCGTGTCGTTTGGTATGTGAACACGACTCTATCCTTTATCTTCTGTTAATGGAACCCTCTAACAACCGTAGACGGCGTCAATCTGTCCATCCCCGAAAAGGAGCGCCCCAAAACGCACCCCATGTTCGCGCCGTGGTCGCACGTCGACCAGTCGCCGCTCCGCCGGCACTTTGACTGCGTGCAGGGAATTGTCAATCTCCTGCCCAATGGCCCCGACGACGGCGGCCTCATGGTGCTTGAGGGCTCCAGCCAGTACTACAACGAGCTCTGGGACCGCTTCGATCACAAGAAGCCGCCCGAGGGCTGGCACGAGTGGGCACAGCAAAACGTCGACGAGGAAATGTGCCAGTGGCTCGAGTCCAAGGGCTGCAAGTGGGTGAAAGTTTGCGCCGAGCCAGGCGATCTGTTGCTGTGGGATTCGGTAGGTCACCCTCTCCCTCGAGTGTCGTAGATGAATTCTCGGGCACTAACCCCAGCAGAGATGCATTCACTACGGCGCCGCCCCGTCGTCGACCAACAGCCGCTTTGCTGCCTGTGAGTAAACCACCTTTGACATATGATTATCTTCACAGCACTAATGGTGTAGACGTCTGCTACAAGCCCGAGGACATGGTCCCGCAGGAGATCAAAAACTTGCGCCGCGAGCTCTGGGAGAAAAAGGAGGGCACCACGCATGATCCCGCGGCCCCACGCCACAAGCCGCGTCTTCCGCCTGAGGAGCACGCCTCGTATGCCGAGGCCCTTCGCCGGCCACTCCAGAAGCCTGTACTGTCCAAGCGGGCACAGCAGCTGGCCGGTTTGGTGCCCTATTAAACTGCCTACCGGGATACTATAAAGATAGTGGTCACTAAGCTGGGGAGGAGGTATCCAAATTGTGCAATTTCGGGGTTGCTGAATAGATGACATAGAAGAACGCATATCACAAAGTAGTTACATAAGAGATAAATTGCCAGTATCTAGCATCCCAAGAACAAAAACCATGGTGTTACTTGTGGCCATGCTTTACAAACATGGCTTTTCATCGATGACTTGCGTTGGCCTCATGTTTGATAAACACACACGCTTGGGAAGCCTCGTCTTGTGTCTCTTTATGGAAAACATTTGCGGATCGTACTGGACACTATGATTTACATGAAATACGGGCCCTTTTAAATGTCATGCGCTGAGATTGACCACTCGTTTTGCGACGAGTGACGGAGACAAACCGTCGACATTACGCGAGCCAAGAAAAAAACGTTTCTGTTCCAGCTCTTTGCTCAGCAGCAGTGCAGAGGCCGTCGTTACGGGGCTAGGTTCGTTTGACTATGTTGTGAGTTTGGACTGGAGGGTGTGGAAGCTCAACGGGTCGTCCTTTGAGTCTCTGGCTAAGTAGAGGATATCAATAGATGTAATCAGGTGGAAAAAAAGTATTCTGCCTGCGTCGCTCGCGTCGTCCATCACGGGCTTCATAGTGCCATAGCTAAACTTCTGGCAGAATCCCACATAACACGCAAAACTGATAAGGTCAACTTTTGACACAACGATGTCACGATACACTTATTTGTGAGTCATTGGTAATCAGGCCACCCAGACAAGCAACTGTGTTGAACTAAATTTTTGTATGGCAGCTACTCTATGAAATAAACAACAAATTTTAAAATACCGGCTGTATACGTTTTATACCGATCCTTCTCTCTCAAATTGAGTTGCTGTGCTGGAACGCGCGGTTAACAGGCGAGACGACGCACGGCATCTTCTTCCAGAAGTCGACGGTGGCCATGGCTCGCCTGGCCACGCCCTCGGCGGTAAAGTCAAACTTCTTATAGAGGTCCTTGTACGGTGCCGACGCGCCGAAGCGGTCGAGGCCAAACTGTTCGTGCGTATACCGCTCCCAGCCATTGGTGGCCAGGACTTCGACCGATAGCGAGGGAATTCCGTCCGGCAGGACGCTCAGCTTGTAGTCCAGGGGCTGGCGGTCAAAGACGTCAAAGCAGGGCAGGGACACGATGCGCGTACGCAAGCCGTGCGTTTGTGAGAGGCAGGCAGAAGCCTCGACGCACAGCGACACTTCCGACCCCGTGGACACGAGGACCAAGTCGGCCTTGCCGCCCTCTGGCTCCGAGAGCACGTAGCCGCCCCTACTGGCCTGGGCGATCGAGCTACCACTCAGCGGAGGCAGGTCCTGGCGCGTTAGGGCAATGATACTCGGCGTCTCCTTAGCAGTGAAGGCGGCCGCGTAGGCGGCGCTGGTCTCGTTACCGTCGGCCGGGCGCCAGACCATACAGTTCGGCAGCGCGCGGAAGTGGGCGAGCGTCTCAATCGGCTGGTGCGTGGCGCCGTCCTCGCCCTGGCCAATCGAGTCGTGCGTAGCCACCCAGATCAGACGCACGCGCGAAAGCGCAGACAGGCGCACGGCGGGGGCAGCATACGACACGAAGTTTAGAAAGGTGCCGGCATAGGGCAGGATCGTTCCGTAGGCGCCGAGACCGTTCATAATCGCGCCCATAGCGTGCTCGCGCACACCGTAACGCACGTAGCGCCCGGCGTAGCTACCGCCTAAGCCGGCGGCTGGCGGCTGGTAGTCGATCGCGTCGTGCCAGCGCGTCAAGTTAGGCGTCGTCAAGTCGGCCGAGCCGCCCATCAGCTCGGGCAGTACATCGGCAACGGCGACTAACACGTTTTCCGACATTTTACGGGAGGCAATGGCGGGGCTAGACGGCGTATAGGTTGGTAGACACTGCTCCCAGCCGGCAGGCAGCTCCTTAGCGACGCGGCGACGGATCTCAGCAGCCTCCGTGCCGTACCGGGCGGCGTACTTATCAAATAGGGCGGTCCAGTCCTGCTCGGCCTGTGCACCCTTGGCCGCCACCGTCTTATATAGATCGTTCGCCTGCTGGGGCACGGCAAACGACTCGTTGGGGTCAAAGCCAAACTTGGCTTTTAGCTGGGCAATATCATCGGCTTGCAGCGGCGACCCGTGCACAGTGTGAGTGCCCTGCTGCTTCGAGCCAAAGCCAATGGTAGTCTTCACGGCAATGATTGACGGCTTGTCCGTCACCTGCTGGGCTGCGCGGAGAGCCGCCTCTATACCGTCGAGGTCGGTATCGCCGTGCAACACCGTCTGCGTGTGCCACCCGTAAGCCTCATATCGTTTAAGAACGTCTTCGCGAAAAGCGCTATTCGTATCGCCGTCGATACAGACGTGGTTGTCGTCCCACACCACGACCAGGTTGCCCAGCTGCAGGTGGCCCGCGAGCGAGCTGGCCTCGCTGGCCACGCCCTCCATGAGACAGCCGTCGCCGACAAAGCAGTACGTATAGTTCGAAAACACGGGGAACCCGTCTTTATTAAACACGGCTGCGGAGTGGGCTTCGGCCATGGCCAGGCCGACGGCGCTGGCAATACCCTGGCCCAGGGGTCCCGTCGTCACCTCGACGCCCGGCGTGTGGTTGGCCTCGGGGTGGCCCGGCGTCAGACTGTCGAGTTGTCGAAACCGCTTAATGTCCTCGATGGACACGGCATAACCGGCCAGATGCAGCATGCCGTACAGGAGCATACAGCCGTGGCCGTTGCTGAGAACAAATCGGTCACGGTTGAGCCATTGCGGATTCTTGGGGTTGAATTTCAGGAATCGGCTGAAAAGAACGTGTGCTACCGGTGCCATGCCCCTGTGTGTATTAGTTGTTGTCGTGGTAGTTTCGAAGGGATGGAGAACGTCACTTACAATGGAGCACCCGGGTGGCCCGACTTGGCTTTGGCGATGGCATCCACCGCAAGGGTGCGGATCGTATTGATGGCCAACTGGTCGTCTTTTGTGTATGCCATGGTTGGGTCTGTGTGTCTGGGTCAGCAAGGACAGCGTAGACGGGGCGAGACAGGGGAGAAAGAGTAAGAAAACAGGGTCAGGCAAATCAAGACAAATCAACAGACGTTAAGATGTGTCTGAATTGGGCAACTTATAAAAAGAAATACCGAAAACGGAAAACGAGACGCAAAATGCACCGCACAATAATCAAAGCTGTAAGATGGTATGGAAACGTCGTCCGACTTCGGTAGACGCGTGAAGCTTCTGCTGTCGTTCTGTTGATCTGTTGCTCTAGGCTGCTGTCACAAGCTTTCTGTTGACGGGTCCCAGCCAGACCAATCAGGTGTAACAGACCACCGCAGTCCCTCACTTTTATCATCCGCGTCTGTCTTTTGTCCGCACGGATAAACAACCCAGAAGTTACAGTTTTCCCGTCGTCTCTCTCCGCACTTTCTCTGACTCTTCAGGGCGTGGGGTAGCTTCGACAGGATGATATGTGACATCCCTGATCGGCATTTTTATTTTGGATCTTTTTAGAGAACCTGCTCGGCCCTCAAGCTCAGAGCCGCTTGACGAGTTGACCTGCTCCATGAATTTCCCCGAATCAACCTCAAACGACCTTTCGTCAGTCCCGAATACAGAGCTCTGCGACCTGCAAAGCTACCAACAACCATGCCGATGCACCTTTATTCACGTTTGAGATTCTCCGTTTTGGTGCACCTTCTACTCCACTGCCATTGGAGACGCCGAGAGACCATGCTTTGGTTGGACACAAGCTTGAAGGGAGGGTTTTTATTTATTTATTTATTTTTTTTTTGCTTCAATATTCTGTTCGAGTTTGATTCATTTGTTAACACTACAACTTACATATTTTCTCTCAGGGAGATGTAGAACAAGATTTTCCTACTTTTTTGTTTCGTATTACTGAAATGGAACTTTATAATGGCAAACGCTGTTTGTTTCGTTGAAGCAAATGTCACTTCATTTCACAACTTAAGTCTATCTACTGCTCGCCATGACGCCTCCGACAGGCCTCAGTCCTGAAGGGGGCCGCCCATGCCGCCGTAGGTCACGGATTTTATGTGCAGATACTCCTCAATGCCGTACTTGCTGCCCTCGCGGCCAAAGCCCGAGTGCTTGATGCCGCCGAATGGTGATGAGGCGTCAGAGATGATGCCCGTGTTGACGCCGACGATGCCCACCTCCAAGGCCTCGGCAACGCGGCCGACGCGGTGAATGTCCTTGGAATAAAAATAGCTGGCCAGGCCGTGCTTCGTGTTGTTGGCCAGCCGGACGACTTCCGCCTCGCTGTCGAACGTGAAAATGCCGGCAATGGGACCAAAAGTCTCCTCCGAGGCAATGGCCATGTCGGCAGTGACACCGGTGATGACTGTGGGCAGATAAAAGTTGGCGCCGAGATGAGGTGTAGGTTTACCGCCAACAACCACTCTACCGCCTTTTTTGACGGCGTCCTGCACGTGAGAGTCGACTTTACGGACGGCGCGCTCGTGAATGAGGGGACCGTGGGTGACGCCGGCCTCGAAGCCGTTGCCCTGCTTGAACTGCTGTACCTGAGCGATGAACCGGCGGGTGAACTCGTCCAAAATGCCGCGCTGTACGTAAATACGGTTGGCGCACACGCACGTTTGGCCCGAGGAGCGGAACTTGCAGGCGACAGCGCCCGCCACGGCAAGATCGAGATCGGCGTCGTCAAAAACGATAAACGAAGCGTTGCCGCCGAGCTCCATCGATAGGACTTTGAGGTCTGCTGAAGACTGCTGCATAAGGAGCTTGCCCACGGCGGTCGAGCCCGTGAACGACACTTTCCTAACGACGGGGTGCGTGCACATCGCCTTGCCAACATCAGGCGTATTATCGAGCGTCGTGATAATGTTGACGACGCCCTTGGGAATGCCCGCGCGATGCGCCAGCTCGGCTACGGCCAGGCCTGTTAGGGGTGTTTCACCCGGCGCCTTACACACGACCGTACAGCCGGCCGCCAGCGCGGGCGCGATCTTACGCGTAATCATGCCGGCGGGAAAGTTCCACGGTGTCAGGATGCCCACAACGCCCACAGGTTCTTTCGTAGTAATAATCCGGTTACCCGGCACGCTGGCGGGGATGTTGTCGCCATAGACACGCGGCGCCTCTTCGGCGAACCACTCGAAAAAGTTCGCTGCAAAGGCCACTTCGCCTTTGGCCTCGGTCAGCGGTTTACCGTTCTCCCAGGTGATCAGGGTGGCCAAGTCGTCGGCGTTCTCCATCATAAGGTCGTACCACTTGCGTAAAAGCTTAGACCGTTGGCGGCCCGTGGATTTTTTGAATGTCTGGAAGGCGGCCTGGGCGGCGGCAAAGGCCGGCTCCAGGTCGGCCACGTCAAACTCGGGGACGCTGCCAATCAAGGCTCCGGTCGACGGGTCTGTGACCTCAAAGGTCTTCCCCGAGGCGGCCTTAACCCACTCGCCGTTGACGTAGCAGACGCCCAGCTTGAGCAGTGACGGGTCGTTAAGCTGAAGGGGACGAACTTCGTTAGCGAAATACGCTACAGAAAGGAGGACTATATCTTGCCTACCTTTGGTACGCGTGCCATGATGAACAGAGACGATGTATAACGCTAATGAACTAAGACCTGATAGAAATGAGGTTTCAAAGAACAGAGGGTGTGCAAAGTAGTTCTAGCAAACCACGATAGACTTGGAAAATGCTATGATGTATGGAGTACAGAAGGAGCTTCTAACAGGTGTATGTAAATACCCCCCAAAAAAAATATAAAAATAAAATAAATAAACGGCGCGGTGCGTCACAGTTCACTTACACCAGGACTTACCAGAGTAGGGGCCTTCTCGCCCTCGCTGCGATGCCGGCGCTGCTAATTTAGTAACTCTGTAAGCTACGATATTTATCAGGGCGCGGTTTCTTTCAGCGGGGTTTCTTTATTTCTTCCACATAATCCCATCCGGGGTCTCCAACGAGGAGATTTTTGCCCGTTGGAGAAGGTCGGGGAATCCGTTAGATGTTTTCCAGAAGGACCCCAATCCCCTGTCCACACGTAGATCCTAAGATCGCCGCAAGACACAAGATAAACGCAAAGATTATTGGTCGGATCCGGGTACATCTGTATGATAGAAGCTGAAGAGCTTAACCGAAGAGCTTCTACTCCCCTTATACCTCTGAGGAGAACTCACCAACAGGCATCTCCATTATCATTACCGTCATCATCACCGGATTTTCGAAAAAAATTCTCTACCTTGAAAATGAGTTCGACCGTCCGAGCTTCGGTTCTGCACGGCGAGAAGGACTTGAGAGTGGTATGTGAAGGCAGAGCACAAACCGTGGACCACCCATCTCGTGCCGTGTGTCCGCTAACACACGACAGGAATCGCGCGAGCTTCCGGCGCCCGGACCGGCCGAGATACAGCTGGCCGTCAAGGCCACGGGCCTGTGCGGCTCCGACCTGCACTACTTTCTGCACAACCGCGTCGGCGACATCGTCGTCAAGGAGCCCATGAGCCTGGGCCACGAGTCGGCGGGCATCGTGACCGCTGTCGGCGCCGACGTACAGGGAGACGGCCCAAGACAGTTCCAAGTCGGTGACCACGTCGCCGTCGAGGTCGGCGTGCCCTGCGAGGCTTGTGATTTGTGCACGGCCGGCCGCTACAACGTCTGTCCGGACATGCGGTTCCGAAGCTCGGCGCGAACGACGCCACACGTGCAGGGCACGCTGCAGGAGCGCATCAACCACCCGGCCAAGTGGTGCTACAAGCTGCCCGCCCATGTCCCCTTGGAATACGGCGCTCTGGCCGAGCCACTGTCGGTGGCCATGCATGCGCAGGCCCGCGCGGGCGTGACGGGCGGCACGGTGCTCATCCTGGGGGCCGGCACCGTGGGTCTGCTGTGCGCCGCCGTTAGCCGGGCATCGGGTGCCACGTCGATTGTCATGGCCGACATTCTCGAGGACCGCATCGCCTTTGCGCGGCAAAATGGCTTTGCCGATGCCGGCATTGTAGTGCCCAAGACCAACCCGACCAGTTTGGAAGAGAAGCTGGCCAGCGCCAAGTCGCTCGCCCGCACCCTCACAGCCGCCCAGGCCAACGGCCACGCCAACGACGAGTTCCACGTCGTCTACGAGTGCACCGGCGTCGAGTCGTGCGTGCAGACGGCCATCTACGCCACACGCCCTGGCGGCAAGGTCCTGACGATTGGCATGGGCAACCCCGTGCAGACCGTGCCCATTGGCACCGCTTCCAAGCGCGAGGTCGACCTGATCGGCGTCAACCGCTATGCCAACACCTATCCTGAGGTCCTGCGCATGCTCTCGGAGAAGAGCGGCAAAGGAGTTGTCCCGGACATAGGCAAGCTCGTGACACAGCGGTTCAAGGGTCTCGACGAGGTGCCGAATGCGTTTGCTACAGCGTCCAAGGTCAAGGACGACCAGGGCAATCTCGTCATCAAAGTCATGGTGGAGTTATAGTGGAGTTTCTTTTGGCTAGACTCGTAGATTCTGAACTAGTTTCATAGATCTTTTATCAGTTGACTACTCCGAACAGAAACCTACGTTCCATGTGGACCAATCTGGTATTCCCCCGTCGGGTTTTGCTTGTATTTTACCTCGGAAGAATATAAGGGCGTTACCTGGAAAGCCACCACGTAGTAACATCCGCTTCTGCAATACCCTGAATACTGGCTATTCTTCAGCTTAACACATCTCCGCAAAAGAAGATTTTTACCGTGAAAAGACTGCAGCGTCACTTTTACCATTTTCTGATGTCCTGACCTCTTGGTTTTCTGATTTCCTGGTTCCCTGAGTCGCTAATTCTCCGATACTCCGCACTACGTTTGCAAATACATCCGGGATGGCTTTCGGTCTTGTAGTTCACATGCCGTACTCGGGACCACGTAGTCAAGTAGTCAAGCACTTGCCAGGACGAAGCCACAATCCAAGCGTTGATTCTTGCCCTTTGATTTACCTCACGTGCTTCCCTTTTGACTTACCAATAAACACTTCTTGTACGATCACCTTTGACGACACGCGTTGCACTGTCCCCTGAGACCACAGCAGACATGACCAGCAGACTTGGCTTGCGGGCTCCATCGGAGCTGGACGCCGAGGGCAAGGCGTTCTACGACATGATCATCTCCTATCTGCAAAACAAGAACGGCGGGTAAGCATTTTTCAGCACGGTTCTTCGGTGACGGTACATCTACATTCCCGGATACTGACATTCCGCAGCCAAACCCCCAAGCGGAACATTCGCGACGACGGCGCGCTGCTCGGCCCCTTTGGCGTCCACCAGGCCACGCCCAGCGTCGGCAACCACTTCCACGGGCTCGGCTCTGCCGTCGAGCAACTGCCCGGTTTTAGTGCGCGCAACCGCGAGATCGCCATCCTTACCACAGCGTCCCGTTACCAACCGGCCTATTGCATCAACTCGCATTTGGCCATGGCCGCGGCCGCCGGTCTCTCGCGCGATGAGATCGATACTCTTCTCGACAAGAGGGTGCCCGACAGTTTCTCCGACGACGACCGGCTCGTCCAGAGTGCCGCCTATGCGCTGGTGTACGGGTCGGGCGCCCTTCCCGAGGAGCTCTGGACGCAGATGGTGGACCGCTTCACTCTCAGCGGCGCCAAGCACTTTGTGCACCTGGTCGGCTTCTACTCGTACCTGTCGACCGTTCTCAACGGTTTCGGCGTCGAGCTGCCAGAGAAACAGTAGGAGGCAAAAGCGTATACATATATAGATGGGCATAGAGCACCACGGCGTCCTCACACGCGCGTATTCCAGGTTAAGCGGAGACAAGTCTCTTTATTGTTAGCATTGTTTTCGTCGTCGCTACCCATTCTTTGAATCCTCAAGGTACAAGAGGCGCGTCCGCTATGGTGCGTGTTTAACTCAGTTTCATAGAACCGCGATAAAAAGGCGAGGACAAATGGCACGGTTGGCGGAGCTCGTCTAATTGATTGCGTTCGCCATAACTTGTTGTGTTGAATCGACAAGGAGCTATGGTCTTTCAGCATTCAACATAAGCGGAAAAATAAGTAGTTCGATGAAACAAACTTCAATTAAAATAAGATTTCCTCAGCACTACTATCTGCACGAAGCGTTGTCCGTACTTAGTAGGTGGTTTGATCGTAAGTGGCTGCGCCGACGAATGCTGCACAGGGTAATATTACTCCGAAATTACCCCTGTTTTGAAGGCCGCCCACTTTCATTGTTTACTCCATAGCTCTCCTTAAACAAAAAAGGGGATTACATTTTGTTGTCGTTTTCTTCCTAAAAGAAAATTATCTTGTCTCTACATTTGGCTTTGCAGTTGCGCAATCTTCTATGATCTATGAAAACTAAGGATTTTGACAAGAAAAGACAATGAGAGCAAAAAAATAGACATCCACGGCCAGCCCAAAAAACAAGGCCGTTGTCGCCGTTGTGCCCTTGCCGGACGGCCGGCTCATTTTCCTACCTCCGCACATTTATGGCTTGCCTTGCGAGCATTGCACGACCGCCCACTTGCCATTCCATGCCCACTTGCGCGCGCCCGAGTCGCCGCCGCCACCGTCCATCTGCTTCAACTCCTCGTCCTTGCCCGCCGGCAGACCGACCACAACGTCAGCTTTGCATGTCCGCAGCGCGAGCACATTCAGACCGGACCCAGGACCCAGCGGGCCAAGGGCCTCAACAAATGGCGTCGTCGCATCCCACGAAACCTGTTGGTTAAAATTAACGTGGCAGAAAAAAAAGAAAGAAAATAGAAAGATCTAAAGTGAAGCCAAAAAAGGGGGAGAGGAAGTGGGATAACATACATCGCACGTAAGCTTTCGATAATTGAGATCGCCCTTGAAAATGACCAACTCGCTTGATTGGAGATCAGCGAACAGCGACGGGGCCGCCTGCGGCAGCCGCCAGAAGCTACCCGGCTGCGTCCAGAACACATTGGGACGCAGCACCACCTGGCCGTTGGCGTACAGCTGGCTCCACTCCGCAAACAAGAACGACAGGTTGGCGAGCTCGGTCTCGGACAGCGCGGCGGGGGTCGCCGGCGGCTGCAGGCCTGCGTCCGTGGCAGCGGCGGCGGCGGCCTTTTCGTCGGCCGAGGGCGTCTCGTAAAAGGCCTGCGGGCGGGCCAACGCGTTGAGCAAGGCAGCAAAATCTGCCGGCAGCACGTCGGACACAAACCAGGGAATGTTCTTGGGGTGCAATACGACGACCGTGGCCAGGCCGCTGCGCAGCAGGAAGCCGGCCAGGATGAGATCGACAAACAGCTCGAAGCCAGCGTTGTCAAGGACAATGTCGACGCGGCGTTCCACGCTGCTGCCGTTCTTGTCTGTTGCCGCTCGGGCGCGGGCGCGGGCGCGAGCCAGCAGCGCGTAGGCCGTGGGCAGGTCGTTGGCCAGCACGTTGGCCTCGGCCTTGCGCCGGGCTTCGGCGCCCTGTAATTTCTGGATGTCCTCGTAGGTCAGGTCGGTCAGCAGCGAGAGGTCGGTGGCGTTGCCCCAGAGGCAAATCTCGCACATTTCCGCAAAGAGCGTCTCCTCCGCGGCGTTCCCCCCCGCTATCTGTGCCTCCGTTTTTGATGCTGCCGCCGCCTTAATCGCGTCCATGTGCTCGGTGAGCTCACGGTACCGCGCGGCCAGCTCCAACACGGCCGGCCGCGACGAGCGGAACGTGCTGATCTTCTGGCGGGCGAACGGGTCGTAGCGCCGCCAGTGCGTCGAGAGCTGGAAGAACGTGCTCAGGCGCCGAAACAGGTAGCACTCGGAAAACAGCCAGGGCACATTGAGCCACGTAAGCGACGGACCGCGCTGCGAAAGCTCGGCGTTATAGGCGGCCACGTCGGGCTCGCCGTCATCGCGGATGGGGCTGGTTTTTTTAGCAAAATCGAAACACATCGGCCAGTAGCCGTCATGAACGACAAAATGAGTTTCGCCTCACACTCACACCAATGGCCGGTCATGCTGAACGTCGTATTTCAGCTGTGCCACCTGTTCGATGATGGCCTTGCCCTCGGCCGCCTTGTCGGCTTCGTCGGCTGGGCACTCATGGACGGAGCGGTAGACGTCGTCAATGACTTGTGTCTAATTTTCCCGTCAATACTACTACATGCAGCCTTTCTTAACAGTCCATGCGCAAATACACGCACCAAAATCACGGGCCATCGCTGTCGCGCGGTTTGCCAAGCAAAAGACGTTTTGTCGCTCGTTAAGTAGCTTTCTGTGCGTGCACGTGTAAGCAACAATGGACTTCAAAAAGAAGAGAAAAGAAGAAAGAATTCGCTTAAAGCATCCCGTAATAAAGCCTCACCCTTCTTTGCATCAAACTCCATCGTTGCGATATGAGATGGGTGCTGTCGGATCGTTAGATGACCACCTGCATAAAGCTTACTCCGTGATAATACTCCGTATTTCGGCCGGGGCAGCTTTTCGGCGGGGCAGCAAAAGAAACTTTCTCTGCGGGGGGAGCTTCGGTGAGGTTTATTAGTCAGCCGGACGGCACCGAACCAACAACCTCACGATGCCTTTCATGGATGGGAGACAAAACGGCGTCATTTTCCCATAGGCGGCCGATAGTTAAAAACAAGTAGTTTGCTACTCAGTTTCTCTGGATTTAATCGGCTTTGATAATGATAGAAATATCGCTCGTGGCGTGGTCTTGATTCAGCTCGCTGTCCCATGAGATCATTTGTTTGTTTTATTTTGTTTTATTTTGATTCCCTTTTTTTGCCCTTAATTTTTTTTCCCTTTTTTTTATCTCCTTACGTAGACATATCTGCTGGTACAGACACGTAGCTGAACGACAAACTGCTCTCATCTCCTGTGACATCCGTTTCACCCGTCAGAACCGGGAACTGGTCCATCTTCTGTTCCATTTCGGCTTTCATTGACGACGGTTTTTTTCTTCCCACCGCGACTTCTTCCCATTTGTTCTGGTGGCTTCAGTCATTCCGTTGCGTGCCGTTTATGAAACCATTGGCGCCGTACGAAAAGTCAAGGCCCGGATCAACCTCAAACTATAAAAAACTCTGCCCGGTTCGTTGATGATGACGTAAGGGTGAGGCTTTGTTACGGGACGCTTTAAGCAAATTCTTTCTCTTTTCATATGCGTGTACAGCAAAAGGTATCAAGCAAGCACCACTCCGTAAAAGCCACCCCTACAGGTCGCACATAACTTCGACGAATATGACCAAAAACAAAAACCATGCCAGAAGACCGAGGCGAACGACGCATACGAACCTCCTAAACCATCTCGGTAGCTTCAATGCCATGCTTACCGAAAGCGAAACAAAAAAATTTAACCAAGCTTAAGCCACCTGCAAACGGAAAAGAGACAAAAACCAAGCCATACATCATCTCATAAATCCAAACACCGTAAGCCTGCAAACTATTCAAAAGCAACCCGAACTGCTCAAATCGCGCCATATTGCTGAATGCTTCCCCCAACATAAAGATTGCGCCCCCAACATCATATCATATGGCTTCCAAGAGCGGAGATAAAATAGACCCTCCCCGTGTGCCGCCAGCTACCGCAAAAAAAAAGACAAAAGGTTTGCCATAGCCGTTCGTATTTTGAGGACGCCTTGCTTGAGAATCAACGCCAGTACATCGTGAAAAGGCGATACAAAACCCACACGGTGCTGACGACTGAGAAAACTTGAAAGATCTCCCAGGGATACCGCGTACGGACTTCGGTCTCGATGTAGCCGGCCTCGCCCGGACCGGTGGCCTGTGGTGATGCCGGCAGCCGGCCCGTCGTCAAGTACGTGTCCATCATCGCGTCCTTTTCGTACCATCGATCACGGAGCCACTGATCAAATACTTCGGCGGTCTCAAGCGGGATGTCGTCCACGCGGAACCGGCGCCAATGGAAATTGACTGACTTTGGTGCTTGGCCTTGGAAGTAGGTACCGGACAGGGTAAAGTATTCCTCACCGTATTTGCCGCGGCTGAACGACGTTAGCAAAAAGAAAAAAAAAAAAAAAAAAAAAAAAAAAAAAAAAAAAGCGCGAGCGGAATAATAACGGAGGGGCAAGCCACTTACGGAATGCCCTCGTACGCAACGGTGCAGTCGTAGATGTATTCCACCGAACCTTTCAGCTCCTTGAGACAGAAGTACATGCCTGTGCTCCGGGGGAGCAGAACATGTTCAGTGTCTTTGTAGCCCATCTTCTCCGCCCACTTAGCCGACTTTACACGGCCGTTTCCCGACGTGTTAGTGCCCTCCGGGAAGAGAAGAAGCCACATGGGGTTGAGGTAAGAGCGGCCACTGGGGTCGGTGTGGACGGTGCGCAATTTTTGCAAGCGATGGGCCATGCGTGGCTGGTCGATGGCCATCTTGCGCGACATGAAAATAAAGCCGTAAAACATCATGCCGGGTCCGATAACGGGTAGGTATTTGAGCGACTCCTTGAGGATGATGTAGATGTAGCCGTGCATGCGCGGGCTATTCGCGTAACCCACCCACCAGAGATACAACCAATCGGTGTAGATCTGCCACTGTTAGCTGCCTTTCGTCCTCCCTCCCCAAACCCGTCCTCTTCTGTTGTGACTTCGCAAGCCTTGCGCTTCTTCAGGCCGCCTTTCACACGAACCTGATGGTTTGCGATCATAATAAGCCGCTCAGGAAACGAGAACTCCACCCGTCCGTCTCGTGTCTTCTTGATCTGTCCGGCGACGGATGCATCACCGCTGATTCGGATTGTCGTCGGGCCCCACCAGTAGGTCATGGTGGTGATAACCAGGCCAAAGGACTGCTTCGTAACCGCCATGTAGTCGTAAAACAAATCGCGGCTGACCCAGTACAGAGGCGCTCCAATCCATTGCGTAAGTTGAATCCTAATCAGTTAGCAAAGAACTGCCCTGCTCCATTTTGTGTTTTATGACCCTCCACCCCCCCCCTTCCCCCCATCTTTTGACAACAATTTTGCAAAAGCACGTACGTGATAGCAGACGTGATAAAAAAGATGCCAAACGACAGACCACGCAAGAGCTGGGTCAGCCGGCTGTGTTTTTCCTTCCCGGACGGGTGGGCGGTTTTGCCGTCGAGTTGCACGGTCGAAGTAGCGCCAGCCACGAGATTGGGAGCCGGCACGGGTTCCAAGGTGGGCTTGACCCTCTGGCGAAGCTCGGCGTTCATTTTTGCCGTTGATTTTTCTTATCAGAAGGCAATATGGTGCCGTTTTCTTCACCTGTGCTCCGTGCTTAGTTGAAGGACACCTCCGCAGCCTTGGTGGGTGCAAGAGACGAAGACAGGCGAAGCTAAGTCAAGATGCTCGAAACTCGGCTTCTTGTTGTTTTTTTTGTTTGAACGTATAAAAAAAACCGCACAGCCGCTGAGAAGATGACGTCGTCAAGATGGTCAAGCCTGGAGACTGTCAGAGAGAAACAGAAGCTTGTGAACGACAAATGTCAGTGACGCGCACGGAAAGCCATGAGTAGCGGTGCTAAGAGACGAGACCAGGACATAGGTGAAGAAGAGCAAAACAAAAGGAAGAAAAAAAAGAGAGAAAAGACCAAAGGTCAGGTTGAGGCTGGAAATTGAATGGCTTTGAGGCCCAAATGGTCAGATGGACAATGGAGAACAAAGAACGAATCAGGATGACCTGCCCGCAACCTGCAGCCTTTCTGCTGAGTCAAACAGCTGGGTTGCGGAAAACAGGCAGCTGCGCTCGCTCTCGTCTCGGCTGCACCTTCCTTAAGCTGCTGTCGTACTCTCGTTTTCGCAGTTTTTGTTCATTCTGCACTGGCTTGAGGTAGCACAGGGTCGTTTGCTGAAACGGAAAGGGAAAGAGCACAGGAAACACAAGCAGCGGTTCCTATCCGCAAACCGTCCTGCTCGCCGAGCCTGCCGGAAGCCTGGTGTCAGGTAAGCTTGCGCGCTGCTAGGCAGCGGTGCACGGGCCCTCAAAAGTGCCGACACCAGGAGACAAACCCCAAAACGGACTAGTGCACGACCGCCGTTTGCTTTTGCTAGCATGTGACGTCTGTCTCTATGACATAATATTTGTCTTCTCCAACAAGGCAGAATCCGCACCTTCTGATTGGCTGAAACGGTAATGGTGAAGGTCCACGGAGAAAACGAAGCCGCACGACAGACCCTAATTCCTCGTAGATAGAGCACATTTCACGAGAACGGATGTCCAAACGGGGTTACACACCAGCTGCATATGCAAGCCATGCCATGATCTCGGTCCTCCGGACATCTTCGACGTGTGAATTTTTTTGGAGAAACGAGAAACAAAAAAGCATGCATTTGGCCGTGATTCGTTCCGCCTACGCGTCCCGTGCTGCCCGTGCCGCTGCCGCCGAGAATGCGTATCTCTTCGTCCCCGAATGTTCCAACACTACATCGATACTACGCCGCCCATAGGTAAAAAATCGGCATGACGGAATCTTTGATACAGACGCTGTTTACCATGGCTGGACGGGGGTCCAGCTTCGTGGGCGTTCTGCGGTCCGGCCGGTGCGGCCGGTGCGGCTTCTCGACTACCCATGCGCGCCGTGAGCTGCTCGATGTGGCGACGCTGCCGGACCGCATTGTTCCGCGGTACGAGGAGGCACCCGGCTCGTCTCTACTGTCGCTGCACTGGCCGCGGCCGCCGCGCAACGTCTTGATCATGCCGAAGCTGCACGCCCCGCATGTCACTCGATCGGCCATCGCCTTTGCGCAGCATCTCGCGCGCAACTACCCGGACCTGCACCTCGTTTTTGAGAGCCGCATTGCCCACGACATCCACGAGGCGCTTCCGGTCCCCGTCTACACGGCGCGCGCTGGCGACCCGTCCCGGCTGTACCCCCAGAAGATTGACCTCGTCGCCACGCTAGGCGGCGACGGCACCATCCTACGGGCGGCTAGCCTCTTTTCGCTGCAGCCCGACGTGCCGCCGATTCTGTCGTTTAGCATGGGCACGCTAGGATTTTTGGGCGAGTGGAAGTTTGACGAGTACAAGCGCGCGTGGCGCGAGGTGTACATGAGCGGCAGCGGCGTGGCCGTGGACGACCTGGCTGTGCGTCCTAAACAAGGACAGGGAACTGCCGCCGGCGCTGCACCGGATACAGCAGAGATACCACATGATGCAGGATGGGGAAGCGTCCGCGGACAAAGCATGGGCGTCAAGCGCGTGTCGCGCATGCTCCTGCGCCACCGCCTAAAAGTCGGCGTCTACGACCAGAACGGCGTCAACATTAACGACAAATTGGTTCCGACGTCGGTGACTGACGCAAGCCAAGGGTTGCTGCCGGGCGGTGGCGGTGGTAGTGGTGGCATACAGATTGGCTCTGTGGGCGCTATTGATGCGGCAACGACGGCGGCGGCGGCGGCGACGGTTGGGCCCGTTCCGCCGCGGACCACGCCGGCGTTCCATGCCATCAACGAGCTGCTGATCCATCGTGGCCCGCACCCGCACCTGGCTATTATCGACATCTTCCTCAACAACCACTTTTTGACCGAGGCTGTCGCCGACGGCATCCTCGTGAGCACGCCCACGGGATCCACCGCATACTCTCTGAGCGCCGGCGGGTCCATCATCCACCCGCTCGTCAGCTCGCTGCTACTCACTCCCATCTGTCCGCGTAGCCTAAGTTTCCGGCCGCTCGTGCTGCCCCTGAACACGCAAATTGTGTTGCGTTTGAGTCCGCGCAACCGCGGCCGCGAGCTCGAGGTGAGCATCGACGGCAAACGGAAGACGGGGGTGGGCATCGGCATGGAGGTGCGCGTCGAGGGCGAGGCTGTGGGCCGCACAGCAGACGGCAGCTGGCGGGGCGGTGTGCCGTGCGTGATCCGTGCGCCAAAAAAGGGCGGCGACGGCAACGGCGTGCTCGAAGACGACGACGGTTGGGTGGGCGGGCTCAACGGCTTGCTCAAGTTCAACTACCCCTTTGGCGAGGTGCCGCCGTGAATGGCTCTGTTTAGCTCTATTGTACAGCATTTTTTTGTTGATGAGGGACAGACTGGTCACATTTTCAGCATTCGCGTGGCATGGCTCATTGTAAGACCAACCAACGGTTTTGAAAAGAACTTTCATTATGGACACCTGGCGTTTTTGCTATCCAACGTCAACCCAAGTCTGACTTGGTCTCTTCATTGTTGGCGACTGTATTCTCTAGGAACTTTTGGCATTGGTTATCGTCTCCATTACCTCCGTTAAGATCAGCCTCAGTTAAGATAAGATGGACTGGCGGACCCGAGAGATTGGTGACTGGCCTTGTTGGCCCTAGACAAAGGCTACCTCTCCTGTTTATAAAGCTTTCGCACTTGTTCCAACTATACAATGTCCAAGCCCAGCTCCAAGCTTAGCACTTGCCTCGGACCGCACAGAAAACAAAGTGAAAAACCGCCGCAACAAAGTGCGTCGGCGAATATGCTCGGCCCACTGGAGGCGTGTATTTTCTTCCCTGGTGCGTGCCTCTGGGCCCCGTTCGGGCCGTTATTTTTGTAGTAAAGAAGCCAGCACCGCCGCTCAAGATAAAGGTGTCCTCAGAAGCTTAAAAAGCAAACTCCCACTTTTGGGGACGCATCAGCTTACTGAGGGAAGGTGTGCAACATTCCACCGCTTGCTGTGCGGCGAGCCGTTTCAATCCACGACTGCCAGCCCGGCCGCAAACTTGCGCGCCACCCAACCCGCCCCGTGTTCGTCGTATTCTTGCTTCGTCACCGCCAACTGTTCCACCGCTGCAGGTCCTCCTCCCTCCGTGGCGTCGGCACCGGCAGCAAACCGCGCCGCGCCGCGCCACGTGCACGTTATGGGGTCCGCCGGTCGCGTCACCCGCACCACCAGGTCGTCCGGTAACAGCGCCTGTACCTCCTGCTGCAGCCGCTGCACGAACCCAGGTAGCTCCGCATTGCCGCCCACCACAACAATGTTAGCGAGCAGCGCCGGCCACAGGCCCACCGGCAGCGCGGCTACGGACTGTGCCACGACGTCCGGCAAGCCCGGTTGCTGGCGCAGGCCCACATCGCCCGGGTGAAAAAGCAGTTCCGGCACGGCGAAGCGCTCGTTGCGGAGTACCAAGACGTCTTCTTCGAGGGGGAGATCGTCGTCGCTGTCGTTGTGGCCGCCGGCTGCCGACAGGCGATTCGTGGCCGCGCGCCGGGTCGGATCGTACTCCCGTACAATCCCCCGCATGCGCGTGTGATAATCCGGCAAAACGTACTCTTTAGCAATGCCGGCGCTGCCGGCGCGGAAGAGCGCGCGGCGGCGGCGGTAAGGCCCTGCATCGTCGGCACCGTTGGTATCGTTCAATACGGCCGCTGCTGTAGCCCGGGGACCCTTCCACGTCTTGTCGAGGTCGCCGGCAAAGTCGAGCGCGACGTAGCAGGCCTGCTCCTTGATCTCGTTGACAATGTAGGTGTCGTGGCGCATGTCGTAATGGCGCACGGACAGCAACTTGGTAAGGTAGTTGGTCAACAGCTTGCCGCCCACCTCTAGCCGGCGGACGGCGCGGTGCACAGGGCGGCCATGCAGGA
Organism: Fragosphaeria purpurea; assembly: GCA_002778095.1. NCBI lineage: Eukaryota > Fungi > Ascomycota > Sordariomycetes > Ophiostomatales > Ophiostomataceae > Fragosphaeria > Fragosphaeria purpurea. Next base: position 3,035,429 of record PCDL01000021.1, on the reverse strand, counting down.
CGGGCGTGACGGTGGTGCAGGAGTAACCGGAGTCGACAACGAGGCGGATTTCGGCGGGTACTGTGGGAGAAAGCGCCGATGCGGCGGGCTCGGTCGGTGTCGTGTTATCGACGTCCAAATAGGCATTGAATTGTGCGGCTGTTTTTCATTGACGAGAGAATTCGTTAGTTGAAGAACAGAGCGCAAAATAAGAACCGAATGGCCATGCAAAAGAAAATAGAAGCCTCACCTGTTCCCCGGTAGTAGCTCGCAAATTGAAACTCCTCAAACACCATCTGGTCGCAGTTCGCCTGCAGCGCCGGCAGTGCGTTCGGCTGCTCCGTCAGAACGAGGCGGGTGTCTGCCGGGTCACACCGCAACCCGCCAACGCCACCGCCGTTTCCACCATCGTCACCTGCGTCGCCGTCACCGTCTCCTAGAAATGTGTGCGCCCAGATCGCACGCTGCGCCTCCCAGTTGACAATGTAACCCTTTTCAACAGGCCGGCGGAACGTGGCCTCGCCAAAATCGCGGCAACGCTCCGTCACTTCGGCGCCAATGTACGTGCGTCGCTGGCGGTCGCGTACGAGGCAGTTGGGGATCACAACAGGCCCGGGGGTACCACTGCTGCCACCGTCGCGGTCGGCAAAGCCTGCCTTGAGCGTGTACGCACCATTGTCGAGCACGAGTGTGCGCGCGGGCGGCGGCGCCGGTGCAGGCGTCGCGGGCGCGGGCACGGACTTGCCCTTGGTGGTGCGGCCGCCGGCCATTTCTCGCTCTGTCGAAAGGGCGCGTCTGTCTCTCCTTTTGCCAATTTGGCCCTATGACATATGCAGGGGAATAAGGCTGGTGGCAGTCGTTCGAGACATTCGTCGGAGAAAACGAATATCGCGTCGCTAAAAGGCACTAAAAATGGACGAGGCTGCGTTCTGAAGCGCCCAGTGTAGCCCTGTAAAATTACATAATCATGAACAGCAACTTAAGGACGGGGGGACAATGCTTGATTTCCTTTTGCAACACCCATCACAATTCCCTTATTTCGCAGTGAGCCTTTGGTTGCATTTTTTGATTTGATATTACAAAGAAGGTCCTCTGTCTATAACTTCACTTTTCTTTTCCATGAGGTCCTTTTTTCCACCATAAGATGTGCAATTGTCCCAGGCTCAACGACACTGTCATCCATGCTCATCATTGTTTTGTTGGTTTTCATGTGCAGACCCTCTACCAATTCGAGATATATCAGACAAGCTCCCCATCGATTAGCATGTTGCTTCACTCGTTAAACGCCTTCGATCACGCGTTCTTTTCAACTGTGGCGTTGAAATCCGTGTTGAGCGCCGTTGGGAAATCGTGTATCCAGTGGCCGATCAAGTCGTGAATGCTGAACGCCGACGTGTTGCTGCTCGGGGTCGTGACATTGGCCGCCGCGTACGCAAAGGCCAGCGGATTCTGGGTAGTGGGATCGAGGCTGGTGACGCCGGTGTCGCTGTCGCCCCAGAGGGTGCAGCCGACGCACGTAGCCGTGACCTGGAAGTGCGTTGCGTTGACGTGCGTGCCCTTTTTCAGGACCGTGTACGTGGCGTCTGTGTATGCAGGCGGAACATAGTAGCCGCTGTGTTGTGTGTTAGGAGACAGGAGGAACAGGGAACGAAAAAAAAAATCCTCCCGGGAGAGGGAGGGAGTGTGAGGGAATCAAGTACGCACAATGCCATGCGCGAGGACAGGACGACGTCGTTGCCGTTGACCCAGACGATCGTCAGGGGGTTGTAGGTCATGGACCCGCCCCAGGCCAACCCGACCCAACCCAGGTCAATGGGCGACACAATTTGCACCACGGCCTCGTAGTTGTCGTTGACCTTTGCGTCGGGCGGGATGGCGATCCGGAAGGCGATGCCCTTGTCGTTGACGAACTGCGAAAAGGTAAAGTTTGTCTCCGGGTCGACGTACTTTGACGAGTCCGCCTGGCCGAACGCTGCAAGACGGAAGAGTTAGCACCTGCTGTGTGTTTTTTGAAAACCGATCCTCAGGTGCCTCCATGTGCGGTTTTTTGTCCGACATACCAGTGCCAATCAAGGCGGCAGCACCCGCCAGAGCAAGAAGGCCACGCATTTTCAAAGAGTTAGAGATCTTGTGGTTCGAAACAGACAAAGAAAGACAAACCCAATCTCAGCAATCACAGGAGCAAGAAGCAGAAACAAAAGGAGCAAAATGAGAGGAGGAAAAGACAAGGAGTGGCAAAGACAGTGAGGACGGGGGAGTCCTAAAATATTTTAACAACATTTCTATTTTTCTCTCTTCATGTTTTTGCCTTTCCGTATTCCCGCAAAGAGGATTCCATGGAAGCACGGTACGAACGTCCCGTAGATTGGAAAAGGGGAAACACGGATTGGTGGGCCTGTTTGTGGTTAACTCGTCATCACCAGCAAACGGATGTGCGTATGAAATGCCCGTGTTAGACCCAGGGGAAACGGAACCATCAGGCTCCCAATTACGACGGATATAAACCGACAGCGGCCCCCATACGGACCAGAAAAGAAGCAAGCAAGGGAAAACAAAAGAAGGGGGGATCCCGTGTCAATATGGCTGAAGCAGTCCATCTCCAAAGAGCGCAACGCAAAAAGGGGAGGGGTGGACTGTGGATGTAAATAAGTGCTCTACCGTAGAGGATGTATCTAGATTGAGGAAGGCACCGTATGCCGCGCAGCGGTGGAGGAGGCAAAACTAAAGAGCTGTAAAACGGCACGGCTCCTTTGTTGAAAGAGAAGAAAGCAAGATACCAAAAAAGGGCCATAGCAGTTGAAAACAACATAATAACGAACGAATCCGCATAGGGATCTCACATTGTTACAGTTCTTGCGTTTATCGTAGAAGTAGTAAAGAAAACGCCATGCTCGCCCCAAAACCTAATGCGAAGAGCTAGATGAGACGTGCCAACGACGGGGAATCCCAATCTGAGTCGAGCTTTCATGTAAGCATCACAGACACCACTCTATTGCTCTCAGGCTTGGCTTGGACCACAGGGACGTCATTTTCAAGGAACCTCAGTTCTTTTTTGGCTTACATCAAATAAAAAAATTACTGAAAAAAAACCGGAAATGGTACAAATGCAATGAAAGTGGGAAAGGGGCAGTCCCCGATGTTGGGGAAGAAAACAAAGCTACATACAACAGACGGAGTCTGGCAGAAAAAACAAAAAGACAGCTTAATGCGAGATTCATTAATGTCCGGCATGATTTCTTCTATGCTCCCATTCTCGGATGTGTCCTTAAAGGGTTGGCATAACGGGCGTATCGTACGGGAGATTATAAGTGATATAAATGAATTTCAGGCACTGCTCCGTTCCCGCATAAAGTGACACAGCCCTTCTTCGCCTAGGGGGTTCAGATCTCGGGAAAGATGCTGGTAAAGACCCACGGCAGGAAGGAGATTTTCCTGCTTGTCTTCAACAGCCAAGGACTTTTTGTACAAATTACGGAGGCACAAATGCTCGCTGGGATGGAGAGCCGTGGTTCTTTTAGCCTAATAAAAGAAGCTCCATTTCAATTCCCAGTGAAAGGTCCGTAATTTTGTGAATTAAGATAAAAAATAATCCAACTAAATAATGAGAAAATAAGGCAAGAAAAAAAGGGGAAAAAATAAAAAATAAACAAGATAAAAAAATCAAAGTAAAATACGACTTTAAAAAGATGAGTGATTGTGAATTGGATAATTCTTGTGAGAAACTAACAAGGAACACACCTTGCCGTTCAACCTCCAGCAAAAATAAATAAATAAATAATTTTGAATCAAAATAATCATCGAGAAAAAAACAATGACATTACGAGTGCAACGTAAGTGCTCAACACGTAAACCAAAGTAAGCATTAGAAAATACGATGCAACCCGGGAGATTAGCAATCAACACCACACGACTGGGCCGGCAATGTTCTTTACCTCTGGTAGAAGTAGACCTCAATCTCAGAAGTGAGAAAATTGTGCACGTTGGCTATCAGAATAATGAACTGAGATTGATTGCGTGTACAACAAAGAGAAGAAAAAGACACGCGAAAAGGGATTATATAAAACACTGCCAATTCTTTGTAAGCCGATATCTCCACGGAGAAGAGCACGACCGATAGGTAACACACACCAACGGAAGGGGCCGACAACTTGGATTCCACAGGGAAAAAAAAACCGGAAAGAAAAGATGTAAAAAAAGAAAGGAGTAGAAACAGTCGTGCCTTCCTAGTTGACTTCGTTTCTTGCGGTTTCCCAATCAAGAGAGCCAAGATTCGATTATGGGTCAAGACGGAAGGCACAATGGGGGCAGCCTCCCTAAAGCCGAATGATAAGTATGGAAGGGGCGACTTTCCAGCCCATTGCGCCATTTCCTGTAAAGGTTACTAAACGAGAAAAAAGGGACGAAGGAAAGCGGTTTAGGGGCTGCATCCATCAAAAAATTGGAAATTCTCTTAAAGCCTCGTTTTTTTGCTTCCTTCATGTTTTTACGACAAAAGCCAAAACCAGACTTAGAGCGCGAGGTCGTCTCACAACTCGCTGCTGACGCGAGGGGGTTTTTGAGAGCCCAAGTGCTCACCTCTTCGTATTTTTCTTTTTTTTTCTGCGGCCATGGAGCCCCCGCGCCCGCCCCACCTACAACCACTGAAGGACGCTTTGCCGCCACTGTTTCTCGGCACCGCCACCTTCAACACACAGTACGTCGACGACCCGGCCGCCTTGCCCGCTCGGGCCATTGTGCGCCGCGCCCTTGTTGATCTCGACGTGCGCGGGTTCGACACGTCGCCGTACTACGGTCCCGCAGAGCTCCTTCTGGGCGACGCGCTGGCCGCCGCGGGCGTCGACCGGCGACGCTACTTTTTGGCCACCAAGGCCGGTCGCGTGCACGGCGCCGGCTTCGACTATCGCCCGGCTGCCGTGCAGGCGTCCGTGGCACGCTCGCTGGCGCGCCTGCGCACAGATTACGTGGACCTGGTGTACGCGCACGATGTGGAGTTTGTGACGCCGGCCGAGGCTGTGGCCGCTGTACGGGCGTTGCGGCAGCTGCGCACTGCTTCGGGTGGCAATGGCGGTACCGGCATCGTCAAGTACGTCGGCATCTCTGGCTTCCCCGTGGACGTGCTGGCCGACCTGGCGGCGCGTATCTTGCGGGAGACGGGCGAACCTGTGGATGCCGTGCTGAGCTACGGCCACTGCACGGTGCAGAACACGCGGCTGGTCGCGGGCAGCGGTGGCGGCGGCAGCGGCAGCAACGATCTGCCCGCGGTGGCGCGGCTGCACCAAGCGGGTGTGGGCGTTGTGCTCAACGCGAGCCTGCTCAACATGGGTTTGCTGACGACGCGCGGCGTCGACAACGGGCCGCAGGCCGCTTGGCACCCGTCGCCACCGGAGTTGCGCGCTGTGTGCGCGCAGGCGGCACGCGTATGCCAGGCGCAGGCAGCAACGTCGGGAAGCGACGGAAAGATCGAGCGCATCGCGCTGCGCTACGCTCTGGATCTTTGGGCGCGCGCCGGCGCGGCCGCGGGCGTAGGCACCACGGCAGCCGGCAGAAGCGGCACGTCTGCTGCGCCCGCCACAATCGGCGCGTCTGTGCTCGGCGTGACGTCCGTGGACGAGCTCACCGAAACCGTGCTTGAGTGGTGGAACGTGCTCGACGGCCTCGGCGTTCCGCACCGGTCACCAGACGGCGATGCCGCCGCAACCGCCGTAATCAATAGCAGCAGCAGCAGCAGCAAAAAAACGGACAGTTTGCGGCGGACGCAACAGGTCAAGGCCTTTGTGCAGCAGACATTGTGGCCGGTTTTTGGCGAATGGAAGGACTTTGCCTGGGCGAGCCCGCCGCCCGGGTGGGTGAATGAGCTCAGACCGCACGAACCCGCACGATTATGACACGGCGCCCGCCGACTTCTATCCTCTTAGCATATCTTCTTTTGTCGTTCTATTAGCGGTCTGTTTAGATAGAGTCGAGATTCTTTCGCACCATGCCAAGGTGACCTTGCGCTGTCCCCTAGAACTAGTTTATTTGCATCGTAATAGACATACAACTACATCTTTTCGCGGATGAAACGCTGGTGCCTCGTTGACCACTTCCAGCTGCAAGCGTGCGACGTAATCCAACCGCTGCGGAACGCGAGTGCCTGCTGTTGCTATTTTAATGCTGTTCGCATTCCGTGGCTAGCCCCTGTTGGGCCGCAGCAGCAGAGCGGCCCCTGTTGCCAACTGCGCCGCCATTTGTCTATGGCAGCCTCAACAAAAATACGTCAGCCGTTTGGCGCTGCTGTCCTTTCGCATTGCGACAACGCCTTCAACCCAAAGCCTGCAATACCGTCTGCGGCAGGCTCAGGCAGGGGGTTGCTAAGAAGATAAGCAGGACTGTCCTGCCCACACGTCGTCGCCCGTCCAAGCTGCGCCACAAAGGCGTCGTCGGCGAACACGCATGTGGTCCAACTGATTGGATTGGACAGGAAGCTTCTTGTTGTTGTGTTTGTCCGTACACTGACAGATATTTTTATATATTGACATACAATCGTAGCTTGTCTGATATCGTAGAAGTCGGATGTCTGTATTTTTACCACTTTTATATGACTATCATTGTAGACCAGGGATTGAATCTCACCAGTTTCAGTATCTGACACATTTTTGTTGAATTTTGGTCTTTTTTCCCCTGATCTTGTAGCCGTTGCTGTTCATCTGCACATCATGGCTGCACATTCTGCATGGCCGGGCCAACATCCTCAGCCCGACTACTACACCGAAACCGCATATCTTGGCACCGCACCGGCCCTGCCGCCCCGGCCTTCGCAGCAGCACGAGGCGCCGCCATTTCCACCTCCTCCTTACAGCCAGCAGCCGCCAAGTAGTCGGTCTACCGGAACGCCGGGTCCACAGCCTGCCGTTACCACGACTGACAAGCCAACAATGCGCGAACGCCTCTACCAGTGGAGCGTCAAGGCCGGCGCCCCCGTCAACCGCCTGACCAACAAGCTCGGCGCCGAGGCCTTTTGGCCGTCGTCTCTTGACCTCGAGTCCGACAAGGCTGCGCGCATCCTCACGTCCTTTTGCTGTAGGTCGCTTTGTTTTGAAAAATTTCACTTTGTCGTATACCACAATAAGGTATCTCGCGTCTGCTTACACAAAACACTAGACGACGGTTTCTATAGCAGTAACGCCGTTGGGTCGTCACCGCCGTCCACCCCCGGCCCCCGCGGCCGCCCCGCCAAGTCTCTTGTCAAAATCCCGCCTCGCGTCATCCAGTCCGCCGCCGGCCTTGCCATCTTCACCACGTTCCGGTCGGGCTTGCACGTCTCCGGTGCCGGCGGCTCGGGCGTTGTCGTCGCGCGCCTGCCCGATGGCCGCTGGTCGCCGCCCGCCGGGTTTCTCGTGCACACCCTCGGCGCCGGTCTGCTTGTCGGGCTGGACATTTACGACTGCGTGTGCGTCCTGCGCACGCCGGCGGCGGTGCGGGCGTTTACGCGGGCGCGCGTGTCACTAGGCGCGGAGGTCGGGCTCGTGGCGGGCCCCGTGGGTGCGGGTGGCGCCGTGGAGGCCGCCCTCAGCAAAAAGGACAAGTCGTCGCCCGTGTGGTGCTACACGAAGAGCCGGGGGTTCTATGCCGGTGTGCAGGCAGACGGGACGGTGATCGTTGCGCGGCCGGACGCGAATGCGGCGTTTTACGGGCAGCGCGGCATTACCGTCGAGCAGATCCTGTCTGGGGCGGTGCCCATACCACCGCGCACGCCGGTGCCGGCCGCTGTGACCGGTACAGCCGCAGAAGCGGTGGGTGATACGACCGCGCCCTGGCCAGTGGCAACACGTCAGCTGATGGAGGCACTGAGAGCGGCCGAGGGCCGGCCAGGTACGGACTCAGCCGTTCTACAGGAGGTGCGCAGCGGCCCGACGCCAGGCGACCAGGGCATGGCGGAGGTGGTGCGGGAAATGCAAAAACCCGACGAAGTACAAGGTGGGAAGGAGGATGCAGAAACCGGAAAGAGTGGCAAGAGGGTCCATTGGTAGCATTCTTGCTGATTTCTGCGGGTACGTATCTCATAGACAACGATGAGTAGTAGCGGTTGCAATGGTTGGCCTTTAGATTTTTAGACATGGCGTCTTTTGTTTCTTTCGAAGCAAGCGAATTCACTGCATTGCTCATAATCAATAGAACGGCGCGGCGCCATGATGTTGTATTGTTGGGTTTGTCTTTGGGGCAATCTGGCATTTTCTTCTTCTCCATTTCGCCTATCCAGCCAAATAATGCGTACGTAGAAAGTAAAAAGAAGAAATGGGGGGTTTGCAGGACGGTTGCGGACGCGGCGAACAGCAAGATTGTTATCAGATGCAAATGCAAAATTGGCGAAGAGAAAACCAAGATGTTGGTTGTAATTGTACAGGTTGTTTATCGAGACAAAAAAAAAGGTGAAATCTACAAATACAAGCCCTCGGGTTCGCCCTCTTGCTTCGTACGCATCACCCGCTCCCGAGCCGCCCGGAAGTCCGCCATCTGTACACGCATCCGACGCTCGCGCAGAGCCATCAGGCCGGCCTCGGAGCAGATGGCCTTGATGTCCGCACCGGAAAGATCGTCCTTTTGCGAGATGAACTCGTCTAGGTCGACGTCCTCGTTCAGCGACATCTTGGACGTGTGCAGCGTGAAAATCTTGCGCTTCGTGTTCTGGTCCGGGTTTTCAAACAGAATCTTGCGGTCAATCCGGCCGGGCCGGATCAGCGCCGGATCCAGCGTCTCGATCTTGTTGGTCGCCATAATCACCTTCACGTCACCGCGGTCGTCGAAGCCGTCCAGCTGGTTCAGAAGCTCCAGCATCGTCCGCTGCACCTCGCGCTCGCCGCCGGATGTCGACTCGTACCGTTTCGTGCCGATGGCGTCGATTTCGTCGATGAAAACGATAGCAGGCGCATTTTCCGCGGCGACCTAGGAGGCGTACTGTGAGTCATGGCCCAACGAAGCTCTGTGAGGATTTAGGAGAGGAGTTACCTGGAACAGCTGCCGGACTAGACGCGGCCCGTCGCCGAGATACTTTTGGATCAACTCGCTGCCCACGATGCGCAGGAATGTGGCCGAGGTCTGGTTTGCCACGGCTTTGGCCAGAAGCGTCTTGCCGGTGCCCGGCGCACCATACAAAATGACGCCCTTGGGCGGCTTGATGCCCATCTCTTCGTATAGCTCCGGATGCAGCAGCGGGAGCTCCACGGACTCGCGCACCTCCTGAATCTGCTGCTCCAACCCGCCAATGTCGGCATACGACTCCGTGGGCGCCTTGTCGAGCTTCATGACGCTGACCGACGGGTCGGTGTCGTCGGCCAGCACGCCGACGATGCTGACGCTCTTGTGGTGCAACAGCACACTTGCGCCGGGCTCCAACAGGTCCTTGTCCACGAAGCTCATGATGCTGACGTAGTACTCGGGCCCCGTCGTGCTGGACACAATGGCGTGGTCGTCGTCGATCATCTCCTCGAGCGTGCCGACGCCCATGGGGCTGCCGCGCATGTCGTCGACGCGGCCGCGCTCGTCCGCCAGCCGGTCGCCGCCCGCTACGCCAGCACCTTCTCCGTCCAGGTCCGTGCTTGGCGCCGCGTTACTGTCCTTGGCCGCCTTGGCCTTGCGCAGGCGCTCTTGGTTCTCGACGTACTCTTCTTCCAGTAGCAGGTGGTCGTGGATGCGCTGCATGCGCAGGAGTCGCAACTTGCACCGGCTGGTCGGGAAGACCGACGGGAGCTTGGCCATCGCGCTCGAACCGCCGGCCTTTCTCTTCTTACGCCCGACGCGGGTCGTTGGCCGCGGCGGTGGCTCGTACTTGGGCTTGTCCTTCTAGCAAAGGGCAAAAAAAGAGTAAATCGTCAGCAACGTGTGTTTAGCAGGTGACCGCGAACCACTGTGTTCAAAAAAGATAATAAAACAAACCCCTACCTTCTTATCTTTCTCATCTCGCCCATCCCCAGGGCCGCCGCCGCCCATCCCAGACTGGTTTTGACCCTGATCAAAGAGGAGCTGTTAGCCATTTTGATGTGTCTCTGACCGTAGCTGTTGTGACTAGTATTCATCGTGGCGTACCATTTTCTATCTCCCTATTCCAAATTAAAGCTTTTTTCGACGCGCCCAAAAAGAAATAAAAGGTTTTGTTTTGAGAAACTGCGTTGTGGTGATGGGTGGAAAAGCGTGAAGATCAACTGAACAATAACAAAAGTCGAAAAAGCTCACCCGGCTTTGGGGAGGCGAGACAAGCACAGGCAATTCAGGCGCCAGGGGAAACGCGCAGCCAGCTAGCCGCCAGCTTAGCACGCATTACGTTATCGAGTGCAAGCATAATCAGTCACGTGCGGGATACAGTACCAAAAAAAGAAACGGGGTCTGGGCGATTCTGGGGCGCACGGACGTTGCAGGTCGGGCAACACGCCGCCTGGGCATGAACGAAGCCAGGTGGGTGGGGGTGGTTTGGGTTAGAGGGGTGGACTTGGCTTGTGCCTGCCCCGAAAGGTGCACAGAAGGGAAAGGAACGACCACGATCAGAAAGGGAGGAAGGAACTTTCCAGAGCGCCGGCAACCTTCCTGATTCGAGCGAAACGGTGTCCCGTCTGACCATTAAGGGTTTTTATTTGTTTTGGGGGGCAGTAGACCTGCTTCTTTCCCCTTTTCTCTTTTCTCTTCACATCTCTCGTTTGGTTTTCTTGCTGCCCTCGCTGTTTTGCGGAATCTCACGACAACATTACGCGAACGAGCGGAACAGCGACCGTGCTACTCAAAAACAACATACTATTCTTTGAACTACGACAAAGTATATCGTCCGCGTCCGCGGCTTTATCCGTTGTCGCACGAAGCATTCTTCGAGGCTCGCAGAGCCACGTGACTGGGCGTCGTTGCGTGGTTTCGAAAAAGGCGAAGAGAGAGGCCGTCACTGGCAAAACAGACAATCTTCGTTACTTTCATCTTGATTTCTGCCACGAAGCAACTACGAGCTATTCACGAAACCGAAACAGTCCTCGATTTTATTTTACAGCATAGTGCAAGGCGAGAGAAAAGAACACGGCCGCCCCGTCAACCTGATTCTTTGCCGTGCCGACAAGGCTTTTTTGCATCTGAGCAGGCAAACTGTGACCGCCGACACCGATATACTGCTTTAGGCGCGGCTGCTTTGTCTTGTGAGTTGACCACAGACCGGAAGTTGTTCGCTGGGCACAGGTTTGTTTCCTTCATGTTTGCCCATCGTGGGCGGTAGTCTGGCCATTCGACTAATGTTCTCATGCTCCCCTCCAGAAAACTTTGACGACTCCCAGCGGCGGAAGGCCATTCGGGGCACAATCGAAGACACGGCTGGTTTTTATTTTTGATTCAGAATAACGCATTTATATCTCGTATCAACAAAGGCGCCATGGCTACCAGTAGAGACCGTCGCATAGCGAAGGAGCTAAGGGACATCGAGCTGGATAAGGACAAGTCGGGTGTGTATGCGTGCTCTGTCGACGGCACCAGCTTGGATCATCTTACGGGGTCATTTCCAGCTCCGCCGGACACCCCGTACGCCGGCGGTACCTACAAGGTCGACATCGAGATCCCAACTCAATATCCGTTTAAGTCACCGATGATTAAGTTTGAAACGCGCATATGGCATCCCAACATCAGCAGCCAAACGGTGCGTTTAATCATTTATTTATTGTTGCTACAGAGACGCTCGTATTTCTTTTATGTAACTGAAAGCTAATCCTGCGGTTTTGTCTTTTGTTGCTTCCTCTAGGGCGCCATTTGTTTGGACACGCTGGGCCCTGGCTGGTCGCCAGTCGGAACAATCAAAATGGCGTTGCTGTCGCTGCGCATGCTTCTCGAGTCACCCAATCCGAAAGACCCGCAAGACGCTCAAGTGGCGAAAATGCAGATGGAGGATCCAGAGTACTTTGAGATCGTGGCACACGACTGGGCCGTACGGTATGCAGGCGCAAAGCGACGCCTTCCGCCGCCTTCTGAGTACGTAAAGAAGGCGGCGGAGAAGGCGCCAGATGACCCAAGCAGGTATGCTCGTCAATTTTACGCTCTGGTACCACTGGCATGATTCGCGGGTATCAAGTTTCTTCGGGCTAACCAGGATTCCTCGTCTTTCAGGTATGAAGGATATAACAAAGACCTTATCGACCGCTTTGTCAACATGGGCTTCGAGTTGGACGCTGTTGTGGCTGCGTTCATGCACGTCGGTATCGATCGCCGGGGCGGCCAGGATTATGAATTGGAGGAAGCTTACATGGGCGACATTACGGCGCATTTGCTTGGCGAGCCATAGGATGAGCCATAGTGAAGAGGACGGATCTTTGTGTGCGGCCCTTGGGGACTAAGTGTTCGTGAAAACGCTTCGTTGCATTCCTGTTCTTGCCGCGTTTTACGTTCTATATGTTTATGGCTGTCTTTTCTTTCCTTTTTTTTCTCTTTCTCTTTTTCTAACGTTGTTTTGAAGTATTTGCAAGACAGGACGGTGTTGGAGTATCGCTCGGAGTATCGGTTTGTTATTATACGAATTCTCGCGTTGTTCGGCAACATGGACTTTGTCCAAACGATGAGAGTACAACCTAGAAGCATCTTTATAGCATTTTGCCTCAATACGGCAAATCAACAAATTTCTGTAAACGTCTATTGAAATCGTGTCATACGGCGTGCGACACAGGTACTATGCACGCCGTTGTCCGTGTCGAAGCTTCAGATCTTTCCTATGAACCTATCCAGACCTTCCAGTCGGTCCTACCAGTCTATGAACCGTGTACAATGAAACAAAAGCAATGGTTGCTCCGCGATTACGAGAGCCCTCCCGCCGTTCACCTCCAGACCAAACGAGAAACACAGATACAATTGGTATTTTGCCATCTGCGCGTATATATGTACGCATATGCGGCCTAGCCTCCGTCTTGTCGCCCACGTCTCCGTATGCATCGCAAGTTGTTCACTGCCTCTGTTGATTCTCTTTTTACCCTTGTTGTTGTTCTTTTTCTTTTTATTTTGTCCCCTACCTTGATCGCGTCTCGTCCGCGTAGGGAAGTCATAGATCAAAATGCCCTGTTTCTCTACAGCAGGTCGCGGCGCACAAACTCGTCGCGCAGCGCCTTGCCCAAGCCGGCCGGCGACCGCTCGACCACGACGCCGGCAGCCTCGAGCGCCTTGATCTTGGAGTCGGCACCGCCCTTGCCGCCGGACACAATGGCACCTGCGTGGCCCATGCGGCGGCCAGGGGGGGCGGAGATGCCCGCAATGAACGACACGACGGGTTTGCCGCCGCCGGCCGCCGATAGGTTGTGCTCGCACAGGTACGCGGCGGCGTCCTCCTCGGCGGAGCCGCCAATCTCGCCAATCATGATGATGCCGTCGGTCTCGGCGTCGGCCAGGAAGACCTTGAGGCAGTCGATAAAGTTGGTGCCACTAAAGGGGTCGCCACCGATGCCGACGACGAGGGACTGGCCGAGGCCGGCCTGGGTGGTCTGGTTGACGGCCTCGTAGGTGAGGGTGCCGGAGCGGCTGACGATGCCGATGCGGCCGCGCTTGTGGATGAAGCCGGGCATGATGCCGATCTTGCACTGGCCGGGGGCGATGATGCCCGGGCAGTTGGGTCCGACAAGGCGGGTCTTGGACTGGGTCTTGAGCATGTTCGTGATGCGGAGCATGTCTGTTTGGGAAGGGGGTTGGTTTTCAGCTGTTAGAAGCGCTTGTGTTTAGGCAACAAATATAGCTGAACGAAGGAGAAGGGCGTACCGTGCTGGGGAATGCCCTCCGTGATACACACGACGAGAGGTATCTCGGCCTCGAGCGCCTCTTCGATACCGCTTGCAGCGACAGGTGGCCTACATGTACATAGTTAGAACGACGACAGTCCGTGTGCAGCCACACAACGCCCCGCTGCTACTCCCAGGGGGTCATCCATATCCAGTGTGTCACGTACGGGACGAAAATGGCCGTGGCGGTCGCGCCCGTCTCCTTAACGGCATCACTAACGTTGGCGAAGACAGGCAAGTCCAAGTGTGTCGAGCCGGCCTTTTTCGGATTTGTGCCACCGACAACCTTGGTACCTAGAGGTGAAGCGAGGTGTATGAGTACAATGGGCGGTATAAATAAGGGAAACCAAAATAACAACGACAACGACGGATCACCGTGTAGGCATGAATTTACCATAGTCGATGGCTTGCTGGGCATGGAATCTAACCGCCGAAAAACAGAACGGTTAGCAACTATAATCAACACCGGCCCCAAGAGGACAATGCGAATCCGAAAGGGGGATCCGCCCCCTCGCTTCTGTCCTGCACTTACGTTCCCTGCTTGCCCGTGAAGCCCTGGAAGATCACCTTGGTGTCTCCATTGATGCGCAAGTTGCCGATCGTGGCCGCGTAGGGGCTGGACTCGGAGCTGTACGCGCGACGGGCCGCCTGCCGGAGCAGCGCCGGCCGGGCACACCGTGAAAAGGCCTGCATTGTCGTTGCTGGTCGGGGGGATCAAGGAGACAAAGAGGGCAGTGAAAAAAAAGAAAAAGAAAACCACGGATGGTTTAAGGCTTCGCGAAAGAAGGCGTTTTGGTCGAGGGTGAAAGAAAAAAGAACTGGACGTCAGAGAACAAAGCGCACAAAACGGTCGAGATAGAGGGACAAAAAGGCCGGCAAAGCTGGTTTCGCTACTGCTACTGCTGCTGCTGCTGCTGCTGCCGCTGCTGCTGTGTCGTTCCGCTTGGCCCAGGCCCCACTTTTTAGCAAAACAGAGGATCGAAAAAAAGAAGGGACACTTTTTGTGAAGCGCTGCCGGCAAGCTTGCGCCAACTGTCGGTAAAGCCAACGGAAAAGCACGGGATGCTTGGCTGCGACGCACTGCCACCACCAGCCACATATGGGGAACGTTCTTCAACAGGCGCCCTGTTTGATTGGCCTACAGGGGACCATTTACCTTCCGTTCACTGATTAGATAGAGGACCGAAAAAAAAGTTTCGTTGAACCCCACCGTAGTGGGCCTACGAAAATAGACGGAATACGTCTGAACCCTCTGTTTCTACTGCTTAATGGCCCACGTAGCCCGCCTTTGACGGAAGCATACTCGCGACGACCACA
Organism: Fragosphaeria purpurea; assembly: GCA_002778095.1. Lineage (NCBI taxonomy): Eukaryota > Fungi > Ascomycota > Sordariomycetes > Ophiostomatales > Ophiostomataceae > Fragosphaeria > Fragosphaeria purpurea. Next base: position 3,020,382 of record PCDL01000021.1, on the reverse strand, counting down.
ACGAGAAGAATCTTGGGAACCACATGGAAGGGCGACACTAAACAGGAGCACCCGAAAACCCCTCAAAAAACAACGGAGACAGACAGAGGAACAAGGAGACGTTCACCATGGCTACAGCGACCGTCACGGCCACGGCGACGACGACGGCGTCTCGACGCGGCGGCGGAAAAGAGGCGCTGCCGCCGGAGAACGAGCGGTTTCTGCGCTGCTGTGCCGACATTGCCCATGCGTTGATCGAAGACTTCGAGGCGGCGTCCAAGGACCCCCAGCGGCCGGCACGCGACATCAACCTCAACAGCCTCCGGGCTCGGTATGCGCGCAAACACCGGGTCAACGGCGTGCCGCCGCTGACGGCGATCATCGCGGCCGTGCCGGAGCACTACAAGAAATACATCCTGCCAAAGCTGGTGGCGAAGCCAATTCGTACGTTGTGGTGATCGTGGTTGGTGTGGATAAACGAGCTTCATTTGTAGGCAAGTAGTAGATGGACCCGCTAATATGCCGCCCCTTGCCTCCTCCAGGTACCTCCTCTGGCATCGCCGTGGTCGCGGTCATGTGCAAGCCACACCGCTGCCCGCACATTGCCTACACCGGCAACATCTGTGTGTACTGCCCCGGCGGGCCCGACTCCGACTTTGAGTACAGCACGCAGTCGTACACGGGCTACGAGCCGACCTCGATGCGGGCGATCCGCGCGCGCTACGACCCCTTCGAGCAGGCCCGGGGCCGCGTCGACCAGCTCAAGGCGCTCGGCCACGCCGTCGACAAGGTCGAGTACATCATCATGGGCGGCACGTTCATGTCGCTGCCGGCGGCGTACCGCGAGGAGTTTATTGCGCAGCTGCACAACGCGCTGAGCGGGTACCAGACGGCGCGCGTCGACGAGGCGGTGGCGGCGGGCGCGCTGAGCCGCACCAAGTGCGTGGGCATCACCATCGAGACGCGGCCCGACTACTGCCTGCCGCCGCACCTGTCGGACATGCTGCGCTACGGCTGCACGCGGCTCGAGATCGGCGTGCAGTCGCTGTACGAGGACGTGGCGCGCGACAGCAACCGCGGCCACACGGTGGCCGCCGTGGCCGAGACGTTTTGCTTCGCCAAGGACGCCGGGTTCAAGGTGGTCAGCCACATGATGCCGGACCTGCCCAACGTGGGGCTCGAGCGCGACCTCGACCAGTTCCGCGAGTACTTTGCCAACCCGGCGTTCCGCACCGACGGCCTCAAGATCTACCCGACGCTCGTCATCCGGGGCACGGGCTTGTACGAGCTGTGGCGCACCGGCCGCTACCGCAACTACACGCCCAACACGCTCATCGACGTGGTCGCGCGCATCCTGGCGCTCGTGCCGCCCTGGACGCGCATCTACCGCGTGCAGCGCGACATCCCGATGCCGCTCGTGACGGCGGGCGTCGAGAACGGCAACCTGCGCGAGCTCGCGCTGGCGCGCATGCACGATTTCGGGACCCGCTGCCGCGACGTGCGCACGCGCGAGGTCGGCATCAACGAAGTGAAGCACAAGGTGCGCCCGCACGAGGTGGAGCTCGTGCGCCGCGACTACGCCGCCAACGGCGGGTGGGAGACGTTTTTGGCGTACGAGGATTCGCGGCAGGACCTGCTCGTGGGCCTGCTGCGGCTGCGGCAGTGCGCGGCGCGGACGACGTACCGGCCGGAGCTCGTGGGCCAGCCGACGAGCCTCGTGCGCGAGCTGCACGTGTACGGCACGGCGGTGCCCGTGCACGCGCGCGACCCGACCAAGTTCCAGCACCAGGGGTTCGGCACGCTGCTGATGGAGGAGGCAGAGCGCATCGCGCGCGACGAGCACGGCAGCACCAAGCTGAGCGTGATCTCGGGCGTCGGCGTGCGCAGCTACTACGCGAAGCTGGGGTACTGGCTGGACGGCCCGTACATGAGCAAGTGGCTAGACGGGCGACCGGGGCCGGAGACATGAGGGAGCCTACATCCGGGTGGAGAAGAGAAACAACCTAGGTTTCCTTTGCGAGCCAGAGGCTCTGGGACGCACACTTTGCGGTTGTGCTGTCGCCCATGACTATCTGACGGCAGGCAGACGAAACGTCCCGCCAACCAGCCATACTACCATACACCCCGGCTAGGCCGTCACCGCCCGTTGTGTGAATCACTCACAAAAGGAGCTTCAGAATGGCAGTGACACAGGCCTTGAGCCATGGGCAGCTACAGACGAACGAGTGGCATACAGACGGTCGTTGGTTACGCAAAACCCATCCACGGATTGAGATGCTTTTTGTATACAGAAACCAGTTTGAACATGGCCCTTTCATGACAACCCTCTTGGGACCAACCAATCCTTGAAACGGCTTATAAATTCACGAAAAAGACACGTCGCTGGTAAAAGCAGTCCCCGGTTTCGGATTGACCAAGACTTTTGAACAACGCGGCATCATCTCGCATTTTGTCCGCGCCCGAATCGGCACCGACAATATGTACGGGCGCATGAAGATACTATGCCTGCCAGAAAGCTTATTGACGAAAGCCAGCTTTTGTTGCGTCTTTTTCTGTACTCTTCTGCTGCTGCCAGTTTTTTTCTTTTTTTCCTTTTTTTTTCTTTCTCTTTTTCTTTCTCTTTTTCTTTCTCTTTTTCTTTCTCTTTTTCTTTCTTTTTTTCTTTCTTTTTCCCTTGCTTTTTCCCTGTATAGACGCCTTTATTTGCTCTTTTGATAAGCACAAACATCGCTCATTTGGGACCATTACGCCCGTCATATACCCAAAGCAGCAAAACCCCTTTCGCTCATTCAGCGGCGCCATCGCGTCATGAAGCCACCTCGCTTGTGGAAGAGGTGGGTGGGGGGGCCGAAGAAGAAGGTTCTGACTTCGCATGTGGGAGAGGGAGGGAGGGGGCCGTCGCCGTGTTAGTTCGCTTTTCCGTCCTAGCATTATTATAGCGCGGTTGGCCGCCCGCAATAGCGGACCACTACGGCGCCGGCGGAGGCAAATATTGGGGGGATTTCGACCTGTTTTATTTCTGGTTCGGTCCTGCGAAAGGCGGCTCGCCGAGGACACAGAAACTCGCACGGAATAGATAGACAGGTAGAGATGCTTATCAATTGCTGTGCCTGGCGCACGGGCACTGTTGGCCGTTTTTGGGGGGGGGGCGGCTCTTGTATGAGAACGGCCAAGTCGTCATTTGGCCGAATTGTAGCATCTTCCTCTTTTTTTCAACATCGCCTTTTTTTGTTCTTTTTTTCTTGCATCTGCTGCTCTGTCGTTTTGTGAATTGTTTTGCCCTTTGATTCACCTTGTTTCCGTTGCACTTGGCCCGTTAGAACAGCGTGCTGGTCTTGGACGCATCGCTTGATATAGCTCCCCCCCGTATCACGACCTTCGACACTGCCCTTTTTCACCTTCAAGATACCTTCACCCGTCTCGTCACAGATCACCATGACAGCCATTTCGAAACTGCCTTCCTCCGCGGTGCATCCGCCCAACAAGACCCTGGACGGCCACCTCCTGCTCATCACGGGCCCCAAGGCGCCCACGCAGGCCTGGCTCGACCGCATCCACGCCCTCTACCCGGGCCTGCGGGTGCTCTACCGCGAGCTGCACTGGGGCCAGAAGCTCGCTGCCGATGCGCTCACCGCCGCCGACTGGCACGACGTCACCGTCTTGCTGACCACCGGCGGCACGCTGCCGCCCGACCCGGCCGCCGTACCCAAGCTGCAGTACGTGCAGCTGTTCAGCGCCGGCGCCAACCTCATCATCAAGCAGCCGCTGTTCACGGACACGGACGTTGCCTTCTGCACCGCCAACGGCGTCCATGGGTGCGTTTTGCTGGCGGACACCCGAGACGTTGTGTTTGGCACACGCATGCAGAGATAAGCTGACCGTCCCCCTCCCTTCAGACCCCAGATCACCGAGTGGATCATCGCCACGTACCTGGCTTTCAACCACAACCGTAAGCCATTTGCTGGACCATGCTCCTGTTGAGACTACATATGCATGTGATCAAAAGACGGCTGTACTGATGCCGCAATAGTCCCCAGCTACCTCGAGTACCAGCGCGAGGGCAAGTGGAATCGCTTGACGGACGAGACAGATGACGTGCCCGGGCAGCGCGTGTAAGTCTTTCTTCTCCCGCCCCCAGTCCGGTTTCCCCTGCGTTCTTTTCACTGACCTTTTGAATCCACAGCGGCATCCTTGGCTACGGCAGCATCGGCCGCCAGACCGCCCGCGTCGCCACCGCCCTCGGCATGGAGGTCTACGCCTACACCCTGCACCCGCGCGACACCCCGGCCTCGCGCCGCGACGACGGCTACGCGCCGCCCGGTACCGGCGACCCCGAGGGCGTCTTCCCCACGCGCTGGTTCTCCGGCGGCTCCAAAGAGGACGTGCGCGCCTTCCTCGGCTCCGGCATCGACCTGCTCGTCGTCGCCACCCCGTTGACCGACAGCACGACGCACCTGCTGGGCGCCGAGGAGCTGCGGCTGCTGGGCCGCACCGACGCCGAGGGCAGGCGCCGGGCCGGGTTTGTGAGCAACATCGCCCGCGGCCCCGTCGTCGACACGGACGCGCTGATCGCCGCGCTCGAGTCCGGCGAGCTGCGCGGTGCGGCCCTCGACGTCACCGATCCGGAGCCCTTGCCCGAGGGCCACCCGCTGTGGCACACCAAGAACGTCATCATCACGCCGCACATCAGCGGCGGGTCCGCGCGGTACACCGAACGCGTGCTGGCCATTCTCGAAGACAACCTGGGCCGGCTCAGCACCGGCCGGCCGCTGGTGAACCGGGTAAGCCGCAAGGAGGGTTACTAGGGTACATACGGTATTGACCATGACATGTTTTCCGTTCTTTCGAGTTACAGCACGACTAGATTTTTTTGGGTTTCGCAAAAATAAATGAAAAAAAGAATGCAGCGTTTTCTCAGTCTACATGTGGTCGGTTTTCTCTTCTTTGTCTTCTTATCTCCAACCGTGCCGGCGCCGGGCCAATGTATGCCGCCCCAACTGCGACAACGGCGGCGCCGGTGCCGGCCTGGTACACTCCGATGCGTTGTAGTGGCTGAGCAGCGCCGCTGCGAGCGTGCCCAGCTCCATCTCCGGCTGCCACTGCGTGTTTCTGCTGCTGCTGCTGCTGCTACTGCTGCCGTTGCTGGCAGTGGTGTTGCTGCCCATACCGCCTGTACGGCTCCCGCCCAACGCCGCGGGCCCGTACAGCACCCACGCCGTCAGCGGTGTCAGCGTGCCGTGGCGCGCCGCGTCGACGCCAAACGCCGCGTGCGCCCACTGGTCCCACGTCTGGTTGGCGCCGTCCGTCCCCCGCATCTCGTCCGTCATGTTCCAGGGGGCTACGCCCGCGTGCCGCGTGCGGTTCAGCGCCTCCACGTAGCCCGTCGGCGGGCCCGGGTCCACGCGCTTGCCCAGCGTGCCCCCCATCGTCAGCACTTCGTAGTCGTCCGTGTCGTTCCACCGCGGCAGCACAAACGACGTCCGCGCGTACGAGACGGGCAGCGTGCGCAGGTCTACGCGGGGGTACGTCACGTTGTCGAGCGTCACCACCAAGTCGCCGTCCGCGGTGGGCGAGGGCACGTCGCGTCCGTATGGCCCGCCGGCATTGTCCCAGTAGTAAAACGCCGTGAGCCAGCCCGAGATGGTGAAGCTGGGCCCGTTGCTGCTGCCGCTGCAGTTGCCCTCCGGCTCCCGGGGCAGCGGTGGCGCGGACGGCGCGGCGGCCGTGGGACTGCGGCTCCCACTGCGGGCGCCACCGTCTGGGGCCGCGTGCTCGAACGACGCCTGCGGGGCTGGCTGGGCCACGACCATTTGGTTCCAAAACTGCCGTACGTCCGGGTCGTCGGGCGCGTCGAAAGTCGCCACGAACCGCTCCGCCACGGGTAGCAGCCGGGCGGCGTACGCGGCGGCCTCGGCGCCGAACAGAGGCAGCTGCTGCACGCGCCACAGCACGCCCGCCCAGTCCTCGCGCGTGCCGAGCAGCGTCACCGACGGCAGGCCGCACAGCAACGCGTCGCCCTCGGTCGGCAAGGGGTCGGCCCGGTACACGCGCGTCTGCGCGAGCATGAGCACGAGCGCGGCCAGCACGTGGTCGTCGGTCGAGGTGGTGAAGTTGGGCGCGATCCAATCGTGCAGCAGCCACGGCAGCCGCGCGCGCGCGCTCACGGCGCCGTCGAACGCCTCGATGATCGTGTACCAGTCGGGGTACATGACGACGGTGGTCGTGTGGTTGGCAGCCAGGTCAAAAATGCTACCGGTGATGGCGGCGGCAGCAGCATCTTCCGTGCCATTTTTTTGCGCTGCGGCCACGACTTCCGCCTGTGCGTTCACGTACGCGTTGACCTGCCCCAGCACGGTGAGCCAGACCTCGTCGGGGCCGACAACAAAGTGCAGGTGCTCGCCCCAGGCCTGCAGCGCGCCGCGCACGAAACCCGCCGCCGACGGCAAGATTTGGAAATCCTGGGCAAAGTAATCAAGGTTGTCGACATTGGACATGAAAATCTCGACGGCCGGCCGGTGGGCGAACTCGTTGGCGGCGCTCTGCTGGAAAAAGTCCAGCGGCGTCGGGGCGCCGGGCGCGCCGGCATACGGCTTCGGCACGCCGCCGGGCAGCACGGTCACCGCACGAGCCGCCTCAAACAATGCGAGGGCCACTGAGAGAACCGACGCCGTCGGCGTACACAAAAACATTTTCATGGCGACAATGGGTGAGCCCGAGCGACAAGCAGGACAAGCAACGGCGACGACGCGAGGTGATGCTGCTGCAGCTGGTGCTGCCTCTACCCCCGTGGGAGCTCTTCAAAACAGCTATGAGTGTTTTTGTAGTGCTCGGGAAATAAATAAACAGTATTCACCAGCATGCAATAACAAAAATGACGGTGAAAAGGCAGTCAAGACGACGAGACAGAACAACAAAATGCAGCTCTTCCTAAACCTCTTGATCCATGTCCGATGCCGGTTTTCGTACTCTCTTTCCTTTTCATCCAATTTTCTTTCTTTTTCTAACATTGCACCCTTTTTGGGCCTCCATTACTATCAGCAGTTCTTTGCGTCGTCCTGGGCAATATCAAAGCACTTTGAGCGAGGCCTTTTAGCCGCCATATCGATACCATCCAGAACGTCACCCCAAACTTGGCTCTCGGCAGCCGGTCTTAGAGACGGAGTGCAGGGATTAAAAAGAAAAATAATAGATACAGTGATTTTTTCCCAAATCGTCAAGCCAGAGACTGCGCATTATTTTTGGTTTATGTAGCTTGTACTGTTGACTGCCCATGAGTCTCCGTCATCGTTAAACAAAAAAACAAAAAACAGAAAAACAACTGCATCAAGCGCTGAAAAATAATAATAATAATAAAAGTGCACGTTCAAATTAAAATCAAAGACAGTTACATGAAACTTCGGCTCGATGTTCATAGATCGGTTCATGATAAACGGGTTTCGTTGTCGTTGCCATAGAAAGTCTTCCCACTTATACACGTCCAAACCAACGTCACTGAAGAGATTTTTCTGCTTCTCCAACATCCCTTCTCCAACATGCTGCTCCGCACCATTGCATCCTCCCTTGTGCAGTGGAAGATGACGGGGTCCAATAAAGCCGGCAGTCGTATCTTTCCGTCTGCCAGAGAGATGTACGTCGGATGCATACATGGGGGTTGTCCCCAACCTTCTCGGATGCATATACCGTCTGTTCCTGGAACGGATGAAACCCGTCACGACTTCATCTAGACCGGGAACTGGTACAGACGAACATTGAATGACGAAGTAAACATTTGGAGAACGAGCCTTTAATTTATATTTTGGTGGTACTTGACACTTCGTAATCTATTCTCTGCTGGTTTGCAAACACAGCCTCTGTCACAATGGCCTCTGCTTCGTCTACGGCCGGAGCCGTGAAGTCGCCGTTTCACATCGCCATCGTCGGCGGCGGCATCGCCGGCCTGGCCCTCGCCATCGCCCTCCACAAGCGGAACGTGTCTTTCACCATCTACGAGCAGGCCGCGGCCTTTGGCGAGATCGGTGCCGGCGTGGGCATGCACTCCAACGCCGTGCGCGCCATGCGGCTCTGCGACGACGCCATGCTCGCCGGCTTTGAGCGGGTGGCCACGCGCAATGCATGGCCGTCCAAGCGCGCCGTCTGGTTCGACGTGCTGGACGGCACCGCCGACACGCCCGCACGCGATCTGGCGCCGCTCATGACACTCGTGGGCCACGCCGACGGCCACGCCGCCTGCCACCGCGCGCGGTTCCTCGACGAGCTCGTGCCGCTGCTGCCGCCGGGCGCGGCCCGGTTCGGCAAGCGGCTGCAGCGCATCGAGGGCAACGACGACGACGACACCCCGCTAACGCTCTACTTTGAGGACGGTTCGACGGCCCGGGCCGACGCCGTGGTCGGCTGCGACGGGATCAAATCACGCGTGCGGGCGCTCCTCGTCGGCGGCGATGACCAGCCGGGCGCCCTGCCCACGTACAGCCACAAGTTCGTCTACCGCGGTCTGCTGCCCATGGACGAGGCCATAGACGCGCTAGGCGAAGAACGTGCGGTCAACTCCGTGTTATGGGTGTGTTCCCACAAAGTAGCCCCTACCATTGTTCACTTTATGACGTACACAATCCGCTGAACGGCGCAGATGGGTCCCGGCCACCACGCCTTGACCTTCCCCGTCAACCACGGCCAGACTCTCAACCTTGTGGCGTTTGCGACGACGGCGGAGGACTGGCCCAGCCAGACCCAGCTGACGCTCCCCGCGACCCGCGACGACGCCTTGCGCGACTTTGCCGGCTTCGGCCCCAACGTGCGCGGCCTGCTGCAGCGCACCAGCCCCCAGCTCGAGCGCTGGGCGCTGTTCGACCTCGCCGACCACCCGCTGCCCACCTTTTTCCGCGGCCGCGTCTGCCTCGTCGGCGACGCCGCCCACGCCAGCACGCCGCACCACGGCGCCGGCGCCGCGCTGTGCATCGAGGATGCCGCCGTGCTGGCCGAGCTGCTGGCCGACCCGCTGGTCACCGCCGCGAACCCGGCCGCGGCGGGCCTGCCCGCAGTCTTTGCCGCATTCGACGGCTGCCGCCGCGCGCGCGGGCAGTGGCTGGTTGCGAGCAGCCGGCGTGCGGCCGACCTGTACGAGTGGCGGGCCCGCGGGCGGGACTTTGCGGCCATTGCGGACGAGGTGCGCGCGCGGCAGGCCTTTGTCTGGGACATTGACCTGGACGCGACCGTGGCGTCCGCACGGGCCGACCTGAGGCGCCGGCTGGCCCAGGGTATGCCGGCGGCTGCCGAGCCGGACCCGGGTGTGCCGTCGCCGCCGGATCTAGACTGGCATCTCCGAGCCGGACGCCAGCACGAGCCGGCTGCGTAAGTTTTGCGAATGCTATACAATACCATCAACGAAGGAGAACAGCTTATGAAGTATGCAAATACACAAAAAAACCGAGTTGATATTTTTTTTTCTGTTTGATCCTCCCCATGCTACAAATTCTAGATGTCCCAAGTGTATACTATTCTCTCGCGACCGCCGTTGCCCAATCTATGCAGGTACATCTGGCCCCTGTTGGCACATGTTTTATGGTGTTGGTTTGGCCGGTAGCCTCGACGGCTTCTTGGTCGCCAGACCGTTTTCAACGACCGTGCTGTTGTTCACAATGATCTTGAGGTCATGGTGTTGTGCGAAGCTGTCTGGGAAAGGCAGAACGGCTGCATCGCCGTAGCTCCCGGTACGCGTACTGGTGCCAGTGGCGTCGTCACTTGTGTCGTTGCCGCCGCCACTACCGTCTCCATAGCCGCCTTCGTCACCAGCGTCTCCCCCGTTGCCCCCATCGCCGCCGCCATCTCCCTCACCTCCTGTATCACCTCCATCCCCTCCTCCACTTCCTCCGCTACCGCCTCCACCTCCTCCATATCCTGGAGGGAACACCACAGGGCATGCCTTGGTGCACACCGACGGCACGTCGTCGCCGAAACAGTCAATCACCGAGCAGTACCACCCATCTGCGCAGTCGTCCGAGGTCGTGCATTGGTTGTCGCGCTCGTAGTCGCCCAACGTGCACTGCGCGCTGCCCTCCGCCGTCAGCACGCACGAGCACGCGATTTGACCCATATGATCCGTGCCGCAGTTGTACGGGTGAAAATCACTAAGGCACGTCGGGAACGTTGGCTGTCCGGCTGCGCACGTCGGCGCGCCCTGTACAACTGTGATTGTGGCTGTTGTCGTCGGGTGCGGCTGCCCGGATGAGAAGCAGCGGCACGCGCTGGTCACATCGCCCGCCGTTGGCTGCAGGTCGTCGAGGCAGACGAGCGACATTGCGGCCGTTGTGTGAGCTGCATGTGGTGCTCGCACGTTGTGGGCACCGTGGTTGTCGTCATTGCGCGAGGGCGTGGGAACGGGAACGACGGCCAGGTCTAGCGGTGTCCGTGGTCGATGGTAGCGTGTGCTGTTCGTATTGTTGTTATAGCTGGTAGTGCCACTGTCAACGGACACGGTGACCGTGGTCGTTTGCGTGCGGTCGCGAGTGACGGTGACGGTCGTGGCGACGGTAGATGGTAGTGCCGTGCTTCTACGCCACAGTGAGCAAGCTTGCTGATGCGGATAAAATGTAACAGTGCATTCAAAAACGAAGAACGACTTACATTGATGGTGGTAGCGGGTTGTCGGCCGTACTGGGCTCGATTGAGGACATAGAGGAAGAGAACGGCATGTCCGTGGCGGTAGACGTGGACACCGGTGGCACGGTCAACGTCGAATAGACCGTCACCGGCTCCGGATAGATGTCGACCGACCAGCTGCAGAACGTGTAGGCCAGGGTGGGGCTCCGGATGAAGCAGCGGAGGAGATTGTCGTGTGGGCAATGGTCGGCATGATGGTCGCCACGCGCAGCAATACAGCCGTCCCGGCGAACAACGGCGTCCCCGGAAACGTCCGGCGCAATTGCAGCCACTGTTGTCGTCACGGCCGCCATCACCGCTACCGCTGCTGCTCCATCCATGGCAAGCACACCTAGGCCGGCAAGCAGCGCGACGAGCGGCCGGTAACGCATCTTCTGGTTTGCTCGCTGCCCATGCTCGGTTGGCCTCGGTTGTCGTCAGTCCCTCTAGCTGCGCGGTGAAACGTTCTATTGTGACGTAGGGCCCAGGGTGGTAAGACAAACAAAGTCTACACCCTCAGGAACGTATACAGACAACAAAACAAAAATAAAATAAACGAGGGACTTAACACACGCCACAGGCCGAACAAATGGGGATAGGGTCAGCCAAGGAACAGGTCCCAAATCTTGGGGCAGGGCTCTTAACACGAGAACAAAAAAGAACTGACAGCAGAAGAAGAGCTCGGAGGTATAGTGCTCTTTCTCTTTGGCAGACCCTCTTTTAGGTTGTCTGCCTGCCATGCAAAGCAGTTTGGTTCCGCAATTACGCTTCTATTCAATGTGGCTGAATTTGCCGTAACTGTAGTTGTGCTGTGTTTTTATTTTATTTATTTTATTTATTTATTTGCTACCTTGATGTTACACCTCTCATATGTTTGCATTTTACCCTCTGCCCGTTTCCTTTAGAAAATTTCAGTTTTCTTTTTGAACTACTTGAGTTGAAGACCAAGGCCAGAAAACCAACGAGACATGGCTTAAGAGAAAAAGCAAAGTTGACGAAAAGGACGCACAAAGTCAAGAAGCACCACAAAAACATGGATTCAGCCGTTATTGGGAAACAATATAATATATCACGGATGAACGCTGCCATGATATTTGGGAACGGGGGGAGGAAAGTTGACGTGCGGAAATTTTGCATATATTAGGTTCCCGTCAGTATCGGGCGTCTGGCTTTCCCTTCTGGCTTGCATATTGCTGGCTTTCTACTGCCACATAGCTAGTCATAGGGGCATGGCCCGTCAGTGATACGCCTTCGTTTTGACTGAAGCGGTTTGCCAGACGGTAGGATAAACAACCGCAAGAAATCTGCAATATTTTAGCAAGGATAACAACCGTAAGACGTCACAAAACGAAGTAAAAACGTACAATAAGAAGAATAAAATAAGAATTAAAAAAGAATCAAAAGCTAGGTCTTGCTCTACGTCGTAGTCGCTGTACTCAGTTATATGTAAGAAGGTCAAAGGGATGCCAGCCGCAGCCACAACATAGAGACAGAAGACCTTAGACAGGACGAACCACTTCTAGGTTGAAAGGTGCAAATCTCCAAAAACACGAATGGTATGACAAGTATATGTTGACAGGGACATTTTCGCGCCCTTTGCTACGTCCTTGTGCCTAGAAAGGGTAAGACGAACAAGTGGAGGGCAAAAGAGAACCCCAAAGTAATAGCTCCGGTGGTCTCGTGTAAAAAGACAACGGTAAATAATTTTTTTCTTTCTTTCCTCTTGTTTCGCAACGTGTTAAAAGTCAAATCACCTAGCTACAATGATTCTAGAGATGTAAAGGAGGGATAAATATTATACAGATGAAAAAACAGGAACAAATGCTATCAGTAGTGGCGGTCTTCGTGCTGGATTATGCTCGTTCTCGGAACGAAGTCTACGGCCTTTTTCTATTCGAGTTTCGGTTTATTTCTAATACCTGTAAATATTGAATAAAAATCAAGGAAAATGCAAAAATAAGATAAAAAAAACCTTGTCATAAAGAGACATATGAATGAGCGCTACAGAAAAGCGAGGTGGCATTTTACCTTCCAGAATGTTTCCTTTCTCAGGAGCAAGAGAACCGAAAACTGATAGCTTGGCGAGCCCCAGAAACACAGTTGAACGCTCGAAAGGCTTTCGATGAAGAGCACAATCGTTTTGTAAAGCGTGTTGGCATGCTTTTATCCGTATTGACCCTAAAAGGGGCGGGCATAATTCATCGGCGTATGTTCGTGTTTGATCTCCGTCGTCCGGAGACCATGCCCGAAACAACACAAAAAGTCAGTACCGAAGCGGGAGAACAAAAAAAGAAGCAAAAAGAAAAGAAAAAAATATTGACGAAATGTTTACAAGAGAGAAGATTAAAATAGAATAACAAACAAAAAAGGTCCCGTGGTGATTAAAAAGACTAGATACACGTAAAAAAATATCCAGTAAACGATATCACACTCGAACATTATTGTTTTTTCACCCAAATGTGCATACCCCGGTAGTACAGAAAAAAAAAACCAGATTCGATGACATTTGGTAAAGTATGTAAAACTGGCCATGCAAAATGAAAAGCCTAAAAAAGGTAAAAAAGAGAAACGACCATCGATTTGGAACACATGCCCGTGGACGTCGCTGAAACACGGCTGCCAAACGTTATACAGTTCCGAGGCCCCAGAAGTATAACACCAACTCTAATAAAAAACGGAGAAGGGAGAATGACAAAAGAAAAGACACGCGCAGGGACGATGATCCTCCAACACGGCGCGCGTGCGGGCCGGCTGGTGCGGCTTTTGGGTCACAGATATCCGATCGCAGAAACAGTTAGGGCGGTGGGTATTATCGTGAAGAGAAGAAACAAGGGGAAGGAAAAGAAGGATAATGTACGGCCTTCATAAAGGTATGCTGTTCCTCATTTTTGGCTCACCCAAAAAACAAGAAAAAAAACCACTACGGTCAAGATGTGTCGTGATATCGTCTAGCGACACTCTCTTTGCGTTCCTTTCTTTTTCCTTGCTCTCTCTTTTTGTTCATCTTGTTTTGTGCTTTATACGCAATTTTTGTTTCTCATCTTTTATTATGGGTCGTCCAGCGTCCTTTTTCCTCTCAGGGCTGCTGGCCAGCGCCTACTCGTCGCTCGTTTTTGCACAGTCCTATGGCTCGTCGTCGTCTTCGTCTTCATCGGCCGGGTCGTCGTCCGGAAATGGATCCGGTTCGGTCTCCGGGACGGGATCTGGCTCGGCGGGCTCGTCGGCCGTAGCAGGGGCACCACAGGCTTCGTCTACGGCATCCACCATCAACGTGAATGCCATCGGCCTGCATACCCTGGCCCTGGCCAACGGTAAGCTGTTTTTCGGTACGGCCACCGACACCAACCTCTTCAACGACACGGCGTACATGCAGATCATCAACGACCGGAACGAGTTCGGCCTGCTTGTGCCGGAAAACAGCCAGAAATGGCAGCCGACCGAGCCGACGCAAGACGATTTTGTCTTCAACAACCCGGACAGCGTCCACAGCCTCACGATCAACAACCAGCAAATGTTCCGCTGCCACACGTTGACCTGGTTTCAGCAGCTACCCAATTTTGGTACGTCGGGGACCAAGCTCAGAAGGAAATAAGAAGAAAAAAGAGACAAAAAAAAGGGAAAACGAGCAGGAGAACGCCCAAAAACTAACTTGCTAGTCACGACTACGGCATGGACGCGCGAGGCTCTCACGGCCGCCATCCAGACGCACATTGCCAACGTTGTCGGCCACTTCAAGGGCCGCTGCTACAGCTGGGACGTGGTCAACGAGGCCCTCAACGACAACGGCACGTTCCGCAACTCGGTCTTTTTCCAGACGCTCGGCACCGACTACATTCCCATTTCCTTTTTCGCCGCCGCGGCTGCCGACCCTCAGGCACGCCTCTACTACAACGACTTCAGCCTCGAGTTCAACGACAACAAGACCGCGGGCGCGCTCGCCATTGTCAACATTGTCCGCCAGGCCGGCGCGCGCATCGACGGCCTCGGGTTCCAGGGCCACATGACCACGGGCCAGACGCCCAGCCGCCAAGCCCTGGCCGCCGTGTTCAACCGGTTCACGGCGCTGTCGCTCGAGGTCGCCATCACGGAGCTGGACGTGCGCCAGCCGTCGCTGCCGCCGTCCGCCGCCTTGGTGCAGCAGCAGGCGACGGACTATGTGAGCATGGTGGGGGCGTGCCTCGACGTCGCGCGCTGCGTCGGGATCGTGGCCTGGGAGTACACGGACCGCTACTCGTGGATCCCCAGCACGTTCCCCGGCACGGGGGCGGCGTGCTTGTTTGACGAGAACCTGGCGCCCAAGCCCGCGTACACGGCCGTCGTCAGCGCGCTGGCGGCGAAGGCGACCGGGCTGCCGGCGGGTGCGACGATTGCTGGGATTGGGGCGGCCGGTGCCGGTCCAGGTCTGGGCGCGTTCAACGGCGGGAGCAGCGCCGGGTCGTCGGCTGGTTCTAACAGTGGCAACAACAACGGCAACGGCAATGCCAACGGCAGCGCCAACGGCAACAGCAACAACAATAATAACAATAACGGAAACAACAGCAACAGCAACGACGGCAACGGCCAGGAGTTTATTGGCAACTTTGGTGGCACCGTCGGCTCGATCCCGGAAACGGAGGTCGGCTCGGCCGGCACCAACAATGGCGGCTCTACCGATGCTGGCGGAACGACAACAACAGACAGCAACAGCATGGACATGAGCGGAACCTACGCCGACTCGTACGTCTAGGATTCCAGTATGGTCGTGACTGTAGCAGTCTCGCAGCCGGCGTACCACTGTTGCATTGCCCGAGCGACTTCATTCAGGCCATGTGCATTATTTTTTTACCCCTTTCTTTCCATATGATTCCCCATTTGATTTGTGTCTTCCATTGTCCATACCTTAGATTATCATGCAGTATTAATCTTAAAGCCATTTACAAGTCCTTATACTGATCCTGTCCTCAAGAGAGTTTTTTGGGGGTGAAGATTTGAAGAGTGGAAAAGTGTATCGCTAGATGTGACAACGAGGCATGTGTTCGTTATTTCATGTGTAGAAAATATGCCAAATGTTGCAAAACAAAACAACGAAGACGAAGTGGAAAGGAGGATAATCATCTAAGGCTGAAAACCTGTCACTACGACGGAGATGAGAGGTGCGTAATTAAAGAACCAAGACTGGCAAAATTCCGCTTGAAATAAACAAAGAGAAAACAGTACGCCACGTCAGTCATAAGGTCGTCAAGGCAGCCTATGCATGTCTATGCATGGAACAAAAAAAAAAAAAGAAAGGCGTATTGGTGGGAGTCGCCGTCGCAAGACGGATGTAGGTGGCAGGACGGAGCCGGCCGGAGCAACGCTCAGTAGTGGCTCTTGAGCGACACGCGTGGTTGCTATTCGAAAACTCGTCAGCAATAACCTCGGTTAAACTGGGAATGAAACGAGGCAGGCAGGCGAAAACAACAGAGAGATAGAGAACGTATAAAAAACAAACACACCTGAACATAACGGTACGATGGCGCGCAGCACCCTTTATCGTGTTAGACCACTGAGAGAACAACAACAGAAACAACCAAAGAAGAAGCGAGAACGAACAGTCGCACTGCACCAGAAGACGTGTTAGCAAAGCCAATGCGCAACAGCTTCCCGCAAATGAAGAACAGCATGCGACAAACCACACGCACATGTGTCGGGCTGGACCCGAGGTTGTGCAGGAGGCAATACCCCTGACGGCAGCGTTTGCAGCGGCGCTGTGTTTTGGCGATGCAATCGGGGCACTGAGCAAGAGACAGGATGTCAGTATGAGAATGGGCCGAATGGGGCGAGAAAGACGAGACAAGCCAAACGGACAACACGCACGCTCGGCCCGCATTCGCGGCAGCTGTTTGTGATCAGAGTCTGTTCACAGACGCACACGTTAGGGACAGGGCCTGGAAAAAAGACCACGAGAGAAACCAGATATCAAAACGTCCTTCGGCGCGCGTCTCCTCGTGTTCGGCAGGCTCCGAATACGTTCATCGCAATACACGGGACAAACAAAAAACGATAAGATGCGCAAACAAGCTGCAACAAAGCAAAGAAGCGAGCCTTCAAGCCGGAGGGACAAAGAAAGGAGAGAAAGAGAAGGCGGGTGAGACATGGGTGGGCGTGTTAAGAACCAGAGCCTCCCTCGGCCAACGTTTCTAGGAGGCGAGGGATTTGCGAGAATGTTGCAGTTCTGTGTCTTGTTTGCCTGCCCTCTACTCTCGTTTCCTCGACTCCGGCATTTCACGTCATCGTCATCATCATCATCATCATCGCATTTTTTCCTTTCCTTCTATTTTTATTTTTGCCCGCTGTCACCGATGACAAGCAGGGCATATGTCTCCGTCTCGTACCTGATGTGAGTTGACCGGATGTGTCGCGGCCGCTGCTGACGAATAAGCTGCGGTAGTGGCGGCCGCCGACGCTGCAGCCGCTACGGCTGCTTCGTCTGCCGGGTTCGGCAGGCAGGCTTCGCACCACCAGCGGCGGCAAGACAAGCACATGCGGTCGTGCAGGCAGGCCACGCATCGTGGAATAAATCGCGGTGAGGCGTTGGCGTGGTCGTCCTCTTCACGCTGTATATGCTCGATTTCATGTCGGTGGCCGTTCTTCGAGCGCGGGAACAAGCTGGCGCCCTCCGGACACATGGCTGCTCGCGCGCTGCTCGCAAAGCGCGGTGGCGGCCACAACAGCGGAAACCGCGAGACCGCCGAGTCGGCCGGGTCACCGCGGAGGTTGTCATGCTTGCGGGTGCGGCTGCGATCGTCGTTGTCGTCGTCGACGGCGCTCCACACCGTCCACCCCTCGGGCGCGCTGTCGCACATCGCACAACCGCCCAGCGAAAATTGTGCGACGGCGAACGGCAGCCCTCCCGACCCCGTCGTCGTCATCTTCCCATACAAGGGCGAGTTGATGTGTCGAGGACCTCGGCACAGCACAGCGTCAAAGGCCAGCACGCCGCGGCAGTCCGCGAGTGTGGCGGCCCAGTTGCTGCTGGGGATGGAGGAGAGGACCATGCGACCGCCGCCGTACCAGAGGTCCGTTCCACCGGCAGCCACATGGCGGCCGTCATTGTCGCAATCGTTGCGAACGGTGTCGCCGGTGCCGCTGAACGTGCTCTTGTCGTCGAGCCGATCATTGGCATCGCCGAAGACGTAGAGCCCCTGGAGCCGCGGGGTGCCGGCCGGGCGGCCGCGGCGGCAGACGGTGCGCAAGGCGCTCTGCAGCTGGGTCTCGTTGAGGTGGGTAGCCTGGCGCAGGGAGAGGATGCGCACGTTGTAGGAAGGATCGCGGATGATCTCGTAGACGAGCTCGGCGGTGACGGCGACGTTGTCCAGGATCAGCGTGTGGACGCTGGCCAGCCAGCCAAAGCGGCGCAGGGCGTTGAACGTGGCGCGTAGGGGACCGGAATAGAACCTATATTGGTCAGTAAAAACAAACGGAAGCACAGATGAAAAAATAGGGACAGTGAACGCACTCGTCTTCGGTTAGGTTCTCGTCGAGCTGGACATTGCGCCAGGTCTCGCCGCCGCGGTCAATGGGGGGTGCGCCGAGCTGGGCGCTCTTGGGCTTCGACAAGTCGAGGTAACGAAAGACAGAGGGCGTGCCGTATAGAAGGGAGCGGTAGACACGACTGGTAGCGGCCAAGTTCAAGAACGCCCGGACCGTGAGGTAGGGGGTGATGTGGTGGAGGACGAGCGAGTTCGTGAGCAGGTGGAGGAGCGTGCCCGGAAGGGCCTCAAAGACAGGGTAGTGGTTGTCGTCGCCATGGCTCTTGTCGGCGGAAAGTGCTGCCATGGAATCCAAGCCGTGGAGAAGCGGGAGAAGATGTGGCCGAAACAGAAGACGGGAAGAGGTTGGATCAAGAGAGCGCGAGATGCGTCAAAGGAAGGTTGTCATAAAAAGCACGTGATACGGGAGGGCCAGGCCAAAGGTGACGTTAAACCGCAACAAAACTCATCATGTTAAATGAAGCGTCTCAAAGGAACATCTTAGAAGTACGTCTTGACGAAGACCTATATAAAAAAAATAAAGGGAAAAAAGAGAGAACAAAACGAAAGGAAGAAGAAAGCCGCGGTAAACGAGGCACGGCTCAGCAAAACCAATGCCCGTTGAGGCTTTTTTGGTTAGGTAACACGACCGACGCGGCCAAGAGTCTGGATCATCGGGCCTGTGCAGACGGCGTCACCATGAAGAACGAGCACGCATGCGCGCAAGAAAGAGAGAAGACGCTTCGAGCGGTGGGCGCGGGAGCCCGAAAAGACTGCTCTTTTGTGAGGTCGCAGTGGGAGATATGGCCCGCTCTAGCCGGCTTTAGCGCCCTGGAACTCTACCTGCAACACCAGTAGCCCGCTAAAGAGGCCAAAGAGTGTGGGGGGCCAGGCCCCGCCACCGTGCGACAAAGAGCTCCCCCCCGCGCTACTGCGGCGAGCAGGTCAGCTGGCATAAGCGGGAAGGAAGCTTGGACCAGGCGTGACTGGCAGCTGGCAGAAGCGGCTAGTGATAAACAGTCGACAACTGGCAGGCGCAAAAGAGCTGCTCGTAACGAAGCTCAACACATGGCGTTACCATCGAGTTCACAACAGGCTACAAGACACTTTTATGCTAACATCCTCCGTCCCAAAGACATCAGTATTCAGTACCGTTTCTAGTCACCACACAACTTGACAGCATGGCTGCGTTTTTGCGCGCACCGTAACGAGCTTTTTCGTCTCAAACCTTAGAACGCCGGCAAAAGTCGACGGCGCCCTCTCTCCCTTGCGACCGCTAAACCTCCTTCGCGTTGACGACAGAGTTTCTGCTTTTTTTCCGCTTTTACGATCCCGCCGACCGTGGCCATGGCCTCAGAAGACGAGATTTACCGCCAGTCCTCGCAGTTCCGCCTGTGGTCCTTCTCTCCGGCCCAGCTCGCCAACCTCCGCACCCAGACCAACGCCCTCGCCCAGGCCAGCATCGCCGAACGGCGGCGGCGGCGGGAAGAAGAGGAGGAAGGCGAGGAGGAGGAGGAGAGGGGCCAGAAGATGAAGGTGGAAGGAGGCGAAGACCACCAACACCACCACCACCACAACAACGGCGACCGCGGCCGGTCGCAATCGGCCGCGGCCACGGGCACGGGTACGGGCACGGCCGCCGCGGACATTGCCTACCTCACCCCGGCCGAGGAACGCCTCCTGCTCGACTTTTACACCGTCGAGCTGCTCCGCGCCGCCCAGTTCACCGAGCAGCCCACCGACGTCCAGGCCACGGCCGCCGTGTTCCTGCGCCGCTTCTACATCACCCACAGCCTCATGACCTACCCGCCCGCCGCGCTCTTCAAGACCGCCCTCTTCTTCGGCGCCAAGGCCGAGGGCTACTACCACAAGCTCGCCGCGTTTGCCGACAAGTTTCCCAACACCACAGCCGCCGACATCGTCGCCGGCGAGTTTCTGCTCTGTCAGGGCCTGCGCTTCGCCTTTGATGTGAAGCACCCGTTCCGCGCGCTCGAGGGGGCCATCATGGAGCTGCGGCGGCTGCAGGACGCATCGGCAGCAGCCGGAACGTCGGGGACACCGGGGCGGACATCCGCATCGGAGAACTCCGGCAGCAACAACGAATTGACCGAAGACCGCATCGCCGCCGCGCACCGCCGCGCGCGCGCCATCCTCAAATTCAGCTCGCTCGTCACCGACGCCTACTTCCACTACACGCCCGCACAGATCATGCTGGCGGCGCTGTGGCTGGCCGACCGCGGGCTCGTCGAGCGCCTGCTCCTGCAAGAAACGTTCCGGCGAGCAACCAACGGCGGCGGAGCCGAGACCACGCCGGTCCTGCCGGGCCGCAAAAAAAAGGGCGCTGCCGCCGCCGCCGAGTGGGAGCGCGTGCACGGCGCCGCGGTGCGGGACCGCGTGCTGGCCGCGGTCGAGGCGTGCGCCGCGCTGCTGGCGGCTGAGCCGCCCGAGCGGTTCACGGCCTACTGGGGCCAGCCCGAGTCGAACAACCTGATCAAGCCGCTGCTGCGCAAGCTCAAGGCGTGCCGGGACCCGGACCGGTGGGATCTGGTGGCGCTCCAGCAGGCAAAAAAGGCCGGGCCCGTGAAGACGTATGCGGCAGCGGGGGTCGGTGCGGAGGCAGAAGCGGACGGTGCCGTGTTCGGCACCAAAACCAGCACGGGGACCGGCACGGGCACGGGCACGGGCACGCCCGACAGTGCACACGAGGCGAAGCGACGGCGGGTATTGGACGACCCATTTGGCCCGCCGCTGCGAGGGTGAACACAAAAGTGGGCACGGTTTTGTTACGAGTACAGGAAGGGTGTTCATACGTTATACCCCGTTTCTGCGCGCACAGTAAGACTTGCAGATGTAAAGAAAGAAAAAGCGGCGTTTGGATTTCCATCATCGAACATGGAAGTTGACAAAGAGGGTAGGGCATCTAATTCAAATCTAAAGATTTCGACATCCCTAATAAGATGGCTTACACGCTGGTCGTAGAAGAGACAAACCATTACTCCGTACATGAAATGTTATTTGTAACAATAGCTTCAGCATACCTCCCATGTTACAAAAGGAAAAAGGTTTCTCCAAATTATGTAGCGCCTTAGAAGAAAATGCTGGAACCCCCGATTCAGTTGTGATCTCGTCAAATCATGCCATGGTACTGCAGCTTTTCTTTCAACTCCTTGATCATGCGCTGCCCTGGCGTCCGCATGACCGTGTTGATGATGTCGCGACCGTGGACGGTAAAGTGCTGTCGCACCACCTCGTCCCAAATCCTGGTCTCGGGTCGCGCTTTCGAACTCGTAGCGACGCCCTTTGGTGGCCATGCGGCACCGGCTTGATCCCCGTAAGCGTCCGCGGCTGTTTTCGTAGTTGCCGAAATCGTCGTCGTCGTCGTCGTCGGCGACGACTGCCGGCGCAGCCGACGTAGCCAATACAACATGGCATGCTCGATCGTGTGGCCCTGCAAAGAGTAATTCTCTTGGGCGCTAAGCAGGTCGTTCTTGGTGTGTTCGCGGCCGGGCTCGTTGTAGTACGGCTCCTCGCAGAAGATCATGGCTTGGATCGACACGAGTATCTGCAGCAACGTGCTGTGTTCCGCGTGCCAGGTCTGGCCACCGCCCCACGTTCCAAGCAGAGAAAGGCACACTGTACGAGTTAGAGGAGTGTGTGTACTTACGAGTTTCGCTAATACTGCCACCAAAAAAAAAAAAAAAAAAAACACACATACCTGTTCCGTTTGCGTACAGGTTGGGGTTGAACCGAACCGTGCCTTGGCCGGTTGTCCGCAATCGCATTTTGGGTGCCTTTTGTGGGTACTCGGAGGTGCACAACAGGTCAAACTCAAAGAGGCCGCCTTCGTACGGCGTGCCCTTGGGGCCGGCAATTAAGATCTTCATGGCGTCGACGCGCGCCATTCCGTGGCGCACATAGATACCTTCGGGAAGCGACGACTTGAGCATGGTGATGTCGCTGATGATCCGCTTCATGCGGCCCTTGGGCGATTGTTTCGTCCATAGCATGTCCCTTGCAAATGCGTGCGCTTCGCTCAGCTGGTCGTCGTCAATACCCTCCACGCAACGGTCCCGATGCCACGCCTTTCTCTCATCGTCTTGGCGTTGTTGACTGGCGGTGGCGGCATATTCAGAGCAACCTGCATGGTCATGGCTTGTTCCTAACATTTTCGCCTCCTCGTGAGAACTGGGTGTGTTGTTGTTGTTGCTGGTGATACCGGTGCCGCCAGTGCTTCCACAACTTCCGGCACTGTCGGCACTGCTAGTGCTGGTGGTGCTGCTTCTTTTGCTCGAGCTTGCGACGCTCCAGCTGGTGGCGCTCCAGATGCCGTTACTAGACGGCGCCGCGTCACCGAGCTTGATCCTTTTGCAAGGTTCCGCTGTTGTCAACAAAGACAATTGGGGGCGGACGTCCTTCTTTTGTGAAGCGGCTGCACACTGGGGATGGTTCGAGGAGAGCGAGGTGCTTAGATAGACGAAACTTCGGCATATGGTGAGCATATTGGGGCCATTTCCATCGTTAAAATCAGGCGACGATGCCGGAACGGAAACAACCTGGTCCAGCACGTGCTTACACAGCTCGGCAAGCTGGTGTGTCAACGTCATCAGGGAGGTCCCACGGCCGTGGTTGTGCTGCACGCTTTGTTTCCGGCTCGCACCGGTCTTGCAGGAAGACGGGAGTAGCAGGGTCAAGCCCGGCGAGTCATACTCCGCGCAGGAGATGCGAAACAACTGAGCGTCTTTCGAATACAGCACCTGCGGCTGAGAAAGCACGGTCGCGAGAATCGGGTGCCGACTAATGGCTAGGAGGAACCGGAACAGCGACCTGTATAGTTTAAATCGACTGGCGACGTCGTCGATGGACGAGTTGCGGAGCAGTTCCGCTGCTTTGAACAGCAACGGACTGCGTGCCAGGAACACACAAATCAAGTTGCATGTTTCCGGCTGCAGATGACTACCGGCCTTGCTTTTAGTCGTCGGGTGGTGCAGGATCGTGGATAATGCCGAAAAATATGCCTGGTGCATACTGTCTTCGATTTTTGCGGTTTGCTGCACTGAGGTGCCTTGTGCGACTTTTATGGGGCCCATCCAACTGCCCGATCCGTAGCCGACTCCGCTTGGCGTGGCAGTAGCTTGCAAGATCCGGCTGTATTGTTTTTTGAGCAAGGCTGAAGTGGCAGGCATATGTGAGCTGCCTATGGGGGTCAACGAGCCGAAGTTAAAAATATCTTCAAAGTGCAGGGAGATGTCATTTGTCTCTGCATGGCTGCTGCTGCTGCTGCTGCTACCAGGTGCACCAAAGCCAGGGTTCGAGACCAGGTGCGCGGCCGTCTCGTCGAGCTGGCTTGCTGCTTGTGCGGCTCTGGTGATGGCGTCATCTGTTTTGGCACCCATAGCATCGGTGGGCAGCCGCGTGCCAACGCCGCAACAGAGAGCCCAGATCAAAACCGTGAGACCGACCTCACAGCAATAAGAGACGGTTACGCCATCTTCGTCAACAATAGTGTTGTCTCGCATGGCGTCAACCGTGGCCGTGCCACAACCGAAACAGTTGACTGCAGAACAGTAGGGGCATGTAAATCCGGAAGGGACTTTTCCTACAAGTAAACCAATGTCAGCAAAAAAATCAGTAATTGAGTAAAGAAATATACGAAATGGAGAGAATACCCAAACAGACGGCAAAATGCGTACTTTGTTCTACTGTCATCTTCTTGATGCCGGCGGCAACCTTGGTCACACCGACGATGACGAGCTTGCCGCAGCCCTGGCAGGTGAAACGGGACAGTCGACGACAAAACGTATGAATAGCTGGTTCGCCGGATGCTTCCGAGACATTTGCCAGCAGCAGAGACGCCGTCGGCAAAACGGACGCCTTTGTCGACTGATCCAAAGTCATGGCGCTGTCGAGCCGGCTCTGGAGAGCAGCAGCCCACCATTGCTCAAAGGACAGACGACTGGGCTCGTCCGAGCCAAGCCCGTGCTTAGTCGCATGCTCGTTGCGTGCTGACCTGCTCAGGCCATGCGATACGGCGGCAGCTCGGTTTTTGGCAACGCGTGCAGCACTCTGGGCCGAAACGTCCGGCGTCGGCTTTCTCGACCGCAACCAGTGACGATGCAGATTGTCGCCACCGCCACCAGCACCGTCCCCGTCCTTGTGCAAACCCGTCACACGCGTCATGCGTGCAGAGGGCGCCGTGTCGGAGGCGGTAGTCGACACGCCGGCGTCGAGGCAGAAGGAGGATTTCGGACAAGGCGCATCGGCGCCGTCCAGTGGTGCACAGCGGCTGGGTTTTCTCTCGCCGGCATTGCGGAAAGACGAAATGTTCACTTCCTGGGGCGTCTGAGACTGAGAAGGCTCGGCCATGCCAAGCGACTGTTTCTTCGGGGGTGGCACGGCGTTGTCCACGGGTTTGTCGCCCGTGTTTCCGCCTGGTTTGCCGTTTGACTTGTCGTCTAAACTACTATCGAGTTGGGCGTTGGGTTGGTTGTCTGGTTTGTGCTCGGGTTCGGTGTCTGGGATTGTTGTGTCCTGATTTTCAGGCTCCGTGGGTGCGTCGCTGCGAGATTTTTTTCGCTTCCACAGATTCAAAACCTTTTTGCAGGTTCGAGTGAATGAGGGCATGGCCGCCTTTAAGGTATAAGCGCATGGAATATTGTGTTGTCTTGTAGACCGCAGTGAATTGCCGTGAAAACAAAGCGCTCAGGCTCGGGTGCACGGCAAACGAAACACGATGTGGAAAATTGGTACGACATAAAAATTCAACAGTGAAGGACGAAGAAGAAGAAAACACGCACACGCACACAACACGCACACACACAAACGAGCATATATGCGTACCAACCACCAAGCTGTACGGTGATGGACGAATGATGCGTCAACGAAATGAAGCTTCGGAGGTGTGTCTGTTGGCGAGCCTCGTCACTGGGCGTGGGAAAAATGACAACCATAAGGAGGAAAATAAAAAAGACCAAAAACGATGGCGAATACGCACAGAAGGCAGAAAAGAAAAGAGAAATAAACACTTAAACGATGCTGATTAAAAAAGTCTGGACAACACGAGCCAAAAAAAACCAAAACAAAAGTTTCTAAACAGCCATAAAATTCGACGTTATTTTCTTATTCAGTAAGTCGTACAGTCATCGACATGGAAAAACACAGAAACAACCGTACAACGGAACTTCACGACCTATATGACGAAATCCGTATAGAGGGAGAGAGACACCTATCAAAGAGGGTGTTGGAAGCCTAGCGTCACCTCTTTTTATTTGGATGACCTCAACAGGGGCTGTCTGTGACGCCGTTTGGCAATGGCATTGGACTGAATCAGTCAACGCAACGACGGAGGCAGCAACGGAAAAGATGGAAATCTCGAGAGGCTAGAAATTGCATCGACGCCTCGTGTTGACGCCTTTGTCGAATGCCGTGGAACTGTTCACGTGTTGGTTCAAACTTGACAAACTGCAATGTTCGATGCGATGCCTCTCCGCCGTCGCAATCTGCTCTTCCGTCACACAACAAACAGGCGAGGAATGACTGCGTAGCTGACAAAACGTAGAAATCGAACGCCTCATTGCGGCGGTGAATGCGCTGCGAAAAAAAGTATTCCGAGGTCGAGCAAGACAGAGGCAGGCTGCCCACCTTTCATGGCAAGCTGATTGCCTGGCTGCACACAGCATGCTTGGCGGACGCCCAGATCACTCACGAGAGGACAAGAAGAGAAAAGGCTGGTCGTCTTGCAGGAATGGCGCAGGTGGCCAGGCAGCCAACGGATTCGAGGGTGAAGGGGGGGTGGAGGGGGGAGGCTTTTGTTGGTTCGCTCTTTTTGGGGGTTTTTTGGTCCATTTTTCATTTTTGGCAGTCCGTGGCCAACCGGCCGTTGCCGTTCGTTCCTTGTCGCCATGCGCCACGAGGGAGGGCTGCAGAAAGAGGGTGTGCGAAGCGGAAAAGGAGCGAAGACGAATGGCGACGAGAAGCTGAAGACAAGAAAAAGAAAGGATGGAGGGGCAGACGAAAGAAGACTTGTTTTGTGTCATGTGTTGCCTATCATATCACGGGGCCCCGAGGCTGGGGGAAGGAACGAAGGGGAAAACGGCATTCAAAACATGTCTCACGGCCAACCACGACCGAAATACGGAAGTCGGGAAGGCACGATCATTTGCAAAGCCCATGGCAGGGGCTTCTTTCCTTGTTCTGCCTCCTCGCTGAATAATCCATGCCGGTTGCTGTACGTTGGCATCGGGATCAAGGCACAAAAGATGGACACGCGAACAGGCGCAACAAACGAGCTCAGGCTTCCGGCAACGAAGAGCCAGACAGACGCATCGGCTGAGCGAAGCCGTTTGCAAGGCGGTCCCGGCTTCTACGAGCTAAAGGCAGCGGGACCGGGCCACTTTGGATGGAACATCTCCCCTACGGATAGGGTCAAGCCCTGAAAAGTATCAAAGCATCGAGAAAGACGGTTCACGGCAGTACGTTGGACCGTGTGCCGTAGACGGAGAACGCGGCACAATATCTTGTAAGATGCCGGTCGGCCGATGTGACCCGGTACGCTCTACTGCAGTTCGGAAGCCCGAAAGACTTTGCACTTCACAGCTCATATTTTAAATAATTCTCATTTTTTCTTCCTCCTTTTTTTCCTCGTAATGTTGGCCGTGGACTTGCTTACATTCATCTCATGTCCTCATTTTTTCTTCTGCACACTCCCTCCACTCACTTCTCCTCCTTCGGCGGCAGCACGTCTAGCTCCTTGTAGTGGCGGTAGATGCCGTTGCCGTACTTCAGCCTGCGCTCGCTCGCCAGGTACGCCGCGATGCGCGGCCGCGCCCGCACGGCGTCGTACAGGGCAAACACGCGCGCGTAGGCGCCGCTGTCGCGCGCGGCGTGCACGGCCCGTGTGAACTGGTGCTGCGTGCCGTCGAGGCAGTGGAAGAGCACCAGGTCTGCGTAGCTGACGGTGGCGCCATAGAAATAGGGGCCGTCGCTGCTGCTGCTGCCGCCGCCGGACGACTTCGTTTCGGCGGCGGCGGCCCGGCCGGCCAGCACCCGCTCAAAGTAGGCCAAAAACTTGGGCAGACGCGAAGCCACGAAGTCCTGGCTGCGGCGCAGAGCCTCGGCCTTTTGGTCCTCGTAGTAGAGGTTCGTGGACACCGGGTGGTGGCAGTCGTGGACCTCGTTGCTGAGGCCGTCGAGCGCCGTGAGCACAAGCGCATTGATGCGGTAAAGCTCGTCGTTGTCGCCGCTGTTCTCATCGGACGATGACGACGGCGGCACCAGTCCCAGCCGCGGGCCAAGGTACAACAGGATGTTGGGCGTCTGGCTGATGGTCAGGTCGCCGTGCACAAGGATGGGCGGCGCAAAGGGCGGCACGTTGGCGCCGTCGCCGATGTTGTCCGTGCCGATCAGGGCCTGGACGTTGGCGATGGCGTCCTTGGTCTGGGCGGTGTCGGTGTAGGCGACGCCGGCCTCTTCGAACGCGAGGCGGACGTGCTCGCCGCGGCCAGGGAGGCCGGGCCAGTACACGAGCTTGTAGGGGGCGTCCTTGGCGGACTTCAGGCGCTTTGCGGGATTCTCGGCCATGGTGGTGGCAGTGCGCAGCAACAAAGAAGACGGCCGCGATGCAACAAGACGGGCGAAGGATGGCCGCAGAGATGGACGGCAGACGATTAAAGCAGCGGGACGGACGAAAGACAAAGCAAACATGAAAGAGCAAGAAAAAAAAAAAACGTAGTAGGCGAAAGGGAAAAGAAACACAGAAGGACGAAAAAAAAGCCGACCATATACATATACTAAGCACTCCTCCACCGCTCTGTTCGAATCGGCAGTGCGTCGGCCGATGACGCAGGAGACATCTGATGATCTTATGCGGGGGAAAAGGAGGGGGGAGAGCGGCTTTGTTTCTCAGTCATAACAAAGGCCTGCAGGACGCGGCCCTGGCCTGACGGTAAGCGGGGACTACGGTAGAGAACCTCGTCGGATCTCTGGATGCCGAGTCACGGGTATTTGCAGTTCCACGAAGTACAGTACATGAAGTGATTAAGAGTATACTAAAAAGTCGTTCGCCGCAACAAAAAAAAAAGCGTGTGGGACCTCATTTTGTAGAAAAGGTATATACCAAACAATTTAAAAGGTCAATTTACATGCCAAGAAACGCCGTCCATGAAAGCACAGAAAAAAAAAAACCTCCCAGCCTCGTCGTAGCTTGTTCGGTCAAATCATCAAGACAATACGTATTACTGTTCACGCCTCGGCCCGGGCGGGAGCTTCCGCGTCTGGTGTGGCTTCTGTGCCGTCACCGTCGCCGTCGCCAAGGACCTGCTCCGCCAGCGCGTAGCACTCGGTCGGGTCCTCGAACACGTGCCATACCGAGGCCGGCACGCCCTCAAAGGCCTTTTCAAACCGCGCCGGCTCGTTCTTCTCCTCGATCCCGAGGGCCGCAATGTCCGTGACCTTGCGGATGAGGATCAGCTTGACCCAGCCAGGGAACGTGCGGTAGCTGGCGATGATCCGTCAGCAGCCGAATTGAAAAGGAAAGGGGGGGGAGAAAAAGGAAAATTAAATCACACAACCTGGCTGGAACTTACATCTCGCCGTACGCCTCCGGGTCGCTCTGCGTGCTGTCGCCGATGCACACAAACGTCTTGCCCGGCAGCTGCTTGTGCAGCCGCCGCATCCGGTCCACCTTGTACGCCTGCGTGCCGAGCGTCAGCGTCGCCAGCAGGCCCGCCACGCTCATCGGCGTGGCGTCGCGCAGCAGCAGCGCGCCCATCGGGTAGTGCGCGCGCCGGAACGCGTGCAGGAACGGGTACAGGTTGTACGGCGACGCCGACAGGTAGAAAAACGGCGCCGCGGGGCCCATGCGCGCGTGCAGCCGCGCGTACAGCTCGGGCATCCCGGGGATCGGCGTCGGCGCGTCCACAAACGTCGTCTGCAGGATCCCCAGCGGGTCGCTCGTCTGCGTGCGCTTGATGGTGTCGTCAATGTCCGAGATGACGCCCCAGCCCGTCGGCGGCGTGAACAGTGTCTCCATCTGCAGCAGGCCGTTGGCCCCCGGGGGCACCTCGGCCGTCGTGGGCACGCGCGCGCCCGGCGGCGCCGGCGGCAGCGCGCGCACGTCGCTGCTCAGGCCGTCGCGCCCGCCGGGGCTGAACAGCAGCCGCCAGTCGGTGCCGTGCAGCGCAGCCACCTGGCGGCCCGGCAGGATGTCCTGCAGAAAGGGCGTGATGCGCGCCTCGATGGTCGCGAGGGCGGCGTCGTCGACGGCGCCCGCGCCGAGTTTGTCGACGACGGCCTGGACGGCGTCGACGACGCCGCACGTCGGGTGCTGCGCCATGACGGCGACAACGTACTCGGCGTGCCAGGCACCGTCCGACGCGCCGTCGCCCCGGCCGGGCGCCACAAACGCCACGTTGTCGAGCAGCCACACGCTGTCCTGGGCGGTGACGGGCTGGGGCGCCGGGTTGTGCGAGCCAAGAAAGGACAGCAGATCGGCCAGGCGCGAGGACTTGGCGCTCGCGGGCGAGACGGCCTTGAGCAGCCGCTGCGGCGCCGTGGACAGGAGCTGCAGGGGGTTCAGCCCGCGCGCGGCGAGGCTGCTGCGGTCCGGCAGGCCGGCCTCGAGCGCCGCGAACCGGCGCTTCTCGCGCGTGAGCAGCTGCAGACGGTGCGCGTTGACGGCGCCCGGGTGCGTCGAGGCGACTGCGGGCAGCAACGACCGCGCGGCGTCAAAAGCGGTCGCGCCCAGGGTGGCCGACGTGGCATCGGCATCAGCACTCGCAGCGGCTCTTGCCGACCCAGCGGCGGACCCAGCGGTCCGGTCCGAGGCGTCGTCGGATGTGGAGGACATGGCGTGGTAGCAGGCCGATGTATGCAATCTGGTAAGGGGGTGTGTGAGACAGAACGCTGTATGCAATGTCACGATAGTTACACAACTGCGTCGTGATTTCTGCGGCCGTTCATCTGGTGTCGTCTTTCGAAAAGTGAGAATATGGGCGGAGAATTCCTCCCGACAATAAAGGAGGAAGGGTAGAAAAAAGAAAAAAAAAAAAAAAACAGAAACACAAGCAGTCGTTTCGAAAACACATAAAACCAGCAATCTCAAAACGGGCGAGCCATTCTTCTTATGCATAAATGGCTCGAAAAGCGTCCAGACAGGCCTCCAAGTCACAGATCTGACATGACCATGCATGGCAGGGCTGAACAATGGGTCCCCCATGCTCACGGCGGCCTGTCACCGGACGATCAGCGCTGGTCGAACTCTGCACAGAAGGGCATACGAAAGTATTGATACAGCCGCTGCAAGGTCGTGGTCCCCGCCAATGCCCGTCAACTGCAGTCATGGTCAAATTCCATAAAAAGCCAGCGCAAAACCTTTCTGGACAAGAACCTTTCGTCCGCAGTGGGTGCATAACATGGGTTCGGCCAAGCCCCGACGTGGTCCTGTTTTGGGATTAGATAGCCGATAGAAGGAGGAGGAGGAGGAGGAGGAGGAGGGGGGCAAGGAGAAAAGAACGTCAGCCTGGCCCATCACATGCAGAAACGGCCCCTCCTCCTGGGAGTTTACGATTTTTATTTTGTTGCTCGAATTCCTCTCTTGTTCTCGTGCCTTTTTTCCTTCTTCCTTTGACCTATCGTTTTCACGCCCTATCCTGCTCTTGGAATTCTTGGCCTTTCACCGTGACCTGAACTTGAGCCGGGAAGACCATTGTGTCGGGTGAGACCCCCCCCTTTTTTTTTCTTCTGCTGCGGCATGGTGATCGACGTGCCTTGGAAATCATACTTCGTAATTACCAAGGAAGAAGCACAGCGCACCCCAAAATAAAACTCCGCCTCATTGTAATGAAAATGCGAGTTCTGTCTTACGTGAGAAAGGGGACTATTGTCTTTCTTACAGGATGATGTCCTTTTTCGGCTTGTCGTAATACGTGGATCACGCCTTGTCGTTTAATTTATTTTTTTTCTTCCCTTTTTATTTCGTGATATTTCCTTGTCGAATCCTCTACTTCGAGACAACAAGAAAAAAGGAAACAATCGTCCCTCGTGTTCCTATTCCACCGTCTGGGATGTCCGTTGCTCCCAAATGCCTCCCTCCCTATAGCATAAAGAGAAAGAAAAGAAAAAAACAAAAAAGCTTTTTTGTATCATGCCAATTTGATCTAATGTGAGAAGGAAAAAAAAAAAGAAAAGCAAAAATCAACACGAGGAAAAACAAGGAACAGAAAACAAAAGAGACGGGACAAGCAAACAGAAAAGTCCTCCGCTCTATGTTATCGTTCCCCTTTAGACGGCGCCCGCCGAAATCATCTTTTTCCGTAGGTAGTTCTTGTACTCGGCGATGGTGCCGTCCCATGTCCGGATTGTCCGGTTCTCACACACCAAGATCTCTTTGGCGATTTTGTCGAGCAATCTGCGCAGGTTAGCATTTGTGTTGAGAAAGAGGAAAACGTGTAGAGAGGGAAAGCACAAGTGAAACAAACGAGGGCTTACCGGAAATCGTGGCTGACGACCACAACACCGCCACTAAACGCGTTGATGGCGTCCGCCAAACTGTCAATGGTCGGAATGTCGAGGCCGTTGGTCGGCTCGTCCAGCAGCAGCATGTTGGGGCTCTCGATCGCCAGCAGCGCAAACACGATGCGGCTCTTCTGGCCCTCGGACAGCGTGCCGATCAGCGCCGTCTGCGAGTCGCCCGACAGGCCGTACTTGCCCAGTTGCTGGCGCCAGTACTGGTAGTCCTGCGACTTGTCGCGGTACTTCTCGCGCACAAAGTCGAGCGCCGACTTGGTCAGGTCGAGCTGCTCGGCCGAGTGCTGCGAGTACAGGCCGAGCTTGAGGTGCGTGTGCCGGTTCACCGTGCCCTCGCGCGGGCTCAGCTTGCCCGTCATCAGCCGCAGCAGCGTCGACTTGCCCACGCCGTTGGGCCCCACGAGCGCCGTGCGCGAGTCCATGTCGAAGCCCAGGTCGAGGTGCCGGTACAGGTCGTCCTTGGGGTCGCCCGAGTAGCCAAAGGTCACGTCGTCAAACGAGAGCACCGGCGGGGGCAGCTTGTCGACCTCGGCGAACCGGAACGTAAACACCTTGTCCTGCGCGACGGGCTGGATGAAACCGTCGGCCTCCATCTTGTCCAGGATCTTCTGCCGCGACTTGGCCTGCCGCACGAGGTTCGCGTACGTACCCGCGCTGGCGATGAACTTCTTGATGTGCACAATCTCCTCCTGCTGCTTCGCGTAGGCCTTCATCTGGTTCGTCTCCTGCTCGGACCGCGTCTTGATGTACGAGTCGTAATTGCCGCCGTAGTACATCAGTTGCTTCTGGCGCATGTCGATCATGTTGGTGCAGACGCCGTTCAAAAAGTCCTGCGAGTGCGACACGAGCACGAGCGTGCGCTCCCACTTCTTCAGGTACTCCTCCAGCCACACGCAGGCCTCCAGGTCCAAATGCGCCGTCGGCTCGTCCAGCAGCAGCAGCGACGGCTGCACGAACAGCGCTTTGGCCAGCGCCACCCGCATCCGCCAGCCACCAGACATATCCCGGGTCTTCTTTTGGATCGTCTGCTTGTTGAAACCCAGACCCGTCAGGATCAGCGACGCACGCGTCGAGAATGTTGAGGGGTCCATTCTTTCCATGTGCTACATAGCGTTAGCAAAGAAATTGTATACGAAAAATGCGAAGACGGCGAATAAAAAAAAAAGGGCTTACCTCGTATAAATCCATCAACACGGCGCTCTCGGGTCCCTCCTCTTCCAGCAGCTTTTCGGCCAACCGATCCAGCCGATCCAGCTCGTTCTGTGCCTCCTTGACCACCCAGTCCAGCGCGCCCAGGTCCGTCGGCGGCGCGCCCTCGTTCAGCAGGTAGATGTCGACGTGCTCCGGGATGGGGAACTCGCGGTTCTGGATCGCCTTCATCAGTGTACTCTTGCCGCAGCCGTTCTCGCCCAGCAGGCCGTAGCGCCGGCCGTACGATAACTCGAGCGTCGCGTCGGTGATCAGCACGCGGCCGTGGAACACGAGGCTGACGCTCGTGATCTTCACGTCGCGGCTCGTCGGCGTCGACGCCAGCACGCCTGTCGTCACGCGGTCGGACAGGCCGTGCTTGTCCATCTGGGCGGCCAGGCGCCGGACCTCGTCTTGCTTGTCGGCAGCCGTGGCGGGCTCGTCGACCTCGATGGGGTTGCCGTTGGCATCGAGCTGCAGCGGCGGGGTGTCGTCGCCGTTGACGGACGCGGCGTTGCTCGCATTCTTGGAGCCGGCCTTGGACCGCGATGCCACCGTTTTCTTCTCCTTGCCGTCGGCGGCCTTCTTCGCGAGTCTCTTCTCCTTCGAAGCGGAAACCATCTTGGCGGGAGGACAAGTGTTTGAGATTATGTGTGAAATAACGTGGTTTTAAAGAATCGAAAAAACCACAAAAATAAAACGAAGGAAAAAGAGCGATGCTGCAAATAGTCGAGAGCAGCAACAGCAGCGAGGATGAATGGGGAGAAAGAAAGAAAATGGTCGGGGAGACTTGTTTTGTTTGTGGCGGGGTTTTTCTTCCTAAAAGTTTTTTGTTAGCGGGTTTTGGGATTTTTTGGTGGGGTTCCCGTTTTTAATGATTTTTATTGTTATTTTTTTATTTGGTCGTTTTCTTCGAGGCAGTGCGATAAGCGATAAGGCGATGGAAAACTCTTATCGGGTGGCGATTAGGCGCCCGGCTTCCTCTTTGACCATGCATCACTTCACCGCAAGCTGCACGCGGCCAGATAGGCTTGCTGTAGTTGTTCCTGAATACGGCCCAATATGCGAAGCAAATAAGAAAAATCCACGAAAGTTATTTGTTGTATAAAATGCCAGTCTCTCCTGTTTCTGGTGTCTCTCGGAGAACGCCTAATTTGCACACTGTGCTGACGTCACATTATGTGCACTTTGTAGGTGATTACAGTACGGTTATACAGTGTATTTGCTTACCATACTGTCCACCGCGAGGGTAATAAAGAGGAAGCAAAAAGAGGGCAAGATATGCCATGCGAACATATGCAAAGTCGGTTTCTTAATTTTTGTCAGGTTTTATTTTTTCATATTTTCATTTCTTCTACGGCTTCTTTTATGCGTCGTGGTTGTATTTTTATTTTTATTTTATTTTTACTCGTCTTCAGGTTATTTTTTTGTTTCGACAACAAAGCAGATCATCCAAAAATCAAAATAACGAAAAATAAAACATCTTTTCGTGTACATCCATAGGTCGTCGGTAACAAGAAACATGAGTAGTCACTGAGATCACCGATTTCATTGCACCGGTCCGTTTATCAAGAGCTCCCAAGCCGGTGAACAGCCACTGTCACCAGCCGGGTAATAATGTATTGTCTTTCAATATAAGCCTTGTATTTATTCCTTCATGAATACCCGCGTGAGAATTAAGAGACACAATATCATTTTAGCATAGATTTGGAACGCGTATAATTGGTGCGATTTCGTGAATGGTACGATGCTATCTACCGCTCTTTTGCCTCATATCACGAGAAGAGGGGAGCGGAAGGCGAAAATACGGAAAAGAGGAACAGCACAAACTGGTGTTGGCTTCGAGAAAGTGAAATTTTTATAAGTGCTCCCTTATCCCGGTAAAGCAAAGTGATGAAGTGGGCGTGGAGACAGAACAGCTGTTCCGTATCCCCAACCCGAAGACCTCCGCCCCAAATTCATCACAAACGAACCATACCCGCCCAACATGAAGTGGTCCGCGCTCGTCCTGACTTCCGCGGCGCTGGCCGTCGCAGCCACCCTGCCTTTGTCGCGCTCGACCTCACCCGCGCTCGTTGCGTCCCGGCAAGGCACCTCCAACAGCTCGCGCTGCCTTGCCCCCGACGCCATCCAAACCGCCAGCACCCGGACCGGCCAAGAAGCCGGCACCCTCGGCCTCAGCCCGGGCCAATCGCCGTCCGAGACGTGAGTCTAGGTAGTCTCAGCCACAAGGATTGTTGATGAAAATAGACTACTAAGCAAACCCCCCCCCCCCCTTTCCCCCCCTTTTCCAACTCCAGCGATGACGCCAACTTTATCAACTTCTGCGCCGGCGGCACCCTCACAAACGGCCGCCAGCTCGCCGCATCCTCCTGCAACGGCGTGCCCATGGGCCGCCTTCCCGCCCGCAGCCACATGGTCGCGGCCCTCATCACGGCGCCGGCGCCCGGCGCGCGCCTGCCCCCCCACACGGCCTTCAACGTCACCATCCAGACCATGCACCTGCGCGCGGGCCACCTGGCGAACCCGCAGACCAACTACTACACTGCGCCGCAGGACCTCGACGAGAACGGCGACGTGCTGGGGCACTGCCACGTGACGGTGCAGGCGCTGAATCCGGTCAACGACACCAACACCGGCACCGGCACGGACCGAGACAAGCAGCAGCAGCCCCCCGACCCCACGCACTTTGTCTACTTCAAGGGCATCGACGACGCCGGCACGGACGGGCGGCTGCAGACGGCGGTGACGGGCGGGCTGCCGGTCGGGGCGTACCGGGTGTGCACGATGATTGCGGCGCGCAACCACCAGCCGGTGCTGATGCCGGTGGCGCAGCGGGGCGCGCAGGACGACTGCGTGCGGTTCGAGGTGGCGGGCGCGGCCGCGACCGCTGCATGATGACCGGCGACGCCGGCGGGTGCGTAACGAGCCGAGTAGTATGTTGGTGGCAGGGTTGGAGAAGCGCCCAAAAAATAAACAAGGGGTAATGACAGTGCAAACGGGCTGGATATCAACAGATTTTTGATTTTTAGTTAATCGTAGATGTCAATGAAATTAACTATTCGGACTTCGGCTTTGCCGTCTTGTTGTGGTCCCCTTTCCGTCGCTTTCTCGCATTCGATGTAGTGCAAAGCCAACACGTTTCTCTGGTATCAATGCATGGCAGGGCTGGCGTTTATACATACCCTCATAGCTTCATAATACAAGGAAAGCAAGAAACAGCAAAGCAGGGTTGAACGCCTCCGGCCAAATGAAACATCAAACGTGAAAGACACGAATTGCAGGAAAAAAAAGAAAGAAAGAAAACAACGCCGTTGTCTACGCGGCGCCGTAGCCTCCGCCCTGTAAGAGAGAAGAACCCCCCCCCCCCCCCTCCCCCGAAAAGCATCACTCCGGCAGCCAGGCCAGTAGTTTTTCCACCAGTAAGGCCTTTTTCACCGGCTTCGCCACGTAGTCGTCCATGCCACACGCGAGACACTGTTCTCGGTCCCCCTGCAGCGCGTACGCCGTCATGGCCACGATGGGCACGGAGTGGCCGGCGCGCCGGATCTGCACCGTCGCCTCGTGCCCGTCCACGACCGGCATGTTGATGTCCATCAGGACGAGGTCAAACATGCCGCCTCCCTCGGCCGCCGCCGCCGCCGCCACCTCCACCTGCGACGCCGCCTGCGCCCCGTCGGACGCCAGGGCCACGAGCGCCGGGTCAAACCCAAACGACCGCAGCATGCCCAACATGACCCGTTGGTTGATCACGTTGTCCTCGACGACCAGCAGGCGCTTGCCCACTGCGCGGGCGCGGAGCTGGCGCAGTGCCTCCTCTTGGATTGCGGCATCGGCCGCCCGGGCCGCCTGCTCGCTGCTCTGTTGCTGTTTCTGCTGTTTGTCGCTCGACCCGGCGTCTTCGTTGTTGTGGGGCGTGCTCTCTGCGCTATCACTGCGCGTGTCGGCGCCGGTAATGGTCGTGGTGGTCGTGGTAGTCTTGGTGGTAGTCGTGGTGGTAACGTTCGCGGGTGCGGGTGCGGGTGCGGGTGCGGGATCGGACTGCCTCGTCACGAAAAAGCAGTCTGCGGGGCGGTCGGTGTCGTCGTCCGCGGTTTGGGTTCCACCGTCTTTCATTGCCGTCCCCAGCGGCGGGGG
This sequence comes from Fragosphaeria purpurea, assembly GCA_002778095.1. NCBI lineage: Eukaryota > Fungi > Ascomycota > Sordariomycetes > Ophiostomatales > Ophiostomataceae > Fragosphaeria > Fragosphaeria purpurea. The sequence goes on along the minus strand of PCDL01000021.1, from coordinate 2,983,432 downwards.
TGCAAGCGCTGCGAGGGACTCATACCCTGCCGGCAACAGGCCCGCCAACAGTTTGATGTCTTTCGACGGAGACAGGGGCCCCAGCTCGCTCGACGGCGTCGTGGCTGGGGTAGACAACGGCGACGACATGAACTTCACCGTGAACTCCGGAGACGACTCTACCTCGTTTTTGTCTGTTGTTGTCCCTACCGTGGCGTCTTTATCTAGAGGCACGGCGACATCGGCCGTTGCTAGCAGGCTCGTCGGCTCCACTGCCGGTGCTGCTGCTGTGGCTGTTGTAGTAGGTAAGGTTGCTCGTTCCGGTTGTTGTTGCTCTTCCGCGGGTGGTACGTTCCAGGGCCGCGGCCGTGATGACCCCCCCACAGGCGACAGGGACTGGCGCCGCTGGATGTGCTCGGCAGTCACGTCGGCGTCGGACTTGAGCTGGGTCAAGCTCTTGATCTTGCGGAACTGGGCCGTGAACCAGAACACGCTGCCCTGGCGCTCGGTGTTGGGCTCGTACCCGATCTCGCCGCCCATCAGCTCGGCCAGCGACTTGCAGATGGACAAGCCCAGGCCGGTGCCCTGGAAGCGCTTCTTGGTCGTGTTGTCGACCTGCATGAAGGGCGCAAACAGGGCCGGCACGGCGTCGGGGGGGATGCCGATGCCCGTGTCGGTCACCTTGGTCAGGATCAGGTACGTGTCGTCGTCCTGGTGGCGCACAAAGGTGCTGACGCGGATGTGGCCGCGGTCGGTGAACTTGATGGCGTTGCCGACGAGGTTCTGCATGACCTGGCGGAAGCGCAGCGGGTCGCCCTGGACGGCGCGCGGCAGGTCGCTAGCCAGGACCAGCTGGAGACGCACGCTGGGCGGCAGCGTCGGCTGGGCGCTGCGCACGACGGAGGCGACGATGCTCGCGATGCCGACGACGTCGGTGTGGATCGAGAAGTTGCCCGACGCCAGCTTGGAGTAGTCGAGGATGTCGTTGAGCACACGCAGCAGCACGTGGCCGGACTCGTCGATGATGGTGGCGACCTCGTGCTGGGCGGGCGTCAGGGGCGTGTCGAGCAGCAGGCTGCAGGCGGAGAGCATGCCGTGCATGGGGGTGCGGATCTCGTGGGACACGTTGGCCAGAAAGTCCGATTTGAGCTTCGCGCTCTCTTCGTAGGCGGCGATGAGCCGCAGCTCGGCGGCGCGGCGCTCGGTCATGTCGCGGGTGACCTTGCCAAAGCCCACGTGGACGCCGTTCTTGTAGAGGGCCGTGATGGTGACGTTGGCCCAGAAGCGGGAGCCGTCCTTGCGGTAGCGCCAGCCCTCGTCCTCGACGTTGCCGTCGCGCAGACAGTCGTCCAGCTCGCGCTGCGGCTTGCCGGCGGCCACGTCGTCGGGCGAGTAGAAGATGGAAAAGTGCTTGCCGATGATCTCTGCGCTGCTGTACCCCTTGTGCAGCTCGGCGCCGGCGTTCCAGGTCGAGATGCGGCCGTGCACGTCGAGCAAGAAGATGGCGTAGTCCTTCACGCTCTGGATGAGGGTGCGGAATGGGTCGTCGAGGGACAAGCTGCCTATAAGCTTGGTCTCGGGGGCGGGCGAGGGCTGGCTGCCCGCAATTTGCGTCCTGTCACTGTGATTGCTGCTGCTGCTGCTGCTGCTGCTACTGGTGGGTCCTCGCTCATCACCGTCATCGTGGGTGGTCGTCCGGTCTGGCCTTGCACGATATGTGAGAGCGGTAGCGGAATTGGATGTCCTGGGCTCATGTAGTGGCTTATGGGAAGGCGCCGAGACGACTGGCTGAACTTCGGACAGCCATTCAAAGACAAGCGCGAGGAGGGAGTCGACGCGGAAGACAGGGACGATGCGGATGGATGGTGTTTGTGCAAGGCCGGCCGCAGCAGCCGGCGACGACGGCGGGTCGTCGGCATGGTCCCGCCTCGCAACGGTCTGAACAGCACGGGTGTCTACGGCGGCCCGTAATGCCTGCTGCAGACGTGCTACCTCCTCGTCGCCCGTCCCCCAAAGTTTCCGCTCTCGTATGAGCGACAAGATATCGCGGCCAACGCATTCGTCTGCTGCTCGCAGCTGCCACGCCTGCAGAAAGCTGTGGGAGACCCGTTGGATGTGATAGGACGGTGACAAGACGGCCGTCGCGATGGGCGAGAAAGCAAAGACATCATCCACGATCGCGGCGTCATCGTCGTGGTTTGCTGCTGTGGCTGTTGCTGTTGTTGTCGAGGACGAGGTCGACGCCGGAGTGGCTGTGGCTGCCGGGGAAGGCAGGGCCGCATCGGGCAGCGGCGACAACATTCCCGGGCCGGTTGACTGCTCGGCCGATGAAGGGCATGTACGAGGTCGAACAAAAAAAGAAAAAAAGAAAGAAAAAAAGAAAAAAAAAAATAAGAAAAAAAAGACAATACAACAATGGGTGGTCGATCGTTGCCGGCGACGAATGACGAAAGAGGAAAAGACGTCAGAAAAGAAGGAAGAAATGGAAAAACGGCGTGTCAGGATCCCATGAAGAAATATCAAAGTATACCAAGATCAAAAAAAAAGGAAAAAGAAAGCAAAAGAAACAAAGGTCAAAAAAGGGTGAAAAAAGGGAACCAGTATTTTCCCCCGTAGTTACAAGCCGAAAGGGAGCGTTGGGGCGAAACGGGGGGGAGAAACAGCAGCATCTAGAACTATTCAGTGCTGATCGTTGCCGTCCACGGCCCTCTTATGCCCCCGGACTCCTGCCAGTGCGCAATCTCTAACGGTTTTCCGGCATATTGGGTTGGTGGGGGGGGGGGCTGAATATGGCGCTACAGGGGAAGGACGAGGGGGTCAGTGAATCGCGATGTGATGACGTCATAGAGTCTAAAGGGCAGTCGCTAAAGGAGCGAAACGTGGGTTCACGACGGAGGAGTTCACAACGAAAGGGTTACAGCGACAGATTGCAGTAATTACGGCGTCTTAACGGTCTACCGCAAGTAAGCAAATTGTACGAAGGAGTTGGTATGCGTGCAAAAAAAGCGTGGAATTCCTTGGGCACACAAATATTTCGCACCGGCTCGTCCTTTGCAAGAGTTTTCGGCTGCGAGTTATACCAGCTAGCGACTTATACCAGCCAACCACTCAAAGCAGAATAAGACAAAAGGAAGCAAACAGGGGCAAAAGGAAAAAATAAGAGACAGGCCACTCGGACGCTATGAATGACTGGGACAAAGAGAGGGCCGGCCGGTTGGCGGGCGCCTGGGTCTAGACAACAACCGCTCAGGTTCGCCGGTATGCCTTTTGGCCCACCGGCTCACAACAAAACCCACAAAGCCGTTTTTGAGTCCCGCGCTTCACGTCGCCGCCCCCTCTTCTCTCCTCCCCCATGGTGCTGAAGAACCGCCCCAACATTGGTTGGTGCGCGGTGGCGAGCGGTCTGTTGTACTTAGTAGTGAGCCGGCAGGGGTTTGTCTAGGCCAGCGGTCAAAAAGGTCCGGGTGGCGGTTTTCTTTTCTTTTGGTCTGCGTTCCTAGTCCTCGTCTAAAGAACAAAGAACAAAAAGCCCCAGAAGAGAACGCCGCAGGGACTGGGAAGGCTAAAAGGGAACCCGGAGCACAACCGCCCGTGGCCGCGCATTCTCATACTGCGAGTAGGCGTAATGAAAGCCCGCGAAAGCCCTGTTCCCGGTAAAAGGCCCGTACGAGCAGTGAAATGGGGAGATATGACATCTCTAATCGGCCGAGGACCGAGCTCATCTTGGCAGCGCATCTTGCGCCAGCGAATCCGTGGAGATGTCACATCGAGATGCGAAGAGAACCTACTGGCAGACCACGCTGTGTCCAATGCTAGTCTACAGGGATGGTTCCCCTGAAACAAGATGTAGCGTTCCAAGAGGCAACAGTAGCCACAAGCAAGCGATAAGATTGCCTGCTTACTTGTGGCATCCCGTGCGTGCCTTTTGAGTTTTGACTGAGGCCGCGATGACCCAGCCTGGCCCGTAGGAGCTAAGATGGGGTCAAAGCACTGTTCGGCAGCTTATTATGTATGAGAACCGGTCACTTTGCTTGGTCGCCTGGCGCCCTGTGACAAGCGAGCGGTTGAAAACCTCCAAGCACGGTTATCCTGATCGATGGATTGATTGTATAGCAGGCTCGCCGGGTTTTGCTTTCTTTGGGGGGCGGGCTTGAAATTGCAGCAAGATAAATTCCTGTTTTCTCTCATCAGCATTTTAGTGCGTGGAGACAGGCGGCAGAGGCGTCAGTCTAAAATATGGAATGTACTCACCTTGTTTGATGTTCTATGGCAGGCTTACTGCAAATCGAATGCACTTTGGATGTTCGTGATGTTTCACAGTTTAACGACGTCAAAAACCGCCATATCTCTGTTGTCTCGAAATCGCTTACCAAAGCAATTGACAAGGAAAGAACAGCTCGACATGCACTTTCCGCCCAAGGCAGGAACGAGGCTAAGCAGTCCGCCCAGAGACGCGTTCTGGCCCTGCGATTCGCGAAGAGGGCACGTAATGCGGTGCAACATTTTCCCCGGCAGGCACGATTAACTATCTACTTACTCATTTCCCGGCCGTTGCCAATTTCAGCACGAAACAGCCTCAGAAAAGCAGATCTAGACAACAACAGCGTCATTCTTGAGCGGCATCAAGGTACAAGGGAATCAGCCAGGGCATTTCTCCCTTAATGTGCGACGATGCAGACTAGCTCGTTTCGGGCGTGCGAAGCGTGCCGTGCCCTCAAGGTACGCTGCGAGCCCGTTCAAAGCGGCAACGGCACCGGTGCCGGTATTAGTGATGCCGGCGCCGGCGCCGGCGACGACGGCAACAACGGCAACAGTGACGGCCACAACGACGGCAGCGGTGCCGCCGCGCCTCGGACGCACGAGCGGCCACCCTGCCGTCGCTGCCGTGACAACGGGACCGTGTGCGTCTATACGCAGCCGCGGCGAACAAGGCGCAAGCGGACCGACGTTCGCGTGCGCGAGCTCGAGCGGGAGGTCCGCCAGCTGAGCGAGATGCTGCTGCAGCAGCGGCAGCAGCAGACGGTTGCTAGCGAGCCGCACAAGGCCATGGGGGAGAGCGACGGCGGCGGCGGCGTGCCTTCGGCCCTTAGCCTGTCTCCCTCGTCTCCCGTGGCATGGCCACCGGTGACAACCTCTTCCGCTGCCGCGGCCGCTGCCCCGTTTCAGGGACACGCATCCGCGACCGACATGCCCGCCCACCCGGCGCTTACGCTGCATCCACCTGTTTCAAATCCCACGCCGCTGCCAGCCCACACAAGTTCGCCCGAGGTGCCGATGTCGCCGATCGCTGCCACGCCTGCCGATCCGGTGGCCGCCGGTGTGCTGTCCATGGACACGGCCGTGCATCTCTTCCACCGGTATGTGACGATCATGGCGCCGCAGCGGCCATTTGTGGTGTTTCCGGCCGTGACGCTCGCGGCCGACCAGGACCGGACCCCGGAACTAGATCGTACCATTGGGGAGGCGGCGGCCCACGTCCGCGCGCACGCGCCCGTGCTCTTTTTGGCGATCATGACGGCGGCCGTGGGCGCGGGCGTGAGCCCCGTCGGCGATGCTACCAGCAACCACAGCAACAACAACAACAACGGTGCCACCGCAACGCAAGCGGCAAACGACGCCTTGGGCATGGCCCTCGACAAGCTGCTCCTGCGCGTCTACGCGAACCGGATCATGTACAACGGCGAAAAGTCGCTGGAGCTTGTGCAGGCGCTGCTGGTCTCGGCCAACTGGAATTTCTACTACTTTGACTGGCTGCCGAACAACCTCCTGCTCGGCGGCGCCGGCAGCGGCAGCGGGAACGGCAGCGGCGGGCCAGGGGGTCGAAAAGGCTTTGACCATTTGCGCTTTTACCAGCACCTGCATCTGGCGGCTACGATGGCCCTAGAACTAGCGACGATGGACGGTGGTGCAGAAGAACGTTGGGGCGCGCAAGACGCTGGGCCCTATGCAAGTGACCCGCTGGCGTTCGAGCGCACGCTGTTGGCATGTTACGTGTGCTGCTCGAGGTAGGCCGTTTTTTTTTTCCTGGCTTTCTTTTCGGTTTCTCTTTCTTTTTTTCTAACGCAACCAGTGTCTCGCTCGCGTTCCACCGCCCATCTATGCTCGCCTTTACGCCGCTGATCGCCAAATGCCTCGAAAGATTGGAGACGTCGCCGCAGGCCGCCCCAACGGACCGCACAATGGTAGCCTGGGGCCGTCTGCAGCAGATCATTGACGGAACAGCCGGCGCACTTGGTTTGCGGGTTATGACGGGCAAAGAGAGCAGGCGAGCCGGATTCGCTGCCAGCGTGGACGGCGCCGCCCCAGCCGTGTCCGGGTACGTGCCTGATCTGTCCGATCCGGGCACACAGATGAACCGCCAAAACGTAACGCAGCAGCTCAAGCAATGGAAGATCGATGCTAGTACTTGCATGACCAGTGAGTTCCCTTGTTCCTCTATTTTTGATTTTTTTTTTCTTCTTTGAGGCTGTTGCTAATGAAGCACAAGACGCCCTTCTGATGCAATATCACACGATCCTATGCTTGTTGCACGAATGCTGCTTCTACAACGAGTTTGATCCTGCCGACTTCAACCCGCCCTACCGCGTGGCCATCCCCTTGCCCCGTTTCGGGCCTGACGCGCGTCGTCCTCTGACGCCGTCCCACCTTGCGTCCCAGAGGATCTGTCTGACGTCGGCGCGCGCTCTGATTGGCATTTTTCTGTCCTCGCCCACGGACCAGCTTCTCGGCAGCCCCGTGATTATCTACGCGCGCATCGGCTACGCCATCGTGGTGCTGCTCAAGATCCAGATCTCGGCGGCCCTGCCGGGCGGCGCAATGCACGGCCTGTTGCTCGACAGCGCCATGGGCCTCTCGTCCACGCTCATCTACCAGTACCTCGAGTCGCTAATGGAGCGGCTGCAGGAACTGCAAGCCTGGGGCTGCCGCTTGGCGGGTGTCTGGCTGTCGGTGGTGAGTTCGGTGCACGCGTGGTACGAGGCGTACCTGGTGCCTGCGGCAAACGGCGAACCTTCTGCGAAATATCCGGCCGCGTCGTCCGGCAACACCGCAACCCCCGTTCTCGAGCCGTTGCGGAACACCTACCTCTTCGCAGACGCGCAGCGTCACGAAGGGGACCCGGTGGCTGCACGCGATTCAGCGGCGTCACGTCGCGTTGCAGAGGAGCAGGGCGTGTCTACGAATCCGCCTGCCGACTTTGACGTGTTCGTATCCGACGCAGCATCCATGCCCGACGCCTACAACAATGCTCTCTCGTCTACGTTGGCTTCGACTGAACTTGACAGTTGGCTGGACCCCATACTGGGGGGGATGCCGGGTCAACTTCCGCAGTGCCCGGTGTTGGATTGGTTTTCGTGACTGGAGAGGTAGACGGCAAATTTTCAGTGGGAAACAAATACGAAGCATTTTGCACTTCTTTTATCACGCGTGTGCATTGAAAAAGCACGTCTATTCTATTCTAATGACTGATCACGCAGGGGCCACTTTGTCATGTTACAAAATATGAAGAGTGGGAAAGGAACAAAAGACGAGGGAAACAACGGGAAAAATCCGGCCGCTACAACGTGTTCGTACACAGGCTCAAATCCGTCAGGAAAAGAGAGGGAAAAAAAAAATATCAAACCTCGTCGCCCTGCTTCTGCTCCTTCTTCGCGGCCTTCTTGGCAGCCCGCCTTTCCAAGGCGATGCGCCGCCGCGCCTTTTCGCCCTCGATGCCCGTCTGCACCGTCTCGTGCGTCTGACGCAGCGGCTTCCGCCGGATGAAGAAGCACGCCACCAAGCCCGCCGCAGAGAAGCACACGGTCTGGATCCAGATCTGCTGCAGTGCGGTGTACTGCGCCCCGCGCACGGGGCCGCGGGCCGCGGCCGGCAGCGTGTCGACCAGCATCAGGTTGGCCTGCGCCTGGTTCCCCGTCAGCGCGGTGGCGGTGGCGGTGTCGCCGCCGACGGCGGCCAGAATGGCCTGGAACTGGGCCGTCATCTTGTTGTCAAACGCGGCGGACCCGGCCACGACGCTGATGGCCGAGGCCATGCTGCGCATGAGCGAGAACGAGGCCGTGGCCGAGGCGTTGTTCTGCGGCGGCACGTTGCTCTGCAGGGCGACCAGGGGCGGCTGGAACAGCATGCCGATGCCGCCGCCGACGATGACCTGGAACATGATGAGGCGCGCCCACGCGGACGCGCGCGAGGGCGGGCCGTCGAGGTCGTGCGGCAGGTCGTACAGCAGACCGGCGCCGAGGACGGAGAGCACGAACCCCAGCACGATGGGGTCGTGGAAACGGCCCGTCTTGCGCAGGTAGACGCCGCTGCCGGCGGCGCACAGGGCCGTGGGCAGGCAGGTGGCGAGCAGCCAGACGCCCGAGATGAGCGGGGTGGCGCCGAGGAGGGCCTGGAAGTAGATGGGCAGGAAGTAGTTGACCTGCGTGAAGGCCAGGCCGTGGAACAGGCACACGAGCAGCACGGCCAGGTTGGAGCGGCTGGCGTACAGGTGGGTGGGCACGACGGGGTAGGTGGCGACGTAGTGCTCGATGAGGCCGAAGAGCACGAGGGCGACGACGCCGCTGACGATCAGGCAGATGACGGTGGCCGAGCGCCAGGGGTACGACGAGCCGCCGAACTGCAGGCCCATGAGCAGCATCAGCGTGCCGCCGGTGACGGCGAGCGTGCCGAGCCAGTCGATGACGCGCAGGCCGGCGAGCAGCGGCGTTTTGGGCGTCGGCAGGTGGAGGAGGAGCACGATGATGGCAAACGCCGTGCCGGAGATGGGTACTAAAGAGTCGTCAGCGGAAAGTGCACCATCAGGAAACTAGACAAGAAAATGAAAATGAAAACTCAAAACTCAAAAACCCACAATTGATGTAGAAACACCACCGCCAGGTCACGCTGCTCGTCAGCGCGCCGCCCACGACGGGGCCCAGCGCGCTTGCGGTCGCCCACACCATGCCCACCATGCCGTAGTACTTGCCGCGCTCGCGCGCCGAGAACAGGTCGCCGATGATGATGTTGGACAGCGTCAGCAGGCCGCCGGCGCCGGCGCCCTGCACGGCGCGGCCGGCGATCAGCATGGGCAGGTTGTGCGCGCCGCCGGCGAGGGCGCATCCCAAAAAAAAGACGGCAGACGCCGTGAGCAGCACGGGCTTGCGGCCCCAGACGTCGCTGGCCTTGCCCCAGCTGGCGGTGGTGGCGGCGGAGGCGAGCATGAAGGCGGAGCCGACCCAGACGAAGCCGGCCGAGGTGCCAAAGTGCGCGGCGATGGTGGGCAGCGCGGTGGTGACAATGGTCATGTCGAGGGCAGCGAGGAAGACGGACATCTGTCCGAGGGACAGTTGGTTAGAGGGGGGGTGTCGCGGGAAACAAAGCGTAGAAAGAAACACTAGGAAAGGGAGCACATACACACAGGGCCGTCATGATCAGGAAGATCCGCATGGTGGTGAGCTCGGTTTCGGCCGGCGGAGGCGACGTGCCGGCCGGCTGCCCGGCGGTAACGGCAGCGGCGGCATCGCCGTCAGCAGCAGGCGGTGGTGTAGCAGAATCATGTCCGGTCGGGGACGGGGCCTTCTCGTCGTCTTCGGTCGGTGCTGCGGCCGTTCGTACGGAGGTGTTTGTGGCATCGCGGTCGCCGTCGCCGGGCAGCGAAGCCGGCCGTGAAACCGACGGTTCGGCCATCTGTTCTGCGTGAAGGGCAAATGTGTGTCGAGAAAAATGCAGTTGTCCGCGGAAGCAGATAATTGTGTTGACGATGACGACAGGACTTGTTTTCTGTATTCTCGGGACAAGTTTCGCCACTGGACTAGCAAGGCAAAGGGATGAACAATAACGTCAGACAGAAAAAATTGAAGATCCAGGCACACAAACAAACCAAATAATGTGAATGCGCTCGGCCGAAAAAAAACAAACTAGCAAACAAATCACAAACAAATAACAAACAAAATAAACAACAAATGTAAGCCCCAGCGACCGCTGACGGTATTTATAAAACTGCCAAACGCGGTGGATCAAAGGAAAAGCAAGCCGTTTGTTTTAATTAATTTTTTCTGAGCCGCACGCTGCTCGGACGTTGATAGAAAAATACGAAACTACATTATTCGTTTTTATTTTACGGTTGTCTTTCTTCTTTAACAAAACCGTCCGTACGCCGTGTTATTGCGGCCTTAAACATACATCGTATACAGTATTTATGGCCGCCCGGCATCCACTAAGGTCCGGCCGGCGAGTGAGATTTGTCCTTCTGCTTGTGTCGGGCGAAAGGTGGCTATGAATAAGGCAAAGGGGCAACAAACCACTGCCCAGACGCCACCCCCGGCGCTCGGCGCTGATGTCGCACCGTGGAAAATGAGGATTTAAAGAAGGGGTCCGTCCACACAGACAAGAGCAGTAATACATACGGTGTTAGTAATAAGGGAGGAGAAGGAGGGAACTCGGCTCGGTCGCCGAGCCATTCCCTACAATATATGAGCCAATATCTCCGTCCCCCGTTCCTCTCAGTTGCCATGTGCGCGTCGTCGACCACCAGACAAAGCGTCCAGTTGTTTGCAAAACAATACGACGGAGGCGGTGGAACGAGGCCTGGCTGTTCTTTGCAGACACGGGTCATCAACATAGTTAGTCTGCGAAGCGAGAATGTTCTTATATTGACGAAAAAGAGGCAACCGTTTTTGTTTCTTCTTTTTCTTTTGGTCCCCCGTCCGACGCTGGTCATTTTCGTCGTTTCTCCGTTTGCAGGAACCCGCAACAAACGAAAATGCGCTCAACAACATCCACTGGAAAGAAGAATGCCTCCAAGGAAAATAGTAGCACAGGGAGGTGCGCCACCTATTTCAGCACCTTGCGTGATTGGCTTGTCCGTCGTTGTTGTTGTTTTTTATTGCGAGCCAGGAGGTCCTCGCCCATGCCAGCCCGTGCCGTATATTAAAGTTGCACACGGGCTGCAGGACGGCCTTGTGTTTGTACCGCCAACAAGCCTCTCTGCGAGGACCCTACGTAGTAACACGTTGCGTCCGAGCTGCTGGCTGGCATAGTCAGGGCCGTACCTCCTAATCAATTTTTCGAGTTGCCGCTCCGAGAAGCGTTCGGCCGCCGCGTTCACCGCAGAATGCCCTTCCTTGACTCGTACGTTCCGGACGCCGCTCGACGTGCATCTCGCTTCGGGAACAATCAACTCCGTTTCTACGAGTTCTAGTCGCCGAATACGCCGAAGATCAAGGGGCGAGCGACATGTCCTTACGGAATAGATCGCAGATGTCACCATCTTGGCATTACGCGACCCTGCCGTTACTGGTCCTCCGTACTTCGTAGGACGCCCACTTCGATATCTGCAATGGTCCTCGGTAGGCACTTCTTTGTTGATTTAGAATAGCTCGATCTCCGCCTGCCACCAGCCTGTGCTATGATTTTCACTCCACTCGTCTCGTCTTGAAATAACCTTTACTGTCGAACGGGTAATTTGAAAGCCATTCTCGGACAATTTTAAACGTATCGGGTTGGCACGGATTCCGCCCCAATAGGAGTGCACCGTTTGGCACGTCTTTCTCCCGCGGCCCTCTTGTTTCTCCCCCAGACGTTGCTCAAACACGTCCCGTTGTGCATCGGACGGCGATCGTGCAGCGCTGGGGCCGCCCGTGTTCAATAGCTTGTATTATTAGAGCAAAGAATGAAGGCGAGAAAAGAAATACGTGAGGGAGCGGTACAGATGTATCAAAAGCCGCGTGCTGCAGGCGCCTCCAGTCGACATAGTGCTTTTCTACAGTTATTTTTAACGAGAGGCAAAGAAATAATAGCCAAGATAGTATCCCCATTTGTTGTCCTCGAAATACATCGATTGTCTGGGTGATCATAGGACAAAGGAACTAGACAGCAACCAGTCTGAATACGTAGTTTCGCCATACATGTATTGTGCAAGGTGTGGTACATAATGAAAGGGCGAGGCTATCGTTCTGTTTCTTGTATCCATTTTAGAAATAAAACGAGGCAATAAAAACTAAATATGTATAAATTTCTTTCCTTTTTTATGTCATAAGGAAAACGATTCGAAACGAGAAATGGAAAAGGCAAAGAAAACAAAAGAAGATAACAAAATAAACAAAAAGGGGTATATCGTACACCGTGCCTGTATGCCCGAAAGAAAGGCCCGTTGGCGCTCTAGTCAAGCAGAAAAAAATCAAAAAGGAAAGGAAAGAGTAGAAGAGATAACAACCAGAAGAACCAGAAAAAAAGAAAGCCCAGACCCGCTTGCTTTTTTGTTCACCCATGATCCCCCATGGAAAAGAAAAGGGAAAAAAAAAGTAAAAAGAAAAAGCCCTGAATTCCCAGCCCAATCGTGAGAAGAATGCTCCATGTAAAAAAAACCCGCTACCAAAGCCCGAGTGTATCCCCCAGCGCACAAGAATAAGGTTGCTTTTTGCTCTGTTTTTGCTGCCCAAATGCTGCATATTAAACCACACGTTTTTCGCTTCGGCCGTATCTCCCAGAAAAATAACTGCTCATTTTCGTGCTGACAGGTTGCTGATGATGCTGCCCTTGCGGCTGCTCAGGCTGGCCGTGTCGCTCTGCTTGTCCTCGACCTCGACCGTGACGCTCGTGATGGTATCACATTGGCTGTTTTTTGTTAGTGGGTGTACACGAAAGGAAACAGGGTGAAGAAAAAACGAAAGAGAAAAAGAAAAAAAAAATACGCACATCGCCATCCCCATGATCTCGCCCGCGCCGGACCCGAAGCCCTTGAGCGACGGCTGGCTGGCGTTCTTCTCCGAGCGCAGACCGCGCAGCCGCGCGCCGGCCACCACCTTCTCGTTCCACCGCCGCCACCGCTTGCCCTCGTGGCACTTGTTGTCCGTGCCGTCGCCGCCCGACACAAACACCACGTTGCCAAACTTGCGGCCCGCGGGCGTGCGCATAAACGCAAACGTCTCCAGGCCCGTGTCCTGGCTCGGCGGCGCCTCGCCCGAGAACACAATCGCCCGCCGCGTCGACGAGTACAGCGCCACGTCGAGCCACCCGGCCGAGGCGATCATGGCGCCCGCGAAACAAAAGTACGCCAGGCTGACGTTGTTGCCGGCCATGGACGCGATGCGGCCCGCTGCGAGCGGCATCGTGCAGAGCACGTAGATGAGCGGGTACAGCAAGAACGTCGGGTGCCGCGCCGAGCTCGGGATGGGCGGCAGCCGCTTGGCGCTCATGTCCGTGAACGTGGACCGCGGCGAGCTGGGCGCAGTGGCGGCGGCGGCGGCGGTGGCGGTGGCTACGTTGGGATCCGGGTTCGGGTAGTGCACGCCGTGGCTCATCATGGGGTCGAGCATCATGGCCCGTTCGGCGTTGCGGCTCTGGCGATGCAAGTGCACAAAGATGACCAGGTAGATGAGGCTGGTCAGGGCCAGTGCGAGGAAGATCCACAGGTAGTGCAGGTACAGGCGCAGGTCCTGGAACGCCGAGTTGATCCAGCACTTGGATTTGTTAGCAAAGTGTGGGTTTTCAGAAGGAACGGGATGGATCGGTAGAGAGAGAGAGAGAGAGATCATACCCATGCACCTGCGCGCACGTACAGGCCGCCTTGGCCGGCGCCGTTGTTGGTGATGATGATGCCCAGCAGCGCCATGCCAAAGACGAAGCCCCAGAGCGCGATCAAGCACGAATAGAACGCCCACGTTGGCAGGCGGTAGCCGCGGACCACGCCGAGGTACGTGTGCACGGCAATGGCGGTGATGAACACGCTCGAGGCCAGGTCGCCAATGGACACGAACCAGCCCTGCACCCAGCAGACGGGCGTGCCCACGGCGACGGCGTTCTGGGTCAGCCATTTCACGTTGAGCAAAAAGGCCGTGGCCTGTTGGATGTCGGCAAAGAGCAGGTTGTAGATGAGCACGAGGAACTGGTTGGGCGGCTCCTTGCGCAGCCGTTGCCAGAAGGTGTCGCGCGGCCGCGGCAGGGCGGCGTCCCAGTCGGGGATGTCCTTTTGCGGACACAGGTGCGAGTCGGGCACGAGGAAGCCGTTGACGTCGGACGTGGTCGGCGATTCGGGCACGGGCGAGGCGGCCCCCTTTCTGCTGCTGTTCCTGCTGCTGCTGCTGCTGCTGCCGTTGTTGCTGCCGCCATGTTCGGATGCAGGCGGCGGGTTCAGCTGCCAGCTGATGAGTTTGTAGGTGAGATAGAGGAAGAGGCTCGTGGTCGTGATGAACGAGACAAAGCCAAAGGTGGCGACGGCGCCCAGGCCGTGGACCAGCACCGGCGGCAGCGGCGAGATGGTGCCGCGTGAGTTTTCCGAGTCGTAGACGTTGGGCGTGTTGTCAAAGGACATGAGCGGCCCTTGTCCGGTGTTGTCACCGCCCTGCCCGAAGACAGAGGCAGTGTTCAGGTAGGCCATGATGAACGAAAATCAAAAAGACACAAAAAGCTCGTCCTACAATTGTTGGACCAAAATAAAACTCCCCTGTCCTCCCTCTCCCAGGATGTTACCGGCGGTCGAGAAGCAAAAATCAACTGTAGATGCCGAAATCTGAGAAAAGCCTAGAAAAAACGAAGAACACCAGCCGGCGGTGAAGAAAAGCGCGAAGCAAACGAAGTCGAGACCGGTATCAGCGGCATGGGCAAAAGAAGGCAGGCCTTTTGTCAATATTAAAAGATTGTAAAAAAAAGAAAAACGTTCACTAAAAAAAGAATAAAAGAACGAATCGAGGCGTCCCGAAACCAGGGGAGCAGACTCTCGCGTTGTGAACGAAAAAGAATGGACAAGAAATGAACGAAGAAGAAAAACGAGAAGAACAACTCGAAAAAATAAAAACCCCGTTGTTTGCCCCTTTACATATTTTCTCCGAGGTCCAGCCCGCGAACAACAGCGACGGCTGCGAGATATGTGGAGGGGGAGGGCGGACGTTGGTGATGAGGAAGAGAGGAAGAAAAGAAGAAAAGAAAAAAGAAAAGAGAAAGAAGAAGGAGAAAAAGGAAACAAAATCCACTTTGGGAACGGGGAAGACGGAGAGTAAAAAGGGCCTTGATTTTCAAAGGAAAGAAAAATCTCCGAAGGGCCTGGCCAAGCTTTTCCAGTTCATAAGACTCCCGAGAAAACGGCAAAATAAGGAAAAGTCGGGATTATCAAAGCAAGTGTTGCAAGAATGGTTGGGCAAGGCAAAATCAAAAATGGATCAAAAATATAAAGAGCACGCAAAAAGGAAGGGAAGGGACCTTCTCCCTTGGTGTTTGATGGGACCTGTTCAAGGACAGGGGGGGGAAGAGGAGGGTTGTCGTTGTTAAACGCCGGTCTGGTATCAACGGAAAACAACCGTTCAAGCGGCAAAAAGGGACTATACGTGAAAGATACAAGCAGAAAAATAAGAGACACGGGGGTAGATGAGGGTGGAAGAAGCATAAACAAGAACCAGAGGATGGTGGAGGGAAGAAAAAAAGACAAGGGGAAAAGAAAAGAACATAGAAAGGGGGGGGAGCATTGGTGTGTGTATAGAGACGATAGGAGACACGAGCAGAGACAGAGAATGGCAAAAACTCAACAAGCTGAAGAATTACGAAGCAAGAGACATGCAGGAAAAAAAGGGAGGATCGTGTATCTTCTGGCTGACCAACACATATAACGCAAGCAGGAACAGCAACGAAGAAGACATCAATAACCATGGGCACAGCACATGCAAAAGAAAAAGAAAGGTAAAGCAAAGGCTACGAGGTATCCACCTTTTCAAACGGCTCTCTCATCGTGTTCCATCGCCGTTCCACGTTGAAAATAGGCAAAAGGAGTGGGTGTGGGAACGAAGAAGAAGCACTACCCAAGCATTGTATGGAGGAAGAGATGAAGAGGGAGAAAGAGACGGTACAACCAACCAGCTCACATAACGCTTCCCTTATGTTCTGCATCTAAAAAATGGCAGGGACAAAAAAAGGTTGTGTCTGTAACACGGCTCTCGGACGGGGGTGGAGGAGAGGGCTGTCTGTTCGCTGTACGAGGCTCTCTCTGTAAGGCTGGCCGGTATTTCTGACAAGAGACGACGGACAGGCCAACCAACCAACCAACCAACCAACCACAGAGAGAGCCCATACTCGCCCATTGGCAGCCCTCTCTTTCAGCCATTGATTTTCCTCTGTCACAACAGGCCCCATCCATTGGGTCGATCTCGTGTCGCGTAACGACGATCTCCGCTTCACAAACGAAAATGACTTGTGAGAACACGTTTGGAAGGGTCCTGTGGTCTGTGCCCTTCCTTTTCTTTTCCCTTTTTAACGGGCTGTCACATTTTTTTCCCTCCCCACATGAAGAGAGAGCAAGCAGCCCCAGCAGCAAGGGAACGGCCCCGACCGTGCCCAGACGGCTTTTCAGCCCCTTGTGCCGCCGTGAGTGTTGCAGATTTCTGTGGACGGAATTTTTGTGTCCTTACCGTATGCATTCGCTATCTTTTATGTTTTCTTCTTCTTGTTGATTTAGTGTTCCCTAAAAAATACTTTTGCACTTTTTGATTTCGTTTTTGACAGCAAATGGGATTTATCTAATATTTTTATTTATTTATTTTATTTAAAAAAAATTCATCCAAATAGAGACACCAAAACAAAAAAAGAAAGGAAGAGGATGAAGAGACCATAGACGACGATCCTCCTCCTGTGCTGGCCTCGCCGTCCCAGCCGTCTTGGCAGTTTCTGCATTGTCTCCCGCCGCCGCGATGTGCAGTGTCGACGTCTCGGAGATTTTTCGTTCCTGTCTCTAAAGCAGCTCATTGTTCCCCTTTGCGATGCCTTCAATGCTCTTTCGATCTGCTCGTTGTAGTTTTCTTTTTGCGGGTTGGGTTCCACCCCCCCTTTTTCTCTCCCCTTCAGCGTCTTGTTCGTTGTTTCTTTTCGTCCCTTTCTTCCCCTGTCTATCGGAGAATAACCACTCCGCTTGGTGAACGTTTTCTCTTGGCTTTTTTGCGTTTTCCATATGTCCTGTTGCCTGCTTGTTTCTGCCCTGTCTACGGACAAGTCCGCAGTTCGTCCACCTGTCTCGGCAACGATCCTTTTTTGCTTTTGTTAGGATTTCTTTCTGTCTGTTTGACTTGGCGTCTTCCTTTCTTCTTTTTGTCATCTTGTCCCCCGTCTGACCTGTCTTCTTTTCTTCTCTCGACGTTTGCTTTCATCCGCTTGCTTGCATGGAATGCTCCGTATTTTGCCAATTTTGTTTTGCTGGGTTGATGTTCTTTCGGCGGAACCTGGCCTCGTGTCAAGCTTTTCGACGGGCATTTAATTTTTCTTGGCTGCTTGGCTGCTTGGCTGTTTTTCGTTTTTGGGTTTCTGGCTCCTCTTTTTAGACGTTCATTATTCTCCGTCACCCGCCGTCCCCCCCGTCTCCCGCAAAACATCTCGTAGATTTTACTTCCTGGGACACCCAACAGAAAAAAAACTTCCTGATGCCGTCCTTGGCTAAAACAAATGTTTTCCCTTTTTTGGCCTTCTCCTGTCGTCTCCTGCTTTTTTTCTTTTCTTTGCGTCTCGGAGAATTAGCCTCATTGACACCGGTTTTTTTAATCTTCATCTTTGTTCACCATCTTGGCCCAGTCTCCCGCGTCTCATCTCATCGGATATTCTTCGTTCGAATGAAAATCACCGAGAGAATGTTCTGTACGTTGGTAGGTTGTGTTATAAGCGGGTGTTCTTCTTCTGTGACAACCGGACGAAATGTTTACCATGACCGTCGCTAGTCGTTAAGACACGGACCAGATTCCATTTGGTCGATGCTCCAAAAAGGCTCAATTCTCTACTAGAACCACATACCGTCTCTCTTACCAGTGTCTCATAATTCGCTAGAGAAATTCACTGCTTAACATCTCTATTTCCCCGTACTAGCCATATTCCTCCTTGTCAAAAATAGCATCCCAAAACAAAAACGTAGACGTTGTCATGGGCATCGAATTACCTAAAAAAGCGGTGCCCGTACATGGGCTTTCTCGATTGAAGACTTGAAAGGCATCGTCGAATTGCCACAAGGCGGGCTTTGGTTCGCAGCTCGCCTTCTTCAACTAGTCGAGTGCATATACAAGAAAAGAAAGTCATCAGACAAGTCATGATAGAGGCTCATAGCATATGGTATCATCATGTTGTTGCCATTCCAGCATATTGCTCCGTATGCATTGACTTTCCTAGTATTTGACGTTCCCTTTGCACGCCCTATTAAAATGTGTCCCCGAATACTCCCAAAATCCAGATATACAGACGCTGAAATAGCTGTCCGTCCCTTTTTTGTCCCTCACATATACATGAAGTGTTCATGATAGCCATCGAATAATCAAGACAAGAACGGCCCCCAAAATAGTAAAATCCACACAAACTCCGGTTATACAAAGGCCCCATGCGTCCTTGTCAAAATATCAAAGAAGCATCCCAGGCCGAAAAAAAAGACTGGCGTAAAATAGGTATGTACTCGCTAAAAAAGCAGAAAAAAAGCAACTGTGCTGCCGTGACAATTCGTGCAGTTGTAGGGATGCCCGGACGTCGTCCAGTAACCGTAAAAAAGTGTTGAGATAGAAACATGGAGAGAGGGTAACCGTTGTGTGGAGCAATGCGACACAAGGAAACCCAACACCCCGGAACACCGTTGTCAGACATCTTGAAGGTTGTACGAGTGCCGGTGCGTGTTCATCTCAATGTCGTGCTCGCCCATTGCCTCGCCCGCGTCGGTGGTCTCCACGAAGGCGACCTCGGCGGTGGAGAGCCCGGACCGGGCCAAAATGCTTTTGTCGCTGCTGGTGTCGTCCCGTTTCCGGTCCTGCTCTGCAGAAGCCGCTGCTTCCGCCGCTTCCGCCGCTTCCGCCGCAGCCGCGGCCGCCCTTTGTGACGAACGCGTGGAGATGTGTGATGCGATGGTTGTGTGGGCGGTGAGATGCGAGTGTTTAGTGTAGGTGGAATTGTGAGCGGCCGACGCCGCGTCGCCGCGTCCGCCGCCGGGGCTCGTGGCCTCGTCGTGGCCCGGCGTCGAGAGCACGCTCGTGGCGTTGCTGCTGCCGTTGCTGCCGTCGCTGCCATCCGGCGGCTTGGACGGCGTGACGGCCGTGGGCGAGAGGCGCAGCGACGGCAACATGCGCTGGATAAAGTGTGGTGCGCCGCGTACTTCGTTGAACAGGGCGCGCAGGGCAGGGATGGAGGCGGCCATGATGAGGACGGCGCACTCGGCGAAACCCCAGACGACAAACGGCGCACCGTCGTCTGGTTTTGTTAGTGGCTTGACAAAAAGGAGAATGCAAAAAAAAAGAAAGAAAGCTCGATGAGGCGGCGAACATACAGGTAAAGTCTGGGTTACTGAGGAGAGGCAGCATGACGCATTTCACGATGCCGGTGGCGCAGGCGCTGGAGAACGTGTTAATAAAATCAAGCATAGAATGGTTGGGCAAAAACAGACCAAAAAAAAAAAGAGATCGTACAAGACGCCCATGCTCATAGCAACGGCTACACCGATCTTTTCGCGCCGGTACATGCGGAACCGCATGAGAATGCGCCAGGGGAGGAGAGCCAACGCCAGATCGCAGCCGGACGTGTAGGCTTTTGTTTCTGTTAGCGAAACGGAGAAGACGGGAAAAGATATAGAAACACCAAAAAAAAGGACGGACCTCCTACGACGATGCCGTAGACGACCGACACGTTGCCCGGCCAGCATTTGCCTGGCAGGTCCGGCTTCCAGTTCTTCGCCACCGGATTGCAGTCGACGAACAAGAAGAGCGCGCTCAGCGGCATCAGCACGTTCATGGACACAATGATGGCCCAGATGATGCGCTTCAGCCAGCCGTCGGTCAGGCGCAGCAGCGTCATGGCAAAGGACGTCTTGCTGGCGACGGCCGAGAGGATGGAGAAGAAGCCCGAGAGCAGGCTCAGGATGCCCATCAGCTCGAGATTGCCGAGGTCGACCTCGTGGAAGTGCTTGCCGAAGCCGAGGTGCACGTTGCTGCTCGTGGAGGCGGCGCTCACGAGCAGCAGGATCCACGACGCGATCAGGAAGTAGTCGTCCCACCACAGGCCGCGGCGCCGGGACAGCTTGCAGTAGACCCGGAGGCCCAGAAACAGGCCGGCGAGCGACTGCATCGCCCAGATGGAGCCATTGATGTACGAGCCGCGGTCGCCACCGGACGGTGGTGACGGCAGCGGCGGTGCAGCACCGGACGACATGCTAGAACGGGGAGGGAGGAGGGAAGAGAGAAAGAGAAAACAAAAACCGGGGCAAGGACCGGTCTTTTTCCCCGTGCCGGGGGAGGAAAAGCCGGAAGAGACAATGGCCGACGGTCCGCTGGTCAATTGCAAAACGGGGCGGTCGTCGTTATGTTCTGCCAGCTGTGCCGGGGCCGCAAGAAGCAATATCGGAGGCCGATCGCCGTGAAAATAGAAAAAACCGCGGTGCCCGGGCCGAAAAAAATTGCCGGTCGGCGTTTCCCCCGGCAGACAGTGTAACGAAACAAAGAAAAAAAGCCTTCTCTGGCCTTTCACAAGAAATTGTGATATGTCGAATACCAAATATCGCCGGATGAGGAAGACTATTGTTGCGAATATGGGATCGACGAAAGGATAAATTAAACTCGCACGATCAAGCAAGTAAGGTGAACGCCTGGTGCTACGACACATACAACGTATTCTGTATGTATGTATATCGTATGGCGTATGTAGCGTCGTCGACAAGGAGGTCCAATGGTGAAGGAAAAGAAAGTTTAAAAAGAGGGCTGAAGGGAACGGTGACACGAGGAAGGGGGAGAAGAGAAGTGGAAAAAAGAAAAGATAAACGGTGGCGGAGAAGTAGAAATAAGAGAAAAAGCAAAAGGTGAAGGCCGGGGGGGGGAAAGGCAGGAGGACGGAGAGACTGGAGAAACAAAGGAGAGGCAGTTTGTGGGGAAAGGAAAAGAACACTACTTAGTACAAAGCCAAGCGGAACGATCCGCCAGTGTGGGTGAGCAAACAAACAACCAAAAAAAAAGGAAGACAAAGAACGAGCAAAGCTGGTATGGTTGTGCACAGCGAGAGTCTGGGATCACGAACATGGGGGGGGGGATGAGCAACGAACCATGAAAGGGGGAAAAGCGGAAAAGGACACCGAAGATCCTTTTGGCCAGACGGTGCCCTATGCATGCTCTTGTCTGTGGGCAACTGTATGCGGAGAGGAAGAAAGAAAAAAAAATTACGTAGTCAAAAAAAAAAAAAAAAAAAGACATGGATGGCGATCCTGGGCCGACGTCCTAGCATATCCAACCCCCTATTTTCGCTCCCGAACAAAGGGCCGACCAGGATCGTCCCTTGGAAATACGGAGTAACAAGTCCTGGTCGTAAAGAACGAAAATAAATCAAAAAAAGGGAAGCTTCAGCAAACATCACGAACCAGGGGGCACCTGGAATGGTCCACTTTTTGCGGCCGCGGAGACGGTGCCGGTCATTTCGGTCGTCCTCAGCGAGCCACAGAAGGAGACAGCAACGAGGAGGGTGATACCTGACCTGCGTTACGAGTTGTGACATTGCGAGGTGGCTTTTCAACGTAGACGTACAACTACGGTCAACGTAGCTTGCGTAAAAACGACGACGGGGAAGAACGGCTACTTTGTACGTAAAGAAATCCTTCGTACGAAACCGACCACGACGACGACGTGTGAGAAGCAAGTGAAAACAAAAAACAAAAAAAAAAAAAAAAAAAAACTGTCGGGGACGGGGGAACAGTAACAATGCGAGTCTCCTTTCCTGGTGCCAACTAATATCCGCAGCCCATTCAAACACAAACCCCCAGAAACATCGGTTACAGTAGCGTCCATTCGTCGGGCCCTCTTCTGGGGGCTAGCAATGCAGGTTCCAGCGGGTTTGT